>JALMGA010000004.1:50230000-52630000 GCA_023333525.1 Aspidoscelis tigris stejnegeri
TACCAATATCCTCATATAAATATTGTACTCAACATTTCAGCATAACTTTTAATGGCTGTATTTTCTAAAGAATTATCATTTTGGCTTCCAAGGCCCATGTTCCTTCCATCATTATGAGGTTATAACATATGCTAAAGTAAAGGTAAAAACATGTTTCATCTTTGTCTGTTTGACCTCATTGCCATTAATTTGTGGGGATTTTCAACATTCTCCTTGTCTTTCGTGTGTTTAAAGTTTTTGGGAGCAGTCCTCTGGAGATTGGAGAAGTAATGGCACAAATGTGCAAATAACACATATGTAGAGCCTCAGGGCCATGATAGACTAGATGAGAGTAAAGATGATTGAATCTTAATAAAAACAGACCATGTTTACTTGAGTCATTCCTAAATCCAGAAACTAGGAAGTAGGCTGGCTCTAGACGTAGTAGCATTCCTTCTGCCAGAATGGGTCTATAATCTGGGGGCTCTTAGCTTGCTTCCACACTGCTGGTTTTGACCTAAATCAAGAGCAGAACACCACAGGCAGCATGCAATCCTGTCCTGGCCTTCTTCAGAGACTGGGAAATGAACATTCTCCAACTTCCAAAGTCAAAGACTAGGAAGATTCCAGTGGTGCACTGCATATGGTCCACTTCTGAACCTGGAGGAATGGTGCTGGGTCCTCAAGCCATGTGGTCAGATGGTTGGAGACGCCCCCATGGCCCAGGAATGGATGACATCTGCATAGTATATGACCGAAGTAGTCCATGTCCTGGGAACAGTTTAGGAAACCACACTTTAAAGTGGCCTGACATTGGAGCTCTGCATGGTACCACAGTTGGCTGGCTAGGGGAAGTTTTTCTACTTTAAGAGATAAGCGAAGTGGCAAGGGTAATGTTATGGCAAGGGATGCTTGCTGACATGGAGAAAGAGCATTTTTAACAGTTTTCTCATAAAATAGCGATGTGTGAGTGCACAAGGTATCCAGCAAGGAAGAGTACGAGCCCTGGCCATGACACAGGTCTCAAGCCATTATAGAAAGTTAATCTATTTTCATTTTTTGGATGTGATTTCGGAAGAGGACTAAAAGGGGCTGGAACGTTTCATAGTGGGTGGATACTGCATGAATTTGCCTTCCCTTTTGCCCAGTGTGTGAATACATGCTGTTGAGTCACAGAATGTTTATCTTATCAGAGGGCAAGGGGTGTTATGACAGTGGAAAGGGGTGGTAATCTAAAAAAGTCTCCTAAATGAGTCTCAAGAAAAGTGTGAACGTAGCAACCCAAACTGAGGATGAACCGAGGAAGGATTATCAGGTATTGGGTGTGGTCAGAGTTAGTAAAATGGACTATTTCAGCATGTGACCATGGCCCAAATTCAGTTGTTACATGAAGCCATGGAAGGAAGTCACCTAAGAACATACAATTTAGTGATATCAGTAAAATGAAGACACCTGGTTCTAACTGCCTTGACCTGTTGAAGCAGATGAGGCAGAAATACTGAGCTGGCATTTGGACTGGATGATAGAGACTAATTATATTAAAAGAGAGATACTGCTAGTTAATTTATTTCACCAAGAAGGTGGCACTCAGACAATCCTAGATGTCAGTGTGCAGTCAAAGGAATTTATTTCTATTCCTTGAGACTCAATGAGTCTTCGACAGCTTCCACACCTGTTACTTAGGTGCATAGTAAAGAGGCTGGCCCTGGCCCACTACAAACATTCCAGGCTAGGAACATGATGAAGTGAGGTAAAGCACCCTGGCAGGTGTCCACATGATGGCTGCCTCATTCTGGCTAGCTCTGAACCTATGGAACAAAAGTTCTTCAGCCTCAAAGTTTCAGGCAGGGGACATGTTCCTGTGGCTCAGGAAATAGCCCTAGAAGGCCATTTTCCAACATCCAGCAAAATGCCACTTATCAGGTTCTGGAATGGGGCCTGAGCTATAAGGCCTATTTGCAGTAGAGCCGGTAGTGTACAGTATGATTAGGAAATTTCTGGGGAAGGGCATCCACACTTGGAGGAGGCTACTACAGCCTCCAAGTGATTAGGTGTGGAGCATGAAATTGAGCTCCATCTCTTTACCAACGTTAACTAGAAGGTTACCTGGTGCCGCAACCAAAATGACGGCACCCAGAAGATGACTGGCCCCGAGATCGGTCACAGGTGAGTGACAGATGATGCGGAGCTTAGTCTGTTAGTGACATTTAATGTTGGGTTGTCGTGCTCCTTTCCCATCCAGCAGATGGGAAGGGAAGTCCAAAAACTCCCATGGTTGCCATAACCAACTATCTGCAGTGCAGCAGAAGGAATGGGGATCAAAACTGGGCTGCACAAGAAACCACTTTAAATTGACCTTCCACTGAAATATTCCATAATGAAGTTTTCATGCTGGGAGAGGGCCGAGTGTGGGGTCTTTGCGACCAGCGCATTCCCTGGAAGGTCCTGTCTCCCAGGAGCATGTTGGAAGGCAGATCCCCTAGTTCCAGAAAACACTGGCACCTTCCAACAAGACCATATAGATATCGTTCTCCCTCTTTAACAAATATAGTCTAGTAACGCAGCTACCCATGCCCTGATAAGTTCTATGAAAGATTGCTCCATTCGATTTTGTACGTTGCTGCCTTTGAAAACAATTCAGTAACTATAGCTTGTCCAGGCTACCATGGACAGATTGCCAATAGCTGTTAGTTGAAGGGGCTGAATTATGCTTATATTAAAATAATTTTCAAAAATCCAATTTGAATGTCGTATCGGATTTTTGAATTTTTGAATATCCATGCACGTCCCTACTGTGGACCAGCATGTTGGAAGGCATATACGGTTTCTGCATCAGACAAGGCAGTGGACCAGGATATAGCATGAAATGGCACCATGGTGCACTCCAACTGTGAACCATCTGTAAGCTGTCCATGCAGAATTCCAGACTGGTGTACACTGGAGCGAAGAAAGCCTGTGCCATTTCACCAGGCACATGGAAGCAACTCCAGAAGTGGGCTGCTTATCAGAATCCAGCTAAAACAGTCCTAGTCACCGACGAATGCAGGCTAAGAACTTCAATTCCCTGCTTCCATACTTGGGATGGGCTGTCTGCATTGATTCTGGCCACCATCCACTGTCCATGCCATCCTGGGCCAGGTCACTATCCAACCCAGGACTGACCCAGCATGGTATGGGATAATGCACACCATGCAGAAACATTCAAAGGCATTTCAGTAGTGGCTTCTCACTTTTAAAATGTCATTTCCAATTTGCTGAATCCTTCTTTTCCCAAGATTTTAGAAACTACAAATGCTAGCATTTTAAATTTAAGAGTTTGATTTTACAATTTAGTTGAAGCGACTATTGTTGTCATAAATTTATTTTAATTTGCTTTTGTAAGCAGCTTGTTTAGTTTTATATGTTACTGTCTTGTTAGTCACCCTTGAAGCATAAATTTGTTGTTGAAGGTCTACAGAATAAATTCTGTAAATAAATGAGATAGGTAAATGGCAAGGTGTCCTTAGGATCACAACAACAATAACAACAACAATAAAATATTTTACCTATTGCTGTTTTCTAAATCACCTCAAACGCTCTTTTAGTCATCTGTATTACTGTGTTTTTATCATTCTTTGAAGCAAAAATCAGAGTTGTTCCTCAGTTTACTCAATCTACAAGGGATGAAGGGAGAGACAATGTGCAGCAATTCTGTGTAAAATCAAGATCAGAATGTATGGTTTATAGTTTCACCAAATCCTAATGGTAGAATCATAGCCTCATAATTCACAATTACTTGTTTACTCTCTATATAATGCCTCCAACTGCACTTGACCTGTATGCTGGAGGAGAACATGAAAACATGATCAGTAGTGGGATATAAATCCCCAAATCACATACAGCAGCCACATGTGCTGGCTGCTAGAGGTCATTTATGTTTACCTCCATGCCAGTAGTTTCCAGAGTGAACAGAAAATACCCTGCCTGTTTTGACCATGTAAATAATTTCTCAACATGTTTGTTGTATACAATACTGAATAAAAATTATGGAATTTCAGGATGAAGCCCTCATTCTAAATAATGTAGGCAACACTTGCTGGGGGCCACTGGTCACTAGATCTGACCCAGGATCAGCTTAGGACAGCCAAGGACAATATTGCCATGCAGAAACAGTCTTAGTGACTACATGGGGACATCTGTATAGTTTTCTTGGCAAAGATACATAAGTGGTTTACCATTTCCTTCTCAAGGACAGAGCCTTCAAAGGAGATGTTAATAGCACTGAGCAATGGTCACTAGATTCTACTAGGTTCCTTTCACTTTGATATATTTGCTTCCAGGAAAGCATACATGAAAGTTAAGTCACAACTAAGCACTAGAGCATTACTAATAAATTACTAATATCCATAGGTTCAGCAATAAAATAAGATCTAAAGGGGAAAAAGAAAAGAAAAAGAAAAACTATGGAGTGCTTTTGCACAAGGGCAAACATATGCTTTCTTAGCAATTGCACTTCTGCAGTTACATTTGAGTGTGTTTAAAACAACCAAATAGTCTCTGGCTCAGTTCCTGGTGTGCAGATTGTAAATTAGCATATAAATTAGACACCAAGGAGGGTGCAAAGTATTTGTTTAATTCATCAGCACCAGTAGAATAAAATAAACTAGGTGCAGGTCTAGCAGGGATCCCAAGTGAGGACCCAGTCAGATAAGGCCTGCACACTGTAAACTATATGTATTTTGGAAACCATTTCTCCTCATAGTTCGTAGTTTGGAAGAGGAACCATTGCTGTCTGGGTAGCTGAACATATTTAAGATCCTAATGTCAGCAGTTAAACAAAGCAGTACATTGGTGTTTCAGCAAATAATAAACTTTGCAAGTCCCTGTACTGCTCCATCCATGGGGGCGGGGGGGGGGAATCCTTGATTAATTCCTTTAACAGGATAAATAAACATAAAGTAATGAGTTCATCAGAGCACTTCTCCCATCAAACATCAAGCAGACCAAAAACAAATCAGAATATTATACTTGACAGATAGAAATGTTCAAAGATCAAAGTTTCTAGAGCACAAGAACTAAGTAAACTCGCCTCAATCTAATTCACTTGATATGTATTCCCCAAAGGTGTGGAAGATATCTTTCCCTGGATCCCTGTTCCGGGATATGCAACCCATCCCAAACAGACACAGAACAAGACCATCTGCATTGGGATAGCCTGTCCTGCGCCAGCGTCTACACTGACTCTTAAGATTGCACCAGCTTTGAAGCTGGGGTGGGGGGCGCTTTAAATGCTCCCAGGGGTGTGCCTACATGTTCTGGTATTCCACACTTAGTATGCCAGTAAACATCAATGTCACACTCTGTTGGACTAAGGCACCATTTTGGGTGCTCAAACCTGGTCTACACTCTGTCCAATGTGGAGGGGGCAGGCCTGATCCTTTCCTATCATGGGATAGCATCTCATGTGGAATGGATCTTGGTAGTTTAAACATAAAATACAGATTTCACCATGCTTTAAAAATATTATTTTGAAAAATGTTTTAGAGTAAAAAAAATAAAATAGCAAACCAGTTCCAAAATAGAACAGAAATGAAATGAAAATATGCAGAGGTGACAGGGCTGTCCCAAGGATCCATATCAATTAGATAGCAAAAAGATGCTATGCCTTCTTCTTTAGATACCACAACTGCGTCTTGCTGCCCCTGTCAGAGGGCAGGAGGCATTCCCAGGGTCTTGGTGCCATCTGCCAGCTCCTTGCATTATTTTTATTTTTCCAAATATCCAGTTATCAGGCAAGCACCCATCCACATTTGTATTTTTCCCACATTTGGTTTGCATCCAGGAATTTTGACCAGGAACAGTAACATGAAGACGGAAATAAGGAATCAGTATTATGGAAAATCCCATGTGGGTGATGAATTTTTCATAATACTAATATTTTGGATATTTAATCACCTAACCTGGGACTGTCACAGATATGTGTGGCATTCTCAGTATACTCTCGGCGGAATCACAGAGTTTTACCTACATATGGAGTCACTTGTAGTTTCACCCAACAGTAACTATGCCTTGAATCCTGTGGTTCCTACCACCATTTTCCCTCCTGCGTTCTACAGCACTAGCTAGTAAAGAATGCTGTCCTATACATTCTTACCTGAAATTAAGCTTCACTGAAATTCACACCTGAGTTTTAGTCCCGATTCAGTCCACTTTCAAAGTGGCAAGCTGTTTTCTTTCAGCATTCTCCAGCTCAGAAAATCCACCTTTGAGTTACACAACGTGGAAAGAAAATGACTGTTCAGTTTGCTGATGTGTTCTTCCACTATAAATGTACACAGAAACTAGATTAAAACATAGGCTTGAACTAAGACTGCCCTAAAACTTTTTCCTAGCATTTTTCAATATGCTTATGTTCTTATTTTTGCTTTGTTTTTGCTAATACTTATTTGAAAGAAAAGGTCTTAGTGGCATTTTAATTAATTGACCCTAAATAATTGTGTACAAAGCACATTTACTTCCTTTTCTTGCTGTCTGATTCATGTTCCTTCATGATTGGTTAGAAACAATTCCTTCTCAGGTAGCCCACTACCAATATGGTTTGTTAGACTAGTGTCAGAAAGGTGCCCCCATTGTGTTTTGAGGGAGTGGGATTTTTTTTCTTTAAGGGAACATTCACAATATGAAAGCACTGGAGCATGGAAGGCAGAGGATGAAATGTTACTCATGAGTAGCTTTAGGTCAAATTGTGCCTACAACAGCCATATCAAAACAGTTGATTTAATATCTTTTTATTCTTTAAAAGAATTAACTTGAAAGGTCACATTAAGGCACATTTCATCAGAGACATATCCTGGAACATATCTCGATTCACATCAGTTCCCATCCGAAAGATTTTCAGAGCTACTGTTCTCTTTGAGACTGTTAAAACTGCATTGTCTAAATTCAATGTTGCATAATAATTTAAAGTTTAGCCTTCCAGTTTCCCAGAACCTGCAAAAGTGACCCAGCCCGTTCTTGTTTTAATTGTGATTCTCAGAGAGATATTATTCTGCAAGAGTCTGACTGAAAAATCTCCAATTCAGACAGGGACTCAAGTGTTGGACTAGAGAGGACCAGTTCAAGTCTACACTCAGCCATGAAGCTTAGAGGTGGGTTTGGGTCAGCTTTTAACCTAGGCTATATCACAGGATTGCTGGAAAGATAAAATGAAGGCACTGCATTGAATTCCAGAAGGAAAGACATATATATCAAAAATAAACCCTGGAGGAACAAACACAAAAAGTGGTCTACACAATAGGAAAGTAAATAAATAAATAAATAAATAAATAAATAAATAAATAAATAAATAAATTCTTATGCTTTCTAGAGGTGCAAGACCCAATAGCATCCTATAGTGTGTCTCAACAAGGGACACTAATAGGTTATGCTGGAATTACACAAAGACACAAAAGAAAATAAGACATGGAAATGATCCAGTACCTACTATTTAGATAGTTGATCTTTGATCCTTCCTTGATTTCTAGGGCATATTCAGCCTGCAATGGTTTCCAGACTCATTATTGATCCATAGTTAGTTCACAAACTAACTTGCACATTTAATACACTGCTTGAAGTACATTTAATACACTGCTGTGTTTTCTTCCTGTTTTTCTTTTTGTCACAAAGGGCCAAATACATATGATACATTTATGATATATTTATGAAGAGCAAGCAAAAATGTAAACATATGCATCTGACTACAAGGAATCTGATGGAAACTACTTTCCAAAATATTCTTTTCAACAAACTGAGTTTCTTATGGACATCTTAACTTGTATATATAGTCATGTGACTATTCTATTTCTTTTAAAGGAGAATAGCAAATTAGGATTTTGGTTGCTTTTAGATCTTTTCCTCTATTTTAAATTATGGTTATTCATCCATACATTCCCTCTCTGAGTATTCATTTAGAAGGAAGGTTTTGTAATAGTCACATTTAATTTATCAGGGTGCAATAATTTGTGTTTCCCAATCATCTCACAGACTTTGGTTCATTATACTATTG
This sequence comes from Aspidoscelis tigris stejnegeri, assembly GCA_023333525.1. Taxonomy (NCBI): domain Eukaryota; kingdom Metazoa; phylum Chordata; class Lepidosauria; order Squamata; family Teiidae; genus Aspidoscelis; species Aspidoscelis tigris. The sequence continues at coordinate 50,238,003 of JALMGA010000004.1, forward strand.
TTTCACATGAATAAGTTAGCAAAGTTTGGATTGATTGACTCTAATTAACTAAAACTGGTTCCAGGCTGTGCATCTATTGTCATGGTAGCTAGCCACAAAGCCCCAAACTCTTCTGTAATGGCAACTTAAGGTAATATCAATATGAAAAGTCTAACTTTATTATCACATTCGTTTATATTTGAACAAAAATAGCTGGGGGGTATGGCAGTGGTGTCACTAATCAGGATGATATATTTAAAAAGGAGGTTATCACTTCATTATCAACACAGACACTCCTAGGAACTCAAACCATCAGAAGATGTGATGATGAACAATCTCTGTTTTCACGTTGATGCAAGGATCCGTTTATAACATCTTCAGAGGCTATCTTTGATAAATTCTCAAGGCACTTTCAGCTCAAAGTTATTCAGATACTCATGGAACTGGACTCCACAGTTGGAAATGGTCGTGTTATTTTTTATCAGTTTCAGTTACTGTGGTCTGGAGAAGTGGTGGGCTGCTTGCAGGATTTGGGCCAACCACTCGTTTCCTGGATCCTTGTGAATCATGACTAAAGCTACCTGAGTGGGTATAGCTGGGTGGCTCTAGGAAGTGATAAATGCCTCATTGCAAGAGGAAAAGCTGGCATCATTGCTTGAGGAAGCTGTGATATGCCCCCTCCCTGGATCCTGAGGTGTATTGCCCAGTTTCTAATATTTCCTTTTGGGGCAAGATATTAGAAAGAGTTGAGTCAACCCAGCTGCAGACATGCTTGGAGGAAATGAATTATCCTGATCCACTTTAGTTTGGCTCCAGGTGGAGGGACGGTACTGAGAATGTCTTGGTTGCCCAGAAGGATGACTTCTATCAGGAGAGGGACAGGAGGCAATGGGATGGGAAGCAAAGTGTGAATTTCCCCCAGGTGACTTAGCTTCATCCATTTCATTTTCAGGTTGTGACTGCAAATGCAGATTTGCAGAGGCTCATGTTGGCATTCCAAAGAGTGAGGAGGAGTTTCCTCCTTCTATCATCAACCAAACATGTGCAGCAGTGCATAATTCTGGGTGTTACCTTGTTTGTTTCCTCTTACTTTTGTGCAGGATCTGTCTTAGTGACCTGCACTTTTGCACAAAAGCACCTGAAAAGAAATTTTGCTTTCCTATGCAAAATTTCTGGTAAACATTTTTTGGAGGGGGAACAATTTCCTCTATTTTTCCACCCACCATGTCAAACAGTCATGCACAATGGTGTGTGATTCTGGTTGCTACCATTTTTTGTTTGTCCATTTCCTTTTGCTTTTAGGGAGCTGTGCTTGTGCACAAAACCACCTGAAAAGATATATTGCTTTCCTGTTAAGGATCTAGGCAGCTTTGCACCTGCCTTTTTTTGGGGGGGGGATTTCTTCTGTGCAAGAGCAAAGCCAAGAGACTGACAGGTTTTGAGAATCAATCATCATTCACAGTGTCAGGCAGGAAGTAAGAATGAGGAAGCAGAGCAATACAGTCCAGGTTTGACTCAGAACTTCTTTAAAGTGTGTTGAGAGAGCAAACACATTATAAGTGTGTTAAATGTGTTCAGTGTGTTGTCCCCAAAAGTGACATTGAACCACCATTACAGTAGATTCTATTTTGAAGTGCAAGGTAAGGTTACAGCATCATGAGGCTCTAAGGAAGATTTGTTCTGCCACGTACGTCTGGACAATATTGATTTTCCCCCTTAATTTTGCAATTTTTGTTCATTTTGGTCTTGTTGATGATACTTCAAATGGGGTTTCGACAATATATTCTACATTGTATAGGTTGTAATTTTTAATTGTAGTGCTTTTGGAACCTATATTGAAAGGGTTATATACCACAAATGGCTTAAAATGCACATGATATCTCATTTATAACCATATGCAATCCTATAGTTAGAGCTATGTCCCACTATTAAAATTAACAGACTTCACAAAGCCTACACAGTTACCTATGGGTATATGTGCTGCACATCAAGTGCAGACTACTGGTCTCAACACTGCACCAGTTGTTTCTAATAGCACGGTTCTGGATTTCTTGGAATGTTCATTCCACCCATATTTCATTCATCAACATATTTCTGTGTGAGCAAAGAACATCATACCTTAAAAGATTTGCACTAGCAAACAGAGTTTTTAGTGGGGGAGGCACTTGTCAGCAGTAATCAGTTTCTGATTTTTTTTTTATTTTTTACTTAAATCCAGCTATGGTTCTCATGGTGTAGTAAATGACATTAGGCTTTTGTAAATTCTTGCAGAATATAACAGATCATTGGTTTTATAACACAGTCACTGTTTTTGCATTCTGATGAGATTATTAGATGCAGTCTTGAATACAACATCCCCGAATACTGTTAGTTAAAAAAAAATAAAAGTTTACTAAATGGTATCTTGTCAACTGTATCTGAAAATCATCATAGTTCCTACATTCTCTCCTTCTTGTGGAGTATTTTTGTGAGCTGATGAGTTCTACCAATATGAGGTTATGAAATCATTATTCTAATCTTTATTTAGGTTGCTCTTAATGTGTTTGTTAAAACATATACAGTAGAAAGCAAAAAACCTGGAATATTTTACCCACTCTGGAAATTTCTTTTCTTCACACTTTAAACAAAAGCAGCTCAAAATAATATGAAAGCTAATTTTTAGCCCATCTAGCATGAGGACTCTTACAATTTGCACAAAAAAATAACACAGGTTTTGTCGATCTAGTTGAGGATAAAGTTGCCACCACCAAGGGTTTTTTTAAAGATAAAGTTGTCCTAGTAGCCCAGTGTTTCCCAAACTTTTGACATATATGTACCCCTTCTATAATTTTTGTAACATTGAGTACCCCTCATAAAAAACATTACGGATAAAAATTGTATTTTATAAAAATAATCAAGATCGGTGGAACTTACTAAAGCACGATAACGAAGTGCAGTATATTCACGCCGTGTCACGCCTCACAAGACCATTAGATAACACTGTAATTCTCTGGCGTTTAAACAGCTCCGTGGCTCAGCGTCAACTGTTAATGTTCCCACAGTTTAAAAATGGCCGAACCCAAGCTGCGCGAAGGATGCACAGAAGTTCCCGCCATAATGAGTTGCGATACAATGTATGATGCCCCCAGTTCCCGTGTAAAAACTGTGATACGTGCCTATTTCTTTCCTTGTTCTGTGGGCGCAGCTAAGCATGGTGCAGTGGATATTCCCATGTGATCCCCACCAAACTCCGGTGCTATGCATACTCCCACCAAACTCTTCCCGTACCCTTGGGGGTACGCGTACCACACTTTGGGAAACACTGTAGTAGCCTAATGGAGGGATTTAGTGTAGAGATTACCACCCAGCTGATAGTTCATGTGCAAGTTCTGATCACAACACTCTTGCCAAAAGAAATAAAGCAACTTGACCAACCTAAACAGAAAGCAACATATAGGGTAATGAATGTGTAAACAACAAAATAACCTCTATATATAATATTTGGCCTACCAGATGTGTTACTTTATTCTGGAATATTGAACATAGCAGAATAAATAAATATGTGATGTCTGGATGCAGCCTCAGTCTAATCCTCAGCCTGTATCCTGAGAGTTCTCCAAGCCTGATGTTGACTGAACCCTAACAATGAGACTACCAATACTGAAGATTAAAAGAATAATAGTACTGAAATTAGCAATGCAATATAATCTTGTAAAAGGGGCACAGCAAAATTAGGGAAGCTATTTGCATATCGACAGACAGGGAAGGTAATCCAAAGAGGACTCACATTTGCCCAAATTTGTATATTTTCATTAATGAGTTTAAATATAAACTTAAAAAAACTGGGACCAGGTAACCCATGTTCCTTATGTCTAAGTGCTGACTACTGATTGGCAACTTCAAACCATTGCTCCTCCCCCTTATGGTTCGTTAAACTTGATTTATATTGGGCAGCCACTCAGACGATACCTTCCACTAGAGTAGAACAATCTTAACAACCCTTCAGAACAGAAGAGTGTAGCATAGAATCCAATTATACCTCAAAAAGAACAGGCAATTCTGAGCCAGCAATATGTTCCAGTCACGGGAAAACTTTTGCATTATTAATGTAATTTAAAAGCCTGTATTTATAAAACTCCATCAGATGACAGTCACCAGATACTCTACTCCAGTGGATAATAGTATTAAGTTGGGGGGGGGGGGAACCTGTCGATACAAGAATCAAGGCATAAAAAAGTCTACACATACTTTGACCTCATACTTTCCTGCAAAGAAGAAAAGTAAGAGAGAGAGAGAGAATTCAAATGGCTCTTCAGTTACACATTAGAACCACATTATTCAGTATTGTGGAATATTTGGCCACCTAAAATGAGATGCTTATGCATCATATGTTACCTTTCAGCAAGAAGGCAAAAAACATGAGCTGGAAGACCTGTATGATCCAGCCACTACAACGTGGCTCTTGGGCAGAATCTGCAGGAGTGAACTAACTCCACTAAAATGATCTTGTTGTTTGTGTTTTGTTTAGTTTTATGAGACTGAAGCTTGGTTGGTGCAGCGAATAAGCGAGGACATCAGAAACGTTGTTTGATCACTTCCTCTTTGCCTGTTATGGGTTCTTCCCTTCCTTAAAAAAGGAAATGTTTGTTATTGGCTCCAACAGTAGCAGCATAAGAAGAGGCTTCTTTGGTGTTGGGTGAGTTTCAATACATGCAGGTCGAAACATCTAATGGGGACTTTCAAAGTATTCTACAAAGTATTTCATGTGCTTCTAATGTATTAATATGGACATGTGTTTGGGTACAAATCACATCTCTACTTCAGCAATTGCACTGGTTGCCAGCTGGGTACCAGGACAGGTCCAAGGTTTTATGCTTGGCATTTAAAGCCCTACACAATTTTGGATCATGATACCTCAAAGTACATCTCCCCTGTTATTACCCTTGAAGAGTCCTGAGATCATCTATTGAGGTCTTACCACAGGTCCCACATAATACAGAATGTCACCTTATGATGGCTTATAGCTGAGCATTTTCAGTCGTGGCACTTTCTCTTTGAAATGTTCTCCGCTATGCTATTTGTGAGATAGCTATCAAAGACCTATCTTTTCAATTGAGCTTAGAGGCAAGTAGGAACAACCTCTCTTCCTCTGCTTTTCATTCAGGCTTCATCCAAATAGCACTTACTACATTATTGCATAAATACGGATTCACACAAATATTCATCAGGTTCGCAATTCCTATGAATTTGAACATTCTCTGGTGAACTCCCACAGTTCCCAGATGGGGGCAGTCTCTCAGCTGAATGCATATTTCCAGAAGGCCTAGATGAGCCTCAGTGGAGGTCATGGCGGCAGAGGTGGATGATTATGTCCTCCTCCAAGGATTAACTAGGCCTTGTTCTGGAGGTGCGTGAAGCTGGAAAGGCTGGTCCACTTCTGAGAATGGTGGGAGATCCTCCCTGATAGGGGGGCAATCTCTCCAGCTGCTCACACACCTCCAGAAAGCCTAGGTGAGCCTCAGAGGGAGGCGCAATGCAGCAGAGGTGGCAATGACGAAAGATGCGGTGGGGTGAAGTGGGACAGGAAAGAAGGGATGGGGGTTCCCTTCACACACAGACATTTGATGGATGTTTGCATGCAAAGCTGAAGCCCCTCACATTCATGGGGGAGGTCCCATGAAGCCAAATTCATAATGGTAAAGCTAAAACCTATTATTACCTCATAGAAGAACAATACATAAAACTGACTGTTTAAAAACTGTTGTTATTAATATGTCAATGTACTATAATTTTAAAGCATATATTACAGAAGTGGGAAAATTTAATAACAAAGATTGAACATAGTATATTTTTTCTAACAGTGCATCACTATTGTTATTTATCAATATAAAATAAAAATGTATTTTTGATACTGAACTTCATACCCATTTATAAAGATGTACAAATAGTGTCTTTATTAACAGAAACACAAGAGCAGAGATCATACTGGTGAACAAAATTATAGAAAAATTACTGAGTTTACTGCATGTAAATAATTTGATGCACATAAATAATATGATCAGCTATTTCACACAATTGAGACCATAAACTTTAATATTTATGTGCAGCCTTTCAGTTAAATTTTTCCCCATAAATGTGTATTGAGATATTACTGAAATGTCAATAAATTTTAAATATATTGTTAAAATGCTTATTTATTTCTAAAATGTATTTTAATTTTTGTTTCAAAAATATTTTTGTCATTGTTTAACTTATATATTATGGGCTGCCTTGAGCACAGAAATCCTTTTGTAAATTCAATTTATTTTACAAATGTTGGTACATTTAAATTCCACTCTTCAGGTGTAGAACCAAGATCACCATATATGTGGGTCCAAAGGGACCTTCCACCTAAGCGCTAACCAAAATCAGCAAAGAAGGTAAATCATGTACACTGGACCAAGCATCATATGAACTAAAGTCTATTTTAATTGGGGATAATGAAACCTAACCTAAGGCTGCATTCACATGGGTGCTTAAGGGGTTCCCTAAGCAACAAGGAGAAAGGGGAGGCAAATATGACCATACCCAACCCAACCCCATAATGTCATGCCTTTTCATTAAACCACTTATTGAAGATACACAGATAGAGGGAAGGCATCTCTAGAGCCTTTTTTGCACTGGGGCTCATTCTGGACCATATCCTGGAAGAGGGGCCTGCTGTCCATATCCTTCTACAGTACAGACTACTGTAGACCCACAGACTGCACCAACATGTGGATGGCTGCCCCTATTCCCTCCTCTTCCTTGCCACTTTTGAGTTTCAATCACACAGAGCTGCACTGAGGCCAGAATATGTTTAATTTTAAAAAATTCTGTTTGGTTTACTACCCTCTTTTGGAAGGACCATTTCTGATAGGGGATCTGAATTCAGTGTTGTGACTGATGTTCCCTGCCCTTTGGTTTTTTGTTTTGTTTTGTTTTTTTTGTTTACTGATTTGCTGTGGAGTGCTATTTCCTGAGAAACAACTGGCCCTGCTGTCTAGGGGAAGAAAGGAAGGGGCACCTTCTCATCTCCTCCTGGAATACCCCTGTCCAGACTCTACAAATGTGGGATATAGGCACATCTAAAAATAAACATGGTTTGAAAGAATCAACATAGTTTCCCCACAGTAAAAAAAACACTCTTTAGAATGTGTGGATTCCATGGCAAATACTTCACATTGGGAAAGAGATCTCATATTTTAGTGTAATTTTTCCATAGTGATAACGAATCCAATGCACATTTAAACTTGTTCATAACTAGGCTCTAAAAATATGTAAAAAGCTGAAGAGACATTTCTATGACATAGTTATAAGATGCTAACTGGTGATGTATTTATTCCCAGAGATGTTTGACATTCAAAGAGTGACTAATGTGTGACAGAGCATTTGTATGGGCCATCTGGAGATGTACACCACATTCCACACTTGATGAGGAAGTGGCATTAAACTGAAACTTCTGATTCCAGGGCCTAAATATGCATCAATCTCAGCTCTGATTTTAATTGATTCCTAATAAGCAGAATTTTGGCAAACACACTGTTGTGTGAAAAGCCTCTCTTGCTACAATATCATAAATTGTTTTTAACCATTTGCACATATGCTTCTGCAATGACACCCACAGAACTGTTAAAATAAATGTAAGATTCTGGTTAGAAAGAATAGTATTCCGAGCAAAACTTATAGCAAGATAGCTACAAGACACATGTATTTCTTTTTTCATTGATAATTGTCCTAGACACTAATTAAAAACAAGCAGCCTACATAGCATTAAGAAAGGGTTAGACAAATTCTTGAAGGACAGGTTTATCAATGGCTACTAGAATGGATGCCTAGATACATCCTCGAGGCTGGGGAGATAGGCAGGAATTCCATAGCAGATGACAATTTTGCCTTTGCCTTCTGCTTGAGATGGCCTTAAACAATTGGTGGGCCACTCTATGAGGCAGGATGCTGGACTAGATGGGTTGTGGCCAGACCTATCAGGGCTCCTTTCATATTCTTATATTCTATGTGGGACAGTGGCAAGATTGTGCACATATGCTATGTGAAAGCTTCATGTATTAACACCTCAACTCTGCTTCTCCAGGAACACCAAGAGAAGGAAATAAAGACATACAGTGATGAAGGACAAATCATCCATCACCAGTAATTCCATATTGTCAAGATTGAACTTCTGTGTTCTGGGCACTGTAACTATTTTGCATTTGTGATACCACACAATATTAATAGAGAAATACAGAAACAGCAGTGGGTCATGGTATCTGTTGGAACTGGTAAGGCAGAATGTAAAGGAGCCAAGAAAACCAATATGCCAGAGGTGCTCAAATGTATCCTTCCAGAAGCTCCTGAAATATAACTCCAAGTATGGCATTCCATGCTGGTGGGACTGGCATGGAATGCTCAGGGTTACAAATCAGTAACATCTGGAGGAAAGCAATTGAATGCCTATGCAATAACAAGTAGAGCACTCCAGGACTGTTCAAATGTGATGGAACACTCAACTGCTCACATGAAAGTCTGCTGAGCATAGTGAGTCCTACTGAGCACAACAGCTTTGTTTAAAATGTCAGCATGGATTAAGGGTAGAAGGATCTGAGCTGCTGAATTTGGTGGGGTGCTGTCTACTTTGCTCTTTTGGGCCAGTCAGACTTGTAAAAAAAGATAATATACCAAGCCAGGTCATTGGTTCTTCTAGACAGTGTCAATTCATGCCATAGAAATTGTGATACTGCAAGTCACATTTTTGATCTGCAGAGAATCAAAATGGAGTCCCAAGAGAAAAAATGCAAAGCTCCAATTAGAGCTGTGCCCTTGCTCTGTCAACTTGCCAGTTATGCTGTTGTTTGTTACCACTTCATCTATCTTACTACTCTATACATCAATTGGCAACAGCTTCTTCGTGCTGCAGATAAAACCCTTATCTACTTACCTATCTGGAGGTGTCTGAAAGTGAACCTATGTTCATCCCAAGTCTGGATTCCCAGTCCAAAAAAAAAGCACCATCTGCCTTTATAGGGTCTGCTGTGTGCCACTTTCCATTATACAACTTGCTAGAATCCACGTCATGTGATGAAGAGTTGCATACGGCTCAAAGGGAGGCATGGCATGTAGTTCCTATAAGGATCAGGATCCTCTTATATTTCTATAAATTCCTATTTGATTTTAGCCATTTTGCAATTATGTACTGCTCAGTGATTGTTAAATGGGGAACAGTATATAAAACTATTAAATAAAATACAGTACATACATTTCTCTGTTAACCGTGTGTGTCTTTTGAAAATGACTGTGTATATTTCTGTTTTCTGGAATGCATTACCATACCAGACAATGCTCGCAAATATGTCCGAGCCAGTGCCAAGTTACAGAAAATAGATGAACAGCTTGAATGTTTTCATCAACATCTCACTGAGGGGTGGAACAATTCTGGGAAAGGTTATCTGGGCCCTTTCTGCTACTAAAGAGCAGCCCTTGATAATAGAAGATGCTTGGCTGCAGAGAGGAGTCAAGAAGGTGGGTTGGGCCAAAACTAGGAGAAGTTGCAGATGCCCTGCTTGCTTATGTGGTGCTGATGGTGGCAGCATGACAAGAGACCAGTGGAGCCTATGCTGAGTATTTCACTTTCCTGACAATTAATCTGGAATTCTTCCTAACTTATACATCTGCTCATCTAATTAACACACTGCAGGATAAAGCTAAATAAAGATGGACTGGATAGGAGATAATTTGTTCTTTCTCTTTTACTTCCATCTCCCTTTAAGCCTTAGGACATTCCTTTGCCTTTGCCAACAAGGCCTTGGCTGCCATGGGAACAGACAGAGAGGCACCACTCCACCAGATATGCACATCTGGTTACCATGTAGGTCCTAACTGCCCGTGTAATATGGTACCAAACTGACTTCCCTGTCTTACTAGTCAACACTCTGTATTTCAAGTCTACCTAAGTACCTTTGGTTATCCTGGATTTTCCTAATATTTATCTTCTATGTCTTTCAATACCTTCTGTTCTTAAGCATGTATTACGTGCTGATTGACTTGATGAATGGGGAATGTCAATTATTATTGGATTTTAGATACATGTATAGCCAACAAATATAACATGTCTATTACACATCTGGAGATAATCAGTTGAGTCTCGTCAGACTTTGGACAAATATAAGATACGAATCAGAAAAATCAAGAGGGAAAATGTGGCATTTTTCAATGCTATCAGATGTAATATAGGTATTAGGATCAAATGCTTTGTTATGATTCTGATAACAAATCATTATTAGATTTCTGATACAATCCTGTCTAGTCAGAACCAATGGGAAATGCTACAGACATGGTACCCTGATGGGTTTAGGAAAGCCATGGGCAGTGAGAATGAACATCTTTAAGGGAGCCAATTCCCTTTCACGCCTCACATAGCTTGGGGGTGCTCATCCTTCAGAGTGTACATAAGCCACCAAGTCTTAATTCCTATCTCTTTCCTATCCAGTGGACTTCAGTTTCCTTTCTACCTCTCCAAAAATAATCATTTCTGCCAATGCCAAATGGTAGCCAGCTAGGAAACAGGCAAATGTCAACATAAGGAATTTAATGAAAACAAATTTGGAGACTGAAGCTGTTGAATACAATGAAGATAGGGAAGTATAAGACAGACTGGAGAATTATGTTGAGTTTCAATGATTTACACTGAGTTACATTCAACTAGAATAACCATTTATGACTGCATCTCTCAGAAAAACTTTGAATTGCTGTTATTATTGTTGATGGGTACCATCAAGTTGGAAATGACCCCTAAGAACCATGTGGCTCCATCCATGCAGTTTTCTTGACAGATGAAACAGTTTTTGGACATTGGGATGGTTTAGGAAATCCTGCACTGAGCAGGGGCTTGGACTTGACCCTAGAGGTCCCTTCCAACTCTATGATTCTATTCTGTTCTGTTCTGTTCTGTTCTGTTCCCATCTTTGGAGAAGATGTTGGGACTTGAACTTCCAAACTTTTGCCTTCCTGACAGTCTACCTCAGGGCTAGAACCACTGACTCTGTCCAGTTATGAGGTGGGGCAGAGTGAAAACAACTCAGATTTGGCCTTTGGGAAGTAGTGACTACAGAAAAAGAGAAGGAAGAATCCTGAGGAATTTGTAAATGTCCACAAGAGGCCCCAAGGATACTTTGCATTTAGTCCTTCAGCCTATGCTTTGATCTTTTCCTCTGCTGCCATACTGAACCTGTGCTGGCAGAGGATGTGTCAGAGCCAATGACTAAATTAACAAAATAAAATACTTCTCATATTGTCAGACACATTGTTCTTGCAACCACACAATGTTATGCAGAAGGCTCCAATTTAAACCAGAAAAGTCGAGGGTTTAAGGAATATGCAATGATCTTAGCATGAGAATGTAATATGTCTGCACTTGTGTGCTAACCCACTTCTTCTAAACAATTGTGACATCAACCTTTGAATTACACCACTTGTTGTACATCAGTTTAGGGATCTCTGACTTTTTACCAGAAAAGTACAAGTTCAGTGCTACAGGAAGATATTTTTTGTTGTTGTTGTTATTAGTTAATTGGTAAAATATCTTAATATTACTCTTACTCAACCAATTATACTTCCATTGTCCCTTATATGAACACATATAATGCTTGGCAAATTACACTTTCATTGTCAAACTTGACAGCAGCTTAATCAGGTTTTTTAAAGAATCCATGACTGATCCCAGTATCAGATTTTTATACATATTTTTCTTGCTTTTCTTTTTCTTCTTGTTACCTTTTTGCTAGGCAAGAGATCACAGAAAAATGGAAATAATGAAGGACAGAAAAACATTCATTCTGTCATGGTTGGATATTTGATTTTGGTAATGAACAACCAAGGCTCTCAGATAATTGGCAGACTTACTTGCCTGTGCGTGGGCATTTAAACAGAGAGGGTATTTTGACAGCCCAGCAATGATTAAATTGGTGTTTAATTGAAGTAACCAAGTCTTAGCAATGCTGTAAATAGTACATTAATTTCAAAACAGTGTTAATTGCAAAACATTTATTAATGAAAATAATTCAACATTATATTCATAATTACTGATTAAGAAATTGTTTTGGTCTTAAACTGTAATTACATAGCAATTATATTTTGTTTCACAATAAATATACCACAAATATGTTGCAGTTACCACACTATGGTACATGAGACACAGCTTTTCCTTCCACAGCGGTTGCTGCTTAATTAAAGTATTAATGTTGTCCTCATATTCACAATATTTTCCATACTTTATATGTCAATATGCACCGTAGCGCATAGTGTGTCAGACACACTCCAGCTATTTCCAGCAGAAACTAAATAAAGTGCAAGTGAAGGAAGTATCACAGTGATATTTTGGCTTTCTGTACAGGAAAAGTCAGATTTGTGAAGATGTAGATATTGATTAGCACATATATAAGAATGTATTGTTACAGAGAAAAGATAATAATTGTATGGTCCTTTAAGTACAGGAAGGATTCTTGAATGCATCCTAAATCTTGCAAAGTCCCAATGCATGCCTTAAGAGAAAGAGTTCCCCAGATCACCACACAGGAGACCGCCAACATACATGCAGAATACTGACAAGATCTATCTGCACAGATCCATGAGTAAATCAAAGATTTAACATCTATCTTCATCATCAGCCCTAATTCTAAACTTCAATACCTTATCTGTCCAGGAGACTGTGTCAGCTTGGAGCATGCACTGCAGGAATAATTGTTTCCCATGTGAGGGCCAGAGTACACCAACTGCTGTCTGCTGACTTCTACCTCCCGAGCCAGGGAATGAAATCTCTTTGACCTCTGAAGTTTGCAAGATTGCAGCATGCCGGGAAGCAACCTTGAACGTGGATCATTTCTGAAGCCTACAAAAATGTTGCCAGGCTCTGTACACTATATGGACTGGTTCAGCCACCACTGCCTGTTTGTACATTGGTGGCTAGAGAAGACCACACACCAGGATTGAAAGGAAAACCACTTTCAAGTGCTCCCCTTTTGGAGCACTTCCAGGAGTGGTTCACACAACCAGGAGTGTTCCAGCCAAGAAGCCCATGTGTCTACTATGTTCTTCCAGAAGACCATGTCTCCTAGGGAACATACTATTGTGCAAAGTCAGCTCTCTCTGCACACATCTGGTGTAGTCCAAATGAACTGTGCAGATGTTACATGTGTTTCCTCTCAGTAACTCTATAAAGAATTGTATACAAGAAGGCTTACAACATTACACAGGCCCTTTTGTTGCTGGACAAATCTTTCTTCCACTGGATGCAGGAATTAACTGGATCTGCATCCAGGATGGGAGGCTTTGAACTTCCGTAGGAATAACACGTGTTAGGCACATGTTGTGTCCCTCCTTTAGGCTTCCAGACTTCTGTTGTGAGGAAGCCACCCTGGAAGTCTGTTGTTTTCAATCTGTAGAAGGGAATTCCAGCAGGGTCCTTGGTTCACCTCCTCTCCACTTTCATTCATTCACACAGGAGGAGGAGACAACTACCCCTGAATGAAGCAACCTGTGGAAAGGAAAGGTGCATGATGAACTAATGTTGACTAGCGCTTGCACTTGCGAGCACTAGTCGATAACTCAACCCCCCTGCAATTGATCATTTGCCTGTGTTTGATAGCTGGGCTGCTCCTCTGCAGGGTGCTACCATCTTGAGTGTGGTGCCTTGGGTGACTGTGCATGCATCAGTGTCGTCGCTACGGTGACGCTGATGCTCTGCGCAGTCACAGTCATGTCAGATGACCTCCTCAGCCAGCAGAAGTGCAGATGATCTCTGGCCGCATGCTTCCAGTAGGTTCCAGTTGCCTGGGGTAATGGTTAGGTGGTTTGTGGTGCACAATTTCATGCACCACAGCTAGTTCATGATTAGGCAGCATCTGGGAGGTGGAGGGTGCTTGTAGACTGTAAGCACCACCTGCAGTTGCAGATACACCTGCCCAGATGTTGCCTAATCATGAACTATGGGCCAAAGTGTGAATTGGCCAAAGGTCTAATGTTGTATTTACGTCAAGATGCAGTAAAGATCTGCTCAGATTGAACTGTGAAGACACATCACTTTGCCCTGGCCTCTGGCTAAATAAGGAAACAGCTTTTCCTCCCCACTTTTAGGCACTGTTATTGTTTTAGCATGTTTATTTCACATTTGGTTTTTAATTTTGTAACCCACTCGGAGACTGTAGGGTATAGGACAGGACAGACAGACAGATAGATAGAAAACAGCCATTTACTTTTTTAACTCCATTAACTTTTGTTTTTGTTTTTGTTTTTTGTTTTTTGCAAAAAGGCAAAATAGAAAGCATAACAAACATACTGTGTTCCCATGCATTACAAATTCCACAGTCTTTAAGTATGGGGCTATGGCTGAGAAAGTCTGGCTGGATAATCAAATTATGCGGCCTTAACTTCAGGGGCTAACCTCTCTTCCCCACCCACAGAAGGCGCCTGGGCAGCAAATTGACAGAATACTTGCAGTCCTTTTCACTATGGATATTCCGTCACTGCTTCTTCTTTCTCTTTCAATTTCCAATCCACAGCTGAAACTTCTACAATGTTTTATTGAACTGGATATCAGAAGACATCAATTTGCGACAGCCTCATAAAAAATAAAATAAAACTGTGATACAGAAGAGAAACCGCTGTATCAGACACACTTCAGTTCCCTCTACCCCTACCTCAGTGCTCCCGTCAGAAATATCACCAACCACTGAGGCTGGAAAACAAAATCTCAACTCAAATGCTATTAATACAATAGCCTGAAACTTTTAATACATACTATGCCTGTTCTGAAATTAAATATTCATTGGCAGTAAGCTCATGTAAAAGGATGCCATAGTTCAAAACGGGAATGTGTACTGCAGATAAAAAGACAGGGAGAAGGGAAGAGAAAGTGATAGAAATTAAGGCTGTGTCTCAAGTTCTCTAGCTTCGCCACAGACATTACCAATTTACACGCATGTTATGCATACCCGACTGTGCAAGCCCATTTAAATTATGGACCTGAAGTTACTGTATATGCTTTAATTTTAAAAGAATACACAGCCTACTTAAGGCTTTGAAATGTGCTTCCTAGTGGAAACTTTCAGCTATCTGTTATATGTATATTGCATACAGGTTGTTGAAAAGTGCCAGGGAGAAGCAGAACAATCAGCTTGAGTAGCAATTGAATTATGCCCATAATTAGACATTAAATCTGAATCCTGATGTTGGACAATAAATTGTATTTGTCTCTTTCTTCACTGCTGCACTTATTGTGGATTCTGCATGAATGCCTCCCACAATGCAGACAGTTGATCAGAAGCATTTATCTTGCAATAATTGCACAGAGAGTTTTGTCTCATTGTCTTGTTTGTTCACTTGCTTGTTTGCTTGCTTGCTTCTTTTAAGGGCAGAAGCCCTGACATTCAACACATTTTTACAGGTGTTACAATAAGAGCCCCTGATTGGGTTCTCAATGATTTGAGGCATTTACGTGAATTTTTTAACCTATCAGTTAATAGAACACTGCAATGGTTCCAGTTTCTTTCAGGAGTGAATGCTGAGATCAGCAAGAGTCATGTTGGATAAGTAATTGTCACTATCTCCATAGCTGCCACCAGCTATCAAGATAAAATTGTAGGATCTTCTTTAGATCCCAAAATTGCTCTTGCCACCCCTTCCATAGGGCAAAAGGCGATCACAGCTACAGTATATTCTGGCTTATAAGACTACTTTTTAACCCAGGAAAATCTTCTCAAAAGTTGAGGGTCGTCTTATACGCTGGGTGTCGTCTTCTTATATGGTGAGTATATCCCAAACTCTATATTTTAACTGGAAAAGTTGGGGGGCGTCTTATAAGCCCAGTCATCTTATACGCCGGAATATATGGGTACTTATCTCTCTGCTGGATCCTTGTGTTTTTGTTGCTGTTCCAAAGTATCCGGATGTTAGCAAGAACTCACCCATTTCCCCCCCCAAAAAAAAGGTATTTTGGAACAGAAACAGTAACACAAAAAGCCTTCAAACTGAAGTAAGGAACTGATATTATGAGAAATCTGGTATCAGTGCTGGATTTCCCTTAATACCAATGTTTTACTATACTGGAATTATACTGGGATTCTCACAGATATATGTGGCAATCAGGAGGATCATGGGCTTTAATCCATCCCTGGAGGCACCAAGGCACAAGAATATGCAATGCCCTTTTATTTCAGTACAAGATGTTCAAAGCAGTAGATCAATCAATGGGACCGTAGATTAATCTGTATTATGCCTTGGTACCATGATTATGGGTGTTCAAAAGTGCTTTAGATTATTTTGGAAAGAATTGCTCTCCTTCATATACTGTATACAGCAATGCTTATGGCTCATGCTGGGTGCTGACCTTATCACCTGATTGCCTTTTTCTCTGAGATACTTTTCTGATAGACCATTAGGTTGAAGAAAAAGGAATAAAACACCCAATTAAACATTCCTGTTCATAAATGGGTCTTGTGTAACTTAATAATGGCAAAATGCCCACTTTTTCCCCCTCTTCCCTATTCTCTTAACATTCTGCCTTTGAAGAATTCTGTCCAAGAGTATCACTAGATTTTAAAAAAACAACAACACTCATACACGCCACATCATCTCAAAATTATTAAAATCTCTGTGGGAATTCATGATTAATTTTAAGGCCTGACAGATTAAAATACATTATTATGTACACTCTAGTGCATCCTTTCAGATATTTTCAGAATCTGATTTTGCTCTCTTGATACGCACCAATGATTCTACATGTATCTAGTAGATTGCAAGGAATAGATTAGCATTAAAGAGGCAGTTTTGTGTTGTTAGGTTGTTATGTGTAACTTGTGCTTGTACATTTAGAAAAATGTACCTGGCATTCCTTTGGACATGACCAGACCCCTTAAAAAAGAAAGCATTAGCAATAGTTGCTTGTAATGCATTTGTAGCTGTACATCTGAAATTCTGACCTTTAGCATGTTAACTGGTTCTTTTTATCTGCCTTCCAGGCTACCTAAAACACAACAGCAGCCTTGGTTTGAAGGAACCAAAGTATTACTATCTGAACTTCCCGAAAAGGACCCTAACTTTTCTTTTCCCACAAGGCCTAGGCAAGATTTGCAGAGGAAATATGGAACTATAAACTGAAAAGAGAAAAATGCACTTATCTGGGGAAGTTTCATTATCTTTGAGCAGAATAGGGTCTCTGTTTTACATTTTAACCTCACTGATACATCCCTTTTACCACATTATATATTTTAAAAATGAAAAATGAGATAATGGGATTCAAGGGCACTAAGAATGTGATTTTGCATCCCCTTAGTAGTATGTCTGGCAGTAAGTCTAGTGGAACGCAGGAGTGGCTTGAAGGTAGGGTTGGGATGCACTCTAAATGTTTGTGCCTTGGAAATTTATGACAGGTTTATGTCTTTAACAATTATTAATATTTGTTCCTTCAAAACTGATATCCCAATTATTTCCCCAAGACATCCCCAAATGCCTCATATCCAAACATGCAAAATAAATATTAAAATTGCAAAGCATATCATCCATAAATAAAAACTAGGCTATCAGATTAATTCATAAATGCCGCTTGGAACAAGGATGTCTTAATATGCCTTTGAAAAGAATATCAAGCAGGGCTCAGGTAAGCATCTCTGAGGAGAAAATTCCAGAGCTGATGTGTCATTGCTGTACTGTTCTCTGATAAATTTTAATTCTGTGCTAGTCGGTAAATGGGGCAAAGCCTCTCAAGAGACTGCAATAGCTTGGGGCAGGAATAGTAGAAGCCACATGGATCAAGTTGCTCCCTAAGGTATACTGGATTCAAGTGTATGCGCTTTTATAGGTAATCAAACACACCTTGAATGGAGCACAAAATAGTTCAGAAAGCTGGGGCAATTGACAACGCTTAGGACTAACAAATTCTCAGCAGCCTACCTACTGTTTTGGTGCCCTTCTTACAGAGCTCACACCATATGATTTTCAAATATTCGGCATGGACAATTACAGTTATGTCCTAATTTTCTAAAATTATATACAAAGAGTGTTTTTGCATCTTCCCTTCCCTGGGAAAACCTCCACACTTCAGGACACTGGATCTATTCCTAACCTAACCAATGCTTGCCGAAGAACTGGCAAGATAAGAAATGCCTCTGTTATGGAGATGATCACAGAGCCCCAGCATGCCTGTGTACCGCCATTGCTGCACTGATGGCATGATGTGGCACTAACTGTGCCGGTGCAGCAGCACCCCACCCTGGGCTCCATTTGAACCTCGTCAGTCAAGTGGAAGTGGAAATGCAGCTGCACCAAGAAGCAGGCAAGATGGCTGTAGAGCAGTTTTAACAAGGAGAACTCCTGCATGCATGGAGCTGCATTTAGTTAAGAAGTGGCTCTGTGTAATATGGATGGTCTGTACAAGAGTTTTCCTGTCTTACCTTCTCACCAGGTGCAAAAAAAGCTCAAAGTGACTGGAGGCTTTTGATTTTCTTTTTTCTTTTCTAAACCTGTCACACATCACTGTGAACAATTCTAATAGACATTTCTATAAGAGTGTCTGAATGATGGAAACATGACAGGAACTTTTGTTGAGAGTTGCTTGTTTAAGCAAAATCCTTTACATGACTTGTATGGATAAGGTGAAAGGGAGGAACTTTTGAGTTCTTTGGGGATCGCAAGGGTTATATGGTATTAATTTACCTGTCTGAATACTGCTCCCAATTGTACACTTCTGTGTATTTCAGCCTTCTGTATATGGCATGCCAATAATGGGAGCATGGCATCCAGACAGATAAGTTCATTCACTTGCTCTCCACTGTAGCCTAACTGTCTGGCCCATCTGCAACTATTGTGGGATAGGGTTATTCTGGAATATTGCTTAATAGTGAGATTTTCAACTGCTGCCTGGAAGCAGTCTAAGAAAGATCTTTGGCCTTTCCCACACTTTTTCAGTAGACCAGACCAAGCAGCTCCCTAGTATACTTTTTTAACTCTAACCCAACCCAAAACTAGTCCATGGGGTTCCCATTCCAGTTTGCTGGAAGTCTTGGTTGAAGACAACTACCCCACCTTCTGTCCAGCTCCAGTTATCAATGTTTCCACACCTGGGACATATTTGCACTTAGGCCTCTGATATGAAATTGGGACAGCTCTAGTACAGCTGCTCTATACCAGAGCTGTCCTAATTGCATACAAGAGGCCAAAGTGCAAAGACGCCTCCGGTCTGGAACAAAGGTCTTCAAAGTCCAAAGATCTCCTCCAGAGTTTATTATCAGAACCCAAGCACTGAAGTTGGTGTGCTGCCTTCAAAAATTGTTCAGCCTTGTTCTTGTGTACTGGATGCAACACAAGAGTGTCAGAAGCTTGGGCCAATCACTGGCAGGTGTGGTTGGCACCTGAGAGATAGGTTCAGGCTGTGTCTTCATTTAGTAGCAAAGACATGTTAAACATAGCCAGTTTTCATTATTCCCAATGCACACCAACTTCCTTCAGGATCTGATTAGATGCTTTCATTGTGAAGTGGAGATATGGCCACAGTTAGGCATGTCCATATTGCTTCTGGGATTTGGCCAGGACAGGTGGCATTTCTACCTTCCCAGTGCAGACCTGCAGACAGTTTCTCATATCTTATCCTGGAACAGATTGGATCAGGATAGTTGGGCTGTTCCAGGCAAGATAAGTGCAGAAATGGCCTTTGAGACCGAAAAAACTAGGATCTAATAAGCTTCAGTCATTTTTTACCCTCAGTATGGATGGTGGCTACAGTGGAAAAGGAGTAATAAATTCTCCCTGTCTGCCTTAAGATGTCCACTCAGCAAGTTTGTACATTGATAGTAGTATATAAGTTTTCACACTGCTGAAAATTGGCAGATCATAAGAACTCAAGGGCTGTGTTCAAGCCTAACAAAAGGGTTGCCTCAGAGGTGATTCAGTGAAACTCTGTGTGGCCCTTGTGCCTTCTCTAACCCACCTTTTCTAGCCCAGAATGTTCAGGAGAGGGGAAGGGGCAGACTGGTGAGTAAACAATCCCACCTCAAGGCCTTCTTTAAGCTACTCCAAAGACCTCTCAGATATGCCTTTTTTCTGTATCTGATCACAGCCATGGTTAAAAAGTTCAGAGTATTACAATTAGTTATATTGAGGGCACAGATAGCACTAAATATATTTGGAGACCAAACCAGCCTCTAATAATTATGTTTCTTAATGCTCATGTCACTTACAAAGTACTTGTTTTCACTGAAAAATACTATGTTTCCCATCAAGCAGCCACTAAAAACAGATCTCCGCTCTTTTGCAGAGGTGGCTCAGTGACTAGGCCTCACTTTTGAGCCAGACTCTGATAAAAACCAGTGCCAAAAGACAATGAGGCAGATGAGCATTATATGTGTATTAGTGCTGAAATGAAAAATTGCACCAATTCAGAATGTGACAAGTTTCATGCATTCACAATTGACAAATCTGAACATATGAATGGATCTGGAACTGGGCCTTCCAGGCTCACAATGGAAGTGAGGCCAAATAGATGCTCCATTCAATGCAAAGGGAGTTGGTTTGTGGCAAAAGGCAACCTTCATATTTGCAAAAGCAGCAGTGATTATTGTGAACTTCTGCAGCATCCAAACTATTTATTTAAGAATTTGTATTTCCCTTCCCTGTATATTATTCAATATAATTTGTACATCACATTTGTCCATTTTAATTTGAGTTTACTGACCTGCATGTTAATATAGATTTGGCTACTTAGTAATGTTCACACCATACAAAATTAATTAGCCCTGAAGTAAGATGATAGTCAGATCTGTTTTAAAATATTTTACCATAAAAAACATCCCTGGCACAACCTGTGATACTTATACAGCGCTGCCCAGTAGGTATAATAACACCCAAAAGGACCACGCCAAGGGTCCAAATTAGATTACTAGCAACAAGAGTAATCTAAGATGATAATTGAACAACTGATTAGAACACCAGATTTTTTTATTTTTATTTTTAGAATCTATCCTTCCAGAGGAAATTTTCCTAAGACTAAGCCCTATACCATCTATGGAAAAAACTATTCAACCACTATACATATTGAAGGAAAGATGATTCTGACTTCTAGCCACTTGTGAAGGTACTAGTATTCTAGAATTCAGAGAAACAAAATATATTTCAGAAGCTTCCAGGGGTAGCTGAACTTACCTGTGAGAACAAAAACAAATTTTTTCAAGTTTTAAAAACTTCACCTCAGCTGAAATAAACTCCCAGTGTGACTAGCTGTGTTAATTGGGACAGATTCTGCCCTGAAGTTTGTAAGCCAAAAATCCCAAACAAATAAAGACAAACTGGCTGTTTCCACACTTACCCTTGTTCTGATTCAAAATATGGACCCCATCTATACATCTAGTGCAGTCTAAAGGTGCCCCACCCTTCACTAGTATGCTCTGACTGCACAAAATGGTCACCTGGTGCAGTATACTGATAGATTTTTAAAAAGAGGTCTAGTGGCATATTTGCAATGGTAAACCAGACTTACGAAGGCATGAGGAGATATGTACCTCTATGGCCCAGTAAACTGTGGGGGACCCATTTTGATGGCAAAAAGACAAACCGCCAAAACATATCCTCTGGGGCCTACAAAGCCAGGCATTTTCATTCCATGCCATTGGGGCCTTCAAAGTTGTCTTAGAAGTTGGCATAAACTTTGGGTGGAGGGTGAGGCCAGAACAGTCATCCCAATGTAGGCAGTCTTGTTCTGATCCTGGGATGGATCTACTCACACTTGAGACAGGTTCCATGGACTGCATCTGCATGGAATTCTTGGATGTGGTCCACTGAAAGTAAGTGTGGAAATGGCCTAAGGCTGACTCCAATTCGAATTCAAATGTCAATAATCATCAAATTCAAATTGGATTTTCAATTTTTTAAATATCCCTGCCCATCCTATTATGTACTACCTGTGGAAGTGCAGACTCTGGATTCCAGAGTCTGACCATATTTGCATGTATGGGTGTTTTTCCACTGTCACTAAAAGTACCCATTAACTACCCATTAATGGGTACGTATTGGCATTTTTGTACCCATTAATGGGTACTTAATGGGTACTTCTAGTGACAGTGGAAAAACACCCAATGGTCATAATCCTAGGACAGGATGGGCTACACTATTCCAGGATTAGTGACCCATCCCAGACTATCCCACATCAATTCCAAAGCCCGTGCCTGCTTCAGAGTGAGTGCAGAGTGAGTGCGGGGGAACTGTTGTGCCTCTAAAATGGATTCTCCAAGGTATGGAGCATGCCATCTACACACCTCCAAGGTCTTAAATACCATCCATAGCATGCCAGTAGACTTCAATGTCCTGTTTGGAAGGGCTGTGGTAGGAAGGGACAAGACCACCCATAATCTACACTATCATGTTGACTCGATGACCCAGGAGGTCCCCTCCAACTCTACCATTCTATGATTCTATGATTCTGTCTAGAATCCTCCCTATTACAGGACAGTGGAAAAGAGCCTTTTCTCTCTCCTCTCTCTCTTAAAAAGCTTAAGGTGTGCTAAAGCTAACCATCCTCTCATCGTCTTCTCCTATACCCTCCCATTCCTGGATTTAAGAACCTTTCCCTCTAGCAGCCTTCCCTCTGTTCTTTTTTCCTGATACATGGATGGGAGCTCCCCAACCTCCTTGTGGTCATCTGGGTTCTTTTGGTGACTTCTTGGATGAGAGGATGAAATGCTCTTGGTAGGCTGGCCACTTCCGGGAAGAGTCAATGCTGTTCCAATTCTTCTCCGTTTGGAGATAATGGTTCTCACTAGGGTTCATTGGAATTCCAGAGCCATAGAAATGCCTTTGTATAACTTTCTTTCTCATCTCTTCCAGAATGTCTTTTGTAATCCAAGTGTATGCCACAATCACTGATGCTGAAGAGCCTGAAGCTGGCCAGTTCTATGAAGACCTAAAACATCTTCTAATACTAAAAAAAAAAAAAAAAGATGCCACTTTCATCATAGGGGATTGGAACGCTAAAGTAGGAAATCAAAAGGTAACCAGAATAACAGGAAAATTTAACCTTGGAGAACAAAAGGAAGGAGGGCAACTAATTGAGTTTTATCAGGGTAACTCAGTGGTCATAGAAAATACTCTTTTCTAACTGGCCCAAAGGTGACACTATACATGGATATCACCAGATGGTCATTACCAAAATCAGATTGATTATATACTTTGCAGCCACAGATGGAGAAGCTCTGTACAGGCAGTAAAAACAAGACCAGGAGCTGACTGTGACTCAGAGCATGAGCTTCTTATTGCAAAATTCAGACTTAAATTGAAGAAAGTAGGAAAAGCCACTAGACCATACAGGTATGACCTAAATAATATTCCTTATGAATATGCAGTGGAGGTGATGAATAGATTTAAGGGATTAGATCTGGTAGACAGCGTGCCTGAAGAACTATGGACAGAGGTTTGTGACATTGCACAGGAGACAGCAACAAAAATAATCCCAAAGAAAAAGAAGAGCAAGAAAGCAAAATGGCTCTCTAATAAGCCTTTATAAATAGGAAAGAAGGAAAGGGAAAGGCAAGGGAGAAAGGGGAAGATATACCCAAATGAATGCAGACTTCCAGAGAGTTTGCAAGAGAGATTAGAAGGCCTTCTTAAATGAGCAATGCAAAGACACAGAAAAATATGTATATAATGGGAAAACTATCATGTTTCTTCTCAGGGCAAATTTGCACTTGACCCAATAGTGCACACTTAATAATCTCCCAGACAGAGCACCCACACCTGAAAGAGCCATTTCTCTACCAGAAATGGCATCTTTTGGTGGGAGTTACCATACATGCACTACATGTGGTGCAGGGCTAACAGCACCATGCTTGCATTAAGCCTGAACTTAGTGTTCTTCTTGGTCAGAAGATGCACAGGAGGAGCACATGACAGGTCATATAAGTGTGATGATGTTCTGCGCTAACTGGTTGCCCCAGTGACAGTGCTGTGCAGGCACCAGCGCTGGTGTTTGAAGATGGCTGACATCCAGGCAGCCATCCACGCTTAAGGTAAGTTTCAGGCAGGCATAGTGCAAAAGGCTGCCAATCTTCTCTTCTGCAGGTTAAATATTCCTAGAAAGGGCTGCCTGTACCTTTGCAAAGCAGCAATGCACAAGACTGGGACAATCATCAATGCATCTTGGCCAGTGACTGCAAAAAGATTCAGTCACATCAGCCAGAGCTGGGCTGATGAAGTACCCATCTCAAACCACTGTCTCAGACCTTGACAATGTAGCTTTTTTTTAACATGTCACCAAGGATGAGAGGAAGAGTTTAAAGATTCCATAGAATGGTGAAGAAAATCAGTGTAGATGTTGATGTGGTGGAGAAAACTCTTGCTTGAAGAACCATTGCTGCTGCAAGAATCCTCTGCAAGAATTGAACCAATTAAGAAAACCAGAGGTCTGAGTATCTTGAGCATTTTGTATGCCAAGTTGACCATGCCTTCTCTGTTACAGAAACTAGTCTCTGTCTTCATGTTTTCATAACAGCTAAAGACTTTTTGTTGGTGTCATTGTCTCTGATGAAGATGAGAACAACAGTAAAGTACTTGTTGCTTTCTTCCTAGATAGCCTGTGTAGCTATATCTTGTGAATGCTTTAGCCTCTTTTGACACTTTTATAGGATGTGCTTTTTCTTGAAGGACTCCATTTTTAGAGCTTCCATCCTAAAAGCTCCAGTCATTTTTCCATTGGCCAATATGCTCAACTTCAGAGAGACCATCTAACTTACTTTTATTTTGTTCAGCCTGATCTAAAACAAGAACACAGAGTCCTTCATGGGGAAAATATAATTAAACCACCACCCTATATATCACTGGAATTTTGCTGGAACATGAAACTGATGTCTTAGACCAAAGACCTCTCTTGACAGAAGAATAACCAGAAAACATATTGACCTCACAAGCTTTTTATGTCTTCCTGGAACACCACCTCCAACCACACAAAGAAATTCTCATCTTTTTACTGTTCTACCTACATCTCCCCCACCAGTTTTTGGAGGTGATAAACTCAAGGGCAAGAGTGAACAAGCAATAAGGTGATCTTGTCATGCAGCTCAAGATTTTTAAAGCACATTAACTGTAATTTTTAGTTAGTCATAATTTAGTGAACCATTAAAAGTGACCCAGTTCACTGAACTGAACTGAGCTGAACAGATGGAATTCCACCCTCACTCTGCTTGAATGGCTTTCTGAACAATGCAACCTTTTCTTTCAATATCCCCTCCTAAGAGCTTCATGCAACATTTGTTGGATGCATCGGTCTCTCTTCTCCTTGGCTTTGCAGCATTATGTAACAAGGAAGGTGGTTGATGTTATTCACCCCATAAGCTGCTCTTTCTGCATTTTTCTCTCATTTTCTCATGCTTTTCCTTTAGAGTTTAATTATTAAATAATTAATCACTAAATAATAAATTAAACAGGAACTGGGCTGCCAGATTCCAATTCTTCAAACTACTGCTCTTTTTTACTATATTAATGAGGCTTCCTTATAACCATGCAGACAAATGCACTTCAAGAGAGATCAGTCATTATCTGCCCGTGTTTTAAGATCTGGAGGGGAGGCCCTGCTAGTGATCCCCCCCCCCCCGCCTTCAGTAGCTAGGCGGGTGGGCACCCGAGAGAGGGCCTTCTCAGTGGTGGCCCCCAGGTTGTGGAATGGTCCCCCCCTCAAGGTGCATCAGGCCCCTTCTTTGCTCCTATTTAGGAGGGCAGTGAAAACATTCCTCTTTACGGGGGCCTTTGGTTAAATGTTCCCCACACTTCCCCCCACTAAAAACCACTGCTGTTTTTAATTATTCTTGTATTTTTAAAGTTATATTTTTAACCTGTTTTGATATAGTTTTTATATGTTTGTTTTAAATGCTGTGAGCCACCCAGAGACCCTTGGGTATGGGGTGGCATATAAATATAAATAAATAAATAAATTATACACATGCTTTTCCCTCTTGGATGTGGAAAAAGCACTGCATTTCTAGTCTTAGCTTTTCTAGGTCTTATCTGAGCTCCTATCAACCAGTATGAACCAGTTTGTCTTTCCAGAAAAGGATATTATTCAAGTGTGCCCATGTGATAAACAAATGTAATAAATATTGACAACTTGGTGAAAGAGTTATAAGCCACATCCGTTCCATAGAAATGGTCTCCATCCCACAGTTTGTGACATCCAGGCTTGATGCACCTTAATGTATATTTATTTGAAAGTAAGCTAGATAAACTTATACTGCATTCATACATGGTTATATTTTAAAGCACTTCTGAGAAAGCTTAGAGACAGCTTCAAGTCAATTGGCAGGTCGGATTGTTCACACACCAGTCTGCCTCCTCCGTCATGAACATTCTAGGCCACACACGTGTGCCACACTCTGTGCTTTGTTAAATTTTATTTTTAAAAATGCATAATATATCAACAAAAGACACTGACCAACCACAAAATGAAGCACCACCAAATCCCAGTATTAACCCTTTCTCCTTTAACCAACAGGTATTTACTTTATTTAAGAATTTATCGCCCACCCTTCATCAAAAGATTCCAGGGTGGGCCAAATCAAGAAAAAGATAAAATATACAAAGCACTATTTAAACATTTAAAATATATAACCCATCCTCCCTTCAATCCTCCTCAACAGGACAACACCCAGTGGAAATTAATCATGAAAGACCAGGGTGAAAAGATGCCAAAAACATATAGTACAAATTTCCTCAAAGTGAATCTACATCAAACATAGTTGAACCCAAATTTTCTGTGACCACTTAGAACCGTCTTAGAATCCACTGGGAGAGGAAGCAGTGTTCCTGTAGGTTTGGAAACCACAAAACATAGAAAGTCATCCTAGGAGTTACGCCTTATTTATTTATTTATTTATTTATTTATTTGTTTGTTTGTTTGTTTGTTTGTTTGTTTATTAAAATGTAAATATTTTTACCTTGCCTTTAAATCTTGGTAAGCAAGTAGCTCATTCACTGCAAAGTCCCAGAGTTTTGGTACCAGTGTTGGATATTCGGCATCTTCTGTTCCTTCCAGTTGCAGGCAATTACCATTCTAATAGCTAAAATCATAAACCTAAGCAAATCCCTGTGTTTAATTTCTTTGTTCTCTTTCTAACAAAAGCAATAAGCAAACTGCAGCAGAAAAGAATATATTAGTGTTAGAATATTAGTTACTTCAGAATTCACTTGAAAACAGAATCACAAGACCACTACAAGAGATGAAATGTCCATATTTCCTGGCAATTGTTCCGTCAAACAGGACGGACGTTCCTCAATACCTTAGAAGGAGAGAAGCCCTCCTGTACCATCTATATATTATTTTTAAGTGATCCTCTTTAACTTTAATTCTAATCAGACTTTTAGGGTTATTGTTCATTATTCTTTCCCATTTTGCTTCAGTAAATTACGTACTTAGATCCATTTCCCAGGATGTTTTAAGGCCAGTTTGCCCTTCTTTTGGGGAGTTTAACGTTATATTGTGAAGCAGATCTGCTTGTTTTCTTCCCTCAGAAGTCAATGTTTTAAAAGTTTTTTTTTCAAATTCTAATAATTCTCTCACTAATGTATTTTAACTACTCTTGTTTTTAGCTACCGTATTGAAAAAGCATCTCATTCTTATTGTAAGGGTGAAGTGCTTCTTTGATAGAATCACATTTGACAAGATATCATTTCTAAGATGCTTTTGAGCCACTTTCCCTGTGATGTAGTCTTAGCGGGAATGCTTTGCAGTAAACATGTTCAACTGTGTCATATATTTACACCTTTAACTAGGCTTGGAGTAGCCAAGTGTCATAAACAAATATTGGGAAGTTCCTTTTTCAGGAGCAGAGAGACTCCAGCTCCATGACGGTAACCTCATGGGTCAGTGGCCACTGGGATTTGAGTCCCATAAATTAATTTTTCCAAATATTAATTAAGAATCATGGTTTAACTTAGCATTGAATCCATGGGTGTTTTTGCAATTCCCTTCTCATCCACTGGATGGGAAAAGAGCACAATGACACAATATTTACTAGTGCTTGCACTTGCAAGCACTAGTCACTAACAGACTAAGCTCTGCACGATTGGTCACTCACCTGCGACTGATCTGGGGACTGATCATCTTCTGGGTGCTGCCATTTTGGTTGTGGTACCCATGACTGTGTGTGCATAAGCGTTGTTGCCATGACAGCGTTGACACTCTGCGCATGCACAGTTGCAGTCATGTTTATGGTCGTCTGGGGTTCCAGCATAGGAGTGTGAATGGAGTTAATTTCCACATTCCATTTAAGGTGAATAGAATGTGAAAATATTCGGCTCTGGCCGAATATACCCACACACACACACACACAGATGTGGGAAATTCAGATCTGGGCACGGATATTCTATGAATATCCAGGCACAGAATGAATAAATCCTGCCTCCCCATTTACCTCACTTCACTGCTGCTGCCTCCACCACCCAGAGCCTGGGCTGCCACCGGAGTGCCCCCAAAGGTAAAGGGGCTCCAGGGAGACTGGTGGGATGCTTGGGTGGTGCTTCGGGCCTCTTCTCAGGGCTTCTGGAAAGCCAAAAGGCTTTCTGGAAGCTGGAAACAGGGCCTTCTGGGACCGGAAGGCCCTGTCTCCAGCTTTTGGAAAGCCTGTTTGGCTTTCCAAAAGCCCCAGGAAGAGTCCCAGAGTGCCTCTGGAGCAGGTAACTGGGCCCTGGGGGAGAGGTTTGGGGTAGGCCAGGCCCAGGGGGTTAGGCCCCATGGTAATCCAATATCCAAATGCACAAATAATTTGTGCACATCCCTATGCCAGCGCACTCGTGTGGCACCTCAGACGATCCTGGAGCACTGGAAGAAGTGCAAATGGCCAAAAGCTTCTAGCACAATTTCGCAATCCACACCTAATCAACAATTAGGGAACTTTTGGGCAGGCAATGGGGACTTGGAGGCTGAAGCAGCCTCTTCCAAGTGCAGATGCCTTTCTCCAGAAGTTCCCTAATCATGCAAATAAGCCTCATGACTGAAATGCATTAAAGAGGTAGGAGTGACAGAGGAATTTGGAAATTTAGTACTTATTCCAACGAAATCTGATGGTTTTGATACTACCAAAACTATGGGAGATTCTGCACTGATCAGTATAGCAGATCATCAAGCATGGTATGAGCCTCCCTTTTACATGTTGGTGAGGTCTAAAAAAGATCCCACCTGGGGCTTCCCTTAGGTTACACCAGTGTGTAGAAAGGAAGCTCCTAGTACACTTGCTGATCTGGTATACCAGCCAGTGTGGAATTGCTCTAAGGTTCTAGCCACATATTGTCCTACTCACATGTAGTCTTGTTTGGGGCTTGATGAAGCCAATCAATAAAAGAGCCAGCGCAGGGGCACAAGAAACTCTGTCAAACTAACAGTACCTCCCCCACTCATGACAAGTTCTCTCACTGGCCTTGCTGGCAGGGGACCAGAAACCACATATGCACTCTGTAAAGGGCCAACATGGTAGTGAGAGGTATTCATGAAGGACAGCCCACCTGCACTTACTTCTGGATTGAGAAAAGGCTGCCATTGTTCGAGGAGGGGCCAGGAAGCTGCTGATTCCTGTACTCAACCGTTTGCCACACAACTCATTCCATGCAAAACTCCTGTAGGTAGAGACTGTGGATTGCACACACTATACACAAAATCAACAATCTACTGAAACAGCTGAATTGCATCGTGCTAATGTAATAAGAGAGCATACTTTGCTTCTCCAAATTCACACCAACCAGATAACTTTAGCCTAATAAAAAATAAGACAAAGAAAACAGTGGAGCCCAGGAGAAGAAATGGGCAGAGAAATCCAGTAATCTATTTAACAAACATAACTTGATTTGGAATTAAATTGTTCCAATTACTAATTTCCACCTTATAGTGTATTTATTCCACTTTAAAATAGTATTCCCTTCTTTTACTAGAAGGAGTTTATAATCAGATAAATGGGCTTGTATGTACTAGTTAACTTTGCCAGAGTTTGGTAGTTGTATTTAAAGTAGATTTTATCCTAGAGTGATATTAATTTGATAGGATCCCTGATCTGTAAACCATTGGTTATCTTGGTCTCTCCTGATAAGAAAAAAAAAGTGCTGAGGATTTCCAGTTGGTGAGCACATTTGGGCAGAATCTTTCACACGTCACAAATTGCAGATGGGAGGCAGTGATCTCGAACATGCAGTCACATTGCGTGACCATCTGACACCTTCCATTTAGAAAAATAATACTTTCCTCACAGCATACGCTCCGTGCTGCAACCAGCACCAGAAATTATGCCTGGGAGAGCTGTTCTTCCTACACTAAGGTCTTAAATATTTCTTAGGCTGCTTTTAAAAGATTCATAGTGCAGCAGCTCTTAGATCACATCTTCTTGCCGACTGAAAATTCTAAAACTCTCCCCGAGATACCATTAAGCACAAAAGGAATGAAAGAGAATAGGAGAGAAAACCAAAGCTCTACACTTGTAGTGAAGGGGCAAACAAAGCATTTTTCATTTGTGAAATTCGGGTGAACAGTTGAGTAGCACCTTGTATTCGTACAGAAGTCCACCAGCCAACTACTGATTTCCACCTCCATTTAATTTTCACCCTTGGAAATCATTATGAGGCAGGAAATTGCACATCATTTTTGTTTATAATGCTACATGTGATCAATACATACGCGTCCACTTTGCCTTTTGAACACATAATGAAAAATGTTGCATTTCTGTGATGTGAACAGATGGCAGAAGAGAAAAACTTACTTTTCCATTTGTAGAGTGTATTTATATGCTGTGTTTGTAACTTGTGCATTTAATTTGTTGCATTTATATCCCTTCCTAACATCAATCAAGAGGTCAGGCTGAATTACTTAGCAATCCAAAATTGACAATACTGAAACAACAAATTATACAGAAAGAACAATGTATAGCAATGATAGTAAAATAGTATGGCCTCAAGCACAGATCCAAAGAGTTGTTTGTAAAAAAAGAAAGAAAGAAAGAAATCTAAAGTAGTTTTTTAAAAACACAACATTCTATACTGCAGATTTATCACTGGGCAATGCTTTACCTGCAGGAAGTCTCAGATTCAGTCCTCAGCATCTCCTCAGATAAAGGGAAAGGCAACAAGATTCCACACTGTTGTCAAGACAGTAATAGATATGTCTACATAATCACCACAGTTTAGTTTTTGATTTTTTTAAAAAAAAATTAATTGTGACATAGAAGAATGAATGGTATCTAATGCATTTTGATGTGTGTAAAGAATGGCAATAATAAAATATATAAAAATAAAATTTTAAACCCACAGGTTAGTTCAACTCAGTAACTATCTTTTGGCTTATATGGAATTCATGGCTTCCTACATGCATCTAATACCAATAAAGGAAACAGTATGAATTCCTTTCATCCATCATGGTTTATGGATGAAGAAGGGAACCTCAAAGTGTCATAGAACCCCAGCTTGAAAGAGAGATGTTCCAGTATGCTAGAAATAACCCAGAAGTGAGAGCAGATAAAGTGAGCTGGCAAGCCTAAGAATGGCAAACACACTCAGGATGCTTTGTTCCACTTGGTTGGATGGGCACTTGCTGGTCCCCAGTGCCTATGTTGGAGTACTGTACACTTATGAGCACATCAGGCATGTAGACATTATGCTCCTGGGTCCCCTCCATAGTCTTTTGATACACATAGCCTGCTGAAATGGGCAAGATGCCACTTGCAGGACTTGAGAGCAGGTGACAGTTTTGCCTTTGACTTCTGCTTGAAAATGCCCAGAAGCAATTGTTGGGCCACTGGGTGAGACAGGATGCTGTACAAGATGAGCTGTGGCCTGATCCAGCAGAACTCCCCCTCACATATTCTTATGTGTATGTAAATGCAGCCACAGTAAACAATTTCCCTGCTGATGTGTTCACAACAATATTGTTAGCGTAACTGCTGCAGCCTTTGGTTCCTGTCCCCTCCCCAGCCCATCATAAGCCTTCCAGTTTCAAAAAGGAATCTCATCTTGAATCCTTTGCTTTCCTGTTACTTTCCTGTGCCTATTATCCCCGCCTACTTCTATCTAATTTTCTGGTTTATCCTGGAGCACTGTGAAAGTCATTACGACATGTAATCAGTGATTGAACTCCTCTTGTTCAGGAAACCAAGTGTTGCTGAACATTACATCCCCTTTATTATTTTTGTTGCTACAAATGGGATAGAAACATCACAAGTCTATATTCCAATAAATTATATTGGTGGCCATTGTTTAGCTTACATTCTCACCTAAACAGAAAGCCCTAAAATTATGAGAAGAAATGGAACTTTGGGAAAAAATAAATATTGAACTCTTGGATTTTGGCAGCTTGATGGAAATGGAAAAGGGGATTAAATGTGTTTGTGTGTGTGTGTGCCTGTGTGTGTGTGTGTGTGTGTGTGTGTGTTCATTCTCTCCATGTGGTTCAAAACAAAAAATATCCAAACACCTAAAAAATCCCTTGTTGTTTAAAAAAAATCAATTAAAAAGAAATTATAATTATATCAATAATACATATTCATAGAAACGTACAATAGAAACAGCTAACAAGTTCAGTACCAAGGGTGTTTCCGCACTGGCCCTTAAAACCCCATTAAGGACACAATAAGGACACATATCGCACACATGTGCAAGGTACCTTCGGCACAGCAGGACAGATTAGGGCCCCTTCAAGAATGCCGCTTCTGCACAGCCTCATGCGGGATCCATCTCTAATGGGGTCTAGAGACTGGCAAAACTGGTTTCTGGGAAGACCTGAAAAATTAGGTCTTCAAACTGTTCCTGCTCACAAAATCCGCATCAAAGGAAGACAGCTCCACACAGGTACAGGAGAGGGAATGTATGTGGGCTGGATAGGAAGTCACCATGTTGAGTGAGGCAGCAGGAAGTCACCATGTTGAGTGAGGCAGCAGGAAGTTGCCATGTTGAGTGAGGCAGTACCACCACGGGATCTCAGGCATGCCACTGATTGGTGGGGAAATAAGCAATGACTGATGGCTGAGTGCTCCAATCACGTGGCTCCTTGGGCTGCAGGGCTGCAGAGAAGCCTGATTCTTCTGGATATCGGTGCTGCAGCATCCACACAGCAAACACCTGAAGGGTTCCTCACTATCTGTGCTTCCCACGCAAGTGTGGAAACGTTAGACCTCATTTGTATCCATCCCTTTTTCAGACAGATCTTCCCAGGGATGGATTTCAGAACTCTGTTTCCTTTAATCCAGATTTCAAGTGGTAAGTGTGGAAACACCCCAAGAACAGATCAATGAAAATAGTCAATTGGACTTAAGACCATAGATAAAAAAGCAATAACAGACTTATGTGTAAGCTATGTGTAAGTTGTTTTTAACTTAAGATAGTGAACCTAGGGCTACTTTAATTAAATTAATTAGATGGCCTGGAATCAGTACAAGGTCTAGTTGGGAGTACTTCACAGGACAAGTCCTATTTGGCTGTAAAATGCAGTCCTAAAGGTATATGGGGCTAGATGCTGAAGAGTTTTGAAGGTAATAACCAGATCATTAACTAAGCTTGGCAGCAAATGTGGAGTGAAGGCAATGAGTTCAGTAAGGAAGGTGCATGACTATAACTCTTGGCATTACATAAACCCTGCATTTTGGACTAACTGTAACCTCTGCATTGTCTTCAATGGCAAGCCTAAATGAAGGGTGTTAAAATAATCTAATCTAGAAATAAAAAGGGTACTCACCCCAAACATTAAAGCCTAACAGTTCAAATAGGAAATAATTGCCTCACTAACCTGACCTGCACAAAGGTTCTCCTAGCCATAGTCTCCATCTTGTGTCACAATAAGAACTGATAGACAGTTTCAGAACCATCATAAAGCAGGCCCACCACATTTAATCCACAGAGTCATTCCAACAGGATACCATGATCAATGGTGAGAGGGGCTGACAATCAGGAAGGGCATATGTTTCCCATTCCAAGTATCTGTGTAGGTCACTGAGCAAGGTCACCAAAACAGTCTTAAATGTTACGCCATGAACTCAATCTTGCCCAGAAAGGATCTAGGTGATCCCTGGAATTGAGGACCTGTTTGCACTTACCTTAGCATGGTATAATTATGTCATACCAGTCAGAGATCCAGCACAGCAATAGCCATCTCCACTTCAAGTGGTGGATAAGCTCCATATCAGACCAGCAGCACTCAAAATGTGAATGGCCAAACCAGAGCAGGCTAAATTGTCACAGCAATGTCCACAGTAACATCCAGAGTGTGTCTTGATGTTGCCATGGCAATCTGGGCTCAGCACATAACTTCACAGCTGCAGTTGAGCTACCAAGCCCATTTACAGCACCACAACTGGAATAGGAAGCTAATGCTATGATCCCGTGTCACCAACTCTTGAACCTCTGAAGATGACAGAAATACGAGAAAGGCCTCCCTCCCCCTGTGATCATGTAAGCTGCTACTTGATTTCAGCTGCTTTGTTTTCGCAACAGTTGGTCCTCTGACAGACCAAAAATGGGTAATTTCTAGCTGTGTTTCCAGTCCATCAGAGGACTGATTGGCACAGAAATGGAAGCAGGTAAACCATACTTTCCCCCTCTCTGTTGTCTTAGCCTCTCCAATCACTGTTGGAGTAAGTTGACAACTGAGGTGGTTGCCCTTAGCTTGCCATCCTTAGCTTGCTCCGATGCCTCACCCAATGTGGATGGAGTGTTCTACCCAAGGTTAGCTTCCCAATAGATGGGTCCACAGTGCAGACAAGGCATTCCAGTAGTGCATTGGTTGAGTCTACCAGCCCCTTGCAGAAACAACCCAAGAAACAGTCTTCAACTCATTTATTTATTTTTATTATTAATTTATTTTATTTAGAAAATTTATATCCCGCCCTCCACCAAATGCCGCAAGGGTGGGTTACAATGAAATTAAAACATATTGAATAGAAAAACATAATTTAAAAATATCCTGCATTTCACCGCTTTATACATTCCTATGAGTGAAATCCTCTCTCTCGCCCTCTCTAGTGGTGTGAGGGACAATAGATCATGAAAGTCTGGGGGTACCAAGGGTTTTGACACACCCACACCCATGCTATTGATATGGAGGCAAGGAGTAGCCGGTGATCCAAAAGTGTTGGAACTAAAGGGGGAGCGGTGTGTGATTATTTGCATGGTGCAATTAATGGCATAAAACCTGTTTGTGCTCTGCAGCAGTTTGAAAAACACCATAGCAATCAAGAGGGCATCAACCTGCCATCCACATTTCACCAGCTGTCCCTGGTAGAAGGCCAATAATGCAAGTGCTAGTCCCACTCCACTGAACTGCTGCTGCTGACAGGCTTCACAAGAGGTGTTAACCTGGGCAACAGAGATGTTCAAGGGATGCGAGGAGGCTGAGAATCCACCCCATCATTCACGAAGGAAATATATTGCCCATGAAGTTTTAATCATTAGCTTTTTAATGTGACTGGTGCTTAGAATATTTGCTTTCTGATTTTCAGCTCCTTCAGTACTTTCTCTCAGCTGTAAGCTACTTTTTATTTGGTAAGGTGAAAATATGAAAGGCGTAGAGGAATGTTTTTACTTCTGACATAGTTATGGCAAACTCACATAGGCAAACCTTGGAGGTCATACCAATTCTCTTTCCAAGAACTAGCACAGCTCTGTTTTCTTTAATCACAGGTTACTTTACAACATAAGCAACAATACAGGAAAGGCCTTTGCATGCTTGGCTGGTTGTGCAATTCAGGCCACTCACAGGATCACTTCATCTTGCCCTGGCTATCACAGCAGCTCACCTGGAGTTGACACAGCCCTCTCCAGAGTGATCTAGCTGGGGACAACTGAAAATCAGTCCACAGGGTGACCAGCAGTGGCTGGAGTGTTCCTGGGATGGCAGATCCATGGCTTTTGTGGGTATTGCATGGCAGGGGGGGGAGCAAGGCTGTGTATCTTCACTGCTTCCATCCCCACCTGCAGTCACCCTAAATAATCTTGCCAAAGGAGAATAAACTGTTCCATTATTGCTACGGCTAGCTGGGTGTATAACAACTCTAGAATAAATCAAGGTCATCCTACACAACTGTTTGCAGTTGAGCGCTCAAGACTTGGGCCCTGTCCAGACAGGGCAAATATAGAACCATTATGGCTGTGCTCGGGTGAGATTGCCACATTCTCTCTGGCAACCCCACGACAACCTGCTACTGTATATCTCACCTAAAATATGTAATAACTTATTGTATGGAAACCTAGCACTGGTGGCAAGTTTTCCAGCAATAGTGTTATTATTTATCTTGTTAAGGAAGCCAGCATAATCACTCTGTCCCCCGTGCATGGAGGGGCCTGAAAGAGATGGCCACACATGCATGGATACGGCAACATGCACTTTGGGGCATTTTGTGCTGGCTGAATATCCAGGGGGCTATTTGCACCTGGCTGTATCTTGGAATATATCTCAGGAAAGTGATCTGTTGTCTGCATGCTAATGCAGACTTGGACAAACCTCACCCATGGCCTGCTCCTATTTTGGAATATATTCCAGAATAAAGCCAAGTGCAAATAGGCCCCAGATGTGTGCATCATTAAAAAGCACAAAGACAGCACCTGTCCCTACTGTAATAATGCAGAACATTCGGATGGCATCTGGAGCCATCCAGAGCTTTTGTGTATTTTGGAGGATAATGGAAAAAGAGCTAGAATTTGACTTAAGACTGCCACGTTTGAATAGAATGGTATAGTATTTCATATATCCTGCACTGTAAGGCACATACAGCATTTCACAAAGTCATTCCTACTTCATAGGGTTTGTAGACTATTCACAGCTGGACTACTTAAACAGGCAGCAGAGTGGGAAGGTAGAATTCTAATAAATGAAACTAAAGCAAAGATACTATATTGATCTCAGTGGGATTTCTGTGAGAAGTGAGCATCATAGGAAATAAAGGTGAGGAAAATGGTTAATAAGATTGAACTCTAATTCTTGATCTTATGATCTTCTTCTGTGTTCTGCACATCAGTCATTGACTTTTAATAATTTAAAATAAATAAAAAATTCTAAGCCAATGCCAATGTGGTTAAAATTTAAAGAGGACAGAGATACATTTCACTGGTGCTAATAATGCTCTTCAAAAGGGGGTTTGGTCAATTCTCCATGGAATAAAGTTTCCAGCAAAACAGAATGTTTGCAGCTCAAACATCCAGACTAATTAACGGAAATGCAGAAGCAGCAATGGCAATAATCTGGCTTTCCACTCAAAGAGATTCTTAAATAAATGCAAGCTATATCTGCCCTGTGACATAAGGGAAACATTTCAGACCTACCAGCTACTCAGTTTTGAGTGTAATTCACCACCCTGCGCATAAAAGGGAACCATGGAAGTGCAGGTGAGGACAGAAAGTAGAGAGAGTGATCCAACATATCTCTCCTTCCTACTGTCCTCCCTTTCCTCCTACTTGCTAGTTAAAGCGAACACAAAAGTATCTCAAAACCCCTTAGGAATGCATGTGGCACTTGTGTTCTCATCCCATCTCTAATCTACCTTTCTTTAGCTTAGAATGTTTACGATAGGGGCAGGGCAGTTTGGCATCCCACCTGTGAACCATCTCAAAGCCATCTCTAAACTGCCTCAGAGATGCTTTTTGAAAAACTGCATATGATAGCGACAGCCTATTTTTAAACTATCTTCTCTCCCCTTCCTAGGTGGCACCAGACCAGATTCAGGGATAGGGGTATGCACAAATATTTGTAACATTGGAAATTTGTATGAATTCTATCAAATTCAGATGTTCGAATTTGAATCTAATGTCACATTCAAAGACTGACATCAAATTTGAATTGAATGTGTCGATACATTTGTATGAAGCTTCATATGGGATTCATATGGGATTTGTATGAGATTGAACATTTGTATTGAATATGAATCCCACCACATTTGAAGGGATCTATTCAAATGAATATGAATTTTCTTGCATTTGATTCAATACAAACTGAATACAAAAAAAAAAAAAAACACCACTTGTGCACATCCCTATTCAGGGAAAATGAAAGATAACTTACCACTTTGCTTCAAGATACAGCTGCATCCAGACTTGTAAGTACTGCTTGGGCATGTCACACACCACAATCATTGGATCGTAGTGGCAACACAATATTCCCTGGCTACTGCAAATTTACCTTAATGCTGGTTGGAGAACAATCACTCCGCAGCACAAGGTAAATTCAAAGCTTCCCGCCAGTCCGAACAGGACAGCAAGAATTGCCAGTGGGAACAGGGACGGCAGCTCAACTGCTATTGTCTGTCTCATCCTATGTGATGTGCATGTCAATGCAAACTCCTGAAGTTTCCTCCATAGAAGCTACGGGGGGCTGCTGGAATCTGGATGCCAGATCCCTGCTTTGCAGCAGGTAAGCTGCAATTTTTATATATTTAACTGCAGATTTAAACCAATAATCTGGAAGGGGCCTATCCTATGACAAGGATTTTTCATCCATAGCGTAGCCTAGAGCATGGATAACACAGCTCACCAGACACATGCTGGCCTAAGGATGCTTCTTCTGCAGAGACACTATCAGACAAGGCTAGCCCATGGTCGAATCTGCCCACTTCCCTCTTGGACCACTTAGACAATCCAAGTGAAACGTAGCCACGAAATGGGTTGTCTGCTATGTTAGATACACCCCTAATCTCAACCATTCATTCCTTTGTTCTCATACAAGGGATTGTTCTTGAAAACAGTGCAGCGTGAACAAAGACTGCCTGGGATTTACAGGACATCATAATAATTGTTAATTATGTCAAAATCTAATCAGTTTACAATTTGTTACTGAACCCAGCTCAAAGCCCCGGTTTTTGGACTTTAAAATTTTAATGGCTTAGCACCAACATATTACCTCCCCACAAAAGCCTGCTCAAGGTTTGCATTTACTGCCTCATGCCATTATCCCTTTAGGGTGAGAAGCATAGCCTTTTCAGCTGTGGCACCTTAACATACGGAAGAGATTTCCCAGGCCCTCTCCTTACTTGCCTTTAAATTAGTTTTTCCCTTTTTTTCCCTTTTGTTCCCTGTCTGGTGCTGTAATTTTTTTATGGTAGTCATTTATGATATCCTTTTTATTGTTGTTGTTTTTTATTGCTAAATTTGTATTTTTAAAAATACTTTCATGTACAAGACTCCCAGAGTTTGATTTTAGCATATAAGGGCAAGATATAAAAGCCCTTATAAATAAAAAGAAATTGTTGGTCCTTTTTGCACTGGGCCTGATTTCTGATTCTATCCTGGAGTAGTGATCTGCCATTAGCATGCTAGTTGGGCAGAAGGAGCCTTTATCAAAGACATTAGAAAAAGAGAGGAAATTGTTTACCTATCCCTTGCTGAAGAGGACAAAGGACATTTTTTAACTTGCCTTCTGGAAGATTCTCAGCATAATGTGTTGTCCACACCTTGATTAGTTGCACCTGTCCCAGAAGCATCCCAAGCCATTCCCAATCTGTACCTGCTATGAACAGGATTAATGTTGTTCACAAGCACTCCCATGGTGGTGGGAACAGTTTGGGAGGGATGCTTTTACACCACTTCTGGATCCACCTACAATGTTCATACCTGGGCTCTGTGTGCCCGCCCTCATGCACTGAATGTCACAGTCATGTTGAGAGGTAGGTGGGACATCCAACATCCATATACAAGGCCAGAAACAAAGCAGGAGGGCATGCCACCCACATTGCTAAAAGAGCTGGACAGGAACAGTGATGTTCCAGCACTCAGCATGTGAAAGACTCAAACCATTCTTCATCTTGACCTGCCTGGGATTGCCGGCATGGACCATTCCGGTTAGGTTAGAGCAAATCTCCTGAACAGTAACTCTTCTCATGTAAAGTGACTACCATTATTACAACATGACTACATGGAAGTGAGGAAGAGCACCCAGAGAAGGGTGCGCAACACGTATGCAGATAAAGGGTGACACCTTGACTGACAGAGCACATATCTTCTTGCTGCACATGGCCCCAGGCATGTTTTTCGCTGCTGAAACGATACGGGCTTGTTATACCATGTGACATGCCGTCAAAAATTCTCCACATATTTAACCAGTTAATGGTTCACTAACTTGTGCAACTTTTCAAGGGCAGAATTAGAAATCCGTGATTGTTCAGCATCTTTCCATTGACACTTCCCTACATAAAAAGTGACAGGTGACAACTGGCTTTCTTGTTGGTTAGTTTACAGGTGTGTGTGCATTGGTGGGTAGGCACTGTCCAGATGTTCTCTTTCTGACAGATATTTTCTATATAGGAATGTGCTTCCAGGTTTAAAATGCCCTTGATACAGGATGAAACACGACTCCCCATTTCTGAGGCCTTGGGATACATGAATAGTTCTGTCTGGGTCACTTTTTTGTTCTTGTCATTGTCCCTTCAGGGAAGACTTTGCGTATGTCATCATGTTGAAATGTAAGGAAAGGCAAAGCTATTGCCCTAGATTTGGGTCCCCTGGGTGCTGTGGCTTTACTTTCATGTGCTAATGTACTTTGGTTCTCACTGTTTCTGCCCTTTTAACTTTTCCCCTCTTCAGTAAATAGAGGGATGTGGTTTTTAAAAGTCCTTTGGAATGGCATTTTCTAGTATTTTCTCTGCTGCAGTTTGTATTCTTTCCTTATCTGTTTCTTTTCTTTACTGGTCTGTCAGTATCCAGGTTGTTGAGCATGTAAACAACACTGTTTCCAGAAGAAGAATAGTAAAGTATTTCAGGATTTTGCATTAAATGAGGGAAGGAGGGTAAATCAATGAGACAGACAGACAGACAGACAGACAGACAGACAGACAGACAGACAGACAGACAGACAGATAGATTGATAGATTGATAGATTGATAGATTGATAGATTGATAGATTGATAGATGATTTTTCATAAGCAAAAGTTTGCTTTAACATCTAAGCAATCTAAGGGTGCCTCCAGATGTGGGTTAAAACATGTATTTTTCTCAGGATTATACTGGAA
Organism: Aspidoscelis tigris stejnegeri; assembly: GCA_023333525.1. Classification (NCBI taxonomy): domain Eukaryota; kingdom Metazoa; phylum Chordata; class Lepidosauria; order Squamata; family Teiidae; genus Aspidoscelis; species Aspidoscelis tigris. The sequence goes on from JALMGA010000004.1 coordinate 50,278,949, forward strand.
ATGACAGATGTAATTGTGGCATTTCCAATACAGTTCAGTGTTAGTGAGACAATGGCCATGTCCTCATGCAAGCCGTTTGGAGTGGGATCAGAATACATGGGACCGGGAGCAGGTCCGAGTTTACTCCCAGCCCATCCCTATGCCATTCCCTGGGATGCAGGTTGGGTGGGCATGCACCTGTCCCCATGCAAACCACGCCAAACCGTGCATAGAGGAAAAGCACCACCTTCTCTCTGCCCCGTCTCTCCTCATTGGAAGCTGGATTGACATCAGCCCATCTGTGCCACCATCTGCAAATGCCCCTGTGCCCCCAGCTGCAAATGCCGCATCCTCCCCCCCCCCCTCCCTTAGCAGCACAGAAAACCAGGACTGGGCTGGGAGACACGGGGGGGAAAGTTTTAGAAAAGCTTAATAATCATAATAAATTTACAAATAATTTTAAAAGACCAAAAGCCGCTATGAGGTTGGAACAAAAATCAAGCCATTATCCTGCCTGCCTTGGTGATCAGGATTTTTCCACTTCCCAAATCTGTCAGCTGCTGCGATCTCCAATGCACAGGGCAGCAACGGCAAGCACACCCAATGACGTGAGCACCAATCTGTTCCCAAAAATCCCTACGATCATCCCCATGTAAAGTCTTGGCTCGCTAACCATGCCGGGACCCCAAACCGTGCTCAGACTTGTTTTTACGAGTACCAAACTTGGTCCTGGTCTGGCATGGTTTGGGTGGATTTGGTCCGTGGAAACTGGACCAAATCCAAAATGCATGGGGACACCGCCTTGCCGAGCCCACTTTCGGTACCAGACCAAACGTGCATGGGGACTCGCCCAATAACCCATAATATCACTATTACAGGAAACCAGACAATAGTGCCAGGTTTCTCATAATAGCAAAGGTTTAAAGTAAAGGTGTGACTGCATGCAGCCAAGATGTGGAAAGAAGTTTTGACTTTTTTTCCTCCCTCACATCGTTCAAAAAAATTCAAATTACAGTCAGCAAACATACAGTTATACCTTGTATAAGACAAATCAGTACTTAGTGCAAGTCTGTATTATGCAAGTAATTGCTACCTTGGAAAACTGTTGCAGAATCATTGAGACCCATTCTACAATTCAAGGTACCCAGCGTATTAGTGATACAACTTGAACTGTACCACTAATGACTCTTCAAAAGTTCATTCAATATACTACAAAAGAAACATGAAAATGTTTCACAAATATAAGTCAATATGCATGGGCATACTCAACCCTCTCTAATTAACTACCAATTTACTTAACACCAAGTATAAGGAAATTACTGTTTGTAGTTTAATAAGCAATCATATTAATTCTAGTGATGCTGGGCAGAGCTCTTTTCAGTCCACAGTTAACAATTCAGGAAAGGCATATTAGACTTATCTTACTATTATTATAACAAGAAAAACAACCATTACAACAGTCATCTAATTTCTGTAAACTATACTGAGTCATCCAAAATCTGTGTAATATAAATCTAATAAAAAAATAAAATATTCATATTGAAAAATCAGTGTATTGCACTGAGTGCCACATATATGATTAAGATTGTGAACAGAAAGCACAGGTATGGACTTGGTCAAATGAGCTCATAGTGCTCTGTACATGTGCTCAGTGCCTCGCATCCAACCAGATGAGACAGCTTAGGGAGTGGGGAAAGTGGATAGGGTCCTCAGGGGGCAAGATAACATAAGTCTACTCCCCACCACCACCAGAATGGCAGCCTTTTTTGGCTGATGTTTTCTGGAAAAGATGGTGTCACTCTAGAGAAAAGGAAAGGTACCCTTAGAAGGGAACCATTTCTTAGAGGGCAAACAAGTTTTCTCTCATTCCAGCCACCATCAGGGCTTCTGATAGTGAATGATTCAATCATCAGACATGGCAACATGACTGTCTGGTGCAAATACTGCAAATGCCAGATACCACCTTGGAAAGGATGGGCACACCAGTGATATCCAAAATTGTCAGAAGGTCCTGGAAATTCAATCTAGATTGTTAGGCAGGAAGCTGAAATCCTGGATCACTGAGGTAGTTTTATCAGAAATGGCAGGCAGAACTGAAATGTTTCAATGTTTGGATGATACAGGAGTCCCAGGAGGTGGGGAGTTTATTTGTGAGTCACTGGAGAACGTTTTGGGACAAGGCAAGCCTGTATGGAAGGAACAGTGGCTGCTTGAGTGCAACCAGGACCAAATTGCTGGTGTTTAAAATTAAAAAGATGGCAGAGAACCTTTTAACTGGAACCTGGGGCGGGTGGCGGGGGGGAGAAAGTAAGAAAAAGCAGAGGAGAATCTGGTTCAGAAAGAATAATTTGCTAGGGACGGCAGCAGAAAGCATTGTGATTGTTTTACAGGAGGAGAGGTAGAAACAGACAGTGACAGTGTAGTCAGATGTGATGATAGTTCAAAGGGACCCAAGCAGATGGGGGAAGTTGCACACATCATAAATGAACTGAGAAAGGAGCATCATAGCAACATTTACAGCATGTACAAATGCCAGGACTCTCCTGGTCAAGATGAGTGGATGTCCGGTTACAGAAAAGTGTACTAAACATAACTGAAACTAAGTGGACTGTTAAGAACCAGTTGGATGCGGTTATTCCTGATTACAAACTGTAAGAAAGACAAGGAAGGATGTGCTAAAGGGCAAGATCAGCGCTTCTTGAGCAAAAGAGTAGTGCATGGGGAGCTTGCACCTGTATGCCTGTTGTCAAAAGTTTGATCTTGATGGTGGGGGGACATTCAACGTTGGATGACTGAGATGGTTTCCAAGGAGAATGTTAAGGCGATTCCAAAGCTACGGCTGCCAGTGGACAGTGAGAGCTATTTATCTTACTTTACCATAGAAGTAATGTACCAGTGCTAATGGTTGCATGGCAAGAAGATGTGTACACCGTCCATGTGGATGCTGAACTCATCCCACACATTGGCTACATGATCAGAGAGCAAGGTCATGCTGACTGTCCCTCTCATAGTGCATTTACCCTTGCCATAAAGATGCCATGTATGTCCTGCCCTAATTAAGCCACCTTCAGATACCCCCAAAGAAGAGATACCTTAAAGGAATCACTAAGGCAGGCTGTGGACTTCTTTTTAACAATGTGCAACTGGATTGCTCCAGGAAGGACTTATCCCATTCTAAGTCAGCTGTAATGGCAAAATAATGCAGACGTGTCTGACCTACAAGTGGATAGAACCTGATCGGGCTGGTAGGTCACAAAAGCAGCGTCATTTTTAAGTTGTACTGTCAACCCTCAAAACAAGGTTCTTAAGGAAAATGAAATCAGAGAGGCATCTCACAGACTGTGGTCACACCTAAGGTTTAATCTAGCTTCAGTCCACCAGAGAACACATCAGCTAAGTGGCCGGTAATTTTCTTTCCACATTATCTATCCCAAAGGTGAATTTTCTGAATTATTTAAGACTGAAAGAAAACAGCTTGTTCCTTTGCTTATGTATTATCTCGCTCTGAAAGTGGACTGAAGATGAATTAAACCTTAAGTGTGACCTCAGCCAAAGAAAGAAATGTGTAATAATGGAAAATTTTGATCACCCTTATGTAGGCATGCTCAGTTCTTACATAACTGTGCTGAAGCAGCTGCTTGTGAAACAGATTATCTTAAGTGGTGCTCAGGACCTGCGGAGAGAAGTAAATTAAATTGCTTTGACTGGGAATTTGACTTCAAAAGAGGGAACTCCTCAAAACTGGGAAGAAGGAAGTAGAAACAGAAAGTCAAGAATAAGGTCCCTCCTAAATGCAGCTGGTTCTCCCCTTTATTCATCTGCTCTCCCAATCAATTCTAAAACATTTATTTTCTTCTTTGTGTTTGCCAAAAGCAAATAAATTTTTGATGGAACACAATGCAACCAACCAGTTTGATTTCAACTGGCATCATTCACTCCTGAAGCACTGAACTAGTCCTGTACCTGGTCAGTTGTGCTTGTTGTGTGAATGGCCAGTGCAGGGGCTACCCACCAAGGCAATATCCGCAGCAATATCCAGTGAATGATTGGATGTTGCCATGGCAATGTGCAGCTGAAATTGTGCAACCATGCACACTCTTCCCATTGCACCCAGAAGAGGGTGAAAAACCACTTCCCAGGAGCAATCCAGCTACTTTCAGGCAGTGTGGGCTCTTTTTTAGCAGTCCACAACTGGATTGATCTGGGGAGGACTTAGCCCCTTCCAAGGCAGCTGTGACGGCAAAATAATGCAGATGGGTCTGACCAGCGAGTGGATAGAACCACTCCAGCTGGTAGGTGGAAAAGGCCCCTTAGACAGAAGGCTGTGAGAACATCCTGTACAGTTCCATAGGAACTCCTAGCCCATAGCACAACACTCTATCACTCTATGCTGACCCTGGTCAGAGGAAAAAGTTGAAGTAAAGATACAGTACTTATATGCAAGATCGGGCAAACTTGAAATGCAGTGAAATCCATATAATTTAGGCAGAAGTGGTATGTATGGCTATTTTTCTGGCTTAAAATACTGAGAACTTGTATTTACAATATATTCCAAAACTAATATATATAAACCACCTCTACAACATTTCAGTTACAGTTTTTTATGAAATATCAGTGCCATCAGAGCATGCTTTCTTCCACAGTCTGGCAAGTTGTTTACTTGCTGCACCCTTTGTACACCAGAATTAAAAATAGTTCAACCACATTTATGGTCTAATTCTGGCAGTTATAACATAGTGAAACATTAAAAGGAATAGAGTTCATTGGACTGAATCAGCCTGAGCGAGTGGAATTCAACCCTCATTATGCATGAGTGAGCTTCATCAAGCCAAACTTTCTTCTGCCGTTCCTACGAACTGCCCTTCAGTGGTGAAAGAAAACTTCAGCCTCAGTTCTGAGATCCTAGTAATATGATCATATAGTTCAAGAAGCATTTAAAGGTGTGAAATAAGAGTGAACCAATTTTTCTTCAAGTTGTTGCTTGGTATCATTTAGGCTTGCGTAGTAACTTCAAGACTTGCCAAAATTTCCAGAAAAGGGAAAAAGAAAAAAAGAAAAGAAAAAAGAAACATACATCCTGCATTAGTGATAATGATTGATTAATTTTTAAAGAAAAAACAGTTCACTTGGACCTGTAACTAGCTCACACTTAAATCCACTTCATCTTTTTACGCTGATAATTTGTAGAACCAACAGTTTTATTGGCTTCTGCATATTCAGATGACTTGCAAATACATAGGAAAACTTCTGAAGTTTTAGCACTAGTTATATTTCCAGATAGATCTTTTAACAGTTAGATGCTTTAACTCCATATCTCTATTTAATAACAATGATGGAAAAGGTGTTTTCTTTATTTCTGAAGGCTACCTGTCCTTCTAGCCAAAGAATGGCAGATTATGAGGTAAAACCATGCCTAAAAGTAAACTACTAGATCTGCCACTAAAACCAGCCAGACCCCAAACTCCAAAAGCTAGAACAATTCATTCAAAGCCTTCAGAGTGTTTCTGCTGCCTCCAGTTACTCTCTGGAGCCAGTGGTGAGGTCTGTGGAAGATGTAGATGACCATATTCTGTTCCACCAGCAACACATCTCAGCTTGGGATGGGTTGCAAGTTTCAGCTCTCCCTGTCCCAGAAGGCCATACACAAGCACAAAAAGGATAACTTCTGAAAGGGTAATAGGAGTGTAGCATGGCTCTGGTTAAAAGCCTTCCTTTGATTTTTGCTTAATTGTGTTTTGTTCCTTTGAAGACCAAAAGTAATATGGCGAGTTCATAAAGATTTCAAAATTCATCCTGGCTTCACTTCCCCTGCCCTGTAGGTTTCAAGGTATGGGCAGCCACTGACCATGACGCTGTTTGTTAAAGCAGCTCCTGAGGAAATCAGAACACAGTCTGCAAGGAAGGCTGTCCTAATGAAAACCACCCAAGTTTCTACTACTTACTTTTGGGTATAGAGCAGGATAGAAATACAAATAATAAGTAAATAAATAAATAAATAAATCTTGCTGCTTGTTCTGTTTTGAAGGTGATAGAGTCCTGCATGAGATGCAGAGGGACAGATAGTAGCCGAGTCTTGCATCAAATGCAGAAAGTCTTAAAAAGATGCTGTTGAATATCTGCCAAGGGAGGTTAGACACTGGGGCAGCAGCTGGATCACAAGATTAGGGTCCCTCAATTGTTCCAGGGACCCCATGATTCAGAGACAGAACAGCTAAGCTTAGCAGCAGCATGCTTCTTGAGCTGAGACAAATGGGATGAGCAGGTCAGTCTGATGAGCTAATCAGTACTCTTCTGATTATGCTTTCAGGACATATGTCACATTCTGAAAAAGTTCATGGATGGGTGCCAGCGCAGAGACCAAGGATGTCCTGTCCTTTCCAGACTATTGAACAGTATCTTTAAAAGTACAAGTCACTGCTTCAGTCTTATTTCTGTTCAAACCTACATACAGAGTTTGGACGGTCAGCCAATCAATGCATCACAGTTCTTCAAGCAGAATTAGTTTTACCAGCAGCTTTTTCTCTCTCAACCCCAAGATAACAGAATTCTTTTAGCACAAGACAGAATAATTTTAATTTTCTTTCATACTATGGTGTTGTTTGTCTTGCTTTTATTCAGACTCAAAATATTATTTGTTCATTCATTCATTCGGAGTAGCTATAGCTGACTGACAAAATGACAGGAAAAAACAAACCAAAACAAACCTTCACCGTAGAATGGACGCCACAGCAAAGACAGCAAGTAGCTAGTTTTTTTCTTCTCCTATTCGCAAACTTCTAGAACCTAGAGTCATTCAATTTCAATGTTAACAGTTTTGGGAGAGCAAAAGAACATTTGTTTTGCTTTCCTGTTCGTGCTTATTCAAACTACATAATTTCATGACAATCCAGCAGGTAGCTTTAATCAGAGGTACATTCATGAAGAATAGATGTGATGGTCCAACACATTGCTTCTTGAAACAGAGGTGCATGCACAGTTCTGACCCATGTAGGAACATCCATGGTCTTATAAGCTGCTGACTTTCCAAAGGCATCTGTTTGGTCAGAGTAAGAACAAGATGGTAGACTAGGTGAGCCATTAATTCAATAAATGCAGCCTTTCTAATGTAGATATGTGCACGAATTATTCATGCTATTCAGAATTCAGACAAATGTTTCTGAATTCCTACATTCTTGGACGGATCGAATAGGGCCCTATTCAAAGGGTCCTATCCATCCACGAATCGGATAATCCAGTATCTGTAGAAGTTTTGGTAGAATTTCCTGGGGCCTCCCTCCCAGGGCCTCCTTCCCTAGGCCTCCCCCCATGGCCTCCCAAGGGCCCCCTTACCTAGGCCCTCTGGAACACCAAACAGGCTTTCCGGAAACTGGAGATAGGACCTGTTTGGCATTCTGGAAGGCCTGGAAAAAGGCCCAGCATGTCATTGGTGCAACATGGGCACACTCCCTCCTGCCTCCCCGGTGCCCCCTTACCCTTGGGGGTGCTCCGGTGGTGGCCCAGGCACCGGATGGCCACAGCACAGATGGCAGTGGAGGCAGGAGCATGGATGGTGGCAGCGCAGCAGCAGCAAGGAGGTAAGGTAAGTAGGGAAGGGGCTGCGAATGGAGGGGGAGGGTTTATTCGTTCTGTGCATGGGTATTCATACACAGATACGAATGCCCTCAAGTATTATTCAGCCAGAGCCAAATATTTCCACATTCTATTTACCTCGAATAGAATGTGGAAATTGACTCCCTCCATACCCCTATTCTAATGTGCTTGTATTTGTGCTTCTCTTCCACTTTTGATGGTAGTTCTTGGATCTTTCATAGGCCTTTTCTGCACTGAGCATTTATCCAGATTGTATCGTGGAACAAGGGTCTGTATCTCCATACTAGTGGCAGGTCCTAGGCAAGGCCTGCCATCGTCTGTACCAGCATGTAGACATCAGACCCCTATTCCAGAATATACTCTGGAATTGGGCCCAGTGCAGAAAGGGCTTTTTTGGCTGATACAAGAAGCACTTGAGAGCAAAGATTTTATAAATTCTCCATTCTGGCAGATAGATGTTCCATCATGCAAACATTTGGGTGGCAAATTGCAACCACAAGAAAAGTCCTTTAACGTAACATTAAGGATTTGAACAAGATGTAGAAGGAACTTTTAACTTTTTTCTCCTCTCATAGTTCAAAAATGACTGTCAAGTGAACATATGTATAAGACTTGTATAAGACAAATTGCTGTTAAAGTCTGCATTATGCAAGCAATTGCTACCTTGGAAAAATGTTTCATATAGGGATGTGCAGGAATATTCAAAGATCCAATTCAAATCCGACAAATGTTGACATTCAAATTTGAATCAAATTTTATAACATTCGAATTTAGACATTTGAGCAGTTTTTGGATGTTCTGAAACATTCATTTGAATGATTCAAATGTACAGATATGTGGCTGTACAAATATTATATGTATTTGCGCTTATAATACGTGATGAAAAGAGGAATGCAGACGGGATAAAATGGGATGCATATAAAATGCACACAGATACATATAACAGATACAAATGTCAACAGTTGCATCTTTAAATATGAATCCCAAATTCAAACAAATAGATTCACATGTTACGGATTCAAACAGTATTTTTTGACATTCGGATTTTAAAGATTCAAATGAAATGGAATGTTTTGACATTCAATTTGACTCAAGTTGAATGGAAAAAAAAAAACCCGCCATGCACACCCCTAGTTGCATAACATTGAGGCCCATTCTGCAAGTCAATGGCCTTGCAGAGGAAAAGCCCAGACTGTCAATATGCAGGAGGGAAACCCAGTATACCAGTGGTACAGTGTAATTGTAAAGAGCTGGCTCACTTTACCAGTGTTAGCTGTGGAGGGGAGGCCCAGTCTACCAGTGTAAACCACAGCTAGTGGTGCTGTGGTCAGAAGGTCTAGTCTACCAGTGTAAACACAGAAGGTGCTGTGTAGATCCTGCCTTGCAGTTGCCTTTGCTTTTCCCTTTCTCTTGCCAACATCACTAAGGCCGCATCCCCATTAGAAGCTTAATCCAGTTTCACTAAACCAAAATAACAGAACTGGATGCAAACGCGAATTTGCCTGATCCCATTACTTTCAGCCAGAATCACGTTCAATCTGGATTCTGAGGACGTACATGACTCAAGGGGGGACTCCAGTGGCTACTTTTTAAAAACTGTTTTTTGGGGATGCCCTGTCCTCTTCCTCCTGACGTGAACGCACCACCCATAAGGGACCCCTTCACGGAGCCTAGCTGGGTGGCTGGGTGGCTGCAGCTTGCCTGGATGGAAGAAAAATGGCAGTGGACAGCCAGCAATTCTTTCCCCTCCTCTCTTCATTGCTCAGGGCACACAGCAGCAGCAACTCAAGCCCCCTTGGCCCATCACTGTCACAGCTTTTAAAACACACATCTCCCAAAACCTGCAGCTGCTTTCCTTTCTTTTCCCTTTTTTAAAGGTCAGAACTTTCAATGGCAAGATTGTTATCAGGTGTGAAGTGCTTGGATTGCTACAGTGGATTGCTTGGATTGCTACTAGGGCTGCTGCTTTAAGGGGTGGATTTTACAGCTTGCTTTGGAAGCAAGTTATTGGGGGAGGGAAACTCTCATCCCTTAACACGGAAGGGTTCCCACAGTAAAAAATGTAAAATGTTTCAAGCGCACGAACCAGAGTGAGACCTGTTGAAATGAGGATTAACATTTACAATGCTTTGGGGCGATTTAACACGCGGAAAGCATGTTAACCCAAACTGACGTGGGTTCTGCGAGGACTGAAAATGGTTTGAAATCGAAATAAGGTTGTAATGGGGATGTGGCCTAAATGTCAACAAACGTGGCAGAGGGTAAGATTGTTGGGTGGGTTGGGGCAGAGTTGGAAGTACAGGCAACTGAGTTCACTCCCAGATCATTGAAGAGAAACTGCTCATATTGGCATTTAAGGCCCTAAATAGTTTAGGCCCTGAATATCTAAAGGAGCACTTTCTCCCACAAGATGACAAAATGAGGGCTTTCCTGTATTTCTACATCCCTCAGAGGTGCAAGGCATTGTGGCAGCAAGAATGCCTTTTCTGTGACAGTCCCCCAGCTTTGGAATAGCTTCCAAGAGGAAGCGCCAAATTTATATTTAATATCCCCACGAACATTCTAGGCTCGAAAAGGTACATTAGAGGTGGCACTTTTGAACTACTTTCTTTGCTACATGTGAATGTAGCTTAAGTATAGAAAGCAAAGAATAAACCCTCAAGTTGACTGTTTTATTAAAATGCCTTGAGCTGTTTTCATGGGTTCCAGTCAAGAAACGAGCTTGTCAGATACATTTCCCACATTAACACACACATCTGTCTGCAAAACTATGCATCTGTTGAAGAGGTTTGAAAATATTCCAAAGGTATGTGCTTTCATGTCTCTTTTAAGGTGAATCACTAGTTATGTTAAGACACAGAACTCATTTATCTAAGAGTTGTATATGAGTACCACATACATATTAACCCAGCTGAAATGTAAGTTTACTGTTAACTGTCCACTCACGCACAGCTTTGATAAGGTCCAATGTCTGTATCTAAGTTAATCATTTTGTATGTGTGTGCAATCTTTACTAACTGGGGCGAGACAATCCTCTACTGAAACATACACAAATGTGGTTATCTTTATTGTACACAAGCATCAGTCCTTCACACAATATTTCAAGAAAGGAGCATTTACATACCTTTATAAAGAAGAACAATGCTATTTCAAAATATAAGATAAAATTGCTTGCCGTACTGTGAAAATTGGAAAAATCAGAAGGTGTAATTTCTGATTTTTATATTTTACATATTTCTCCCTTCATCATGCAAAATATTTTAAATCTATGCTTTTACCACTGTGAGCAAATATTAATTTGATACATCAGTTATTATAGTTTCTGCATTAATACAGAGCCAGTGGGCAGTGCTTGACAGAGCATCAGGGTAGACTCTGAAAGGCCACAGTTCACATATCTCCTCATCCATGAAGCTCACTGGGTGACTTTCAGCCACTCATTGTCTCTCATTTAAACATATGAGACTTATTGTGACAATGAAACACAGAGATGTGTGGCTGCTGCAGTGAGTTGCTGGTAGGATAGAAGACATATAAACACAAATACAATAAATAAATATTGTATATAGTTTCCATAGACTAGTCTAACAACAAAGAGTGGTGTTGAGGAGGAGATCTTCATGTTCTCTGAATTCCACCTGTTCGCTAGAATTTGTACAATAATTCTCCAGATTCAGATCTGCAAGATGATGGTTGTGAACTCCTTACCTAACTGGATAGATCATGGAGATTTTTTTTTCTTTTTGAATAAACAAGCAATAAAGTAATATAGGTAAAATTCTAATGCAAATTAACATGTACTTTAAACATTTGTTTTATTGTATGGTAGCATCATCCAGATAGTGATTTTTGTACTTCAGGGGCCATCTGGGGCCAGGCACACAAATTCACCCAGCCTCAGTCAATCCTCATATTTCTGCACCAGCCCAGAGAGTGAGCTTATCATAGACCATGAGTCTTTCTGCACTTGCTGATATTATTTAATTTTGGTTCCATTTAATTACTGAATTCTCAGACACCATCTACAAAGATGGAAAAGCTTCTGACTTTCTGCTACTCCCAGAATTACCTGGAGAATTACTACAATAACACTTCTCCCAGAAGAATTGGCATGGAAAGGGGGCATTTAGATGCTTCCCCAGCTCGATGCTGACTCTTACTGCAGAAGATCAGGCCATGGACATAGTCTGCAGTTCAACCTCTGGGTCCATGTCCAAACTCCCTCTGATGGGGCTGCGAGGAAACATATTTATGCTTTCACAGGGTATCCAGCCAGCATGGAGCTCTGTCAGAGCTCCATATACTTGACAGTGGAATAGATCAGCTTCATGTTGCATCAGTCCCAAGGTTTGAGGCCATCAAGTCTGGATGCAGTCTCAGTCTGCCTAATATTGATTATCTTCATCCTGAAATTTCAGCGTGATTTATATTGCAAAAAATGCAGCTGTTGCACCTCAAAGCACATCAGCTTTTCATTAGATCAGGCCACTGTTGGGACCTGATGGAGGATCTTCCCAGTTTGTTCTTTCTTCTCCACTTCCCTCAGGAATGGTGGCTTTTGAAGACTGTTGAGGGAGGAAGAGACCATACAAAGGATCTTCCCAGTTTGCTCTTCTCCTTCCCTTCAAGCATAGTCCAAAACAGCTAGAATTACTATTTTGGCAATGTTTAGCAGTGCACTCCCTTAGAAATCCCTCCGGAATCTGGGGTTGTTGTTTTTTTTTTTCTATATCAGCAGAAACTGGGTTTTCTGTGGATTTTCTTTGACTCTGCCAAAGAAATAAGATTATGGATTATTCCAGCCAAAATGAGAATGGAGAGCAGGAGTGTAGAATGATTGTTTGTTTGCTTGTTTTATTTTCTGCCTTATTCTTCTGTTTGCATTTGAGAGATAGGTATTTCATAGGAACCAGAAGAATCTTAGAACTGCTGTCAATGTTGACTGCTGTCATGAAGGAAAAGGATTGCATGACTGCTGCTTATTATTACCTCTTTGCTAGGACTTATGCATCTCAGAAAACAAAGCATTTATGCTTATAAATTATCTTCAAGTTCCACTTCATTTACTTCTCTTCTGCTAGGAAATTGACCTATAAAACAAAGCCATACAGCCTGGTCTGAGGATGTTGGGATCTGGTGAATGTATTCTGGTTCAACACTCAGGAACTAGAGAAGTTTGCCCAGTAGATATGGTCCATTCTAGGGGCAAGTGACTCCAGGAAGAGCAAAGTAAAAGATTAAAGTTATAGGCCAGCATTTTCTCCAGTGCAATCCTAAATATACTGACACTAAGATCAATCCTGTCAAGTTCAGGATGACCTCTTCTTTGGTATGGTTTTCTTGTTCTGTTCTTCATTACTAAGATTTCACTATCACAGTCAACAGTTTCTACTTTAAATATTCTGATGTTTGGTTTTCTTGTCCTAATGGTGCATTGCTTCATTTTATTTTAAAAAATAAAAGTTAATATTGAAATATTATAAATTAATAAACTTAAGTTGGAGATGTTTGGTACAGAAGATTCCATCTTCAGATATCTGTTAGAGAAAATTTTATTTTTTCCAACCACTATGTTTGTGTGATCTTAATCAGTTTTAATCCTGTTTTTTTTAACTGACTTTAGATCTTTGGAGTAGGACAAGAAATAATCAAGCAAGCAATCAAATTAAATCAAAATAAAATAAAACTAAGATTCTAAAAATCTCTGTCATTTGCAGAAATGAAATTGAATAAATCAGTCAACTTTATTTGGAAACACACTGAAATACAGTTATATATTTGAATTTATAGCCTGCTTTATAACATACGTCTCAGAGCGGATCATTAAAATAAGCAAAACAAATCCAAAAACCATTTAAAAAATAAAAAGGATTTAGTATTGTGCAGTGAAAATTATTTCTTAGAATGAGTCTTTCCTTGAGAAAAACAAGAAGAACTAACAAGGTCACTTTTTCTCCAGATAAAGTTCATCAATCCAAGGAAGGTCATCTGTTTTTGAGCCAAAGAGAGAGTCAAACTGAAATAGGTCTAGATAAATTTATCCTCCAAGTATGCCACAATGGTCCTTTTTACACTTATCTGTTGTATTCTAGAGGAGTTGGTCTGGAACAAAACAGTATATCCCAAGGCTGGGACAGATTCCTTTGGACAGGAACAATGCCACCTGCATGGTGACAGCTGTTACAGCCTAGTCCCTATACTGGTCCCAAAGTTCACATCAGCTTTGGAGCCAGTCTCTGTCACTTCAGCAGCCAGGAATGAAAGTCCCTGGCTCTGGAGTCACCAGAGGAGCCATTTTGACAGTCCGATAAGGTGCAGCACAAAAATGTCCTCCCCTGTGTTAATCCAGAACATGAAGGTGTATGACTTTACTAGTGATTCAATTCTCAGCCCTCCAAATCCAGAATACGGTCCATCTGTTGTAGACAGAGCATACTAGTAGGAACAGGGCCACCCATATTCCACACAAACATGCAGAAGGGAAGCCATAGTCCACTTCTTGGCCGTGTCTTCACGGCAACCTTATCTCGGATTCAAAACGTTTTCAGTCCTTGGAGTCCACACGGCAGTTTGGCTTAACACGCTTTTCCCGTGTTAAACCAGCCCAAAGCATGGTGAATCTCAATCCTGATTTCAACAGGTCTCACTCCAGATTGTGCCCTTGAAACATTTTACATTTTTTAAGAGATGAGAATCCATGTTTAGGGTTTCCCTCTCCCAATAGCTTGCTTCCAAAGACAGTGATTTCAGTGTGAAAATCCACTTAACAGCAATCGCTACACTGTAGCACTGGAACCACTTCACACCTTGATGGTTGGAATAACAATGTTGCAATTTTGCACAATTCTAAAAGTTCTGACTTTAGAAAGGGAAAGGAAGGGAGGAAAGCAGCTGAATGTGAATGTTTAAAGCAAAGGGGCTTTAGTTGCCGCTGCTGCTGTGTGCCCTGAGCAATGGGGAGAGGAGGGGAAAGAATTTCTGGCTGCCCGCTGCCATTTTTCCTCCATCCATGGAAGCGGCAGCCACCCAGCCACCCAGTTAGGCTCGGTGAAGGGGTCCCTTATGGGTGGTGCGTCCATGCCAGGAGAAAGAGGGCAGGGCAGCCCCGAAAAGCAGCTTTTAAAAAGTAGCCACTTGAGTCCCCCCTTGAGTCACGTACGCCACGTACAATCCTCAGAATCCGGATCGAACGTGATTAAGTTAAAAGTAATGGGAACAGGCAAATTCGTGTTTGCATCCGGTTCTATTATTTCGGTTTAGGGAAAGCGAAATAAGCTTGCTGTGGGGATTTGCTGCTTGATGCAGATTTCATGTAAGTGGAGAAAGCCCTACTCAAGCAAGAGTATTGGTGACTGGAAAACATTCCAACACTTCTAGCTGAAGATTCTCTACAGAAGAGAAGAGACCATGTCCTCCTTAAGAAACAATGCCATATCCCTTTCCTGTAGTGAGGCAAAACCAGTCTCTGAGCCCATAGCTTCCATAGTCCCAAATCATCACAAAAGGTCTAAAAAAGAACTGCTATTACAGGAAGCCCACCATCATTGCTAGATTTCTAATAACAGTGATGCAGCAGGTTTTCAGGCAAATAACATTCTCAGTGCAGTGACAACATCCTTTAACAACTGTGTGCTTAGTTCAGTTAAGTATCACAGAATCCTCACAGCACTGTAATGGCACCATGAAGTAATCTGCACTGTATAGGGATGACTCTATCCCACTCTCATCGGACTAACATCCTGCCAAAAATAGCTCAGAAGCACTGTCAGAAGCACTTTTCCCTCTGTTGAGAAAAGGTGAAGGTTTTGCCTTTGTCTTCTGCTTGAGAAGGTCCAGAAGGTCCAGAAGCAATTGATGGGCCACTGTGTGGATTAGATGGGTTCTAGTCTGATCCAGCAGGCCCCTCTTATGTTCTTATAAAAGCTCTTTCCATTTCCCTCCTGCCACACTGCTGCCAGTATCATGTAGACTTCCCTTAAGCATTTGTCTGCTTTTGAAGGCACAAAAACAGACAACTTCTGGAGCCACTCTCTCATCTCAAAAAAGTCTTAAGTAGAAACATCAAAGCCAAGAAGGTGCTCCAGCTTTGTCAGGAACTCATTTCTCACCTCTCACTTCTCACCTCAATGCTGCAACAAGCATTCCAGCACTTCTAGTAGCAGGATCCACCATTGCGAAGATCCTACCATAGTTTGATCACAATTCAAATTTATTTAAGCACATGCCTTTCTGTACTTTTGATGTCTTTCTATTTTCTCTTTCCTTCTAAGCTGAGTGAAACTGGAATTAAAAATGTATGTTTGCAACACAGCAGGACTGCCGCTATCCCACATCAGTTCACCAGAGATACTTTGCACCAAAAGCATCTGCTCGTTCTGCCTCCAGCTTTACAGACTGTCCAGCTATGGCTTCAGGAGCAGTCATGTTAGGTTCCATCCCAGGAACAGAATTCCATATTATCCAAGGGATCGTCTATAGCTATATACGTGTCTGTGTCAAATTTCAGGCTCTAAATAAGCATTATATATGATTAAATCATAGAATAGAAAAGTCAAGTTGCACAAAAATTAATGAGATTAATATTAATTTAATACGATCAGGATTGTAGGAACAGTAGCCACTTAGCAAATGAGATGTTTCACTTCTTTTGAAAAGAATGGCAGGAGGGAGGGAGGGAGGGAGGGAAAGAAAGAAAGAAAGAAAGAAAGAAAGAAAGAAAGAAAGAAAGAAAGAAAGAAAGAAAGAAAGAAAGAAAGAAAGAAAGAAAGAAAAAGATCTCCACTCATGGATATTCCGAGCAGCATACTTTTCATTCTCATTGTCATGCTTTGTGCAACTAGCTGATCTGATTTGACACCCACTGCACAAAAGGTTGTCCCGTCTGTTCTATCTATCGTGGATGGTATCGAGAAGAGAGTGAAAAAGCAGCACAGCTGGTAAGACAGTGATCCCAAAAATATACAAAGGCGTACCAGAGGGAATAGTCATCAACATAAAGTGAACAAGCACCCAGACTATTGATTACATGCTGCTCACAGAACACTGGGCATTTCTGCCAACTTCTTTCCCCTCGTTCACTGAGCTACAGACAGCATGTTGTACTTTGCATCATCAGTTTTGATGAATAATGCACTGATAAACACTGCAGCCAATATTCTGTTAGAGCTGAGAAGCCAGATGTCATCTGGACCTCCAATAGTTTTAACTCTGGGCCAAAGACAGACAGTGAAATAAACACTAGACTGCACTGCAATTCCTAAATGCAAGATTATGTACAATATTAGTGTAAGCTAGAAAGCATATGGGAAATTAAGGGCCATTGTAACTCGCTCCCCTATAAATGACTAAAGTAAGGCAGATATGCTTTCTGAACACAACCTGCCTAAACAGGTTGCTTCTGAGTTCGGCCTTCCATTACAACTCTCACCTCCAGTTTCTGACAAGACAGAAGCTAATTTCAAACCCTTAATGAGAGCTAATATCTAAAGAAAGATAGAAGTGAGACCAGGCAGTAAAATTATTGGCAGTTTCCTCTGCTAGATTTCTGCCTCAGTCTGAGAAATTCCTTTGAAAAGAAGTTAAAGGCAATCCTCATGAAACTGAGTAAGCATCCACATGAGGGACAGAAGTTGCCCAGTGGAGACTGGAGTGGCATAGTGTCTGCATGCCAACAGTGCCCTCAGTGTATAATATTCCACTAAAAGTGTCTGATAATGGGCAAGCACCCTCCAAAGTATCCTTGCCACAGAGCTGAAAAAAGAAGTTTGAGGACTTTTGTCACCCTCGGGCCCTCTTGCTGCTGCCATGGAGCTATATGGTAGCAGCACAAGGGACTAGCTAGTGCTGTGATCCAGCTGAAAAGATTTCCCATCACACCAAAAATGGACAACTTCTGCAGCCATTTCTGACATAATGGAGCACTACCACCCACCCACCCCATTGCCAAAGCTGCATCTTCACAGCTGGGGAACTCTCATTCCTCAGTTTCAAGGAGGGTGAGAAACTGAGGGATGTGGCATAAAGACTCTGCATGTCTCATCCTGGGAGCAAGCACCACCACCAGTAAGTCTCTGCAAACCACCACCAAACCAAAGATGCAAGTGAATGTCCTACAGCTTTGGTATAACTTGCAAAATTGCCAAAACAAGCTGCCTCCAGTTTGACAACCTAAATACTGGAATCCTGTTCTCCAAAAACGAAATCCAAAACTTTTCAAGCTCATTTCAAAAGCAGATATCTAGGCACCAGAGATAAATTGGCAGCTTTTATTCAAAAATGTGCTAACAAAAATAACTAGGAAGCAAAATAATTAGGTAAAATTTGTACTCTGGCGAGTTATGCTATTCTATATATTCCTTGGCTTCAATAAAAGTCAGTGATGTTTTCACTCAAAATCAAAATTTTCAAATGAATGTGCAGGATTAACAAACATTTTTGGATTCTTGAAAATACAAATACATTATGATGTTCTTGTTCAAGAGTTAACATGTCATAGAATAAAACACTGACACTAAAACATATTTAAAATAAAACCACCCAAACTCTCTCCAGTTAGTTCAGTTTTAATAAATTAATTGCACTTTTGAAGATTTATCAGCACCCTAACCCTATTATGGAAACAAAAGAGTTTAAGGCAGGATATATCAATGGTAGGACAGAAAACATTGTACGTCCTATCCCTTCCATAGTAATTATCAACAAAAATTCAGCAAATTCAAAATTATAACATAATGTATTTTGAAATTAATTTCTCAACATTTCCCCATTACATAATTTCATTTTTCATTCATTAATCTTTTTTAGAGATTAAATCAAACAAATTTGGATCTTGGGAAGCTAAAAGGTTTTATTAGTTAAAAGATTAATCCTCTGGAAATTCTTCAGTTTTGGGAAACAACTTAAATTGACTCTAGGTTCAGTCTCAGCTCAGTGATCATAAACTTTTTTTATTATTTAATTGCTCCCGGCCTATGAACAGGGGACTCTACCTTTAATGAGATCTGAAATATTCTTAACTGAATGAAGTATCTGATATACACAGATTTTTACTTTAATGCTCCTTTTGATCCTAAATTGTTTTCAGTTAGTATGGGAATCTAGCAGAGGCCATGTCTCAACTTATCATAAAAGGCACCCACAGGTGGTTTGGCTGCCATGTTTCCACTTGCAACAGAAAAGGAGCCTCAAGATGCCTCAACAAATGTGCCACCTCAAAAAGACCCCCATCTGCTGCTACTGGGGGCATCTTCGCACAGAGGGCACAGCATTCTGCCCTGAAAACCACATCATTGGGCACCTCCACATTCTGAGATGGATATGTAGAGGCATCCACTGATGCAGGAATTGAGTTGTTTTCACCAAGGCTCCCACCCTACAGCTTCTGTTTGCTGGTATTCAATCTTGGTTAAAACAAAACTTGAGAACTGTCTTTTATGGCCACACAACATTCTTTATGGTTTTAATTACAACAAGCTACTCTGTCCTGTACTAAGTCCAGATGTGGACATCTTATTTTAAGAAGGATTCACAGGAACACAGCACAGGGAGCTAGAAGCAAAGTGCTCTGAAGAAAAACTGAGGCCACATTCCCATTATAAGCTTAAAACGGTTTTCCTAAACTGAAATAATAGAACCGGATGCAAACGTGAATTTGCCTGATCCCATTACTTTCAACTTAATCGCGTTCGATCCAGATTCTGAGGACTTCTCTTTAAAAAAGTGGCTACTTTTTTAAAGTCACTTTTCAGGGCTGCCCTGCCCTCTTCCTCCTGACATGAACGCGCTACCCATAAGGGACCCCTTCATGGAGCCTAGCTGGGTGGCTGCCACTTGCCTGGATGGAGGAAAAACGGCAGCGGGCAGCCAGCAATTCTTTCCCCTCCTCTCCCCATTGCCCAAGGCACACAGCAGCAGTGACAACTCAAGCCCCCTTCTCCCGCTCACCACCACAGCCTTAAAAACAGAACCTACAGCTGCTTTCCTTTCCTTTCCCTTTTTTAAAGGTCAGAATTTTCACAAAATTGCAACATTGTTATCAGGTGTGAAGTGTATAGATTGCTACAGTGTAGCGGCTGCTTTAAGGGGTGGATTTTTACAGTAAAATCACTATCTTTGGAAGCAAGCTGTTGGGGGAGGGAAACCCTAAACACGCATTCTCATCCCTTAACACGGTACCGTTCCCACAGTAAAAAATATAAAACATTTCAAGTGCACGAACCGGAGTGAGACCTGTTGAAATGAGGATTAACATTTACAACGCTTTGGGGTGATTTAACTCGTGGAAAGCGTGCTAAGCCAAACTGACGTGGGAACTGCGAGGATTGAAACTGTTTTGAAACAGAAATAAGCTTATAATGGGAACGCAGCCTGAAAGAACGAGGTATGGTGGCCTTGATAAGATAAAGCAAGAAAGGTGGTAATAACAACCCTTTTTAATCTCTGAGGAGAGGGTTTGGGAACATTGTCATAAAAAATAAATAAGACTGTCTTGTTTACAGATGTAAAACTGTGTCACAATAGATGGGCGGCATGTCATATCCTGTTAATCCTGTGAAATCAGAGGAACTGACTGTGTTCTTCTGGGCATTAAATGGGAGGTGAAGCAAACATTATCTCCTAACATGATACTGTCCCTCTGTGCATTCAGTGTGGAGGAACTGCTTTTCCCCACTATACTGCCAGAACCTCCATTATGGCAATTTAGCAGTAGAGAAGTTTGAAGAACACTCAGATCTCTTCAGACCACTCTTGCCTCACCCAACCTCTCTGCTAGCCTCTCTGCTCAAGGAGACTTGCTGGTCCACTTAATAGCATTCAGTGCTTAAACAACAGGAAATGGACCGTGGGACAATTGCCTGGATTCAAAGACTCCCTCCACACACACATTGTCAGACTGAAGATTTTTTCAGTTTAACAATTGTAGGAAGGTAGCATGCAAAGTTTCAGCACTCCTCGGCACTGAGAATAGTGCTACAAATGTAGGCTATTCTTTAATGCGGATGGGGAAGATACTATGATTGTAGCATTTCCCCTGTCCCAGTGTAGATCCTGCCTTATTCTCAAGAGTATTCACAGGGAGCTCTTCTTCTTCTTTAAGCCTTCCTTCCCACTGTCCTACTGGTCCCCACTGCCACGTTTTGCTCAGCTAAGCTCTATCGTCAAATGTATTCCTACTCTTCATCAAGCACAAGGACACTGAAATCAGAGCAATGGTGCAGAACAATTGCAGAGAAATTGGCCCAGACAAGGGAATGCTGAGGAAGAGGAGGAAGAAAACCCATTAGATAAACAAGGAATGATCTGTGAATTGCTACCAGAGCAGTGACTACAGTGGAATTTCAATTATCCCGATACTGGTGAGCATAACAACAACAGCAGAGTCATTAGAAACTCAGTGCATGCTCCTGAAGGTAATACGGGGTTATTTCTTTTGTTTGAAGAGCAATAACAGAACTGGGGGCAATTCTGGACCCAGTCCAAGGAAACAGAAGTAGGTGAGATGAACAGTATGATCACTATGATGCTAATAAACCCTTAGGGCTATGTTATCATAATATCACCAGATTGGAAACACTTCTAAGAATATTTGTGTGTGAGTGGCTATCAAAATACAATGCTGAGAGTGGAATGGTTTGGGGAAAGTTGATTGAAATCAATTGTTTGTGGACAGTAATAGGGGAAAGTATGTGTTAGTTAAAAATGGAGAAACTAACATTTCTGTGCTCTTCCACTCTAATCAAATGTTAAGAGAGAGAAGACAATATGGTCTCAGAAAAATACAATAAAGGAATCAAAATATCCATATTCATAGGAGAAAATGCCCTTGAGACACAGAGAGATCTGGCAGATTTAAAATGAATAAGAGAACAGTACGACAATATCAGCAAAGAACAACATACACTGACTAACTGAAGCCAAGTTACAAATGTTTGTGTGTGAAAGGTTTGTGTGTGAAAGAAAATGCTGAATGTGATACAGTGGTGCACAATACACAGAAAGCACTTTAAAAAAAAATTCTTTCCAGCCTTTGAAGGACTGATTGCTAAGTTTTTACTGATATCTGTAACCCCACTCATTTCACTAACCTAAAACAATGAATGCTTATCTCGGTAAAGAGTCTGAGAACTGGAACTCTTCAAGAATAGTGAAAGGGAAAAAGCTGCACCACACATACACTCCCATTATCATCTCTTTGATCAGAGGCAGCACAGAGAGGACTTCTGTGAGGGCAGTAAGGGAGGGAGGGGAAATCCTATTAAATCCCTTCAATTTCCCCAAACTGCATTTGGATCAACTGAAGGCCAAGAGTAGTTTCAGGAGATCATAAAGAAGCTTCTAATCAGAAACCACTACCCTGGTGATCCTGATCTGAGGTCCACAGCCTGTGACACATAGATTAAGTTTAGTACATTTTAGTGGAAAGGTCAGTATTCTTATACATTAAACTATTCTAAAAAAAATCAGTGAAAAGTTTCAATGACTACTCTGTATCAAATAAAGCAACCTCTGTCCTGCAAACGGGACATCTGGTAGGGGATGGCTTGGGTGAAATGTTGAAAGCAGGGCTTTGCTGCTGCTACTTCAGAAGGAAGTTACATGTCCTTGGCTGATGTTTCCTGCCAACTTCAGCACAGTCACTAGCCAGAAAGGGAGGGGGAAGCTAAGCATGCTTGACTAACCAGTAGATCATACCCCCTCAGGAATGTGTTGTCTAGCTGGCAGGCTTGTAATGCTCTGCTGAGTATTAGGAAGAAAATTCTGTCCTTGTTGTATATGTTTCCACTGCCTTCCTCTCAGCCTCCTCTCTGAGCAACTTATTACTTTACGTTGAAATCTGAATCCAAGACTTTCCTGACAGTTCAGAATATTTCACCTTCTCCTAAAACCATGATTATGATTCAAGTTAAACTCCTAAATATCCACAAGAGCTGAATTTTAAAAAAACAAAAACAGAAAATGCAAGGCCAGTTCTGACAAGACCAGAGGCATTTCCGCACTGCATCGCGTTCGAAATGGAACGCGTTCAGGCGGAAAGCTTAAGGCAGCTCCGGGCGCTTTCCCCTTTCACACACAGACGCGCCAGAACGCGTGTAAACGCGTTCCGGAGCGTCTGGGTGCGAATGCTCAAAGCGCCCGAAGCTGCCTTAGCCGGCAAACGCCGGCCAGGGGCGCGCAGACAGCCGCGGAGGCAGATCGACAATCAGCTGTTTGACAAACAGCTGATTGTCAAAGCCGCGCGGCGTCGGAGGCGCGCCCGCAGCCGTTCGGGAGACAGAAGCAGGCGCGAATGCTTCTCCTCCCGAACGGCTGCGGGCGGCTCGTCCGCGTTGGAACGCGTGTAGAGCACTTTAAAGTGCTCTACATTTCGAACGCGGAAAAGACAGCTGCGGACACGTCGGAACGCAAGCCGCGCGCGGGCAATGCGGATGACGTGTCCACAGCTGTCTTTTCCGCGTTCCGATCAGCCCCGTGCGAAAACGTCTCAGGACCTTTTTCCCCATGAACATAAATGACCAGTTAATTCTAATATAACACTTCCATGTATTAAGGGAATGGCTGTAACTCAATGGTAGAACAATCTGTGTGGAAAGCACAGTTGCCAGTTCAATCCCTAGCCTCTCTCTAGAAGAAGGTAATGGTAAACCGCTTCCACATTTCTGCCAAGAAAATTGCAGAGGCATAGAAATCCCATGAAGATGCCCTTGCAGCCAACTAGAAATCAGCCATGTAGTACCCAACAACTGTGTGCATGTGTGGGTGGGTAAGCAATACAGTTGTATTTTCTCAGCAGATTTCAATACATCCAAACCAACATCACAACAGATGCTTAATTGCCTGTAGTTAGAAATTTTCCTTCCCAACCATTTCCATATAATAGTTGTTGCTTAGAGATTCTGTCTGAGAATACAGCCCTCATTTTAAAAATGGCATGAACTACAGTTTGTAAATACTTGGAACCACTGAATGTGATGGAGCAGCAGTATGTTAGGGTTACCATACCCAAAAGAAGACAAAACTCCTGCTCCTTTAATAGCTGCACAGAAGAGTGATTTTTCAGCAGGACAAATGTCCTATGAACTATCATTATGCTGACTGGCAATTAACTCTCTTAGGCTGTGGTCACACCTTCGCTTTATAGAACCATAGAGTTGGAAGGGACCTCTAGGGCCATCAGTACCAAACACCCTGCAACCCTTTAAACCTTCAGTTCATCTTCAGGTCTGACTGCTCACACTTTTTCATTTCTATCCATTTTAGAAAGTCTGTTGCTGGACTTTCTATCTTCCATTTGAACTTTCCTGAATGAAAAGCCCACAAATCAACCAGACAGAAATGAAAAGGAGAGAATGTTGCGATCAGAAGATGGACTGAAGAAGGTTTAAAGTGAGGAAGTGACCATGGCCTTAGTCTACGTCCCCATAGCCGCTATATGGCCTTCTCTTGAGTGACCGGGGGACTGGAGTTCAGATCCTTTGGCCCTCAGGTCCATCAGCCCATAATGACAACAAAGTACTCAGAGGTCTTTCTCACCTGTGGCATCAGTCCCTTCCCTTATGTGGATATGCAGAAGAGTGAGAAAGCAACTCCAATCCTGAAATCCCAAGGAAAATTACCTTTGGGGAGATAGAAGTACACATCTAACCAAACTTCTGGTCCCAAGCACAATTCCAGCTGGGATCCTTACTGCAAGCACTCAGAGCATTTCACTTGCAATTGCAGGGCCTCAGCTATGTGGCTGATGTTCAGGCACCATCATATTGAGGCCTGCAACTCTCATCATGAAGCAAGAGGGCATATAAATGGAAGCTTTAATTTAAGAGGCATACTAAAACCTAGATGAGAATTAAGGATTTTTATCCACATCAAATCTAACAGAGGAATGGTGGTTGGCATGGAGGTTCAGGTTAGATGTATTTGTGTATAGCAGAGAGAAAAGGGCTTGATGTGTGTCAGAATACTTACAGAAGCCAAGATACTCAAATCAAGAAGCCATGTCATTATTCCGTAAAGAATCGTGAAGACTGGATACAAGTTTTCAGTCTTTCCAGTAGCTAAGCCAAGCTGCTTATCCTTAGAGATGTGGCATAGCCAATTTATCTGGCCTATTGGAGCTAGACACTCCTTAGTGGGCATTACTGTAAAAGGGCTTGAGGTTTCACTGTGGAAACCCTGTGGAAATACTACAGTCGTGTGATAATGATCCAAATTTCTTTGAAGCTGAACACACAAACAGCTTTAAAAATGTGTGTTCTTGGTTGGAGGAGATGGAGGGAGAGAGCAAGAACAGTTATCCGGGGGGGGGGGGGGTTGTTCAATTTTGAGGATTTTGTCCCTCATGTAGCTTTGCATGGGGACTCTCATGAGGTGAACTCATGTCCACCTTGCATTATCCTTACCGTGGGGATGCCCACTGAGTTTTACAGCTGCAAAGAGTGAAACCTTTGCTCTCAGTTTCACAGTTTGTGCATGTGTATGTTTTCATGTAAATCTGTAGAAAACTGGATTGTGTTCTGAAAATCCTTGGAGTCCACCATTCTTTTCGATATGAAAAGCAACAGAAATAAAGCCAAGTTGAAGGTGGCTGGAGTAGTGGATTTTTCCTTTGAAATAAAAGAGTTACAAAACAACACAATCAAACTGAAGGATTTTCTGCTGGCTTTATGACTTCAGAGTAAACTATGTATTTGCTCTAAGTAGCAAGCTCAGAGGAGTGGTTTAAAAGACTTTGCATTGTTCATAGAATCTTTCAAGCATACTGAGGGTGGAATTCCATCTGTTCAATCCAGTTCAGTTCAGTGAACTGGTTCACTTGCAGTGGTTCACTGGGCTATGACAATTTTCAGAAATTAGGCTAAATTAAGAAGAGGGAGAAACCTTTACATTATGTTTTAAAGCTGCATGGTACAGTTACCAGCAAATGCCAAAGTATTTTCTTTGTTTTCTCTCTTGGTTGTAAAACCAACTTAGCTTGTGCCATTGAAGGTGAAGGATGTGCTCATTTGTCTGCTGCTTTACACCCTACTGTTAAAATATTTTGTAAGATCAACATACAACTAAAATTAATAGGATTGGCTTTGGTGAAATATGTTTAGAAGTAACATTTTAACCACATGTTGGTGTTTGTATGCCCATGCAATGCATTAAGCCCCTAGTCTATACTCTCCTCACACACTCTTGGCTCTCCATATAGGATATGACAGATTTAGCAGCATAAACAACCTTTTCGCAACTTGAATACAAAGGATGCTCTCCAGCTGATTGAACAGAATTCTCCTTTGTTTGAACTGAATGCTTAAAAAAATAAATAAAGCGAGACAATGCAATCCAAATTCCCAGTCTAAGTCAGCACCGTATTTGCAGAGAAAATAGTGTCCAATGCCAAATAGGTGCTTTTAAAAAAACAAAAAAAAAATTGCAACAAGTTAGTCCATGACTTATTTTCAAGCATGGACATCCATGGGATACATGTATGTGCAGCTATTGTAACTACAGAATCCATTTAGCTCTCTTTGATTCAGTCAGGAGTTCTGCAAGAGTTTCACAATTAGTGGTGTGCACCTGTTGAGAGAAGATTTAACAGATGAAGGGTGAACACATTGTGAGGGTTGCTCCATGGGTCTCACATAATTTTCTGCCTCATATGTGTAGGATTTAAAAGCAGGAATGAGTGTCAGCAGCAACTGATTCGGTGGTTTGATTTACTTATATAAGTTCTTAAGATTGGATGGATAAAGCCACTGGTGGAAGCACTAAAGTGTATGTTGTCAGGGATGCTGGGCTTGGCTCAAGGTGAGCTGAGCCCCAGTAAATGGGCCTGTGAATATCTGTAGTAGATGTTATTAACTTCCTAGTCCATCAAGAGAGGCTGATTGCAGATGCTACTCCAAAGCCATGCAAACAAGCACTATTCTGGAGTTAAAGCCCTTCAAGAGTAATCTCTTCTCAACTACACATCACACGGCTAGCACTGTTGCACAATAATAGTGACACACACATCAAGGCATCTTGACAGCGCAGAATGCCTGGAAGTGCACAATTGCCACCATTAACAAGCATGGCCACTTCTTCCAAGCCCCACACATGTTCAAGATGGAGGCTCCCAGCAGCACCATCCAGATAGGTAAGATACAGTACTATTATGTTGGGATTGCCAGATACTCATAGTAATCCCAACATAGCTAAGGGCTAGATCCAACTGGTCAAAAAAGCCCGGGTTTTAACCAGCACCAAGGGCTCCTTCCTGCTGCCCCGACTGTCATGTTTTAATTTGGGCTGGCAGGGAAGAAATGCCTTCCCCTCTCTCCTCCCCTCAGCAGGACCCCTCCCCATGCAGCCAATGGTTGGACAACCTGGTTTCATGGGATGGGCATCCCAAACCCAGCCCCCAATATAAACCTGGTCCTGGACATCATGGAGCATGGTGAAGCACACCCCTCCTGTTTTGTGCTATACCAGCAGATCAGAACAGCAAAACAGGGGGACTTGCTTTACTGTGAGCCATGATCCTTGGCGTTCGTGGCATGCAGATTAGCCGCCCCTGGTACACTGGAGGAGGAGAAGGGCAACAGGAAAGCAGCGATGTCGCTCTCCACAATGAGAGACGAGGGCAGGAGGAATTGGGCGGGAAGGAAGGCAAAGGCAGGAGACACAACAGGAGGAATGAGGAGGGGAGGCAAGGCAAAGGTAGGAGACACAACAGGAGGAGCAGGAGAAGGCAAACGGTGGGTAGTTGTGGAGGAGTTTGGCATGGTGGTGGGAGGTGGTAGCGCGACAAGCGATATCCACAATCTTCATTCACTCAAGCACAATCAAATCAAATACTTTGTCTGATCTCTTGCCAGCCCCTTCCCCCTCCCCCCTTTCAGGTGGGGAATGCTCACAAAGCACTGCTGCATTCCCACTGATAAATATTCTGAGTATACCAGGATTCAGCAGTGAGTCCTGTTATAATCCGAACAGGGAATCCCCGGATTTTCTGACATGCAGTCCGCAGAAATGGGGAATCTCTTCAAAAGTGTTTGGATGCTGGGGGTTTGAGCCAAATTCAAGCCAGACTAAAACGCCAGTCAAAATGAACCCTAAGACATAATTGGGTTATTTATCTCCCTTCTGGATGTGGCCAGAAAAAAATTCATGATACTCATGTTTGAACTGACCCCCTGACTGAAATTCTTCCCCCCCTTTCTTTTTGTTGTTTTTGCTTATTGAATAGCTTAAAGATTGTTTATCAACTCAGAGGGGAAACTCCCATATGCTACATGCTATTTAGATGATAACACCTCCCCCTCCCTTTCCACTCTATAATGAACAACTTCACCATTGAGGCTGATGATATGGTCCTTTTCTCCTGAGATATACCAGAACAAGCAAATTGCTAGACTGCTTCTTATGCATGTTTTATCTGCTGAAGTATTCCAGAAGCATCCTAAGAGCTTCCTGTTCGAGTCCAGCAGTGGACTGATTAAAAACAATTCACAAAAGCATACCTGCAGCAGCTTCCACACCACCTCTGGTCCTGCAAGGTTAGGGGTTGGGACCTTGGAGATCTGCATCCCAGGTTGTGTGGCTAGGTCCAGACCTTGTGATGCTAGGTCTGGACCCTATGATGCTCATACAGCAGATGCAACATAGGAGCAATGCACACATAATGCTATCATGGATAGAGGTGGGGGGAAATTCCAGCAGAAAGATGGATCACAAGGTGTGGACCATCTGCACTGCTGGTGCTGCTGGGCCAGCCATGGCAATGGGAATGGCATCAAGCAGGCTCGAAATAGTCTACCTTTTGCTTTTCAAAAAGTCTTATTCTGGGTTATATTCTGGAATAGGGACCTGCTGCCTGCATGACAGATAGCAAGCAGATGGCAAGTCCCTATTATAGGAAATAATCCTGCCCAGCTCATGCTATGGCACCAAGTTCATGTAAGCTTCTAGGCTCAGAGCCTCTGGGAGATTTATTTTGGTAGGGCATCATGGCATGCCACTTAAATGCATCCCTCAATAGTCCAGAACGTGGAAAGCAAACCTTCTGCATGCTTCCCATGTACAATATTAGGGCCCTCTGGTACACAAATAGACTCGATTACATGGGTCCACATGCATTCCCAAACAGAGCCTCCCTCTTCTGAATCACAGTCCATCTAATGAAGATGAAGTGGACTGGAGGGGGGGAGCGAGGACTCACAGGTCAGCATGGGGAGTTCTTGGCTGAATTCGCACTTCAGCCCATAGTATGCAATTAGGCAACATCTGGGCAGGTACATCTTCATCGTCAGGAGGTGTTTACAGACTAGTAATGCCCCCCTGCACACCCTTCCTGTCCACAGGATGGGAAGGGAAGTGTGAAAACGCCCCTTGATTCTGAATTAAGGGTCTGTGAAGAAAGGGCCTTAGTTTCAGCAACTACCACTAGAGACAAGCCTTCTTTTTCCACATCCATGGCCTTGGTGAATGTTTCAAGTGACTGACCATAGACGTTTTCGCACGGGGCTGAACGGAACGCGGAAAAGACAGCTGTGGACACGTCATCCGCATTGCCCGCGCGCGGCTTGCGTTCCGACGTGTCCGCAGCTGTCTTTTCCGCGTTCGAAATGTAGAGCACTTTAAACTGCTCTACACGCGTTCCAACGCGGACGAGCCGCCCGCAGCCGTTCGGGAGCAGAAGCGTTCGCGCCTGCTTCTGTCTCCCGAACGGCTGCGGGCGCGCCTCCGACGCCGCGCGGCTTTGACAATCAGCTGTTTGTCAAACAGCTGATTGTCGATCTGCCTCCGCGGCTGTCTGCGCGCCCCTGGCCGGCGTTTGCCGGCTAAGGCAGCTTCGGGCGCTTTGAGCATTCGCACCCAGACGCTCCGGAACGCGTTTACACGCGTTCTGGCGCGTCTGTGTGTGAAAGGGGAAAGCGCCCGGAGCTGCCTTAAGCTTTCTGCCTGAACGCGTTCCATTTCGAACGCGATGCAGTGCGGAAATGCCTCATATGAGAGTTCTGCATTACAAATATACACACAGATTTAATTCAGATTTAATAAGCTGTCTCTCCTGGACTTCCTTGTATTAAAATTCTATTATATATTGATACTGAGACCTTCAGGTATAGGGCGGGATAGAAATGTACATAATAAATTAAAAAATGATATGCCTAAGATATAAAAACAGGACTGCGAATGGAGGGAGAATATTCTATAGATTTATGAAAACAGGAAAGTGATTTAAATAGTTATTTTTTCCAGAACTATGGACAACTTATTGACAGGAAAGAACTTCATTTGGTTTGCCCCTTTTTATTAAACAGATTCGTTTATAGCTTCAAAAAAACCCAAATACATTCCCACTTTCTCACTTTTCTGAATTATGCATAAAATGCAGTGCCCAAAAAAATATCAAAATATGTTTTAAAAGCACATTATAGGATAAACACATACAATAGGCTAATTTTTTATTGTCATTAATTTATATAGCGCCATCAGTGCACATGGCGCTGTGCAACATTAAACAAAGATAAAAATTACAAAATTAAAATTAGGCAGAGTTAAAATTACAACAGTAACAAAATTTAAAACTTACAACAATGAACAAATTTAAGAATAACAGCAAGGGAGCAAAAATAATAACAACAAGAATAGGCAATGAGCAAGTAAAGATTTAAATTAAAATATTGGAGGGGGATTAAAATCTGCTCTTTTTTAGAGAAATCCAATGAGTGGTGCAGCTATAGGATGTAACTGGTTTTAAAATGACCACACACGACTGTCATAGACCAAAAATAGATTGAGTATTCTTCCTTATGCCACTGTAATTCAGATTGTTTTTTCTTCTAGTCCTCCAGAGTGCTACAGGTGGCATCTATATGAGGAAGGCAGCTGTGAGAGAAGGCATCTCCCCAAGTTTCAACAGCAGGCCATAGCAGGTGGAGGGGGGACACACAGGCTTAACCATTTTAAAGCAGTATTTTCAGACCTTGCAAAACCCAGGATGCAACAGGAAGAGGGCATGCATCATACAGACACCTGCTTCTGAAGCTGTATACATCTCAAGTTAAATTTAGCATGCAAAAGGCATTGTAGACTAACGTGCTCTTTCATTTTGCTCTGACTTAACCTTATGATTACTCACTCCCACTCCCTGCCATGTTTGATCCACCCAAGATATTTTATTCAAACTCGTTTCCAATAAGCCAATACCCTGTGGTTATTATTATACTTTAATATCTTGATGGTAAATCATATTAGAATGATATTGTAAAGCTCCCAGACTATAAAATCATTCTTCAAATGGTGTCAAAGAGGACCAAGATACAAAAGATAGCCTTGCACTAGGGCCTGGTAACATCAGAACATACTAGCCTGTTTTAGGATGGAACGAGAACTCAGACCATTTTGGGCCTGTTCACACCTACTGACTCAGGATGTGATGCCTTTCCTAGGGTGAGGCAGCTCTGGGGTCTGGGATATTCCAATTACAGGATAGTTTGAATTGGTGAGGGGATTGTCTGGAGAGGAAACAGAAATATATGTGATCCGTGAAAACAAAGGAAGCCCTGAAAACGGCTTATACTTAGGATCTGACTGCAGCCTACGAAAACAAAAGCTCAATGAAGGCAAGAGAATCTGCAAGAGAAAATTGTTGTGCAGCAGGAGACAAAGGGCAATTTTGCACTGGCCAATATACTGGGCCACCATCCATACGAGGAACCTCCTTCCCACCTGCTGGTGCAATCTAAGGGAGTCCCTGCTAATAAACTTCATCCATGTAAGGTGGAGTGTAGATTAGATCAGAGGCCTCTTTGCACTTAGGCTTCTGGTCAGCAATTAGTGCAGCTCTGGTGAAGAGCATACACACAACTACTAGACTGCTACAGCCTAGAAGCATGCCTGCCCTCACTAGAGGTGCACTAATTGCTGATTAGGTGTGGAGCTGGCCAGGGACCAATCCACAGGGGGCTGTGAGGTATGTGCACCCAAACATTGCCAGGATCAGTCCCACCCCTCTGCATCGGCCTGCTGGCGTGTAGATAAAATTTTATTTGATCAGCCATATAGCCATTTCAACTAACAATACAATTAAAAACAGAAAGGACAGGAACATAGGGCAAAGGAAGTGACCGACTTTCTATTCCTTCTTCTTTTTTCAGAAAATATGCTCTTTTGTTAATAGCTTTTAAGATAAAAAGACTGACTTCGATTATGGAAGCTCTTTCTTGACTTTGTAAGAGTAGTGAGATAAGATCACTTCTATTGGAGGACTGTCTCTTAGACAATATTGGATGTAAAAATCTAGATTGAAGTTCATCGTATGCTGAACATCCCATAAGAAAATATTCAATATCCTCGACAAATTCGTCCACCCTAAATGCAGAGTCTCTTACTCATGGGGATATTACAATAAAGTCCACATTCCATCATGATACCAAGTTGTTCAAATCTAGCCCTGGTAAATAAACATTTTTTTTTTTTTAGGGTTAATGGAATAGAAATAGTTAAATATTTTTCTAGATGAATGTTCAGTTTATGGGAGGCTAAGAATTTAGTGGCAGTGGACCTAGCTATGCTTGCTAGGTCCAGTTGAGCTTAAGTGTCACAGATGTGTTGTTTGAGAACTTGTTTTGCCCTAGGTCCTAAGTCATTCAGAAGATTTAATGGGACCTGCTGGCATGTCACAAACCATGTGACATGGATGGCAGTGGCCGATCAAGCCAGCAAGGATATTGGACACCTGCTTTTGCAGTGCAGGCACAGGCCAGACCATGGAGGGCCATTCACATTTCTGGCTGGTGAGGAGTGTCCCTCACCAACCAGAAATGTGAATGGTCCACCTGTACCTAGAGTGTACCGACCCTAGTGCACAGCAGCCTAAGAAAGTACGTGCAGAAAGACCTCAGTTCTAGTCTGATAGTAGACCTCCTTTTTGAGGTCTACTGGCATTCTAGAGGGTGGTCCAGTATACCATGGGATCCACTGCACCAGTGCAGCATGGTGGGCTGCCACAGTAGGTCCCCTGGGCTTTTAGAGCCTTTGGAGTCCCCCTGCAATGGTTCCAAAGTTGGTGAGAGCTTAAAAATGTTGCAGGGGCTGGAACAGAACAGTCTGTCACAGTGTGGAGCTGTCTGTACCAGTGGGTCCAATCTAGTTGGTCCATTCTATGTGATCTGGTCTACTGAAGGTAAGTGCTAAGAAGCCCCAAAGCATTCCCATACCACTAATTAATTATCCATGTCCCCCTCTAAGATGGATGAATTTTCCCTATAGTTCTGTCCTGAAGAGCAAATGTTAACAATGGATGCACCCACAATTACAACAGCAACTGCCCTGAAGAACCCCTAGAGGTGCAATGGTCAAAGACACAGGATACTTGCTGTTGTACACTCTGAAAAAGCCACTGAAGGGCCTGCAAGTGCCCTTCCTGCATCCAGATGTCAATTACTTATTCCACTATATTTAGATATTCTGAAACATTCTGGAACACCCCAATATAGTAGAATAACGAATAAGAGGAGGAGGAGGAGGAGCTGGCTTTTATACCCCACTTTCCCCCACCCATTTCAGGGGACTCAAAGTGGCTGACACTTTGTTCTCCTCACAACAGACACCCTGTGAGGTACGTAGGACTGTGAAAGCTCAGAAGGAGCACTCTGACTAGCCCAAGGTCACCCACCTGGCTTCATGGAGGAGTGCGGAATCAAACCCAGTGACTACAAGATATAAGTCCAGCACTTTAACCATAAGATCAAACTGGCTTACAAACTAACTGACATCTAGATGCACTCTGGGGGCACCTGCTGCCCTCTGGCAGTCTCATTTCTATCACATGAATGCATGGCAATGATGAGATTGACTTCTGTGTCCGCTCTGTACCAGAAAAAATCAATTTCTATGGCCATTTCTGGAGCAACAGAGGCCCTTCAGCTCCAAAGCTGAGTTGTCAGTTTAAAGAGTGGTGAGAGGGCAAGGCTTGGGGCATTACAGATGGCCACCCACCCACCTGAGGGGCAGCATACTGAATACTTCTACCCTGATGGGCAAACAACAAAATGAAAGTAACCCTTGTATGCCCAAAATTTCTGGCAGGAGCAGAAATCTTAATGATTTGACAAATTCTAACACCATTTCAAATACTTCATGTGTTTTGCAATCTTGCTTCCTTGGCTGTTGTCAAAAGTAAAGCATTGTGTATGTTTTATATAATTTTTAAAATGGAGCATTATTTTCAAAGCACATTGAGAAAATGTCTCAAGTATGGGGGTGAAGCAAGAGTTGGTGGTTTTCTCATCCATGATTACAGACCAGTTTTAGGAACTGTTCCAGAAGTATATCCCCAAGCTCTGATTAGTTGGGGATGTTGGGATAATGTCCTCTGGGACTAGAATTGATTATAATTGTTTGTAACAGCTGCCAATAACTGCAATTCTACATTATGGTTACAAAAGTAATCACTCTCATGGGAGCATGGTTTACAAAATGAATTTACAGAAATAAAAGGATTATTGCCATAATAAACTGAATGTATAAATTATAGCAGAATCCTTCTCATGCAAATAATAACTACATACAGGAGAGGTTTACCAAAAACACTTGTTCCTTCTAGTGGCAAATCAGGGCTTCATATCTTCTAAATCTCTAATCATTCAGTATGTTTCTGCCCAGTGAAATATTCCATGAAAGAGGGGAGGTTGCCTTACACTGACAAACTTTTTTTTTTCCCTTAGGATCTTTTTGCACTTACCTGGACCACTCCAGCTGGAGCCATTCCTACTGGAGTGGTTCTCAGATGGAGAGGCCTGGCAGCTCTCCCAGAGCAAGGCCATCCGCACTTAAGATAGCTGTTCTGGGGCAGACCCCATGCCACTCTGAAGTTTGCGATAGCTTCAGAGACTGCTTCAAAGGCTCTGATGGTAAGGAACTAAAGTTCCTGGTCTCAGAGCCCTTGAAGGATCCATTTCAGTTGCACAATATGGTGCACTGCCAAAATGCGTCTCCCTCTCTAAACCAAGCCATGGAAGTGGGCAGCACCCTTCCACATACCTCCCTGGAGCAATTTATTCATGAACAGAGCAGAGTTGAACTTCTGTGAAAGGTTTACTGCTGTCCCAGTGTGGGCAGCCATTTTGGACCATCTAGACTAGGCTACACACCATCCAATTCAGACAAAGTGTGTTATCAAGATCTGTGGACCTTTTGGTTTCACATCAGAGTGGAGAAGAGAGAGCTACAGAAGGGGTTTAGACCTCACACTGTATTTGTTTACTGGTAAATGCAGAAAAGCCCTTGCTCACTGTGGCTTTATCTAGAATTTCACAAAGGACAGTTTACCACCCTGCCAAGTCCTGTACCTGATATTTTTGACATGGGAAATAAGTTCTGTCACTGGGTTTTGAAGTTAAAGTTCTTGAACTTAAGCTGACTTATTCACCTATAGCATTAATGTCTCATTGCAATTTAATCAGTAAAAAAAAAAGCATTTCTCTATGGCTGTGGTCATGCCTTGCTGAAATAGTCCATCCCATTAAGAAGCTGAGCTGAAGATGTCCTAATACTGTTCACCACCAATTCCTCAGATTGTCCTCAGTTAGGGCTTCTATGCTCACACCTTTTATGTCATCTCCCCAAGTCTCCTTTACACGACTCTTTAGTTCTCCACCCCTCTAGGTTGCATCAAGACCACCTGCATTCTGATAGGATAAAGTTCTGTCAGTCAACAGTGGCAACAGGGTGTGTCTGGAGTTGTGTGGTGCTGATGGCAAACCTGATGGTAACACAGGGTACAGGTTAGGGGATTGTGCTCCCAAACAGATGCAGCCAGGGCATTCCACAAGCAGCCTGCACCTCTACCTCCCCAGCCATTCCCATAGAAACATGAGAGGCTGTACTCTGCCATTTGCCCTAAAGTTGCTGACGCACTAAATCAGAAGAAGCATTGGTTCCCTTGCACATTGCTGAAGGAAAATGAAGGATACATTGTCCTTAGAATTATATAATTTACCCTCTTGCTCCGTTCTTTCCCTTTCTCCCCTTCCCAAAGAAAGTGGTTTGCAATTGCCTTCTTCTGGAATTTTTCATTTATTTTATTTTATTTTGCTTTGCTTCCTGACTTTCCTGAGCTTTCTTGGTGGTCTCTTATCCAAATACTAACCAGTTCCTACTCTGCCTCCACCTGCTGAAGCCCAACCCTAGTAGGCTACTAACTTGATACAGGCATTACAAACTAAACTGTGGGATTTCAAATCACGCTTCATGCAGTGCTTGTGGGTCCCATGCATTCTGTGGATTTTTGCATAAGTAAAAGACTTTGCATTTAGTCCACATTTGGGATTCTAAATGGCTAAGATTAAGAAGAGAAATATTTTTTAAAATGACAGAGTAATAAAGAGCTAGAGAGACTCAAAAATTAACATATAAAATTCATTTAGCCGTCTGTGTGCAGGCCTCTATGGCACAGACCTGTGCAGTTCCTCTGCTTTTCTAATAAAGATGTAATAATAAGATGCAGCCTCAAAGCAGTTGCTGCCCCAGCTGCACTAAGAGTTGCTTGCTGCCTTCTGGTACCTACTGAGAATCAGCAGCCCTTCTACACAGAATACCATCCCATGAAGGGAAGGAGCCTACAAGCCTTCCTTCCAGCATACTAGTGTGGATTATTGGAGGCCGCTCCCTTTCCCAGCATGCTTTATCTAATCAGGATAGTGTGTAGACCTTAGGGATTTTCGCACTGCAACGTGTTCCGTTTGGAACGCGTGCAGGCGGGCAGCTTAAGACAGTTCCGGGCGCTTTCACCATTCACACACAGGAGCGCCGGAACGCGTGTAAATGCGTTCTGGCACACCTGTGTGCAAATCGTAAAAGCGCCCGGAACTGTCTTGGCCGGCAAAGGCCGGCCAGGGGTGGGGATTCGGCCGGCAGCGCTGCCGCCCATTGGGTGAGAGCACCCAAGGGGCGGGCAGCGCTGTCAAGCGGCTGCTCCGCGTCTTGCCAGCTGTACGGGGCTTCATCGGACCCTGTGCAACTAGCAGGAAGATGCCCGGGCACCCGGGTGCCCATTGGAGGGCCCGGGGCAAGGTCCGTATGGGGCAGGAGGCCTTCGAAGATCAGAGCCCCTGGCTCCAATGTTCAAACGCCTCCCCGCCACACGGATCGTGCCCATCTGAGGGGCGCGAGCACCTGGATATAGGCACGGGCGCCCCGCAGATCAGTCCCCCCACCCCCCAGTCCCCAAAACCCCCACCCCCAACCACCCTCGGAGCCCGATCGGGCCCATCTTTGCTGTGTGGGTGCCTACACCGAGGCACCCACACCGCAAAGATGATTCCCCCCCCTCCCCCAGGGCCCCGGGAGGATGCGCGTGCGATGGAGGACTTACCTCGTCGCTGTCCAGGCTCAGAATGAGGGGGGGCATGCTGGGAGCGCGCAGCACGCAGCCCACCTAAGCCCCCTATTAGACAAGCAGTTCACGTGAACTGCTTGTCCAATAGGGGGCCTAGGTGGGCTGTGTGCTGCGCGCTCCCAGCATGCCCCACCTCATTTGGAGGCCGGGCGGTGACGAGGTAAGTCCTCCGTCGCGCGCGCGTCCTCCCGGGGCCCTGGGGGAGGGGGGGAATCATCTTCGCGGTGTGGGTGCCTTGGTGTAGGCACCCACACAGCGAAGATGGGCCCGATCGGGCTCCGAGGGTGGTTGGGGGTGGGGGTTTTGGGGACTGGGGGGGTGAGGGGACTGATCTGCGGGGCGCCCGCGCCCCGCAGATGGCCGCGATGGGGGCAGGGGGACCCTTGGGGGACCGGAGCGATGCGCTCCGGTCGACCAAGGCGTTCCTCGCCCCCAGCCAGCCCAACATCGGCCTCCTGCCACCCCGGAAAGGGGTACAGGAAGCCGATGCTGGTGGCTCCCCGGCTTCGGCAGCCCCATTGGGGCTGCCGGACCCGGGAAGGAGCCATGTCCCGGTGGCCGGCGGGGATGACAGACGGGACCCACCGAATTGGGGTTCCCCTGTCCCATCTGCCAGGGTCACTGACCCTGGCAGATGGGAAAGGGGAACCCCAATTCAGTGGGTCCCGTCTACCGGCTTCGCCACGCCAGCGCAATCGCCAGCCCGGCAAGTCGGGCCCTGGGGGCATGCCGACGGCTGTCAGGGAGAGAAGCATGCGCGAACGTTTCTCTCCCGGAACGTGCCGGGGTGGCTCGTCCGCGTTGGAACGGATGCAGAGCACTTTATAGTGCTCTGTATCTGGAACGCGTGGAAGACAGCTCCGGACGCGAGGCGGCGCAAGCCCCGCTGGGGCAATGCGAATGCCTCGTCCGGTGCTGTCTTCCACGCGTTCGGAAAAGGCCTGTGCGAAAAGGCCTCAGTTTTAGGCAACCAAAATGACTGTCCTCCATCTGGACTTTCCTGAATGGAGAGCCCACAAATAAAACAGGCTAGAAATGAAAACATGTGAGCAGTCAGACCTGAAGATGGACTGAAGAAGATTTAAAGTGAAGGTCCTATTTACTGATAGACCTCAATATTGGGTAGTATACTGGACCACAGAAGTGAGTGTACAGCATTCAACAGGATGCACCACTGAAATGGGGGGGGAGGGCAAATGGATGCTTTGAAATATTCAGAGCCCACCAGGCAAGGTGGAGCTGGCTTTGGAGCCAATGTGGGGGCTGGAGCAGGATAGGCCCATTTCAATGTAGATTGCCTTCTCCCTTACCAGAAGCAAGCCATCCCAGCTTGGAGTAGTCTGCCCTGTCCTGGAAGTGTGGCCATAAGTGTGAATACAGCCTAAGGGCTTGATACACTACCTTCATCCACATTTGCTCCAGGGATTAGAAAGCAACAGAAACCACAAGAGCAGTCCAAGACCCAATGGGTTCTATCACAGGCCATCCCTCCTTGCCCCACCTGCTATGGGGGACACAACAATGGCCCACTAACCACTCCTCATTTCTCCACCACCGCTGTAGTATACCAGAAGGCAAGCAGTATCACAGCCTGCTTATCCAACTACGGCTATGCACATGGTTCTCCTTACTGAATAGTGAGCATTGAGACTGCTCAGCTCATCCATCCTCAAACCCCAGTTTTCTGGGAGGTGGCCCAGACTCTGATTATTTCATTTCAAAGATGACAAAGAGAGCCAAGTTCCACCAGCCATAGCATTTTCTCCACCATAGTTACTGTCTGGGGGAAGCTATATACTGCCACAGTTGCCACTTGGAAGTCTGCCTCTCCAGCAGGTTTCAGGCTGCTGCTCACTGGCTTCATTTGCTCCATTGGCAGCCACCTATGACTGAGGCCTGCCCTCTGGCTGACAGACTTTTCCCTAGTGAAAACATGCCACTTGGGCTTTGGTTGC
The DNA here is from genome assembly GCA_023333525.1 of Aspidoscelis tigris stejnegeri. NCBI lineage: Eukaryota > Metazoa > Chordata > Lepidosauria > Squamata > Teiidae > Aspidoscelis > Aspidoscelis tigris. Next base: position 50,317,844 of record JALMGA010000004.1, read on the forward strand.
AAAAACAGCTAATGTTCTACAACTGCAAAATAAAATATTAGCAGTATCTATTAGAAGTTCATATCCAGAGACAAAGGTAGCCCTAAGCAGTAACAGAGATAAAGCATTAACATAGTTAATGCATAGTTTCTTGGCAACTGTTTAGTGGAAATTCCACAAATTTTTCTTTCCCTGCTCAGAATGAAAGGTCCTGTGCCATCAATACGAATCTGGACTTTGCAGAAATGGATACTGAGTTCAAGAACTTCAAGGAAGACTTCCCCTGGAGGAAACTCACAGAACAGCAGCAGCTGAAGTTGACCACAGGCATGAAAGCATTTCACAATGTTAAGAAGTCTGTTTGTAAACAGAGTGTGAGGAGATCTCTCCAGGCTGGTGGACGAGAGAAATCTGCTAGAAGTTTCAGAACTGGGACAGCAGCTGGTTTGTTAAAAATGGCTACTCGCTAGGGATGCACATGAATATTCGTAACATTCGTTATTCATATATATTCATATGAATTTGGACATTCATATACGAATCAAATATTATGACATTCATACACTGACATTCGTATGAATACAAATGTTTCGGAACATTCGTATGAAGCTTCAGAACATTTGTGAAATGGGGAGGTGGGAAAGCGGCTGTGCCAGTCACATCTGCAATGGATCCTGGTTTGAGGGCAGTGTCAGAAAAAAGTAAGGAGAGACTCAGGTACTATCTCCTTGGGGCTAAATAGGCCAAGGACCTGGGATAGGAAGTAGAAGGCACATGGGACTCAGCCAAGAGTGAAAGCCATGGTAGGCAAATGGCATTTATTGCAATGTGGCTGGCACTCAGTGAGAGAATGCTGCTGAAAAGGAACCCCTCTCACACCAGCATGGTCAACTTTTTGAAGGATTAAAATTAAGGCTGGAAAAAATGTACCATCTTTGATGCTTCAGACACCAACCCGTGCAGCCTGATGTTACTTCCTGCAACCAGCTCAAGAACCATTTGAAGATTAAAGCCAAACTGCCTCTCACAAGGATTGCAGCACTTAGACCAGCAGTTCTCAACCTGTGAATTGTGACCCCTTTGGGGGTCGAAGTACCCTTTCAGAGGGGTCACGACAAGTCTCCCACCGCCCCTCCCTCCCCCCTCCCAGCTGTCCCGCCCCCGTGGTTGGGGGTTTCCACAACACGGGGAACTGCATTAAGGGATCGCGGCATTAGGAAGGTTGAGAACCGCTGACTTAGACCATTAGGGGCAAATGCATGTGAACACATAGCCCCAGTAGCATCCAGACACAGATACCCAACTCCCAAGACAGCTGGAGTGGGGAGTGCCCAAGGCACCCATTTGAATGCAGGTTCAAGTGTTGCCTCATATGGTAAGTCAGGGGAAAAGGTGAGGTAGCGATTAGTGCCTCACCTTTGATAGTGTAAATAGTGTTTAATAGGCCAGATGTTCTGAGCAGACTGTGGGATGCAAAGCGCCTTTTATCTCTGATGTTATTTTCCTTCATTTTTTCATACTTCTCCATGAATTCATTTAAAGAAGCTGGTTAATCTATTCAGTTTTCCCTTCCCACTTCAGACACTAAAACCAGGGGGAATTCTATGAAGCAGATGGGCTTGAGAGGTAGGACCAACAAAGAGAAGTATTTTTGTTTTCATCCAGAGAGTCATTATCACCAGATGTTGTAGCAGAAACCAGCCTGGATAACATTAAGAAAAAGCTAGAAAAATTTATGGAGGACAGGTCTATCAATGGCTACTAGAACTGATGCCTAGGAATGCTCTCCATGTTGGAGAGACTGGCAGGATACCTCTAAAGGCCATCTGCAGGAAGTTGAGAGCAAATGAAGATTTTGCAGTTGTCTTCTTCTGCTTCACTATCCCCAGAAGCAATTGGTGGACCACTTTGTGAGACAGGATGCTGGACAAGATGGGCTGTAGCTCAATCCAGCAGGGTTCCTTTTATGTTCTTATGTGTTAGTGAAGAGGCAGGGAACTGTCTTCAAATCATATAATATTTTCTTACAAAAATAGTCTTTACTTCTGCCATAAAATTATATACTGCATGCAGCTTGAATTTGTCTCATGTTATATTATGAAAGGAAGTGTAAGGAAACCTTCCACAACAGTTACTATCCAAATATTGTCTAAGGCTAAGAACTGTAGAAAGACCCTTATTATGCTCTTGATTAAAGATGCTCCAAACCCTGAGTAGATTTTATCTTTCTTTCATATCCAGGAAACCTCAACTGTAGTACATGACAGTTTCAAGGGAATAACAGCCTCTCTGAAACCCACTCTAAATGAATTAGAAATAACTATAGTAGGCAATATTTGTAGGCACTATTAAGTGCCAGTATGAAAAAAATGACATATTCCAACTAAGTTCAATGAAATGTATTCCTTCCAAGCATGGAAACAAGTCATATGTGCAGAGATGTAGTAAATTTATAGGAAAGTAATAATTCAAATGTTGATTAAAGGTTCAAGTGGATGATGTTGGATGATGATTTGTTAAGTAAAATATAGATGAATTTTGCACTGTCTGGTATACCGGACTGTCAAGTGTACTAATGCTGTGGTCACACCTAAGTTCAGTCCATTTTTAGAGCAAGAAAACACATTAGCAAAGTGACCAGTAATTTTCTTTCCACATTATCTATCCCAAAGGTGAATTTTCTGAGTTACTTAATAGTGAAAGAAAACAGCTTGTCATTTTGCTGGTGTATTCTCTCACTTTGAAAGTAGACTGAAAGCTGGATTAAACCTTAAATGTGACCTCAGCCTAGGAGCCTCTCTTCTGCACACTGGTCCAATCTGAGAGAGATCCTACTCAGAAAGGGTCCTAGACTAGTACACTTGCTGTCCCAATATCCTGACCCATGCACAATTGCCCATAGCTTCTACTAGCTAAATAGAGACATTTTCATCACCGAGCAAAGAAACCAGTATGGAGAGGAACTGCTGGCATACCATGGGTTGTCTGAAAGACATCTCTACCAACACATCTCTGGAGCAGTCAGGCTTAACTCTCCTGGTGTGATCTGTAGCTTATTCTAAGAACTGCTACTAAAGATTACATAAATTGCTATAAAGACTTTGGAAACATTCTCATCTTGTTCCAAAGGCCTTGGTTTATGTGCAGCAATAAAGCATTTCTGTAGTGTGGGAAGGAGCAGGAAGGCCAAATGGTTGAGGTTCAAATGTGACCCCCTGTCAGAAAATTATTACACTATGGTGGAAGCAGTGCCAGATGAGTAAGGGCCAAGGCTTGCTCCACAATTTTGCCTCGCCATTTGGGAGGGACAATGGGAAATCACAAAGATTCTGCATTTTCCTCTTGCTGTCTGGAAGCAGCCAAAGGCTCATATCCTTAGCCTGGCAGTTCTTAAGAAGTCAGGTACTACCTGCAGAAAGGAAGAACACAAAGAGGTGTAGTAAACTCAGTCAAGAATAAAAGAAACCTCCAGAAGTTTTCACTGAACCACACCCAGTACAGGTTTGCAGATTATATTTGGTTGAGTTATGTTGCATATGTAAATGACACCTTATCCTGCTAAGTATTAGTCATCCTAAAAATATTTTCCCTTTTTGTTTTCCAGCTGTACATGTATGTCCCAAGTTTTTAATGCTGCTTGAATTCTTTCATTTGAAATATATTTTTTTTAATGCATGTGCCACTGAGCACGTACCTCTGAGAATCGTAGCATATGAGATGGTGACAATGCAGCTATCTTCATATTCAGGAGTTTTTTTCTCTTTCATTTTCACAGGTCCTTTAAAAAATAATCCATATCTGTAGAAAATGTAAGCATATAAATTTTCTTGATGAAGCATGCAGCTTTTCCTTTTTTTTCTTTTAAAGTAAAGAAAAGCAGAGGGAGGAAAGAGAAAGATGTCATTACATTAGCAGAACGACCACCGCACTAGATCCTCCAAATTCAGCTTGAGGAAGGAGGGACAAAATACACCACATAAAATTATGAAAAATGGCATTAAAACTTCACAATGAACAGAAGCACATTGGTGCTAATATTTATATGTTGCCCACACAGAAGAGGAGCAAACTAACACAGGCCAAGATCATGATGGCTCCATCGCATTGCCTCATTCCCAACACAGAAAGCAAAGAACTGTGCAACCATGCAGCCATATACTGTGGGAGGAGAAAGCAAGAAGTAGCAGAACTGCAGCGAGTGACTGGCTGTCGTAGTCCCAATCCAGTTGACAGAGTGATTTTCACCCACTTCTATCAAATACAGGAACCATACATGTGGCACAGTAATCCTAACCATTGTACAATATCTTAAGATACAACCATATGGATATCAAACAAAGGAACCTCTTGCTATCCAGCTGCCTCTTCTTGTAAATGCTTTTGAACCATGGTGCCACATCCCCAGAACGGAGTATACCCATGCCACCTCATTCACATCCTGCCCACAGTTCTGGCAGTTTTGCCAGTGCGGCCTCTGTGTCCACAGCACCATGTTGCTTTATGCTTTGCTGAGTTTCTTATTAAATCCTAAAGCCCCCATCTTGTGCATCTGGTGTACTGGGGCCGATTTGCACTTCAGCTCTTAGTCAAGAATTAGGCAACATCTGGGGAAGAGCATCCACACCTAGAGAAGGCTCCAGGTGCCCCCTGCCTTCCCAGAAATTGCCTAATTATGAACTTGGTGTGGAGCATGAAATCATACTCCACAACCTTACTAACCTTCCCCAATCGCTTACCTTTTGCCTCCAGCTGAACAAGGAAGGCACCAGGACAGTCATGCAAGTGCCTACTGACATGACTGTGACTGTGCAGAGTGTCAGCATTGTCATGGCAGTGGCACTGACGCAAGCAGAGTCTCAGAGGGAGCCACACTTAAGATGGCAGAACTCTGAAGAGGACTGGCCCCCAGATCAATCACAGATGACTAGCCCTTGCAAGTGTGAGTACTAGTTAAGGTTAGGTGATCACGCTCCTTTCTCATCCAGTGGGGAGGAAGAGAAAGGCAAAACTGGCCCCCGGTCTTACGTCAGACAAACTGCTCATTCCTCTAACCAAATGGAAGCCATTCGTGAAAAGCAATGCTGAAAACCTCCCCAGTGAGAAAGGCAGCACTCCTCCATAATCCAAACTCTCCTCAAAAAGGACCAGGAAATGTTCAGAGTATTGAGATATAGTTCTTTCAGCTAAAGAGTCCCAAACCTGGCACTTTAACTAGATATCTGGAGTGCAACATCAGAATTCATTTGACTACTTTTGCATAAAAATGAATATGGACTGATACGAGTAAGCCTAAGAAGTGATTAATAGCTACTGTATGCGGCTGCTATTTTATTTCCTGTCTCCTGCTCTGACTCCTCTTTAACACTCAGGTAACTGTCAAAAAAAAGGATCTGGCTATTATGGATGGCAAGGGCTAAATGCCTTCATGTTGTCCTCCAAAGGTTAAAGTTTACCAGCTGCAGTTGGAAGCCACAATCTCCAATAACCATTAATCCACTAAACTCCAGTAGGAGTGAACATATTTATTGCTGCAGTCACTAAAGGGTGAAATAAAGATTAGTTTTTAGTTAGGAACGCAAAGCTTTTTAGATCAATACAGACCCACTGCTCAAATCAATCTAAAGTTTGAAATTTTAGGCAAAGATTTACAGGGCTCAGTTTTGCACAGTTAATATTCTAGAGTTGGGGGGGGTGGATGGGAGTCCCAGCTACATTACATAGTAATCAAATAAAGTAAACACTAGTCACTTCATAAACTGACCTTAGCTAGGCACATAGCAAATGAGTGTACAGTGATAAAAACACCCATAATGTGGGCTGTAAATTCGCAATAAACAGGTAAAATGCACACATAGACCAACATGATAAAATGTTAGTAGCTACATTTGCCTATTTGAAAAACATAAATAATCAATAGTCATTAATAATGAAATTGTTGTTGCGTTTCTTTATTACTGTGCATATTAAGCATTTCAATTACTTCTACTTAGTTTGATAGATAAATGCATACACTTGCTTTATGCAAGCCTTAGAAGAAGATACAGGACTGCTTTTCAAAACTGAAGCTACTCTTTAAATGAAAAAATAAGTGGACTGGAAATATACAGCTTGTTATACCACTCTGTTGTTCATGTTTCATGCATGTATACAATTTATAATGCAATTTTGTCAGATTTGACAAAGTAATTGTCTAGCAAACCATACAAAATGTCTGCAGGTGTGGTATGAATTGACTTAATAGCTGAGTGTCTATAAATGGTATTAACACATATTATATATGAATGGCAAATACTTATGTCATTTTCTGCATTGCCACATGATTATATTGTGTGACTTTTCCTGTGTTAAATTCATTTTCTTCAGCACGGCCTATGCAAAAGCATGCTTAAAACAATTAATTGTAACTTCTGAAACATGGGGCCAGTCTGGTAATGCTAATCTTGTTTTTATGACAATTATCTCTCTCTTCCTCGCCAGGCTTAGTGAATCTACAAGAGACAGAATGAGAAAAGGGATGTGACTCCATTTACACCTGTCTCCACATATGCAGAGGTTTCAACCCATGAAGCACTTCACAGGTATGTGTGCAGTGTACAGCAACCAGAGTGTATTTTTTGTAATAGTGTTTTTTGTAATCTCCATACTTTCAGGTTCAGGATTGGACCACATGCAAGCTAAACAGTTTTTTTGTCTCTCCAATTAGGTAACATGAAGGAAGAAGTTTGTGTGATTCCAGGGCAAGTAACTCCATTATGCTACCAAAGGGGGGGGGGGGGAATTGTATATGACATGTGTGAAGAGAACACAGAACTACAGACTACATATTATATATTTCACCCTTTAGATATCACTGATATGTTTAAAAGAGAAATTTTCACCAAACATTGCTTGGTAATCACTAGCAATAATTGGCAATAATTAAAGCTAATGTCCCTCCTGCTCGTCCCTTAACAACATAAGACCAAAAATAATAAGTTAAAAGACACCTAGCCTTCCCTTTCTATCATTTGTTTATGGTCAAGATCACAACCTGGAGGTGTCTCAGGTAACTGCCCTATTGAAATAACCCAGTTTATTTCCTGACCATAATATTTTATAATATCTCCTTAGTTTTCCATGAACAAAACCCAGCTATTTATGTATTAAAATAAAATAAACATGTATTTTCATTGTCAACATCTTTGTTTGTTTGTTTATATCCCGCCCTATACCCAGAGGTCTCAGGGTGAGTAACAATGCTTAAAAATTCCACACATTAAAACAAAACAATATATATTAAAACAATATCTACAACAACGTTTTAGACAGAGAAATTATTTTGAATACATTTTACACTTGTGTTTAAATTATGTCTAGCATCTTAAAAATAGAAATTGGGTTCATCGGGTCAATAAAACATTCAGGTATAAAGCCGTGGTGATTGGTATTTGTTGTGACTGGGAGGGGAAGAGTAAGAGTGATTTTGTACCTTCACTTCCCAGGGGAAATCTCCCCAGAAAGCAAAGATGGGCAATAGTTCCAGCATCCATGCTTTTGGATGTTGGATTTATCCCTAACCTGCCAGCATTTACTGGAGATGCCACAGTTAAGGATAGCCTGGTGGAAATGTACAGAGAACTACTGGTCTCATTATTACTTTGGATCCATTTCCACTATTGAGGTCTGAGGACATGAACAAGCTACTTGGGGTCTAGCCAACTATATGCTTATAAGGACAGCTTAGCTGGGTGGATTTGAAGAGCAGTTAGGCCCTGTCCCCATGCAATTGAAAGTCTGCTGGAACTCTTCTTTTGCCTCTGAGCGACCCCATTCCAGGCTTTACGAGGCGCTTAGGGAGCTTAGGAAAGTGAGACACCCGTGATAAAATACGTGCACTTTAAAGAAGAGTTCCAGCGCTCTTTCGGCGATTTGCGAGTTTTGCTCGCTATATCTGCCTTGAGGACGGTCCGTGGCAAAAGGGGCGGGGATTGCTTGCCTGCACACACAGCCAAAAAGCATTCACACATCTGAGAAATGCAGCAGGTTCGCTTCCTTTCCTTTGTAAAAAGAGCCAGAATTGCTCAGAATTGAAACATTGTTATCAAGTGATCTGTAAAAGCCTTAAAAGAGAATGAGTGAAGGATCGCGCTGCCGATGCCTGCAGCTGCTGACTTTGCAGGGGCAGAAAGTCTTTTCTAACAGAGAACTGAGTGAAAGTAAGTGCTGAAAGTGAATGAATGGAAGCCGTTTCAGGAGACAGAGATCTGGCTATTTTTCCTTTTAACAAGAGAGGGGGCGGGGGGGAAAAGATGCCTGGAAAGAGAAGATGGCTACCATGGGGACGGAAAGTCCATTTAGATCGCGGCTACCATGGGGACGCTTATTCCGGAAGTGGAGGGGACTTTTAAAGTCAGCTATAACAGAGTGACGGCAGAGGAAGCTGAGAGGGGCTAATAAGTCTTTTGGGGACAGGGCCTTAGTGTCTCACAGCAGGAAGGGGCTGTTTCAGTTGTTGTAAAGGAGATGGTGGCATGGTTCTTTCCACATGGTTCTATCTACCCATAGTGGCTAGGTTACAAGTAACCTTCTACAAGGGCTGTCTGCATTGTGGACAGCCATTCTGGTCCAGCTTGGAAGATTGGAAATAAAAGTTCCCAGCCTTTGAAGCTGCTAGTAGGGCTGCACACTTCTGAGTGCCTAGTTGAAACAGAGTTGACCATTGTATACTGCTCTCCATAGTCCAGCATACTACAGTAGAATCCTGGTGGACAGTTTCAAGCATCTTAGTACTGTATCCCACTCCATGACCTGGTCATGTGCAAACAGGCTAGTCTATTGGGGAACATGGACTTTAGTAAATCAGTTTGCCACATGGACTAACCCATTCTACCAGCTGAATTGGGCCAGTTAAATGGCCAGCCTGGAGGAGGTGTAGGTTTGCTTTGGGCCTGATGATCCAATCTATGAAAAGCTTAAAATATTATAATGACACTGTTATTCTAAAGACACTCTTGAGCTCCTCAGCTGCCACCACAGTCCTGGGCCACCTGAACATGTTCCTTTTTTATCGCACAAAAATGATACGCTTTTCCTGTTCCAAACAGTAACAGAACACGAGTTAGTAACAGCAATTACAGAAATAGCTGTTCTGGAGTTATCTTTGCAATGTTGAGAACTACTACCGAAGCTACCCATTCATCACATCCAAGCCCACAGCTGCAATATGATGGTAATTATTTTCAGTCTCTCCTGACCTTAGTCCGATTTCAGCTGATGATTGGAACATGAAAGGTTCTATAAAACATTATCAATTGCCTAAGGCATCCAGTTCCCCCCACAGTTTTCTTATGTATTTTAGCTTCTTAAGAATCTCATGAAAGTGGTGTATTTCATGATTTAACACAGAGTCCTTTCTGTTTGTGCAGTTTTCTCCAGTGGTAAGAGTTAAAGAAAATATTTCATGAAGCAAAACAACATTTGCTTGTGTAATGTACATAACATACATACAAGATGGTCCTCTTCAGGATTACGTCTTTGGACCAATCCCCTTGATTTTCTAAAAAGGGTCAAATTATCATAAAACTCAAAGAACAGGGGTGGCTTTTATGGGGTGAAGGGATGTTCCACATCCATGAAGAACTAGTAACAATTAAGATGAGATGTACCAAGGGGACAGAGGAAAGGATATCTTTTGAACTCTTCCTTGCATTTATTGTATGACATCCCCCGCAAAATAAACAAATGTTAAGATCTGAACGTGTACTGCATGGATTGTGCACGCATTGCATGTATGGCAGCTGGATAGTTGCTCAGAATGTCTTTTTATTCATTTACTAAAATAATTACCCTCAGAAAATGATCAAATGATTTCTTCTTCACTAACTCTCCCCTACAAGTCCTTGTGACCCCTTAATTTTGATCTAGTCTGGTTTATTTCACATTTCATGCCTTCACCACAAGGCACCTTGGCCAGACAGCATATTCTTTGGTGGGTGCTTCATGTGGCCAAAAATAGACACATAATGGCCAAGACCAATCTGTAGGTTCTTGTGTGTAAGTGAAAACATGGCTTGATATTATTAATATGACTGCATTAGTAAGAATAGCAGAATACAAAAAAAAAAATCTCCCTTCTCCATGTTCATATTTTGTGTAGACCATGAGAACAGTGACATAAGAAAAAGAATGGATCTCTAAATTGAATTTGCATCCTACGTGGTATAACTTTGATGTTCCCAGTAGGACAAATTATTACAGCACCCTGTGATGCAGAAATTTTCAAATGGTACTCTAGGGACCACTGGTGTCCTAGAGAAAAGATAGGTACCTGTCAATAATTGTAGTTGATAACATTGTCATTTTGGAAGCTTGTTCACTACATGAAGATTGCTTTTGTCTTGGTTGTGTAAACATTGTTCACAATGGGATTTTTTCCACTAGCACTAAGTACTCATTAAGTGCCAATTAGGGGCCCATTAAGGACCCACTAGGCTCAGAGCAGGAAGACCCCATTTCCATTGTAGACCCCATTAGAGCCACATTTGTTTCCACAAGTTCTATGGAAATCTGGATTGAATGGGTCCTTCAGGACCTATAATCCAGATTTCCTGTAGACCTCATTAAAGGGGTCTACAGTTGGGTCTTCAGGCATCAAATCCAGATTATACAGAGTGCACTTCCACTGCAATTGGGCAATGGGATCTAAGAGGTCTCCAGGGGGAGCACACCCATGGGGGTGTGTGCTCCGACATTAGGTTCATAAGACAATGAATAAATAACGGAGTTAAAGTAAGAAGTAAAGGAGAAAGGAATGAAAATTAGTAATCAGTTGAAATGAATAAGTGGGTGGAAATTAATAATTTAAATTAATAAAAGGAAATAAAGAGTAGAGAGCTGGAAATGGGTAAGAAATGTAATAGTAAGAAACAGGAATGGAGATATTTTTTAAAAATTGAGGGGGAGCTGAAATTAGCAAACTAATGTTGGGAAAAGAAAAAGGGAACGGAAAAGTGGAAATTAATAAATCAAGAGCAAAAATGATGATAATGTGGAATAAGGTGAAGATTTACAATAATGATTTAAATTAACTTGAAGGATAGCAATAAGGAATAAGGGTAGAAATTAATAATAAAATAGAATAAGGAATAAATGGAAATTAATTTACATTTATTTATTTATTATTTATTTATTTATTTACATTTCTATTCCGCCCATACCCGAAGGTCTCTGGGCGGGTTACAACAAGTAAAAATAAATTAAAACAAGATACAAATTGAAAGCAATACAGATTAAAATGAAATACAAATAAAACAAGAAGCACACTTAAAAACATCTTAAGATTCAACAAATTTAGGCTGACTTACTGTAGGAAAAGGGTTAAAAATTATGTTGGCCATATCAACATTTTGACCTATACAGACGCACAGCAGCTATACGACTGGTCAAATGACTATTTGGCTCTCAAATCAATGAAGTTTAGTAATTCAATTTTCAATAATTTTCATCACTGTAGCAGTCAACATTAAAGAAAATCCTTCTCTGCTGCTCCCCTACTCTAATATTTTGATTTACTTCTTGTTCTTGTCTTACTTTTTCACTCTTTCTTCAGAATAGCAATTCTTTCACAAAAATTAGCTATTGCACATTTGTTCACCATCAAAGTGAAACAAAATATTTCATTGTCTTTGCTTCCTTCAATTAGTTCTTCTCAGGAAACTGTGGGGTCTTGTTTAGATCCCAAAATCACTTCTTGCTATTTCTACTAAATGGCAGGAGGCAATGGCAGGGCAATCCTGGGCTCTTATCTTGCTTGTCATTTCTTTATGAAATCATAGCTCTTGCAAAAGTACCCATAGGTACTTCCCTTTGTTTGCTTGTTTTTGCATACTTCCTGCATGGTAGTTTTGCAAAAGCAGTGATTCCATGAGGAAATGGCAGACGATGTAAGCAAGCCTGCATTGTGGAGAACCCAGTATCAGAGCTGTAGTGCAATTAGGCTACAACACTCTGGGACGCTTTCCCCATTCACACATAGGCAGGAAAGGAATGCACCTACATGCAAATGGGGAAAGAGCCCTGAAGTGTCCTAGCCTGAAAAGGCTGGATGCTGGGGGACGCCCCTCTCAGGCCTGTCCACCAGGCTTGCTGGCAGAGCCCTTCCCTGGTCCCTGAGAGTTCTAGGGGACAGTACCCCCCGAGCACCCACCCACCCTCATGGCCCAGGGACGTGTGCGTGTGCATGTGTGCATGCATCTACCTGCTGGTTGTCCTGGCTCCAAGTGACCTGGCACAGAGGCCGTGCCACAAGCACCGCACCAGCTGAGCCAGGTCACTTAGAGCCAGGACAGCCAGCAGGTAGGGGCACGTGTGCACACAACCCCGGGCCATGGGGTGGGTGGGTGGTGGTCTCAGGGGCTGTCTGCGGGGCTGAGCCGCATACATCTTGTGGTGCCCACACTAAATTTTAGTGCTGGGAAAAGTAATTTTAAAAGTGTAATGAAAGTGTATTCAATGTGCTTTGAGGAAAAGTCTAAACTGACAGCTTAAACAGGAAAGGAGGGGGCGAAGCCTCCCTAGTTAGCATAATGGGAGGGGGAGGAGCACACTCCACCAATCAGGCGTTGAGTTTAGGCTAGTGAGGAGTATAAAACCCGCCTGCTAGAGGAAAGGATTGGTCCTTGCTTTTGGGTTTTGGGGGGAGAAGACAGGTTAGACTGTCTCTTTACATCAGGGAAGGAACCAAGCATTGGGCCCGATCTTCTGAGCTGGAGAATAGGCCAGAAGGGGTAGAAAGGAAAGTAAAGGTCCAGTTAGGGATTTAAGAGGGCAGTTAAAGAACCAAAGAGGTGTGGCTTGGAACTGTGAGATGTGTATTCTTCTTCAGACCTTTGATTTTTTTATTTCCTGTTGTAAGAATAAAAACTGTTCATTTCTTTTCCTTTGAAAAGTCTCTGCATTGTTGGTGACCGCTTGTGGGGTGCGAGGCTAAACCAGTATAAAGACACGCTACCAGAACATGTATAAATAATACACGCTACCAAGATTCTAAAATTATAAAAGCCCTTTACTGAGTTTAAAAGACAGGGGTGAAGAGTGAAAGCTAGCTCGCACTGGGGGATGGGCGGCGCCACACATCTACATGGCTCAGTGCCTCAGAGGCTGACGATCTGCCCCAATGGGTTGGGGGATGTGTGGTCCTCAGCAGACCAGCTCTAGCCATTCAGCGCTTTGGCTAGGCCCGGTCTACCGAGGAACCCCATCTCCCCAGCCCATTGACAGCTGCTGTCTGACCTCTCCCCACCCTGGAAAGGGGTGATGGGAGGCCAAACTGGGTGTCTATTCAACTCCTGCAGTCGCAATGGGACTGCAGGAGGTGGGAGTGAGACACCCTCTCCCACCACACACACAATCACTCACCTAGCTGGGCACGGGGTCCTGTCTACCACTGGGTTCCATCTACCAGAGTGAAAATATTTAAATCTAAAATGTTAAAGGTATTTGCATGCATAGTTTATGTATATTGTAAGGAAAAACAAATTTTCATTTTTTAAAAAAATCCCCTGTTGGAAGGCAGAAGATTTCTGGCTCAGGACAAATAAATGAGTAGATTCAGATTTGGGCCCTTTTTGCAGTCACTGATGATCCAGATTAAGGAGCTTTTGCTGGTGTGGCTCTGTCTGCACTAGACAAAGCCAGATCAGGATTAAGGAGACCATTAATTCGGATCTGTTGTTAAACCCATTCAATCAGGTCAACATCATGAACCACTGGGGGGTGGCGTTCAGTATGGGCCAGGTTCCAAGCCAGGAACTGTCTTATCATACACATCTTATGAATCATAGTCTATCTGTAACTCTTATCTAGTCATTATTTTGAAATGCAGTGAAGATTCAGCCCCTCACTAACACAGTTAAAGCCATAAACTGTGGGCATTACGGGGAGAATGGGAAAAAAGAGAGAGAACCCTTAGAGTGTGTCTTCACAGCACCCTTATTTCGGATTCAAAATGTTTTGAATCCTCGCAGTCCAGACGGCAGTTTGGCTTAACACGATTTCCGCGTGTTAAATCGCCCCAAAGCGTTGTAAATGTTAATCCTCATTTCAACAGGTCTCACTCCGGTTCGTGCGCTTGAAACGTATTACATTTTTAACTGTGTGGACAGTACCGTTTTCAGGGATGAGTTTCCGTCTTCAGGGTTCCCTCCCGCAATCGCACTGTATCCAATGGCTGTCCATATTCTGGGGACGTCATATTTAGGGTTTCCCTCCCCCAATAGCTTGCTTCCAAAGATAGTGATTTCATTGAAAAAATCCACCCTCAAACAGCCACTATAAAACTCGTCATTAAAGCTACACTGTAGCGCTCTAGGCACTTCACACCTTAATAACAATGTTGCAGTTTTGCACAATTCTAGCTCTTTGAAAGTGCTGACATTTAAAAAAGGGAAAGGAAAGGAAAGCCCTGGAGGCTGTGGCTGTTTGAGTTGCTGCTGCTGCTGTGTGCCCTGGGAAATGCATGAAGTGAGGTAAAAGCCCCTCGGTGCCCTCCAGCTTAGCCTCTCGGCGTGAGGGAAGTGGGGGTGAGAAAGGGACATCCAGAGGCACAGGGAAGGGAGCGTGGGAGCAGGCAGGCTTTTATGACAGCTATAAAATCAGACACTTTTGCTACATTCCCCCCCCCTCACACACATCTCTTGTTAAATCTCCCTTCCGATAAATCTGGTTCATTTTTCACCTCCTTCCCCGCCCCTTTCAACCAGCCTCATCAGCCGGTCTGATCTCTGTTACTTTGAACTATGTGAGAGGGGCTGATCCTGGGAGGGAGGGAGGGAACGCCAATCAGAGAGAGGGGGTGGGCACCATCACTGGCAATGGGCGGGGAGGACAGGAATGTCGTCCGGACTCCAAGGATTGAATCCGAGATAAGGTTGCAATCGGAATGCCGTTGGGATGCGGCTGAACCAGATCAAGTTGAAAGCCGTGGAGACAATTTTAACCCGGTTCAATTATTTCAGTTTTGGGAAATCGATATAAGGCATCCCATGGGGATGCAACCTTAAGGGAGTTCACTGCATTCAAAATGACACAATAGTGCATTGTATTTGAGTTGCCCTTTGGAATATTACCACGGGTGCCTCCAGACTGTTTGCTGTTTCCATCACCTGTAGTAGGAGTGCGGCATTCCCCAGCTCCCTATCCTGCAAAGTAAAAAGATGCTTAATAATCAGCATCTTTTTACTGCACACTTACCTTCATTCCCTGCACGCCTACTGCCAGCAATGCAGCTTTCCATCTGCCTGATGGGAAGCAGCTGCTCCAGAATTTCAAAGCTTCCAGTCCTCCAGTTTGGAGGACCAGAAGCAGCTCCAACTTGAATGCAAAGTTTCGGTCCTCCAATTTGGAGAACCAGAAGAAGTTTTGGATTTATGGCGGAGCAAGGTTTGTGTCTGGGGACACCCCTGAATCACAGAGTAACAAAACAGTAGAAATTCCGTATCCCAGATTTGACCTTAACCTTGGAATCTTCACATCTACCAGATAATTATTTCCTGTTTACAAACAGGTTAACTAATAAACTAGGGATCAGCATTAATCTACAGGTCAACATAACAATCTACAAACAAAGAGAATAAAATGTGAAATACTCACACACAAAAAAAAAATCTACAAGCAAAGTTCATATGTATCTATAAAGAGAAAATGGTTAAAAGATTCCTCATTGAATTACTGAAGTGAGTGTATGGTGGTAATCTGATGGAATACACCCCTGGAACAATACATGTCAACCATCTAGAGACTTTAAAGAATTTATTATCCTAACAGATATACAACAACTAAAACTTGTTTTACTGAAAAACTTCAAACATGCAACAGAGGAATAGCTGAATAATTTGGTCTGTCTGAGGAATTCTGAAGTCCAAATGGATTACAAATAAACTCAACTAGAGATTCATATAATATTAAAATTCAAGGAAAAGGTCACCCTCTCCTAATTTTTTAATGAAAAAGTGGACACTGTATTGACAAGTAATATTTTATTCTAGACTGATGAATAAGATGTTCAGGAAAATTGTTCAGATACATTTATATTGAAAACATTTTCTGGACTATACTTCCCCAAGATGATTTCAAACAACCATGTAACAAAGAAGTTTGTTAAGTATCTACTGAATCAGATCATTCCAATCCCTTTGCAATGAGGATAGACCGGCCATTTCTGCACTTAGCCTTTAGCCAGTTTGGTCTAGTGGTTAGAGAACCACACTCTTACCTGGGAATACCAGGTTTGATTTTGCAATCCTCTGTGAAGCGTACTGGGGACCTTGGGCTAGTCACAGCACTCTTTCCTAGCTCTCACAGCCCCACCTATCTCACAACTACTACTACTCTTCCCCCCCCCCCCACCACCACCAACCCAGTCTGTCTCATTTCTAGCCCGGTTGGGGCCATTCGCATTGCAAGGAATGCCATTGTTCTGGTCCAGCAGCATTCGCTCCTTGTGATCCATCCTTCCACCAGAAGTTCCACCCACCCATCCAGGTCGCAAGGGCAGGGTCTGGACCTAGCATCACAGGGTCCAGATCTAGCTGTTTGATACTGGGGGGAATCAGTAAGGCCCTCCCACCCCCTGCCTTGAAACACCAGATATGACACAGAAGTGCCACTCCTGTCCTGTTCCTGCTACTGCAGAAACCCTTATAGACTGTCCACATCTGGACCAGAACAAGGAGTTCTTAAGATACTTCTGGAACACTTTAGCAGATCACACATAGGAACGCAAGCCAGCAATGCACTTGTTCTGATATAGCAGGTAAATGCGAAAAGGCCCACTGCAGATTCTCAAATGGAGGTACTGCTATTTTTACAAGAATTAGGGGCGATTCTCCACTGCTTGTAATATTGGTCCAGCAAACGTACTGGGAACCTATCTTCTGCATGCCGGTGCAGCCCTGGGTAGAACAGAGGCTCCTAGCATACCAGTATCACCAGCCAGTGTAGAATTCCCCTAGGACTCAGGGCCACTCCTTTTTGTGGGCTTGCTATTGTTGATTTGGTCCTGTCTTAAAGAGTAGGCCTCAAAACCTGACAATAGAGTGGCACAAGGTCCATCATCATAATTTAATTTTGTAGATATCAGAAGCAAGGTATTAACTGCACTATTTGCTAGAAAGCCTCAAAAGAGGGTAAGTTAAAAGTTTTCATATTGCAATTAATTTTCAGTTCATAGACCTATATAAAGAGCGGTAAAGGTGAGAACTGCATATGTCTCACGTTCCCCAAATGTTCTTTCTTGAAAAAAATCTGGGAAGGGGGCATTTTTCCATGACTTCAGAACTTTCACTTTGCTTTCTAGTTTTAACCAAAGTAGGAAGCCTAGCTGAATTCAAACTCAGTAAAAAAGAAGCAGCACCACTTCTGAGGTGAATTAGAGACAGGCTTATACGTGGGATCATTCACAAGCTAGTCTGCCCCTCAGCCCCCATAAACATTCTAGGCTAGAGAAGGATTAGAGATGGAAAGAAAACATGGGTGCCGCACACCTCCATCTCTAAGGCATTTCTGAGTACAAGTCCACCTATGGATTTAAGATGTTCATTAGGAACACAACTCTCCAGCCCCACCACTGCAATAAGTGTGTGATATGGGGGGCTGGTTTAGTTCTACCAGTGGGAGTGAAGAAAGTGGCAGTCAGCTTTAGAGGGAAATAAAGTTTAAAGAACAAAGTCATGTGCTCTTTGGGAGTTGCCTTAATACTTCAACATAGGCAAAACAGCAAGGACCCACCATTAGACTTGAAGCTCAGCAAGGAGAAGCCATTGTAGCACCAAGGACAACCCCTGTCTGGACCCATCCTGCAGGGAAGTTCCTAGTCCTTGCCAGGACCGATGGCTCACAAGAACTCAGTACCTTTGTGTTTTCACAGGAGCTAAAGCATTACTCCCTGCCCCAAGTGAGAAAGTGTCCAAAAGAGTGGAGGGCAAGTACAAGGAGCTTCAGAAAGAATAAAATGATGGAACCGAAGCAGAAAGGATGCTCAACTGTGGATATGTCAGATGGAAAGGGGAAAGTCTGATGCTGGAAAGAACAACATTGCAAAGGCATATGGAATGTAAGATCTATGAACTAGGGGTGTGCATAGAGCTATTTTCCATATTCTATTCGAGTTGAACAGAATGTGGAAAAAATCAGTTCTTGCTGAATACCCCACCCCACCCCACCCCGGATGTGGGGGTATTCATATCCGGGCATGGATATTCTATCAAATATCCATGCCCGGAATGAATAAATCCTCCTCCCACTCACCATTCTCACCCCTCCCCCACTTACCTGAACACCTTGCCGCCACTGCCGCCTTCTCCATTCTGCTGCCACCACCCCTTCTTCTGGGGTTCCAGAGGTGGGCTGGAGCACTCCAGTGGCAGCCCGGGCCTCTTTCAAGGACCTCTGGAACCATGAAAGGCTTTCCAGGAGCTAAATACAGGCCTTTCAATTTTACCAGAAGGCCTGCATTTCACTCCCAGAAAGCCAGTTCGCGGTTCCAGTGGGCCCTGGAAGAGGCCCGGGATGCCACCAGAGCAGGTAAGGAGCCCCCGGGGAGGCTCCAGGGGGAGGTTCGGGGGGAGGGAGGCCCTGGGGCATCCAGTATCTGTAGAAGCTTTGCTAGAACCTTGGATTATCTGATCCGTGGACAGATAGGACCCTTTGAATAGGGCCCTATTTGATCCAACCACAAATCTCGGAATTCAGACGTATTCATCCAGATTCCAAATGCACAAATAATTTGTGCACATCCCTACTATAAACCAAGTAAATTGGCAAGATCAAACTTACAACATCTTGGGAGTCAGTGAGCTAAAATTGTCAGAAATGGACAAACTGAATTCAGATTACCATTATATCTACTACAAGTGAGCAGGAATCCCTTAGAAGGAATGGAATACTGTCATAGTCAATAAAAAGGTGAAAAGAGCAGTACCAGGTTACAGTCTCAAAAATGGCAGATGATCCCTTTCAAATCAAAGGCAAAATGTTCAACATCACAGTAATCTAAGTCTATGCCACAAACACTGATGACAAAGTGATGAAGTTGACCAGTTCTGTGAAGACCTACAACATTTTCTAGAACTAACAACAAAAAAGGTCACTTTTGTCTTAGGGGATTGGTATGCTAAAATAAGAAATCAAAAGATAACAGGAACAATTGGCATGTTTGGCCTTGAAGCACAAAATGAAGCAGGTGGTAATTAATAGAATTTTGTCGATATCAGAAAGCTGTGTTAGTTTAATTTGAAAAGTCCAGCAAAGTAGTTAGTAGCAATTGGAGATTAACAGGAGAAGGGTTCATGCCACCAACCCTTCTCCTGTTAGTCTCCAAGTACAACTAACTACCTGGCTAGAATTTTGTCAATATAACTTCCTGGTACACAGCAAACACTCTTTTCCAACTGCCCAAAAGGTTACTTTATATATCGACAACACCAGATGGTCCATACTGAAATCAAATTGATTATATACTTTGCAGCAAAAGATGGGAAAGCTCTATATGGTCAGTAATAATAAGATCTGGAGCTAACTTTGGCTCAGATCAAGAGCTTCTTATTGCAAAATTCAGACTTAAATCAAAGAAAGTAGGGGAAACCACTAGGCCATATAGTATGATCTAAATAATATCCACTATGAACGTGCATCAGAGAAGATGAATAGATTTAAGGGGTTATATCTAGTAGACAGAGTACCTGAAGAACTATGAACAGTTGTTCATAACATTGCATGGGAGGTAACAACAACAACAAAAAAAAAATCCCAAAGAAAAAGAAGAGCAAGAAAGCAAAGTGGTTGTCTGATAAGGCTTACAAATAGCTGAGGAAAGAAGGAAATGGAAAGACAAGGAAGAAAAGGAAAGATATATGCATCTGAGTACAAATTTCCAGAGAATAGCATGGAGAGATAAGTTGGCCTTCTTAAATGAGCAATGCAAAGAAACAGTAGAATGGAAAAGGTAAATGAGCTCATCAAAAAATCCCTCAGAGATACAAGGAAACACCGCATTCAAAAATGAACATGATAAAAGACAAAAGTGGTAGGGGCCTAACAAAATAAGAGATTAAGACAAGGAGGCAAGAATACACAGAACAATTATACAAGAAGGATCTCAACATCACTGATAACCACAATGGTATGATCACTGACCTACAGTAGAGTCAGAGTGAAGTCAGGTGGGCCCCAGGAAGCATTGTTCACAACACGGCTAACAGAAGTGATAGAATTCCAGTTGAGCTATGTAAAATCCTAAAAGATTATTCTGTTTAAGTGTTGTACTCTATATTCTGTTGTACTCAATATTCCAGCAATTTTGGAAAGCTTAAGAGTGGACACTCGATAGGAAATGTTCGGTTTATGTTCCAATCCCAAAGAAGGGCAGTGCTAAAGAATTTTCAAACTCCAAAGAATTGCCCTAATTTCATGCTCTAGCAAGCTATGTGCAAGATTCTGCAAACTAGACTTCAGCAATATGTGGACCAAGAACTACCAGTGCAAGCTGGTTTTCAAAGAACAAATCAACAACATTCACAGGATTATGGAGAAAGCAAAATAGTTCCAGAAAAACATATACTCTTGCTTCATTGATTAGGCTAAAACTTTTGACTGTGTTGAACACAACAGAGGGGTGTACCCAACCACCTTATATATCTCATGAAGAACTTGTATGTGGGTGAAGAAGCAACAGTTAGAATCAAACATGGAACAACTGGTTGGTTTAAAATTGAGAAGGGAATGTGAGAAGACTGTATATTGTCACCCTATCTATTTAACTAATATGCAGAGTACATGATGAGAAATGCCAGACTAGATTAATAAAAAACCAGAATTCAGATTGCCAGGAGAAATATTAACAACCTTAGGTATACACACAATACTACTATGCCAGAAAGTGAAGAATTAAAAAACCTCTTGATGAAGATCAAAGAAGAGAATAAAAAGCTAGTTTGAAGTTCAACTTTTTTTTAAAAAAAATTAATCCCACTAAGAACATGGCATCTGGTCCCATTATTCCCTAGAAAATAGAGGGGAAGAATGGAAGCAGTGTCAGATTTTGTTCTTTGGGCCTTAAGGTCACTGCAGGTAGTGACTAAAGCTGTGAAAAAGGTGCTTGCTCCTTCAGAAGAAAGCTATGACAAACCTGGACAGCACACTAAAAAGGAGAGACAACATTCTGCTTACAAAGATCCATATACCCAAAATAATGGTTTTCCCTGTAGTAATGTATGGCTAAGAGAACCGGACCATAAGGAAGTCTGAGCACCAAAGAATCAACATTTTCAAACTGTAGTGCTGGAGAGGACTTTTGGGAATCCCTTGGACTTAAAGGAGATAAAATCAGTTAATACTAAAGGAAATTAACCTTGACTATTCTTTGGAAAGAAGCTCAAATATTTTGGCCACTTAGGCTTCATCCAGACAGCACTTACTTGGGCTGTAGTCACACCTTGCTGAAATAATCCATCTTATTAAGAAACAGTACTCAAAACACACTAATTTCAAAGACATCCAGTACCTCATATTCTTTCCTCAGTTCGTCCTCAGTTTGGATCGCTACACTCAAACCTTTCTACTGAGATTTGTTTACAAGTTTTTTAGATTTTCACCCCTCTTCACTGACACAACACCCCCACACTCCGATAGGATAAAAATTCTGTGACTCAACAGCATGTAATCGCACACTAGGTGAAAGAGAAGACAAATTCATGCAGTAACCACCCGCAATAGTCTGGTTCACCCCTCTTTAGTCCTCTTCCCTGATCACACCCAAAAAATGAAAATGGATTAACACTCTAAAATGGCTTGAGACCGGTAAAAATCAGGACCCAGGAAAGTACAATTGAAGGGAGGAAAGTCTACAATAAAATGGATAGGACTAAAAAGGTCTGAGTGTTTGGGTCTGAAGAGGGACTGAAGAAGGATTAAAGTGAAGGTGTAACCATGGCCTTAATCTGCATTCTATGGACAATCCAGAATACATCATGGATAATCTGAATAAAATGTGTCTTTATATGCTTTGCTCTGGGTTATCCAAATAAGGCCACTTAAGTAAGTGCTGTCTGGATGGAGCTGGAAAAAAAAAACTGATGTGGGGAAAGATTAAAGGCAAAAGGGAAAGAGGACTGCAGAGGATGAGATGGATGTCCTGAAAGCAGTTAGTATGAGCTTAGATAAACTTTGTGAGACAGCAGAGGATAGAACAGCCTGGCTTGCTACAGTCCATGGGGTTATGAAGAGTCTGACATCTGAACAACTGAACTACAAAAAACTGCAGCCCTGTGTCTGGAAGCACCCTACGTTAAAACTTTCCAGCAAGAATCTTAGCTCAACCCATGCAAATCAGATTTATCTCAAGTCCTTTAAATAAAGTTCATGGGATTTTAAAGTCCAAAGCTTCTTCCTCGTATAACGTCTCCTGCAACAAAAGCCAATTTTGACCAAAATTATGAAAACATTTTACTTTTCACAGACATATTTTTTCCTATTCTGCTCTATCCATCAGGATATCACCAGCATAAACATAGCTATGTGATTTTATTTGGGAATCAATACTTTACTGATAAGCAAAAAAAGAAAACTATTTTCATTTATGTGTAGAACACTCCATTCCTAAAACCAAAGACTCACATCCTGCT
Source organism: Aspidoscelis tigris stejnegeri (assembly GCA_023333525.1). NCBI lineage: Eukaryota > Metazoa > Chordata > Lepidosauria > Squamata > Teiidae > Aspidoscelis > Aspidoscelis tigris. The sequence continues at coordinate 50,340,478 of JALMGA010000004.1, forward strand.
ACCCAGCTTCCATAGACCATATGATTTGCATGTGGTTAGACTAAGTGGCCTGCTATTCCAATCCCACCAGGGCACTTAGGTTCTTAAGTGACAACACTTCTCAAGGCATCTCTTTGGGACTTGAGTTTGGTATGGGATTCTATGGCAATAATTCATTGAGGATTGTACAAAACCACCTCCTAGGTTATATACAGCCATAAAAAAAGTAATAAAGTTGAGAGCACTTGGTCAATAGATTAAAAAATGTTTTTTTTCCCAACTCCCCCTAGCAACACTTCACAACTCTTGCTAATGAAGTATGCATATATAAAATGGGATTTCCTGTACTCACCTTCTGACACATATTTATCAAATACCAGATATATAACAAAAAAACTGAGCATCTGGTAGTGTTATGCCATTCTTTCTTCAGAATGATGTGGTCTATAGAGATCTCTGGTGGATCAGCATGCTGTACAATTTGTGAGGACAAAATGCACTAAATCCTCCCTTTTCTGAAGCAGACAGTGACCTTAAACTGTCAGTGCAATAAGCCTAAGACATAGAGCAATGCATGAAAAACGTACCAAAGTATAAATCAAGTTACAAAAAGTGTAAAGTAGCGTAAATGGAATCATTTGGCATTAACTTTTTTTAATCCTATCAGTTCAGTTGCCTCATGGTATACTGGGTCTCTTCCATTTCTGGTTAAAATCATTTTCTGACTGATTTCCTCCCATCAGCAGTATCTTTTGCATTTTCTCGCCAACTAAAAAGAGCAAAATAAGGACTAGTGTTCTGGACACACCCATGGCATGCATTTTAAAGTTGTAGTAGTTAGGAATCTTAGGAGTTTAGCCCAGCTCCAACTTTCTGAGAAGCACTGTTCTTCAGTCTGTTTTAATGTGCTTTTTATTCAAGGTCATACTCTCTTTTTGGGCAACTGGAGATTTGACAACAGATTAAGAGAGCTATAAATGTGAGCGGGCAATATATCACGGGATCAGGTTTGCAGAGTTTGTCCTCTACCCCATTGCCTGATGGTGGAGGGAATATACTAGTGAGTCAGTTTTATACAACAGAAAATACTGTGCACACACGCCTGATCTAAGCACACAAGTGGTACAAGTTCACATATATCCCTGCATCAGGCAGAAAGTAGAAATGTTATATTTGAGTAGGGCTTCTGCATGGCAAGGTCTGTAAACTAAAAGACAAATCTGACAATAAGAAGTGACTTCTGAACCTTTATCCGTTGAGGAGCTGACGCTGAAGTGCAGAGATGGTTGTCTAACCAGACAAAACAGAATAAATATGCTTTCAAACAAGAACATCAATTTTACATAGTTCAGACAAACCACAAAATAGGGGGGAAAGAACTGCTATACTAATACTATACACTAAATTCACTTTCTCCCTGCTTCTTCATCTCTCTCTCTCTCTCTCTCTCTCCTTCACCTATGCATGAATGGAGGATGTACCTTGTCAAACTAAAAACACAGAGGGTTAGAGTAGGTGACAGTATCACTCGTAAGGACTCAGGCATTTCCACCATATTTCAGTAGGGAAAAAGGGGGCAGAAAGCAGACCCAGTGCAGTGTGAATCCAGCAGCATTCTGTAACACAAAAGTTTGCATCTTGGACTGGGCGCTTGAAGATCATAAATCTATGCATGAGAAAGATGTAGTGGAAATTTTTTTGGGGGGGATTAGAGTTTATTTTTGTCATCTCTGTGAGACAGCTACTCATTCATCCAGATCACAGCTAAGAAAAAAAGCTGGTCACAGAAATTAGCAGTTTCAGCTCAGCAGCAAAGTCGCCAGCCTGTGAAGGCAGAGAGAAATTGACTAATTAGCAATGCGCACTAAAACTTGACGGTTCTTTATAGAGAGAGAGAGACGAGAGAGAGGAGAGAGAGAGGCAGAGGAGGGGAGGGGGTCGCTTTCTCCCCTTCTTTCTTCCAAAGATGTTTGAAATCGCAGTCATTTACGCTCGACAATTTTTACAATAGCCTTGAGCCATAATTTTGCGAGTCTCTCCAGCATCCATCCCCCTGTATAGTTTCTCTCCACTGGCCATGCACGACCGTTTCTCTCCCCAACCGTGGATTTCCTATTACTCTCGTTACGACTCACTGAGCCCCAGGCCCAAGGATAATGATGTGTTGTTTCTTGGTAGCATAATTTGTCACACGTACATTTTTTCTTCTTCTTCTCTTGCAGAAAGCTCTGCGCGCGCTCTCTTTCTCTCTCCTTCTCCTTCTCGTACATTTTCTTGCTGTTGCTAATTCATGGTGATCAAATGATGTACGACAAAATAAATTGTAAAGAGTGACTGCTCGGAGTTGGGAACCAGAAGGTGTTTTTTTTTTCTTTTTCTTTTGGAAGGAGCGATCAAACCTTTAAAAAGGAAGGACAATTGATTTTTCAGGGGGGGAGCTTAAGTGAACCTTTACTTTGGCAGCTGGTTGTAGAGCAGGTAAGTTTCTGGCCTTCCGCCTAACCGTCTTGAGTATATTTTCTTGTGGCTTGTTTATTGTCGTGAAGACGGGGCGTGAGTGTTTCTGTGCGCGATTTCTGTGTGGGCTAGAAGTATGTGGCGGTGTGTGTGTGGGGGGGGGGACGTGTTACACACACGCCTTTGGAGAATAAACTCCAATGGCAAGAAATGGTCAAAGGAGGAAGAAAGAAGGGGAGGGGAGGACGGGAGGTGTGTGTAACGGGGGCGGGTGGGAGGAATGACCGGGTCCACTTAAAGGGAGAGGCTCTCGGAACTAGATTCCCTAAACCCTTGCTCTGCTGCCGCCGCCACAAGAGACGGAAAGTGGCCGGGAAAGGGACCTCTCCCGCCACCCAGTCACTGGAAAAAGCGGGAGGGCAAACAGCAAACGGCAACGAAAAGAGAGGGAACCCACAATGGGAAGAGCAGCCCTCGGTGGCGGGATCCCGCAGAGGAGCAGAGGCAGCGGCGGCGTCTGCTACTGGGGCTGCTGCTGCTGCTGCCATCGCGGGCTCGACTCCTTCGGAGACGGGCAGCGGGCAGCGCAGGTCCGTTTCATCCCCTCAGCACTAGCAGGTGCGACTCCCCGCTTAGAGCTCGGCTTATCGATTCCCCCCTGCGCCGCCCTCACGACGCGAGTCCCGGCGCCGACTTTGGCGAGGAGCAGCTACGGTGGCTGCCGTCTCCTCCTGGAGGCGCAGGGACACTTTCCACCACTAGCGCCCTCCTCTTCCACCTCCTCAGCCGCCGGCTTCGTGCCCTCCAACCCCCCCTCCTCCCCCTTGAACTTCCCAGAGTTGCCGGAGTTAAAAGCGGCGGTGGCGGCGCCTTCCGCCCGCGGGAGGTGGGGGGGGGGGAGAGAGAGGAAGGGCGCCTGACAGCCAAGCCCAAGCACCACCAGCAGACCAGAGGCGACTCGCTCGGCCTGCCGCCGCCACCGCCGGAACTGCTGCCCCCTTGTTGCCCAATGCAATGCAGCACGCGCGCCGCGAGGGACCGCCGGACCTCTTTGCACACCGCTACCCCCCGTCTCTCTCCACACACACACACACACACACACAGAGCGGGGATCACCCCTCCCCCTCTCCACTCACTCCTTCAAGGCGAAGCAAGCGACGGGGCTGCCTCGCTCGCTGCAGAATCAGCCAGGCTCGCGCGCAAAGGCGGGAAAGGCGCAGTTTGGGGAAAGAGGGGGAGGAGGAGGGGCTCCGGAGGAGAATTTCCATTGCAACATCCCCGTCAGTTTTTCGTTTTTTTGCCCAGGCGGCAGTCGGTGTGCGGCCTAGTTTTGGACTTTGGCATAGACCGGGGGGACGGATTCTTTTTATGTTTGGGTCACGCGATAGTTTGAGGGTGTTGCTGCCTGAGGGCTCTTCTTCTTCTTCTTCAGGAGGAACCCAAACTCTTTCCCTCCCCCTCTGACCTCCCCACCACCACCACCATCCCGCCTCCTTACTACTTCGCGGCACCGGCTGCTGCCGCCCCATTGACCCCACTGAAGGGAAAGCCGGGCGCCGGCTCCTCTCTCCGCGAGTGGCGCGCACGCCTCGGAGGTCCTCTTGGTCGAAAGAAAGTAGTAGTTGCCTGCAAAGCGTTTATCCCCCGTGCCCTTCTCACCTCTCCGCCCGCCACCTTTTTTTGAGGGTGGGGGTGTTGGGGGAGAAATCAAGTTTCAAACGATGATGGAGAAAGCCCCGTGGCGAGGATCAGCGAGCCTCCCAGACCGAGCCTCCCGTGCCGGTGGCGAGGAAGGGGGCGACTGACTGAGCAGGGCGCGTCGCGGGTCTTGTGTTAAGGACGATGAACACGCCAGGCCTGTAGAGCTCCGTGTGCTGTTATTGTGTGCCCCTTCCCAACGGCTCGTTTTTCCTTCCCGCCCTGTCCCCTCTGCCCCCCCCCCCCGCCCCTGCCTGCCTGCCCCTCTTTGCCCAGGTCGGAGGAGGGTTTCCAGTCAGGTGTGTTGAGGCTGCTCGCCATGTCAAGGTCCGGGGACAGAACGTCTACTTTCGACCCGAGCCATAGCGACAACCTGCTTCACGGCCTCAACCTGCTGTGGAGGAAACAGCTCTTCTGCGACGTGACCCTGACGGCCCAAGGCCAGCAGTTCCATTGCCACAAGGCCGTGCTGGCCTCTTGCTCGCAGTACTTCCGATCGCTTTTCTCCAGCACCGGCGGCGGAGGGGGCGGCGGCGGCGGCGGCGGCGGCGGCAGCGGGCACCACCATCCTTTGGGCGTCGGACCAGGCGCTCAGGACGGCCTACCCGCGAAAGATCCGCCGCCGCAGCAGCAGGAGGAGTCCGGCACGCCCTCCTCCTCCCCAGAGGACAAGCTGTTGGCCAGCCCTAGGGCCATCAACAACCTGGTGCTGCAAGGCTGCTCGTCGATCGGGCTGCGCCTGGTGCTCGAATACTTGTACACAGCCAACGTGACCCTCTCCCTGGACACGGTGGAGGAGGTGCTGTCGGTCAGCAAGATCCTGCACATCCCGCAGGTGACCAAGCTCTGCGTGCAGTTTCTCAACGATCAAATCTCCGTGCAGAACTACAAGCAAGTGTGCAAGATTGCCGCCTTGCACGGCCTCGAAGAGACCAAGAAGCTGGCCAATAAGTACTTGGTGGAGGACGTGCTGCTGCTCAACTTCGAGGAGATGCGCGCCCTGCTCGATTCGCTGCCTCCTCCAGTGGAGTCGGAGCTGGCGCTCTTCCAGATGTCCGTATTGTGGCTGGAACACGACCGCGAGACCCGCATGCAGTACGCTCCGGATCTCATGAAACGCCTCCGCTTCGCCCTCATCCCGGCCCCGGAGCTCGTCGAGCGGGTGCAGTCGGTAGATTTCATGCGTACTGACCCTGTCTGCCAGAAGCTGCTTCTGGACGCCATGAACTACCACCTGATGCCCTTCAGGCAGCATTGTAGGCAGAGCCTGGCTAGCAGGTAAGAGAAGGGGAAGCGGGAGAGGTGGAATTCAGCCAAAAACTAAATGCTTTGCGGTGGGTTTGGTGGCAGCATCATGGAGACGTGTATCTCTAGGGTCGAAAGTTGATTTCAACTGGCAAACCAGGGAAAGTGCTTGATAGGGGTTGTTGGAACAGAGCTTTGGGAAGGGTGATGTACACACCTTTCCCTAGGTAATAGACACTACAGTAATAGGCTAGAAACAAACACAAAAACACCAAAGTCGCTATTGAGAGGCCATCCTGGCAACAGTTACAGGTAGATAGATGAATACTCCAAAAGGAATCTCAGCTAGACTTCAACCTTGGAGGAAGCGGTAGCAGTCTTCTTTGGCCATTCTGTACTGCATTGACACAGAAGAAGTTGCTAGGTGAAGTGTGATGGCACGCCCGAGTCTATGAAGAAAGCTATGGTGTCTGGTACTTTACTCGGGGGCTATCTGTATACCTTCTATTAAGATTAAGATCCTTAACACACAGAGACACTTTAAGCCGGATAAAGGATAACCAAAACAAGTTTACTGAAAACAAATGAAGGGTTAACTCCACCCGGGACTAACTTGAAAGAACTTAAAACAATACATTACAAAGGGTACTTAGGTTGATTGCAGTCATCTTTCTGGGGTTTGGAAATTGCTTTTGGTTCTGGTGCAGGGTGATGGTACCACAAGCTGGTGCCTGTAGACTTTCTTAATCTTCTTCCTGGTGAAGCTTAAGCTGGTCAAAAGCTTCGTTTGTCACTAGGACTGGTGGTATAAACAAACATACACGTGCTTAGGATGCCTGTTTGGATTGTTTGGGCCTAGTTCACCAGACAAACTGAAGGCCTCCGGTCTCTGTAGCTCTGTTGTAGAAAGAGAAACTAACCTTCCTGCTTGCTTCTACTTATACAGGCAAACGGAAGAGACCAACTGGGGCTGGCCTCTAGGGGGTTTCTATAATCCACCCAAAAACTAATACAGAAAAGGCATCTACACTAATGGGAAAACCCATAAACAAAGGAAACTAAAGGAGAGGAGAGGAAATGGCAGAGCCAAGACTTCACACTCCCCGCTCAAATTTGTCCCAAATTTGCTCAGACTTTACTTTTATACAGTGAAATATAAATAATTTTCTAAACCTTCAGTAAAACTATCAAGTCTGTAAGGGGTCTTTGGTAAATACCAATCTTTCCTTCAATGGCTGTCTTGATTGCAGCTTTGCGAATGTGACCATCTGCACTTGGGTACACTTCTTGGATGATGCCTGTAGGCCAAGAGTTCCTGGAGGCATTCTTGTCTTTTATGAGAACAACATCTCCCACTTTAACATCTTCGTGGGGGCGCTGCCAAATTTTCCTACGCTGGAGTTGGCTTAAGTACTCTGCTTTCCAACGTTTCCAAAATTCACTAGCTAAACTTTGTACTTGCTTCCACTGACTGGTGTACATTCCTTCTGGTACAGGAATAGTAACATCTTTCCAATCAGGAGACTTGGAATGTAAGAGCATTGCAGGAGTTAACAATTGAGCTCTATCTGAATCTGTGGTAATCGGTACCAGTGGTCTGTTGTTTATGATAGCCGTTACTTCAGCCATAAAGGTAACTACAACCTCGTGTGTTAAGAAGTTGCATATGGCAAGCATGGCTTCCAATATTTTGCGGCTTGCACCTATCATGCGTTCCCAAGCACCACCCATATGGGATGCATGGGGAACATTAAAGATCCATTGGATTTTTTCTTTATTGACAAAGTCTATGACTGAACTATCATTGGCAAACTTGGTAACACAATTGAGTTCTTTAACTGCTCCAATAAAATTTGTGCCACAATCCGATCTAATAGATTTAACAGGGCCTCTGATGGCAATAAATCTTCTCAAAGCATTGATGAAGGATGAAGAATCCATACTTTCTATTACCTCTATGTGGATGGCTCTAATCACAAGGCAGGTAAATAGAACAGCCCATCTTTTATTGTTGACAACTCCACCTCTTGTTTTGCGAGTGTGAACTTCCCAATGACCAAAAACGTCAAGGCCAATGTGAGTGAAGGGAGGAGCAATATTTGTTCTATCTTCAGGTAGTTCTGCCATAAGCTGACTTTCACACCTTTTGCGCAGCCTTCTGCAGGTCACACATAAGTGTATGACTTTATTTACAAGTTTTCTGCAATTTACAATCCAAAGGCCTGCATTTCTAATGCTAGCTTCAGTCAAAGTGCGGCCTTGGTGGTAGACTTTCTCATGGTAGTGTCTAACTAAAAGCAATGACACATGGCTAAGAGCAGGTAGAATAATGGGATTCTTTAAACTGTCTCTTATTTTGGCTCTCTTAAGCCTTCCTCCAACACGAAGAAGACCTTTGTTGTCTAATATTGGATTCAAGTCTTTTAGAACACTATTGTGAGGCAGGTATTGTTGTCTGCCTATGCATTTGATTTCTTCTTTGAATTCACACCTTTGGACTGACTTTAATATTAAAACTTCAGCTTTGAGTAAATCCGAAACTGATGGTGCTGCTGACTCTTTAAAGGCAGCTTTGTGAATGAGTCTGGCAATGGCTCTTCGCAGGTACAACCACTTAGAAAAGCGTTCAAACTTTGAAGAATCTAGGTAAGAGTCACTAGCCTTAGGATTAACTGTCACTTCAACTTTACAATTGCTTACTTCTGGCAAAGTTTCAGGCAGCTCTGGGAACACCAAAGATATGTTATCTTTGGGAAATTCTGGGTCTGCGAGGCACTTGGGACCTGACAGCCAACTTGTATGAAGCAACTTCTGTGCAGATACACCTCTGGTAGCAATGTCTGCAGGATTCTCTTCTGTGGCAATGTGGATCCACTGATATGACTGGGTGTAAGAAAGAATCTTGCTTACCCTGTTGGCTACATATACTTTGAATCTTTTGGTAGAGTTCTTGAGATAGCCTAGGACTATCATGCTATCTGTGTACAAACACACTCTTTGAAAGGTAAATTCCGTTTCTTTACAAATGATTTGCAGCAGTTGTGTAGCTAACAGGGCTGCACACAACTCCAGTCTAGGTATGGTTTGCTCTGGGGCCACTTTAGATTTGGCCATCATAAAACCCACATGTACTTCTTGTCCATCTTTGACTCTGAGGTATGCTACAGCTGCTATAGCTATTTTGGATGCATCACAAAATATATGAAGCTCATAGATAGCTCTGGGTGCGAACTCTATAGGAACATATTGCCTGGACATTCTGAGTTTCTCAATGTCTTGAGCTTGTGATATCCAAGCTTTCCAAGCAGCTTCTAAAGGTGGGGGTAACTCTAGATCCCAACCTTTAACGTGTAGCGTTACCTTTCTGAAGATGTCTTTAGCCACGATGAGCACTGGAGCTGCAATGCCCAAGGGGTCATATACACTGTTTATCGTGGACAAAACCTTTCTTTTAGAATTTTGTGTGTCAAATTTAGGAGCTCTCAAGGAAAGTTGGTCAGTTTTGACATTCCAGAGAATTCCCAAGCTGCTTTGGGTTTGCTGGTCCTTAAACAATAACTTTAAGTCTGTTTCTATTAGGTCTTCTGCAGGAAATGCACTTAAAACTTCTATGCTGTTGGACATAATTTTATGCAACTTTATGTTGGCAAGCTTTAACATATCTTGTATGTCTTTAACGATTTGACTGGCTTCTTGTACAGTATCAAAGGAAATTAACAAATCATCAACATAAAAATTTGAATTAACTGCTTTGTAGACCTCTTCACTGAACTGGTGTCTAAACTTTTCTGCAGTTTTCCTTAGGCAATAGTTGGCCACAGCCGGCGACGGAGTGTTACCAAATACATGCACTCTCATGCAAAACTCTGTCTCTTGGTCCAGTGATTCTGTGTTTTGAAACCACAGAAACTTTAAATAACGACGATGGTCAGGTTTTACAAGAAAAGCATAAAACATCTTTTGAATGTCTGCAGTAACTGCAACTTTGCGTTCTCTGAACCTGAGAATAACGCCTAAAAGGCTGTTGAGCAAATCAGGACCTTTCAGTAGGACATCATTCAATGAAACATCTTGCATCTTCGCACTTGAGTCAAAGACTATTCTTACCTTATCAGGCTTTTGGGGGTGAGTGACTTTATGAAATGGTAGAAACCACTGCTCTGTGTCTTCATTACACTGAGGGGCTGGCTCAGCATAATTACAAACAAACAGATCTTCCATGAATTTAATGATCTGGCCTTTTAGATTGGGATCATGCACCATTCTTCTCTTCAAAGCTAAGAGTCTTTTCTCAGCCACAATTCTGTTGTTAGGTAGAATTGGCCTAAAATCCTTAAAGGGAAGGGGAGTTATCCAGTTTCCCTCTTCTGACTGGATGGTTTCTTTGTTCAAAATGTCCAGAAACCTTTGCTCATCTCTGGAAAAGCTTAGGTCTTCATCTCTGCAAGTAGCTTCAAAAATTGAAGAGCTGTTTGTAATAATACCTAAACAGCAAACTTTTATGTGACTTGAACAATTTTGCATTTGTGTAGGGCGAAAATTGGAAAATTTGCCATTTCCCACTAGATTGAAGGTAGTTGGAGGGTGCATTTTGCCAATGCAGACTGGTCCTATAACAATCCAGCCTAATGGAAGTCTTTGTGCTATAGGTGCTCCTGGAGGTCCTTTTACTTGTTCCAAGATCTGGAATAGTTCAGGGCAGTCAGAACCAAGGAGGAGGGTTATGTCTGCCTCTAAGTCCAGGTCAGGGATCTCTTTTTCGAGTCTCTTTAAGTGAGGATGACTCTTTGCTATAGACTTAGTAACTATTTGGCTCTTGTTCCTGGGAATGGTGGGACACTCAAGCAATGCAGGCAACTTGAAGCTGGTCTTGCTGCCACATGGTGAAATAATGAAATCTGATGCAACTCTTCCCTGTAATTGCTGTTGGCCAGTACAGGTGAACATTACATACTCCATGACCTTTGCTTTAACCTTGAACATGTCAAAGAAACTAGGGGTAGCCAGAGACGCATCACTTTGTGAGTCAAGGGCCACATAAATTCTTTTCTTAAGCTGAGGCCTACTTTGTGGGAAAACTTCAGCCAAACATATTGGATGGCAAATCTGTGGTTGGGAGTCATTACATAGCTTAGTACAGGCTACAGCAGGGTTCTTTTCTTCTTTGTGAGGATCAGGAGCAGGATTGGCTGCTGAATATGATGCCTCTCTCTCAGAATTGGTTACTTTGCCTTTGAAATTGTGCATGGCTGTGCAGTGTTTGGTGCTACTGCACTCTGTACATTTCACCTTTGATTTGCAGTTCTTTGCAAAATGGCTTTGGGAGCTACAACACTTGAAGCAAACTTTGGCCTTTTCTACTATTGCAACTCTTTCTTTGTAAGGTTTCTTAACAAACTCAGTGCAGTCTGCAAGACTGTGGGGCTTCTTGTGTATAGGGCACAGAATTTCTTTGGTCTCTGGCCCACACTCAGATCTTTGCTGTATAACTTCTGTGGACTTAACAGCAAAGGCAGTCCTTTTAGTGTCACTTAACGGTCTCTTTTGTGCTTTGGGTGACCTTTCCTGTCGAAAGCCTTGGTAGAGCGTGGGAAATCCAGTTTGAGGATCGTTTCTCTCCTTTGCAGTTCTGGTAATGAACTCCACAAGGTGGGTAAATGGTGGATATCTTTGCATATTCTGTTCTTTATAAGTGAAAACCTCTTTTCCCCAAGCTTCCTGGAACTGGAAGGGAAGCTTTTGCAGAATTTGCCTTTGAGTTATATACTGGTCGAGGCATTGCAACCCTGGGAGCTGAGGATTTAATTTAGCCGAAAGCATCTGGACGAGCAAATCACTCAAGTCCCATAATTGCTTACAGTCTTTCAACTTGAGAATTGGAAATTTATACAGCCTATTTAACAGGGAAGCCTCAACTTCTGTGGAGGCTCCATATCTGTCCTGCAGGCGTGTCCACGCTGTCTCTAGGGCTCTTTCAGGGTCTGACACATACGCTGCATAGACTCTCTGCACTTGTAATGAAGAAGTAGGGCCTAGCCAGGCAATAAGCAGTGTGAGCTCCTCCTCAGCTGACAGCCTTAAGTCCTTTATAGCTCTTTTGAAGGTTGTCTTCCAAAGGAGGAAATCTTCAGGAAGGTCAGAAAACTTCTGAACTCCCTTGTCCTTTAGGTCCCTTTTAGGGCTTCTGAAGATGGAGGGGTTCCAAGCTTCAAATGGGGTGGAAAAGACGGGTTTCTCCCTTTCTGTATCTTTGCCTTGCCCCATGGGGGCATAACTCATTGCTGTGTTTTCATTGTGAAAAGAAGGGTTCTGGACTGTAGGCAAATCCACTGGAACCTTTGGCTTGATTTCCTTCACAGACCCATGGTCAGGTAGGGACCACATGGCTGTTGCAGGAGGACAGCTAGAGTGCATGTAAGACTGGCTCCCCGCTGTAGACTTCTGCGCTTTGAAGGTGTACTTTTCCTCTTTGCCAGCTACAGTTACTGGTAGCAAGTGACTGAGCTGAAGTGCGGGTATTCCGGTGTTATGAAGGACTTTAATTGAGTCACTTCTAATAGGACTCTGCTCTTTGGAGGCAACATCTTTGTTAGCAAGGAAGAGAAGTGACATCTTGGTGCTGATGTCTTCCTCAGGGAGCAACTTGACATTTTCTTCACTTAACTCATCTTTGAGCGTTTTAGCCAGAATCTTTGCCTTGACAGCAAGCTTAGCTGCTTCCTTGGCCTTTTGCAGAGTGTTTCTTTCACTTTGCAGAGCTTCCATCTGAGCTTGATGGACCTTCATTTCAGCTTCCTTATTGGCTTGCTGAGCTTTCATTTCAGCTTCCTTCTGGGAAAAGGCAAGCTCCTTTTGTGAGAAATCAAGCTCCCTATCTGCCATAGCTGCTTCAGCTTCTGCATGCAGTATCTCTGACTTGAGTTTCATTCTCTCCACTTCTTTAAGCTGCTGGGCTGCCATTGAAGAGGTCCAACTGCGGTGAGATGAACAACTATCACTAACATGACTAGAGCGTGAATGGCGTCTGTGAGAGGACGACACACGTGAGCTGTGCTTGATAGAGCTCTTGGCACTTTGCAGTTGCAAAGGGTAGTGTCCTTTGCTGGATTTGAGGCTTCCAGAAGGGGATGGAGTGCTAGCCTCTTTATGTTCACATTCCTGAAGCCGGAACTGTACGGTTTCGTGAACTGCATTAAAGTCTCTTTCTTTACTCTGCGCATCAAGCAATAGTGCTTGAAGCCTTGCATGAGCTTCATCATTGTTGATGTTTTTAAGAACTTGCTGTCTTCTTTCTATTAGGGATCTCCATTGTAGAAAACTATCTTGGAGCTCTGCTTTGCGTGCTGCTATTTCTTCAGGGCCTCTGGAGGTAGACAGTATGTGCATAGAATGTTGCAAGTGCTTCCAAGCATCTTCTGCCTTTGCAATCAAGTGGTCTTCCTGTTCCAGCAACAGTTGAAGGGCCTTTTCAGTCGGGTGCCTATCTCTATGTGAGCGGGTGCTAAGTGAGTGTCTATCTGCACTTCCCTTGGAAAGCCTATCCATTCTAGTTGCTCACTGGTTGCCAAAGCAACAACTCTGTGTGGATGAAGAGGACTGAGTGGTGTGGTGCTGAGTGTACTTACAGCCTGCCACGTTGCTCCAACTCTCCTGCTGTCACCACCTTTACTATTTCAGTGCTGCAACAAAGAACTGGAATCGAGTGAAGAGTCTTCTAGCTCCTTTCCTCCGGGGTATGCAAGAAACAAACACAAAACAAGCTTTACTTTGCTCTTAAAACTATAAGTGCTAATGAAACTCAAGCCTATGGAGATCAGTGCAAACAAATGGCCACCACAGTTTTCGTGGGGTTTCTTTTGCGCCAAAACACTCCTCTTCAGCAAGGACTCGCAGCCACGAGCCTTGCCCTTTACCAGAGATGGGAGGGAACGCTGCAGCAGAAAAACGTGCCTTCTTCTCAGCCTTTCCGTATGTTTTGGGGACTTGCTTCTGGGGTAGGCAGGATGGGTCCCTCTTCCAAGTACTACAAGCTGGGTACTTTTCTATCTCTGACACACTCCAGGGAGCGGGCACACTCTTGCTCTTTCTATGGACAATCCAAGCGGCTGGGCCGCGCAGGTCCTAAGCACTGTGATGGCACGCCCGAGTCTATGAAGAAAGCTATGGTGTCTGGTACTTTACTCGGGGGCTATCTGTATACCTTCTATTAAGATTAAGATCCTTAACACACAGAGACACTTTAAGCCGGATAAAGGATAACCAAAACAAGTTTACTGAAAACAAATGAAGGGTTAACTCCACCCGGGACTAACTTGAAAGAACTTAAAACAATACATTACAAAGGGTACTTAGGTTGATTGCAGTCATCTTTCTGGGGTTTGGAAATTGCTTTTGGTTCTGGTGCAGGGTGATGGTACCACAAGCTGGTGCCTGTAGACTTTCTTAATCTTCTTCCTGGTGAAGCTTAAGCTGGTCAAAAGCTTCGTTTGTCACTAGGACTGGTGGTATAAACAAACATACACGTGCTTAGGATGCCTGTTTGGATTGTTTGGGCCTAGTTCACCAGACAAACTGAAGGCCTCCGGTCTCTGTAGCTCTGTTGTAGAAAGAGAAACTAACCTTCCTGCTTGCTTCTACTTATACAGGCAAACGGAAGAGACCAACTGGGGCTGGCCTCTAGGGGGTTTCTATAATCCACCCAAAAACTAATACAGAAAAGGCATCTACACTAATGGGAAAACCCATAAACAAAGGAAACTAAAGGAGAGGAGAGGAAATGGCAGAGCCAAGACTTCACATGAAGGGAGGGCAGTCCTGCATGGACTTAGCAAGGAATAAGCCTAGTTGAGCTTCATGGGCTTTTGAGCAGATGTCTGTAGGACTGCATTGAGGATCTCTGCTTATATTCTCATAGAAGAGCTTCTGAGGAGAAACTGTCCATAATGGGAATGAGGAGGCTGAATGGAAATTAGGCGATAAGGAAGGCTCATGGTAGCCTCTTCTGATTCGACTTGACAAAATGAGTACAGTGCTACTTCCTCTTTCTTTTAAGACAAGCTTTGCCTTGTTTTGTTTAATCCCTGATGTTGTTTTTAGGCATTTGAAGAAAGCAGTCCTGATTAGAACAAAAAACAGTAGGTCTAACTTTGGAGCCATGAAACAAACAAAAAATTTTAAGTTTGGAAGGAGAAGAGAAAACTTTGGTAGCAAGTTGTGGTGTTCTCTGTTAAGGTTAATCAGCCCATTGACAGTACTGCTTTTACAGATGCTTTGTGAAGCAAGCTAGGCTAGTGAGAAAGGAAGTGGAATGTGCTGGTGGATAACCTAGTAAATGTCTCTTAAAGTGCTATATGGGAAGAAAATTGGATGGGCAAACAGCCATAGCTTAGCAGCATTAGTTGTAAATCACATTATGATCTCCCTGGGTCTCTTCTACAAAAAGATGGAATTTTTCTGCTGTGGAATTTGTCACCATTCTTTTGCTTGATACCACAGTGCCATGGATACACTAGGTTTAACAACAAGAAGTGCAGTTTGAAATGAATTGCATATTATGAGTTGAACACTGGTCCTAATTTAATTTTTTTTAGTACATTTGTAAAATAATTCAAGTATAGCACGGAATTTAGAGCTGTGATAACTATGTTTACATCTTGGTTCCAAAGTATCTTAACCTGGTTACTATCATTGCAAACACTGAATTAATCTAGCTGTGGTATATGAGAAAACATGATGTCATAGTGATGTCATGAGTTCTCTGTTAACTGTCTGAGCTGGTTAAGTAAATGAAAGTTAGGCTGCATCCAGACATCAGTTATTTGGTCTGCTATGTTTGGATATTTCAGAGTACAGCATGGATTTTCTGGAATATCCATGCTTTATTCTGGAATATTGAGATCTAGTGGAACAGGTAAGTGACATCTGGATGCAGCTTCAGAGTCTTGGCAAAATGTCAGACAAAATAAATAAATCTGTTAAATTTAGACAAGTTATGGTATATATTCAACTGTATACAAAAAAAACCCAAACAGGTCAGTCAAGGTTTGCATATACCGCAATATGTTTAATTTTACTTTCTTTACCTATTACAAAACTATTAGTGAAGTAGTAGTATAATACTAGCAGGAAAGAAAAGTGTTTTATTGTTTTGTAGAGAAGAATGTGAAACAATCTCACATATTGGCAGATGAAAAGTTTCTCACCATTCTTGGTATCTAGAGGGTTTTTTTAAAAGAATATCTGTATGTATTAGTGTAGCTCAGTGTTAAATGCTAGAAAGAATATACAGTTAATAGCAACGTTAAGAATTACATGGTTTGTCAGAAGTCTTGATAGAAGTGTGTACAATTTTTTTAAAAAATAAATAAATAAAAGGCTCTGTATATTTCAGCTTTCTGAGTACAAAACGACCTTAGCCTGAATTGTGCACATCGCCTGGGACATGATGGAGCTTGTGTTGTGGTGGATTGCTGAAATACCAGACTGTTTGGTTCAGTGCAGATACCTTCCAGCTTCACTGGTCCATATCATTTGAAGGATATGTACTGGTGTTCTGACCACTGAATGCTTACAGGTGTCAAAGATGCTGATACTTCTGCTAGTGGGTTTTTCCTTTCTTCAAAAAACGTACAATACGAAGATAAGTGATCTTATTCTGAAGTCATTTAACTTTAAGATAATAACCCTTTAGTCATTTAGAAGGAGGCCCTATTGTACTAAATGGGACTTTTTTGAAAGATATGTATAAGATTGCACAGGAAACATTATTTATCCCTTTTTACTCAGATGTGCACACTTACTGATATACAGAATATCAAAACAAGTTAGCTTCTTGTTGTAATAAAACTTTATTCCAGAGTTAATATAAAAGAACTGCTGTTGCATATTAAATTATCACCATCACTGGAGACTCATAACTATCCCATGATGTTATATTGGTACATACATACATGGGTAGAAATTAATATAAAAGAAAGACTATGGTGTTGCTTTTGAGGTAATAATAGGTGAATCAGAACTGTGTTAAATGTTTCCGAAAAGATGTAGATAAATAATACTTATGAATAGGTTTCTTTTTAAAAAACTAGTTTCTTCACAAAATATAAATGGCAAAATAGCATAGACATCTGCTTGGTACTCTATAATGAAAAGACATAGAATTAAGACACCTGCTCTTAAAGACTGATTAACATCCTGCTGTAAACTTCCATTTACTTTAATGGGGGTTGTATCAGGCCTTTAGCATCATTTGATAACTGTCTTCCTTATTTGCTTAAAACAACACTTTAATTCCTAATGTATTGCTTAAAACTATAGCACACAGATGCTCTGGGATTGGTCCGATTTGCAAACTTTTAGCTCTCAATAAAGAGAAAGGGTAAATAGCCAGAATTGTGATTTTAAGGTCATTTCGTAAAAATGGTAATTTTATGCTTCTTCTATATTGCAGCCCTTAAAAACACTATAACCGATCACCATTGAAAACTAGGGTCCACATTAACAACTATTGTACTTTTGAGGTTGATCTGTCTCAAAATGAAATCTTTCTGCCAACATTCAGATAATCATCAGGCATCATCACATTTCAAATACACTCTATAAAAAGTAGTAGCCTATGTATTCTAGAGCCTCAGTAGTTTCTGGAGCATTTGAAATTTTTTTAATTCCCAAAACTTAACTTGAAAACCCACACTACAGTTTTGAAAGCATGTTTTCATTTAAAGAAAAAAAAAAGGAGGATTTTCAACTCCAGCCTGGCCAGGTTTATGTGAAATGAACTTCACTATAATGCAACTTAATATCTCCAGATTTTTAGCAGAGTTTGCAATCTTAGATCTAATAAAGAATTAATCTAATTCATTTTGTTATCATTTTTACAGTAGATGGCTTCTTTGACTGGGATGAAAATAAATTAGATGAATTAAGATTCAGATATGTCTTGTCTATGTACAAACAAGACAACACAATTGTCATTATATGCATGATTTAGGCTGCATGCAAAATAAAAGGTCTCAAAGGCATCTTAGAGATGATAGGATGAAGACATGAAGACCACACTCTATCTCAAATCTACTTTCTCTATGGCTAAATGTTCATGAGAATGAACCCAACTCAGTCCTCTTTCATCTGTTCTTTTTAGAAACACAGGGGAGATCTGTAGTGTTCATTAACAGTTTTTAACAATCATTAGATTGTTGCTTTGTCTGAATATAGCAAACTATGGTATATGGATAACATAGTTAATAAGCCAGGATAGTAAAATATTCTTGGGGTCAATAGATTGGTTTGTTTAATAATTATTATTTGTACAAAATGTGGTTTTCCATGTTCCAGTGAAATAGCAAGTTAGTGGTTTGTTTCTTAAAAACTGTGAACCTAAGTATTTTCTCACTGAACAGAAAATACAGGAGAGGAGGAAGATGTGGATCTGAGATTTTCCACAACTTGTTTATTTTTCCAGCCATACTTTGTTGCTATTTCTAGATTTGGCCTGTGTGTTCATCTTTTAAAAAATGCTGAGCTGCCTATATGGAGATCATAAAACATCAAATGTGACTTTTCTCCTTACTATCGAGCAGTAAAAAGACTACGTGGGAGAAAGGCATCCTACCATAATATGCTTTTTTGTGAGTGAAGTGAAATACAGATAAATTGTTTGACTTGAAAGAATTTTAAGTTAGGAAAAAGGGATTATTTTCTCATTTTCCTTGTATAGTCTAGTAAAAAAATGAACCACATCATGAAATGTGTAGACTCATTTGCTCCCTGGCAATCAGGAGAGGTTAGATGTCTGAAAATGGTTTGGGGAGTTTTTCTACTGATTGTGGTTCTCAGAAAGTCATGGCATGCGAAATTAAGATTTTTTTTTCTCTAGTCTGTATATTGTTCCCTTGGCCAAAGGTAAAAAAGTGCATCTTTATTTGTCTTCTGAACATATACAGTGAGGATTCCTTGACATAGGGTCTACAACTGAGAATGCCCCTCATGTGTTTCCTCTCCCCCCCCCCAATTACTGCAAGTAATGGGACTGCGAGGAAGGCCTCAAAAGCAGATGTCATAGAACAGTCAGGTCTATATGGGAGGAGGCATTCTTTATGAACCTTCTTTCCACACTTTCGTTCTTCATCTTGGGCTAAAGCAGTATATCCTGTCCTGGGATTAGCAACCTATCCCAGACTAATAGAGGTTGCACTGCTGCTGGACAGGACCATCCACATGGTCTGTAGCAGCTTCAGATCTGGCACTAGAGCCTTCAAAGTTGTCAAATGAAAGCTCCTGATCCTTCACATTCCTGTTGCGCTGGTAAAATGTCCTGCTCTCATACTGAAACAGAGGTCTGTGTGTCTTCTGTACACGGTCCACTGTTCCAGGCCGGGGTCTTAGCAAACAATTAGACCTCAGTGGCAAAGTCTATCAGTAAACCAAGCTAGGGTGCCATTCTGGGTGCCCTAGTTCAGTCTATGCCCCGTCCTTGTACTTCACTAACATGTGGAAGGGAGTTTTCTGGGCCCTTTCCTATCTCACACTGACAGCAGCTACAAAAAAGGCTTGACAAGGGAACCCTAACCTGGATTCTGTATAATTCTAGTGTAATTGAACTTTTGCATTCCCTGCCTCTTACAAAGTGATATTTGTAGCAATTGTGCAACATAAATCAGACTGAGCTGATGGAAGCAGTGACTGCTTGTTTTTTCCAGAATCCCTACGCTCTCTGCAAAATCTTTTTGTTTCTGATCAATTTATCCTTTGGAATTAAATTGTCTCAAAGTGTCAGTCACCAGTAATTGATAAAGCACATTGTCAGATTTAACCATGTGTTTAAACTTCAGGAACCAAGAAAGATAAGCAGTGTTGAAATCACAGGCAGCTTCCACATGTGTCTGTGTTTGCACTGTGGACTGGTCCAGTATGAGGCTTATGCCTCATGTGGAAAGCTTTAGTGAGAAAATGGCATCAGAGCCCACTCTAATTGGAGACTAATTAAAAGCAGTTCCCAGGCCTTCACCAGTGGCTTTGTCCTACACTCCTTCCATCTTGAGCCATAATTGGCTTCAGACAGAGTAGGACAACATGCTGTATGTGGATTCTGCCTTAGTTGCAGTCTATGTTAGAAAGCATAAGTGGTCATGAAATAGTTCTTTAAATAAAGACCTGAACAAAGAATGGGTTCCTTTAAATGTATACTTTCCTATAAATGTAGCTTATAATCTTACTACAAAAAGCATATATACAATTTTAGGATACAGATCTAACAAAATATGGAAAAATAGTGAACAAAATTGGACATTCAGTATAGAGTCCAAGGAAGTCTGAGCCATTTTTCTATCTTGGTAGTTGTATTTTAGCATATCTTGTTACTCCTGGGACACTGTTTTGTCTCTCCTTCTGTATTCTATCTGGAGGTGTGCAGACATATATACAAACTTTAATACTTTGGATTGCCTTTGAGCTTGTTAATTTTTGTAAAGTTATTCTATAAATCAGTTTTTCTTAATTGTGTATATATAGGAGTAGCTGTTAAGACCTTTTTATCTGAATGCCTAGTTTCACATTCTTTTTCATATTTTATTTAAATTGTCTGCTACAATTGTACCTATGTTTTAGTAATAAGTTTATAAATAATTTATAGGAAACCATTCATTGTTTAGGTCCTTGCGTACTATATGGATCTTTTGTATATGCTTTTTTTATTGACTGTTCTTTAAATGCCAGAATTTAATCAGCAGCATATGCAGGGGCTGCAGAGTCAGACATCATTTGCATAGATAGGTCCTTTTATTTCTTACCTAATATTTTACTTTCTGACCTTTCTCCTTTGGGTTGCAATGAACCGCCTGAGTGTTCTTTGCTCTCTACTTCGCTACACTCTTGATCCTCATTACTTTTAAAAAGTATATTAATGTAACATAGAATGTTACCTGTATCTTTAGATACACATTTTTATTGTGGATTTTGTGTGTGTGGTTTTAGCAGTAGCCTTTCATAGATAGTGGCAAAGCAACTTTGTTGATATAGAAAAAAACTGGTTTAAAGAAACAAGTAGAAAAGCAACATTATGAGGGAAATGCTAATAAACATTACTAAATTTGTTTCTCTGTATATCACATGTATGGCCCATTGCCAAACACTTTTATTTGAATGCTGCTTTCCATATATGGAGGGAAACAGGAGACATCTGCCCAGGGAGGACAGGTTTTATTATAGTAAGTCGCACAGTTTGCTACTGAAGCTGAAGGCTCCAGTGTATCATTATAACCTAAGCCATCTACAGCAGTCATTGGAAACTGGATGGGGTAAGCTATTGGATCAGACTAAAACACATTCTGATTATATTGGGTCAGAACATGGTTGAGGGTGATCAAAAGAGATCAAAGATGTTGTGCCTGTTGGGATACCTCCCCATTGGCTCTTCATTTTCTTCTGCTTTTTTGCCCTAATACAAAGGATATAATTCTTCAGGAGTATCCACTGAATTCATCTGAATTATGTTCTGCTTCTGCTCTGAATACAAGTTGTGCCACCTTCACAGGTCAATTTATTAGGCCAAAGTTTTATATCAGTGATCCCATTCAGAATATGTGGGGCCATTTATGCACAGTTATAACATGAAAGCTGCATCTGCACAGACTGGGGAAAAACAGTGGCTAAAAGCATTTTAGAGGTGGCAACAAACGTGCACATACCAGTGTCTTCATCTACCTTAAAAATAAGAAAATGCACTTCTAATATGCATTCTCTAGCCTTTAATGTGAATTAGAGATGGGAAGGGAACCCTAGCATATGCCTGCTACTACCTCTAAGCCATATTCAAGCTGCTTTTTTGATGTGTAAAGAGGCAGCCTCTGTCTACTTTTATTTGCTGTCTCATCAAAAACATTGATTTGCCCAGTAACTATCTGCAATTACTTTTAGAAGGTCTGAACATTTAGCATTCACCCAAATTGACATTTAACAGCCTCATTTGGGTGCAGATTTTTTTTTAAAAAAAAACACATCTAGAAATTGCATAAGCTTTGCTTAGCTGTAATTCTACATGTTCTAATTATTATATTGAGCTGTCATTGTGTATGTTTATCTGTGGTACTGAAAGGGAGTTAAGAGGTTGCTTAAAATTATCTTTCCTCTTGTATGGTAATCTTGTGCACAGTTTGGTTGCTTAAATAGCATCAACTTCACTGGGATTCGGGCTGCTTAACTGTGTGAAATTGCAGCCCTAGTGGCTGGTAATTTAAATCAATTCATACTGCTGATTAATAGATGCTCAACTCACCACCAACAATAATCAGCCTTAGTAAATTAAATATTCTCCCCTGGCCACTTTATGCACATCTTGTAAAATGAATAAATTTCAAATACATTAGATGCTTAGCCCTGTGCAGAACTTTCCCAGCCATCAAGTGTCTTTTGTTACCATTGTTTGGGAATCACCTGCAGAAAAATCCTCAGGAGAGGTGGTAAGTCACAGTGGCATTGCACAGCAATTTATATTTGGCAAAAGCCCTTCAGGGTGAGAGATCCTCTTGAAAGATATGCAGAGGAACAGTGAGAACTAGCTGCAAGGGGGCTATCAATTCTTTAATAACTATTTTTTGTTATTATGTGTTTGAAATCCAGAAGGTTTTTTTAAAAATAATAATAAAAAATTATTCCTGGCATTGGCTTTGCAGCTGAAATATTTGTTACCCTGGAATGG
Source organism: Aspidoscelis tigris stejnegeri (assembly GCA_023333525.1). NCBI lineage: Eukaryota > Metazoa > Chordata > Lepidosauria > Squamata > Teiidae > Aspidoscelis > Aspidoscelis tigris. The sequence goes on from JALMGA010000004.1 coordinate 50,362,550, forward strand.
TTTCAAGAAGATCAAGTCTCCCAGTGTCCTAGTAGCATATATCTCTTGCTGTGTCATTGGAAGGGAGATAACTGATTTAGCTCAAATAAACTCTGCCAAGATTAACAGAAAGTAATGGCTGAGACAGCAGACAAAATATATAAAAATAAATCCCAGACTTATGAGAAGTCTCAGAGGAGAAAAGATAACCAGGCTGAACAAAGGAACAAACATTATTTTTAGAAATCCTAAGAGACTGATAAACTTAAAAGGGGATTTAGGATGCTATATATGCAGTTTGGAATAGAGCAAATTAAGAAGATAATCAAGACCATGTAATTTCTGTTGAAATACTAACTAGCTCTGTTTGTTCAAGTCACTTCACACTGTAAGTGAAATGTACCTAAAGAGGCAAGTCCTTAAAAATAGTGCGTTTCACGATGTTCTTTCATGAAAGTTTGTGACAGGTCTCAGTCCTTATCTTCTTCAAAACACTAGAGCCCTTTCTGCACTGGCCCTGAGGCATTTCCGCACTGCATCGCGTTCGAAACGGAACGCGTTCAGGCGGAAAGCTTAAGACAGCTCCGGGCGCTTTCCCCTTTCACACACAGACGCGCCAGAACGCGTGTAAACGCGTTCCGGAGCGTCTGTGTGCGAAAGGGGAAAGCGCCGGGAGCTGTCTTAGCCGGCAAACGCCGGCAAGGGGCGCGGAGACAGCCGCGGAGGCAGATCGACAATCAGCTGTTTGACAAACAGCTGATTGTCAAAGCCGCGCGGCGTCGGAGGCGAGCCCGCAGCTGTTCGGGAGACAGAAGCAGGCACGAACGCTTCTCCTCCCGAACGGCTGCGGGCGGCTCGTCCGCGTTGGAAGGCATGTAGAGCACTTTAAAGTGCTCTACATTTCGAACGCGGAAAAGACAGCTGCGGACACGTCGGAATGCAAGCCGCGCGCGGGCAATGCGGATGACGTGTCCGCAGCTGTCTTTTCCGCGTTCCGTTCAGCCCCGTGCGAAAACGTCTCTGATTCTGGATTATATCCATTAATGTGTTCACACCTATGTTTTAATCCATCTTCAGTCCACTTTTAGAGTGAGAGAACACATTAGCAAAATGACAAGCTGTTTGCTTTTTGAAAAACCACCTTTGAGTTAGACAATGCAGAAAGAAAATGACAAGTGACTTTGCTGATGTGTTTTTCCACCCTGAAAGTGGCCTGAAGCTGGATTGAAATATAGGTTTGAACAAAGCCCCTGAATAGGAACCTGCTATCTGCATGATGGTACAGGCTACAGCAGGCACTGCCTGAGGCCTACCATTGTCTGCACTAGCATGTGGATGGAATGTCCCTGCTCCGGGATATAATGCAGAGTAAGGCCTAGTGCAGATGATTTTCCACAGCTTTTGGGTAGAATATTATGCTGTTTCCACACAGTATAGGTTATAAGTGTAAAGGTCTAGCAATATAAATTCCACATTCTTCTCTCCCAGCATTCCACAGTAAAAATCAAGTCTGAGTTTGGCCAGTCCATGGAGGGAAGGCTGCTTCTGAATCCATTGTATACTACTTCAGGAGTGGAAGAACATAGAAGGTGATCTGAAGCTGTTTCTGACTGCTCCTGAAGAAGGGAGCCTAGAATATGAATTTAGATATATTACAAAGTGCCAAGAGCCACAAGAAGATATCTTGGCACACAGATATCCTCAATATGTTTTGTTTGTGGGTGGGTGGGTGGGTGTGTTTGAGAGAGAGAATTCTAACACACATTTCAGGAGTCATTATGACTGAAAAAAAGAGTGAATAAGACATTGTTTTTTGTCAGTATATATTAGATTGTCACATGAAGTGAGAGATTTGCAACATGTCTGCTGTCATGTCCTTGTCAGATTTATACCCTGGTGTCTACACTTTCAGGAGCAAATGTTTAATGGGAAAACTTGCTGTAATGACCCTGGGGAAGGAGGTAAGTAGTTAGGTGTAGTTAGTGGTGTTTTTGTTAATTGTTTGACTCCTGGCAGGTTGCTGGAAGGGGATAGTGAGGGGGTGTGGCTTAGCAGCATACCCAAGGGGGATAATTGCTCCTTAGCTTGACCAATGAGATTCCACCAGCAGCCAGGCTGGAAGGCTATTTTAGCCAACAGGCGGTCAGTTAAGGGTTCTTGCTTGGGGAAATAACTGACTGTGGTTGGCCAGGGAGAAAGGGGTTGTTCATAACTGTTGCGAGGGAGAGCAAAGTTAGAGAAAGCTCAGTGATAGAGTAAGGAAACTCTGAGACAGATATTATGGGACTCATAAGCTGGAAGAGAATTAAAGTGCGTAAGTTCGCAATGTTGTTTAATGTAAACCTACCTCTGAGAGTGTTCACATTCAAAGTTCTTTCCTATACTGATCTTTATTTTAATAAAATCATTTTGCTGCTGTTCAATACAAACCTAGTAAGAGTGTGTGATTAACAAAGTAACACTGGTCAGGGAGTCTGGGAAGTGAACAGAAAGTCATTGAGCTTTGTTACATTATAGCTTCACTCAGCCAGAGGCAGAACGAGGCCTTGGGAACTTTTATGCTGGTGTCAGTTGAGAAGAAGAGGGTGTGAGGGGGAAATCACTGCCAGCGCTCAGACAAGAGGAACCTTTTTTTTTGGGGGGGGGGAGGAGTGGTCTGGTGCTGTTAGAGAAACTGTAGGCCACCTGTTCTTACCTGAGCATCCTTTGCTTTCCTTCTGCATTCTGCTGAAATTGTGGGGTAATGAGCTGAGATGCTGTAGAAACTTCCTGCTTCTGGATCTGGTTGAACTTTGCGGTGCTGGGAGCTGAGGTTATCCATTACTTGTGCACTGAATGGAGTCACTGTTCAACTGACTATTGATAGTACTGATCCTTCAGTTGTCTTGCTGTACTTCTAAGATGGTTGGAAGCCAGGGTAAGCAGCCAAATGATGTGATGTGCAATGCTCACACACAGATGAAAGCTTCCAAAAACCATAACAGTGAAGGTGGTCAATCATCACAGCCACAATGGGAGGTTAGAGAGAAAATGCTTCAAATAAGTTTTTTTTCTGTTGGCAGAGAAAACATACTAGCATGCCCTCTATAACTGGAGATCATTCTTGTATTTAACAAGAGTCTGGACAGCACAGGCAAATTCAGAAGTAAAAGCTCAGTGACAATCACAGAGAGACATGGCTATAGTACTTTTAAGTGCACACATCATCCAATTGGAAGCACCAGGACATAATCAATATTGTGAAACTTCCATATGAGCATAAACTTCCTGGGGAATCCAGAGAAAGCTCATTCCTTGGGATAATATGCCTGTGGCTGCAATCATGCTGTCAGAAAGATACTTTGTTCCCTTTCCCTTTTTCTTTATTGGTAAGATTTATAGTTCAATGTCCAGTACTGGTTCCAATTTGTCTGTTGAAATTCTCACCTGAGATCTCAGTTGAAATAACTTTTGCTTCAGGCTTATAGAGAAAACCAAAATCATAAAACATTTTGGCAGAACTAGATGGAAATTCCAGGCACTGGTTAGTATGACTTCAAAACACCTGTATATAAATTGTCTCCCTTGCAGATCTTCCTTCCTTTCCCTTTTTAAAATCAATCCCAACAGTTATTCTTTGCCTCATAGCTGAGTCCACCTAACACAAAAAAGTAGGAAAACCCTTCAGACTGAGTGAGTATATTAAATGGATTGATTTTGCAAAATTACTTTTGGCAGCAGAATTAGAAAATGTTTAATACTAAATTTGAGAAATGTCACTCCTTATTTGAGGCTGGCTGTGTTTTAAGACTGTAATTGAGACCCCTATCCAAGTTTTCTGCCTCTGGAAGTTAGGCGAGTAAATCCTAAATCTTTGTTACAATGCCACAGAATAATGGGTCCTCAATGGGTACTCTAGTGGTAGTGGGAAAAACACCCCTAAACACCGAAAGGTAGATGGCAGTTCCTGTTTTTCCATGGCTTGTTGGTCTCAAGAGTGCAGTCTGCAGACAAATGTAGCCACCACCTTGCTGAAGCTGGTTTAGTGCCAGAACAGATAGCTACCTGAAGACTTCAGGTAGATGATTGTAGATTCCAAGAAAGACAAAATATAAAATACTAAAGGTAATTTTTGTATTGAACTGCATTTTTACAGATAAGTTGCTGAGTACATCTCTCTGAATTTCTGACTGAGGTAGAATTTGAATGTGATATCCCCAGATAATTTATAAAACTAACTGTATGGTAGGACTATTTTAGGTTATAGTAGCATCCTGCTTGTGTTTTTGAAAGAACGTCGCACAGATTTCGATAGACTTGTTCCAAGGATGCTTAGGATTGATTTTGGAATGATACATGTCCAGAAGTGCACTTCTGCATTCATCTGTTATAATAACAATAATTATATAGGTAAAAAGAACAGCAGCTAAAAATCTTTTGCATGCATCTTGAAATGTAGAAACAGCAGGCACCCTTGTCCAGTCAGGTCAAAAATAATTTGCTTCTGAAACAATGTTGTGCATGTGTCAATTTCTGGCACTTCTGGTGCACATCTATAGCTGGCTGCTATTATGTAAGCTAATAGTTCCAGCATAGATTCTGTATTCTAGACACAATGTGCCTGACCAGCATCTAAACTAACATGTCCCTTCTAACATAAAGAAGGAGATCATATCAATCAGCAGTTTAGCAGCAGAAGATGAAGAAGAATCCAGTTTTCTCCCTTATCTAGTAAGCATGCAACCAGCATAACTTGCCTTAAACTGGCAACTAAGATGGCTACACATGTGCACACTTCAATTTTGTGGATTCAGCCTGTTTGAACAGGGTCCAAGCATGTTTCACCTGCTGTCCCTGTTTAGTAATGCAAAGCATCATCCACTGATCTTGTACCTAAACAAGGAACTTTAACTGTTTTTTGTTTCTTTACAGTGCTATGAGGCTTGAAGATAGTTATTTAGCTGGGAATGAAATGCAAAAAACTAACAATAAAAAGATAAGCTTCTTTATTGTCCAATCTTACCATGGTTTTTAGAATTTTAAAATACAAGTGAAGTTAATTGTGATAGAAATAGAACACACTGCACAAGGGTGTTGGAATAAACAATTTACTCTCTTATTTAGAATGACCATGCTTAGATGACTTATGGTGTAACATTGCTCAGCCTCTTGTTACCTGTTCAGCCGTCCTTAGTTTGTATTAAAAATGGTTTATTCTACTCCCTCTTTGGAGAGATTGGGTAGAATGAAGTGTTATGGAAATGTTGACGTATTGGGCACAAATCTGAGATTAGACATGCTTACTGTTAACTGTGGCACAGATTCTCATCTCCCAGGAGGAAATGAATCTAAGACAATGCTTGCATGGCAGGGGGGGAAGTGCTGCATGGATAGCACCACCTCCCTCCTCTGCGCATTAAAAATAATAATGCGCTCATTGCTATTAATGTGGAGGTGTGCTGTTCATATGCTGCTGCCAGTTCTCTCCAGTGGGCCATGTGCCGTATTCAACAATATTTAACACTGCCACGGAGATGGATATTTCTCCTCAAGCAATAGGATTGGTGGCTGTAGGTCTGCTGCTGCAAGCAGACAGTCGGAGAACAGGCTCTGCAGAGCTGTGCTCTCACCCTGGCAGTACCTAGGTGGGCATTGCATGGGGAAAGTGTGGTGCCCACATCTTGCACATTGAAGGAGGCAGTGTTGAACATACACTGGGCCCTCAAAGCACATTCAAAACACCTTACTGGCATTGTGCAGATTCAGCCTAAGTTTACATTTTTATTAGGTTCCTTTAACTATTCTGTGCTTAATGTGTGTTAAAGTAGATGATAGTTATGTTTTGAGTATGAGGTACTGTCTTGAAATGATATCTGAAAGTAAACAAGAAATGAAACTATTATCAAATGGCTTTCCTACTCAATATGCATTTGTATTTAAGTAGCAAATGCCTTTATAATTATTGTTGTTCAATTTTGTTATGAAAACATGGTGTGGCTAAAGTATTTATTATTGGCTGACCAAGGTAGCAGTGCAGCTACCCCAAGCATGATAATGCCAAATATCTGAGCATTGTTAAGTTCCATCTAGGAGATATGTAATGTTTGCTTCAGTATTAAACATTAAATATTTAAAATTCTTCCCTGGTTTAATTTAAGATCTGGAAAGCCATATATTTAAGAATTTGTGTTTTTTAAAGAAGGCTTATGTTTGCCAGTTAATTTGAAGGACTAAACAGCTGCATTGTCAAAGAACTGTCTGGGATGTTGCTTGGGAGGGAATTCAAGATAGCAGAGGGACTTGACGTATGTCTAACAAGCTCTCCCTTTGCTTTTTCAAGTAATGTTCCAACCTTGAGATATCAACTCATTATTTATCTATTTTGGATTGGATTGCAACATTTATGTCAAAGCTACATGCTTCAATTGCTAGACAGCAGCCTTAATTGTCTATTTAGGCTTGAGAAGATATGGCTTTGAAAAATAAAGCAAAGCAATTTCATTTTAGTTTCCTTTGAATAATATAGAATTAAGCAAGACATTTATCTGCTTACTATTTCACAATATAAAAATATAATTTGCAGTGTATCTCTTTCTACAAATGTACAAATTGCATTGAGATTTATTAGTGACTTGTCCTCCATTCAAGGTTCTCAGATAAGATAAAAATTTCCATAAATCTATAGGAAATGATATCATCCATTTTTACTCACAGTCAAAACACTTGGCCTGTGCAAACAGGCCTTCAAACCTGGGGTGATTTTGCACTTCCCTTCCTGTCCCATGGATGGGAAAGATGCACAATGAACTTTACTAGTGCTTGCACTTGTGAGCACTAGTTGATGACAGCCCAGCCCCCATGCAATTGATCACTCACCTGTGTTTGATTGCCAGGTCAGTCCTCCACAGGGTTCCGCCATTTTGAGTATGGTGCCCTGTGCGACTGTGCATCAGCGTCATCACTACAGCTCCACTGACACTTTGCACAGTCACATTGGGGTCATCTGAGGTTCCAGCACACTTGCATGGGACTGCAGATGACATCCTCGGCTGGTAGAAGTGCAGATGGTCAACAGGTGGATGCTTCCAGGTAGGTGCCGGTTGCATGGGGTAAAGGTTAGTTGGCTTGTGGTACATGATGTTGTACACCACAGCTAGTTCATGATTAGGCAGCACCTGAGAAGGCATGGGGCACCTCCTGCAGGTGCAGGTGCACCTGCCCATATGTTGCCTAATCATAAACTATAGGCTGAAGTGCAACTTGGCCCCTGTTTGGGGGAGTGTAAAGAGGTATATTATGCTAGATTAAGCACCTAGCAATCCTAGGCTCTCCTCAGCACATTTCTTCTGCTCTGGGTGAGTTTGCATTGTGCCACCACACAGAGTGACCACCTCTAGATGTGAGCACAAGTTTCACATTTTGTCTCAGTTCAGAGTCACTTGAGAACACTGCTGCCGGCAGAATGCAGCTTGCAGAGAGGAAATTGCACCCTGAATTGTTGTGAGAGGACTGGAAATGTGAGCAGAAACCCAGTTCATTCTTGCCCCATGATTCACCCGTCATTTTCAGCCTTCAAGTCAGCTCTTAGTTCTTTTGGGTACTCAAATTAGATGAGAGCAAGGTGAGAGCATTTTAATCAGCATTCTTGTTAGGTCACCCTAGTCATGAACTGGGGAGGCTTGAGGGCTAAAATGGTTTATTTGTTTGTCTGTGTGGATTCTGCCCATGTTTCAAGTATAATTAGCAGGCATTCTCTAGTACTAACCACACGTTGTACAGGCAGCTCTGATACCTGCATTTGTGGTAGTAGTGGCACACAAATATAGTAATGGCTTATGGATAAAAAAGGACACACAGTGGGAATCCTCATTTTGATCACTCTGAGTCCCATTTTGGTGCTCAGGAGACAAACACAGTTCACAAAGAACTGAGTTAGATTTCTCTGTGTACAGTTCATGCCTTCCTCTGACTTGGTGAACAAGTTGCAGAACCACTCAAAGGCACAGAGGTGAGGTATAGTACCCATTGAATTCTATGCTAGCTACTAGAATGGTACTCTCCTCATTCATTACATTTGAATCAGTGTGGCTTAGTTTAAAGCAAAGTGATTTAAACAAATATAAATTGATGTAAGTTATGGATATGGATCAGTCCTGCTGATAGTACTTCAACATTTGAGCATGCAGTGCTGATCAATAAAACAAGCTAAATCACAGTACAAAAGCCATGGGTTGTGAATTTTAAAAAATTGAAGTGAATTATACCAGATTTTACAGAACTGCAGTTGTCTAGCTTGATTTGAATTATGTCACGCTTCGTAACAATTTATGTCATTTTTATTTGTTTACTACAGTTGTCCATTATTTGCAAGGTTCTACCAAAATTTCATAGATCAGAAACTTTCAGATAACAAGGGGACCAGAAGCAAGTGGATTTTGAGCCTTTGTCTTCTTGGAGGGAAGGATGGAGGATCCACTGGAAAGTGTCCATGCTGACACACACGTGTGACTCTTTGGGTGTTTTTCCACTGTCACTAGAAGTACCCATTAAATATCCATTAATGGGTACAAAAATGCCATTACATACCCATTAATGGATACTTAATGGGTACTTCTAGTGACAGTGGAAAAACACCCTTTTACTCCTACATAAAGCCTTCCTCACAAGTAAGCAAAATATTGGAGTAATAAAGATTTCATCAATCAAAAAGTTGACGTAGGAACAGCCAGAAGTCAGGACAGGTATATATTCACTTGCCAGATGTAGCCATTTCATGCTCTGCCCTCCAAAAGGAATAACTGTCCACTAAACCAGGAAGAACCAGAGACATCTAACCATAGGCTTTTAATTTGGGGACACATACAAGGTGCCCAACCTGACTTCCAGTTTGATTTCTGGTCCTTTGCTGGCAAGATTGAATTATCTCTGCAAACAGAGTTCTGCTTACAGAGATGATCCAGGCAGATCCCCGTCACCCAAAAGTACCCCTCCTATAGCAGCTTCTTTGACATGGGTCTCCATTTAGCTCCTGCTCCCCTCATGCTGCCTCTTTCAATGAGGGTTTCCATCCAGCCGCATGTGGATGGAGCCAAATAAGAAAGTTCAACTTTATCTTAAATCACTGAGTACCTTACTGTTAAGGAGTAAATAAATTGGACACGTGAAGGGGTGATGGAAATGAACACCCTAGTTTGCCAACCTAGCTCAATTGCTGTTCCCTAATTTTCTAATTTGTAGAAAATAACTCTGTGCAGTTAGGATTTTGTTGTACTAATGAAACCTGGAAAATCAAAGTTCTAGCCATCTGTAATTCAAAATACAATTGTTCAATTTGTGGAGGGAAGTTGAAATATTGAGGGAATGAAAAGAGCAAGCACACTTATCTTCTGACTGCCTTTTTTTGTTTATTTTGTTTATTTATTTTTAGCCCTTAATATTTTCATTGAAAACTCTACAAGCTTAATCTGCCTGTCTTCTTCTGATGTTTAATTCCAGTGAAATAATAACATCTTGTAAAGGTTTTCTCAAAAAATTGCTTAATAATCAACAGTGGGGCACTGGTGAGTAACAACGCTCCTAATTTTCACCTGATCAAGGATGCATACAGACATTGGTTACTTATTCCACTGTACCTTCTGCAACTGGACTTGTCTATCCCACATTGGTCTGTTTAGCCACCAACGCACATGCAGCAATCATGATCAAGCCTTCTCTAATTTTCGTTCATGAAGCCAAGCCATGATGATTTGGATAGTCTGGAGTAAAGCAAGGATATTCCAGAATATCCATGCTTTAATTCTGGAACATCCAAATATAGTGGAATAAGTAGCTGACATCTGGATGCAACCCAAGTCAGGTGATGAAGATGAAGAACAAGATATGTTCCTCATGCATGCAGCATCTGCAACCCTGTAGGTCCCCTTAAAGGTAAGCTCATTGAATTCAGTGGGAGTTGCTTCTACATAATTTTGTGTAGAGCCATGAAAGTAATTTATTTTTAGTCCTTAATATCTTCATTGAAGATTGTACAGAGAGAGTTCCAAGCTTAATCTGAGTTTAATTTGCTTCAGTGTTTTGAATAGAATACATGTAAAGTAGTCTGTCAAGCAGATACTGTACTTCTGGATAAGGTAACCTTTTTTTTCCCTCAAGAAGCCTTTGTGGACATTAGTGAAAAAGCTCCCTCTGCTGGAGTGCTTTTTTCTAGCAACAGAGTAATCTGCATTGGACGTGTTGCCCCCTTTTTTGAAGATGTTTAATAGATCCAGTAATGGTGTGTTCCGATTAATGAGAGGAATCTCTGCTTTCCTTTCCAGAACCCCTGATTAAATAGATAAAACAGTGCTGGGTGAGCCCAACAACAGCATATGGGTCAGCAGCAGACACCCCCTCCCAGCATCTGCAGTGTTACATTGTATTAGACACATTGTGGTTTGTAGCATGTGCATATAGTTAAAATTTCACGCCACAGTAGGATGAATTGCCTTACTGTGGCTCCCTATTTAGATTTTTATCACTTTCCAGGCTTGTGTAACTGATAGATGTTCAATTATATGTAAAGTGACTATTAAAGCATCAGTACTCATCTAGGGGTCTTGGTCTCCTCTCCCCTTTTCTCTTGAAATTGTGTTAAAGCCATTAGTGCTACAAAGAAATGTGCATTCATCAGGTATAGCAGTGGAGGCCAGGGTGCATATTACAGCTTTTACTGCATATGAGACGTTGCAGTCCTGTTCTTAAGAACTGCCAGGCAGATTGGGAATCACGGTCACGGTTAATAGCAGCGAATTGCCAGCTCTTGATGGGTGGGTAGTCACTCTTTTCAGTGGCTGCCCCCTGGGGGAGAAGGTAGAAAAACAGAGGGAGGGAATTAGAGTGACTTTGCACACTTGAGCGGGTTCATGCCGCTGGATCAGTGGCAAGCATTGGCAGGGCTCCACTCTGGGGAGGCTCACAACAACATCACAGTCTCATTTTACCAATTGGTGTTGCTATAGCCAGTGGTGCTCAGAGGGAGAGCAGAGGAAGGAGGGGTTGTGGAGGAGGAGAAGGGAACACAGGAGAGTGGGCTAAATTAAACAACAAAAAGTGTTTTATAACTAAGTAGATTTCAGCCTACAACTGTTAGCAAAGTGATGCTAATTGTACAGAGCTCCCGGAATTTTAAGTTTCAGTATGTGATTAAGGAGTTGGCTCACAAACACTCTGCATAACCTTAATTTTTTCAAGGTTCTTTGGGTGTAGAATGGTTTATAATAATGATTTTGACTAATACCATTTTTGACATGCAACTTTAATGCTTAACCTCAGTACAACTCCAAAGTGTTTCATGTGTATTCAGCTGTAAAGAGTGATGATTTAAAGGGATAATATGAGAAAAAGGTCATTCTAGAATAAACCTTTTACAAATTGCATAAAGGTAACTTACTATTCCACAAGTAGAGAGAGCTATGCTGCTTTTCTTATTATTTTTTTCTGCTTGATTCAAAAAGTTGTTGAGACATGATAGGGGAAAAAAACAGAACAATGAAATGGAAAACTGCAAGCAGTGAACATTTTTGTGACGGTTATAATTTTGTTGTTGCTAAAAATACTCTCAAATAATGTGGTTATTCATCTTCTTTCTTTTTTGGGGGAGAAGAATTCGCTCCAACAAGAAAATGCTTTTGTTGGTTGGAGGATTGCCTCCTGGACCTGACCGGCTTCCCAGCAATTTAGTTCAGTATTATGATGATGAAAAGAAGACATGGAAAATACTGACAAGTAAGCAGTTTATTTTACGTTGAGTTACCCTGATGAATTTTAAAACATGGTTAATCAAATTAGACACTTTATTGATTTGCTTCTCTAGAGAGATTTATTTATCTTTTACTGGGGTTTCACAATGGAAGAATAAATTGAGATTGTGGATGATAGTAAGCTAATAGCAGAATAAGCTTAAATTAAAACTGGCTTAAAATCATTTAAGTGCACAAACTTTCCAAGTTTTCTTAGATAAACCATTATCTTGTAAAAACCTTTGTATTTTAAGGAAATGAATGTTGTATGTTATATGGTCACAACCCAACCCATTGAGAAGGAAGATATTTGATTTCAATGGGAGAGTTAAATGTGTCCTCAAATCACTCATTGAAACTAATGAGACCTAGAGGTGCTTAACTTTGGCTTGTGGATGTTGTCTAATTAATGACATGCTTTTGAACTCAAATAGCTTTAGACTGCATTGTATACCTTTCGGTACTCATTTGCCTAGACTGAAAATAACAGTTGTCACCATAATCTTATTCAGGTCTTCTTGATACAAATATGTATATAGCATTCTAGTAGAGTTTTTATCCCTCTTTGTCTTAAAGGACAACTGTGCTTTACAGTAAGCATTTTGTCTTGATCTCAAGAATATATTGTTATATTGGTTACGATTTCCAGTCTAACTTGGTCAAGGAATCAATTTTTTTTCCTGTCTAGTGCAGCAAGCTGTGTATGTTCTGGCCCCCTTGTGGGCAGACTAGCTGCACTGGTCAATAAAACTACATTTTTAACTGTCAGAATTGCCAAAAGCTCTTCAGATAAAATTATTAATGGGCAATTTTGATCCATAAATCAAAGCTATACATTAAAAGCTGGACAATAGACAAAACTTTGGTTTCCTGACAGAAGTGCTCTTTCCATGGCAGCCTGATCCTAAGATGCCATTTTACATGTCGTGGTAGGAACAGAAGCTTAGAGGAAGATATTAGATCAGGGAACCGGTTTCCATGATGCCCTATCCAATTACTTATCTTGATGTTTGCAGCCTTTCCATAAGATAAAATAAATACTGCATAAAGGGGGGGAAAGTAAGAAATACAGCAAGGCAATATGATTTTTCAACAGCCAGTCACTTCACCCCATGCTGATCGAAGACACAGGGCAAGTTCACACTTTGCCTCCCACTGCTGGGAGGCAAAATGCTAGAATGCTTTAGGCATGTGCACTTGTGGATGCCCAAAACATTCAACACTTCTTCCAGACTAGGCTGTGGAGCATGCAACATGAAGCAACACACATGCATATGGCATCAACATGCATGTGGAAATAGCCTTAGCAAGCTGTCATGGGCTGCATGCTCTGCCCACAAAGGGACCTATAATAGCAGTGACAAAAAGTGGAGAAAGCAGGTAAGTTCTTCATTTTGTGGTTCTACTTGCAAGTCAGATAGGGAAGCCAAATAGAGCTGACAGTCCTTGGTCTCTAATCCCTGTTAGTGTTCGGTGCACATGAGTTTGGCACATCCTTAGTCCCTTATTTTCTTTAGAGTAATTTGTTTTAGCAGACATAACAATATAATGTTTCAATGATGCTTTTGCTCATTCTAAGTCTACTGCCAGTTAGCTAAGTATGCTAGGAAGTGTATCCTTTTGAACTCAATTACAGTTGTTCTGGATATTTTGAACAGATTTCTACTGAGTATTTGTTGAATCCGACAACTTTGCAGTTATTGTCTACATCCTGAAGAAGAATTAGAAGTGTAATCCATGGTGTGTTTACTCAGAATTTGCTAAATGCAAATAAAAAAGAAAGAGTTCATTTCAAAACAGTAATATTGAGGGTTGGAATACAGATATGCAACCGCAGGGTTTTAGTGGATGTTGGAAAAAAATATACAAGAGAATGTTAAACAGAACAACGAATTATCTGTTAATGATTAAAGTGTCGTCTTTCACAGAGAGTCCATTGTGTCGGGTGCAGCAGAAGGTTAGACAGCGAAAAGGAGTTGGAAAAGGCAGAGTGGCTTGTAGGTGAGACAGTTTTAAGGTTGCAGTTCATTGCAAAGCGACATGAAAGTTGATCCCACTTAAGACAGGAAATTAGATACAAACTAGCCAAGTCTGAATTGAAACACGTAGGTGGAAAGCATCCTGAAATTATGAGCTTCTGGATGCATGGAGCATTGGCCACTTGCCATTAGGGCTACAATCACACCAGGACAAGATATTCCATCTTGAGACACACTGGAAACTCAGGACATTTTAGACCAGGACACTTTAGGCCTGTTCCATATGCTGTAGTCATAAAGGATGGAACCGGAGCTTCTTGTAACTCTCAAAGGCAGCAGGAAACAGAATTGGCAGCTCCAAACTGATGTGGGAACATCCAAACAAAGGTGCTGCAAGGAGTGTACCATGGATTGAAACTTACCACTGTTTCCTCTTTCCATGCTTGGGACTCAGCACTTCTGCCTTGCCCATTGCCTTTCCAGCCATTGCTGCTGCTAATTGTCTTAGTTCCTGAGGTTTCAGGAAATCCAAAGTGCCAAGCAGGTATCTTGCATCTCACTCTATCTTCTGCCCAATCCTCTATTCTCTGGTAGGCATCCACCTCTGGCTCCATGCTGAAACTGAGTGGGGCAGAGATCAGCAGCCTTTCATCTGGGTCCATTTCTTGCAGCTGAAATGGACTTAGTGTTGGGATAGGGTAGGTCAATTTAAGGGCAGACAGTATGCAGAAAAAATGGAATGACATTTCTGGTTGTGATCCCTCAGATCCTTGTATTGCCTCAGTCCATCTTAAAGACTGGGTGTAACTGCAACCAAATGGTCAAGAATCCTTAGACCTTCAGATGGTGAACTCCAGCTCCACCAGTGCTCAAAAAGGATAGGATTTCTAATCCAGCAGCAAAAGGTCAAGTGTTAACCCTTCCACCACTCCTAGACTTAAGCAATAAAAACTAAATTTAAAATGAACACACTAAAAACAATAACAGCACCTGAAAGTAGGGAGGGGTAGTTTTGTCCTTAGCCAAAGTCCAAAGTAAATAGGTACTGAAACTCCAATCATCTAGGTCGGTGATGGCCAACCTATGACACGCGTGTCACAGGTGACACGCCAAGCCCTTTTAGGTGACACACCTGGTCACCCTGGCACCTGGGCATGTAGTGCTTGCTTGTTCTTGGACTGTACAAAATACCAACTTTCAATTGAAGATTTAGCAAATGTAAAGAATTATTCATTTTTGCTTTTAATAAAATACATATATCAAAAATATAACTTTCTTACTAGAGCTACAAATATCACAAAATTATGGATATTTCTGGAAGTGACACAGCACCCGAGTTAAGCTAGGTTTTCTTGTGAATTTTGACACACCAAGCTCAAAAGGTTAGCCATCACTGATCTAGGTTATTGTTGTTTTAAACAAACAAGTGAACAAAATGCACTGCTTTACTTCTTGGAAATAAACTGAAGTTGGTGGAGTCTCTCAAAGAGAGAGAGAATATATACTTTTTGTTATTATTGTTATTCATGATTATACAGCTCTTCCAAAAATGTTCCTACTACTAAGGCAATGATGTATTACTTTTACTTTCATTATATGTTTTTAATCAGAGCGAGACTTCACCCTAGATAAAGTGATGTTTTCTGCATGGTCTCTCTTGTTTTTGCTGAAATGTTTTGACATGATTAATTTTACTTTAATGCTTTTGTCTTCTTGTATTGGTTAAGATATAAGGATGAACTAGGACTAAAACACTTGTTTTTCTTAGTATCATTGAGATTTTTTTAAAAAAATATACAATATGAAGAAATTGATACCAATTGGAATTAATTCTTTTGTTATCCAAAATAATTTATTTTTAAAAAGAAGTTATTGTTACTTGTTATTAGTTTATTACTAATGTTTCTTTTTGTAATATCAATGCCTAATATTTTAATGGCAACAAGGAAGAATTGCATTCACATCCCATAAAAATATATTGCATTGATTTCATCAAATTCTTCCTTTTTTAATGGTTTCTGGGTATACTGGTAGGTACCTGTGATACACCTGTTTTGTTTTGTTTTTTTGTAAACACTAGTAGATTTGAAAATTGTAATACTACACTTGTAAAGTAATTAGGTCCATGTAAAAGAAAAGCCTTGTACTAAATCCAGAGAGGGTATGTTAAGGTTAGGGCCTGCATCAGTGCCTGCATCTGTCTTATGCAAAAATTTAAAGTGAGTGACAGTTGAAAAGGAAATGGTTCCATGTCTGGCAGTCACAGTTAAAAACTGTAGATTTTACTTCTGGAACAATAAAATTTGAGTCGGTCATTTACACACTCTGTAAATCCAAATCAAAGCATCTTCAGCAAATACCTCTCAAATCCTGCCTGAACATATCCAGTGGGGGGGATGCTACTACTATCGTAGATAATTGATTTGATGATTGAACTAGTCAGCTTGTCCACTGCACTACCATCTTTATCATGTTCACACACTCAGCCTTCTCTCTTAGCTTTCATTACAGATGCTCCTTTCCCCCTCTGTTGTAATTGAATTCCATGTCTGCAGATAGCACTGTGCTGGGATCTACCAGAATGTTATCAGAGCTCAAGGTCTTGTGGTCTGAATGTGATCGGGGATTTGGGAACCAGGCGTGAAGAGCTGTTGGATATATATGCTAAACAGAGCTGTACTCTTTGTGATCTTTTATTGAAGAAAAGACTTGCTAACATGGCTAAGCTTTTTCTTCCTAGGTTTGTGACCTGATGCTTGGAAAGTGATCTTGACAGAATTGCTGCTACAAATAGCAAACCCTTTCTTGAAATTGGGATCACAGTGGATGGGGCCAACAAGTATATCTAGAAGTGTCCAGAACAGGTGTATGCAGATTCAATGGCCTAATTTAAAGTCTGCCACCTGCTTTGGGGCAAGTCAGATCAAAGAGAGATTTGATATGCTTATAGTGCTTCTGATATGTCCTTCACCAGCAGTAACTGTTGTGGCCAACCAAATTTGTCTTAAAACCATCAAGTCAATTTTGGATATATATATATATATGCTACTCTTCTCCATGGCATTTTTTCAAATATTTGAAGAGTTCTTTTCTCACACTTAGACATACAGTGCTGTGAAAAAGTGCTTGTCTCCTTCCTGCTTTCTTCTATTTCTTCATATTTATCGCACTTATTGCATTTAATTTGAGGATCTGTGTCAATTAAAAGTCAAAGACAATCACAGAATATGGCTTCAGAGTTCCTGACCTCCCAAGTTGCTGACCTGGAAGCACCACTTCCTGATGTTTGACAATACAGGTGTTTTTCCACTGTCACTAAAAGTACCCATTAAGTACCCATTAATGGGTACGTAATGGCATTTTTGTACCCATTGATGGGTACTTAATGGGTACTTCTAGTGACGGTGGAAAAACACCCTATGTCACTGAGCTTTGTATACCAGACCACATTCTGCAAGCTGTCAGCACACAAGCCGTGGTTAGTATGCCAGAGTCGAATGCTTCATGGACTGTTTGTAAGCAGTCCACAGTTGGGGTGATATGTAGCCTTTTCACAATACAGCCTCTAGTGCATAATTAGTGCGCCTCTGGGGAAGAGCATACGCATGCGGAATAGGCTGTTACTTTCTCCAAGTGTTTCCCGTCCCCAGAAGTGCACTAATAGTTGATTATATGTGGAGCATGAAATCGTACTACACACCTTAACCAAAGTTACCTAATTACTTACCTGAAGCATCCAGTGGCACAGCCATTCACTCGCGCTGGTGCACCAGAAGACTGTAGACGCGACTGTACGAGCATGTGCACAGAGCATCAGCATTGTCAAGGCGATGGTGCTGACACATATGCAGTCATGGAGGTGCTCCTGATCTTTCATTATGATTACCAGTTCAATTAATATTCAGCTCCATTTGTGTCTCTCTATTGCTCTTCTCCTAATGAAAGTCTGTTATTACTCAGTCTTCAGAACCTATGGCTGTTCAGTCCTTCTCTATGTTTTGTAGAAAGTCCATAAAGGGTTGCCAGTTGTGGTGACTCAGCCAACCTCTCCCTTCCCCATCCTCTACAGAGTATCATGAATTAGAAGCGAGCTGATAAGTGCCACAGTCAACTGCCAGTTCCCTAAGGGCTTTAACCTAAAGTTTTCTTACTGGCATCCTGCTTTATATGCCTAATGTAAAGGCTCCCTTAAAGCAGCAGACTGACTCCCATGTAAAGCAAAATACTTGAAGTTTATTGTTACAAAAAGGAGAAAGTAAAGAAGCAAGCTTGAAGTTTGGCTTTAAAGTCTTTAGGTCACTTTAAAAAAAGTTGCTTAATTAAGTTTCCTCCCTTCTGTCATTTGCCCCCATGTAAGCCACAGTCCCTATCAGGCTCCATTTGAAAGCCTAAATAGTCCACAGCCCCTTTTCACAGAGCTTTCCCTCTCAGCTCTGAGAGGAGAGTTCCATCATAAACACATTCAGAGTCTGTAGCAGTTCTTAGCCTTCCGCGTGAGCTCTCCTTCCCTCTGGCACTGAGAGAAGAGGCCTACGCAGTTCCTTGGAGCAGCACTTCTTGATCCCACTCTAACCCCGACAAGACGTGAGCGAGAGAGAGACCCCGAGCTGCTTTGTCTGCTGCTTTTATAGTCTGCGATCTGGCAGCTCTGATTGGTCCATTTTCGGCAGGCTTGTGTGGCTTCTAACGGTGCTCCATCCCTCTTGTAAATCACGGGTCACTGAAAGCCCAGAAGCTGCTGCTCTGCTGTCTAGCCTTGGCGCAAACCCCACACCAGTTCTTTGCAATAGTCTAAAAGGTAATCATTTTAGAAAGAGTTAATGATATGCAAGACATTGTAAGGCTACAGTTTTATGCAGACTTACAACCTCATTGAACATAGTGCCTTTTCCACATAGTAGCCAACTGCAAGCTGAACCATGCATAAAGAGGAAAATGGCTGGTCCCTCCTGGATTTGACTATCATGAGAAATACATGGGGGTTATGTGGGCATCAGCTTAGCTCAGTGCTAAACAATGTAGAGACAGGGCTTTTTGCACTCTTATTAGGCACGATGGCCAGTGAATGTCTGGAATACAAGGGCATCCACACTTTGCAGTGTCCAATGTATCCAAGCACTGAGTAAGTGTGACTGCAGAGGTCACCTTGTCATGGCAATAGGCATCCATGGCGCTGTTTCTGTGGTGACTGGGCAGTGCAGTACGCAACTGCAGCAGTGCCTCACAGCACTACCCCTGGCTCCATTTGCCTGGAAGAGGAGCAGACAGAGCCATCTAGTACAGCTGTAGAGCACTTTTTAGTGAAAAAAAAAGAGCTGTGGAATGCTGTAACAAATGTGGTTGCTTCTAGGCATTAGGCAAAACACACTTATTTTTCCAGGCCTGTGAAAATGTTTCAGGAGCTGCTCTTTTTTGTTCTGCTGTTTATTGTCTTTAAACACATCATGTGTAGCTTTATTGCGTGTTTTAGAATAGGTTATATGTTCCTTGCAATCCTTTGAGAAGAAACATGGGGTAGAAAACAAATTTCTAATAATAGTAAAGAGTAAGGGCGAGTTCCCATTTAAGGAGGAAAACAGAATATACATTGAGATTTACATTGGGATTTGCATCGATATGTAAAGTATGTTAAAAGGAAGCAAAGAGCATCTGGCAATCAGATTCAACCCCAATTTTCTGTCCCCACTCTAAACACTTAAAACGCTTCCAAAAACGGATTGGGGAAAGCGATTCTTTCGCCTCCTCTCCCCATTGTCCAGGGCACATGGGAGCAGTGGGAACTCAAGGCCCGTTCGCCCACTCACCTCCACAGCCACCATCACCAGCAGGGGTTCCCTCCGGAAAAAAGCACCCTGGCTCTGCTGCTGCTGCTGCCACCTGCACACACAGCCTTAAACATTCACACATCTCCCAGAACCTGCAGCAGCTTTCTTTCCTTTCCCTTTCTAAAGGTCAGAACTTTTAAAGAGCCAGAATTGTGCAGAATTGCAACATTGTTATCAGGTGTGAAGTGGGTGGATTGCTACATTGAAACTGCTGCTGTACAGGGTGGATTTTTACAGTGAAACCAGCTGCTGTACCTTTTAACTGAAAGGGCTGACCTGCAGGGTGAAACCCCAATCCATTTCATGATGTATTTGCCCAAATACTACTCTACTGTTCCCACTATAGTAAGGAAGAAGCGGTTTAAAAGCCAAATAATCCTCAAAATACCCCTGAAACTGATTACCAGTGGGGATGACGAGGATCCAGACCATTTTACTTGACTGGGGGTGGGAACGGCAAGGATCCAAATAGTTTTTAAACAGTTTTAAGTGATAATGGGTATGCAGCCTAACAGTAATAAATTATTATTTAAATCACTTGAGCTTTAGATATGAGCATTAGCTAAATAAATTGAAGAGGTAAATAGCTTTCTTCAGATCCACGGTGTAGGCTGGTTGATGTTGATTAATCCTGTTTCATTTATTTATTGTTTATATCTCACCTCAACTTCCCAAGCCCTAAACAGACAGTGCATAATGCAAGAATTGACAGACAAAAATACAGGATGTACCAAAATATACAAAATGGTCAAGGACGTAGATTCATAAAAATAGTAGCACAGTCTATTAAATCTGTTATAACTGTTTCCCACCATGAGGTGCCTATGTTTTCATTTGTACAGTTTAAAAAACTGCTTCTCTGTGGAATGATCACATACCACTTGGGAAGTTAATCTGAATATTATTTTAGGTATATGCTTGAGATATTTGCATTTGATGTGCAGATGAAAGCTGAGCAAAACTTCCTATTATTATTCTTAAACTGTTGGAAAGCCAGAGGTAATTCCCTTCTATGGCAGGCATGGGCAAAAAAGCAAAGGAAGAATGTATGTGTGAGAGGGAGGGAAGGAGGGAAAGACGGGAGGGGGGGGATTGTTACACCAGAAGGACTTCCCCTGCAGATCTTTAGGCGTAGGCATGTCAATATTGGAGAAGGTTTTCCTTTATCTATTTGGACCCAAGCTTTATAAGGCCTTATAAGTCAAGGTAAACACCTTGAATTGAATTTGGTAGCAAATTGGCAGCCAGTGAAGCACTTTTAAGGCCAGCATGCTGTGTATCTGACCACCTGTTCTGGCAAGCAGCCTAGCTGCTGCATTCTACACTAGCTGCAGCTTCTGAACCATCTTCAAGGGCAACCCCATGTACAACACATTACAATAGTCCAATCTGAAAGTTACCAGAGCATTGATTAATGTAGCTAGATAGTATTTTTCAAGAAAGAGCTCTACCTGGTAACCCAGTCGTAGTTTTGGCCATTGTCTTTACCTGAGTTTCAAGTACCAGTGCAGAGTCCAACAGCACTCACATATTTTGCACCTGTCTGAGGGAGTTCCAACCCCGCCGAAAACAGGGTACCTCCCAACTTCATGGACCTGAGACCCTGTGACACACAGCACCTTGTCTTGTCTAGATTCAGCTTCAGTTGCACTTCAACCACCTCTCATGATTTAGATTGCATGAGGAAAAAGAGCTGAATGTCATGATACTCTTTACTCCAGATTTCCGGATGACTTCTCCCATTGGAATCATACCAGTATTAAAAGCATGAGAGATGAAATTGAGCCCCAAGGAACCCCACAAGTGAGTTCCCAGGATGTCAAGCAAGAATCTCCTACAGCCACTCTCTGGGATTGGCCTTGGAGATAGGAGTGGAACATGGCACCTCCCAAATTCCATAGCCTGTCCAGAAGAATACCATGGTCAATGGTATCAAAAGCTGCAGAGAATTCCAGGAGAACCAACAAAACTCACTCCTTCCGTCTTTCTCCCAGAGAAGATAATTATCCTAGGATACCAAGGTACTCCCATACCATAACTAGGCCTGAAACAAGTTTGAAATTACTGTAGATAATCTCTTCTAAGCATGCCTACAGTTGAACAGCCACTACCCTGCCACTACCATGTCCCAAAAATATATGTTAGCCACCAAGTGATAGTTGTTCATGTCTTTTGGATCCAGGGAGAACCTCTTGAGGAGGGAATATATCACTGTCTCTTTTAAGAGCTGTCAGAAACTGTATCAACCATGTGCAAAAGCAGATGATGTGCTGCTACAGCAGTGGTTCTCAACCTGGGGGTCGGGACCGCTTTGGGGGTCGAACTACCCTTTCAGAGGGGTCACGACGAGTCTCCCACCACTCTTCCCTCCCACCTCCCAGCTGCTCTGCCCCCGTGGTTGGGGGTCTCCACAACATGAGGAACTCCATTAAGGGGTCGCGGCATTAGGAAGGTTGAGAACCACTGTGCTACAGCTATAGCTACTTCCTTGTGAGCAAAAAAGTATGAAAGATTGCTTTGCTTACTTATAGAAAAGTAAAGGGAGACTAGGGACTTGAAAAGAATTTAATCTTTTGGTATATCCTTATTATTTTCAAAAACTGACAGTATACGTTTGTTGTAATGGTATCCAAATTGTTCACAATTGAATACCTTGCTCTAATTTGAGGAATAATTTTCAGTCAAGTCTCTTACTCTTGCTTTATTCACTCAACAATCACCAGCACAAGGGTTTCTGCTTCAGTACTGGGTTAAGGTTGGTTTCAGGGTTGCATTGTAAAGCTTGAGCAAACATTGGCACATGACTAAAGTAGCAGCTTCAATGTTGTGTGCTAGACAGCTTTAATGAATGCTTTGGCTATCTGAGGAACTAATGACTCCCCTAGAAGCTAAAATTGTTACACTTTTAAATACACTCATCACATCTGTCTCTTTGTGTCTGTTTTCTGTATTTGTTTTTAAATCTATTCCCGCCTTTTTTCCCCCTTAGAAAGCATTTAAAGCAGCTCTTAATAAAAATACAGACATCCACGAAACAAGTGGAAATATAATGGTGATTCTGCACTGACCAGAATGCTGGACCTGTGGGTGTACTAGGGGTTTCTCTTCCACATGCAGATGTAGTCTCTTGTATACTGGCCAGTACTGAATTGCCCTAAGAAGCTACACTGGCTGGCATTAGGTCTCTGGCATTTTAAAAAGGAGTGTTTCTATCCAACTCGGCCAACTTACTCTGTGTGGAGATGCAGGCATGAATCCAGGATCGTATGATCTACCACTGAGATATATTCCCTCCATAGGATAAAATCCAATAAAATTAACTACAGTAAAAATTAGAAGAAATTTTATCCCCCACCATCCTTTAATATTTTTAACTTGTCTAGCCAGAAAAAAAGGCAAAATATTAGATGAGGTGAACCGGCTACAATAAATTTGTAGGAGCCTGTTTCGTGAGAGAATCAAGCTAATTTTGAAAATATATATTTGTATTTCACAGAAAAAATAGCAAATCCTATTTATGAAGAGGATAGAAGTATGTGTCTGTGTGTCTGTGTGTGTGTACGTGTGTGCATGCACACATTGTACGGTAGAATGTAGCCACACAGTGTCTGCGCCAAGCATGATATATGGCTCCATTCCTATTAATGATGCATGGCTGCATATCTGAAAGCGAGACAGAAAACTTGTAAAGAAGAATGGGAATCTGGCAGATTGTCACAATGTCTACTGTATTGGTGATTTTTTTGTTTTTGTTTTTCAATTTCAAATACTTCCTCAATAATAATCAGACCTTTCCCTAGTGTACTTAATTAGATAATATTAATGAATGCATTGAGTAGTGTCTTTATACTTTTATTACTCAAATGAAACTGTTTTTAATATTTTGGATAAATTCCTTCCATTCTCCCTCTCTTTTTTTCTCCTTCTTTAACAACCATCCATTCTAGGATGACTGTACTGTGTTAGCTTTATGTGTTTGGACCAGTTTCCCCCCATATCCTGGGGAGTTTTTGCACTTCCCTTCCCATTCCATGGATGGGAAAGGTGTGCAAACAACTAATGCTGACTAGGGCTCACACTTGCAATCACTAGTCAACATTAACCTCCCCCCCACGCGATCGAACACTCACCTCTGTTCAGTCGTCAGGCCAGTCCTCTTCAGAGTGCCATCATCTTAAGTGCAGCACCCTCCGTGACTGCGCATGCATCAGCACCATCACTATGACAATGCGGATGCTCTGCGCAGTCATGTCGGGGTGATCGGAGCTGCCAGCGCACT
Organism: Aspidoscelis tigris stejnegeri; assembly: GCA_023333525.1. Classification (NCBI taxonomy): domain Eukaryota; kingdom Metazoa; phylum Chordata; class Lepidosauria; order Squamata; family Teiidae; genus Aspidoscelis; species Aspidoscelis tigris. Next base: position 50,386,368 of record JALMGA010000004.1, read on the forward strand.
TGCACAGCAGTTCCGATGACCTTCACGGCAGTCAGAACTGTGAATGCTCACCAGCTGAATGCGACAGGTAAGTCTAAAGTAAGGGTTAATGAGCTTGTGGAGGAATTAGGCAACCTCTGGGCAGGCAGGGGGCATTTCTAGCCTGTTAGCAACTCCTGGCAGTGCAGATGCTCCTGCCCAGAGGTTGCCTAATTGCATAGTATGAGCTGAAGTACAAATTCAGCCCTTGTTTGGTCAACTTTTATTTATTTACAGTCTACATTCAGGGAACAACCTTGCAATAAGGGCCTAGGCCGCAATGATTGGTGGCAGATTGGTTTTCTTACAATTAAATTTAGGGGGATATAAGTAATAAAGAGAGCAACAGATACAGATGCCCTTATTAAAGAATGTTGAAAATGGTTTGTTTTAATACTGCCCTCAACTTTATAATCGTAGTGATGAAAAAGTACAGATAAAATACTTAAAAACCACTAAAAATGCTGACTGGTATACTATACCGGTCAGGAGCGGGGGGGGGGGGGGAGCCCAAAATTTCCTTGTTTTCTTGGCAATGTGCATACTGGATATGTTGTAGATGGCTAGTTCTTCCTGTATGAGAAAGAAGTGCCTGTTTTAAAAATTGCAGATATCAAGCTCCTTCTAAATTTAGACGCCTCCTTCTATATAAATTGAGGAATGCTTTTCTTTAATGGAAAATCTTCTAAACAGCTTATTTAACTGATTGTACATAAGAACCTTACAATCCTCAACTATATATTTGCTGTGTGGTTTTGATTGCAAAAAAAATGTAACATTGAATCAACCATAAGGCAGTAAGCAGCAGCAGTTTGTAGTGTGAAGGAGGAAACCAGAGATGTATTTGGACTGCCAGAGGACTAACAGACTGATTTTCATTCAGTTTGGATTTGAAGAACCAAAGAAAAGACAAAACAAATATTATAGTATTCCAATTGTGGTACAATAAATGGGAACAGTAGGAGCTCAGCCTTTGACAGGATTGGCACCGAAGACATTTGTTTTCTGAACAGTGCATTTGATTTCCTTTCCTCAACTGAACAGGAAGAACAAGCAGAAGTTAACTGCTGAAAAATCCATCTGTGTCATTCATGTAGCATTTAGCTTCTTTGTGGTTGGCTGCAAATTCTGGTTAATAAAATAATTTAGATCCTCTTGAAGTGGGGCACAGCAGGGCAGACAGCTAGGAACACCATCTAGTGTCAAAGTCTACAATTGCAATGAATGAGGAATTGACTAAAAGAAAGAAGAAAATCATAAAGATATAGTAGCTGCCATTATTAACTTGACATATTAAGACTGCAGTCGTTTACTTGCATATCTGCTATTAAGCCCCATTAGACACTCTGAGGCATAGATTTAAACAGGTAGGTATAAGCTAATACTACATACCTTCTAAGCAAAGATGAGATATTTGTGGCCTCCAGATACCGTTAGGTTTCATTCCCAGTGGTTTCAGGCAGCATTATCAATTACCAGTGCGATGAAAGTTTAGTCAAAAACATCTGGAGGAGCAAGCATTCCTCATTAAAGAATTTGTGCACCTGTTGTAGAATGCCAAAAACAATCTCTATTTTAGTCATAGTGAGCACTTGTGTGAACAAAACTAATGAAAAGAAATCTGTACCCAGAAAAAATACCCACAGCTTTCTGGAATATTTTTCAAAGGGGTAGGGACTGAAGTTCTAAAACATATAAAAACTGAGGAGCTTCCTCTGTGAAGGCTGATTCCTGAGATGCTAAGATGACAAATAATTTAACAGTGGACTTCCAAATAGAAATACACATGGAATTGATTTTAAAGGGACTTCTTTGTTCAAACGAATACTCAGTTCAACTTCTGTCAAAACATGCAGGTGTTTTGTTGGAACAAGTATTTTAGATGTTTCAGTCATAGCTGACAGTGGGGGGAACACTTTTACTTTATTTTAATTTACTCCTTGATTTATACCCTGCCCACCTCATAAGTGGGCTCTTTCGAATTTCCTGTTCCCCATGGGAGAGCCCTATAGCTTCCAAAGGGCAGGTTGCCTGCTATCTACCATGAACCTTTTATGCTAACACTATTTTCACAAGATTCAAGTTAACAAGTCTTCTAGATTATGACCTACTAGGCTAATGCTTTGAGAATTTTGTATTTCTGTCATTTCTAGTGATCTGGGAGAGTAAATCAACTACACATATCAATGAACCTCAAGGCAATCAGCCAATGTTGCAATTTTTAAAATTTTCCCAAAATACCCTTGGGCTTTAGAGAGAAAGTATGGATTCTGTAAAAATCTCTGGTTCAACAAATTGCTTTGTGGATTTGATAGTATTTATCAACAGCAGCATCACCGGAATGACTAAATCAGTGCAAGAACAGTTATTTGTCATTTTGCTGCCGAGAGCAGCTGCACAGTCCTGGCTTTATGGGTTCAGGCATCAAGAGGTGAGAGAGAAGTGGCCACTGAGCTAGGAGCCAGGCAGGGGGACTAAGGGCCCGGCAGCCACCTAAGCTGCATGACTGTTGCTGAACATCCTAAGGATGATCCAGAGTGGACAGAGAATAAGCACCACGCTGCCCTCTATCTGCCCACTACCTATATGTAATTCTCATTGGTTTGGATCCCACTTCATCTGGCAAGGGCTGTGGCTCCACTGAATCCTTATCCTCCTCTACCCTGTCTGTCCTTCAAAGATAACTTTGGGATGCAGCAGCTGCTGAAGTGTCTGTGCCTTTCAGTTCTCTCAGGCAACCTACCAAGATGCAGATCAAGTAGACAGGCAGCTCCAAGCATTCCTCACCCTCTCCTGTGCTGCAGCAATCAAATCATAGAAAATGGCCAGTTGCTGTTGACAGGTTTGCTGTTCTTCATTCTGGGACTGCTGGCAGAGTGCTCAAGGCAGCTATTTGGCACACCCTCACTTCTAGAGACAAACCTATGGTCCATCCAGCTTGTCGCCTGAGCCACGCCTGGAATTCCCAGACTTCACATGCTCACCAACAGGGTCTCTGTCATGTCAAAATTTGTCTTGTTATTTATTCTTATCAATACAATTATTGCCCCCAGTGATCACCATCTGCACTGCTGAGAAAATAGGCAGCTAGAGTTGACACTCATTTCCAGTCCTCTTGCTGTTCTCTTCTGGTAACTTTATATGTTCCTATGTAGCCATACAGTAGTCTGTGTCTGCTTTTCTTTCAGTAATAACCCTTTAAGTAGTAATAGAAATATTGTTTTACTGGGACTCTTTTAAGCCACAGACCGTATTCAGGATAACTGGAGATGTGCTGAACTGGGTCCATATGAACCCATCTTCCTGCAAACTGATTGGGCTCAAAAGATTTAAATTGAACCCTGTAGTATGTGCCCCACTGCCAACATATCAGCCGCCCTCCTGAGAGCAGTGTCCTGACTTAACAGAAGCAGAGTAGTTCAGGGTGTCTTGGATGCAAAGCTAAATAAAATGCAACCACTGTGGACTGAGCTACCAAACAGATCACTTCACTCAGCTCTCAAGATAAACTAAATAAGTTTATTATTTACAACACTAATATTAAATAAAGAAACAAGCAAACATAATAAAAGGCTTAGTTTCAGCTCCAGTCCGAACAGCAAATATAGAAATAAGATGCAGTGTCTTTGCCAACTATCCTAGTTGCAAGGTTCCAAATAAAGTCTTAGCAGGTTACTATCCCTCAATAAGTTCTAACTTAGTATTCTCTTTCAAGCTTCTGTTCAGTTCCAAAAAGAAAGAAAGAAAGCAGCCCCTGCCTCAGCTTAGGTTTCTGCTCAGCTCCCAGGCAACTGCTAACTCCTGTAAGCTACAGTCCCTATAGATACTACCGGGCTGTCCTGCCTGCAGCTAAACCCCTGTTTCTATCCCCCTCCGGTAATAAAGCAGTTCCAGGGAAGTTCCTTGCTTCCCCTGAGGGCCATTTCTCCTAAATGCCTGAGAAAGTAAGCCTCCCTCGCCATTCTGCTAACGAAGAGCACGTGGTGAGTTTGCAGAGAGTTTAGCTGCCTCCTCTCTCTCCCCACTTTTTTATTCCTTCTCCTCTCTTCTCTCATGCGGCTGCTGGCTTATATAAGAGATTCCCCCCCAGCCATTGATTGACAGTCCTGCAGATGACAGTCCTGCTGGTTCCCTGGTCTCAGAAAAAGACTGCACAAAATTTAAAAAAAAAACACTGTGGTGTGACCCTGTGGGTTGCAGCATGCCCGTGATCACCACAAACCCCTCTTACATTTTGGGTATAGTCTGATGGCAAACCAAAAGAGTGGTTAAAGTGAGTGGTTCATTTGCTTTGAATCTCTCCCCGCCTTGTATCTATGGCCTCCCCACCTCCTCCCTTTCAACCCATACCTCATCTGCCTGCTAACCCATGCTGGGTCACTGCCACCAGCTACACAGTTTTTCCAAAGACCAGTTGGCACACTTCACCACCTGCTGGAGTACAGAACTACAAATCCTCCTAGAAGACCAAGCACGCATCCACTTCCTGGAGGGCCTTTGAACATGATCAATCACATTTGAAGCTTTCCAGGAAACAAAGGCAGATCCGGCTTGCTGGGAGGACCAGTGATCTTCCAATCTGGAAATAGTAATAAGCCAAGGTAAACCTTGCTGACCAACTTTTGGAAGAACTAAAAGTTCTTCTACTGGGCTGGAGTGGCCCAGTGTGGACCACCAGTTAAGTGAGGTGCAGTCACAAAAGGAAAAGATGGGGAAGTCACAGACATGATGTTGGGGGAGACCATATGCATAAGGAGGGATTTGTGAACCCAAAATAACCACCCAGTTATTTTGGGAGCAAACAGTTCACCTGATGTCTAGCTTGGATTCCTTATAAAGTGAACTGACCCCCACCCAGTTCTGCTCATTCCTGAAGAGGATGCCATGTTCTGTTATATCAGAAGCTTCCAAGATGTCCAAGAGAATTTACAAGATTATCTATCATATCTGCTCCCCCCCCGCCGCCCTGCCAATCAGGGAAATCAAAAGTCAAGCCTGAAGCCAGAATGAAGTAGATCTAGATAATTAACTAGCTATGGCACTCCTTTGGAGTTATCTAGCTTAGAAGAAGGGCATTCATGATCATATTACAGTTTGTAGCTCTTTTTAAGCTTAGGAGGAGGTTGCTGTAGAAGATCTATATCATCACCTCTTTCAAAGCTCCAGCCCTGTTGAAATAATTTGTAATGTAATCAACTTCTTCTGATCATTTTGAGGAACCTAAGATGGCCAGTAATCAAGTCAGCATATGGCAGGTCAGACTGCTTCATGCAGCTTTCCTCCATCTTCGGCTTGCAAAATCTGACATGATAATATGTTGAATATCCCCTTTGGGCTTTCCTTCCAAATTTGAAACAACAGATCTATAAGGGTTCCAGCAATCTGCTAGTTGGGCCAGATTTCAGATTCCAAAAGCCCATTGATCATCTTCCTCATGTTTACTCAAGGTCTGTTGTGGAGGTACAGCAAACACCTACAATCTCAGGATTTCACTATGTATTGAAAACATATTTACTCAAGCATGGTGAGATAATTAATTTTTAGTACCCGCTTTTAATGGTCTTCTGGTTACCTTTGTCCTTGCATATTTTAATTTGTTATTGTATAACTTTATTATATTGATTTTATTTTTGTTAACTGCCTTATAACCATTATACTAAAATGTGAGATGTAAAAATGATTTTAAATATTTAAGAGGACAACTTTGGTAGATAAATAATCTTTCTTCGCTTTCAAAGGATGAGCCACCTAAGGTATCCTTGCTTGCTTTTAATAATCATCACTGTGAGATTTATGGTGCTTAATTTCTTGCCCTAGGCATCCTGCTTTGTTGCTTGAAACTCCCTTGAAAAATCAAAGTTTCCCTTAAACTTGGGAATAATTTCAGTTACACAGTTCTTGCATGTATAACATCGTTTTGCTTATACAGAGTTGGTAAAATGGCATTTCCCATGTTTAATGCAGTCCCAGAAATTCCCAGCAATCTTATTGGTCTCCTTGAGATGCCTTTGACTTGCATTGGTAGACGTGTCCAGTTATTCACAGTACTACCTGCATCATAGAAGTCTGGATCATCTATCTCCAGTGCCATTTACTTACAGTGGTAGAGTATGCATCCATGGTAATTGAAAACCCAAATGAAAACAAATTGTGATCTTTTCCAATTGCCCAAGCTTAAAGCTGATTATAATGCATAACAGTTGCACTAGTTATGTCAGTTGGGAAATCCTTCAGAGTCCTCGGCAATCCATCAGTTTTTGTAAGGTGATGTGGTAGGTGAAGATGCAGGGAAAATGAACCAACAGCCAGTCAAACCTCTGAAGATAACTGGATGCCCACAGCAATGGGAGTGTTTAAAAAATGAGAATACTGCAATTCACTCCAGCTTCGAAGTGTGAATATAAGACAACATGAGAATATACAAAAAAACTATTGAATGGCAAGGCATCACTTTTGTAGTTTCTGTGCAATCTCTAGTAATAGCACAAGAGGCAGTATAACCCAGGACATGAAGTTGTAGGGACTTAACCAAATGTGCTTAGAAATTATTAGATGTGGATAATGCTAATAGTCGACATGCTGTGAAGTACCTGTTTTGATCTTTCTCATGGAAACTTTTTAAAAATTTAGTCTAGTAAGCCCAGACTTTCCTAAAAGCTGACATTTCCCTCTAACGCCTAGGGCGATTTTGCTTTTCCCTTCCCATCCTCTGGATGGAAAAGGAACACAATTAACCAATGTTGACTAGTGCTTACACTTGGAGCACTAATCAACTTTAGCTGATTCTCCCCTACACACACAATTGAATACTTACCTGATACAGTTGGGAGGCCAGTCCTCTTCAGGGAGGCTTCATGACTGCACATGCGTCAGAGCCATTGCCATGACAGTGCTGATGCTCTGCACACGTGTAGTCACATCTATGGTCGTCTAAGGTGCCAGCACATTGTGCAGCACCTCAGACAACCCCAGAGCACCGGAAGAGGTGTGAATGCCCACTGCCTGGATGCTTCAGATAAGCTCAGGTTTAAGGTTGGTTAAGGTTTGGACCGTGATTTCTTGCTCCACACCTAATCAACAATGAGTGAATTTCTGGAAAGGCAGGACACCCTTGGAGGCTGTAACAGCCTCCTCCAAGTGTGGATGCTCTTCCTCAGACGTTCACTAATTGTTGACTACCAGACACTAGTGCAAAAAGGCCTCTGGAGAATCCCCCAGACACTGAAGCCTTTGGCCATGAATTTATTGAATAGCGTTGCAAAAGTCAGTATCATGTAGTTGGAATGTGTGCAACATTTCAATGCCAAAACAGGCTGTTCAACTTGCTTTGAGCTCAAAATGAAACAGCCATTATAATAAGAGCCTGTTTTGAACTTTTTTTAAAAAAAAATCTTTGTTTCAGGATTCTTGATACAGTTTTGGCAGCCCTTGCTGATTGGCAAAGGAGCATTAAGGAGGTTTGGCTGACCTCAGAACAAAGCATGCTACCTTTTTTTAAACCACATTCCTGTTGCTTTTAATGAACAGTTTTGGAAGAGTCATAACATTCTCCTATACAGTGTTGGTTGTATTATGAAAGAACTCTATGAAAAGGCATTCAGCATCTGCATAATATTCTGTCATCATTCCTGTCTTTTCTTACCTTGTGGACTGCTGTTTCAAGATTGAAAATAGATTTTCATACTATGGATCTTCATGCTATGTCAGCTTTCTCTTCTCTAAAAAGTGAGCCTGCAATCAGAAAGCTGTTGCATTTTAGGTAGTTGGTAATGAGCTTACTATCCTTTCTCCTAATGGGAAACGTGTTCTGGCAATGCAACATTGTACTGTCCTGTACTGTCTTTGGGGGACAGTTCCTTTTTAATACCATACGCTAGATTGCTAGAGCCATCCCTACGGTCAAAAGTTCAGTCCTCACTTTCACCCTGGAAGCAGGCAATGACAGACCATTTCTGTACCTTTGTCAAGAAGACTGCATAGAGTTGTCCATGGAGACACCCATGTTGTCAGCCAGGAGTTGGACCCAACTCAGTGGTACAGAACAACAGCATCAACAGCAGCAGCCTGCCTAACTATTGTTTCTTTGTCATTTCCTTCAATGTTTGACTCTCCTGTTTTGGTTTATCACATTGGCTACACTTTGCCTTATATTGCTCTTATTGCTTGAGTTTTCCCCCTATTTTTACTTCTGCTTGTACCACAGTCTTTATCCCATAGGTTATCTCTCTTCACCCTCTCCCCCATCCCCTCCTCTCCCATGCTACTTTCTTCTCTATATCATTTCTTGCTTGCTTCCATCTCCCTTTTCGTTCTGCTGTCCTTTGTGATGTTTATATTTTAGCCTTTTAAATGTTGGAGTGGCAGGTCCTATCATCAACATGGCCCTGATATCCTTCTCCATTAGCCAGTAGTCATACTATCCTCCCAGTCAGTAGAAAAGGCACAGTTAGCCCTATCAGTGGCCTTTAGAATGGATGTCCAATTATATTAAAATTGTAGAAGAGCAGAAGTATATATCTAATAAGCATGAAATTGAACAGAAGAATAAGATTGAAATATGATCTTAAGATACACAAAGTCACCAACAGCTTTGGATCAAGTTCTTGGAACCACATATTTCTATTATGAGGGGAAATAAGGTGAGATATAAAGAGAAATAAAGAAAATACCCATTAGTGTGAATAACTACAGGCTCTTGAACAATAGTCATCTGCATGGGGCAGAATTCATAGTTTCGCCCTACAATTTGAGAACAAACTAACTTTTTAGTATGTCTGTTTCCCTTTCTGTGCTTCTCCCAGGTCTTCTTTCTCTCAGACTATATCGATTATGTAGAAATATTGTTTCTGCAGTCATTCTTAAACATTGGTAGTCTATAGACCTTCCTGAACCAATGGATTTTAATATTAGGCCTTTTCACATCTTGACCTCCAGGGAAGTCCAGGCATGCCCCTGCGTGGGGCACCTGCATTACATAGAGCCACTTCTGTCCCTCCGCTGTGTAGCTGTAAAGCACAAAAACCTGCCCTACATCTATACTAGCTGCCATGAATCTTTCCATTATTTCCATAATATATCATAATATTCTTTGGTTCTTTAAAAACCCAAATAGCATCATCTGCAAATAATCTTCAGTTTCTCTTCCTTTATTTTATAACCACCTCATCTATTATCCTCTCTCATTTAATTTGCTGAAGGTTCTTTTAAACCAAATAATACTGGAGACAACAGACACCCCTGTTTAGTTTCCTGGTTGCAGGTAATGCACAGTAATACAGTGGTACCTTGACATACGAGTTTAATTTGTTCCGTAACCTTGCTCTTATGTCAAATCGCTCGTATCTCAAAGCAATTTTCCCATTAATCCATTCCAGCTCCCAAAACACCACCTCAGTTGTTTTTGTTATGTACTGTACTGTATTTACATACTCGTATCTCAAATCTTGCTCTCATCTCAAAGCAAAATATCACTCACTCGGCGGCTTGTATCTCAAAACACTTGTATGTCAGGGCACTTGTATGTCGAGGTACCACTGTATTGGCTTCTACTTCTTGATAAATTGCTTTTATTGTTTTACAAAACCTATCCCCTAATCCAAATTCCTGACATATTTAAAACAAATATTGATAATTGTGTCAAAAGCCTTGTATATTCTTAATTTCAAAGTTCCTAATTTATTGTGCTCTTTTTTGCATATAAACCATATTAATCATCTTTAATAGTATTTGGAACCAGATTTTTAAATCTCTTAGTCAAACTTTTCATAAATATTTTATAATCCGGATGAGATAAATTTATTGTTCTGTAATGATCGGGTTTAACCCATGGCTCAGGAAGTATTTGATTACTAAAAACTTTATTAAACACTTTGCATATATCTGGTGCAAGGTGTTGGAAAACCAGGCTTGTGTGATTTTCCCAGAGTTTGCAGTGTATGACTCCGCAGTGATCCCCAAAAAAGCACCACTCAAAAGACTAGTGAAAATAAAAGTTAACTTTACTTAAAAACACAACAGGAACAACATGGTACAGACTGATCCCTCTTACAGGAAGAACTAAATAAACTAACTGAAGGCCAAACTCCGCCCCCGCCCCCTGCCCCCCGCCACCAAGCAGGTTAGGCTGACTTGTCTCTGTCTCTCATACACACATGAAATGTTCTATTTCCAACATGAGGAAGGAGCTTTATCTTGAGGAATTGCATAATGGTCTTCCCTCTGGAGTGTTCATCAGTTTTACAGTCAAATAGTTTCCCCTCTGAGATGTATCAGGCACCCTCAGTGTATGTGTTCAGATGACTGTTGAAGATGCACCTATTTACCCTGGACTTTAACTGATGGAACAGCATGCCGCACCATACGAGCACAGTCACTGTTTTAGTCATTCTTTTTTATCTGTTTTTATTATGATTTTATTGTGATCCACCTGACACCTTTGAGTTTAGGGCAGGATAATTCCATTAGTCCCAGACAGGGTTGTCTACACACTCTTATTACACCAAAGACTCTCCTCCTCTAGGGACACTCTGGAAGTGCTAAAACATGGCAACTTTGGAGAAGGGTACTAGAGAGAGTGGTTGCTATCCTGCTGCAGGGATACTTGGATTAAACAGATTTTCTAGACCCTTTGCAATCTTGTTCCAGGCAGGAATATAGCACTGAGACTTCCTTGGTCACCCTAATGAATGATCTTTATCAGGAAAAGAATAGGGGAAATGCAACCCTTTGAGTTTATCTTCAATGGAAGCTCCAGAAAATAGCAGGCGAAGACGACTACCAAGCCCACTGGGTAGCATGCTCTGACAGAATCCCAACGAACCTGTCATTCCACTGCACACTGTTAGAAGGAGCTGACACGCCTGGGAGTAGTATTCAGTGGCTGAGTTCTTGCTTAGCTTTGCATTTTTGAGCCACTACATGAGAAAGAAGGGAAAGTGATATGAACCTACAGACAGACACGCAGTGATATCCTCTGGATCATAACAGAAAAACAGGGAAGGAAATAATCTTGCAGAAATGGCAGGTACATATGGCTATGTCCTTTTTACTTTGCCAGTGGGAAGTTCAGGAGATCATGCAGTCCTTAAGTCCCACTGAAATGTGAGAAGTTACCTGATCTGGGCTATTTTATCCCCCAAAGCTAAACCTAACAGCACATACTACTGCTGATTGATGGTAGCTGTAGCAGATGTACTTATCTTATCCTTGTTCACAGATAAATGTTCTCATAGGGGACAAAAATGAAATTTCTTAGGGCAACTGTAATGCTGTAAACTCTGGCTTTTGGAGTTTGCTTACTCTGATGAGCTTAACTACAATCTTGTATTTAAGCTTACTACATAGCAAGCTCCCATTATCTGAATACATGAGGGAATGCAAGAAACAGAGCTTGGAGTGTTCTGCATTACAAAGCATTCCTTTGGGCATTACAGACAGGTCTGACTGTGATAAGGCAGTTGTCAACTGCTTGGGAATCCCATGTGTTGGCAATGGTCTTATGTCCTTATCTTTTCAGACTACCCATCACCACATACAAACAATGTATATGCCCCCTTAATTCAGATGACAACTGTCTAATGGGTGTCCATCTCTTAGAAAGCTATTAGTAATATGTCACCTATTGTTTATAGAAGAAGAGTTGGCTTTTCTACTCCTTTTCTCACCCATTTAAGGGGACTCAATGTGACTGACAAAGCTTTCTATTCTTCTCCCCACAACAGAACACCCTGTGAGGTAGGTGGGGTTGTGAGAGCTCAGAAGAGAGCTGTGACTCGCCCAAGGTCACCTAGCTGGCTTTGTGGAAGAGGGCAGAATCAAACCCGGTACCTCTAGATAAGAATCCGGTTCCCTAACTACTAGTCCAAACTAGCTTTAAAGAATCGTTTATATTGATCCCAATGATATAATGCTGATAGAGTCACTTTATGCTTTATATGTGACAGTGCTTACTGCAGTAACAACATGTGATATGATTAAAGTTGTGTACCCCTAAACAATGAAGGAGCTTGACCATGATTTTCAGGTTAGCATTCACTGCTTATTTAGGGAGTAACTTGCCCACTTAAAATGCATGGAATCTGTGGACCTGCTTATACTTAGATGTGGGAAGTAAATGCAAGTCAGAAAGGGTGCACAGCCCTTTACAGTGTGCTTTGCACAGTTTGTCAAAACAATACACAAACAGAATTGGATGTCTGCATTTTTCTAACCATTGCTTTTGCAGATGTTTGAGCACAGCCACCAATCACATTTCCTCCTGGTACATTTTCAGATCACACAGAGTTTGCAGTTGCAAGTAGGTGCAAGGCAAAAAAATAGTGAGCACAGGGAGAAGTAATTACAAACAAAATCTCTGTGTTGGTTTATATTTACATTTCTATCCTGCCCTATACCCTAAGGTCTCAGGGCAGGTAAAAGCACTTAAAAACAGACATATTTAAAATAGAACCATATATATAAAACAGTATAAAACAATAATGTCTGCGGTGGGAAACTGTGCCACATTTAGCCAAAGGCCAGAGCAAAGAGGTGCTGCTTCACCCTCTTTCTAAACATATACAGTGAAGGGGCCTGACACACTTCAAGAGGGACACTATTCCACAGCCTGGGGGTCATTACTGAGAAGGCCCTGTCTTGGGTGCCCACCCGTCTTACTATTGAGGGTGGTGGGACAACGAGGAGGGCCTCCCCTCCAAATCTTAGGGCACGGGCCGGTTGGTATGGGAGAAGGCCAAACTGTTGTCTTTCTGATTTGCATAAATATGCAAGATATGCCCTGTAGCAGAGACACAGTGCCTGACTCTGGAATCACAAAGGGTGTCTCCAGGTGCTGGCTAAGACCCACATTTATCCCAGGACTATATTGGGAATCCCAGACGCAATCACAGCATTCCCAGTATAGTCCCAGGTTAGTTGATTGATGACAAAATATATCACTATTATGGAAATTCCAGCAACAATATCAGGTTTCCCATAATTGTTCCTTATACCTAGATATCTGCCAGGGGCTTTTGAAATAAAGCTGAATTGTGTAACCACAAATCTTGCCAAGTACACAAAAAATAATAAAGGAAGTGGGTCAGACATTTGACTGGCTTTCCAACCAACTTCATTTCAGGAGTTCTCAGCAGGTCTTCAGGTCAGGGGAACTAAGCCCCACAATTGCTCCTCACGTCTGCAGTGGGCCTCTTACCATCTGGAGGCAGCCATAATAAAGGTAAGGTAAGAATGACCTTGAGTGAAATTTGGCTTCTGGTGGCCAAGTGGACTTATCCATGCAGTTTTCTTGGGAAGTATATGGAAGTAGCTTTCCACTGCCTTCTTCTACTGTAGAGAGATACTGGGGTTTGAACCTGGAATCTTTCTTTGGGCAAACCAGATGCTCTACCATTAAGCTAAACAATGCACAGTCATCCTGCACTAATCTGACTGGAACTATCAAGTTCACCAGTGAAATCCCCCGTTTTTGCCATGTGTACATTTGTCAGGGTACTGTTTTTAATTGGTTGATACCCTCTGGGCAAGCAAATACTTCAAAGTAATGTGTGTTGGGGGAGGGAAAACTAAAGTCCAGTTCCTATTTCACAGATTAAGTAGTGGAGTGGGAATGCTACTCATACAGTTGTGAAGTAAAGAGTTCTTCTCCCTCAAAGGCTTCGTTTTCTTGGAAAGTCAGTGTTTAGGGAGAAAGTAGGTTAAAGGCTTCTTTGTGTGTTGCTAGCCTTTCTGATGTATCTATTGATGTGTGGTTCATTTATAGAATCAGTACTATGTTCCTTGCACATATTTTTCAGACATCAAAATTTTTGCTGTTATTTATTGGTCTTTCATTTATCTCTACTAGTTTGCTTAATAAAGCTCAGAGTTCTTGCAGAGAGCTTTATAAACACATGTTATTAGATTTTAAACCTATTTTGAAAGTGCCTCTATCTTACTTCCTTCTAGTAAAGTGACCTTTTTAAATGGAGGGAAGTCGCTTTAGATGACAGTCATGATAAATGCGGTCATGTTCACTCAATAAAATAAGGCCCAGTGCATTTGAGGATAAATCAGTGAAATGTACAGCCCCACCTGTCTGTCTCCATCATTCATTTCCACTGTCACTTTCACAGTGGCTGATGGATCACAGTTGCTGTAAAATTAGACAGCCTTTAATCTCATTTCATCCTGATTAGCTTCTCTTTACCCTTTCCTTCTAACTCACTGACTGACACGCTAAAAACTCATACTGGGCTGTGTTTAAGCATGGGTACAAACTTCTTTTCCAATACCTTTTTTGGAAGGAAAGAGAGATACTCACCTGAGATGAAATTATATATAAAGATGAGGAAGTCAGGGACTCATATTAAAATAAATCAATAGAGGACAATGCACAATTAAAGAGAGCAGTGATCTGCACCAGTAGGCTGCCTATTGTCCTATACTTTACATTATTTACATCCATTAATTCATGATGAGTTTAGTAAGTTTGTCTGAAAGGCATCTTGAGGTGGGAATATCATATAATACAGGCAGTGATTTGAAGCATGTTAGTGAGGCCTTCAGATTTTTTGAGTTGGTGGAAAACAGCAGATACTACACTGTAAGAATGCTTTTGGGTAGGGAAGAGGCAAAATTATTAGTCCAAACAAACATAACTGACATCAGAAATAAATCATTCCTAATAGATCAGGCAAGACAGAAAGATAGAGCCTCTGAGAAACTCGTAACTGAAGACTAATATCCCTCTGATTTTTTTAACTTCTAGAGATGACCTTTACACACAGTTTTTCATTCACCGTTCCAGTGTCATATATGGGACTGACTATAGCACCATAAACACTGCAATTCTTAAAAAAAACACAAACATCGCACAGCATTGCAGGATAGCAGTAGTATGCCATTGTTTATGGTTGTCATACACTAAGGCTGCACCCAACTGTCACTTGTGTCTGCTAATATATTTGCACATTCCAAAATAAAGTACGAATATTCTGGAATATCTGTGCTTTATTCCTGAAAATCTAAATATACTGGAAGAAGAAAGAACATCTGGATGTGAATAAGTAATACTTAATCACAATGGAGGAAAGCAGGGTGGTTGGGCCATTCTTCAGGTGGCTGACTCTACGGGACACTGCAAAGCGAACAGATCCATTACCTCAGAACTTTTTTCTTTCTCCTTCATTCACTTTTCAATGTTCTATATGTTCATGTAGGAGTTGGCCACAGTTATCCATGCTCTGGTAACCTCTAGACTGGACTACTGTAATGCACTCTACATGGGGCTGCCCTTGAAGATGGTTTGGAAGCTGCAGCTAGTGCAAAATGCAGCCGCTAAAGTGCTGACTGGAACAGCTAGGCAGATGCACATCACGCCGGTATTAAAAGGGCTGCATTGGCTGCCAAATCACTACTGAGCTCAATTCAAGGTGTTAACTCTGATTTAAAAGGCCCTAAATGACTTGGGCCCCAAATATCTAAAGGAACACCTTCTCCCATACCAACCTGCCTATGCCTTAAGATCTGGAGCTGAGACCCTCCTGGTTGTCCCACTGCCCTCACTAGTGAAATAGGTGGGCACCCGGCAAAGGGCCTTCTCAGTAATAGCCCCCAGGTTATGGAATAGTCTCCCCCTTGAAGTGTGTCATGTCCCTTCTCTGTATAAATTCAGGAAGGAGGTGAAGACTCGCCTCTTTCCCCTGGCCTTTGGCTGATGTAAGGATGTGATTATGGTCCCCATACCCCCCCCCCCCGGCCAAGGAAGATACTATTATTTTAGTATTTTAATATGCTGAATCTTTTAAATGTTTTTATGCATGTTATTGGTTTTAATGTCAGTTTTAATTTCTTGTTTTAAAGGCTGTTACCTGCCCTGAGACCTTTGGGTATAGGGCTAGATAGAAATATAAAAATACTTTTTAAAAATGTATGCATAATCCAACTTCTTCAGAGGGGTCAGTTTTCATGTCCAGATAATTGTAACCTTAGAGTGTCTCATTCTGTTAGCAATGCCTATTCTGACTTCTGGTATAATTTCTATACCTTTTTAGCTTCCTTGCCCCCTCCCTGATCAGTTCCAAGGCACATCAGTCATCACTGGTGCTTTCCATAAGAACAAAAGCTTGCAAAGGCTGTCTGAAGGTTCAAAAACAAAGGAAAAGATGAGAGGGCCCCTTTACCTGTAGGAGGGAAGAGCAGTACACATCAATTCTTCAGCAAGTGATCCTGGCTGGAATGTCATCTTTTGAATCATTACTGAAGATACCAGAGCCTTTTATTTTCTTCATCCAGCCATCTCCCCCTACCCCCAAATCTCAGCCTTGAACCTGGATTTCTAATTAACACTGTGGTTGTTGTAGGTTAATCTTGCTCTTGAAATCAAATCATTCTACCAGTCAGTAAGGCTTTTAAAGTTATAGTTCTTAAACCACTTCTTTTAAAATATCTCATTGCCTTATGTGGAACTACTTGTGTAAGTAATTTGAAAATTAACAGTGTCTAGGCCGGGCTGCTTAATGGCTGTATAAGATCTACCAACAATAAGTAACATTAATTAATGTATTTTCACTAAATCTGGCTGCCTAACAATTGCTTTTGCTTAGACAGCTGTATGAGCACAGGCTATAAAAATGATATTTGACCTTTACTGGAAGCTAAATATGCACCTTCCTTATCCATCATTGCCTTGACAAAAAAGTAAAAAAATAATAATCAGTGAGAAGCATAAATGAGACTACTTGATCTTTAAGAAAATGTGTCCTAAACAAAAAAGCTGCACATATTTCTTATTGTTATTTGCATATGCTATATGGCATTGAGTGCATTGAGAAAAATAAAAGATAATAAAACAAATGAAATGAGAGATATATCACCCAAAATAATCCAAGTGTGAGATAGGCTGCTTCTTTTTTTGGCACTGGCAAAAGAGCACAGAATAAGAGCTGGCCCTGAGTCATATTGATTTCCCACTGCATTGGTTTCCTAAGTGCTCTGTTGATCCGTTTCAAGCAATAAGTTTCCTGCCTGTACATGCACATCACTTCCCCATTTCTCCTCACCTAGATTTAAGGTGCCCATATGATGAGCTAAACAAGGACATTATTTTTTTTTTCTACTGGTGTCACAGGGCAAGAACTACTGCATGTAGTATGATAACTAAAACTGTGTATGTATGCATTTCAACATACACATTTTTGATAGCGTTGCATAGTTCTGAGCAAAATGGTTTTTGAGGTTAAAAACTGAATATTTTAGTACTGTACTGTGTGGAATTCTAGCTTTTGCACGGGTAATAGTTAAAATAGGAAAAAAGTAGATTGCCAATATATCTCCTCAGTAGATATTCAAGGGGATAATCTGGCTCTGGCAAAACAGTTTTGATCTTTTAACAAAGAGCTTCCTGATTAGATGGATGGAAAATGCCTGATTGTGCTGCTAATGACATTGTACAGGAAATTAAGCGTATACATTTGGAGAAAGCATTAAATCAGCAGGACCTTAATTTAAAAACTTGAAACTGTATGGAAATGCAGCTTGCTCATTGCTGTGTTTTTTGCAAAACAAAAAAGCCTCTGAACGCACTGAATCTTCCTACAAAATGTTGGCACCAGAAGAATGCTTGGCTGAGAATTTCTGATTTGTGCTTTTAAAAAAGAAATTGAGAAATCTTGCTTTTTACATTGAGTTTACAGGTATTTTGAACATAGTTTTTTGTTTCTTTTTGAGGAATACTTTTCAAGTGTGCTGTGAATCATGCTGTAAGTTGCGCACAAAAACACCTGTGAGGAGTTTTATCTACTTAGCCCAAAGGCTATATAATAGTAGATGCCACTACTGTTTTGAGTGGGGCCACAGGTCACTTTCTTGAGAAGCAACAGAACAATGGAAGCTATTATCTCCTATTCTGTATATAATGGTGTTGACAACTCTTTCACATCACAGAGCTGTATGGTTTCATCTAAGCAAATGCTGGTGAAGTTATGTTGGGAAAATTGGCAATAGTCCAGTTCTTTATAAATGGAGCATAAGGATTGGACCTCAGGAACTTCCTGTTCACTGAGCAACTCAGTAATTCTGAAACATAATTTCCTTATGACTGAATTTAATGTTTAGAACTTTTCTGAGATTGATGATCCAAAGTAATCAAAAATTCATATTAGAGCATATTATACTTGTTTACATGACTTTTCAAAGTTACTTTTACCGAGATCAAACTTATAAAGAATACCTGTTTTATTCACAGTTATGCCATATAATAGTGCTCATCACTGTGTTGTGGAAGTAGAAAATTTCTTGTTCGTACTGGGAGGAGAAGACCAGTGGAATCCAAATGGTATGTATGGTCTGACTGCAGAATTACTAACCACGTATGCTTGAATAGTGCTGAAAGACAAACAAGGGACTATTAATATTTTAGTTTGTTCGTGGGACTGAATCAATAAATCTTAACATAATCACTGTTGATCATGTTTATGTAGTGTGCAATATATGGGAGACATCTAAATGCAGTGTGTTTAGGGGAGTTTGCATGTTGACACAAGTAATATGTAAATCAGATAAGCTCACTAACTTAATTGTTGCTTTATGGTATCTTGGTTTTCTGATATATGCAAATACAGAAATAACATTAGTTTGCTTATGTTTATATTAATGTTCGTATTTACACCTTGGCCTATCGCCTTACGGTACTTAAGCACATAATCAAGAAATAAGTCTTTCACAATAGCATTTACCAATGAATGTCCTTGAGTTGTTTTGGACTATAATACAATCAACTGCAGCCAGCCCAGCCATCATGTTGTCCAGTACTGATGGGAACAGCAGTCACAAACATCAGAAAAACATCAGATTGGTCAGTTTTGCTTTTGCCTATGAACCTAAATTCAGTTTAAAATTTTTGTTTATGTATTTATTTACACATTTATATCTTGTTCTGTACCCAAAAATCTGGGTGGGGAATCACAACAATCAACAAAACAGTAAAATACAATAAAATATTTTTACAATTTAAACCATGCCACCCCAGAAGGCAGCATTTAGAGAGAGCTAGGCATCAAAGGTCTGAACATCAAAGATTAAATAATAATTTGAATGCTTGGTGTACTCTTTGGTCTTGTTCTGATGCTATGTTAAATTATAGTTAAGCATTCTATGAGCTCATACATTTTGTGAAACATATCAGAATTTTTTGCTTAGGCTGCATTCACATGTAGCAAAGACACAGTTCGAAAGTGCCTTAGAAACAGTAGTGTGTGACACTCATGTTCTTCTCCCATCTCTAATCCACATTTTCTATCATGGAATGTTAACGATGTATCCTGGCTTGCTTACTCCACTGTATTTGGATATTCTAAAATAAAGCACAGATATTCCAGAATACCCAAATATAGAAGAATAAGTAAGCAATGTCATGATGCAGTCTATGCTGCCCCAGAAGAGCCTTTTTCCCAGCTGTGTGCAAACACAGCATCAAATCTAATGTTGCCCAAATTGGTTTGCTTGCTCACTTGTTTCCATTTTTATCCAGCCTTATATCATCAAGTTTCATAACAGGTTGGAATAAAACCATCCCTATAGAGCAATAACATTCAGTTTAGAAATCTGAGGAACAGCCTTAAAGTGGTTCTTTTCCTACTGCTGCAGAAGATCTCAGGAAGTTCTCCATGGGGGACTTCTGATCAACATCCTGGAAGCTCACTTGTGCGGTTTCCCAGGAGTTTGCCCTTATCCCCATTGTTTTTCAATATTTATATGAAGCTGCTGGGTAAAATAATCAGGAGATGTGGTGTGAAGTGCCATCAGCTTGTTGATGACACCTAGCTGTATATCTGCTCCATCTGAGCCAGGTAAGGTAGTTCAAATTCTGAACCTATGTCTGAGGTGGGGCAGGGCTGGTTGTGTATCAATAAACTGAAGATAAATCCTGATAGGACAGAGGTGCTGTGGATCCCAAGATCTCTTGTTAAGGAAGCAGGTAGGCAATTCTCTTTTAGATTGGGTTGCAATTCCCTTGAAAGAACAGGTGTCTTTTTGCACTTTGGCCCATAGTTAATAATTATGCAACATCTGGGGAAGAACATCTGCACCTAGAGGAGGCTCTTATGGCCTCCAGATGCCCCCTGCCTTCCCAGAAGCTGTCTAATTATCAGCTAGGTGTAGAGCACAAAATCATGCTCCACAACCTTACCAAATTCTGGATCAAATTCTGGGGTCTAAAGCTCTTGACTTGCACCAAGACACATCAAGGAGTGCCTGCTTCCATACAGGACCTTGCAGTGAGATCTTGCAGAGATCCTCCTAGAAATACCGTCCCTTCACGACATTGCTGCGTCACTGGCTAGTGAGAGGGCTTTGTCTGTTGTGGCCTCCAAACTTTGAAATAGCCTTCCTCTTCCCTACTATTACTTTTAAGTGGGTTATTTTATTTCTCTCTCTGTTTTTTAAGTTACACTGTATCTTGTTGCATGTATATGAGAGCAACAAGTTTTAAGCAGAAACTGATTCTTATGACTGGGGCCTTAGTTGTTAATATTTTTCACTTATCAAATAAAATATTAGCAAAAGGCTTAAGTTAACTATTGAAGATCTTCTATAACTCAAAAAACCTCAAGAGTAATATCAAGCCCTCCAGCTGCCTCTGAACAACACTAGGGAACAGCCTTCATAGCACTTTGAATACATAGGGTGTTTCAGCACTAGCTGCGGAAGCTGTTTTACCCCACCCCAGTTAAGTAGGATTTAAAACACTTACCTTAAGCGGCTTCCACATTGGAGTCCTCTTCTGTGACCCTTTGCGGAGGCCACTTCCTCATTTTGGTGTGCAAGACTGGTTTTTAAAACCGGTTTTGCTTCTGAAATCCAGATTAAAGGTAAGACCTGAAAAATCAGGTATTACATCTGTCTCTTCACCTGGATGTGTGCAGAAGCAGGATGCTTCCGCACATGGCCAGGCGAAGGGATGGATGTCCCTCCAGCCGCCAAGTTGGGAAGGGCGGAAGCAGGACTGCCTGCTTCCGAAGCCCCTCCCCCGCCCGCTGGGCACCACCGGAAACACACATTGACTTGCAGCTGCATGCTGCAGTCCCGTGGCTCCGGAGGTGGCGTCACCGGCGTGCGAGCCAGAGGACTTTTGGAATGGGTACTGATGCATCCACACAGCACCCACTCCATCTGTCCTCTAGAATCCAGCCTCCTCGCATGTATGCAGACACGCAAGGGCCCTTCAGATCCATCAATATTTGTGACGGATCCTCAGGAGGCCAGATCGCTGAAAAACTGATCTTTTTAGATCTGTTTTTCAGCAGCCAATGTGGAAGCACCCATAGTGAGGACTCTACATGACACAGCCCCCTCAATGCACATTCAGTGCAGAGGTGGAGCTCAGCATCTACCCAGAAGCACCACTCTACCCTGTCATGCAACAACAAGCATCATTATTGCACTTCTATTGCAGAGCTGTTTAAAGTGCTAGCTTGGGTCATTCCCTGTATTTGACTCCCTCCCCTCCATCTTCAAATATAAAGCTGGGATCTCCCTTGAAAATCTCCTCTCCTCCTGTCAGAATCACAGTGAGGGAATCCCCAGCCAGGATTTGGATGGGTGGGGGAGATGTACTTCCTTTCCGACATCAGCATTTGCTGTAATTTTTACACAACTCAAGGTTTTCTGCCACAGACAGGGGAGAAAGCCTCC
The DNA here is from genome assembly GCA_023333525.1 of Aspidoscelis tigris stejnegeri. Taxonomy (NCBI): domain Eukaryota; kingdom Metazoa; phylum Chordata; class Lepidosauria; order Squamata; family Teiidae; genus Aspidoscelis; species Aspidoscelis tigris. The sequence continues at coordinate 50,408,058 of JALMGA010000004.1, forward strand.
CCTGCCCACCCAAATCACAGCTGAGGATCCATTCACTGGGACTGTGACAGGTGGAGATATCAAGTAAGCACTTGGTCGCTTTTAATATGGAGGAGGAAGGAAGCTACACTTGTAGCACCATTCCTCTTCCTGTGCAGAAATTGTCCAGATGTATGGACAGAATCTGCAGGAATGCCAATGGAGGATAATATAGAAGGTGAAAAGAAATCTAGGCATATCTATATGGAGTAGATGCTGATCTTGCCCCCAGAGCACAAATGACTGTTTTGGTACTCAGCCCAAAAGGCAGTTAAAAAAAAAAGTGCAGTTTCAGCCATGTTTTTCAGCAACTACCATTGTGCCAGGAAGCACAACTGCTACAGAAATGGCAGCCAAGACACCATGGTGCTATCCTGCTTAGTAGACAATAGGAGCAAAAACAGCTGAGTGAAACCTTGCTTTTGCCACATTTTCAGTGGTGGAGATGCACACATTTAAACACAGACTCTGTGTGTAAGCTTCTCTTCGCAGCCAAGTTGCTGATCTGAGAATTAATTTACAGATTAAGGTATTTGGTTCTAACTGCTAAAAGTATTCAATTATGCTTTCTTACCATTTAATAGAATTTTTAGCTCATTCTTCGGCCCAATTAAGTTCCAGTGACAGCTTACATATAATTTAAGAAGTCTCTGGAAGACATGTCATAAAAGGAAAATAATTTGGAAGGTAGCAAATTTAGGATTGCTCCTAATGGAGCCCTGTATCAAAATAGATGGGGGTACTGTACTTTGAAGTTGCCACAGAGGTGGGAGAACAGTGGCCCGTGTGCAAAGCTCTGACAGTGGAGTTCCATGGAGCCTCCCAGATCATCCATAGGAGCAGAACTCTGCTCACACAGGTGCTGCCCACATCTGGCCCATCCATTGGCAGACCAGGATTGGAAGTCAAGCAGTAGGAGGAGGCATCCAATGCCACCCCTGACCTACGCCACTCAGAGGAGAGACCTGAGAGTAGTTTGATGGAGATTAATATTAACTTCTGTAAAAACTTAAAGTGAAGCGGACTCAAAATATGCTGGTGTTTCAGCTACACGGGTGGAATTGCTCAAACTCCTTTTTCTTCCTTCTGCTACATGGTGATAGAACAGGTGCAGCCAGGTGACAGTAAACGGAATAATCTAGCATCTTATTCCCAAAATCTCTGTATATCCAAAGACAATAAAGCAGTGGTTGCTATGTGTGCTATTTTATTTCTGGTGTCAAAACAGTCCTTTCCAGACTTTTAATCTACTCTCGTCGTCGTCCCCCCCTTGTCTCGTATGAGACAAGAGACTGTCTAATAGTATGTGTTTTCTTTATTTGATTACTTCATAAATTTTCTGCAAGAAAAAAGACCAATTTAATAGACTTCTAAACAAAGCAAAAGAGAACAATATGCCTTGCAAAATTTAGAATATTATCAGGACATTGTTGAAAAGCTTGCACATGAAGGCAGAGTTGCATTTGTAGCAGTCTGTGTAACAGAGATAATTATGACTGGGAAACTATAAAACAGCTTGCAGGTACACATTTCCACTTCAGAATGCCAGAAGATCCAGCTGAAATTACATATACTGCATATATTTTATTGTGAAAGGCCTATTTCAGCATCTGTACTAAACCAAGTTATATGAAAGTGTTACATCTGTTCATTTCCTTGAAAACAGAGACAAACACATCCATTCTGTAAGCCAGCATCCAGTAGTGTCTTTTAAATTTTATATAAACTGGTGCTTTTCTGCTTAATTTCTGAAATATTATTGCACAAAAAAGTTACCTATAGAAGTAGACTGAAGACCTTTGTTGTGGTCCTTACCCACATCCAAAAAAACCTGCCCCCCCAAAAAAAAGCAGAATTAAGAATAGGTAAATATATACCTACATGTGTACATACATATAGTTTTCCCTACACAGGACCTATGCTTATGGTACCTTTGATTTCTAATGAAGGCTGTGGGCAGCAATATGATGTGCTGAATCACACAGCAGAACATCATCCATTGCATTGAAATGTCTACCTGCTAGCTGTGTTTCTCCTTTTTTCCTCACTTTCACAATGTGTAGTCCCAAAGCTTGAACAGATAGTGTCTTCTTAGGGATTGCAGCACAGTTGCATCAGGGACTGCAGTGTTACTGGGGCCAACACTACAGTATTGTTGAGTATCAACCATTGAGAAAGACTGCCATTCTAGACTGATACCTAACCATGCTTTCTTTTTGGCAAAGTTTTTTTCAGAAACCAGTTTAGTGCCCTTCCTGTGGCTCTTCTATCAGAAAAATATAGTAATACTCCCATGGTCCAACAGTTATGCCTTATGGGTCTGGAGAGTCTAAGGAGGTTTCTGCATGGGAAGAGAAAGTTCCCGCTTCTAAGTTATAAGGAGCAGAGTAGTCACTCCTTTTAAACCAGCAGCATGCTTTCTGCACAATGCCTGATGTCCCCACCTGTCAGTATCACAATGGAAGAATCCCCAGGTGCAGTTTTGTTAGGTGGGAGATGCTCTATACAGCTTTATAGGAGATGTCCTATACATCAGGACATGGGACGCATCGGACTGCCTTTCCCTCCCCTCTCCGAGTGAGAAATGACTCCAGGGAGAGAGGAAGAGGCAACCACCCTCCTCCCATGTCAAAATCACAGCTGATTGTGATGCCCAGGGAAGAGTTGAAGCCTCCCTTGCCTGCCAACATTGCACCTGGGGATTCCCGTGCTGGGATTTTGATGGCTGAGACAAGGACTCCCCACGCTGTCAGCATCAAGGAGGGGGAATTATTGTGCCAAATCTTATTTGGGGGGGGGGGGGATACAAGGACCCCAAGGGAAAATATGTGATTTGAGTTCTTCAAACAGCTCTGCATTACAAGTGCCATAATGGCATGTATTGCTGCTTCGGGGTGGGTGGGGTGGGTGGGAGAGCAGGACATCCATGTAGATGCCCCACTCTCCCTCTGTACTGAATGCACAGTGAAGGGGAAGTGTTCTTTAAAACTACCTTCATTGTGTATTCAAAGTGCCACAAAGGTGCCATGCAGATTGAGCCTGAGGTACTGATTCAGAAACAGTTCACTATTAAAAATGCACTTGGGCACACAGATTACTTTTCTGTGAAGCTTTTATTGGAGGACAAATGTATGGCTATTATTCAAAGTGATGCCAAGTGCTGTCCTACAGTAACTCACCAGATATTAATTTCATCCTAAGTTAATACATGATTTTAGATTTTATTTACTTTGCATATAAATAACCACTAGATATGTATTTTTGAGCTAGTTTTATTTGAATTGCTTTAATTTGACTTCAGTGGTGTATTCTTCTTGAGGTTTGAGGACTTGGGAAGATAGCTGTCTTTGCAGCAGCCCACAGATACCTAGAACCTCAACTCAAGAAATGTGGACAGCTACTCTTTAATCAGCTTCTGATGACAGTTAAAACAATAATGAGTCTTTTATTTTTGGAATACTGCAATCTGGTTTGATTTAGTTTGTGATACTGGCTACTATCATTTCACCAAAGCTATTTTGTGACCGTGATATAAAAAGTACAAGATGATATGATGAACAGTACAAGAGAATTTTAATCTCCTTAGTGTTCTTTCCCAACAGGAAGCGTTTTGGTGGAACGCCTGTCCATTCAGCACATCTTTGCTTACTATTATTCAAAGACACAGACATCCATGTGTTAGCTTGCTCTTTGCTGTGTGGTTATTCTATTAAAAGTGGAATTGCCTCTTTATTATTCATTTATTTTAAAAAGATTAAGATCCACACTCCCATATTCTAATACTTGGTTGGAAAGGTAAAGAGTACCAAAAGAACGATTATCAGCTGTATAACATATACAGCCCCGGGAAGGGGGGGGGAGGGATGAAAAGAAGTAAAGCTTTAAGAAGAGGATGGGCAAAAATTCAATATCACTAAGGCTGTCTGTGAAGTTGGGAGGTTTGTAATATCTTGGACAGGACAGGTGTAAAATCTGGGAGTGCTCTTAGACTCTGTACTGATGCTTGAAGCTCAGATGGAGGCGATGACCAAGAGTGCCTATTTCCAAATACAACTAGTTCAATAGCTAAGAACCCTTCTGGACAAAGACAATGTGGATGCAGTGATCTATGCTCTGGTAACTTCCAGACTGAACTATTGCAATACACTCTGCATGGGCCTGAGCGTGAAGTTGGTTCAGAAGCGTCAGTGGGTGCAGAGTGCAGAATATAGCTGCTAGATTGCTGGTTGGAATGGCTGGCCACTTGCACATCACACAAGTCTTCAAAGAGCTTCACTGGCTGCCAATTCACTACCAAGCCCAATTCAAGGTGTTAACCTTAACTTATAAGATCCTATATGACTTGGGCCCCAAGTATCTAAAGGAACCCCTTCTTCCATATCAACCTGCCCGTGCCTTAAAATATATAGGACAGACCCTCCTGCCTGCACCACCACCCTCATTGGGCAACCACAATAGGGCCTTCTCAGTGGTGGCTCCCAAATTATGGAATAGTCTCTTCCCTAAGATGTATCAAGAACCTTCATTTTACATGTCCAGGAGAGCCATGAAGATGTACGTCTTCCCCCTAACCTTTGGCTAAATAAGGGAACAACAGTTTTTCATCCCCACTTTCTGGTACACTTATGGTTTTAATATGTTCATTTTATATTTGACTTTTAAAGTTGTAACCTACCCTGAGACCTTCGGGGTCTAGGGCGAGATAAAAATTCAAATAAATAAATAAATTAAAACAGCAAAAGGAAGTGAGTTCCCCTTGAAGTAGTCCTCTTGAGCTTATCTCAGAAGGTGCTCACCTGTCATCAATGTCAGCCCAGGATTGCTTTCTGCTTAGATCCTGCATTGTTTAGATCCTGCATTGACTTTTGCCATTTCAAGGCAGCCTGAGAAAGAAGGAAGTGTAGCTAGAATCAGTTGAAATGTATAAGTGCAAATGAAAGCCATTGAGAAGGTTATTCATGGATTTACAAAGGGTCATGAGTTGCAGTTGTTGTTGTTGGTAATAGTAGTAGTATACAGCTTAGATTGCTATCAGATGTTACTAAAAAATTACTAGAGCCTACTTACTACAGTGTCCAATCTCTACCCTTGCATGTACAAAACAAAGCTGCAAAATTATACGATGAAGTTTTACCAAATAAATAAAATTATTTTATCTTTTGTTTTAATCTAATTCAACCAAAATATATTTTGCTTATGACTGCTGTCCATACGGTAAAATCACTTGAATCAACCTTTTTACTACAATAGTAGAACAATTTACCTCATGCACCCCATATAAAGAAGTTAGGTTTCTTTACCACAATGTTTGTTTAAAGCATACCATATGCTCAGTCAGGACTTACAAAAGTGGGTTCAGGAGTTTTTTCAAAAAGCCAACAAGTAGCATCCTCACATCATTGGTAAAGAAGACATTGAGGATATACTTTGGAAACAAGCATGCATCTTCGTAATGAAAAATCAAACACCGGGCTTGATTTGAAAGGTAAAATAGTGATTGTGTTATGCAAATGCAGTGTACTTGCATGCACCTAGTTGTGCGTTTGGTGTATGTGTTCATATACACACACACATACTCCTTCTGTGCGAGACTCATGTTTGTTGGTTAACTCTGGTTCAGTATTTTATTCACAGGTACAAGAAACAAGGGGGCTTTTTCAAGACTTGAGTTGAAGGCTCAGGTGTTTAACACAAATTGCCCTGTACTATTTTGCTCCAGTCTTCTTGCTTTGATGTCGTTCTGTATGTAAAATATATTACAGTCTTAATTCCTCGAATGCATGCAGTGCCAGAATCTAGTAATAAGGATAACATCGACTTCTGCCAACCATGTTTGTTCTCCTTCTGTGGATTAAGACACTTGAAACACAGTTTTACTTTAATAACTCTTGCTTAGAAAATGCATAGCACTTCCTCTATGTACAGTGGGGGGAAATCCCCACATTAAAATATGAATAAACCCCCTAATGTAAAGATGGCCGTGCAGTTGTTTCAATGTTTGTTCATCTTGTTGTAAGCAACCATCATCAACCTATTCCCAATTCAAATAGAGGAGGCAGAATAGATTGTCAGATTCTGTTTGCATAGCCCCCAGAGATCCTTGAAATGCCATGAGAAACCCATAATCCTCAGAACAATACTTTCCTGCTGTGTCATTTTAAAAAAAAAGTTATTGAGAGGATTTAATGAGAGGATTTCCAATTTTTTTAGAGGAGATTGTGGGAAAAGCTGATGGCTGAGATGGGGATGGAGAACTGATTTCATTTGAGAAGCACCAATCTGATTTGCAAACCCTCACCCTGAAACTTGGGGCTGGAACATATTGACAAAAAAAGAATGAAGGGAAAGGTAACAGAGGGATCATAGTTCACAGGAGAAAGGCCTTTTCCTGACCTTGCTCACTCTCCCAAGTTTGGTTCTGGCCACAAACAGGTTCACTGCTACTAAGAGTCACAGCCTTGGGTGTTCCTCTGAAAAAAGGTCCCAATCCAGTCATTTTAGGGGAAGCTGACAGCAGAAACTTGAGGTTCTCCCATGCCAAACTTCAAGGAGAAAAACGTCTGTGGAATTCTCTCTCTACTGTTGGAAGATTTCTATGATAAAGAAACAAAGAAAGTGAAAGCAACACAGTTGAAATGATTGATTTCACCTAACTATAGATACTGGTTAAACATAAACTCAGTTACAGAAGAGTTAAAACAACCTAGGCTGGTTTATGCAGCAGTAAGGAAGAGAGAGCATTTAATAAACATGTAAAACACCTTAAAGGAAAAACAGCAACAATTTATGAAACCATGATGAACCATAAGAACATAAGCTAAAGCACTAAAATTAGTTGTCCCAGGTACATAAAAGTCCACTTAAGGGTATTTTGCTAATCTAGCATATATAAACAAAACAAAATTTTAGTGCTGGAGAGGATGTCAAGCAAAAAGGACAGTGTTCCACATGTGGTGTATGTCATAGAGTACACAAGTGGAAATAAATCCAGAGTTGTGTTTATTTACTTTTTTGTGAGTATGAATAGAAAAATACAAAGAAGACTATTATCAGAGTTAGAATAAGTACAGCTCAACTAGCCAGTCAGTGGAAATTTGCTGAAGAACTGACTGTCCGAAAAATTAGCAGAAATAATATTAGATGAATATTCAGAGCACAAGAAAAAGAAATTGTTAGGGAAGAAAGAACATAATGAATCTGATGCCATGGAAAAATTGATCTATGCATACAATACAACTAAAGATTAGAAATGCGTTATTTTGGATTAAGAAACAGCAACTTTGAGGTTAAAAAATGTTGAATATGATGTATGAAATATCTTCAGAATATAAATGGAAAAATGTGAGATGTGATGAAATATACATCAATAATAATTTTTTAAAACTACAATATTTATCACTTCCCTTTTGATAATGCAGCTTCAACTGAAATATTGCATACAGTTTTGGTTGCCTCATCTGAACAATAATATATCAGAATAAGAAAATGTTGTGAGATAGAGGTTATAAAATTAGAAATGATGTGGGCAAAATGGATAAGACAGTTTTCTCTTGTTTCTAGTAAACTAGAATCAGAGGTCTCCCAGAGAAGCTGAATCTTGGAAGAGTCACCACAGACAAAACATTCTTTTCCATAGTATATAGTTACACTTTGGAATTCTCTGTCACAAGATATGTTTTGGCTACCTGTCTGGAAGGTTTCAAAAAGGGTTTGGATCAGCTCATGATAGACAGGTCTATCAGTGGCTACTAGCCCTGATTGCTGTGTCACTTCCTCTGACATGGAAGGCTGTAGGCCAGTTTCTGGGATGCTCTGAACAGGGCAAGGTATGTACTTCTGACCTGCTTGAAACTTCTGAAAGAACAGTATAAGAACAGGCTGCAACATTAGATGGGCTGCTTCTTAATCCAACACCAAGGCTTCTTCAAATCTGAATGCTTCTCAGGTTGTGCCTTGAGAAACCCGAGGCATTTCCGCACTGCATCGCGTTCGAAATGGAACGCGTTCAGGCGGAAAGCTTAAGGCAGCTCCGGGCGCTTTCCCCTTTCACACACAGACGCGCCAGAACGCGTGTAAACGCGTTCCGGAGCGTCTGGGTGCGAATGCTCAAAGCGCCCGAAGCTGCCTTAGCCGGCAAACGCCGGCCAGGGGCGCGCAGACAGCCGCGGAGGCAGATCGACAATCAGCTGTTTGACAAACAGCTGATTGTCAAAGCCGCGCGGCGTCGGAGGCGCGCCCGCAGCCGTTCGGGAGACAGAAGCAGGCGCGAACGCTTCTCCTCCCGAACGGCTGCGGGCGGCTCGTCCGCGTTGGAACGCGTGTAGAGCAGTTTAAAGTGCTCTACATTTCAAACGCGGAAAAGACAGCTGCGGACACGTCGGAACGCAAGCCGCGCGCGGGCAATGCGGATGACGTGTCCACAGCTGTCTTTTCCGCGTTCCGTTCAGCCCCGTGCGAAAACGTCTCCGGTGATTTCCCATTGTGTAGTCCAACATTTCTGCTATCAGTTCTTAATTTCTCAATCTACTGTGTGCCTAACACTGAATCAGTATTGCCATTTGTTTAGTGCAAGAACTTACAGTTGCATAGTGTGCTCTTATTTTGTGGAGCAGATGTTAAAGGTATTTTTGCAACTCATGTTATATTGCACTGTATCTAGAATGTAATTACAAATGTATTTTTATACTCAGGGGTACTGAGTCAGGTCACAAGCCAAAGTAAATCACAGTTAAATAGCAGTGGGTTCCTCTGTTTTAAAGCACAGTTATTCATTACCCCTAAATTTTAAAACTTGTTTACAGAACACATTAATTATATGTTATAGGATGTTACTATTTGGGATATTGTGGGGTGCAGAGGTTTACCATACCTGCACCGTGTCTATTTTCTCTCTTTTGCAGCCACTGCAAACATCTGGGGAGGTGCCTCAGGCCTTAAACAATGGGTTTGGCTTCCTCTGCTTTTAAAACTTCTTGTCAGAAAGGAACTGTGGCTTGTGATTTTGGAAAACAGAATTAAATTTGGAAATAATCTCATTACAGGAAAGCACAGCACGAATTTCGTCAGTCGGTACGATCCTAGATTTAACAGCTGGATACAACTTCCACCCATGCAAGAGAGGTAAGTGCTTAATAACACAAATTTGAATTGAAGGTAGTAGTGCTGGGATTGCCATTCTCAAGAGCAAAATAAAGTGACTTTCTCCCATTGCCTTCCGAGCCTTCTTCATTGACCATTAGCATGCATTGGTTCCCATTGGTTTAATTTAGTGAATGATATTTGCTTCTGATATTTTTACAAATTCAGAGTAACAGAGTACTTGGCTTCTCTTGACAGCATCATCCAACAATGTATGAGGAAACTGGGGCTGATCTGCACTTCAACCCATAGTTCACGACAGGTGAACATATGGGCAAGTGCACCTGCACGTGCAGGAGGCACTTATAGCGTACAAGTGCCCCCTGTCCCCCCCAGATGTTCACCTATCATGAACCACATCGTGCACCACAAGCTCACAAACCCATACCCCATGTGCCCAGAACTTCTGCCAGCTAGGGAGGTCATCATAGCTGGTGTGCAACTGCTCCAATGACCTCAGTGCAACCACACAGAGTGTCAGCATTGCCATAGCAACAGTGCTGACACACACACAGACGCACAGAGTGCCACACTCAAGATGGTGGCACCCTGTGGAGGAGCAGCCCAGCGATCGAACACAGGTGAGTGATCAGTTGCAAGGGGGGGGCTGTCAGTAACTAGTGTGAGATCACCCCTGGTTTTGTAGTTTGTGGCAGCATCATAGATCGTCAGCTTCCTGGAAACTGCGGATCAGTTGCTGCAGAAACTGCAGATGAGCCAGTGGAGATCTTATTTGTAGTTTCTGCAATCTGATGCCCAGAAAATTGGTGTGGAAAATTTAATGCAGCTGTGTAGCATTTACACCACAACACAGTGGATAAGCTCTAAGAAACATTGTCCCTTGCATCAGCATTGAGGTATCCCATAATAACACTAAAGGAAGTACAAAACAGAAATGAACTTTAAAGAACCAAATGCCTACTTTATAAAATGTCCTGGAAAACATGTTAAGGAAAGTAAGGAAGGTAACAAGAAGTTCATTTTAAAGAAGTACCTGAAATTTAGGAGGAAGAGGGGGAAAGATAATAAATGCACTGGCATTATGTAATCATTATCTAATGAATTGTGTGTAATATCCATAAAAACTGAAAATGTTCAGGTTGTTATATAGTTGAACAAATCAACTTGTTGCAGCTTCACTGCCTCTAACTTAGAGCAGTCAGATTTAGTTTCTTATATTTTGAGTCTATTTTTAAAGCAGATGTAGCTTTTCCTAAAATCTGTCTGTTTAAATATTGTGAGCTAATTATCAAGACTTTTTTCTGGCTGGGGCTTTCCACTGAGATAATTAACCTTCACCCTTTCAACTGGGCCTACCTAACTCACAGAGTGATCAATTATTTCAATGCAGCAAGAGCCTCTGAGGATAGATGATATTGCTGGAAGTGTGATTAGACTTTTTAAAAATATGTGAATTGTTTACTGAGTAATCCCTTATGACTTTCTTGGACACTTACAATTTATTAAGTCAAGTGCCTTTCAAGACAGTTTTTAACAGTTAATATTCTCCAATAAATAATGATTATGTGTCTCTGCCTTTTCACAACAAAATGTTTCTGCTGCAAAATAAGATTTCTTCTTCTCTGAATCAGTGATTGGTTTGCCAGATGTACTGGCTGACCTACAAATTTCTCAGGGTAGCTTACAAAACACAATAAAATTAAACAGTCTATGGATGTGTCCATGTAATCACTGTGTCAATTCTGATCTGATGGGATCAGACAGCAGCAACAAATAAAACAGGCATCCAACATAGAACTAAAACATAAACATAGCCAAGAGTCCTAGCAGCAGGACCAAAGCTACACCAATGAAAATCTTTATTAAGGAAAATGGTCTAATAATACTAAGGACCAATTCATGCTTGGCTCAGAGCACCTGTACGTTACCTGCATGTGAAAGAGCCATTTCCTAACAAGAAATGGCTCCTTCTGTGCAGGAGTTCACCCCATATCAACTACACTTACATTGGAATGTGTAGTGAAATTCCATAGTACGAATATCTAGGAATATCCACAATACGAAACTTTACTAGAGGAAGAAGAACATGTTTCCACTTCTCTCTCATTCCGTTGACTCTGGAGTCCTGGGTGCTAAACTGTTACTATAAAGGGCAATTGCAACAAAGGCTTTTTAAACAATGATATATAGATGAATATTAGTTATGGTCCATTTATATCCCATTGAGAAAGCAAGTCATGCATTGACTATTGATATAAAATCAGTATTTTTATTTGTGCAGAATTAGTTTAAGATTTCCAGATCTGTACCCAGATCTGTTCAAAAAGCCCCACAGTAGATCTACAGATAAGAGGAGGAAAAAATCCCATGGTGATACCCATCTAATATGAATCTGATCCTTCAAAATGTCTCCCAAAATGATATTCCAAAGGGTTGAGGAGACAAGCCCAAGAAAGCCAGGCATCTGGGTACTTAACATGCTTGGATTTTCCAAGTGATGTGCAACAGGAAAAAGAATAGGATAGGAAATTAAAATGTAGTTTTCTGGAGCAGTATTGGCAGAAGGAGACTAGCATGAGTCATATCCAAGCAGACTACTTTGCCTGTAGGATTTTGACCTATCCTGGAAGATAAAAGCAAGAAAATGGCATGAGTGGTTAGAACTGCTAGTTGATTAGAGTAACTGGAGACACCAGCTTCAAAATAAAAACAGAATTTATCAGAAAACTACATAATTAGATAAGTCCTAAATACTGCAGACAAGAGAGGAAATAGAGGGTGAGAGTGAAAGAAGAGATATAATACTGAAAAGCAAGAGCCTACAAATCATGGTCAAACAGACCAAAGACAAGAATGGAAGAAATAAGAAAATTCTTTACCAGCTTTACTCTTGTCTCTAGTAACAGTAGGGCAAAATGTGTGAGAGTTACTGCTTTTGTTGTGATGTTTCCAACAGTCATCTTACTTGCAAGAAGATGGTTGATGCCAGCTTAGAATTGAGCTGATGGGCTTTTTTATTCTTGCAATTGAATCTGTGTAGTCAAGATCAATTGTTCTTTATTTATGTTGTATATTGTTTCAAAATTCTAGCTACTGCCCTAAGAAAAAATGCTAATGATACTGAAAATCTACATTTAAATGCCCATTGCTCTACCAAGTGCTGTTCGTGCACATAAGCTAGCATCTGTCCAGAAGACTCTGTCCAGTTTTCTAACATCAGCATTGTAGCTATGGTGATTAATGGATCCATTTATGCATGACCTAAGAGATGGTCAGCTCTGATGACTTGTGGTGGTAATGAATCAAGAACTGAAAGATCCATGGATTGCTGTCCATTGACACAGATTTTATTAAATGGCCATGTTGGTGAAGAATAAGGTGGAGGATAGTAAACCACTCCTTTGCACTGTACTGTCAAAGTCCAGTTCAGAAAATAAAAGCAAAAAAAGGAGGCATAGCAGCTTAAGATGCCTTTTCTGGAAAGGCAAGGAACAAACGGAAAGCTTAGAACTTTCTGGGTAGAATCTTTACAGTCCTATATAAATAAAACTTTTTTGTAAGAAAGAAGAGACACAGTGATAAATTTTAAAAGCAGTGTGATTTGAAGAGTGGTACCGTATGCCTTACAAATAGCCTTCAGGTAGACTTTTAAAAATGTTTAAAAGTTACAGTAGGTTTATCGGAATGGGTTTCACAGAATGGCCAGGTTGAACAATTACGCAGAGTCTACAACACAATTTTTGTCTGTTGTAGTAAGCCTGCTGTTCTTGCAGCTGACCATAGTAGAGATGTGGACAAATATTCATAATATTTGAAATTCATATGAATTTGTACATTCACATTTGAACCAAATGGTGGCTTTATTTGAAGACTGAGATACAGGACGAGCACAGGGTTCGTAGATGTGGGTTTCGGGACACCTGCACCCCATTGAGGGTGCTGCCCCTGGAGCCCATCCCTGGAGCCCATTGACCCAAACATGGTGTGAACATGTGCCTTCTAATCCAGTCTTCATGCCTGAAGACCAGATTGAAGACCCCTTTAAAGGGATCCATGGGAAGACTGGATTTCAGGGCCTGAAGACTATTCAATCCAGTCTTCCCTTGAACGCATGGGATCCAAATGAGGTCTGGTACAGGAACAGGGTCTTCTTGATCAGTGCCAGTTGGGTACCAATCAGGTGCCTAATGGGTTCTTAGTGGGTGCTTAATGCTAGTGGATTATTCAATATTGAATAATCATTGCAGTTACTGTCAGCCTACTTATAAAAACTCTCTCTTTTTTTAACTACACCAATCACTTGATTCTGTAAGGAAGTACTTCCTCCCCAACTAGGGATGTGCATGAATATTCATAATATTTGGTATTCATAATAATTCAGACTTTTGTACATGAATCAAATGTCACGACATTCATATATTAGTGTTTGTACGAATACAAATGTTTTGGAACATTCACATAAATAGTTCGTACATTCGTTAAACTGGGGATACATATCGGATACATATGATATGTGTGCATTTATATAGGATACGTATCCAATAATAACATGTTTGTATAACATCCATATCCAGTATTCGTATCCAGGATCCATATCCAGGATACTTATGCATTCATAGCGGATATTCATACAAATAAATTTGTATTGAATAGAATCTTGTCACATTCGAAAGGGATCTATTTGAACAAATGCAAATTTTCTAGCATTTGATTCATTATGAATCAAGTGCCAAAAAACCATCAGTGCACAGCCCTAACCCCAACCCATTCCCAATACTCACCTCTGTGGATTAACTAAATAGGCTTGGAAAGAATTCCTTTCTGAAACCCTTGAGAGCCACTCCCAGTCTCTATAGCCAAGACTGCATTGATGGGACCCCCCTGCTAAAGTAGACTCTCAGCCACCAGTGTTGATGAACACAGGTAGGAAACCATGTGCCAATTCCTAGGCTTCTTGGTCCACTGTGCAACAGGTAGAATGTCTGATCCATTATTGGTCCAGATCCTCTACAAAGGGATTGATTCTCTCCAACTATTTTCAGAAGAATTTTCATTTCTTTGTTCACTTTAGTGAAATACTGCAGTCCCATTAGTGAAGGTACAGAAATTTACAGCTGCTGACCTATTGCTGTTCTTTAAAAGGGTATTTTGTTAATCTGTACAGTTTTACCCTTTGTCCTGCAGTCATGACTGGGGCTCAAGTCGCACTATCTGCAGTAATCACTGGACTGAATTTAGTGGCCCTTGTCCTCCCACGTCATGCAATCTTATTACTTCACTCAGCTGGGGAAATACCTCTTCTCCTGATGTTCCAGAGCTTTGCTTGAATATTCAGCCAATGCTCTGTACACACTGCTTTCCCATATTCCCTGTGAAAATAAACCAAGCAAGCAACTGTTATTTGTTTTACAAGGTGTGGAGCCCAAGCACTTGTATCTTTAACTGCATATGTGTAAATGTTATATAATGACCTGAGTGTAAAAGGTGCTGACCAGGAAGGTTAGTAAACAGAGAAGGATGGGCTAAACCCAGCTCAATTAGCATATTGAAGAAAGGGGGGGCAGCCCAGAGAGAAACAGCCAATCAGAGGGGATGGAACCCTGGCAGAGACTATAAAAAGGGCCTTCCTGTTAGAGCCGTTGTTCTGGGACTGGGGCTAGACTTAAGAAGAAGTTAGACAGTACAGATCCAGGTCCTGAGGAGAATCTAGATCGGGCTTAGTCAGGGTCCTGAGTTAAGAAAATAAGTTAATGTGAACTGCTTGTGTTGAAGTTGAACTAACATAAGAGTTGTAAACAAATAAAGTTACATTTGTTTCAAAGGCACTCTGCTTGAGGCCTGATACTGGCTCAGATGCTCAAGGGAGGGGTGAAGTGTTGCCTTAGTAACATAACAGTAACAGTGTAACCTAAGTGTTGGAGCTCCGCTCAGAAGAAGAAAAACACCTAGAAACCTACTATTTAAAAGGCGCTTGAAGTCCGTGGCTATAGTGGCCGGACTAGAGAGAGAGTTGGATGCCCGGCTGGGGCCTTGCAACTGGTGGCTGCCGACCGTGGGCATCACACAAGGTATTATCTGTGCTTTGTCCATATCATACTAAACAGTTTAAGGAGCTAATATTTTTTTTAATAGCCAAACTAGACATTCTGTGGCATACCTGATGATTTTATTGTTCATACTAAAGGGAAAGAAAGAGGTGATATGTGATCCCTTCCATGCTCTCCACCACATATGTACTATAATGTCTCATTAAAATTACTTAATCTGACAAAGGTCTCTAAAACAATCTTTGCACAGGTATGATTAGTAATAACTCTGGTAGCTGTTCAGTCTGAGACTGATAATCAAATTTCAGGATTCACAGCATAAATTCATTGCCTACAGGGATCAGGAAGAAATTTCTTTTACCTTTCCTTTCTAACTGTGTTGTAAAATTTACCTAAGTTCATTACAGGGACTTTTCACAAGCCACTGCCGGGCTTGTAGCTGGACCAATATCTGGATCCACAAGAGTAACTTGATGTAAGCTTTTTTTACTGGCAGCAGCAATATATTTCTTGAGACCAGATGTACATGAGGAAATTATTTCTTTTTGAAACAGAATTTTTAGGCAATATTCTAGCATGGAGGACTTTTTATAGTAATTAAATTTTACATTAATTAAGCAGAGCACTATGGCTCAAGTGTAATTTATTTAGTGGAAAAGAAGGATAACGGAAACTTAAAATTTTTACTATTGGGAATTTGCTCATAAAATACACGTTTCATCTAATGGGACTTAGCGGACTGACTGTTACATTTTTTTTTTTGCTCCAAACAGTGACACTGTGTGGATGAAGTCAGGAATGCACATAAACAATAAATTTATTAGGGAGAGTATTTTTTAAAAATAGCTGGAGTTGGAAAAACCAAAAAAATACAATTGTATTACTTCCATCAAAATCCCACAAGTTAATGAAATTTTTAGCATTTTGACTGAGTTTTGATTGTTGATGTATATAAGCAAATAGATAAATAGCATAGTAGATATATATGCTATTGATTGCATTTCATTTAGCACTGCAAATATTTCATGCTGAAGGAATAAATCAGTAGTTTATAATGCAGTGTGCAAAGCTCAGAGGCTGTTTCCTGCGCAGTTTTTAAAGACTTTAGAAATGTCCTGTTATGTTTTTGGAAAATTTAATACATAACATAAAAAGTATGCATTTCTGTGATGGGATTTAGATGCATACATCATGGACTGAAGAATAGCAGAGCAGCCCTGCTGTTTTGCTCAAAAACAGATATGTTTTTTTTAAAATTGCAAGGCTTAACTCTACTTTTCAAATATATCAAAGGAATCTACAACAAAATGGCTATTGTTCAAGGATCTTGCCAACTATTCTTTGATTTATTTATTTATTTAAAATATTTCTGTACAGTTAAAAATTTTATATTCACAGTTTATTTTTATATTTTATGTTTATATTCACAATTAAACATTTTGAAATTATTTTACCATAATGTCATGGCTACCAACATGCTTAGTCCACATCAGACATTTTATGTGTGGTTTTAGAAGTATTTAAAACTACTTCTTTTTTGTCTCTGCAAAGCTCATTATTCTCTTAAGTTGGTGATGCTTTTCTTTGTCTTATTTTGCTTAAAGCCCCAGAACACTAACTGCCAAATTCACTATTAGAAATGGTACATCATATTTCATTAGATCATACATTTGGATTGAATATGGTCTTCCTTGTTTACCAACATTGTGAAGCTGTTTTTGTCATGGGTGAAATGCTTCTATGAAGTCCTTTTATGTTTCTAAAAATGGAAGTGACTTTCAGAAGCATTAAAAATGAATTAAACATACAACGTGCCTAGATGTTCTCCCACAATATTGATTGCTCTGCAAAGTCACAAATACACATGGAATAAAGGACTTTCTTGAGAGTTAGCCAGATAAACCCTTTTTGGAGGGCAGGAAAGTAATACAAGGAAAGTTGTTCTATTTGCAGTAGTGCAGAAAGAAGAAAAAATGATAATTGAAGAAAAAAATCTGATGATGTGGTTCTCTTAGTAAATTGGGAACAATGACCCTTGAAGGACCATAAAGAAAGTGAATGTCAAGATAATTTATTATTGTTACATTATCTATCCCATTTTTTTACTTTGTCTTCCTGAGTTGTATCCTTTCAAGGAGCCAAATGCTCAAAAATTAATGAGTTCCTGTGAAACCTTTCAGTGCCAATAAAATTATTATCTCACTTTTAAGATAAACATTTGTTTCATCTACTATGTATCAATTAAGGATGGAAGAAAAAATTCATTAGTTTCACATATAATTCACACTTCCCAAAGCAATGTGAAAACTGAAATGCACACATCTGTCTAAGGCAGGCATAGGCAGAAACTTGTTAGCAAACTCAGTCTTTATAGCAGCACAAAACAAGGGCAGCAGCTTGTAGTTACCAGTCAGGACAAGGAGAAACACAGCAAGGGTCAAACATTCCTAAGTCAGCAGCCAGAGATAAACATAGCAAGGATAACACAAGTGGGAGTTAGAGGGCACAGCCAAAGTTCAGAAGCCAGAAAGTATGACATCTCTTTCAGGGACAAATCCCAAAGCCAAGACCAGAAGACAATCCAGAGTTCAAGAACAAGGAGCAGGAGGTTGCAGATGTCCAGTTAGCACAATTAGCAGCAACAACTTGACTGTAAAGCTGCTTGTTTTTATCCCTCCAAATTGAATTCAGCTGACCAGAGTGGCAAAGGTTGATTACTCCCCATCTTTATTGCAGTCTCTCTGACCTGTGAAGCACTGACCTCTCCCTGCACTGCTCTGCTTCCACAAGCATCACTTTGACCTGTCTTGGATTGCTTATTGGGGAGGTCGGCCTCAGTGATGTCCCTGCTTTTTCTGGCCTTGGGTGTCAGGGTCTCCAGCTATGGTATGAATAACTATTGTCTTAAATGCCACTTCTGAATAGACAAATTCATCATCTGAAGTAGAATCCCCGTCCAAAACTACTTGCGGAGGCCACCATAGGACAATATCCCTAGCACGTATCTCTGAATTTTGTAATGCTTTTCTATAATAAAATATAGTTTCTTTAGTGAAATACTGTATATACCCCAAAATTTGTTGCTTTATTCTTTCATCTTTGGGCAGAGTTCCCATTTAAATCTTCAGTCCTGGAACAGGGCAGACTGTCCAGTCCTGACATACACAACCTGTCCAAGCAGGTAAAATGGGCAGTGCTGTCTGCCTTGCAATAACCTGCCACACACTGAGCTGTTTTGGAGCTGATGCTGGAGCTTCTGAATGTTCTGAAAACCATTTTTGGCACTCTAGCCTGGTCTACACTCTATCCTGTGCAGATGAAGAGTGCTACAAGGGGGCAGGGCCTCCTGTCATCTGCACTAGTGTGAGGAAATGAGATTTCTAGACCCCTTCTTATCACAATGATGTCCAGTATGGAAAACCACTTGGACAATTTATACATTGTAGAATAAAATTCAACATAAAATCTACAAGAAAACCCATGATGGTGACATTAATGGTGCAACCAGTATAAAATTATAAGAATAGCAATATTGCAACATATATCCACATTTTAATTATGGTTGAGCTCCAAGAGCCAATATGAAAAAATGTGCTCTGCAAGCTTTTCTGAATATAAATAGTATGTGAAAGAAGTTCCATTTTAATGAAGTAACACATCAGAATTCATCATACTAGGGGGGATTTTGTATAGATGCCCCCACAACACTATACACTGTAGAGGCAAAAATATATGTAGAATACACATACACACAAATATACATTTATGGAGAACACTGGAAAAAGTTAAATGAGAACCTGGAACTATGTGGAAATAATTTGTTTTATTTGTTTGGTTTTAAGTGTGCATTGATTGACATTACTTTCGCTCAAATCTTTTTCAAAAGAAGGGCACTTATTCAGGGTTTCAGAGTCCCATCAGAAATAAAAACAAAAACAAAAGTGTTTTGTGTTTTGCTGGTGCATTACTAGTTTTAGGCTGTACTGTAGTAAGTCTCCATGCAGTGATTAATTTACCTCTACCTCTACTGCATGAAAACAATTACCTGCCTGTTCTATTCCCAGCTGAGAAATACCTAGATGTAACACTGGTGAGACAATTGCACAGTGCAGGTTCAGACTAAATATCTATCCAGCAGAACACCCTTTCTCCTGAGTAGACTAGCAAGGCCTTTTTTGTACCTGGTGGAGCAATCCGCCCAGCCACTGCCACAACTCACCTGGATTTGCTACAAGCCTTCCCAGAGTGATACTAGTACAGGCTGACCAGGAACAGCTGGATCACTCTTGGACAGCAGATTCAGCACTCTCTTCGAGGTGCTGCTTGGGGTGACTGTGTGACTGCACAGCTGCCGAATCACCATCACAATATCTCACCATGCACTAGGCACCAGTTTGGATGTTGCCTTGGCAATCCAGGCTGGCCGTTCACACTATAAGTGCTGTCAACCAGCAGTGGGGCTCATTCAGTACTTATAGTAGGAATGCCCGTCAGCACACTCCACCCTTACCAGGCTGGTGAGGTATTATTATACTATGTGAGGTCAGTAAATGTGAACAGACTCGCAGATAAACTTAGCAGAAACAACCCAATAGTAGAATATGACCGCATAGTTCCTTCCCCCCTCCCCAACAGTCCCCAGGATTTGGTATTTAGATGCAGAAAAACTCTGAGCCTGAAAATAACATTGTGAATGTTTGGCAAATTTCTATTCAAAATAAAGTAGTTTCTGTTTAATTACTTTGTTGCCAAAAGGAACGACTTTTTAAGCTTAGAATTCTAAAAATAACTTTCAGTTTCTTCAAGTATAACCTGCATGCCCATACTCTGAAGTGGAGAAATTAATCATTGTATCTGTCCTCCCAAAAATTTAGTTAGATAACATTAAAAGAACCTGCCATCTGCTTTTCTAGGTGTAACACAATTAGAGATGTGCACAGGTTATCCATGAATTCAGAATCCAGATGAATACATCCAATTCTGAGATTTGTGGGTGGATCAAATAGGGCCCTATCTGTCCACAAATTGGATAATCCATTATCTAAGGGTATTGGATGCCCTGGGGCATCCCTACCCCAGCCATCCCCAGCCACCCTCCCCCCAAACCTCCCCCCTTACCTGCTCCAGTGGCAGTGTAGGTCTGTGCCACCACCAGAGCACACACGCATGCCTCCCCAGGGCCTCCTTACTTGGGGGGGAGGGTCCGGTGGCAGCATGGGTCTTTTCCGGCGCTGTGTGGAACCCTTTCACAGTTCCACAGGGCCCTAAAAATAGCTTGCACCACCACTGGAGATTGTGCACCTGCCTCTCCAGGGCCCACTTACCTGGGGGGTGCACTCCAGTGTCAGCACGGGCCTTTTCCACAATATTTGCCACAATCTTCGAAGATTCTCTGGAGTCACTCTGGAGGTTCTTCAAAGAATCACCAGAGCATCTACGGAGTTTGCACACACACCTCATGGCACCCCCCCAAAAAAAAACATGGGATGATGGGCGGGCCCCATGGGGGTAGATTCAGATTCACCACATGGGTGTTCCGGCATTTACACTGTGAGCGCACTAGCACCCATTACTTTTGGGTGTTACATCACTCATGGAGATGCACCGGGTACCTCCTTAGATCCAGATCTACTAAATCTGGATTAGTTGAAGGACCCACTCCATAGATCCAGATCATCACAGATCCGGATTAAGGGAGGTAAGTGGGAAAAAACCCTTAGTGTGCAGAATCATGCAGACCCTTTGGCCCCCACTTCTATTAGTCTTCAAAACCAGCAGTTATAAGCTCATTTTCTAGTTCTTGTAGAAAGGCAGTAAAGGATTTCCAGTTTTTAACAAAGTTATCCACAGCCTTATTCTTCATTGAATTTGTCCATCTCAGTAAGACCAATCATTTCAGTAATCAGTCTTAGGTATTTTTTCATCTTTCCTTTTTTGAACATAAACATTCTAACTGCAGTTATTACGAATTGAATTAAAACATTAACACCTAAATTATCACCAACTATGCCTAATAGATACAATTCTGGGTTGCAAGGAATATTTATTTTTAATATTTTCTGCACATTTCTGTGTATTTGTGCTTTAGTAAGGTCCATTTCATATGGTAAAGGGTACCTTCCAACACCTGTTTCACATATCTTGATACATTTTAGATAATTTTTACATTAAATTCAATTTATACATCATCTTATAAATATTTTTATTTTATTTTTATTTTACAGACAGTAAACTTCATATCTTTATTCCGAAGTTTTTGTATTGTCCCATCAAAATATAACCAGTTTCTAGGCAATGTTATCGTATAGTCTTTAGCTTGTTCTTGTTCTAAGTCCAGCTGCAAAAGTAGTTTATATATCTTACCAATAGTACGTTTTTCACCTATTTTGAGTTCTATTTCCCACTTCTGTTTTTCCATTTTAAAGTTCAACCTTCTTGATTTAATTTATCTCGTTTTTTAAAACAAATTCACTTGTTACTTCATTTCTAATTAATCTTTGTATTTAATCCAAACTTCACCTCTCCTAGATTCTTTAAATAGACTTCCATGTGGTGAAACCCAAAATGGCATGTCTGCATATAGTGTTTTTGTACTTGTTCCAAACTTTCTATGTAGCATTTCCCACATAATTTTTATTAGAAGAGTTTAACCTTGTAAGAAAAACTTTTTTCTGAACCTTAATACTAGGTATATATTTTTTTACATATGTTGTGCCCTAATATTGTAATTAACGTACTGCAGTGTGAAATCCAGGAATTATTGCAAATGAGAATTTAAATGGAAGATATTATCTAAGAGAAAATAAAAAGTATAGGAATATCTGGATAGGAATCTAAATTCTCTGGAATTAATCACCAGATGAACAGTGATAGGGCAGTAAAATAGTATAATCTTGACAGCTGAATGACAGGATTAATTCTAGTTACTAGAAATCAACTTCTCTGTTCTTTTTGTCTTGTTTTCTATTTTTCTTCAGGAGAGCCAGCTTTTATGCCTGTAGGCTTGACAAAAATTTATATGTGATTGGTGGGAGGAATGAAACTGGCTACTTGTCAAGTGTAGAATGCTATAATTTAGAAACAAATGAATGGCGCTACGTATCTTCACTACCACAGCCCTTGGCAGCACATGCAGGAGCTGTACATAATGGCAAAATCTATATTTCAGGTAAGTTGTTTTCCAGGCTATCCTTAATCTCGAAGCACAACCTTGCGCCTTTTCACACTTATCTTAGCAGTAAAGCCCGAGGAAGTTCCCAGACAGACCATTTGCCCATCACAGAGACCTGTTTTCACCAGAAACTGATCTGCACATGCTGGAGCGCATCCCCTGAGCAGTACAAGCATGGAGGACACAAATGTGCTCCATGCTTAAACTAGTGACAGAGCCCTGCACGCTACATCCATGTACTACAGTGGATGTTCACACTTAGCCAGCACTTAATTAAATGCCGGTTAAATTTTGAATGCTTTGAACAGAAAACATTGCAGCACTTTGCCTTCCACTTATGTCAAAGTGGGATGAGGTCCTCACTTCAGTCATCGGATTTATATTTGATTTGTAGGTGGTGTCCATAATGGTGAATATGTCCCTTGGCTGTACTGCTATGACCCTGTAATGGATGTCTGGGCTAGAAAACAAGACATGAACACAAAAAGAGCCATTCATACATTGGCTGTAATGAACGATCGACTGTATGCAATTGGAGGAAATCATTTGAAAGGTATTGTTTTTAAAAGCAGAATGGTGTGCTGTCCTGGTAAACATGGTTTTTATTGGGCTAGTCATATTTAACAAAATTAAAAATAATGTTAAACAATTTAATATGATGGGGTAGTTGAGCACATTGTTATGAACTGTGTAGAATGATAAATGTTAAATGACAGAATATATATTTATTATCAGTAAAGAACTAAAAAGGAAAAAATGATGCTTGAGCCAGCATTTCTGAAGAATTATAATACCACATTAAATAAATGAGTAATGAATGCTTTAGACAACAAAAAAGTGGAAACTTCCATTACTTAGAAGCATGGATGATTTGTCATCACTACAAATTCACAGTAGCAGATTATTTGTGACCCAAATTGCCAGTACTCTTTTCCCTCTGTAAATCATTTTCTAAAAGAAACACAGTTAGAGAAGAAACTGTATTAGGGCTATAATGAGAAATGATTCTCAGATTTCAGAAGGAATACGTAACAGTGTTTAAAATGTCACATGTTGTCTGTAAGTGTAAGTTGAAAAATTATTATTTTTTTACATAAAATTATTTACAAACATACCGTCTTGCCAACTGTGGACTTGATTACAGGAAGAAAAATGGCTTAAATGTCTAAACCCCTTGGAATGGGGGGAGCAATGCTATAGCCATAGAGGAAAGCTCTAATAGCATTTATTATTTCTGTAATGCAGATACAAACTTCATTAGATCCTTTAGGGTGCCTGGTCACAGATTTTGTCTTCTTCAAGCTTCATTTAATGTTGTACAAATGAAACTGGATGGGCGAGTGGTGTGTCATGCTTCTTATTTTGTAAAACCTATAAGCATATTAAACCATGGCAGTGCCTGAATGTGGGAAGGAAAATGTTTTTCCTTTATTTAGCCAAGGGCTAGGGTATTACTGTTACAGGTATTACTGTTATTTCACATTATTTTGAATGTTTTTTACAGGTTTTTCACACCTTGATGTCATGCTTGTTGAATGCTATGACCCCAAAGGTGATCAGTGGAATATTTTGCAGACTCCTATTTTAGAGGGCCGCAGTGGTCCTGGATGTGCGGTACTTGATGATAGTATTTACCTCGTGGGAGGCTATAGCTGGAGTATGGTATGTATCTGTTTTCAGAAAGTGGATCCTTTAGATATTTTGGGCAAACTGGAAAATTTATCTGTATCAATAACTAGCTCCTTATTTTGTTTTTTTCCTTTCCTTTTTTTTTTTGAAAATTAGAAGGCTAAGACTCTTGAACACATGGGCCATAGTCCTAGCTTCATATTTTATTTGTGGCTTTCCAGCTTCCATTTGAACTTTCCCTAATGAGAAGTCCACAAATAAACTAGATAGAAATGAAAAGGTGTGAGCAGCCAGACCTGAAGATGGACCAAAGAAGGTTTACAGTGAAGGTGTGACCATAGCCATGGAGATATAAAAATCCAAATGTAATAGACTATACTTTTTTTCTTAGAGGTTTTATCATTTACTTCTTTTTCTTAACTTGTAGAATACTTCCTTGATTTTACTACCTATCATAAAAAAGGTTTGGTAATACTTTCTTTTCAAAAAATATCATCCTGTAATTCTTATGAAATCCAGGATGATATTTCAGAAGAGTTAAATATTCCAACCAAGCTGTGTTATGCACACTTATGGAAGAATTGTTAAAGTTGCTGGATTTGGTAATGAGTTCATCTTTATTTTCATAATGTTTAAAACAAATAGGCATTTATCCATAAAGCAATACAAACGGGGCAGGACAGATTCCAGAGGTGGTTTCTGCTACTCTTAGGAACCCTTGTCAATGTCAGTAGAAGAGCTTAGTTTCCTGGGGTCTCAACACTTCCCTACTGTTCATGAATGACGCACATACTATTATATCATCCAGACAAATATTGAAGACACATTTCTTCACCTAGGCCTTCGATATGTAAATTATTCTGTTCTTTCTATCCACCTGCAGTTTTAATATTATTTTATCATTGTATATCTAATTTAAACATTCAATATATAAATACATATCAAATGCTTTGAGCTTTTAGCATGAAGTGGCATAAGAATATTTTTTTAAAAAATGAGTGACTTGCTGACAAAAGAGGAACAGCCTTTTTAAATACTATTTATACCCTGCCCTTCATTCAAGGTGGGTTATAATAGTAAAAAGATAGGATTTGTAGCAGTTAAAACAAAATTGAAATACAGTATAAAACACAACCATCACTCTCCTCTGGGAACTCACAACTTTGGAAAGATAACCATTGAGTGAAGAGGTATATCTTAAACAGTGGCTAAAATATATATATAATACTGATTTCTGTCAAAACTCTGCTGGGAGACTGTTCGAAAGTCTGGGGTCACCACAGAAAAGACCTTCTTGCTTGTCATAATCCCTCACATCTTTGAGGCCCTCTCTTTGTGATCTTAAGACACTTGCAGGCCTGTACAGGAGAAGGCTCTCCTTCAGATATTGGGCACCCAAGCCATTTAGGGGTTTATATGTGAATATTAACACCTTGAATTTGGCTTGGTAGCAAATTGGTTACCAGTGCAGTTCCTTTAAAACTGGTGTGATTATACATCTGTCCAGAAACTCTTTGTCAGTGGCCAAGCTGCTGCATTCTCCACTAGTTATGGCTTCTGGACCTTCTTAAGGATAGCTTTATGTAAAGTGGATTAAAGTTATATCGTCTGGAAGTTACAAGATTATGGTTCACTGTACCCAAGTTGCCCCTGTTGAAGAAAGGCCAAAACTAGAGAACCTGCCAGAGATGGAGGTAAGTCTTCCTAGCTACTGCTACCACATGAACCTCAAGTAAAAATGATGAATCAAAGAACAACCCTAAACTGTGCACCAGTTCTTTCTGGGCCAAGACAACACCATTTAGAACCAGGTGCCACTTAACTTCCTGGGCATGATTGAGAAGGAATAAAGAGAAGAGTTGGGTGTCATCAGCATACTAATGACACGTCACTTCAAATCCCCTGATCTCTCCTGACAGCTTCATACAAATGGTGAAAAGCATAGGGGACAGAGCTGACCCCTGAATTTTCAAGCTGTTGAACAAGACACATCTGAGTCAGTCCTAATCCCTAGTGTTACTCCAACCATGATCAGTGGTATTAAAAGCTACTAAGAGACCAGATGGTGCTATGGACACCTCCAGGGAAGTACTTCCAATTGCTTCATGCCTTCTTTAGGCAAACTTCTCATAAGGAGAAAGTCGTGGTTCATTTGAGATACGTTCATCTGTTACCAATCCTCAGGACTCCTCCTATTAATTGTGAGCACATCACTTTGTTTATCTAGCGCCTTCTTTTCTATAAGCCTTCAAGGGGAGGAAGATAAGAACTTGGGCATTTCTGCACTTTCCTTTCTGTTTGTTGGACAGAGAAGGTGCAAAAGAGATTAACATGTACTAGCATTTGCACTAGGGAATGCTAGTACATGTTCCCCTAGTAACCGTGCGCCCAGACACTCACTCAGGTCTGGATGCCAATCTGATCCTCCACAGGGCACTGCCATTTTGATTGCAGCACCCTGCGTGACTGTGCTTGCACTGACACTGTCATCACAGCGACGACGACACTGTGCATGTGTAGTCATGTCAGGGTTCATCTGAGGTACCAGCGCACTTGCGCAGCATCTCAGATGGCCCGCTCACATTGGAAATAGTACACATGGTCACTCTAGACACTACAGATAATTTCTAGTTAGTGTTAGGTTGTGTTTGATGCATGATTTTGTGCACCACCACTAGCTTACAGTGGGTGAACTTATTTTTCACATTTGTTGTGAAGATGAAAGCATTCTGCTGCTTTGAACTGTCAAGGATCGTTTATTATTCTCACTTTTGTTTTCCAAGTAGTACTTGGTTGACATTTGTTAACTAGTTCAATGAGACTGTGTTGTGTTGCAGGGGGCCTACAAATCTTCTACTATTTGTTACAGTCCTGAGAATGGAACCTGGACAGAGCTTGAAGGAGATGTAGCTGAGCCACTTGCAGGCCCTGCTTGCTCAACTGTCATACTACCTGCCTGCGTACCGTATAACAAATAACATTCTGGACGTGTTGAATTGAACACTGGCAAATTCTGGGAAAAAATGATGGGTGGAATAAATATTATTGGTATTTCATACAGCAAGATCCTACCCCAACATCTGATTTTATGATTTTAAAAGAGGAGTACTCATCTCACATAGACTGGTGTCTTGTCAGACAAATAAGTTGAAGACATGAAACATAGCATATATTGACAGAAGGCCATTGGTGATTGATCTTAACTTTTCTCTGCCATAAACAGTAACATTGATACTGAATTTAAAGGGAGAAAAGAATGCTAAATATCCAAATAACAGCCGAACAAACATTATTATTATCATTGTACATTGTATTTGACCTGCATGGGATCTGTGTTAAAGCCATGATGATGTTGCTCGCAGTTAATGCAAAATGGGATGCTGAAAAACATGGAAATGTAGAATTAATTCTCAGTTTTAACCCCAGTCCAAGACTGCTTCATGTGCTTTGCAAGTGACACAACACCAGACGGAAGAAAATGAGAAGTAACGTGTGTAATGTTTCTGTTCTGAAAATTTTGCACTGTGCCCACATACTTCTAGGCATAAACATTCTACAAAAAGCAAAGCTTTTCAACTTGTTCTTACCACTGAGGTTTCTGGCTTGGCAACAGTTTCTGCGTTTAGTACCAGGGTAAATCTAGAATCATCCCTCCTCAGGCTCATAGATTCTGCTTGATTTCCTCTGCAAAGTGAACATTTTTGATTTCTAAAACTAATTGTTTTAAAAATGTTTTATTGAGCTTCACGTTGTTCCTGCATTTGCTGATAAATGCCAACTGCAAAATATAAACATTTAATTGTGGAATCCAGCCTCCTGGTCTACTGAGTTGCACAGGTTTTGATGGCATCAGTTTTGTATATTACTTCCATGCAAGATCCAAAGATCTAAACCAAAACAGGCTTCATCACATTATAAAGCATCTGTTGATTTCTGTCTAATTTTGCCAAAAACTTAGCAATTGAAGAATTGCAAGGATATGGTCAAATGAGACTAGCACTCCTCCCATTCAGTTCCCCACTTTTATTTGCTGGGGCTTACTGATGGTACCATTAATAGTAGACTTGCCCATAAAATAGCAGGCACCAGTTATTATAAGGATTCCCCCCCCCCTCCTATTTTCTTATTCTTTTGGCAGTACAAGCAGCCCTAACAATGTTAGGAATATATAGATGACAGTATCATGGTGCAGATGTATTGCTGTTGCCAGTGAATGTATTTGAATTGTGCTGTTTATAAATTTAAGAAACTGGATGCAAGGACCCCTATCCATTTTCTTTCTAAAGGCTTGGTATTTGCAGCTTATTGGCAAATAGCTATAATTTCATAATCAAAATTCCTTTAACAGATTTATAATTTACCTTTGTACCTTTGGCATAAATTAATACTGGGCCTTTTATATCTTCAATACCATTACAGTAGTGCCTAATTCAACCCCAGCTGCGCCAGCCACTTCTAGAGAGGGCAGTCCTAATTATCAGTTTTTGCCTCCATATAACCCTTATTATTGCCTGATTTAGTGATTCTGCACAAGATGTAGAAAGACTAGCATAAGAAGATCTGGGTTGAGGCCTAGCATCAGTGGATGGAGATATATTTTTCCTTGCTGCACTTCCTATCTTCACCTTACCTCTGCAACTGGTTAGAGACATGGAATGTTTCCGCATTTGCCGCCGAGAAACAGATTTAAGAAAACTGGTTTCCCAGTGATCCAGACTTCTGAGTATCCGTCCAAAATAGGAACGGATCCTCGGAGGCCCCACACACATCTGCACATGCGCAGGGAGGCCGGATCAGGCAGGCGGATCCCCTGGGTGCTGTGCAGAGGCCACATCACCCATTCCAAAAGGGATCCAGCCTCCCACACTGCCAGCGCCACCCCAGAGCCACGGGACTAGAGCATACACCTGTCAGTTACCACACGTTTCTGATGGGTCGCGGCACGCAGGGGAAAGGTGGAAGGAGGCAGACCGGCCTGCTTCTACCCTTCCCAAGATGATGGCCGCTGGCAAATCCAGCCCCTTGCCTCTCCATGTGTGGAAGTGTCCTGCTTCCAGCCGGATCGAGGTGAGGAGCCAGATAAAAGATCTAATTTTTGAGGCCTTCCCAGAGGTTGGATTCTTTGGCTGCAAGACCCGATTAAGAACGGGTGTTGCGCACCGGAGTGCGGAAGCAGCTTCCACAAAGAGTCCCGGCTCCGGCCTCCAATGTGGAAGGTAAGTCTTAATGTGTGTCTAATGTGTCTTTAAATGTGTTCTTAGTGCCTGTGCGGAAACACCCATGATCTACAATTTTTAGGAAAAGTTGAACTTCTCAGAGATTGAAGACAGAAATAAGATTTCCAGTTAATTAGAGCCCTATCTGAACTTACTTTGGTTAATCTGGATTAGCTAGAGCCAGATCAACCACAGACAGAGGGCTTTAGGACAGCAAATGTGTGCTGAAGTGTACTAGCATAGATGTAGACCACATTTATCTGGGGCCTTTCTGCACTTGGCCTTAATCTGGAATATATGCCCCAAAGGGAGCCTGCTGCCTGCATGCTTGTGCAGGCTACAGGAGGCCCCAGGCAAGGCCTGCCATAGTCTGCATTAGCATGTGAGCAACAGATCCCTATCCTAAGTCCCAGAATAAGGCCAAGTGCAAAAAGGGTCCAGGTCTACCACTTATCTAGATTCCTGAGCCTTTAGTGCAGTTCTGATCCACATCTACTCTACTCCCATGCAGACGATGTGTTCTTAGCAGCTCCTTGATCCAGATTAACAAACAAGTGCAGAAAGGGCCTAGGATGCACAGCTGAGAAGCAAAGAGGCACAAAATCTAAGCAATTGTCCTAAACAGATATATTGGGCAAGAAATTGTGCAGGGTAAATTGCTGCTAAGACAGTGATAATAAATAATACAGAATAAATATTAGATGTCTTTCTTATAACATCACTACATTATGATTTTCTATTGTTGTTTTTGCTCACGTTAAGCTCTGTTGCTGTCACTTGTGCAAAGATAGCAGAGAATTGTTCATCAGAAGTAGCAAATTAACTGTTTAAAAAATTGTGTAACTGAAAGAAAGGATGGATATGGCAAAGTTCCTACCGGGGAATTAAACTGGAATGTTGTCTTCAACTAATTTTTCCAATGTAGTGCAATTTCTGTTAGTTTTGTATTTATTTGTGGTGTTCAAATCAGAAAAATTCCTTGTAAAGTAATACTTTGTGCAATCATAACTTGGGAAGGGAGGGCAATTAGAAATTTATATGTATATATAAATATATGAAAAGGAAATTCGTTTTAAAAAAGTAAACAAGAGAACCTTTTATGACTTTGAAGCAAATACAGGTGTACACTACTGAACATTGTCACATTCCACTGCTAAAATGCCACTTTAATGGGAAAGGATGGGGGAGGGTATCCATTGAAAAGTACTTTTTAAAAGCTAAGCATTTATGAGGATTATATGTAAATCTTTCTAACATTCTGTAAGGCATGACCGAGGAAACATACCAGGCACTGTTGTAAATTTTGTACAGTATTAGAATGTGTAAATGAAGCTTGCTTATAGGGCAAGGGGACTTTAAATAAAATCTTATGTACTAATACATCTGTCTGAAAAATCTCTGCTTATAATATTTTAAATTAATCTAAATTGGAATGTTTTGGAATCATTTTAATCATGCAGCCATATAAAAATATTCCAATTATCCAAATGCCTCTTTTGACTGTTTTCCACATAGTGTGCAAGACCCTTTCTGTGAAAAAGACGGAAGAGGCCAGGTCCCACATCAGTTGCTACAACTGACATTTCAGAGCCAAAAGAAAAAGCAGTTTGGGGCATGCAAAATAAAATTAAACTTTAAAACGCATTCATTGTACTCTTATTAAAGATATCTGTATATGTTACAAGCAATAGAATGGGGCATTTCTTTTTCCCTTGTTCTGTTCCAGGTGTTAAAATTCATGGCAGCCCAAGAAGCCTTAGTCATATTGGAGGTCAGAATGGTTAGTGGGAGAGGAAGCTTACACTAATGAATTCTAGAGCGCTTGTAATGCCATAAAAGATTCAGTTAATCTGCAGGAGAGATGTTGATCAGTGGAACTGAACCCAGTTCCCTGGACCTTGTCAGATTTATTCTGTGCATGTCAGTGTTCCACACCAATTACAGATTTTAGAAGAGGCTCTCATGCAAAACTCTGTGCCCTAATATATAAGCCAACTCAGATGTAACTAAAATTAAAATCTGACTGTGGCAAATCTCTGTGATCCTGATATATGAAAATCCAAATAAATTATTTGTTCACAGAAATGAATAATAACTTCAGCAGGAAATTTCAGAAAATTACTTATGCAGGATTAATCCAGCTCAATGAATGCATCTGCCGTTGATTAATAAAGCATCCATGAATTGCAAAGTAAAACTACAGAAGATGTGCAGGGCATTATCTTTTATGTCCCTCACTGAACTAAGGAAGAGCATATATTTCTACAAGAGATGTGGCCACTCAGTGTATTATTTTAATTGTAAAAGAATGAATATAAATTCAGCTTTGAATCAGAGCTGATTCCCTTGCTATTCTGTGCATAGCTCTGACCAACTCTGTTGCTGTTTTTTTTTATCATTTTGCTTCTGTGCAAAACAGCACAAAAGTTAGAATTTTACGAAACCATTATACTGGTAAGCTACATCTCACCTGAGTTTAGATTCTCTTGATAGTTAAGAGGGAATCTTGTTTCTTTGCTTCCTCTTACCTCATATTTGTACTTCTTTTGTGCATGGTTTTGGAATAAATGCAGCACATGATTCCAAGCTGTTTTGCTTCCTAGTTCACTGCTTAATAAATAATAATTTGGTATGTGACTAATAGGAATGGATATTCACTGATTCCCACTGGATGGTTTGAGGGAGGTTTCTTGGCTTTCCTACTTAAAAAGGGATATGAGGGAAGGCTTTGTGGTACTGATAGATGATGCCCTTAAGTGGATGGGCCAATGGGGTTGAATCTACACCTTGCAACATGTAATAATTGGTATCTCTTAATTATAATGAGAGTTTAAAATTGGAGGTCATCAGAGGGGCATATGAGGATGCACTCCTGCCCTGAAAAAGCACCCAGAGCTGAAAGTAGGAAGACAAAAGAAGTTCCGGTTCCCTTGAAATGATGTAATTTCAAATGCTCCTGCACCCCCATGAAATCATCAAGTTGTAAATGTTACAAATCAGTTTAAAGTTTATTGGATCCAATTTTCAAGCAACCACCATCGTAAAACAAAGAATCTTTCCACGCGTGCTTTTATTTTTGCAGGCAGGAAATACCTTACAGCAGTGATGGCGAACCTTTTGAGCTCAGTGTGTCAAAATTCGCAAGAAAACCTAGCTTAACTCGGGTGCTGTGTCACATCTAGAAATATCCATAATTTTGTGAATTTTGTAGCTCTAGTAATATTTTATTAAAAGCAAAAACAAATAATTCTTTACATTAGTGACTTTTGTTGCTGAATTTCCTTTGCTAATATTCAATTGAAAGTTGGTATTTTGTACACTTCAACAACAAGCAAGCACTATACGCCCAAGTGCCAGGGTGACCATGTGTGTCACCCAAAAGGGCTTGGTGTGTCACCTGTGACACGCGTGTCATAGGTTGGCCATCACCGCCTTACAGGAAAGAAGCATGCTATCCATTTTATGTTCTTATATTTCAAATTTACCTGAAAGGCCCAAAAGAGGCAGACAGATTAACTGACGTGAATTAAAAGGAATGTTAGCAAAAACTAGGTCTGGTCTACTTGTGCCTTTATTTTCCATTATCCTGGATCTGATATATGGATTCCTGACAAATGCTTTACAAATTATACCACCAAACATAATCGGCTTTGTAAGTGATTTACAATTTTCTTATCCTTTTCCTCTTTAGCAGAATTCCATCTCTTCATGAAACCCCAGAAAACATGTATGTGCAATTTGCTTCACCACTCTAACATCTGTGTATCACTAGCTGCTAACAAAAACTCAAGACTCACTTGTGCAAGGGTCCATGTGTTTATCATGGATCTTTTCACTCTGGGCTTGTTTCACTGATTCTTAATTAGAGTCTGAGCTTGAAAGGAAATGGAAAGTTAATTCAAAACAACCTTCTACTTTTTTATTAGCAAAAGTATCAACAACAGCACTGCCTTAGAAGGAGACACAGTCTGTTTGCACTAGACCAACAGGGGAAGTCCCAGGATACTCCAGAACTGCACAGAGCCACTTGAGTTCTGGAAGCAGCTTTGCACGTGCCAGACTGTCCCCTGGCCAGACAGTGCTCCACAGCTATACTAGTTGCATCTGGGATGTGGCTATTACAGGCTGGGCAGCTGTTGCACCACATCACCCAGTCACCACGACAATGGCCGGCATGCATGGCTATAGCCATGGTGGGGCAGTTGCCTCTTGTATCAGATTTTGATGCCAACAAGGGCTATTCTCAGGAGCACTAGAGCTGTCACAGAAATGCTGGTGCATTTCCCTCTGGCTTCCATAGTCAAGATTTCTGTGCCTGAAATTCTGTGCCAATGATTTCAGCAGATTTCTCAATTGAGCTAAATCCAGCATCTTCTAATAATTTATGTTAACCATTGGCTTCTGGTGGATTGGGAGAGGACAGGAAGTTGGCAAGTGGAATATGCATACCTCTGATTCCAAATACTCTTCAAGAACCCAGGATAAAGGATCTGATAGCCTTGGGTATTCAGGTATGGTTACATATTCCAATCTCATATAAAGATAATAGTAAACAAAACTATTCTTTAAATTATTTGTTTTTAATTGTATATGGAGACTTATCAGTAAAATTAATCTTAACATATTCCAATCTCATTATTTCAGACTTATTATTATTATTTGCCACTTGTTATTTGGAATTTTCTTCAGGGGTATGGCTAAATGAGATTTACAGGATGGTCAACTACTGCTGCAGTTGCATCTGTTTTGTATACAGCTGGAGATGAGGACATCAATAAAGTCAAGAATGTTCAAAATCTTCAATATATTTTTCCACATTCATCTCTATTCTAAAATTCTGAAGTTGTCAGTTCCTACCACTAGCAGTTACTGCCCTAATAAGTAACCATCCATCCAAGCACTCAGAAATAGTTTTTCAGTGCAGAGTGTGGGGGAATAAAATGTGCTTCACAGAGACCATTTTATTACACAGCATAGCTCATGATCAGAAGGTACTTCATTCCAGATACAAAATAATCCAGCTTTCTTAGCCTGGGAAAGAGTGTCAAGAGAAACTTTTTCCTGAAAAAGTTAGACTCATCTCCGTATTTTTGCTCATGATTTCTACAATAACTATATCTTGAAAATCTCCAAGCCAAGACGGATGGGAGGGAGAAAGAAAAGGACAAAAGAAAATATAGTTCAGTTATGGAACCCACTACTGCAAGATGGTGTGGTTTCAACAGCTTCACGATGAGTTTGTTCAAATCTATCCTTGATGATGGTGGGCTACTATGTAAGACAGGATGCTAGACTAGATTGGACTGTGGCCTGATCCATCAGGGCTCCTCTTGTGTTCTTATGACGGTGTGGTTAGGGTTCCTTCTAAGAGGATGATAATGAGGTTTATTCTGAACCAGTAGCTCATCTTTCAGGTTAGTCTTCCAGATGGGTCTTTCTCCCAGTTGCTTGTTCATCCTCCTGATTGCTTACTTGCTTTCAAAAGGGGCTGGAAGTGTGAGCATGCAGGTGGAACAAAGACCAAAAGTTAGAAGATAAACCTGCACTATTAGACTTCAGTATTAGCAGGTGTGTGCAGAATTGCACACCTCAGAGGGAATGCTCTATTATAGGAGGTGCTGTGCCTCTAAGGGACAGCTGCTTAGAGGCTGAGTAAAGTAAGCTGTGGTGGCCATGACCTGTTCATAACAGAGTAGTTCTTATGTTTTGGGGGGGTTTTTAGTTGACCAAACAACTATTGGTTTGATTCTTGTCTTACCCAAGGAAAAATGTAAGTTGAAAAATCAGCTTATTGTAGAATCCATCAAAAAATCTGCATGGTTAGTAAATTAAAATATTTGTGTCTCGACATAATTTCAGACATGCCAACACATCTCTAGATCCTGAAATTGGTAGCGATTGCCTACTTTTAGACCCTAATATTCCCAGAATACATTCATCAGGACACATGAGTCATAATTTAAACAATTCTTTGGATACTGTACACACTATTTTCCCATCCCCCATTGTTTCTCCTTACTGATGGTAGTCCAGGTTGCTGCTGCTTTGATCAGTGGAGGATTTCATCCTTACCGCTAAGATTTTCTCTGCCAATATACAAAGCAAATAGATTGGGTGGGGGCTGAGAAATGAAAGAGCATGGTGGCTTCAAGGAGACAGTGACTGACTCAGTGCAAAAAAGGGTAAATTTTGTCTGCATATTCTTAACAGCGAGGACATTCTGCACATCTCCAGAGTGCACTAAGTGATGCAGTAAACCAATAAATTAGAAGAATGTAAATTCTTTAGTAGGAATTGCACACAGGGGAGAATGCTTCCTTTTCCTCATATTTGTTTTCATGGAAATAATGTACATTTTTCCTTAAAATAATACTGATATGAAGCAGAGTAAGACATCAAAACTAGTTACAGATATTACACTGAACTGCAGAATCACAGCAGTATCTGTCAGATCTATAAGAATCCCTATAATAAATTTTAAGAATGATAACCAACAAAACTTAGCTTTGGGGGAGGATTCTTTCATTTCCATTCCACTATACTCTGTCCATCTTATTTATCACTTATTAGAATAAGTTATACAGTGAATGGTCAAGCAACCTTAGATATTATACATTAATTTACAGTGTGCTTCGTGCAAGTATTTCCAGAAGTTTCCCAGGATTACAATGTATTTAATTATGGCTTATTTCACTTATCATCCATAGGGATAGGGTAACATCTAGATGCCCTTTTGCAGTAAAACACAAGAGTATGCCAGGAAAGCAAACCTGCTGTGCCAAAGCAATCTCTTTCTGGCCTGGACCAATAGAAACATTGCATCAACAGAAAGATGCCAATGCAAGAAAAAAAGTAGGAAGAAAACAATCAGAGAAGGAATAAATATGGTTATAAATCTACGGCTTTTCACCTGTAGATGCCAGGAGTCCATTTCGCAGGCTCTTTTAAATTGAAATTTTATCTTTAAAATAGAGGGGGAGAGAGGACAGGAACAAAAATACACCAACATATTTTTAACCTTTTTTTTCTAGGGATGTTGATCTGACCCATTATAGCATTTCATTCTAGTTTCTGGTGCACTCAGGTACTAAGGTAACCCATCCTGCTACCAGTGGATTATCAGTGGATCCGTTGTCGTAGGATCCACTGCCTCTAATTCTGGTTCTATTTTTGCAGCACAAGAAAGAGGCTATGGCATTGGGACGTCAGCATATTTCATCACAATCATAATTGGAATTAAGGCTGCCTCCAGGTCGCAAGGGGCAACATGGAATCTAAACAAGTTCCTGTACATATTGCTTGCAGGGTAAACCTAATGAAAATGAAGGATGTTGCCGAGCAGTTCTTGGTGTCCTTGCAGGTGGATGTGAGTGAGTGTCTTGGGGGCCTTTTTATAGGTACACTTTGTACAAGTACTCTACAAGCACTCTGAACAATAACAAGAGCTTTTAGCATTAGAACAGCCAGCTAGGAGAAATCACGGAGCAGGTTAGAAGAGCATCAGGAACTACTGTGGTTGGAAACTATTCCGACTAGTCCTCTCTACCTTGGGGGGCACTTTGGTTAGGTGCTGTCTCAGATTTTTCCATCTGCTTGCCAGCAAGACACCTGAACAATTAGTTAAACCTTAACCAGGGTTACAAAAATACCTTCCTAGAACAAAAACTGCTCTCACATGCACATTTGTCCAAGGAGACCACACAAATGCATGCCCTACCTGGCAGTACTTAGGCTATATAATCAGACACAGCAAAAAAAAATCTCCGAAGAGGGTTTAAGATGAGATTGTTTAAACACCAATATGTCCCTCCCCTCTCCAAAATATTCAGTGCTAGAAAAGGTGGATTAGAGAAGGCTTGGGAACACAGTGGCCACACACAGTCTCCAAGGCAGTTCTGAGACACACCTTTTATTATTTTTGAAGTCAGCCTTACATCACAAGGTGTTATTCTTGTTTGTTTATCTTTCTTCCTTTCTTAGGCAACTTTTAAAAAAACAACAACGCATGTTGATGGAGCATATGTTTCCAGCTAAATTAGTCACATAAAATATGGCATAAGAGCAGCCATCTTAACTGTGTCACAGGACTTGTCTAACTTGTTGACTAGCATACTAACCAAGAGCGTTAGAAATATTTCTCCAGTACTTGTCCATTTAGTTTTGACAGGTGTATACTTTGTTCTCTTTGGCATTTGAAACTTACAGTTTTAAAATGATCTCAGTGTATGTATAATGAACCCCTTTCATCCCCCCCCCCCGGCAAAAAAATTAATTTTACAGACTGCATTAACACGCAGGTCTGCACACTTTTTATCTTGCAAGGCTTCCATGCCTGATTGCATTTATGTTCTCAAAACGGGCACTTTCTTTCAAGGATTACTGCATGAATCAACTGCTTAGTTAATCTGACTCATTAGCATACTGTCACCCATTAACTGCATTAGGACAACTCCAGTCCCACCTACCACTGCAGGTTTTACAACAGATTTCTCCAACTTCTTGCTTGCTTGCTGTCTTTGGCAGACTTGAGTATTTGTCAATAAAGTGCAAGTGGATGGATGATGTAATTCTTATTTTGCTCACACACCACACACCCACACACACCTCCAAGGAGCCCATGATCCTTCTCTGGATTTATTAGAAAATATTCTAAAATTAAGTTCTTACTATTGCCGGAATACTCTTGAATGCCCACAGTTCTCAGGCATTTCTGCAGATTCCAGAATAAAGACGGTGAGAAAGAGAATTACAGGTTTCTTTTTCTTATGTATGGTAATTCATAAAGGCAGATTGGAGCTAACATCCCTGGTAGGAAAATTAACCATTCAGAACATGATCTTATTGCTCACAAATATTTTAGGTGTATATTGCTATTCACAAGGGCACACGCTTTAGAATTCATTTAAGATTTGTGGGTTCTCGGAAGCATGATTCCATTAGGTAAGCATGCATTGCAAACCAGGAATATTCTTTTTCATAGAGGTGATTCTGGAAACGGTAGGTGCATAAAAGATTAGGAGAGATGGGCAAAGCCAATGCCGGCAATTCTATTTAAAATTATAGAAGAGAGTGGCAAATTCTCAAGATCAGTCACTAAATTGATATACTAGCCATCAAAAAAGTCATGTGATTTTTCTGTGAATTATTTTCTATGTCACACTTCTTAAAATAATATAGAAAAACAGGAAGTAACACAAAAGGAGCTGAGAGGTCCCACTGCATATGCCCAGGATGCAACATGGAATTATCTGGAATGTTAAGGCTGTGGTCACACTTAAGGTTTAAACCACCTTCAGTCCACTTTCAGAATGAGAGAACACATCAGCAAAGTAACAAGCTGTTTTCTTTCAGTGTTAAATCACTCAGAAAATTCACCTTTGGGATAGATAATCTGGAAAGAAAATTACTGATCTTTGCTGATGTGTTGTCTCACTCTAAAGAGTTGGCCTTTCTACCTCACTTTTCTCACCCATTTAAGGGGACTCAATGTGGCTGACAAAGCTTCTGTTCTTCTTCCCACAACAGAACACCCTGTGAGGTAGGTGGGGCTGTGAGAGCTCAGAAGAGAGCTGTGACTAGCCCAAGGTCACCCAGCTGGCTTTTTAGAGGAGTGCAGAATCAAACCTGGTATTCCCAGATAAGAGTCCGGCTCCCTAACCACTAGCTACCTGGAGGCAGTAATGGGCTGAATGGAATTGTTTGAAAGTGGAACTGAACACCTGTGCAGCACCACTCCAGAACACGGAAGAATGGCAGTCCCACTGGAGCCTGAAAGAGGGGAAATTATCAGCTTCTCTACATAAGAACATAAGAGAAGCCTTGCTGGATCTAGATGAGTTTATGTATTCCCAGTTGCATGCTGCATTGGTCAGTTGCCACAGCAATGCTGGCATACCTGACCATTGCTGCAGTGAGTGAGATGCTCTGAGTCACTGGTGTTTGCATGTTGGATAAGTCCCAAAGAACTTTGGGCTGGAGTCAGTGTTTGAAATGCAAATGTCAGCTTCGATGTCTGATCTTGATTTCCCTGGGACACTGTCAGACAAGGAGGTGCAAAAAGGCCATGAGTTGCCTCAGAGATGCTTTTTTGTACTGCACGTGATCATTGCTTGAATGGTGATGTGCAGGAGAGACCTAAAGTTACAGCATAAGTCAATACTGCCTCAGAAACCAGGATTGCATTGCACAGAAGTCACATGTTACTGTGTCACTTAACATCCTGTCCTACATCACTGCTGTTATACAAGGGACTGTGGTATTTATAAATAAAAAATGTTTGGAAGACTGCTTCAGACACTGAATGTATCTACAAAAGGAGAAAGTGGAGGGGAAACACGGGCTAAAGAAAATAATTTCACTGGAGGGTAAT
This sequence comes from Aspidoscelis tigris stejnegeri, assembly GCA_023333525.1. Lineage (NCBI taxonomy): Eukaryota > Metazoa > Chordata > Lepidosauria > Squamata > Teiidae > Aspidoscelis > Aspidoscelis tigris. Next base: position 50,447,607 of record JALMGA010000004.1, read on the forward strand.
GCATTAACTTGCAGCCAGGATTCAGCTGTGGTCACACTCAAGGTTTAATCCAGTTTCAGTCCACTTAGAATACATCAGCAAAGTGACAAGCTCTTTTCCTTCAGTGTTAAATAGCTCAGAAAATTCAACTTTGGGATAGATAATGGGGAAAGAAAATTACTGTTTACTTTGTTGATGTGTTTTCTCTTGCTTGGAAGGCGGAATGAAGCTGAATAAAACCTTAGGTGTGACCATAGCATTTTAATCCAGCTTCAGACTGAAATAACCCATCAGCAAAGTGACTTATCATCCCCTCCCCACATGTATTATCTTATTCTGAAAGCGGATTGAAGCTGGCTGAAAATTTAAGCGGATAACAGATCTATTCATATGCCCACAAAGGGAAAATTTCACCGTCCCACCCCACGTTTCTAAGAGTTGTGTGACTGGGAGAGGCTTCGCCTCTTGAATTTCCGCCTGATATGCTTATGGAGGGGCTCCTGTCGAAGAAGCAGAGCAACTTCCCACGAGGAAGGAGCGACAGTGGCAGCTTCTCCTTACAGTTACATTCACTCGTCTACCTAGCAGGAAGGAGCAGAGACAGGCGTCGGGGCAGGCTGGATGTAGAGTCACCCTCCAAGGGGAGCAAGAACCGGCGACAGCAGCCAGGCCTCGTTTTCATGAAGTGACAACTCGCCTGCGGCGGCCTCCAGAGGAGGAAGCCAGCCGACGGGAGGGCGGGACCTTGCCTTGCCCCGCGTTTCTCAACGAGGAAGAAGTGTGAGGAGACCGCGGGCAGTTTCTCCCCTTTGCCTCTGGGCCATGGCTCGCCCGGGAGCCTGCGGGGAACGGAAGGTGTTCCTGGCTAAGATCGTAATGGCCGGAGAGTCGTATGTGGGGAAGACCTCCATCCTGAGGCGTTACACCGAGGTCAGCCCAGCCAAGCTGCCGTCATCCATGTCCTATATTGCTACTATCGGTGAGTAGGGCGGGCCGGGGCAGGGCACGCACTTCTGCTAACACTTTCTCTCACGTGCAACACCAAGACCATGACTCACCTGCACTTCCCCTGGCTGATAGCTGCCTGTCTGCTGTCGCTGATCTAAAAAAAAACAAATATGTCCCGCGGTTTGGAAACATCGCTTTGTAAAAAAGCGAGGGGTCTTCGTGCTTGGTCTTCCAGCCCCGCGGGCTTTTGTGGGGGTTTCCCGAAACTCCTGAAGGGCTCTGTGGGGCTTGAGCCCTTTGCAGCTTCGGGGTTGGAGTTGCTGGGTGTTTTTCCACTGTCACTAGAAGTACCCATTAAGTGCTCGTTAATGGGTACTTAATGGGTACTTCTAGTGACAGTGGGAAAACACCCGCTGACTCGTCCGTTGCGCCTGTCTACTCAGCTCTGATTATATGAGAAGTGATGCTGCTTTAATACTCGAGTGATAGAATAAGGTCTGATGTGTGGAGCTCTTTGGAAAGAAAAATCAGAAATGAAATAAATAGATGGGGCGAGTAAGGCTGTCAACTTCCAAGAGAAGCCAAACGAAGAGATTCCTTCCCGACATAAGTGGCTGTGATGATCTGAAGCCATCACCGTTAGGAATGAGAAATACTGAGGTTGTTTTTTTACTACAAGACTTTCTGTCCAGGAAAGTGAACAGCAGGTTTAGGTGATAACTGTTTTGCATTAATAAGACCTTACCAAACAGCCACAAAGAGGGAGAGAGAGTGCTTTGGCATCAATAAGAAGACACCACTGATGCTTCTGTCCTATGAGATAATTAGTTAAAAGGCAGAGTACTATTAGATTGTACTATTAGATTGTGCAGAGGAGGACATGGCACAGAGAACAGGAAGCAGGACTTATTTTAGGCATCCCTTTATCATTTTTTTGCCCTTGCCCTCCAGGATTGCCCTTAAAAGTGATTGCAGAGATGATGGTGAATTGTGAAGGGCCAGTCTTCATTGTGATGAAAGAGGCTGTGCAGCCATTTTGAGAGGGGTGGCAGTTCAGGGTTAGTTTAGAAAAAGCAGAAGTAGGGAAAGCAGTACTGCATTTGCAAAGGACTGCATACTTTGGTGGAGGGATCATTAAACTTACGTTGTTCCTTTTCTGTGTTCGCCATTTCAGCTTTAAAGAACCTGTGATTCTCCCATATTCTATTGGACAGGCAGGGAGTGGTAATTTGCACATTACAGCAAGCAAGAGTACAGTACTGTATAAGGAAAAGTATCCCAGGAGAGGATCATTTTGGAGCAGTTCATTGTTTTTACAGTTGATATCCAGGTCTCTAGTTGCACTGGGCTCGATTTCCATTGTTCAGGACACTCCAGGGGAAAGGGATACATGCTTGTAAAGTATACCTGTTCAATTTGGAGGAAAATGGTTGTGATTAGAATGTACTAAGGGGGAAAAAAAGATCCTTGGTAACATCCAAGATCCAAGGAGGACTAAAATCCAGCAGTGTCCATGGTTAAATTTATTGATTTTAATTGATCAAGCATGCCTAATTTGGGTTGTATAGTGGTTATATAGGTATGAAGACCCAAACAGAAATATAATAGTTTGTATTCGGAAAAGGGAAACACTTTTGTCTGAAGTGGAAGATATGAAAACTACAGGAAATTTATATTAGAATAATACTGAGAAACCTATGTGTATGCCAAGGATCCTTGAGTCCCGCTGATTTCTATTCAATCTGTGAAACGGAATAAATGTGTCAGAATCTTTATGAGAGGTAGATGAATTAGGGCTGAATTCTGTCAATCTAATGTAAATATGCCAACAAAGCTCTGCTCTTTATCACCAAACCCATCTGGTTTAAAGTTACAGTTTAAAGCAGTTTTGCAGAGGAAAGTGTCCCCTTCCTCTGGGACCAAGGGAATACAGCCATCTTCTGTGAAACAGAGTAATCGGAAAGAATTGGTGGCAGTTGGTTCTGTGATGGGAGAAAGAGCAAGACAGTATTGAAAGTAGGCTGTGCCATTGTAAAGATAATAAATAATTCTGTGTAATTGTAGTGGGGAAAGACAGTACCAGAAGATATAATAATTAATTGTGGAGAAAAAAATAGATTTTACACAGTATGGCCTGAGACTGTTTGATTGTCTTTCTGTGTGATACATTGGCTGCAATTTAGCTGAAGAAGTTACAATATCTACCCAAATCACACAGCAACATTAAGGCCGCGTCCCCATGCAAGTCATTTGGAGTGGAATCGGAACAGATGGGACCGGGAGCGGGTCCGAGATTGCTCCCAGCCTGTCCCCATGCCATTCCCAGCAACGCGGGCTAGGTGCAGGTTGGGCACGGATGGAAGCGCCTCCATGCAAACCGCACCAAACCCTGGCACAGGGGAGCAGCACCACCTCCTCTTCGCCCCTCTCTCCTCATTGGAAGCCAGATTGACATCAGCCTACCCCTGTGCTGCACCCACCCTCCCTTAGCAGTACTGAAAGCCAGGACTGGGCTGGGAGGCACAGGAAAAAAAGTTAAAATAAAGCTTACTTCATAATAATAAATTAATAAATTATTTTAAAAGACCGAAAGCCGATAATGACGTGAGCGCCAATCTCCTCCCCGGATAGCCCGCGATCGTCCCCATGTGCAGGATCAGCTCACGTGCCGGACCCCCAAACCATGCCAAGACTTGTTTTTTCAGGTACCAAATTTGACCTGGTCTGGCATGGTTTGGGGGGATTTGGTCCGTGGAAAGCACCTGGGGATGCCGCTTGCCGATCCCACGTTCAGTACAGTACCAAATGTGCATGGGGACACAGCCTCAGTCTACGTAGCCTCCCCATTCCATTTATTGCACAGAATACTGGGGTATTTAAATAATTTGTCATAAGCACAGATCACCATGATTTGAAACAGCATCCAAAACTGCAGTCGTGCATCAACCATGCTATTTAAACGATGCCTTAACTCATGTCATACTTCAGTATACAGAAATTAATGTTGGAGAACAATTCCAGAAAACGTTGCCAATTGGAATGGATATTTCCTAGTCTTAGCTTTTTGTAACACATGATTTATACTTTAATGGACAAATCTAAAGTACCTTTAACCAAATTTTCAGCTAGAAATTCAGTGTGTGATTTCCAGAAATGTAAAATAATACTGTTGTAATCAAGTGGTGCTTTGGGTGTCCCAAAAGAAAGTGAGCAAATGTAGATTTCTAGCTTTAGAGGCAAAGCTGAATTCTGTCTGTGAAAACTCTTAGAAACCCTTTATAGGTTAATACTTTGCCCATGTAAGATGTTCAGACTACAGCACTTCACTTAAGTACACATTTCAGTGGATTATACAGCTTTTGATGATCAGTTGAAGACTTCTGTGGGAATAGACAATTGACACAAACTGCTTTCCAGCTGCTCAAATATAACTACTTTCAGCTTTGGAAGGAACATGAAATTTGTTCTGTGCTAGGGACATTTGAACTAGAAAGTGTTGAATTTTGTAGATTCAAAAAGCAAGGATAATAAAGCACTGAAATCAACATCTGCAAACTTTTGCAAGAATAGAGGGGCAGTTCACCACTAATAGCATCTAATTTCCGAGTGTAGCAATATGTTTTGATTCCAGTTCTCATCTGCCTTAGGCTGATGTACATCAGCAGCATCAGGAAAGAAAAAAGATCACAAACACTGGCAGGCTATGGGTGCTGGAGTTACCTAATAAAAGACATCCCTTAAAAGCCTCCTGGAACATTCAGGTTAAGAAAGACACTTCTTGCTTTTAATGCCTGCCAAGCAAGAGTGGAGGTGATCTGAGAATTTTCGACCTTTGCTCTGCATCCTTCTGTTCTTCCCTTTCCTTGGTTCTACTGGAGCGTGACCAAAAGATTATTTGTGAGATATATGAAATATTATAAAATGGATTCATTTGGATTTGAAATGAAAGGACGCAAAGAAGCTGCATTTTCATTAAATATGACTGAAGCACTTATAACTGCTTGGGTTGATAAAAATCAAAATGCTTCATACTCTTGAAATACTCATATTGGCAATATCCTCCAAAGCTAATTCTTTAAGGTTTTAGATCCAGCAGCTTTGTGCATGTTTTGGACTGAGCTAGGCTTTTCAGCTAGGCTTGATGTTTAAAAGCCCTATTGTGTGGCTCGTTTTAAAATCCTCTTTCGCAAATTGTTTTCCAGCTAAAGCATAGCGAAGGCAGGGTGTGCGTACATGAAAATCTGCAGATTGGTTGTGCATTGCCATGTAGCTAGTGTAAAAGCAATCTGCATTTATGTATCTGTTCTGTCTTGGCTGTATAGCAATGCACAGCTAAGTCTGCACTACTGCAGGCTGCAGAGACTGTTTTTGTGCTTGCTGTGTTCCCATCACCGTGGTATCCAAACAGTGCTGATCCGTGCAATAGTAGCAGCAATCTTTAAAAGTATAGCACAATAAGTGACCTTTCAGCTCACTTTATAGCAAAGCTGGCTGGCAACCTATTTGTGGCTTTTTAAATGAGGGACCATAGTAGAGTCTATGGCCCCTGTCTTTCAGCATTTATGAATATAGGATGACTTTTGTTGAATCTGTATTGTTTTCCTTGTTGGAAAGTGATCTACAATATAAAACTACACTAGCTGCTAGCCTCAGCCTGGAATAAAAAGATAGGATGAGTGACCATTTGTACCTGGCACTCTAATGCTTGCCAGGGAAGGAGGAACAAATGCTTGTCCCTTGTGGATCAGGCAAGGGTCAAATGGTTTGCTTGGTCTTATTTAAGATTTTGTTTAAATTTATTAGGAATTTTGTATTCTTACCCTGTAGGCATAAAGTGATAGTACTGAACTGCAGTTCAAAGAACATATTGCTGTAACCTGCCCCATGATCTTTGGGTATAGGGCAGGCAGGATAAAAATGCAAATAAATAAAGCAACTATTTAACCAAGATTTGTAGCACTTTGTACAAACCAGATCAAATCTGTAACACAGTTGTTTCATCTTCTCACAATCTTCTTGTAATCTATTACCTCCTTGCCCCTTAGAAAGAAGAAATCTTGTTTTGGGGAGGAATGAGTGTTAATTTTTTCTCTTGTTCAGGTGTGAGCAACTACAGAGTGATGAGAAACATAAAACAACATTTTGCAGTGCTTTAAATATTTGTTACACATTGCTTGGGCACTTCAGATCCTGCTCATAACCCCATAAATACAAAGGCATGTTGCTGGGTATAAGGAAAAGGCTGCAGCTGTGGGTACTAGCATTTTGTGTTCAAGATTTGCTTTTCTGAAAAAATAAAAAATGCATTCACAGTAAATTTTCATTGAAAGCACTTTATTCAGCACTTAAATTCTCAGGGATGGTTGCCCTTCTTCCTCTTCAATTATGCAGTTTTTGTGAATTATAAGCAGCTATAGTTTTCTAATTAAACTTATACGGATCATAAGGCAGAACTCATCACATTGAGAATAGCAGACTATAAAGAATAACTGTTTTTGTTTAAACAATGGCACCTCGTTGAACATCAGGGAAAAAGTTTATGGAGGAAAAAAGATTTGCATGTCCAAGTGAACACAGAAATGCCTCACCAAAAAGTTGTGAAATGGTTCTGTTAGTTCTTTTGTTTCCATGAACCTCACAATGGTGCTTCGGGTATTGGGTGAAAATACACAAAGGGAGCTCAGAATCAGCTCTTTCAGAAGTTAAACTTTTCTGGTGGGGCAAACACGTTGAAAAGAAAGCTTCTTGCAACTTAGCTATGGGAATGAAATAAAAGGTGTTTTCCCACTGTCACTAAAAGTACCCATTAAGTACCCATTAATGGGTACGTAATGGCATTTTTGTACCCATTAATGGGTACTTAATGGGTACTTCTAGTGACAGTGGAAAAACACCCAAAAATAGTTTATTACAATCCAAAGACTTGAAATACATCTACAAAATAGGTACTAAAATCATAATACAAGTAAGATACAGTTTCCATAGACCATAAATGTCTATAACTGTGGGTGTGTCCCTAATATAATTATTGCTATTTTTGCTTCTGTATTCACACTTGCTTTTAAGAAAAGGCTCAGTTATTTAGTTTGCCACAAGGGAAGCAATTTTAGAAAGCAAAAAGTCTTTCTGTTGCCCAGCTTCTCAAGAGAAACTGTCACAGAAGAGGCCTCCTACCTAAAAGAAAAAGCCCACCAGCTGTACACTAGAAATTAGCTATACGGGGTGTCCGGAATGGGGAACAGACACAGAAGAATCAGCTGCAAAGAGGGTGTGAAGGTGAAGATAAGCGGGAAACCAAAGTGAAAACCAAAACTTGGCAGTCAAAATCTTTGTGGATTTAAAACAAAAGCTGCTCGATCATGTCTATTCCATTCTAGACAGGATCTTTCTCAAATTTTGAGTTTCTCTGTCAAGAAGAAATTCTTCCATTTGTGCATTATTCTAATTAAAAAATCTGCTGGGGACTTAGTAATCGTTTCTCTAATGCCTCCTTCAGGTTTCTCCAAAATCTTCTTCAACCTCTTTGTCTAGGCAGTTCCAATAACGCCAATACAAACTTATGACAAATGAAATATTAAGCCTTTTCCTTTGTTTTGTTTTTACAGTCATCCTTATCTGATTTTAACTTTGTTAGATCAAGTCCTTGTTGAACTTTCTGCAGTTAAATTAAAATATGATCTTTTAAATAAGCCCTTTCTTTTCTCTTTTCTTCAATACCAGGAGGAGGAGGAGAGCACCAGGATTGTGAACTTGTGTTTTGGATCACTGCTCCTCACAAGGAGACTGAAGATCCCCCTGGGGCTGACTGCTAGTGTAGTAGTGAGAAGCCATGAGATTGTCAGCATGGCCCAACTGTTCAAATGAGCTTTTCAGGGCACTAAATCTGCAAAACTCTCACTTACCTAAATATTTTTAAGATAAGCCCTTGCTGGCCTGGAAGCTGTCTGGGTTTCTCTCTTAGGAACTCCAAATGAGACAGTCAAAGATTTCCTTGTCCTTCCTACAGGTCATTTGGGGGAGCCAGTCTGGTCTGGTGGTTAGGGTGCCTGACTCTTATCTGGTTTGATTCTGCACTCCTTCATGAAGCCAGCTGGGTGACCTTGGGCTAGTCACAGCTGTCTTCTGAGCTCTCACAGGCCCACCTACCTCATAGGGTGTCTGTTGTGGGGAGAAGAATAGAAAGCTTTGTCTGCCACCTTGAGTCCCCTTAAATGAGAGAGGAAAGTGGAGTATAAAAGCCAGTTCTTCATCTTCATCATCATTGGATCTCTGGATCTGAAGCACCTTACATTGAACTCTACAGCCTTAATGGCTGATTCCTAACTGAAGACTTTTCCCAAGACAGTGACCCTTTCGCCTTCTTTTAGCTGGTCCATGACTCTGATTTTGCCTTCAAGAGACAGAACTATCCTCCTCCTATTCCTCTGTTGTCTTGCTGCCAGGATGCTTTAGAGCCATCTTTGTCAGCAAAAAAACCCACCCTAAATACCTCTGCTGCAGAGGTGCTTTTAATAAAAAAAAAAGTAGCACTCAGCAAAAAATGTAGGCTTGTGCCAAACTGCTGTTTGTAAGGAATGAACTCCTTAGAGAGGCCCAGGACATTCAGGTGCCTAACTTCGAAGCAAGTGGGTCCCTGTAAAATGTGCATCTCCACAAAATGTCACCAGTACCATTATTAATCTCTTTGTGGGTGGGGCATGTCAAACATCACTGTGATAGTGCAAGGACCCTCCACACGATTGTCCAAAGCCTGCACCTGTGTGATGATTGTCAGTTTTTTTCAAATCACTTCATTTGTAGACAGTGCCAGTCTAATGCTCAGGCTGTGTAAATTCTTTTGAGACATTCTCTGGCTCTTAATTCCATATATGCTGCCAGAACAGATCTGCCAGGCTTCTCTAAGCAGCCTTGCTGTGTCTGCCTTCGGTGGAGAGTTTCCAGTATTAGTCAAATGTGTGCCTTCATTGTCAGCACCTAAGGGAAGGGTTTATTGCAGGTTCCTCTTGTGTTTGTTAGCTCAGTCTCGGAGCAATGACTGCCACGGAATTCTGAGATGTGCCCACCTGACTGGGAGATGATTCCCAGAATATGGTAATGTAAATTAGATAACAGAAATGCAAAGTGACAGTAGAAATCTGAAAATGTGACCTAGAATTGTATTTTCATTGTTCTTGCCTTGTCATTGTATGAGGAAACAAATGCAGACAAATACAGTATAATCAACAAACATTTATCTGGTTATGAATGTAAAATAACTTCCTTGTTAGGTTTAAATATTTGACCATAGTATTATCAGCTGTTCTATAAGCTTTGATCCTGTGTTGGTTGTCTTATCCAGGTCACATGGACACCATATGTGAAATTTACTTGAAATTTTATAGAAGGCCAAAAGGAGCTCAGGCATGCAATACTTATTGGCGTCTGTTTTTCACTAACATTCATTGACCTTTTGGGTCAATAAATGTAAAGTTGATTTAAGAAGTCAATATACCTTATTTTAATTTAGATTAAGTTTTCTTCTTATTCAGCATTCTTTAGTTCTCTTTTTATAAATAAAAATGCTTATGCCAATTTATTATTAAAATTTATGTCAAATATAAATATTTTTCTGTAAGACTGGAAATCCCCAGCTGAGTTATTATTTCTAAGCCTGTCCAGTTCAGGGTTTTCAAAGTGCCCTTCGTATACCCAACACCTTATCATGCCTTCCTAACGCAGTTGCACAAAGGGTGTACAGGCATAAAAATGTACAGCTAGTTCTAAGTTAGTAGGATTTCTTTCCTCAGATCATTATAGATAACTCTACATAAGCTTTGACTCCTATAATTAATAACTCACTGAGATGCTAGTTTTATAAAATAAATTTGATTAGTTGCTGTATATTTTTCTTTTGTTGACACTTGTCACCTGTCAGACTCAGGAATGAATAAATTAATGTTCTGAAATAATGGATTCTAATTTAATTCTGAAGATTCAACATTTTTTTTCTACATAACGGGTGGGAAAAAAGTGATCAATTGACTCCAATGGGGAAGCATAGCTTTTGCAGCTCATCTTGCATGAAAGTTTGTTTTCTGTCAAATTTGGCAAGGTCGAAGCAGAAATGCTGGTTTATCCTTGGAGAAAGTTGGATTTCTTTCTTATTTTATATGCAGACTTAAACTAATTGGTCTTCTGTTACTGTTTTTCAGGCATTGATTTCAAAGTGAAAACAATTTCATTTGATGATACAACAGTGAAACTTCAAATATGGTAAGTTTTGTAAAGTTCTTATTAGTGCTGAGGATAACTAATATGTCGAAAATGGTGATGATGTTTTAAGATAGGTGAATTTAAATATAAGCAGTTTTCTTATTTTCTTATGGAAAAAGGATCTGCTTGGGAGATTTGTTTGGGGAAAATCATTTTCCCCCTTTTATTTTTATTTTATTTTTTGATGCAATACATATAATCTCAGTTTTGCAATCAGCAAAGAGATCGTGCAGTCTTCCACATTTTGCTGGACTGCATGTAGCTGATGTCCAGGAGTAACTGGAGGGTCTGCACCTTCTTCAGCTCTGCCATATAGTTTTGGAGGTTTTGTGCTTCCACAAGCTGTTGAACCAAGAGAATAATAATCAAGCAATAGAACAAAACTTCCTGTACTGTGATTCCATGCAGTACATTTTCGTGGTAACATGATTTAATAATTGTGACAATTCCTCTTATAGTACATCTTGCTGCTTTCCTCTGTTGTGTTATGTTGAATTAATGGGCCCTGCTGAAACTTCCATTGACTTGAATAGAGAACTGGCTTTTCAGTACAATTTAGTGGAGTTAAATAGGTCATCAGTGCTCACTCATGCACAGTTAGCTGGTAAACTAGTGTCCAGCTGTAGCTGGTGACTAAGTGATTGGGTTCCTGGGAAAAGTGCAGAATTGTTTGTGTGTGTGTGTGCACACAATTTGTTGTGATGAAGATTTTTGTTGTGCACACAACCTTTCCTGGCATATACACATCTTTTTCTGCACACACTCTTTGAAGGAAATGCTCCAAAAATATACGGCTAGCATTCAGAGGCTGCTATAAGTGCCCAATCAGAAGAGAGTTGCTTCCCCCTTTCTCCTCTGCAAGTCATGAAAGGCAGGAGACATTCTTTTTCCTAGGATATCTGCTGAGTATTTCACTGAAGTCCTGCCTGGTATATATGGGTTCCTGGGAGAACCTGCCTTCATCACTGCAGTCTGTTTAAACAACAACAACAACACGTCTAGCTGTTTGTAGAGCATTGGCATCTTGTGTGGCATTTGTGTATTCAGCATTTGCAGTCTGTAAAAATCCTTGAGTTAGGGTGTGCACTGCTGCAGGCATTTTGGTTAACATCTATATGGTATAGATATACAGACATGGCTCCTATATGTTCTGGACTGTGCTATGCTACTTTGAATGCAGGTTCCTTTCATCTGGTATGTTGCATTTACAGGCCAATTCTTCATTTTAGTCAATGAAAGTTTCAGTGGAATCAGTTGATCCAATGCAAGTCATTGAAGTCAGTTGTTCACATAATGCATTTTGACATTAACAGCTGATCTAGTCCAACATCCTGTCTCACACAGTGGCCCACCCAGGGCTTCTGGGCCTTTTCAAGCAGAGGACAAAAGCCAAACTTTCAGCTCCTCTCAAATCCCTTGAAAGGCATCCAGCCTGTCTCTTCTAGGCCTTTCTCTTCTGCATTCTGGTGCAGATTAGAGAAGTGCAGGCCCTTGCTAGCTTGTCACATCTGCACTGGATGCGGCATAGTCTGGTCTAGGCAGTCAAAATAGTCACCTTGACCACAATGCCGGTTGACCTCTTTTTATTAATCTAGCTGTGTTCCACAATGGTGGCTAGACATGGGTGCAGAAGGGCACAAACCTCCCTGTTCTGGTTTAACAGGGTAATGCATTTGGGCAATGCACTGAAATAAATCATCTTAGACCTCTGAGGGCAGAATACTCATATGCATCTGTACACATTTGAGCTGATAGTACACTAATACATATCTGTACATTTGAATGTTTCTAATCATTCAAACAAATGTTTTGGAACATTCAAAATTCATTCAAATGTTTAAATTCAAATGTGTAGACATTCTATTCGAATTTGAATGTCCACATTAGACCAAATTTGATCAAATTTTGAATGTTTAGAATATTCAAAAGCAGAGCAGGCTCTCTGATTGTCTGGAGCCTGACATTGGGGCGGGGGGAGGAACTGGACAAGCCTCTGGTGCTTCATTCTTGAGCACTAGGCACTAAGGAGGAACTTTGAAGGCAAACACACAGCCCTTGTAAGTTGTTTAGTCCTTCTGTAGTCTAGCCTAACTGCAAATGTAGATGACCTCTTATAACATGTAAGATTTTGACAGGATAACTTACTCTCCAAAGGCCCAAAATTAATATCAACTAATCCTGAACCAGTCTGATCACTATGACACTGTAAGTAAGTGATTAGTCTGTGGTCTATTTGAGGCTAATAAACCATTTGGAAGCAAGCATCAGTCAATGCAGCAGCCTAACACAACTCTTTAGATCTTTGTATCTAAAATTTATTTTATCATAGATACTCTGTTAATCATTCAGTCAGACTTCCCATTCCCATGCTTTTACAAAACCAATGACAAATGGAAAAGGTGGTGCTCTTTGCATCCATGGTACTAATTCTGAATGAAAGCTGTATTGGAGCTGTATTCCATACTCATAGCTTCTGTTCTTCTATTCTAAGAGAAATGCACTTCATGTATTAAAACTTTCTGAGTTCACCTTTGCAATGGAAACAGTAACAAGCAATTCCTTGAATTGTATGTTAGGGACACTGCTGGTCAGGAGCGATTTCATACCTTTACCACTAGTTTTTTCCGAGGAGCACATGGGTTTGTCCTTGTCTACGATATCACAAGTACAGAGAGTTTTCAAGGAATCATGCACTGGATGAAAGATATACGTGAGGTAAGCCCATACTATTGTATGTGTGTGCTAGATAAATCACACTGTAGCAAGAAGATCATTTGTTAGTGTGCCAGATATGAAATACCATGTGCTGTTATTAAGAGACATTCCCCCAACAGAGAGAGCTCTCTAAACAACTCTTTACACACACACACACCCCAGTTCCAGTGGTATTGATTGTTACTGGTTTTTATGGAAATGTCCATTTGATTTTTTTTTCCTGTGGGTCCTCTCTGGTTGTGCTTCTTCCACAGCTATCCTCACCCCTTCACCTGCCAGTCCAAATGCACAGAGAATAAAATGACAATCCATACCTTTTCTCATATTCTGTTCCTGTTTCTTTCTCCTTAGTGTTTTGTTTTTCCTCTACACTTTTTGAAATTCTAAAGACTTTGTGAAAAAGGAAGAAGCTTGATCAACTTTATTTGGATTCTTTTGCTGTTTCCCTGCTCTCTCATTCCTTCAGTCCTCTTCTTCCATTTCTAAAATCTCATTTTCCTGCCTTTATGCTCTCAATTTTTTTAATATTGTTTGTATTTTTATCCTGCCCTATATCCTAAGGTCTCGGGACAGTTTACAATCAGGTGAAGCATATAAGAACATATAAAAAGTAAAAGCCAATTTAAAATACCCAAATAAAAATTGAAAGGGAAGCTTGTAAGGGAAGGGTAAACTCCATATTAGCCAAAGGCCAAATTTGCTCTGTTCCACCTCTGCATTACTTTGCTAATTTGATTTACCAGCAGACTAAAATTCAGAGCAGCCCCATCATTCACAAGCACAACTATTCTACACTAGCTTCTCATTTACTTTCTAATGGTTGTAGGCTGGAGGAAAGATATATGCTCTACCTGATTGATCAAGATAAATACAGGCACATGAGTGCATTAATTCAGTTGGACAAATTGGGAATTTGCAAAGAATTATAGAGAGATCTGGATTTTGTGTTATTGAAGGAGGAAGCTTATGTATATAGGAAACGGGCAAGAATTAATTCCAGGAAACAAAGGAGAATAGAGTAGAGCAAGAGTACTGATATGGATACGTATAGCAAAAGCCAAACATCTGTGCTTTGCAAGTGTATATTCTTGGAGAGATGCAGAATGGTCATGGTCACACTTTCACTTTAAACCTTCTTCAGTCCATCTTCAGATCTGACTTCGTACCTTTTAATTCCTGTTTTATTTCTGGACTTTCCATCCAGTCTGAATTGAGTGTAGACAGTTTACAAGTGAAATGGATAAAAAGAAAAAGGTGTGAGCTGTCACTTAAAAGAAGGTTTAAAGTGAAGGTGTGACCATAGCACTAGTCTTAGACTCTGAACACACTTAGCAGGGTACTACATGTCTTCTGTTAGTTCTCATGGCCCTTTTGGGGTGGCTACTTTCCTGCAGTAGATTTCGGGGGAGGGCAAAGTAGCTCCAGACAAGGAGGTGGGTCCAGGGCTTTGCATGTAAGCCATGTAACCTTTATTTAATAGGTTGAGGCTTTGCACCATTTCACAGGCCTACAGTGCAATTTCCAGGCAAAAGTGCAGTCCATCAGTCTCTCACTGTGCCATTGCAGGTCACTTCAAATATGTTTTCTCTACCAGCTCAGTGAGGAAAATGCCAGTTTTTAAAAGAAAGTGGGCAAAATCCCATACTTTCTTAAATCTGAGAGGGATGGGATGGCATTGCAACAACATAGTTTCAGCCCTGATCTGCTGGCCTTGTACCATTGGACACTGTTTTTTATCATATCTGGAGGCACTCAATGCAAGTGTACAATGCAACTTTTTTCACAAGTGTTTGATATGGGAGCCAAAATATTGGGCTTGAAAAAAATTAACTACTGTGTTTTATTGCCTATTTATATATAAATATTTATAAACCACTGTTACCAACCCTTCATGATATTCTAATGCTTCTGGTTCCTGTTTAGATACTGTGTGGTTCTTTGTATGCAGGGATCCCATGTTTCATAATCATATTTGTTTATTTATTTAAAATATTGCCTTACCATTTCCTACAAAATTTTGAAGTAGATTAAAAAAAAATAAACATTAAAAACAAGGGTAAAAGCACTTGAAACTGAAAAGCAATTAAAACATACTAAAATTAGGTTGCTTAGGAGAGAAAGCAGTCATTCTTGCTTCTGGGTTAAGAGGTAAGCCTTTAACATGTGCCTAAAAAATAATAACAGAGGTAAGAGCATTCTGCAAGGTAGTTGCCACCATTGAGAAGACCTGAGTGCACACCATCATAAGGTGGCATTCTGTATTTTGCCAGACCCACTCTCCAGATAATCTTAGATATCTTTCAGAATTGTAATACAGAAAGTGTTCCTTAAGGTAACGCAGTCCCAAGTTGATTAGGGCTTTATATGCCAAGCATAAAACCTTGAACCTACCTCATCGTAGTGTCAGTAAACACATGGATAAAAATGAACCAGTGGACATTGTCTATCTGGACTTTCAGAAGGCTTTTGACAAAGTCCCACATCAAAGGCTACTGAGTAAACTCATCAGCCATGGAATAAAAGCACAGGTTCTGTCCTGGATCTGTGACTGGTTCAAGGGCAGGAAGCAGAGAGTAGTAATAAACGGTAAATTCTCAGGGTGGAAAGAGGTTAAAAAGTGGGGTCCCTCAAGGCTCAGTGTTGGGACCAATGCTTTTTAATCTATTCATCAATGATCTAGAAGAAGGGGGTACATAGTAAAATAGCTACGTTTGCTGATGATACTAAATTATTTAGGGTAGTAAAAACCGAAAGAGATTGCCAAGAGCTCCAGAGGGATCTCTTGGCATTGGGCGAGTGGGCAACCAAGTGGCAAATGTGCTTTAATCTTAACAAGTGCAAAGTAATGCACATCGGGGCCAAGAATCCAAATTATGTCTATAAACTGATGGGGTCTGAGCTTTCTGCAACACACTAGGAAAGAGATCTCAGGGTTTCAGTGGACAGTTCAATGAAGGTGTCAACCCAGTGTGCAGCAGCAGCTAAAAAAGCAAATTCAGTGCTGGAAATAATTAGGAAGGGAATAGAAAATAAGTCAGCAAGGGTCATTTTGCCTCTTTATAAATCTATGGTGAGGCCACATTTGGAATATAGTGTACAATTCTGGTCACCACACCTCAAAAAGCATATTGTGGAACTGGAAAAGGTACAGAAAAGGGCAACCAGAATGATTAAGGGTCTGGAACACCTCCCTTTCGAAACCAGGCTGCAAAGTCTAGGCCTCCTCAGTCTGGAGAGATGGTGTTTAAGAGGAAACCTGATTGAAGTATATAAAAATATGCATGGTATAGAAAAGGTGGATAGAGAACATTTCTTTTTTCTATTGCACAACACTAGAACCAGGGGGCACTCTATGAAGCTGATGGGTTGGAGAGTCGGATCCGACAAGGGGAAGTATTTCTTCACCCAGATGGTCATCGGTTTATGGAATTTTCTGCCAGAAGAGGTGGTGACAGCTACCAGTCTAGATGGCTTTAAGGTAGGGTTAGACAAATTTATGGATGACAGATGTATCAATGGCTACTAGAATGCATGCCTAGGTACATCTTTCAGGCTGGGGGAGGGGGGCACTGTGTGCAATGGGATGCTGGACTAGATGGGCTGTGGCCTGATCCAGCAGGGCTTCTCTTATGTTCTCTGCCCCAGAAAAGCCTCATCATCCGTTTAAGAAGTCGTCTATACTGTTTTTATTCATCATTTATTAAAGAAGAATAAATCTAAGTCAAATCCTTGATTTACTGGGGACATTTTTGGCACTATCCATGTGACATCTTAATCAAATTTAAAAGACTTGTAAGTTTGATTAAATGGCATATAAATAAGGCCAAAAATTACACATAAGTGATACCAAAACATGAACACCTTGAGTATATCTGTATAAGCAGTTTATCACAAAGCTTCATGCCTTCCAATTCCATGAATTAGTACAAGATGGATAAAGGACTTCTAGACTGGTAGCTGTCACCACTTCTTCCGGCAGAAAATTCCATAAACCGATGACAGTCTGGGTAAAGAAATACTTCCCCTTGTCGGATCCGACTCTCCTACTGTCCTAGATCTGCTACCAGTTCCTTTCATGGTATCATAAGGAGTGTAATACTACAAGTCTAGCCTCAATGTTTTTCACCAGTTTACCTGGATAGGCATTTGTCTTCTAATTTCTTGCTGTAGGACAGTCTATAACATGCCTAATTAGCTACTAACCTCACTAAAGCAAATAATCATACAATCATGGAACTAAAAGCCACATGTTGGCAACATATGGCTTATAAAGTACTTTATGCATCTCAGGGAGCCCTCTTCAGGACATCCAAATGTTGCTTTTTTCAGTGCAAGGATTAATCTCCATTTCCACCAAATAACAGGATTTTGTAAGCGTTATACATTCACATGGAATCCTGTCCTACAACTGGGTTTTTTTGTTGGCCATGAGTCCATCCTGAAATTTGCTCTTATGATGTTGTTAGTCACTATAGTTTGCATGGATTTTTTTAAGGGTTTATTATACAACAAGAACATTCACAAGATCATAAGAAGTTTCTTCCTAAATTCTAAAATCCTAAACCATGCCATTTCTTTTTAGATACCTTGAGTGTTTTTTATTCTGCTTTGTAATTGCCTTTGCATACCAATCATACTTCTTATTACATTTATATCTGAAACTGTTGCTTGAGGTCTTAAGGGAGGTTGCACCAATTTAAGACAATAATTAAAAGCAACTAAAAACAGTATCAAAACCTCGGATTGCTTGGAGAAATATCAACAGCAGCAGATATGCAGATGATACCACTCTGTTGGCACAAAGTGAAGAAGAATTAAGGAGTCTTTTGATGAGGGTGAAAGAGGAGAGTGCAAAAACTCAACCCTGAAAAATAACTAAGATCGTGGCACCTGGTTCCATCACTTCCTGGCAAATAAAGGGGGAAGAAATGGAAGCAGTGTCAGATTTTATTTCCTTGGGCTCAGAGATTACTGCAGACGTGCCTGTAGCCATGAAATTAGAAGTGCTTGCTCCTTGGGAGAAATGCCATGGCAAACTTGGACAGCATACTAAAAAGCAGATACATCACCTTGCTGAGAATGGTCTGAATAATCAAAGCTATGGATTCCCCAATAGTAATGGGGACAGTGAGATTTGGACATAAGGAAGGCTAAGTGCCAAAATGTCAGTGTTTTTGAACTGTGGTGCAGGAGAAGACTCGAGAGTCCGTTGGACTGCTAAGAGATCAATCAATCAATCAATCAATCAGTACTAAGGACAATCAAACCTGGTCGTTAATTGGAAGGAGAAGTACTGAATCTGAAGCTCCTAATAAGAAGATTGGACTTGTTGAGAAAAAAGCCCTAATTATAGACAAGATTGAATGTAAACAGGAGATGGCAGAGGATGAGATGGATAGATAATATCATGGAAAGAATGAACATGAGCAATGGCAAACTTTGGGAGATAGAAGGGGCTTGGCTTGTTGTGGTCCATGAAGAGTGAACGAGTGAACAAAGAAGAGGACACCTTTGTCTAGGCAGTGTAACTCCATCACACTTGATTCTACTCTCCTTTGCACATTTATACATGTTTTAGTTCACCATGTGAATAACCCATCATGTTCAGTACATAATCCATCATGTTCACAAAGATTTTCACAGAATTGCATCCTTAATAGTGTTTTACTTCTCAAGTTTTTATTCTTGGTATAGCCTCCTGCCCTTTGTCCCACCACACTCACAATATGGTTGAATGGCTTGCTAAAAGAGTAAACATGTCAATTAAAGGCTCAGTTATTGTATTCTCTTAAGAGCATCAAAATAAGCCGTTCTAGTTGATATGCTCCATAATGAGATCAGAAGAGGTTCTAGAGCTAGTGAGGTTCCAAAGTCATACATGAGGCCCCTTAGCCCTGCTTTCTCTCTGTGTTACAAAGATTGTGGATAACATGATTGTGACTGGTGGACAGTCTTGGACAGACAAAAAGTTGCCTTGCCAGGGTGAATTATTTTGAAAAACATGCAGCTCCGGTATGCTTGCTGGGCCCTTGCATTAACAAGCCCCATAACTCATAGATACTCAACCTGTGACCCTCCAAAGGATCCTGCACTATATCTCCCAGCATTCTACACACACAATTCTGTGCTAGACCTATATGAGGATGTGGAGTTGTAGTTCAGGAACATTTGGAGGCCCACAAGTTGAGTACCTCTGCCCTAGGTGATCAGTTAGTTTACATAATGCTAGAGCTTTCCCCGTTCTTTCAACTAGGGAAAGAAAGCTTTTGGAACAGATCTCCTTTTCCAATTTAAAGATTTAAATGTAGTGGATAAGAGATCATTTTTAGGTGCTCTAGACTGAGGTTATAAAGTAACTTAAATATTGCAAGTTATGAGTTATGTGTCAAGGATTGGAATTATCAAAGCATGGATCACTGTGGCCAGGTTTTCCTATCCAGAAGAGGCTGAAGCTCATGAACCAGTCAGAAATGGAGGTAAACATTCCTGGCTACTGCTGCCACATGAGTTTCAAGTGACAGTAGTGAATCCAGAAGTACCCCCAGATTATGTACACTTTCATTCTGGGGCAAAACAACCAATTGAGAATTGGGTGCTGTCTAACTTCTGGACTTGTGACCCTGTGACACCCAGTACCTCTATCCTGTCTCAATTCAATTTCAATTTACTGGTCTACATCTAGATCATTATTGCCTGCAGGCAATGATTAACCACCTCAGCTGCTTCATCTGACTCAATAGAGAGATAGGAGTTGGATGTCATCAGCATACTGATGGCACCTCACTCCAGTGATGACTTTCTGAGAGGCTTCATATAGATGTTAAACAACATAATGGGCAGAACCAATCCCTGAGGAACTCCACATGAAAGACCCCAAGAAGTCAGACAAAAGTTCCCCATTACTACTTTTTGCTGTCAGTTTCAGAGATGGGAGGAGTGCCCCCAGTTACCAGTACTGAAAGCCACTCCAACCATGGTTGATAGTGTCAAAAATAGCTGAGAGATCATGGAGAATCAACAGGGTCACACTGGCCATCCTTCTTCCAGTAGAAATAATCCATTAGAGTAACCAAGGCAGCTTCAGTACCAGTAGTCATCTGTGGCTTACAGATCTGGATTGGCACAGGCATGGGCTGGGTGAACACTGGCTGTGGAGGCACACACTGTTCCTCAGTGTACTGATGCAAGGCCCACCTAAGGGCAGCAGGTTGGTTGTTTTTTTCAGCCAGTCTTCACCTAGCCCATGCTTGTACTCACCCAAATCAGTTAGCCACAGGCCATGCCTGCTCAGTACTATACCCCCATCTGAAGCCAGACAGAAATGTATCAGGGTAATCCATTTCCTCCGAGCATGCCTGCAGCTGAATAACTGTACCTTGTGCTCCAAAAGGGGGACATTGGCAACTGAACAGTAGGATCCTGAGAAGTCCTCTTAAAGGTGGGCTTCCTTAAGTCTTGCTGGTACCTTCCTCTCCTGCAAGAAGGCATTTTTCACTTCTAGGATGCATCCACCTCTACTTCCTTGGCTAGGTTTCATTAGCAGTTGGTTCTATGACTGTAAACTAAATAAAGTAAAGCTTTAATTGGCCAAAAATTGACAAAGATCAAGTAGACTAGTAGTTGGCTGAACTCCTACAAGCAGCTTGTCCACTTCCTCAGACAACAGCAACTGAAACAGATCCAAAATAACAAGAACAGTTGATGTTCTAGATACCTCCACTGGACCACTTCCATCTATGGAGTCTAATTCCATGCAAATCTAAGTGACTTTGGCTTGAAAGTGCCTTGTGAATTTATCACAGAGTCTCCAAAGGTGGTATAAATAGATCCTTACAGCTAGATGACAAAAAATGCTGGACAGTCACTTTAAGACACACCGTGGAGCTGGAGAAGTAAGCAATTTTTTCATCACTGCTACACGGTAGGCACAATATATGGTATTTGTACTCTGACTGCTTTATTGAACTCAGCTCCCTGCTGTACCAACATACATACCATATGAGCTCTGCAGGGTCTCTGAGGATACTTAGGAGCAATCATGCCATTAGCTCTGTTCACTTGATGGTTCCAAAGTGAGAACAGAGTCTTGGCAGGAGCACCATCCACATCAACCTGAAACTCCCCCAAATCCACCAGATTTCATAAGTCTCTTAGGGCAAGGAAGCAACATCGTAAGTCCAAACTTCACCAGAGAATGAAATGTCCATGACATGCTGAGACAGCTCCATGGTTTTCATGGAGGCCTGAGCTAGCCCTCCTAGATGTCTCCTCGGTGTGGGAAGTGAAGTTCTTCAACACCACATTAAGTAATGGATGAGTGATGACTTTTAAAATTGGGTTTGTGTAATGGTTTTGTTGTTACCTGCCCTGAGACCTTAAGGCATAGATCGTAACAACATTAGAGGAGCTGTCTAATTCAGCATCCTCTCTGACACAGTGGCCCACCTGTTGCTTCTGGCATTCTCAAGAAGAAGACAAAGGCAGAGTGGACTAAAAAAGGAAATAACTAAAGTGTGTATATATGCAAACATACTTGAATGCTTTGATAGACATGGAGTAGAATGAAGAAGGCTTAAATGAAGATGTGAAAGTGTTTAATATTGGTTCTTTATTTTGTGAGTTAAACTTATCAAATCATCTTTCTTGTCTCTGTTCAAATACATTTGTTTTACAGTCCCTGCACAGCAGCTCTGCAAAGGAGAGCAATCACTGTAACAACTTAAGTTCACAGCTGAAGG
Organism: Aspidoscelis tigris stejnegeri; assembly: GCA_023333525.1. Taxonomy (NCBI): domain Eukaryota; kingdom Metazoa; phylum Chordata; class Lepidosauria; order Squamata; family Teiidae; genus Aspidoscelis; species Aspidoscelis tigris. Next base: position 50,469,239 of record JALMGA010000004.1, read on the forward strand.
CCAGTTTTTATTCCATGTTTCTAAAGCTGACCTCAGTTAAATATTCAAGGAAGTCCATAGGATTTCTTTTTTTCAGACTACTATTTTCTACAATAATAGCAGATTGACTTAGTCTTTAATCTTTCTGTGTACTTCTCTAAAAAGTTATTAGATTGTTCTAGAAATCCTTTCATGACATAAAGTCGTCTATAGCGTTGGTCTATAAACGTAAGGGTTAACTTATTGCAAATGAATATTTTATGACAGAAAAGCTTTCCCATAAATGTCCTTGTGTTTACAGGTAGCTCAGTACAAATACATTAGGAAGGCGAGCTGTTTGCACAGTAGTTACAAAGAAATGTTGCATCAAGAGCCATAAACTTGATACATCTGCATTTGTAAGTTTTTTTAAAAAAGCAAATAGTGGTAGGTGGAAAGCTGATAACTAAAACAGGGAAAGTTGTGGGCTGGCTGCTTCCTTTCCCCACTGCAGTGCTGATGTTCCATCTGAAGATGCTGCCCACATTGTGGCAGCAGAAATCAATCCACTACTTGGAACAATGGAGAATTTCCTTACAGTATAAACAGAACCTTGAGAAGGAGGGTTTTTCTGCAGAACTGCAACAGGAAAGCAAGGATTAAATGTTTCATTTTGATGCAACAACATATTAGCATCTACTTCTGCTGTTCCCAGCTTTTGAGATGATCAAGTGCTACACAGTTACCAGCCTTGCATTGAACTTGCTGCACAGTACCAGCCACTTGGTGTGAACTGATGTTCAAGTTGCTGAACTGCTCCTCCTTGTGGCCAGAGACTACAATGGACCATAGCTGATGTTAATCCCCAAAGCTGTAACACGAAGACTATTTCCTATGGCAGAGGAAGTGCTTGGCTCAACAGATGTACATAAGAAATTAAAGTAATTGGCCATAGCTTTTGTTTCTTCCCACAAATTAGTGTTAATCATCTAGATTTTGCACTTAATTGTAACCTATAACATTGTCCTTATTTATTTTCAGTTGAAGGTGTATTTACACATTCTTTGGGAGGGAAATAATACAGAAATCTCGGATAACTTGGGAAAAAGTGTGGTTTTCATAATACAAGAAAACTGATTTGTTTTGTTTTGTTAAAAAAGCAGCATACAAGTGTGATACTGTAGTCTTACAGTAATCTTGGGGAAGGCCATAGTCCTGTAGCTGATCTGACTGAAAAGCAAAGGGTTGTAGATTCAAACCCTGACATCTTCTTGGAAGAAAGTAATTGCAAACTGCTTCCCTATTGGCTACAAAAACTACATAGATGTCCTGACTGGATGACACTTAAGAAAAGCGGCATAACAGTCTTGTTTCAAAGCCTGAGGTCTCCTAAATATTAGCCACAAGATAACTGAGATCAAGTTGAGTGTTGCTGTGTTGCTAAAATGAAATTGAACAGTTGTAAGAAGGTATGCCTACATCTGTTAACTCTAGTGACCATTCACTATTAAAGGTCTTCCCAGATACAACAGTTGCAGCTCCATGCACACATCCAAAGGCAACTGTGAGGGAATGCCTCTGTCACTGTGGGATGGCTTTAGCCAGCCAGCATGCCTACCTCATCTTAACTGCTACAGGGCCAGGCCATGTTTACAAACATCAGCACCAGCACATGAAAGGCAAGCTCAGCATCCATGTGCATGCACTTGCTGTGGCCTGTATTGATGGACTGTTGCAGGGTAATGGTCTGCATTAGGGTGTGAGGTAGTGACTTCAGAGTTGGCCCTTGTGCCCTGACCTTTATGTGCCATTTGAGGAGTGAAGGCTGCTTGTAACTCTCCTAATATGCTTCTGTGGGGTGGGGGGCAAAATGAAGACAGACTATCCTTGGGGCCCTGGAAAGGCATCTATGCCATCCAAAAGAGATGCAGCTAGGTTGATTGCAGTCATTGCTGGAAGGCCTTAAATATGACAAATTGTTCACAAAAATGGAGGCACTTATGGCTTGCTTGGGGACCAGCAGTTCTCCAAGTGCCCCATTTACAAGCCATATGGTCGACAGGTGTGGTCTAATGTTGAAAGGGAACATGTAAGACCATAAACGTGATGATGGGAGGCTGAAGCATGGAGTGGCAAAGCCATATGCGATGAGGAAGGGAAGAAGCTGGGACACAGTGCGGGAAGCCAGGGCATGGTGGAGGGAAGGCTTCAGTACACGATGTGCCAGAGGAAGATCAGGCCAGACTAGCATCTTACTGCCTTTTTGGTGAATTAGTATTTAGGAGTGTGCATGGTTCAGTATGGTATGTGCCACATTGCTCCAATCTGCGGCAATTTGACATTGTGCCAAGCTAAGAAGAATAAGATGTGATCTATCCTTGTTTTGCAGCACATTGATCTATGAAGGCACTTAGCAGTTTGGGTACTTTGCCACTTGTGGAGCCAGCAATGCACAAATTCAGGCCACTAAACTGGCACATGCTTAATCAGCAAATTCCAAACAGGACAAATTATTATGTTGTTCATAAGTTGCTCTCAGAATGTTATCAGTACAATACTGATTGTTCCTTAGTTTTGGCCTCGCAGCTTGGAATTGTAATTCGTCAGTGTCTGAAAGGCCTAATATGAGCTGCTCGTCTTTGAAATGATAACAGATTTCTCATCAGTCTCAGTTTTTAATATTTATTATGTGGATTTTTTTTAGAGAGAGATAAGCCAGGAGATACGTTTTCTACTTAATTTTAATGATTACTAATGTTGCTTTGTTTTACAGAAAACAGATGAAAATGTAGAGATAGTGCTGCTAGGTAACAAATGTGATAAAGAGACTGAACGTGTAATTCCAAAAAGCAGAGGAGAGAAGGTAAGGACTGGTTGAAAATCATTTTTTCTCTATAACTATGTGCATAGATAAACCAATGTGATTATCAATTGTCAGCTTTTAATTGTTAATTTCTGCAGGGAAGCAGTGTGGTTCAGTGCAGAAGTATAAACAGAATACATCAATTATATTTTCCATATATTGCCTGCATATTTGCTTAAAGGCAAAACATAAAACTTTTTATTGAAACCACTGATAATACTTTAAAACATTGGTCATATCCTTTCAAGCCTGGGCTTGAAAACTCTGCTGCCCGTGCACTGGAGTTCCCATCTTGGCCTTACCAGTATGATCCAAAGGCAAAACATCTCACACCTGGCTGGCTGCAGGAGCTGCCAGAAAGATGCCATGTAGTCATCCAACTGGCTTGGGGACTCCTTTCCCTTTCCAAGGCATTAACAAGTCAGGGAGGCTATTTTACCCATATCTGGGATGACCCAGGGAACCATGATGGTACACCAAGGATTTGAACTGAGGGAGTCCTGGGGCGATTTTGCACTTCCCTTCTGATACGCTGGATGGGAAAGGAGGGCAATCACCCAACGTTGATTAGCACTCCCAGGGCTGATCCTCTTCAGGACGCCACCATTTTGTTTGCAGCACCCTGTATGACAGTGCATGTGTCAGCGCTGTCACCATGGATGACGCTGATGCTGTGCCCACACACAGTTGTGTCTATGGTCGTTCTAGGTGCCAGCATGCTTGCACACCTAGTGCATGATTAGGGAACTTCTGGGAAGGCAGGAGACACCTGGAGGCTCTAATAGACTCCTCAAGATGTGGATGCTCTTCCCCAGAAGTTCCCTAATCATGCACTAGGGGCTATAGTGTGAATAGGCCCTTTGGTTCTAGCTAGTACTCTTAACCACTGCACCACAAGAGGGTCTTAATGCTTTAAGCTAAATTTGTGAAAGGTATTTGAGGAAGATATGTAAGTAATAGCTGAAATGTAAAATAGATTTACAGTAATTGCCACTGGCATGCCTTTGCAGTACATTTGCACAAATAAGCAAAATAGTTTATTATATTATTTTGTAATATTACTTTGCATTGCCTTAGGGAGTCATATCCACTCTGATTAACTGCTTAATTACAGTGAAACCATTAGTGCAGGTATAATATAAGAAGATATTTGAAAGAATAAACCATCTTTTATTTATAAAATAATTCTAATAATTATATAAATTCTTTGTAGAAATATTGAGGCTGGAAAGCATAAATCACGAAAACTCTCATATTATTTTAAAACTGGCATTCAGTTTGCTTACAGTCTGCTAGTATAAATGAAACATATTGCAGATGAGTTTTGCTCAAAAATAGAGATATTTTGTGGAAAGGTTTCTTTGGTTTGTCTTTGACATTTGTGGGTGGAAAAGTTAGGTTACAGCTTAATGGCAACAAATAGCAAAGCTTACTTGAGTCAGATGGTGAACATTTCATCAAATGTCAGCATGGAATGATTGACCATCTTATTTTCACCATTGTAAGACATTTCTAAGGCCTATTCATATTTGGCACCTTTCATGAAGAACTGGAAGGATATGAAAGGATCTCTGGGCAATTTGACTGTCTATGTTGTAAAAGCACCCAGAAGAAGAGGAGAAGGTGTTGGCTTTTATACTCTGCTTTTCTCACCCATTTAAGGGGACTCAAAGTGGCTGACAAAGCTTTCTATTCTTCTCCCCACAACAGATACCCTGTGAGGTTGGTGGGGCTGTGCAAGCTCAGAAAGAGAGTTGTGACTATCCCAAGGTCACCCAGCTTTCATGGAGGAGTGCAGAATCAAACCCAGTAACTCCAAGATATGGGTCTAGCACTCTTAACAACAAGACCAAACTGGCTTACATTAAGTAAACCAAGTCCAGTCATTTATTTGGGAGCACTACCTTAAAACAGCAGTTTCTTAAAGGAGTGAGAAGTCACAATGACCCTTTGAACAGAGTTCTTTCTCATTTGTAGAACAGAGGTTAGGTGGAACACAATGGACCTCAGTGGGTTAGTAGTTTGGGTACCATAGAAAGTTCCAAGCAAACAACCCAATGGGGTTTTGGATTGAATTTTATTATGCCTATAGGGCCCAGTCACCTTTTCCAGGTTGTGTCCTTTTGCATTAACAAGCCAACATGGAATTACTAGTCTCTGCTTGGGAGGAGATTAATTTCTGGCAGGCAGAGGAACTTGCAAACTCTAGAGCACAGGTTCCAGAGAACCTAATTTATAGCGGCCTATTATAACAATCCAAAATCCAAAAAGCTTCATTTCTGCTGTGAACCTTCTAATTAACTTGGAACCTTGCTTTGTTCCCAGAACGGCTATCTCCTGAGCCAAAGCTAGAGTTATTCTCATGGGTCAGACTTCTTTGGAATTCAAACCTTTTTCATTTTTTAATATTAGCTAAGTAATCAAAATTCCTGAAAAATATATGATTTTTCCTTTGTTCTACTTGAATGTTACTTGGAAGAATGTAGCAAATTTCTGTCTGTTGTGCTTTAGTAGCTGTTTTCCCCCCACATAATTTTGTCCTAAATTCCATATGTAACATGAGATTAGGCACACAATTCAGTCCAGTATGCTTGGCATCTACCGCTGAGGAATAGGGATGTGCACAAATGGGGGTTTTTTTCCCCCATTCAATTCATATCGAATCAAATGTGGTATTTTTTTTAATTTAGTGTATTTCTATCCTGCCCTATATTTGAAGGTTTCAGGGTGGGTAACAACTTTTAAAATTAAACATATATTTTGATTTACGATTCTATTTGATACAAATGTATTTATAAGAATTTGTATGAATATCCGATATTAACATATATGTATCCAATATGTATCCCGTAACATATCTGCTCTGAAAACATTAAATCCACTCTGAATCCACTTTCAATCCACTTTCAATCCATGTCAAATGCACTCTGGCTCCAATGCAGATGTGACTGACACAGCTGCTTTCCCACCCCCAGGTTTATGAATATTCTGAAGCATTAGTATGAATAAGAATGTCAATGCATGAATGTTGCAACATTCTATTCAATTCATATTCAAATGTCTGAATTCATCCAAATTCATCCCAATATTGAATGTTACACATATTCCTGCACATCCCTACTGGGGAGTCAACTTCTTAGAAAAGTTGAACCCATTATTCTAGATATAGGGTGTTTTTCCACTGTCAGAAAGTACCCATTTTTGCACCCATTAAGGACCCATTTGGGTGTGAGCCGGATGACCCCATTTCCACCACGGCACCCATTTGGGACACATTTGTTTTCACTGTTGCTGGGGGAATCTGGATCATATGGATCACATCTCAGCCTTTAATCTGGATTTTCTGTAGACCCCATTAATGGGGTCTACAATGGGGTCTTCAGCCAGAAAATCCAGAAAATTAAAGGCAGGCCGTTTCCACGTTAGTTTGGCAGTGGGGTCTAGAGGAGGCTAGGGGGAGGGGCACCCTTGGGGGGGGGAAACCTAAGCTTTGAAGTCATTTCGAAGTCACTTCGAAGTCTGTGCAAAATAGCTCTGGAGCGTCTTTGAAGTCTGTGCTGATCTTCGGAGTGAACTTCGAAGTCACTCCAAAGTGACTCCGAAGTGACTTCGAAGTCACTCCGAAGGCACTTCAAAGTCACTTTGAAGTTTACACCAAAGGTCAGCACAGACTTCAAAGACGCTCCAGAGCTATTTTGCATAGACTTCGAAGTGACTTCAAAATGACTTCGAAATGACTTCGGAGCTGCTTCGGAGATTGCACCCCCTGACCCCCGAAACACCTGGGGTGACAGGCAGACCCCTCGTGGGTAGATCTGGATTTCCAAATGGGTGCTCCGGTCTTTCCACAGCAGGGAGGCTAGCACCCATTGCTATTGGAAACACACTGGGTACTTCGCTTAATCTGGATCTGCTAGATCTGGATTAAGGGAAATACCCATTCCCTAGATCCGGATCTTCTTAGATCCAGATTAAAGGAGCACGGTGGAAAAACACCCATATTTTGAAACATTTTCTCCCCATATTTTTGGTGGCCAACCATAAGCATCATAATTAATATCTTGCATGCAATGTTTTGTTCAGTGTTGGGGATAGTTTCTTTTCTTTACAGTACAAGTGATATGTGATGGGATGGACACTATACCTGAAACAAAAGTTTCACATCTTAAGAAGAATGTCCTGCTTGTAGTTTACATGCATGTGCGTCATTTCTTGTATGACCTTGACCATACAAGAGCTACTTTTCCTTTGATCTCTACAGGAAAATACATGCTCCCACATAATTCCCCCTTTGAACTGTGATTAAACAGCTAAAAGCTATCATGATGAATATTCACAAGGGGGCAGTATTGGGGTATAATACTGAATTTCCAGAGTTTTATTCCTTTTTTCACTTAGAAGAGTAACTTTTTTGTTCATGGAACAGACTGTTGCCTCTTCTTCTTGAGTAGCTTTCCGTTTAGACTTCCTTTGAATTCTGAATTCCTCTTGCATTCTTTGCCACAGCAGGAGAAATTCTCCCATGTGAAGCTTTTCTAGACAGGCAAATACTTCACTTGCATCAATTTCATCAAGATGGCAATATCCTGAAATAGTGCCCCTGTGCATACTGTGAAAGAATAATGTATCCTATCTTTACATCATTAATAACTGCAAACATTAAACCCTTTAAGCTCTTTGGTATGGTTTAACATTATTTTAATCATTTTTAAAAAAGAAAAGAAACACAATTTGGTCATATTGGTAACTGACCTGAATCATGTTTCCCACTGACAATTCATGTTTCCAGACCTTCCATTTTGTACCTTTAGGGGTCCATCAGCACATCTGAAAATTTGGCTGTGGGCCATGGGTACCAGCTCCAGATAGAAAAGGGAAAATCCTTCCCCACTTTTAGTTTGACAGGAGTATTAAAATTGGACGCAGTGCAAAGTAGACCATCAGTGACTTCTAGGCTGTCATCACAACTTCATTCTAAACCCTCTCCAGTCCACACCTTTTTATCTCTGTCTGTTTTATTTGTGGACTTTCCACCCTCCATTTGGACTTTCATGAATGGAAAGTCCACAAATAAAACAAAAACGAAATAGTGTGAGCAATCAGATGTGAAGATGGACAGGAGAAGGTTTAACATGAAGGTGTGGCCATGGCCTTTGTATTCAACAGTTTGACCGCTATGGGTGGGGATATTTTAAAAGAACATCATTTCAAAAGAAGTGAACATTTGAACCACATTTGTCATATATATGTAAGGGAACAATAACTCAGTAAAGGCTGAGAACCTTGCTGTAAGGGAGTCCAGAAACTGCCTCTTCTGTTAGTTTAGCCCTGAGCCAGCAGACTCCTGGCTCAGTTTAGCCAATTGCTGGCTTGGTTTGGCCAAACTATTTCAGAACAAGTGCAATGATTGGAAGTGGCTTCCCTTCTTTCATCTTGCTCTTCCCATTGCTGCCTTTCACTCAGCTATGCAGTGGCAGGCAGTTCTTACACACCACAACTACCTTCCAGTGCTTCATTTCTGCTCAGCCTTTTGGCAGCAGGTGGTTCCTACTTTTGCAGGACTTTTGTGGAGCTCAGAAGCGATGGTTGATCCAGGGGCACCAAGTCAGCTTGCATGATGAAGTTCTGAACAGGATAGCATGTGTTTTAAATGTTCTATGATTATGCGTATGCCCAATGTATTGGGTACCTGAACTGAATTATAGTCTGGTTCATCTGTTTTTGAATAAATAAAACATCCTGTGAAGCCCAAATTTAAGCTGTAAGATAGCTTCTAGATTTTCTTAACTGAATGCATGAGAATATTCTAGCTTATGATGTGTGGGTTGTAGAAATATAAAAGGCAAGGTATTTTTTTTTCAGCCAGAAAGACCAAAGCAACCTTTCCTAGCCTTAAAAATATTTTCTATTACTCATTTGTTTTGGGGTTTTTTTTGTATTGTTTAATGCTGCATTATTGTTATGTTTCTCATAAGCTGTTTGTGGAACCTTGCATTTGGAAACATAGTACAAAACCCTCTTTGTCCTTGCAAAAAAAAAATCAGTTGTTTTAATTAACATTTTTGCTTGTTCATCTCATTTGACATTTATTTCTGCCTCTCTTGTCAAAGTAACTTGAAGTAAAAACACCAATTAGAATAGTTGAAATAAAAATAGAATGACATCGAGATGACAGAACAAAGTAAATATTCCATCTTTAGTTATGTTTCCTCTTCTTGTACAGTTTACTAATATAGTCATCTAAAAAGCGCAGCTGAACAAAAAGAAGGTCTTCCCTTGTCAGTTGAACCAAATGGCAGCTGAGGCTGCAATGCACTGTGAGTGGCATGGAACAGGCCCAAATATGGTGGCAGGATCACTTTGGCCCTTCTGCCCATTCTGTTCCAGAAGCAGAGACATAAGGAACATAATGAGATATGGCCTTCCATAAACAAATAATTGCTTTGATATGAAGATTCCTTTGATATGAATTGCTATAGTCCATTCAAACTCATCAATCTATTCAATTTAAATCAGGTAACAGTCTTTTAAAAAAGAATACAAAAACCTGATGAAAATATTGCATATGACAAGCACCACATTAAGGATCACTCCCTCTTTTATATCTCATTCAACCCCAAAAAGAACTCTGTTCCTTATGGACAATCTTTTTTATTCTACCCATGAGGCTAGAGACAGTAAAAAGTTGAGCTAAATCCATCACAAAGCTCACAAGAGCTGAATAAACATACCTTCATATGAACTTATAAAAATAAAATACACAAAAGTATTTTTCTTAGGTCTCCGAGTATCAGTAGCTCAAACAATACGTCTGTTGAGACATAAAATCCTCAATAGCTCTTCACATTTATAAAAACAGAAACCAAATCAGTATCTAAAATGGTATTGATCTTGAAAGTACAACAGGGAAAGGTATAATATAGTGGCTTGCTGTTAGACAAAACTACTCAAGCAAACCAATTATTTTCTTCATTCAGTCCTTGTGGAACCAAAGTTCTTAGTCTATAGATCCATACTGGCTCCTTTTTCTGTAAATACTTAAAAGACATAAGGGCCAGGATATCATCAATACACCAAAATTTCAGTTCATCAAACCTATGACCTTTTTCTACAAAATGGTTTAACTACAGTTGCTTTCAGTTTGCCATTTCTTATGAAGCTTTTATGTTATCGTCCAGATTATAATTGACCTTGTTGTCTGGCATACATATAAACAAGGGCAGGGGCACTGAAGAACATAAATGTCTGCCATACTGTTGCATATTTTAAAAATCCTTAATGTCACATTGTTTATTGTCCACTGAATTTATTAACTTTTGTTCTCTTATGTTCTTATGTTCTAACTTTTCAATATTACTGCAGTTTTTAAAAAATAATCAAGGGACCACATAAAAATTGTCTTTTGGAGCTTATACAGTGGGCTCACAAGTCTTTAAGCAGCGTATCCTTCATATTTCTACCCTGATTATAAGCAAAAATTGGGGGAGGTATTCATAGCCTGATATATTTTCCAAGGGGTGTGAAATATTTTAAAATTATGTCCTTAAATTGGGAAAAATGAAATATAGGCACATCCCATTAAGAAACTGAATTAAAGCCATCCTAATCCTGTTCACACCCAATCCCCAATAATCTGTCCTCAATTTGGGCTTCTATGCTCACACCTTTTATATTATCTCCCTGAGTCGCCTTTACGTGACTCTTTAGTTCTCCACCCCTCTTAATTATATCAACACCACCTGCATTCTAATAAGATAAAGTTCTGTCAACCAATAGCGGCAATGGGGTGTGTTTGGAGTTGTGTAGTGCTGACACAGGGTACTGTTGGGGTGAGGGGACTGTACCCCAAAGAGGTGCAGGCAAGGCATATCCCAGCCAGCATGCACCTCCATCTTGCTGTTCCGGTAGAAAAAGAGAGAGACTCTGATCTACCCTTTTCCCTAAAGCTGCTGAAGAACTTTCACTTCTCAGTAAAAGTTTTTACTGCAATGAAACCTTGTTTCCCTTGCACATTGCTGAAGGAAAATGGAAGCTACATTGTCCTTAAAATTGTATCATTTATACTGTTGCTTCATTCTTTCCCTCATGCCTCCTCCCAACATTTTCTGGCCATTTATTTTTTAAATCCCTCCCTATCTTTTGTAAAAGCAGAAAAGAACATTATGAATTGAGCACAAAATAGATCCATATATTTTTTAAAAATGACAGAGTCCACAAGCTTGTGATCAGAACAAAGGGGTGTCAGGGGGGGCAGGATGGGAGGGCATTGGGCAAGATATGGAGGGATCTGGGGGAGAGATTCAGAATGGAAGGCTGGATCCACCCACCCCAGTGCGGGTCAGCCACTCTAGCCCAGTTCCCTGCTTACCCATGACAAGTGAAAATGGACTGGCTCCCCAAGGTGGCTTGAATCCTGTGGAAAAGTGGATTCTGGAGAAGCCAGCTTGAGGAACTACAGCCTGCCCCAAGATGATTCCAGGAAAAAAGAATCTAAGCAACGTGAAGACAAGATGGCCAGAAATGGTCTTGAACTAAAGGTGTAATCATGGCCCAGTTGCTTTTCAGCACCTTCCTAAAAGTTCTGCGTACCAAAGGTTTAGAGTATCCCCTCTCTATAAACTGTTGGTCCATTATTTAGCTAGAATAACAAACAGCTTACCCCCAACCCCCAACCCCAAAATGCTGGAGGTAATATCAGATGAACTGTCATGTTTGCATTTATGGTGGGAGTGTCCAAAAGTGAAGGGTTTGGGCAAACAAAAACAATACCATGTAAGTCAGAAATCTTTTTATTACTTATCATTATATTAACAAATATAAGCTTAAAAAAGAAATTACTACTACCTTACTTAATTTATGCTGCTCAAATATTACAAGAGAATATTACAAGAACTGCTTTGTGTGGAGTATTCTGGGAAGTTCTGCAAAAATGTAAAAAAAAAAAAAAGAACATAAGAGGAACCCTGCTGGATCAGATCACAGCCATTCTAGTCCCACATCCTGTCTCACAGAGTGGCCCACCAATTGCTCATGGGCATCTCAAGCAGAGACAAAGGCAAACCTTCTCCTGCTCTCGAATAGCAGCAAATGGCCTTAGAAGCAGCCTGCTGGCCCTAACAGCATGAAAGATGTACTTAGGCATCCATTCTAGTTGCTATCGGTACATCTCTCATCCATAAATTTGTCTAACCCTTCCTTAAAGCCAGCTAGGCTGGTTGCTGTTACCACCTCTTCTAGCAGCAAATTCCATATAGACCGAAGGTAGGGTACAGAGAATTTATCTTTTAAAATCTGCTCACCGTTATATGATAGAAGGTTAACATTGCGGGATGTGCCTCTCATCCTGCAATATTGGCTGTAAGGTACAGAGAAGAAAATTACTGGCAAATAGCATTTTCTTTCTCAGTTACAGTGAGGATTAATAAAGAGAATAATGAACTGAATAGTAAGCATTGCCTGGGGTGGGATGGGAGGTAAGTCTTGTATTTGTTGATTATGTGCAATTGATTGTATGGATTCAACAAACTGAAATGGGGGAGGGGGAACCAACAACATTTAAGTGCTAACAGCTGCATTCTACTTTTTTTCCAGCTTGCTTGGGAATATGGGATACCTTTTTTTGAAACAAGTGCTAAAGACAATACAAACATTGAAGATGCCTTTTCAGTCCTTGCCAAAGAAATACTAAACAAGGTAGGCTGGCTGGAAGAAACTATTTTTCCCTGTACAGCAAATCCTGTGAATTAAGAGACATGGTAACAACTCAAGAAGTTTTCAAGAAAACGGATGTCCAGAAAGAACTGTGCATCTGTTGGCTGCGCCACAGCATTTGCATTTCCAAGTTCCGTAGATTCTTTTAGCATACAAAAGCAAGAAGAATGGTAAGCTTAGGCTCAGTTCAGACATAACAAAAAGAGAACCTCAGAGGCATGTCAGAGAAACAGTGTGTGGCCCTTCCTTATCCTTCCCTGATGGTTACATGTCAATTGGCACTTTATAGTGAAAGTAGAGATTGGATCAAAAGTTCAGTGTGACTTGGAGTGTATCATGTACGGTGACAATTGCTATTTAGAATTAATTATGTGCCATTAGAGCACATCACTAAAATTCTGTCAGGTGAATGAACAAACTGAACATTAGCAGGAAGCTCTTTTGTGCGATTCCCTTTCTCATAGACCGGTGATGGCCAACCTATGACACGCGTGTCACAGGTGACACGCCAAGCCCTTTTGGGTGACACACCTGGTCACCCTGGCACCTGGACGTGTAGTGCTTGCTTGTTCTTGAAGTGTATGAAATACCAACTTTCAATTGAAGATTTAGCAACAAAAGTCACTAATGTAAAGAATTATTTGTTTTTGCTTTTAATAAAATACATATATAAAAATATAACTTTTTTACTAGAGCTACAAATATCACAAAATTATGGATATTTCTAGAAGTGACACAGCACCTGAGTTTAGCTAGGTTTTCTTGCGAATTTTGACACACCGAGCTCAAAAGGTTCGCCATCACTATCATAGACCTTCAGACACGAGAGAGGGCTTGGGCAGAAGAGACACTTCAGCAATGTTTGCCCTTAGGTGTAATGGAGCCTTAGTTTTATTCATGCATTTTCCCTCAAGTAGTATTACTATGTGGGAGCAATATTTATTCCGATTAATTGCATAATGCTTTCAAACAAAATATTCTCAAAGCAGTTTAAATAGGAACCAGGTGGTTTACAAATACTATGTCTGAATGAAATTGTTTACTTTTGGAAAATACAGGCTTTTATCAGTGTGTGCTTGAATCTTGTAGACATTGTATCTAAGATTTTTAATAGGGTTAGTTCAGGCTACAGTTTCCTCTAATCCGCAAAGAAATGCTCATGTTAGGTGAACAAGCATCCATTGTAGTAAGATTACAAATAGCAGAAAGTAGGAATATGTGGTGGGTTTGGTTCATGGCTTTCAACTTCTGTAGCTATTTGTACAACCACTACCAGAAACCTGAAATTAGTAACAAATGGAAAACTCATCTGTAACAAGAGAAACATTGAAAAAATAATAGAAAGTGTGGGGTTAACATACAACTTTTAACAGAATTATGCTTTACTTCACACAGATTTGTGTGAAAGGTTGCATCTTTAAAGCCCAGGAATTGAAAGTGAAGTTCCGTGTTGGTAAAAATTCCATGAAAAAGTGTCTATGCTTTAATCCAAGGAACAAGGCAAAACAAAAATAAAAAGATACCAATGATGCAGCAGACAGTATGGTGGAGTAAGTATCCTGGAATAAGGGCTGCCATTTGCATGCTGGTGCAGACTTCAACAGGCCCTGTTTGAGGTTCTGTCACACACGTCAACTAAGTATGATCGCTTAACAAGAGCAGATCTCTGAAGAGCTGCTTGGCTTTGTTTATATTTGGTGATGTTTAAAGAATAATAATTTTAGGGAAGCTGCTGAGTAAAACAAAAAACAAATCCTTTGAAATTATATTGATAATTATGCAGTAAGCAATGCAAGGCCAGCCTGCATTATCATTCTGTATGGGCTGTTATGCTTTGGGCTCATGCCTATTAGTTGTATAATTGTCAGGCATTACACAAGCAGAGCTTTTAGTGAAGAAAACAGAGTGCAAAGTGAATTGGCTCTGTTTTAGAATATGGTACAGACTGGGGATAGGAAAAGTAGTTTACAAAATTGGAATCAAACACTGATTAGAAAATGTGTGATGCAAATACTTCTACTGATTGCTCCATATAGACAGAAATAAATTAACCCATGGATTTCCCAGTTCAACCATTGATCTGCCTTATGTCTTGCACAGGCTTACGAAGAGGCCAGAGCCAAAAGTGTTTATTGAGACCAGTCTTCAGGACTGACATCAGGGCAGATCCCTCTCTGCCACCCTGCCACTTCTTTACATCCTCTGATATTTTTATCTGGATCAAATTTGACAATGCTTCTCCTAGTACATAATGGTGTATGTGTCTAAAAACAATTGACTTGTCTAGAAGTGTCCAAATTTATCAAGGCCCAGGTTCTTTCCACTGTTGCCTCTAGCCCACCACTGGCACACACACACACACACACCAGGGTTACAAGTGAAATGTTTCCCTACTTTGCCCTAAGCCATAGTTGAAAATAACTGCACTGTATCTCAGTTAGCTAAAAATGGAGGTGAATGTGTGTGTTTCATCACAACCTTGCTGGAGAAGGTAAGGCATGCTGATGAACCCAAGGTTTGGTCATATAATACTATGTAACCAACTCCTGGTTGACTGCATGCGCACTTCCACAGACACCTCAATGCAGTTTTCTTGGCAAAGATACAAAACTGGTTTGCCATGGCCTCCTTTTGGGGAGAGGTTAGGGAACAAGCCGACAACTCTTTGTTCTCCAGGCAGCTTGCACTACCACTCAGCTACAGCCACTCCCATAATAGTACGTACACTTACCATTGTGTCGATGATATTCCAAAATATCTGACAAGAGATTCTTGTACCTTCTGGTGAGGAGTGATATATTCAGCTTCTAATATTAGCTGAAGTCTGCCTTTCTGTGCCTTGAATGACTCTCAGGAATACTTGTTAGCTAACCCACACATTAAACAAAATTTGTGTCACTGCTATTGTTAAACTCATTCACTTGCATAATATGTGTTTTGACAAGTTGAAGAAGATTAAATTAGAAAAAAGACTGTGAGCTATCTTATCTGTCTTACACTGTTAAAAGACTGATTTTTCATTTAGTTTGAAGTGTTGACTGTTGCGGTGAGCTACATTCCTTAACTGCAGTGTTTCACATTTCACTATTTTTGTTTTAAAAAGGTTTAAAATCTAATAATTCTATATAGCAGTAGAACAGGATAGAATGCTGGACACAGCAGTAGTCTGCTTTGCTTCAAGAGTTTTCTAAAATGCAGAGTTCCATGCCTTGAGCCAGTTTGGTCTAGTGGTTAGGGAGCTGGACTCTTATCTGGAAATACTGGGTTTGATTCCACACTCCACAAAACCAGCTGGGTGACCTTCAGCTAGTCACAGCTCTCTTCTGAGCTCTTACAGCCCCACCTACTTCACCAGGGTGTCTGGTGTGAGGAGAACAGAACGCTTTGTCAGCCACTTTGAATCCCCTTAAATGGGTGAGAAAAGTGGGATAGAAAAGCCAACTCCTCCTCTTCTTTTTCTTTTGTATCACAGGTTTTGTGGTATGAACCAGTGGTGCAGAAGGAGACAGGTGCCAGATATGTTATAAAGTGTTCAGAGAATTTTATTTATTAAGAAATTCAGAGCATTAGTATAGTATCTTTTGGCCTTTTTGCACATACAATTAAGGGTCTATGTAGAATACTTCTAGGCCACTTAGATCCACATGTTAATGTCAGTCTTTGAGGACGTGAATCCTGTAGGTCTACTCTGTCTGCATGAGCCGGAGCCAGATTAAGGAGGCCCTTAATCTGGATCTATTGTAGACTCATTTAATCAGTTCTACATCCAGACCAATTGCCTTATTCCAGATCACAGGAAACAGGCAGACAGCACACCACTGTGATCCAGAACTATTAGGGGGTGGTTTTCAGTGGCACAGCATAGTGCACTGCCAAAAAAGTAAATATCTCTCTCTCTCCACCCCAGAATATGGATGAACACTACAAACCCATGCTATATACTATTTCTGACTTACATGAGTAAGATTAATATTTAGACATCTTCCGTCTTACTTGCCTGAGCTAGACTGAGCTCATAGAATCATAGAGTTGGAAGGGACCTCTAGGAACAAGTCCAACCCCCTGCTCAGTGCAGGACTTCCTAAACCATCCCAGACAGATGTAGGTCCAGGCTCTGCTTGAAGACCTCCAGCAAAGGAGAACTCACTACTTCCTATGGCAACTTATTCCATTTACTGATCGTCCCTACTGTCAGGTAGTTTTTTCTCATATCTAATCTGTATTGACTCCCTTGAAGTTTCATACCGTTGTTCCTAGGGACAATCCCTCTGCACTGTGACAGTCTTTCAGATATTTGAAGGCTATCATCTCCTCTCAGTCTTTTCTTCTGCAGGCTAAACATTCCTAGATCCTTCAACTGCTCCTTGTAGGACATGGTTTCCAGACCACTAACTATTTTGGTAGCTCTCCTTTGGACTTGCTCTAGTTTGTCAATGTCTTGTTTAAAGTAGGGTGCCCAGAACTAGACACATTACTATAGATGAGGTCTGCCCAGCAGGAATAATTCTACTCTGCTTTTCTCACCCATTTAAGGGGACTGAAAGTGGATGACAAATTCTTCTCCCCACAACCAAACACCCTGTGAGGTAGGTGGGGCTGTAAGAACTCAGAAGAGAGCTGTGACTAGCCCAAGGTCACCCAGCTGGTGTCATGAAGGAGTGTGGAATCAAACCCAGAATTCCCAAATAAAAGTCTGGCTCCCTAACCACTAGACCAAACTGGCTCACTAAAGAAATGCACTATCATGAAACTAGTGTTCCCATTAAGATAATTTCATGCCTAAAAGTTTCAGCATAAATACTGGAGTACGTAATTAAACTATCCATATGGCTACCTTGAGCTTGCCTTGACTTATTTTCCTGTTTGTTTCCAGAACTCCCGTTTACTGCTTGACCTAGATGTGATAGACCTAAGCGAGAAAGTCCAAAAGAGAACCTGCTGCAGATTGTGATGAACAGTTTTGTCTTACCTTCAATTACATAGCTATTTATTTTTGAATAGCTTTTTAATGTCTGTTTCCCCACCAAAGGTGGTAGCTGTTACCTACCCTATAGTCTTGTCATATTGGCTGAGATGTAAATGTAAATAAATAGAATATCCAGTTCTTATTAGTAAGGAATAGCACTACTCTGTTACAAGTGTTTCAGATAACTTAATGAAAATCTTGATTTTCTTTATGACTGAAGAGTTCGTTCCGATGCAAGTGTAATAATTGCCTTTTTTAAAAATATTGGCAAAATGTGGGCCCAGTGATGTGAAACACAACTGAAAATAACTAGTGCAATGTTTTATTTATTTGAAACATTTATAATTCAGTTCTCATTAAAAAAGGTTCTGCTATAATGTATTGGGCATTATAAATGTTACAATGTATAAACAATGCAACCTAATAAAGAATGTATAAGCAATACAAACTGATGAGGAAATTGTGCTAGATAAAAATTACATTAAGCAATTAAAATTTGGACCGTATACTAATATAAGCAACAGTTGTCCTTTTCAATGGACATGTAGCATTGCACCTACAATAGTGAGTTCTGCTTGGCATGGTTCCTGGTTGATACTTTTGATAATATCACATAAAATGTGCTATTTTTATTAAAGCATACTGTAAGCAAGATGTAACCACACTTGAGTTTTCACATTCAAAAATGGGGCTGGTAGCTTTAATGTTGCATCTCCTATTTATCCCAGGAGCCACACTATAGTGCCCCAGTGGAGGTTTGTATAAATGGGCTTCATAGTATTTGAAACAATGGAAGTTGCCTCTAAAACAAAAAAATCATCAACATAAGCAGCAAAATCATGCATACTTGTTTGCTTTTTATTTTGCGCTTCTTGTAATGGACATTGTATTATTTCTGTTGTTGAACAATATTCTGGAATTTCTGAAATGCAGTATATATATATATTTAAAAGGAAACTTGTTTAAGTTATTTCAAAATATAAGTGATCAGTCTGCCAATTTTTACACCTTACAAGTGATGTATTTTTTTTTAATTAAACAGTAAAATAGTTAAGGCTAGTATTGCAAATTTGTTTTTCCCAGTACCCCCTCAAAGTAGCTTTTCATAGCTTTAACTTTTCAGTTTGCATTTCTTCCTATTAATCATGTCTGTAAAATACTATTTTAAAAAAAGGCTGCATGGATATATTTTGCAGTTTTCATGATCCTGGCTATCAAAAAAGAAGCCTTGCACACTTTTTATACATAGGGTGTTTTTCCACGGCGCTCCTTTAATCTGGATCTAAGAAGATCTGGATCTAGGGAAAGGGTACTTCCCTTAATCCGGATCTAGTAGATCCGGATTAAGGGAAGTACCTAATGTGTTTCCATGGGTGGTCTAGCACCCAATAGCAATGGGTGCTAGCCTCCCTGCCATGGAAACACCGGAGCACCCATTTGGAAATCCGGATCTACCCACGAGGGGTCTGTCTGTCACCCCAGGTGTTTGGAGGGACAGGGGGTGGATTCTCCAAAGCGGCTCCAAAGTCACTCCGAAGTCATTTCGAAGTCACTTCAAAGTCACTTAGAAGTCTGTGCAAAATAGCTCTGGAGCATCTTTGAAGTCTGTGCTGATCTTCGGAGTAAGCTTCAGAGTGACTTCAGAGTCACTTCAAAGTTCACTCCAAAGATCAGCACAGACTTCAAAGATGATCTGGAGCTATTTTGCACAGACTTCGAAGTGACTTCGAAGTGACTTCAAAATGACTTCGAAGTTTAGGTTTTGGGGCTCTCCCCGCCAAGGGTGCCCCCTCTTCCTAGCCTCCTCTAGACCCCATACCCACACGAGCATGGAAACATGCTCCCTTTAATCTGGATTTTCTGGCCGAAGACCCCATTGTAGACACCATTAATGGGGTCTACAGAAAATCCGGATTAAAGGCCAAAAGACCCATATGATCCGGATTTCCCAAGGCACAGTGGAAACAAATGTGTCCCTAATGGGTGCTGTGGTGGAAATGGGGTCATCTGGCTCTCACCCAAATGGGTCCTTAATGGTTGCTAAAATGGGTATTAAGTGACCGTGGAAAAACACCCATGATGTAGCATAATATTTGTAGTGGCCTATGTAAAATTTTATATATACCTATGTGATGCCCACACTAAATTTCAGTGCTGGGTGATGTAATTTAAAAACTGTAGTGAAGGCGCATTCAATGAGGAATAAGCAAGGAAGTTCAAACAGACAGCCTGAGCAGGTAAGGAGGGGGCAAAACCTCCCTTATTAGCATAATGGGTGGGGGAAGAGAGCACTCAGCCAATCAGGCATCGAGTTACGTCTGGTGAGGGGTATAAAACCCACCTGCCAGAAGAGAGAAGTGTCCATGCTTTGGGGTTCTGCGGGGAAGGCAGGTTAAACTGTCTAGTTTTCTCAGGGGATAGACCCCAGCATAGGTCCAGACCTTCTAGGCCAGGGATACAGCCAGAAGGGATAGAAGGAAAAGGATTGTGAAGTTAAGGAACTAATTTGTGTGCCTGTGAACTGAAATACTTGTATTCTTCTTCAGAACAGTTAATTTGTTTCCATACCAGTTTCATTTGTAAAGAATACAGCTTTTTATTTTGTTTCTTTGAAGAGACTTTGCCAGATTCTCTGTATTCTAATCCAGAAGGGCGTTACAGTTACAAAGTCCCCTCTCTTCATAAACCAAGGAAGCTGAGGCTAAGGGAAATAAACAGCCAGTAGGCTGGAGACAAGAGTTTTGAATGTTGGGCAGGTGGGGTGAATGAATTAAGCAGTGCTGGTGTTCGCTTGCGGGCGCGAGACTTGAACAAACCACAACACGCTACCAGAAATATAAAGCATGCTGCCAGGGTTTTAAAATTATAAAAGCTCCTTACAGGAATAGAAGACAGGGGTAGAAAAGTATAAGGCAGCTCTTGCTGGGGGATGGACAGCGCCACAACCTATGTATGCAAGCAGTTCTTAAATAAAATAGGCTCTAGCTCGCATATATGAAATGGTCCAAAGCAAACTTCTGTGCTCTTATTTTTAGGAATATCTGTGCCTTAAAATGTTCTCTCTTACATCTTGTCAATGAAATCAGCAGTGTTCCTAGGCATTTGAGATTAATAGTATCCTTGAGTCTGCCTAAAAATGCTGACTTTTAGTAAAAGGAAACTCAATAGCATACCGTCAAATAACTTTTGCATCAAGTCTGAAAACAAAATGCAAAAATCAGGTATACTATAGATATGACCACAAATTTTGTCTATTATGGAATTTGACCCTGTACAAAAATGTTTCTTTTCTTACATTCAAAGAACTGTTGTGAAGACTATACCTCTGGATCAACCATGTACTTCCTATAATCTGTAAAAATTATTCTTCAAGATACTTCTGGCACTCATCATATACAATTTGAAGACTATAAGGAAAGCCCTGCAGTAAGTCAAGCAAGATTTGGTTGGGACAATTTTTTTTTTTAAAAAAGACAATACTACATCAATAAGAAGGAACAGGCATTCCATACCCTACTTTTTGACAGCAGGGATACTTTTAACCCACACTATACAGATCTGATCTTGGGCAAGATCATGGAGGGACAGCTTCCAAAGTTCCCAGCCTCTGGACTCTGGGATGTAATGGGTCAACAAAATATTTAAAAATGAACCACAATTGGTTTATGGCGGAGAGATTGGGAAAACAGGTGAGAGCATTGTGCTCCACAGGCACACCGACCCTAGCCTAAGTCATACCTTCAGCATCCAGCCAGCAACCATCTGCACTTTCTGACAGCCGAGGTCATCTGAGCTGCCGCGCAAACATGCCAGCAGCTCACACAACCCAAGGTGACCGTGCAAAGCACCAGCATCACTGTAGCAATGGCCGTGACGCACGTGCAGCCGTGCAAGGTGCCACACTCAAAATGGCAGTGATCAAACACAGGTGAGTGATCAATCGTGCAGGAGTGGGCTGTCACTAACTAAGTGCTAGCCAGTGTTGGTTCATTGCATGCCTTTCCCGCCCACAGGACAGGAAAGGTGAAATCACCCAAGGTCTAGTTAACACAAGAACACTACCTGGTTCTACGCTAAGAAATGCAGCAACAAAAATAAGTGCAGTGTGATCCTAACTACGCTTATCCTGCTGCTTTTCAGCAACACCCGTTCAAAAGCTAGCAACTTTATGCACCTGCCTTCATAGTGCAACTCCCGTCCACCGCTTTCCCGGCAAGATCGTGGACGGAAGCCGCTGTCTCGGGGCGCTTGCAGGGCGCCAGAGCGGCCAGAGGGGGGCGTGAGAGAGACACGGGAATTTGCAGCGGGCTCCCCGTAATGCCAAGCTGTAGTTGCGTGCTCTCATTCCTCTCCCCCCGTGACAGAAAGAGGGAGCGCCTGGGCTACACTACTTTTCCTGGGAGTGGAGAAGAGGAGGAGCGCCAACTGCGCAGGCGTCTCTCGCACCTTGTTGATTAGTCAGTCCGCCGTGCTGGGATGGCGTTTACTGGGTCAGCTGGCGCTGCAAGCAGGAGAGCCAGCGGGAGAGTCGCCGCCGCCGCCGCCGCCCGTGCAGCAGCCCCCGCGGCCGTCGCTCCTGGCGGGCAGCCGGCAGAGCAGCAGCAATCGGCGCGCAGGCAGGCACCTTCCCTCTCCGGCAGCCCCATGATGGCCTGGGCAGAAGAGCCCAGCCAGAGGCGAGGCTGAGCTGCTGCTCCCGCAACCGGCGGGGGAAGCTCCGGACGGCCGGCGCTCTCCCCAGAGGCGGCGCCGTCGTCGAGCCCCGCAGGAGTCCCGGCGGCCGGGAGCAAACGCGGCGCGGGAAGATGGATGCGGGGCCCTCGGCGGGCTTTAGTCTCCAGGATGTGAAGTGGAGCTCCGTGTCCGTCCCGTTGGACCTTTTGGTCAGCACCTACCGGCTGCCACAGGTCGTCAGGCTGGACGGCGGTGAGTAGGGCGCCGGGAACCGCTGGCCGTCGAAGGCGCCGAGGCAGCCGCTGCCGTCGCCAATGCCTCGGGGCTGCCGCTAACTTGGGCGGCTCTGGGGAGGGCTACCGCGCGGGAAGGGGAGGAGAAGGCGGGACGGCAGACCGGGCAGCCTCGGCGTGGCGACCCCCGGGCCGTTGGCTTCGCATTGGTCGCCGCCGCCGCCGCCCGCCGGAGTTGCCTCCTCGCTGCTTGAGCGCCGGCCAAGCGCCTCAGCCCAGGCAGCGAGAGGAGCCCCGCCGCGCCGCGAGTCCTTCTGGGGAGGAGCAGGACGAGGAGGAGGGCCATTGGGAAAAGTGGGCACGTGACCAAACTATGAATGGGCCACAAAGAAGGCAAAGGCTTTGGGCGGGAGGAGTCCAAGGGTGCCCGACGGTCAAGGCTGCTGCGCCTGCCGCAGACGCGCGCCAGAGGGGCGAACGAGGCTGCGTTGGAATGACGTTCCTTTGCTCGCGGCGCCTTATTGCACGCGCAAGCATTGAGGGCTCGGCTCGGGACGGCCCACGGAAACCATCCGAGGGACTGTGAGACAGTATTGCGCGCGAGGTGTGGCGGCCGCCGCGATGAAACTCAAGAGTTATAAGGGGGCTTCGGAAGCCTCGGCGGCACGAATAGGTTGGAGTTCGCTCTGGCGGCTCCTGATCCAGACTCTCAGCTCATCGGTAGATTCCCCGGGTGCCCCGTTGCCCTCAGCGTCGCATCTAGAAAGGGCAGTATGACCTGACCTGAGGTGATGTCGAAGGGAGAGCAAAGCAGAACACAAGCTGTTGTTAAGATGTAGACGTTTCGCTTGCTTTAAACAAGGGCGAATGCCCGGTTAAAACGCACGGTTTTGTTTTTTTCAGAGTTAGCTTGTGTATTTGAAAAACACATAGTAATTGCAAACCTGACACGTTATTTCTTGAGTCATGTTTGTGAAGTCGGAAACCTGTGGTGTGTTTGTTTGTTTCACCATCCGGTTGAGAATGACTTTGGAGCAGTACTTTTGTTTTCGGGAAAGTGCCATTTCTTATGCATCTATTGTGCCATAAGATACATGTATCTTATGTATCAGTTGAATTTATAATAAAGCCTTCTGGAAAAGATTCGTTAAGAAAATGTGTGGCACAGAGTGAACTTTCAGGCAATGAACATTGGATACTTATTCTGCTTTTGGAATATTCTAGAATAAATACAGTGGAATAAGTAATAATAATAATGTTTATTTATAGCGCCCCTTCTGCCAAGGAGCAATGCAGAATTAAAATTACAAAATACAAAAGTAAGATCTGTCACGTACAGAAATGTCAGGCAACTGCATTCCTCCCCCCAAAAGTCTGCAAGTTCTGCCTTTGTTTACAAAGGCAGAGCGAAACAGCTATAATGCAATATTAATGCATCTTTAAATATTAAGTAGATAATGGTTCCAAACCTACATCACCTATTCAGCCAGACCTATCAAAGTCTTTCCAATGTGATGAATTAGACATTCATTAAACCAAAGATTAAGCACACCACACAGGCATTCTGGCTTGATTTTTCCATACGTTTAACTGATTAAGCTTGACTGTCTTGGACTAGTCATTGTATTTTATCAAATAACTTACAGTATTTAAATTAGAATCCGTATCCAAAATGTAAAATGTGTGGCTAAAGACATTGCTTAAAGAGAATTGATTATTAGTGTATTTCCATTCTATTCCTATTATTACTTGACTGTCCACAGGTCTTCATCCACCTCTCCTCTCAAGCAGTGCAAAGACAGTTGCTAATGTTCCATTTCAGTGGACAAACTACCCAGAGAGCCCATCTACATCTAAGATTTGATACACCTTCCGGCTAACAGAACCCATCAAGTGCCAAGCAAGTGTTCCTTCTGTTTTGTCTCACTCAGAAAATGACCTTTGAGTTAGATAATGCAGAAGAAAAATGCTTGTCAGTTTTTGGAATAGGTTGCCACAGGACGTGGTGAGCTCTCCTTTGCTAGAGGTCTTCAAGGAGAAGCTGGACAGTCATCTGTCTCAGATAGTTTAGTGACTACTACATTGAGCAAGGGGGTTGGATTCAATAGTGGTTGCTTCCAACTCTGTAATTCTATGATTTTCTGTCACATTGTTTTTCTTGTAATCATAACTACTTCTTGGCATTAAGTCCTTCAATATATTACTTTCAAATGCATGTATTTCTTCTCTCATGAAGCTCTTTTTCTGACCAGGCTTTTTAAAAACATCTCTTTAACAAAATGTACCCTTTCTGTAGCTGTCAAAAAAATCCTAGGCATTCAAACAGCAGAAGAAAAATCCTACCTCTCGTTGCTATTCCTTCCTCTTGAAGTTTGGCAACACTTCTGTAGTAACAAATGCTTGCCACTCATTGGCCACTGCTGGCCCAGACTTCTGGATCCCCTGACTGGTCAGCTGTCCATAGCAGCTGTTTCCAGGGGAATTGGCTACACAAGCCTCCATAGCTTCTTACCCCATCCAACCAAAACAATGAATCGCCTTGAGAGTGATGAATTCTTATCTAGGAAAGAGGCACACAAACAGAGACTTTGCTTTTTTCTTTTTTTTCTTTTTTGTATTTTACATCTGTCCTTTGAGTCTCAAATTCACCCCAAGGCTGCCCCTTTTACCCTGTCTGATTGCAGCCTGAATCTTCTATGTAATCTATTCTATAGTGCCACTCACATACCAGCAATTTCTGTGCATCTCATGGCTTCTTATGGCTTTTGAAGGAATCTGAATCAGATATGAGTGAATGCCAATAGCATGATAGGAATAATAAGAAATGATAATACAAATAAATGCCAGTTTTATCATGCCATTATGTAAATCAGTGGTGCCACTACTTCCAGAACACTTTGTCCACTTTTGTTCAACCTATCTCTAAAAATGTGGAGCAGGAACAGAAAAAGGTTGAAAAGAGGAAGCTAAAATGACCAAGGGGAAAGAGCAGGACTCGTAGCTTAGAAAGGAGATGAATGAATGGGAGCGTGGTAGAGGTTGATACATTTATGGATATTGTAGACAAAGTGGATAAGTAGAAGGTTTTCTCTTTTTCTCAATATTAGAAATGGGAGGTCATCTAATGAACTTGCATTTTGAGTCAATGCAGACAAAAATAATTTTAGTATAGTTCATTACACATTGTGTGGTTAAACTGGAGTTTGCTGCTATGAGTTGTGGGGTTGGCCATGCATTTGGATGGCTTCAGAAAAAAAAAATAAAGGTTCAGAGAGATTCATAAAAGCCAGCACCCCCAGTCGCTTGCTAACTTTGTAACTTTCCTTTGATATAAGAGGAAATATATATAAAGAGGTCAGCTGCTGGGAGAGCGTGAGCAAGGCAGGTGGTTGGGCTGTTGCTCTGTATATCAACTTTTCATGTGCAATTGGTCCCCCACTATAAGAACAGACTGCTGCTAGATTAGATGGGCAGTTCATCCAATCCAACAGGCCACTTTTTAGGTTCTGAGAGATTTCTGGAAACATTTGATGCTCTGACCTATTTCTAGATGTCAGAAAGGCTAACACATCACCACCACCACCAATTTGTGTCGGATCTGATGTCTTTTACATATTTAGTAAGCTAATATCCAAAGTATGTAGGTTCTTGCACTGTTTCATTTCTGCACTGTCCATTCTTGAGCAACTCAAGATGCTAAATGTTGCATTTAAATTGTTGGTATGCAGAATTATTTTTAGAGCCAAGTTGTGCTCGTCTGAATACTGCTAAATGCATCATGAATACCTGCAAGGTACTTTTCAAATAAACAGTGTATTTGACATCAAGGGGTTGGGGTGATCTCAGGTTTACCAGATGATTTACTGGTGCTCAAGGACCTTATGGAAGCATGTGGTATCTTAAATAGCCCAGCCTAAAGTAATTCAGGGCTTTAAAAGTAATAGCCAGTGATCTGTATTTTTGGTAGCCAGTCAAAACAGTTATCTTGGCTTATTTGGGAGACCAGTCTGGCTACCACTTTTTTAAAACTTTCCAGAATATGTGCAAAGGCAGCTCTATGTAGATGTGATTTTTGACCAGCTGAAATTCCCCCTGGCTCGCATTTGTAACCACAGCATACCAGTTGCAGACATGCAGTCTTGTTTGTAAAAGAGCATTATACTTTTTTGATGACTGATACACGTGATGTCAGCACTTTTGCTGAACTCTCTACTATTGTGCCAGGATCTAAGTCTAATTAATAAATAGATTTCTACTCCCAGCATTTCCAGCCAGCATAGCCAATGGTCAGAAGTGAAATTGAGCAGATATATTTTCTTGGAAATAAATCGCAGTATGATCAACATTGTGTGGTCCCAAGTAGATGTGTACAGGTCTACCTCTTAAGATCATGTGATCTTAAATTTTTGCATTCCAACTAGGGATGTGCACAAATATTTGTAACATGCATTATTCAGATGAATTCGGACATTAGAATGTTATGACATTTGTACACTGACATTTGTATTTGTACAAATGTTTTGGAACATTTGTACAAAGCTTTGTAACGTTCATGAAACGGGGAGGTGGGAGGTGGGAGGTGGGAAAGCGGCTGTGCCAGTCACACCTGCAATGGATCCAGAATGAATTTGACATGGTTTGAGAGCAAATTCAAAGTGGATTCAGGGCAGATTTGACACTTTCAGAGCTGATATGTTACGGGGTACATATTGAATATGTATGCGTTTGTATCAGATACTCGTACAAATTTGTATCATGTAGAATCCTACCAGATTTGAAGGGGTTCTATTCGAATAAGTACAAATTTTCTTACATTCGATTTGATACAAATCAAATGCAAAAAACCCATTCATGCACATCCCTAATTTCAACCAATTCTGAACTTTACAGTTAATATTTTGCCATTAAGTGATTTTTTTAAACAGTGTCAGTAGCATATATTTCACTTCCGTTATTTCCATGTGGGGGAAAAAAAAGGAAGCACTGAAAACAAGATATCTTAGTTGCGCTTCTGCAGAGAGTTGTGTGTATGTATCCACCCCTATTTCTAGGGATAGTTAGCTAAAATAAAGCAATTGTGACTGTGGAATTGAGCAGTTTGGCTGGAATATTCTTGTTAGTTTGTCTTCTGTTTAATTGTTTAGACTGCGACATTGTCAACAATGATAGATTTTAGTAGAAAAACATAGGAGTAGGAATTTGCATGGATGGCACATGTGGATGGGCTAGGAACTTTTGTTCCTAGGAGGGATGGGGGCTTGCTTGAGCTTTGCCACTGCAACATAGGCTAATCCAGATCCTTCCCAAACTTCCCTTTAAGATGAATCAGTGTGCCTGGCTATTCCAGACCCTCCGATCCAGGATTACTGCCAATAGTTGCAGAAGGGGGCCTATTTTGTAGAACTTTAGTCTTTGCTGTCAGCCATTATGTTCTCATCGTACACCTGCATGATGATTTTGTTTGCAAGCACGATGCACACCCACCCACGTACAAACCCTGGAAACAGTGAGGAAGGCCATGCACTGGAGAGCAGGTGAATTTCCTGCACCATTTCTATGATGGTCACGTGCTTCCCATACATACCTGGCTGCTGTAGAGAGGCTGGGCTTTTAGGGTAAAGCATCCAACAGTTCTGCGCCTCTTTGTTGCTTCACTTCTGACTAACTTTGTTTTGACTCAAACTTGAATCAAAATGTGCTCATGGAAAGTGCTCATGGAAAGTGAAGTTTGCTCTGAGTAGATGGCTGTGCTCAGGCACCTCAAGTTAATAAATGCCTTCAAATTTTTAGGAGAAGGACAAAATTGTACACAAATACTGGAAAGGCACTGTTAGTAAAAAGCCACAGAATACTGAGAAGTTGCATTAAGCAGAGTTTCCTTGTATCACCATTAGTCTTTTGGCTGTCCCTTGGCTGCTTATTAACCCCCAATAGGATTCTGAATGTGGACAATATCCAGCAAACGGTTTATGACATTGAGTCTGGTTGAGTGGTTCTGAGAATTCAAAAAGGACATAGTTCAAATGCATGAGGGTGCAGTTTTTGAAAAGCATGCGAGACCCATTTTTTGCAAGATAATGTTGTGGAACTATACCTAAAATGAGCAGTAAGTAAGTCAGTTATGACTAGTTTACAGGAAAGAAGAGCAAGCCCATAAAAGAGTAGCTGATAAGATGGTAGGAAGATGATTTTATGGACCCGCTTAATAATGACATTGAATGTGCTTTTGAACAGAAATATAGTAAGGGAGCAGATCTCTTTTTCACTGTGTGGGCTTAAATAGAGACACTTGATAAAAAGTAGTGGCTAATCATAGTTGTCTTGGACATATCTGTAGCAAAGTAGGTGCAGTCATAAAATACTGCCTGCCTCTCTTTCATTTAGCAAGCAGTCGGTACACTTTTACCTACATGAAAGTGCTGTGAAGAAAATCCTACCAGTAGAGTACAATCACAGATCTTTTCTCAGAAGGAAAAGGTGCTCTGTAGATTTCTTGGGAATATTATTTGCTGAAAGAAAAAAATAGTTAGGGGAAAATGTTTTGCTGTCACAGTTAAAAACAGGGGTAATAATAGTTCTGTTATCACCTTCTTGAAAATCTGCTTTTCTTTGATTTTCCTAATAAATTTGAGGAGCACTTTCCATCTTCTCAGTTGTCATGATGCATTTTGAGGTAAACTGCAGATGGAACAATGGAAAATAAAACATGACTTTTTTTGTTAAAAGCCTCTACTTTTTGCTTCCAAGAGCTCCGACACTGAATGTGTCTTTTCTAGATGAATGACTACTCTTTTCCCACTTGCAACTCATTGTGCTTAGAACTGGCTGATAAACTACTTCCTCTTGCCTCAATGCAACCCTTTAGAGATTTTAATTACAACTCTGGGCCATCTTCTAATGCAATAAACCCATATAAGCGCTTTGCCTTCTGAGGTAATGTCCAAAGCTTCCGTTATTTTAAGCATCTAATTCATTTTTATTGATCAATGTAAAATAGTTTCCTCCTGCATGTTAATATAGCAACCATCTCCCACCACTTGGAACAGTTCTTGCTGCATCTTTCCACTTAGCTTTAAACTATGAGTTACTTGCTAATGATTGAAAGAAACCTTGAATAATCCTGTCTTGGGGTGCATCCCCATGCAATTTAAAGTCCGCTAAAAATCCTCTTTTGTTGCTGAGCACCCCCATGCACGGCTTTTATCCGGGCTTCCAGCGCCACAAATTAGGAAAATGCGCAGCAAAAAAAGTGCCCTTTAAAGAAGACTACCAGTGCACTTTCCGGGAAGACGCGGGTATTCAGAGTGACATTTTGCATGGAGACGCTCTGTGGCAAAAGGGGCGAGGGTCCTCTCCGAGGTGGCAAGCTCTCTCTCTTTTTTTGCCTCTCATCCACAGCCAGCATTCACGGTATGAAAACAGTAGGCAGGCATTCCAGTCACAAAAAGCAAAGATACATTGTAATGAATTGCTTCCGCCTGCCCGCAAGTGAAAGTGTATGAGCAAGATTGCTGGCCGCGGGAGGCATTTCGGGGCCGTAGATCTTGTAAACTGCCTTCGCAAGCAGGGGAGACGAACAGAGAACTTGTAAATTTTTCTTTTGGACTTGTGAATGAGGCACGATCGCACAATTGCTGGCTGGGGGAGGCGTTTTGGCAGCTGGAGAACTTGTACCTAGAGTAATGAATTGCCCGAGCACCCAATGAAACAGCGAGGGGGGAGAAAAAGATGCAGGTTAGCAAAAGACGCTTCCTTGGGGACGGTCAGTGCGTTTAAAATGTGTGTTTTGCTGAGCCCCATGGGGACACTTAATTCGGAATTGAACACACATTTGTTAGATCCGCTGCAGTAGAGGGACAATAGCGACACAAAAAAGTACCATGGGGATGCACCCTTGGTGCTGTTACTGTTTGCAGTCAATCAACCACCATGTTCTTAAATGCATGGTCCTTGACTGCTTATATGCATCTGCACATGTTGTTCTTAAAATGATGCAGATGTGTTGGTAGTTGGGTGCTAGAGCTGAATGGAGGCCTGGATTTGACAAACTACTAGGGGAGATTTGAGGGATCTAACCAGCAGTACAGTGCGTCTGTAATGCTTTCTACTGCTGTCATAGAAGGAGCATATTGAGGAGTCTGGAGATAACAGCTAATGTCTGTTTTGAGATAATTTGATGATATATTTCTGTGTTGAGATTTTGGAAGGGGCATTCTTCTAGATCAGCTTTGAAAATTATGCTAAAGTAAATATTAAGCTAGCTTAAGTGACCTGTGTGGTGTCCAAAGAATGTCCTCTAGAAGTACTATATGCCAAATCCTCCTGATGACTGTATGATATGCTGACTTCCTTCTGAGCAATCAAAATATTTGGCCTTTTGTTTGTATCTTCACTTTCCCCTTCTACAAGCGTTTTGAAGGACTCTGTCTGCTGTCCTTTTCTAGAGCAAAAAGAATTTCATTTATCTCCTTTAATAATGCTAAGTGTGAGTGTTTCTGACTAGAGGTATGATCAGGCACAGCTTTTTGGGAGCATATATTCCTAAAGGATCACCCCATTTAACAGAGGAAGAAAATCTGCATGACACAGTTTTTAAAAGAAGTACCCCAAAGTCTTCTATCTTGTCACTTTCTCTTCAAAGCCTGGCAACCCCTCCTTATCAGCAAATGCTCAGCAATGATTCATGACTTGCTTGGTAGTGATAGCAGGCTGGAATTGGCTCAGGAGCTTTGTAGCTATCCCACCCTGTCTGACCTTAACTTCTTGCCTCCAGAGTGATTTTCTTGTACCTGTGGGAGAGGTGGCTATAGAGACTTCTAATTCACCCCAACGATGCCCTAATTATATGTCTGAATATACCCTAGTAGAAGCATATGTGTTCTGTCTGAGGTTTAGAAGTAGATTGTGTTCTAGTGTGAGCTACAGGAAGCCATTGAGTTATGCTAAACTGCAGTGAAGAAGTAAATTGAACATTATGAAGGTTTGAATTTAGAGAAACTGTGGAGGCTGAGCAATCTGGACTTTCTATGCAAGGTGGTGGACAATTGTATTCCAGTTGGCCAGGGTGTCTGCACAAGTCATTGGATAACCATGCTGGAATCGGCTGGTAGGAGAGCCAAAGCAGCAAAAGGGTTGGATTACTCATGCAAGCCAATGGATAACTAAGCTGGGATCGACTGCTAGAAGTCCACAGTGACCAGCATGTCGGATTACCCATCTACATTGATGGTTGGGTGCCCATGGAGTTCAGGCTACAAATGTCAGCCAGTGGAATTCTGATTTAAACACCCCAGGTCACAACACTACTTGGATTTCCCTGTTGTGTCACAGAAGTGCCACCTACCTACCAGCCAGCCTAGACTAATGCCTGTATTTTAAAACCAGCAATCAGTATCACAAGAGGGATTCTGCTGCTACAAATGAACAATGGCCGATCAGAACAAAATAATTTATTTTACCTTTGCATTCCAATGATGAAGGAAAGCTTTTCCCAGCTGCCTGTGATCTAGTGGGAGAGCTAGATTCCAGGATCCTTGAGTGATAGCTTGTGCACACACTCTAAATGAAACCCCTTTCACAGGCTTAGGTGCTCTAGTACTTGTAAGGACTGTTGCAGATTTGCAGAGAATGGCATGTGCTAATATTCTGCATTGTATTAACATAAATCTTCTAACATTGTTGTGGTGGGAAAAAAGTGATCTTGCCTCTGTAGTACTACTTCAGCAGCCTTTGTATAATATGCCCAGGCAACACATCACATTAATAGCATCCCCTAATGGAAATTGTCAATGAGCTCTAAACCATTTCCCAGCATATATGCTCTGTTCAGGAAAAGCCTAAATGAGGTAAGTGGCAGAGTTCTTCATTGCGGGGAGATCCTTATACAGTGGGCAACTCTAAAGCATGTATTAGAGCTCTCGGGAAGATGTGTCAGCTGGTTGTAATAGATGTTTAGTTTGAATCTTTCATTAGTCTTGTACTCAATACATGTTTCCACAAGATTCTGTGGACAGACAGATCCTTACAGTAATCAGATTTCCCCACAAAGTTAGCTTCGAACTCATGCTACCCATAAAAAGAACCCTCTTAAGTTAGGTCTGTCATGTGAACCTGTGAACGCATGCCTGGCGTTGGCCATTTTGTGCCATGCTCAAAAGAGGTGACCTTGGGAATGTTATGTGGAGACTAGAGTCCTGTGTCGCATACCTGCTCCTACTCATTGCTGTTGTCAATGAATGCCACTGTAGGGTTTTTTTGTGTGGACATTGTAGTGATCACGTGATTAGGCAGCTTTTTTGAAACATTGAAGTTCCCTTGTTGTGCTGGAAAAAATTGTAGCAGAACACTTTTGAGTCTAGTCCTTTTGGTGACATGAGGGTGCCTTTAAAAACTCAGGAGAAGCTTGTACATGCCTTAGGTTACCTCTACACCTCTCCACTTTTTTGCATTATTTAGCAATATTCAGGAGTATCCCATTCCCAAAATTATCACTTGTTGTCTGGGTGGCAAGGAACAATATGGAGAAAGTGAAGGCACTTACTGGTCTGGTGTGTTGCCCCTGCAGTCAGAGGACATGTGCATCCTGGTATTTCAGATGCACAGTACCAAAAAGTGTGTGACTGCTACCCTGCATGCATGTGTGGCTGCCATTTTTGGTTGGGTTTGGCCCTGCACATGTGTGGTGGCCATTTGTAAGATGGTAGATTGAGCAAGCAGCCATCCAGACAAGGAAATGTTCTCACTTTTTATATAAAACCCAGATTGGGTGTTGATTATCTTGCAATAGCATTATTGCAGAATATCATTCCAGTATTCCAAGACAATGTTGGGATTATCACAGCTATGTGTGTCAATGCAAATTTAGCCCCAGGAGAATTCTGGGTTTTACATTCTGTCTGGAAGTGTCCTTAAGATATGATCCATGGTGGCTGTTGGGGCAATCTCAGAAAAGGGATACCTAATCTATGGACGAGGGGGGGGGTGATTGTCTGTAGAGCCTCAGAGGCACCTGACTTTGTGTTTTAGAACACACCCATGCTCGAGGGAACTCCAAACAACACGTTTGCTCTGTCTTTGTTCTCAAAATGAGCTATGCTGATAGTTGCAGATTTGATCCCAAGCTATCCACTGATCTGATCTAGGTTTCACCAGGCCTAATGTTTCAACTAGTAGCCTAGGGAGTAGGGATGTGCACAAATATTTGTATTATTTGTTATTCATACGATATTGGCCAAATTCGGACATTCAGACTGGAATCAAATGTTGGCACATTCAAAGGCTGACATTCGAAAATGAATCAAATGCTTTGGAACATGCATACAAAGCTTTGTTAAATTTGTGAACCTGAGAAGTGGGAAAGCAGTTGTCCCAGCCACATATGCAACAGATCCAGAGTGGATTCAAAGTGGATTGAGAGCAGATTCAAAGTGGATTCAGGGCAGATTTGATACATTCCAAGCAGATATTTTATTTATTTATATTTATATTTATATCCCAACCCATACCCAGGGATCTCTGGGCGGCTCACAACATTTAAAAACAAACATATCAAAACTTTATCAGTGCATATGTATGGGATATGTATCAGATACGTATGGGATTCCTATGGGGTTCGTAGCTAACATCCGTATTGAATTTGTATGGAACATTTGTATTAAATCAAATCCTACCACATTAGAAGGCAGTCTATTTGAATGAATATGAGTTCTCTTGCATTCAATTCAGTGCAAAAAAATCATGCACATTCCTACTAGGGAGTCATATTTTAAGAGACCATTAGATATTAAACAAAAAGTTGTTATTCATTAGGGAACTGTGGAGACTTGGTGGGAAACACTTTTAAACTTTTTTAAAAAGTCCTGCATTTGATTATGCAGATGAGGGCCTTAAAACTTAACACATTCCAAGGAGAAGCTCCCATTTCAAAATGGAATATTCTAAAAATGTGTTTTAAAAATACCGCATATATTTTACCTTTTTATCATTGTGATTTGCCCCAGCCAAAGGGCAGAATGTAGATCGTTAAATAAAGAGATGATGGATGGATGGATGGATGGATGGATGGATGGATGGATGGATGGATGGATGGATGGATGGATGGATGGATGGATGGATGGATGGATGGATGGATGGATGGGTCCATCTTTTCATTAAAGAGGGGCTGAAGGATTTTGGATTTTATAGCCTTGGGCAGAAAAGTTAACTAAGAATGTGATGAAGGATTCTGCGGGCAGAAGTACCTCTAGCTGCATCCAGACATCAGTTTCTTATTCCGCTATATTTGGATATTCTGGAATAAAGCATTAATATTCCAGATTATCCAAATATAGCAAAATAATAAACTGCCACCTGGATTCATTTTGTAGAACCTGGCATTGCCCAATTAAATTGGGTATACGTTGAAGAAAGAGATTGAATGAGTTCCACACTACCCCATGATACAGTGGTGGGTGACAGGATTTGAGAAATAGATTGCAGAATGTGCAGGTAAAATGGCTAAGATTAATCATGCCTTGAAAGTTTATTGCTGAACCTAGTATAATGAATTGTGCTCCTTCAGAGGGGGAAAACATTCTTATTTATAGTCAAATCCACGGGATTTAATTCATCGGTGCAGTGGTTTATTTTTAAACTAAGCAAATAAAACCAAGTTGCTCCTCTTGGTACTTTAAAGCTTCAGTGTGTTCAAGAACAAAGATACAGTGAGGAATAATGATCCATGACGTGGCATTTATTCTCTCAGGTTTAGTAAAGTTTTAAGTCCTCATCTTGTCCTGATCCTGTGTAGTTTTCCTATAAGTTAATGGGAACAAATTCTTCCATACTACTGTATGCAGAAATTCTGTCTGCTTCTCAGCAAAAACTTGACATTACTAAAAGTATATAGAATGACTCAGACGTGAACAGCCCAGTGTAATTTTTACATTAGTTTTTATCTGTCTGAACCTTCTGTGAACTCCTGTTCAAGAGGTCATTCTGATGTGCAGAATAAGAACAAAAGTTGCTATTTAATCTTACTGTCAAGATCCTGTCTGCTCCCCTTTTTGTTTTCCTGATATCTAGCCAAATCAAATGACCCTTCTGTCAGGCACTCTGGATTAGTTCAGCATTACTGAAAGAAACTCTCTTCTTTTGTATCTTACATAATTAATTTTATTAAATATTTCTCTCGTAGCTGAGCCAAAACTGCAAAACTTTGAGATCAAGGAAATTTTCCGGTTAGAATTGTGTTGGAGGGATTTTGAAGATCAATATAAAGACATTTTTGTTGTAGGTTTGCTTCTGTCATTAGGCAGTCTATCTTTTCCTAAGGATGCATTAAACATTTATTTTGATAAGCAGAAAATGAAGAAAAATCCTATATTTATTGTCTGTATCTTATTGATCTGTAACAGAGAAGATTTCCTAGAAAGTGCAGAAGGCTTAATATTTTCACTTGTGACAGTCATTTTCTGCCAAACAACATGGGACTGAAATTTCCTTTATCCACTGAACTGAATTGTATGGCAGGAAAAAAAATTCAGTCTGGTTATGTTTCAGCTATTTCCAGTTCTGAATTCACAGCTGACACCCAGTCTATAGCACACCTGTCAGGATCTCTGAAACTGTTGCCACCCAGCAATCAGTCTGAGCAACGCACTTGACAACCTTCCAGATTTGGGTGTAAAGCAGTGAGTTTTTAAAAGGTGTCCTAGGAATTTCTGTTCTGTGTGCTAGATAAAAATACTGTTGAGAATACTTCCTTTATGGAGGAGTTAGCAAACTAGGCCAAAAACAATCACCTAGACCAGAAAGCAGGGTTGTGGAGTCAATATATAAAACCTTTGACTCAGACTCCACAATTTATGGCACCTCTGACTCAGACTCCTCTGTTTGTAATTAGACTAATGTGTTGGCGGGTCTAACATGGCATGAAATACAGTGATTTCTATTATCTCTGAAATTTAACCACTACAAGTCTACAGCTGTCACTGGGCAGGACGGTTTAATGGGTGGAGGGATGCATGTGTTACTCCTCTATATATCTTCACTGATGATATCTTCCTAGGGAAAATTTTCCATCTAGTCAGAGTTGGACATTTTTATCAACTCCACTAACTCAGTAATTATTTCTGACTCCACACCTTCAACTCTGCCAGGAAGAGCAAAAAGGAGGAAAAAATGAAAGAGAGTTTTGTTTTCTTTACTGCTTGGCTCCTGATCAGCAGGTACTAGGTTGGAGAACAGTATCAGAAAGGTAAAGGGGAAGACCTGGGAAACCTAAACACAAAACGTTCTGCCTAAAACTCCATCACTTGGCTCTTAGTGCCAGTTTCCACTTTATGCTGTGACTGACCCAGCCTAGCTCAGCAGCAGGTATATACTGAGCACAAGGACTTGTAATTCTCTCTCATCTTCAATATTGACTGTCATGGCACCCAGCTTTATGGAGAGGCCTGTTTCCAAGTGCTTCTGTTGAGAGTCTCTCCCTCCAGGAAATCTCAAGAAGTCCCCACTGAGCCTTTCCCGCTTCTGTGGCTGCAGAGATGCCACTTAGCAACATACTGTGAAGTATGGAGCCTACATTATTTTTTCAGAATGTTGGAAGAAGTACCTGTTTTTTCTTGACTGCTAAATTCCTAACAATGTGTCTATGCAGAAATGTGCTGCCCCAAGTGTCTGTATGGTCAGAAGTGGTGGTTATTCTAGTTCAAGCATGTTAGAGGTCTATTCATTATATTCTTCAGGATAGGCAGAATGTGGTATATATACTGCTCTTGGATTGGGAAGATGGTGATGTATATAATTCTCTCATGTTAAGTCATCAGATATGCATTTGATGTGATCTAGTCTGTGATCTCATTATTAAAATCAAAGTGGATTCAGCGGCATTTCTGGACTGGACTTCCCATCTGCTGGACAGGAAAATTGCATTACTCACTAACGTGCTCTAGCGTTCGCAGTTGGGAATGCTAGTACATGCCAAACCAAGCCCCCGACACTCGGAAACTTACCAGGGTTCAGGCGTGTGTCCGGGTGCCAGCAGCACATGTCTGGGCACCTCCATCTTCTTTGCGGAGCCTGACAACACTGCCTATGTGCTGTTGCCATCACCACAACAATAGTGATGCTCCACGCCCATGCAGTCAACGTTTGGGGTCTTTTGAGGTGTCAGTGCAGAAGTGTGAATGGTTGCTCCTACAGCCAGGAAAAAAAGGAGAGAGTTGGCTTCTTAGGGGATTCAAAGTGCTTTTAAGGAGACTCAGAGTGGCTGATAAAGCTTTCTGTTCTTCTCCCCACAACAGAACACCCTGTGAAGTGGTGCTGTGAGAGCTCAGAAGAGAGCTGTGACTCACCCAAGCTCACCGAGTTGGTTTCATAGTAGAGGGCAGAATCAAACCTGGTATTCCCAGATAAGAGTCCAGCTCCTTAACCACTAGACCAAACTGGCATTTTTGGGTTGAAAATGCCTCCTGCAAATGCAGTTGCTCCTTACCAGAAGCTACCCTATTGTCTACTGTGAGTCCAAGTTTCAGGTTTGGGCTTCATCAGTCAGACTAGAGACTTCAGTGTCAGGCTGATGTATAGACTTATCCAGTGCAGAATAGCACAGTGTTTGGTGCTGGGGAGACACCCTTAAAATACATTGAAGATAGATAGAGCATCTGACTATCATTTCTTATATAACATTGAGATCAATATTGGATTTCTCTGCAAAATTGAGTCCTCCCCTGCGCTAATAGAAGACAGCCACTTTTTAATAAAGCAAATAACCGGTTGATTTTTGGTGACACCTCCAGGGCATGTAAAATGTTTTCCCAAGCACTGATTGTGGTCACAGACAACACATCTTTAGTAAAAGCCTGTTGCTAGTGGGCAGCAGGGTTGGTGGGCTCTCCTAGCAGACAACAGAGGGAGAAAGATAGTAAACCTAAGACCATTGAGAGCTTAGCCAGAAGCAGCTTTTCAGGCAGGAATTTTGGCAGCTGTCCAGCCATATCACCTGGTGTATTTTTGGTGAACCAAGGTGAGTTCACTGATAAGCAATTTATTTGAGCTATTGTTATCTGGGACAATCAGGAGATAGATTAAGGATCCAGAACCTGGAAAAAAAACAAGCTAAGGTTTGAGCAATAAGGCTTCAGTTTTTAAGTACTATACAGAGCTGGATAATCTGTGACCCTCTATTGACTATGCTGGAGCTCATGAGATTTGGAAATCTTGAACAATCTAAGAGTCACATACTCTCTATACCTGCCCTGTACAAAGTAATAGTTTGCTGCCATAAGCAACATATTTCTTGGAAATATTTTTGCAGAATGGTCCAACAGCCACTGTTAAGAACAAAAAATATTTTTCTCTTCTGTTCTGTGAATGACATAGCTTAATTTAGCAAGAGAATACCAAGGACTTTGCATCATGACATACTGGGACAGTAGAAAGGGCACATGTACTGATTGACAGTGATTGGTGGTGCAACCTAAAATTTCAGGAAGACTCCAGGGGTGTTTTTCCACTGTCACTAGAAGTACATAATGGCATTTTTGTACCCATTAATGGGTACTTAATGGGTACTTCTAGTGACAGTGGAAAAACACTCCAGGTTAGCAGAAGCTATCCTAGTTCCTTTCTTTCTGGTTCCTTCCTGGCTGGTAAGAAAAGCTTTGTGAAAAGGATTTATCCTGCAATAGGAGAGGGGGAAAATGAGACATCTGAGAACATTTTAACAAGCAACATTAAAGATTTAGCAGTAACATCATCCGTTTACCTAGTGAGGAGTTGTTGTTTTAGGGCATTTTAATTGCTGGTTTCTGTACCTGATGCTGAGTGCAACATAGCTGCAGGACTTACTGAACAATTTTCATTGGATGGAGGTGAATAGCCTGTTCAGCACAGGAGTCCAAATATGATAGTGGGGCCCACCTCACCACCCAGTCTCTAATTGACATCGTTTCTCCTCTCCTTGGTGTATAGAGAAGGTGAAACCTCCTCTGTTTCTGTTCCGGGAACCTATTTGCCTTTGACCTCAGCTGATTAGTCTTGGTTACAGATGACTTCAAAGAGGAGCAGTGTTCAAGAGTGTGGGGAGGAGAGAGGGAGATTTTTCACATTTTCTTTAAAGAAAAGCTTTGATGGAAGTCTCCTTCCATGCAGGAGAGATGGCTCCAGAAGCCATGCATTGGAAATAAAACTATCTGGGTCTGAGGTTTT
Source organism: Aspidoscelis tigris stejnegeri (assembly GCA_023333525.1). Lineage (NCBI taxonomy): Eukaryota > Metazoa > Chordata > Lepidosauria > Squamata > Teiidae > Aspidoscelis > Aspidoscelis tigris. Next base: position 50,508,834 of record JALMGA010000004.1, read on the forward strand.
CTGTTCATTAGAAAATGTACCATTGATTGATCCTTAGGTAAAAAAATGCAAGTCACACAGCTTTCAGGAAAAGATGAACACTAGCTGTTTTGAAAATACTTCAGCTCAGTAGGTATTGAGATTATAAACAAAATTGAATGTTTAGATTAAAAAGGCTCTTTTGACGTCTACCAAACCAAGTGTAAATGGGAATTCACTGCTTTGCACTTTGTCAGACTTTGGCTCACTGCCATTGCAAATAAAAGTAGCAGAGAAAAACACTTTGTTGCTTTTGTTCAAGTTGGCAGAGTCATTTGTAATACTGCACCTCCTTAAGTACTATTGGTTTGTGTAACATTCAGCTTAGTAAGCAATGTATATTACACTGTTGTCTTGGTCGTATAAGCTCCTTTGCTTCCTTCTGGAAGCTAAAGGTAATAGAATGATCAAGCGACTGGAACACCAGCCTTAAAAAATCAGGCTGCGATGTCTAGGCCTCTTCAGTCTTGAAAGATGGAATTTAAAAGATGACTTAATTGACCTACATAAAATCATTCACGTTGTGGAAAAGGTGGATAGAGAAAATCGCACAATGCTAGAAGGACAGGGCACTCTATGATGCTGATGAGCAAGAGACTTACAACACACAAAGGGAAGAATTTTTTTCATCCAGAGGGTCATCAGTCCATGGAATTTGCTACCAGAAGAGGTGATAACACAACCAGCCTGGAGGACAGGTGTATCAATAGCTTCTAGAATGAATACCTAGGTACTGCCTCCAGGTTGAAGAGACAGGCAGGATGCCTCCAAAGGCCATTTGCAGGGAGTTGAGAACAGGTAAGAGTTTTGCCTTTGTCTTCTATTTGAGATGCCCACAAGCAATTGCAGGGCTACTATGTGTGACAAGATGCTGGACTAGATGAGCTTTGGCCTGACCCAACAGGGTGCCTCTTATATCCAGTTTTCCCAGCACATTTCCAATACAGGTACGTGATCCTTTTATCGAGGGAATTCAGTGAAATAGAATTTTATTTGTTTGAAGGTTTTATTTGTTTCAAGGTAATTGACAAAAACAGAGAACACCCTTTTGGCATGAAGTGCTGCTACCTATAATCAAAGGTTACCTTTTTAGTGATTTTCTGTTCTTAATAAAGAGTCCAACTATTGCTGCACCTTTTTTTCTTTGTACCATAGCAGTTCTCTTCAATAATTTTTTTCCATTTCCATTTTATTTGTATACTGCCGTTCCAAAAGAAGATTTGCCCAAGGCAGTTTACAACAAACAGAAAATCCACAATGCAAAATAATAATCAAAACATAATAAAAATACATTATAAGAATTGCACATCATACAAAATATTGCAAAATAAGCCAAGCACACACACAAACAAATTAAGGCAACCAAGGCCAAGTGGAGTCCAGAGCAGCAGACAAAAGGTCCCAGTCCTACAAAGAATGTTTGTGCCCAGCCAGGCTGGAGAGTCACCCAGAGGGCTGCCACCACTAGACCACCCCCAGGAAAGATGGCAATGTTCTCCTCCTCAGGCATGGCTTCCAGTGTCTTCTGCATAATCTTCTGGTGTCCTAACTGCATGATATTTAAAAGTTCTGATACTAAAAGACAATTGATCAACTTAATACAATACTGTGTCACTGCAGCTTTTCAGCCAAAGCAGCTCATTGCTTGTTACTTTAGATCTTAAAATTTTGATTGGCAAAGCTGAGATTAGGTGTCTGGTACTTCTGTGAACGGAATATCTGAATAGGAATACCTTAAAGGCATAACTAAAACTGTCCAAACTTGTATGTGCTTTTTTTCTATTGTATGTGCACCACAAAATACTTTGATGCAATAAAAATACAGGATTTTGCTGCAAAACTCCAGACCATATTCTTCTGTCCATTTTATCTTCACAGTGATCCTGTGAGGTGTGTCATTAATTTTGCTTTGTCAGACCTGGGAAAACCCCTTCGGAGACTGAATTAGAACATTGGCTCGTACTATCTGACTTGATAAACAATCACAACTACTTCCTGGAAATAATAAAAGGAGTACAGAAGAGGATTAAAATATTATTTTAAAAAAAGAAAAAAACACCACAAAATGGTTAATAAAACTTTGCATTCTTAGGTTGATAGATAGCTCAAAGTATTAAACCCTGTTTTACTCTTCTCCATTTTATTCTTACAGCAATCCCATAAGGTAGCTTACTAAGATCCAGAGTTCATTTACTTTGCTTCCGTGGCTGAATGGGGATTTGAACCCAGAATGGTGCATTAAATTGCACTGCCTGTCAAAACCACAGTAACTACAGAGCATGCAGGTGTGCTGGGCCATCTCTGTGATAACAGTTTTCTGCCTCTATTGGAGTCTGCTTATCTCCCCACCAGCCCCACAGCCTATGAGCAGCCACTGCCAGGAGTCAAGCCCAGCTTGATGGTACCTAACAACAAGCAGAAAACTGGTTGGGGAAGTATTTGAATCATAGGATGACAAAATGTCTCAAGAGTTGTGCCTTAAAATTTGCTAAAAGCTGAATGAATTCTTTGTCTCCATCTTCACTTAAGACTGCAGGTGGAAGGGAGGGGTTATGGATACTATTTGAGCTTAACATTACTTCAGAAAGTAGTGAATGTGAAGGTATATTGTATATAAAGGACAGTTTTTTGTGTTTTTGGTTTATGATTAAAAAGATCTGCAAATGCACATGTGCTCTGCATAATCGTTAAATAAACAGTGCCTGCAAACCTCTCACTTTGCAACACTGGTACTCATGTATATCATTCTCAGTGTCCCATGTCACAGGATTTCTGTTTTAGCAATGGGATTTGTGCAATTGGGAACAATGAAGTTGTTTGTCAAAGGAGTCGCTGAAGAAGGTCTAATCCTTAAATGATTATAATAAATACTAATTTAGTGGCATTGCTTTGGAGCACCCTCTGATAAGGCTGTACTTAAGTCAGAGTCTAAGATGTTTTCTGATGCCTTTTGGAGCAGTTCTCTTCTTTTACAATTTGGACAGACCTGTGACAGGGTCCCTGGAAATATATTTTTCATTCAGTTTCTATTAATATTGTTTTTTGTCGAATGCTGTGACCCAGTTTGGGATCTTCAGGTGAAGACTGGAATTCGATCGTTCATTTGTTCTTTCATTCATTCATTCATTCATTCATTCATTCATTCATTCAATGTATATGGGTACTACCTTTCAAAAAATACTGCTCAAAGTGGTTTACAGCATTATAATAATTTACACAGGTCATATCCAAAATATAAAAATTGTACAATTAATAATAATCAAAATAGAACATTATAGGGCATAATCTACAGTAAACTACCACAACAAAAAAGCAGTAAGCAGCAGGCTAGCAGGAATGGCTTTCATTTTGTCATCAGGATAGTTGGCATTCCTGCTTCCAGGAACAGCCCTGGGATATACTTTTCATTCATGTCTCCAGCATTGTCCCTGAACTGCTGCTGATTAGCCACCTTGGCTTGACTTTCTCATGCACAGCTTCTGACCTTGGGGTAGGGCAACAAACATCCAAGTGCAAGCACCCAGCCCAGGTCTTCTTCCTCCTCCCAGCCAAGAGCAGCCACAGCTCTTCTGTTCCTAGCTTTTGAAGTTAGAATGGGGCAGCAGTGGTGAAGATGGCCCTTGACATGTGCTACTGATCACCACTTCAGTCTTGGCCAGGACTGAGCAGTCTAGGTCAAGATTGCATGTTTATGTTGATATCTAGCATGGCTACAGGAACCGGTCTGTATGCTTGCTTGCTTGCTTGCTTGCTTGCTTGCTTGCTTGCTTGCTTGCTTGCTTGCTTGCTTGCTTCTTTCTTTCTTTCTTTCTTTCTTTCTTTCTTTCTTTCTTTCTTTCTTTCTTTATTTATTTATTTATTTATTTATTTATTTATTTATTTATTTATTTATTATTTATTATTTATTATTTATTATTTATTTATTTATTTATTTATTTATTTATTATTTATTTATTTATTTATTTATTTATTTATTTATTTATTTATTTATTTATTTATTTATTTACTTATTTACTTGCTTACTTGCTTACTTGCTTACTTGCTTACTTGCTTACTTGCTTACATTTCTATCCCACCCCATACCCGAAGGTGTCTGCCCAGGTAACAACAGATTAAAATAGAATATACATTAAAAGACGTTAAAAAATTCAACAAATAGAAAACAATATACAATATGTTTAAAATGATAGTGACTGTACTTGGGGGGGGGGGGAATATAAGCAGCTCAGCCATAGGCCAGGGCAAAGAGGTGCGTCTTCACCGCCTTCCTAATTATATATAAGGAAGGGGCATGACGCACCTTGAGGGGGAGGCTATTCCATAGTTTGGGGGTCATCACAGAAAAGGCTCTCTCCCGGGTGCCTACCAACCTCACTGTTGAAGTTGTTGGGACAACCAGAAGGGCCTCACTACTTGATCTTAAGGCACGGGCAGGTCAATATAGGAGAAGGCGTTCTTTTAGATATTTGGGGCCCAAGTCATTTAGGGCCTTGAACGTCAGAGTCAACACCTTGAATTGGTCTCAGTAGTAAATTGGCAGCCAATGCAACCTTTTTAAAACTGGCGTGATGTGCATCTGGTTAGATGTTCTAGTCAGCATTCTAGCAGCTGCATTTTGCACTAGTTGCAACTCCCGAATCATCTTCAAGGGCAGCCCCATGCAGAGTGCACAATTTTTTAAAAAAAGACAGGAACATCCTCAAATATTCTGGGCTGCAAAAAACACTTTTTACTCATAAATAAATACATTGGGTAAGAACAGAGACATTCCAGAACCTGTCATGGGTTCTTGGTCACAAGGGCAAAGCAGCCTGAGAGAAGAAACTTTGGGAAACCTCAGTCCCACAGATCTTCCTTTTCCATCGTGGAAACTGACATATTGGTGGCTGTTCAAAGTACTGCACAGCTGCAGGATGTGAGAAGACAGCTTCTTCACACTCTCGAGGATCTGTGGGTCAAAGTACATCGGGGTGGCCTGGGAGAGCTCACTAGCCACCATGTGGGTGCTCTCACCTCCTCCGACGGGGAGAGTGATTAAGACGTTGCTGCCGTTGGCCAGAGGCCTGCCATTGGCAGACATGGAGAACACTTGCTCCTGGACTCCAGGAAGTCGCAGGCCAGGAGTCTGGAAGAAGCGGCAATCAAACCTTGGCGCCAGTGCAGGTGTGGAGAACTTGAGGCTCCCGCTCTCAGCCTTCTGGCTGCCTGGAGTGCCTAAGTTTGTTCTCGTTGATCTTTTACTGGAACCCATAGACATGGCAGGCAGAGGCTTGCTCTTCTTGGAGGTGGTGGGCTTTTTCCTGGATGTCTTTGCCTTCTCAAGGTGTGCCACAGATCTTGGCTCTGAAGCTCCTCCGACAGCCTCCTCCTCCTCCGGCCGGGATCTCTTGCCAGCCGGCAGGACAGTCGCCTCCATGTCCTCGCCAATCGTTTCTATGTTCTTCTTATACTTCTTAGCTTTCTTCACAATTTTGAGAGGTGCCTGGATAGCTTCTGATGCACATTTATTAATCTTCACTCTGTCCTCACTTGTTGGGAAAGCTTTGTCCAGCGCCTGCTCCTTTCCACCTAAAGCAAAGCAGCTGAGCCAACAGTTATGTTGATATCTAGCATGGCTTTAGATCAAAAGGCAATAAAACAGAATAAGAAAAATGAAAACAAACCTCAGTAAGCTTTGAAAAAAACAAAATACCTGGAAAACAGCTACATTTGAAAGAGGAGGTTGACAGGCAAGCACACCAAACATACAAAGCAAAACCTGTTCATACAAGGATGCTTAGGTGTTAGGGCTGTATTACTGTCATATGTTTGTGTCTGTGTGTACATGTGTCTTATATTGCCTTTGTTTTCTGCTATCATAGTGCAAAGAGACTTAAATTTCAAAATGTGGGCTTGGTTTCTGCAAATTCAAGGCAGACTTCAAAATATAGTTGGAGAGTGACTTTAGCTTCATAGTTGTGAAGGAAAACTGTAGCATTTTATCTTCCTTGAAATGGGAGCCAGTGGTAACATGATTTTCTACTGGCTTACACTCAGTTTTATACTGCAGTGTAAAAGCCTGTGGGAGTCATCAAAGATCCATGTAAGAAATACATGTTGAAGGTTTAAGAAATTCAAAGTGCTTAACTAAATATACTTATCTCAACAACCAACTTTTTTGAGCTATTTTACAAAATACTTGCTGGTAGGCCTGTGCATCTATTTTTGACAGCAAATTATTCTGTGTTTAGTACCTGATAAATTAAGGTTTTGTAACATTACACAAAATTTCGGTAGTGTATGTTTTCACTTAAATCTTCCAGATCTTTCTTTCCTACACAGCAGTATTTTTATTCTCTATATTAAACATTTCCTCTAGATTTAAGGAAAAGGTTTCTGTGCTATGTGCTTCCATTGGGAATACAATTATTTTACCTCCCAAATTCACACAGAGAAGCTTCTCCTGGAAACTGCAAGTATTTGTCTTCCCAATCTCTCTCTCTGGCTGTGATCAGACACAGCAAAAAATATGCCTCTGAGATGGCTCAGGGCTTAGAGATGGGATTGTTCACACACCAGTCTGCCACTCTCCCGCTCTTAAAGAAGGCTTGGAAACATGCGTGCCACTCACTTCTCTGAGGTGCCCCTTTTGGTATGTCTGAACACAGCCTCTGTCTCTTATCCACACACTGCGGGGGATCAGAGTAAAAATTAACAGAATTGTGCATGTCGTCATTTAATCAGCGTCCAACTTCATTCCTAATTTTCCCACCTGATTGCACTATGAGCCACAAATAATTGAAGAATAATTTCTTCAATTATGTACTGTATTGTCCCATGTTCAACTACTCTTTCACTAAGAATGTGATTTGAATGATTTGCCTTGTTGCAAAAGAGGTGTGTCTCACTGGAGCTTTGTTTTGGAAAAGCAAAGAACTGGAACGTGAAGTTCTAGTGCTGTATATATAAAAATATGAATCCAAACTTTTCTTTGGTTCTTTGGGAGAACTTAAGAAATTTAGAGGGGGAGGATTTTGGTGGTTTTGGGGTTTTTTAAAATATTCTAAGCATGGCAAAAACCACCAAAGTTACAAAAATCCACATTAGCCACAGGCCACTGTTATGGTCAAAAGGGGGAACTTCTCTAAATAACACCTTTTACAACACACACTGGCAACGTGTTAATAGATTATTGAAATACAATATGTGTAGTAATTTGCACGTTTCTAATACTAGACTGTATTTTATATCATTTTCATATAAGGAACATTCTTGTCTCACCCACGCTTGTTTGGAAGTGAGCACCAGTGCTTAAAACCTGGCTTATTTTGGGAGCCTCAGAGGTGCTTCCTCCCCCTTTTTTGGCTGCCTTCTGAAAGAAATTTCTTATACACTTTAAAAGAAGCAGAAGCAAAATTGCTTCCTGGTACATTACATGAGGGAGTTCATCAGCCAACAAAAAAGCAACATGTTCTTTATCAGTACCATCTCAATGGACTAATTAATGAAGTCAGATCCTTTGTCCTTAATTCCACCTATAAAAATCAAGAAAGAATGTACTGGAAGGCATTTTCTTTTTTGTTCTTGACCACAAGGGTGGTACTCTTAGAGCCATGGGAACTTTACGATACCTTCTTTCGGTGTATAGTAGAGACATGGTTGGAAGCATAAAGTAGTAAATGCCTCCCTTAGATCTGGTTAAGGAAGGCTTTTCAGGTATTATGAAAATCCGAAGTACCAGATGGAGAAGGCTGTGCTTTGAGTAAGTTTCTCATAAATCAGTGTACTCCTCTCCATGAGCCTATTATGGATTTTATTTTCATTCCATGTTTTTAATTCTTCTAATGGAGCTAAGCATATCTCTGCACAGCATAATACAACTTGGTTGAGCAATAATTTCCATGCTGATGATGGTAGAAACTATATTTAACCAAATAGTCATCAAGTAGCTTATCTTGTAATATTTCAGAAGGACAAGATGAAGTTTTAAGTAATGGAGGGAATTACTACTTCCAACCTCAGGTAACCTGCCTGTGTACTCATGAAAGGTCAAAATTCTACTTAAAAATTATTCCAAGCAAATCGCTTTTTCTGTTCAACTCAGCTGTATACTGAAGCAATGGGATTACTTAGCTCTAAAATATTTTAATAACTCAAGTTAGTAAACAGAAGCCAAGATTTCAATGCAGCTGGCACTGATACAAGCACACCCGCACTATACCTATGATGACCTGTTATGGTTCACAATGAATTCTGCAGGTGGGCCTTTTCGTTTATCACAGCTCTGAAGTGTTGTAAAGGATGTGTGTTTCAGAAGAAGAAGAGTTGGTTTTTCTACCCCGCTTTTCTCACCCGTTTAAGGGGACTCAAAGCGGCTGAGGAAGCTTCTGTTCTTCTCCCCACAACACAACATCCTGTGAGATAGGTGGGGCTGTGAGAGGAGAGCTGTGACTAGCCCACAGTCACCCAGCTGGCTTCATGGGGGAGGGTGGAATCGAACCCGGTATTTCCAGATAAGAGTCCAGCTCCCTAGCCACTAGACCAAGCTGGCTCATGCCTTCAGACTGGGAGTTGGGATGATACTGAAAACTCATTGGAGTACAAGAACAATATAAAATATCCACTAACCCACGGCTAAAACAGGTTGGATGACTTCACATAGGTCGAAGGAAGTGCCCACTTTTAATGACTTCTTATAGATTGTGGACACAAATTGTCAGTTGCCATAAATATCAGTCTACAGAAATTGACTCCAACCTTCTAAGATCAAATAAAACTAATAGCACATTAAAAACAAGGTTTCCTGGTTCTGGTTCTTCTTGCTTATGAGCTCAGAGATGTATGACGGCTTTTCTGTCAAACATATACACACCCCAAACCCAGCCAGTAATGGCCAGAGCAGGTGGCTGCAACAAGAAGTTCAAAGGAAGCTCATGAACCTGCTTTGAGTAAGGCTAAAATATTTTTGACTGTGCTCACCTGCACCAGCTATCGCTTGCCCACACATGTGACCCACATGTATATCACACCCACACATCTACCTGGGGAAAAGAAGAAAGCAAAGATCATGGAATTATTGTAAACCTTCAGAATTTCAAATATGCTTCTGAGACCCCAAAGGTTGACAAACCTTGTGGGGGAAGGAAGAAAAATTATATGACTGTGAAAAATACAGAAGACTGTAGAAGAAGGGTCATTAAATATCCTGGCAATTCATACTCCAAAATTTAATTGCTGCTTTGTTGTTTTAGGGAATTACCAAAAAATCAGAATCACGCAAAAAAGAAAGCCAATTTAAAACGTTTTGAGCTAATAGACAAGAGGTGAAAAAATACAAATACTTTTGTGGTGTATTTGGAGGTATGAGAGAAAGTAAATTTGTTGACTATTTCTTCTTTCAGTTACTGAAACCTGACTGCAATATTCCAATTAAAAATAGTTTCAGATTGGCTCTTGTCCAAATCCTAGATGGCCTATTTGATTTTGCACTTTTAGCTGTGACAGTTGGAAAAATACAGTACAGTATCAGCTAACTTCTCAATTGTGTACACCAAAAGCAATGACTTCAGTGATGACTATTTGAAGATACTTGAAACTTTTCTTTGCAGTTTTGATCTTGAGGTATCTGTAGTCATCACCAGATAGAGGTTTGAACCATTTCTACTGAAAATTCTTTCTGATTGTGTACGTCGTGAAGTCACACCTATTGTAAAGCTTTCCAGCCTTCACCTCTGCCAAAAATGAAAACTACATCATTTGTTCTCAGTTTCAAAGTGCTGGAGGCATTCGTGGCTATGTAGCGAACCGGAGTTTCAGCTCAAAGAAATCTAGCCTTCAACAGGCCCACCTTTGTCTAATGCACCACCAGTTTGTACTACAGGTCAATTTGTAGTAGACTAACAGGTTCCACATGTAATAAGCTAACTTTAAAAATAAATATATGATACAGTAGTGTTCATCTGGATTTGTCACAAACAGAAGTTTTTGTCTTGAAAAATGTGTGTGCCAGAAGTTTTTGTCTTGAAAAATGTGTGTGCCTGTTCTTAGCCAGTGATCCAGTTTGGTCTAGTGGTTAGGGAGCCAGACTCTTATCTGGGAATACCAGATTTGATTCTGCTCTCCCCCATGAAGCCATCTGGGTGACCTTGGGCTAGTCACAGCTCTCTTCTGAGCTCTCACAGCCCCATCTACCTCACAGGGTGTTCTGTTGTGGGGAGAAGAATATTCCTCTTCTTCTTCGCCGATCATTGTGGCAGTTTTTAAGAATATGACAATGGTCTGTTAGATATGACCAGTAGGCCACCTAATTCTGGAGTCAGTTGTTTTGTAAACTATTAAAATGCAGTGACTCTGTCTGGTTTTGGAGGACCAGCTACCTTTAGCAGGCCCCACTACCTCATCTTTAAAAAGGAAAGGATGCTTCCTTCTGAAACTCTTTGCATTCTCATTGTGATCATCTCTCATTGTTGAGAAGGTTCTTTAGGAAATGAGGTGCTTGAGGCAGGAGTGTTTTGGCGTGTCTGCCCTTGCCTGTCACTCATGTAACTCCCCTTCATGGTTTGGGATTTTTAAAAACACCAAAGATTACATTTTCGTGCCAGCAAGCAAGCCCCAGCCACACACTATCACAACCTTCCTTTCATCTCCCTATTTTGTAAGGACAATTACGTTTTCTTTCTCTGCCACCCTTCGCGGCTTTTCGCAGCTTGACTTTTTTACAGTTAAACAGGAACAGTACTCTTTTCACTGCTGCCCCAGTGGCACTTCCCTGACTTTCATCAGGTGCGCTCTCTTTTGAACAAAACACAAACTTCTTTATTGTTACAACTGCATGTCTAAGACAGGTGCGCACCTTAACTGTTACAGTTACAGCTTCACTTAGTCTCTTCCCTTCAATTAACAAACAGGATTCTCCCTATCAACTTCTAGCAGAATGATTCATTTCTACCCACGTCTTTCCCCCTGTAAGTTGTACAGACAACAAACCCGTACCCTCAACTGGCAAACCCTTTTATAGCCTGTTTTACCTTCCTTTTCATGCTCCCATTGGTTGCGTCTCAGAGCAGGCTCCCCCTACCTTCTGGTTTCCATAAGCCACGCCCCCTTCCATTAAACCTCACTAACTCTGCTATGGTAATTCCTGTATAAAGCACTGTGCCTTTCCCCTGGGCCATTACAGCATGTTTGTTTTTAACGTGGCACAAGCCTCTTTTGGCCGAGTTCGTGCAAAGCTGCATAGATTGCCCCTGACCTGGGTCGCTGACCTGACGTGTTGATGAGATACCTGTGAGAAGGGCCACAAGCAAAATGTGAGAGCATTAGCTTTGAATTGTCCTTTCTTTTTCAAGCAAACATTACAACTGTATAGTCATATAATTTGGGCAGATCTGCGAGGGCTAAATTCTACTAAAGTAATAAATGAATTTTAGGAATATACTAAAATCCTACATGTAAGAAATAACCCACTGTTGTGTTTCTGTTTTCTGTCTTTCCGTCCAGATGGCAGCTGCATTAAGTGAAAGTTTTGTTGTTGTTTTCTTTCACCTGGTAGTAATGGTATGAAGAAAATGCTTACCATTGTGACTAACAAAAGGGGTTCCTCCTAGAACCGCCCTTTGAGCCCATCCATCCTTCTTCATTCTTTTCACCTTGTCCTGCTTCCTTATAGCTTGTCAAGCTTAATACTTCTTTCTAGTCCTTCAGTTGCTTGCACTGTCTGTCCAGAGGGTTGACATCTCGCTTGATGATCTCTGCCTTAAGGGAACAGACAGATTTTATTTGGTCCAGGGCTGATTGATTTGCTCCTCTCAGTAAGCATCTTCAGATCCATAATTCAGAGGCATCTGTCTTCTTTCTGCCTTGGTGAAATGCTGCCACACATCTTCTGGAGTTTTCATATCCTCTTCTAAGACATGTATAATGACACATCCATAATATTCCAAGGATAGATTGGTTTCAGTCACAACACATATAAAATGTTTGGTCCTTAAGAAATGTGGGCTTGTATGTAGGGATGTGCACGAATGAGTAATTCACATTCGATTCACAATCACAATTGAAGCAAATGTCCCAAAATTTGTTTCTTTGTCAAATCATTCATTCAAACATTTGAACTTTCACATTTGCAGCCGAACATTTCTGAGGCTTTTTTCTGTCGAAAAAGCTTATTTTCACCAGTAGAGTGCTGCAAAAGTGTGAAAATTCAATTGAATTTTCATATTCACAAGCCAGGAGCAATGGGATTTTGTTTGCTCACATTTGTAGTCATGCATGCCTAGGTGGAAAACCTTAGGAAGATTTTAAAATAAACAAACAGATAAAGATATATATTTACTGCTTGCAATGTTTTAATTGCATCTGAAACTATATAGGGTACTTTAGGAGTAAAGAAATATATGCAAGGGAACATATACAATACATATATTTAAAGCTCAATGTTTCTTTGAGAGAAGTGAGATTTCATTCTTCCTTCCTTTGTGGCTTGTCTGAAAGATTCTATGACATATGGTGTGGTAGGGCAATTAAATCAGCAAGAGATAGCTGGTAATATATTTTGCATGTCCTGATATAATGTCATGTAGGTACTACACCCCATTCTTTATGAATGGAAAGTTTGCTTGTTATAACTTTCCTAAAGTAGTAGGACAAAGGCGTAGTATATTCCATCTTTGTTTACAAGGCTGTAAAGGTAATTTGTTCCTCTGCCAGGCCTCCTGTCAGTGGCTGGCATGACAATTACAGTGTAGCTGGCTGGAGTTATGAAGAATATTATCCTTTGCTGTCTGCAGCCTTTGCATAGTGAGTTGGAGATTCTGACTTCTGCTGCATACTTACATTGTCTTTTGTACATTATAAAGTTCTTTCATTGGCCGTTAATAGTTTAGAAGAAAGAAACTATTTAGTTTCTAGTTTAGAAACTAGTTTAGAGTTGATGACCCTAGAGGTCCCTTCTAACTCTATGATTCTAAGAGGTGGCTTTTCTACCCCTCTTTTCTCATCCATTTAAGGGGACTCAAAGCGACTGACAAAGCTTTCTATTCTTCTCCACACAACAGAACACCCTGTGATGGAGGTGGAGGCTGTGAGAGCTCAGAAGAGAGCTGTGACTAGCCCAAGATCACCCAGCTGGCTTCATGTAGGAATCAAACTCGGTATTCCCAGATAAGAGTCCGGCCCCCTACCCACTGGATTACATTTGTGAGCAAAAGCGGTTCCTCTGAGAGACCGTGTGTGGGGCACATGTTCCCAACCCTTTTCTAATCTACATTTTCGAGCACAGAATGTTGTGTGAAGTCTTCTCTGAGATGCCTTAGATATGGTTTTGTTTTGTTTTGTTTTTTGCTGTCTCTGATCAGCCTTTGTCATGGGATTGTGACAAAGTAGCTTTAAGTGCTACCAGCCACTACTTAATTAACAAATGCAGGATGCATTTTATACTTGGAAAAATGTTGTTGACAAATGCTGCCACTTAATATCTCAACAAATGCATCACTATTCTGCTTTCCTAGTATAAGCAGTATTAATTATGTGAAGTAGTCAGTTTTGGAGAAATCTGTTTTTGGGTGTTTTTCCACTGTCACTAGAAGTACCCATTAAGTACCCATTAATGGGTAGAAAAATGCCATTTAGTACCCATTAATGGGTACTTAATGGGTACTTCTAATGACAGTGGAAAACACCCTTTTAGTACCAGTAATCTGCAGAGATCCTGGAGGGACAGTGTTTTCATTTATTTTAAAAAACCTTCATAAGAACAGGTAGATTTACAATGTAAGTCTCATATTCATATTCAAACCCCAGTGAAGACACTAACTGGATTCTTAGGGTTTTTTTCCACTGACCTCCCTTAATCCGGATCTAAGATGATCAGGATCTAAGGAATGGGTACTTCCCTTAATCCGGATCTAATAGATCCAGATTAAGAGAAGTACCCAATGTGTTTACATGGGTGGTCTAGCACCCAATAGCAATGGGTGCTAGCTTGCTCACAGTGGAAATGCTGGAGCACCCATGTGGTGAATCTGGATCTACCCACATGGGGCCCGCCTGTCACCCCAGGTGTTTTGGGGGACAGGGGGTGCAATCTCCATAGACGTGGTGGAGATTCTTTTAAAATCCTCTGGAGTGGCTCTGGAGAATCTCCGGAGGAATCTGCCACAGACTTTGAAGATTCTCCAGAGCCTTTGACAAAGGCATTACCCTCGCATGGGGTCTTCTTTGGAGCCTGTACTATAATCCAGATTATAGGTCCTGAAGGACCCACATGATCAAGATTTCCCTACAACAGTTGGAAACAAATGTGTCTCTAATGGGGTCTGTAGTGGAAATGAGGTCTTCCTGGTCTGAGCCAAATGGGTCCTTAATAGGTCCTTAATGGGTATTTAGTGCTAGTGAGAAAACACCCTTAGTCCAGTTTTGTTTTACAATATATTAATCTAGAACAGAAATGCTAATTCTTGTTTGATTTTTTTAATTCTTATTTATGACCATATGTTTTAGTGGGAAGAAAAACTGGCAATTAAGTATAGCACTAAATGTCATCTTATAAGTTGAGGATAATAGAGAAGCACTTTAGAATAATATATTATTTTGAAATAGATAATATATACAGCACAGTATTCATAAATAGAAGATGAACATAGAAATTGCCATTTTAAAACATGGCATTTTGAAATGTGTTATTCATTAAAGACTGCTTTTACTGTTGTACAAAAAACTAAGGCTCTTGGTTTGATAAAAATTTTGCTTTAATTTTGCAGTTCTAAACATAAATGTTTACTGCCAATGTGTCTTAGCCATTTCTGTATTGTAAAAGATAAACTGCAGGTTGTTTTAGGTGTGCCTTTATAGTTAGGACGCTGATCTTGAAAATATGATTGGTCCTCTTCTAAGAACACAAATTAAGCTGGAATTTAGTAACATAGTATCAGTCTTAGGTCATGATCAGATTGGCCATTGCAAGCAGTGGTCCTTGTCACACAGGCCTTTGGGCAAGCCCGTGGTATATGAGGGGTTTTTTTACCCTGTCTTAAGAAATTTTGCCCTGACTAGTGTATATAGGTTCTATGATCGGTACCTTGTTATTTCTTGTCATTTAATCCAGGCAGGGTTAAAAATGCATGTGAAAATAATTAGTGAAATAAAAGACAATAGGGTACAGGAGATGATACTTAAGATATTTTATAGATGGTATAGAACACAAGTACCAATAGCACATATGATTTCTGGTTTATCAGCACAATGTTGGCATAGGTATGATGGTAGAGGTACATATTTCCACCTCTGGTGGGAATGTGCTAGTATTAAAAGTTTTTGGAGAATTATCCAAAATCAAATTAACTATAAATTAAATATAAATGTGGTTTTAACACTGGAAATAGCATTGTTCAAAGTAGCATTAGGAAGACTAAGAGCAGATAGACAATATTTATTCGAACAAATGATATATGCTGCACAATCTACAGTAGTACTGGGATGGAAGGATAGTACAAAATGGGCAATAGAAAACTGGTATAAATATCTAATGAAACAATATAGATTTGAAAAAATAAGGGAATTAAGATTTAAAAGCCAAGGTTTAAAGCTACAATCCATGGTGGAGGATAACTGGAAAGACTTATATTACTTATCGAGACCCCCAACCACCAGAATTCTTGAGAGAAGAAGAGAAGAAAAATCTAAAAGAGGTTGTCTTTTGGTGGGGGGGATGCATAGTTTTGTGTGTATTTTTTTGTTATTTTTGTATTGACGACGATGATGATGAAAAAAAATTAAAATGCATGTGGAATGAACAACAGCTTTCAATTTGACCAGACAAGTTTAAAGATTCTCCACAGTAGCTGCATATTAGCCCAATAATTTAAGGACGTTCACTGTGGATTATTCCATTACTCCTCATTTTCTTGTGTTGCCAAATTTGCAAGAACTTGCCTTTACCAAAGAGCATGGAGACCTATCAGATCTGAGCATGCAGGAAGGGGCTGAGTATGTGAACAGAAGAATCCTTGCTGCTCTGACATCTAAAATGCACAGTATCATCTATAGATGGGGGTGAAATATTTTCTACCTGGAAGCATATTACTTTGGACTATAAGTAAACCATGCATTTTTAGCATGATATTGGGAGGCACCAAAAGGTGCAGTATCTTAAAAGGATGAATTTACATATTCATCTTTACATTACATATTCACATTTCATGAGCCATTATTGCTGTCTGTATAGTCTGAAATCTGTATGCTTAATTTGGTAGTTAGTTTCACCTACAGAATTTAAGCCAGCTTAACCCTGCGTTTGTGTTTGTAGTCCAAGCTATGATCTGGATTTGAAGTTACCCTTTAGAAATAAAATACCCGTATTTTCCGGCGTATAAGACGACTGGGTGTATAAGACGACCCCCAACTTTCCAGTTAAAATATAGAGTTTGGGATATACTTGCCGTATAAGAAGACAACACCTGGCGTATAAGATGACCCCCGACTTTTGAGAAGATTTTCCTGGGTTAAAAAGTAGTCTTATACGCCAGAAAATACAGTACTTTAAAATGTGTGGCCTAGATTAGCATTTTCCAATCTGCGGTTCTGTAGGTGTTGCAAACTATAGTTTCCATAAACCAGAGTCATAACAAATGAGGTCAATTTTTTTTTTACAAAATCACTCGAGCATCTAGAGGGTACCAATTTGGTGAAGGCCGGATTGAAGGAATAGAAGTAATGTTGAATTAAGTATATTTTGACAGATATCCCAACAATGACCATTTGAGGTAGGTTAGGTTTACAAGTGTTATTGGCCCAAAGTCTCCCAGGGAGCTTTCACGACAGGGTTAGGGTCTGAACATGGGAACTATCCTACACTGGGTCTCATGATCATAAGACAATAACAGGGCTGCCTGTTGGACTTCTGACTGTGGAACTGCAATACACGAAAGACCCAGAACTACCTGTTCCTGTTCTTGTTGTAGAAAGGGTGTTAAGTGTTATAGGCAGGCCTCATTAATGAGTAACTATGCTTCTCTAGCTTCCAAATAAAGGAACATCATGTAACAAAAGTGTGAACATCATTGGTGTTAATTTCCTTCATTTTCCTCTGCTGGGAGCAGGGAAAATGTCTTAATGTGTAGGCAGATGGCTATCTGGACAGGTTTACCACCCGAGGAGGAAGGATAGGAAGGAGGTACAAGTCCTGAGATGCCACAAGGGCAGTGTTCCGTGACCTAGTTCTCACAGAGAAGGGATTTCAAAGTATCTAAATTATGTTGGAGTGAAGCCGTAATACTGTAGGTATTGCCCAACAAAAAGACCTGCCTGGAACAAAACAAGAATTCAGGGTAGTTGTTGTGTTGGAACAGGATGAGAAACTGTAGTAAATGTCTTCTGAACTCATAAAACATGTCTAGATAAAACTGGTCCTACCTCAAAAGCATATTAGTATTGATTTAATTTGCGTTTTCTTTCCCTTCAGGACTGTCATAGCAGCATTAATAAGGTTTTGCTAGTGTCAGGAGTTCTTTGGTAATGCCTTTTTCAGTAGAGAGTTTTTTGAAAAGAAGTTTCACATTATGGGAGAAATACTTGTTCCAGATTATGTGGATTGGGTTTTGCTGCACAGAATTGGCTTGGTTCTTACAAAAATCCATAGGTTTTTAAATCATTTCACTGGGATTGAAATTAAGCAGATTTGAAATGGGTATTTATTGGTATTATTATTGGTATTGCTTATTTAAGGTAAATTTTGCTTGCCTGCAATGCAGATGTGTAACTGAATGATTTCAATTTGCCATCCAACAGTATATACAGACATTATGTACAGTATGTATTTTCTGTCCCACCCTCCAGAAGTCTCAGGGAGGGTTGAAAAATCTCAGAGGAAGAAGAGTTGGCTTTTCTACCCCACTTTTTTCACCCATTTGAGGGGACTCAAAGTGGCTGACAAAGCTTTTCTATTCCTTTCCCCACAACAAAACACCCTGTGAGGTAGGTGGGGCTGTGAGAGCTCAGAAGAGAGCTGTGTCTAGCCCAAGGTCACCCAGCTGGCTTCATGGGGGAGGGCAGAATCAAACCTGGCATTGTCAGATAAGAGTCCGGCTCTCTAATCACTAGACCAAATAGGCCATTCAACAGCCTGGGGCTACCTCAGAGGAGGTCTTCTCACATGCCCTTGCACCTATATTTGTTGATAGAGGTGGCACTACTGAGAGGGCAAGTCTGTATGGGAGGAGGCACTTATTTGGGGCCTGAATTGTTTTAGAACTTTGTAAGCTAGCTTTAGCACCTTAAATTTAGCTCAGCACTGCAGTTCCTTTAGGTACTGATATGATGTGCTTGTCCTGGAAGTAAGAGAAAGTATGCTAAGAAGATGTCTGATAATAACGTACCTCACTCATGATGGTAGAACCAAAAAATGTAATTGCTTTAGTCTGTATCAGTAAGCAAGGAAGTCTGGTAGCATCTTAGACACTAATAAAGAGGAAGAAGTTGCTAGCATGAGCTCTTGTAGACTAAATTTGCTTCATCAGATGGTGAAGTGAAGTGCCTATGGATAGACTTATATAGGCAGACTGTGTGTGAACATCAATTGAAATGCAAAACTGTAGTGTGATAAGGTGACAAGTTCATTAAGGCATTATGTGTGAATAGAGGTGCAAACTTGTCAGAGTGTAACGTAGAGTGGTGCTGGCTGGGAACCAAAAAAGTCATATCGTGAACAATCCATGGGAGCCCTCAAGTGGCTGGGGCATCAACTAATGTTATGTGTAGTATGCCAGGAAACCATTGTCTCTGTTCAACCCACTGTGGATGGATTCAAGTTTGTGAATATATTCCAATTCTGCTGTTTCTGTTTTCAATATGAATTTGTAGTTTTTCTAAAAGTTTTCACCTCTGTTCACACACATTCTCTTAAGGACTCCCTTGCATACCTCTCCCATGTTTAGGAGTTGCTGAAAGGGCAGCATTAGTACAGATAATATCTGTGATGTTAACAGATTTTGACAAAGTGTTTTATTTGTTCTCTGTTTCATCAAATGGTACATTTTAAAAATGAATTGCCACCTGCTTATAAAAATGTATCAGTGAACATGGAAAATTTTCCCCCTAACATTACCCTTCCCTATTATAAAAACAGTTTCATGGAATTAGTTTCAGCATATTTATACAGTGACCCAGATATCATCTCCAGGCTTCTGAGGGCTAATAACTATTGTAACAGAGCATTTTTGTTTTAGTTTGGGAGGAGTAGGCAAAAGTTAAGGATATTCAATGGGTTTGCAGGTTTTGCCTTTCTTATGAAGTATATAACATCAGTTGCCACTTTATAAACTAGCTCTTCATCAGCCTGAGTCCTCTTTCTAGATTTGGCAGGTTGGGGGGATGAATTATTTACAGTGCTTTAAAAGAAAGGGGGAGAATCCCAATATTCTTTCTACCGTTGCTTTGTTGCTTGACAGCTGTAAGTGAGCCCTTGTCTGCATTACTTTATAGTTACCTAAGTCCCTGGCAAGTCCCTGGCGGCGCCCGCACACTCGGGCAGTGGAGGGTCTTGCCGCGTGCTCGCTCACCTCGCCTCGCCTCACCTCGCCTCCTTCGCGCCCAAGGAGGATAGTGGCGGCGGCCGTGGGCGGCGGCCGCGGGCCGTATTAATACAGCCCATGGGCCGCATCCAGCCCGCAGGCCGTATCTTTGACATGACTGATCTAGTAAGTACAGGATTTATGCTACATAATTCCTTGCAAACAATTGTAGAATAGCTTGGCTTTTTTACCCTATACACAGTTTTCTCAGAGGGCCAACTGCTAATGAAATGGTAATAACAATTGATCTGAACAATAAGCTACTACATAATTATGATCATTTTTCTCATGCGTTTAGTACTGTACAAGAGCATCTTCCATAATTCACAATAACAAGGTAATTGGTTTGGTCCCTGTGGAATGCTCCCAGAATTCTGAAGGTACTCAAAGGTCCCCACATTTGGTGACCCAAGACCAAGACAAACCACTGCCTAAGGCAATCTTCAGAATTCATTCTGGAGATCAGAGATTATACACCAGAACATTACACTACTTCAGTCAGTGTGAAATTATTTTATTCATTGATTGTAAATTTAAACTTGATCTCTTTTTGTAGGAGAATCCATAGACGGACTTAGAGAGAGTGATTACCTGTTGATTCATTCATGCCGACAATGGACAACCATCACAGCTCATAGTCTGGAAGAAGGTCACTATGTGATTGGTCCAAAAATAGAAATCCCTGTACATTATGCTGGTAAGTATTCAACCTCAAAGAGTGAATGTGTTTTCTCCCACCTTTTTGCTGCTTGACAAAAAAGTTACTAAAGATTATAAAGATATATCTCTTTATTCTTGTGCAAAATCAAGAGGTTTTACCAGCCAAAGACTCATTAATTGCTTGAGAAAAACATGCCAATCTGTCCCTTTTGAGTTGTTTTAGAAAATGATTAGATGTAATAGCAAATTATTCCTAAAAAGATACTAAATGACACATCAGCTTGCTTACATTTTTCCTGGTAGTAGTGCTATATAATTCTGAATAAACATTTGAACTTTAGAGAGAGTGCCAGCTAGGACTTCATTTTTAAAAATTATTTCAATTTTGTAGGTAATTATTCACTGTCAAATTCCAGTTCTGTGCAAGTCATGCAACTTTTTCTTTGTGACAGTTTCTGAGAGTTTTCAGCTATCACAGACTGAATAGATAGTTCTGGCTACTGTCTGGTCAACCATTTGGTTAATTTCCCCAGGACCTTAGCACTCATTTGTCTTTGTCTTTTAAGGCTTACCAGGTATGTCTTTGGACATTTTTTTTCTAGTCCAAACCAGAAACAGCTATTTTATTTTTGCTAGTTGTTACAGTAGAACCATCTGTTCTTTGAATAATCTTACCTCAGCTTTATATATATATAAAGCTCATAGCTTTGTTTATAGACCTTAGTTAATAGGATATAGCACCAGCATCCAAGCAACTAATCACATCAGGAATCTTCAAGTAACTATAATTGCCTTCTGCATTCCTCTGTAGTCTGGACCAAGTAGGCCATGTTTAAAAAGGTCTACCAGTAGTCCTGACACAGATCTCCCTGGTCAGAACTTTACTTTGACTAACAGAGCAAACTAGCAAGGGAGGGGGGGGGAGGACCTCACAAGTCTGCACTGTTATGGAGACTGATTAGTCTTAAAAGCGGACTTCATGACCCAGTAGTCTAGACTACAGGTAAGTGCAGAAAGGGCTGTAATTTCTATTGTCGGAACTACTAGAATAAAGAATTATAAAACCAAAACAAACTTCAAAAAAGTAGTTTTGCAAATATGAATTGAACTGTTTTATAAAACAAAAACTGTGTCTGCCAGCCAACTTACTACACACGAAGCTACTGAAAGTAGTGGATGGGGCTGGGCTGCCTGGACTTTCATCAGCAAGCAAGAAAATATCTGTGTGACTGAATACTGTGCACATAGGATGCTTGAAATCCATTAATGTGTGCAGCACTGAAAAGGACTGAATTTTGATTCTCTTGTCTGTTTTTCTCAGTTTGTGTCTAGTGAAGCCTTATTTTAAGCCCATGAGTATAGTGCAGAAGAAATGGCTGATCACAGTTAACAGAAGAATCCTGTTTGTTAATTTCCTTGTTTGGAAAAAGAGACAAAATGTTTATTTGCCTTATGATTTTTAAGTCCAAATTCATTTGTCTTATTTAGCCTTTACCTAAAAGGCTGATGTTTCTGGCAGTGCCCTCAATTTTTAGTGAGACTGGAGTCATAATTTCCTTGAGATTGGGTTGAGAGGGAAAGTTTAGTGTGGCCACCCAGGAACAGTATTAACATCTTGCTAATTTTCTGCAGTATCACTATATTCTACAAATTTGGCAACTAGAGCATATATAGCAGATATATTCAATACCTTTGGATCACTCACTGTGATTTTAATTAAAGACTCAGATGAAGATAGTGAGCATTTGTAAAGCTACATAAGTAAAGCTACTATATAATAAAATGCATTGTTTTTTAAAATCTATTTTTATTAATGCTTATTATAATGCAAAGTCACAGAGAAGTATAGAGATAATCTGTTAATAGGTATCTAAATGAGAAATGAATTATTTGAATCCATCATAATGGGTGTTTTTCCACTGGCATTATGTACCCAATGAAGCACCCATTACGGACCCATTTGGCTGAGAGCCAGATGACCCCATTTCCACCACAGGCCCCATTAGGGACACATCTGTTTCCACCACTGCTAGGGAAATCCAGATCATATGGGTCCTTCAGGACCTATAATCCGGATTTTATGTAGACCCCATTAAAGGGGTCTACAATGGGATCTTCAGCCTTAAAATCCAGATTTTAGGGGGTCTGCTTCCACTACAATCTGGCAATGGGGTCTAGAGGAGGCTCGGGGGGAAGACACCCATGGAGGGGGGTGCCCCACAGTCAAGACTTTGGAGTCCCTCTGAAGCCAGCTCTGAAATCCCTCCGAAGGCAACTTTGGAGATTAGTGCAGGCTCTGAAGAAAAAACCCTTGTGAGAGCAGTGCATCTGTCAAAGGCTGCAAAGGCTCCGAAGGGTCTTTGAAGTTAGCGGCAGATCGCAGGAAAGGCTGGGCAGCAGAAGACATGTGGCCAGGGGTTTCTTACAAGCGCAGTGGATCCTGCAGGGGAATCATGATTTTGCTCCCTTTTCCAGGCAAGCCACTTGCTTTCCTCCAAAGGGTAGCAAAAGCAAGGGAGTAAGGGAGGTAACCTTATTGCACCCCTGGAAGAGAGAAATTTCAAGCCCCTGCAACCCCTTGGAGCTGCCTGTTAATCAGCTCCCTGCCAGAGGCTAACTCATTCATGTGGAAAGAGGTGCATAATTAATGAGCTCCTTGCTGGCTCCTGCTCTTGCCCCTTAATTTGTGTCTATTTTTAAAAATCTTCCCTGCTCTTTACAGCCCCTATACTCACCTGACGGTTGCCCAGCTGGGTGCCCTATAACCACCTGAGAGTCTCGCAAGGGTTTTTTCTTCAGAGCCTGTGCTAATCTCCGAAGTTGTCTTCGGAGGGACTTCGGAGCTGCCTTCGGAGGGACTTTGGAGCCTTTGCTAATCTCCAAAGGCAACTTCAGAGATTGCACCCCCTGTCCCCCAAAACACCTGGGGTGACAGGCAGACCCCTTGTGGGTCAATCCGGATTTGCCACATGGGTGCTCCAGTGTTTCCACAGCAGGCAGGCTAGCACCCATTCCTTAGATCCAGATCTTCTTAGATCCGGAACGCAGTGGGAAAACACCCAATGTGTTCGTTCACCCCAATCACTCTCTGTTTCCAAATTTAGAGATTCTGTCAATAAGCTCACAAGCACAGAAATTTTATTTCATTGTAGTTATATTCCATCAGTTGCAGCAGGGCTGCTCGACTTGTCATCCAGATGTTCCAGACAATTCCATTCCCCTCATTCTGTGACAGCCCTGGTGGGGGTGGGGGTAGTACTGAATACTTAACATAAGAACTTAAGAGAAGCCCTGCTGGATCAGGCCACAGCCCATCTACTCCAGCATCCTGTCACACACAGTGGCCCACCAAATGCTCATGGGCATCTCAAGCAGAGACAAGGACCTTTCCCTGCTCTCAAATCCCAGCAAATGGCGTTAGAAGTGTCCTGCTTCCGCCCCACCCCCCACCCACACCCCGTTGAAGTGGAATGCTAGGAATTGTACTTACAGAACATCTGGAGGGCCACAAGTTGAGCATGGCTAATCAAGAGAGTGTACAGGTATTCTCCCATTATCACTGACTGGCCCTAGACTATCTTAATCTTCAGCTACATGGAATCTTCTGAGCCTTCATATATTTGCAGCTCAGGAAAAAGTTTTTGCCACCCACTGCCATACATTTAGAATTAATGAATTCATTAATATTTGTTTTCACCAAAGGGTCTCTAAGTGGTTTACTAAAAAGTATAATATCAAACAGACGTTTCCAGTAAGGACAGCACCAGTTCCGGCATCACAATTTCAGTGGGCGGTTTCTGCAGACAGTCATCTGCAATCATTCTACTTGTAACATTCCTTTCCCATTGCTTCTCAACCCATCTACACCACAGGGTACAAAACAATTTTAAGACAATGGATTCTTGTGTCTTTTCTGAAGCATCTTGATTATGACAGCTGTGTGAATGCTGGCTTTGTTCTAGCGATCTCCATTTGCCCTGTACTTTGGTGAAGCCATGACTCACAAGGCTTTGTTTTATAGTAAAGGTAAAATCCAAGGCAGCTGAAAAGCCAAGGGTCCATCTGTAAATTTTATCATAATTAAATTAAGGCAGTGGTATTTGTCACATATTCACATGCTAAGAGAAGATGCAGAGCTTTCTGCATAAAGCAAAATAAGTTTTACTACTCCTGTCTTTTGAGTGTTTTCAAAAAGAGTAACTGTTATGGAAGGTCAAAGACAACAGCACTTCTGCATGATGCCAACTTTGCTTTTTATTCAGGTGTGAAGTTCTGTGTCAGGAAGTCAGCCTGGTTGTGGAACAATTAGTACTTGATATAAGCTGAGCAAACTGTGATTTGACGTCTTGATTATCAGTCCTTGGGATAATTTGAATGAATTGGCTTTAAACTCTTGCAAGTCAATAACATCAGCTTGGAGATGGTAATTGGAGTCATGTATCTATCCAGACAAGCACTGTCATGTTATATCATCTCAAATGGGTGATCATTCCTCAAAATAAGTAATAGGAAAAAATAAGACCATCTGTGCAGGTTATCATGTTGCTTTCTAGTTTACTATAGGATAAGACTGTGTAGTCCATTTTTTTTTCTTTTCCATCCTGGTACTCAGAAGTTTTAGAATCCGAGGGAAGAGATGTAGAGGAGACTCCACCTAGGGCTTTGTGGTGGGTAAGAGCCTCACATTCATTACCTGAGGAAAAGTGCATGAGGCCCAGTTCAGAGCAGAAGCGCCATAAGCTTTTTTTTTTTCCCAGGTCTAGTTTTCCATTTTGATCTTGGGATTAATCAATAGTCAGGGGAAAATATGAATTCTGCCATATCTCAAGGAGCTTCATATATGACTTACCTAGGGCCCTGTTAAATCTGGAGCTGCCTCTGAGGTTCTACTGTTAATCGGCTTCCCCATCTCTAGAACTGCTTAAGACACACCTTGTGTGTGCATACCGAGAGGACACAAGGAAGTTCCCTGGGGAGAATCATTAAAATAAGTCTTCCTGTAATGGTCAAGAGTAATTTGAGAATAAAATCTTGAAGGATATCCCACATATGCACCAAAACTATGTACAGGCTCTCTCACAAGACATCTTCCTCCCTATTTTTGCAATGAATAGTACCACCACTGCTTCACACTTTCATAAGGCTGTCCTTTAAATAAAAAATCTGGTTTGGGAGATGTCAACTTAAGTAATCCTTCCACTGCATTGACCCTAGCTGTGACCTAGGATGAACATCACCCTTGGTTACAGCTTATCAGAACCACTGATTTTTTTCGTTTGGGGGAAATGACTGTTCCTTGCAAAGTGTGTTATTCATTATTTTGAAGTTGCTGATGAATAGGAAGCATATAGTGCCTTTGGGAACAGTAGAGATATATGATCAATGCGTGTACTGGCATGTTGATTATCGGAATATTCCCAGAATGTTTCTTGTACATCTGCAATTCAGCTTATCTAACTTGCATCCTAGACCTGACAGATGAATCAGCTGAGGAGAGATGAAGTATACAATTTACCAGGGCTGTGGTTTTGGAGGAGGGTTATTTTTTAGTTGCTGAAACATGTTAGCTGGGATCATTCGAAGGATATCTTCTAGTGTATTTGTACTACTTGCTTTAATGTTCTCTGTTGCTGTATAGATGAGTGAAGTTTTAAAATGAAACACATGAAATTTCTGTTAATGATTATGTTCCAGTCTATCACGTCATTCAGTTATCCTATAGCTGAAGGCAAGCTGAGTCTGCTTATATATTGCCTGTACCCCAGAGTGACTTCAAAGGAACATTAGAAAACATTTACCTATTAAACATTTGTAAAATTTAGAGAGTGGCGTGAGATGCCTCTGCTTTTGAGTTTTGAAGTAATCTAGTTCCTTGGATAAAGCTCCTTTATTACTACATTAGGTATTTCTAATATCCTTGTGCCTTACTTAAGAGTTCCCTTGGGATATTTCCCTGAGTTAATTTTTAAACAATTGTGTTCCATTTACGTTAGAGATGGGGGCTGAATCTTTAAATGCTAAGCTGCAGTTCTGGCCTCTCGCTTCTTATTTCCCCAAAGTCAAGCAAGTTCATAAAATGTCTGGTTTCTTTATGACCCTGTGTCTCAAACTTTGGAAGTGGGGTAGGCATGGGATCCTCTGGGAGCAAATGAAAGGGTTCTGGGAAACTGGGCTGGGTCTGTGGGGAGGGGAATCTTATAAAAAGTTGTTTCATGGTAAAATTATTAATTAATCATGAACAGCCACATAGCAACAATAGAAATAAACTAACAAACACTTGAAAAATCTGACGAGTGATGTGGGATGCCTCTGCTTTGAGTTTTGAAGTAATCTAGTTCCTTGGAGGTAGGGTAGGGGTGGATTCCTCTAGGAGGATATGAAAGAGTTCTAGGAAAATGGGCTGGAAAATTCAGCTGGGAAAGTTGTTGCATGGTAAAATTATTAGTTAATCATTACAAAAGTTTCTATATTATTATTATATTGATTAGCCAATAAGGCTGTATCAAAAGCAGTATTTAAAACCAAACATTGTATAAAAAAACATTCAATCTGTCTTGCTTATCCTTGGCTGTGGTCACACCTAAGATTTAATCCATCTTCACTTTCAGAGCAAGAGAACACGTCAGCAAAGTGACCAGTAATTTTCTTTCCGCATTATTTATCCCAATGGTGAATTTTCTGAGTTATTTAACACTGAAAGAAAACTGCTTGTCACTCTGCTGATGCATTGTCTCACTCTTGAAAGTGGACTGAAGCTGGATTAAACCTTAAGCATCACCACAGCCCTTCTGGATGGTTATACAGAGCCTGAATATTCATGGCCTGAAGAATAAACGATGCCAGTCTTAGGGTGATGTATTTGTCCACTCCCCTAAGCATTGTATGCAGTAAGGGTGTGAACGAATGCAATTTTTGAATTCAATTTGGTTTGAATCGAATATTCAAATATTTGAATTTGAATGAATAGAGAAAAAACTAATGTATTCAAATTTGAATTCAATTTGAATACATTTTTATCTATTTGTGCGAATATTTGATTCGTAATTGAAGATACAAATGTCGACAACATCTATATGTTTCTGAACCCACCCGTACTCATTCATGCACATTTGTATGCATCCCGTATGCATCCCGTTTTTATCCCATACGTATTCATACAAATGTGTATGGATACAAATAAGATGCATATAGATACGTATGTAATGTGTACGTATCCATACACTTAATGTTTCGTACAAGTGATTCAAAACATTCAAAATTTGTTTGAATGAATGTATAGACATTCCATTTGAAGGCAAATGTCCGAATTTGAATGAATTCGATTGAATTTTGAATGTTTTGAATATTCCTGCACATCCCTAGTATGCAGTTTTGCCTTATTTTCAAGGTGTTATTCTCAAGACGGTATTCCAGAAGGAAGTGTGTCAGATCTTCCGACTTTTGTTGTTGTTGTTGATCATTGATTAGCCACCATTGCCATATCAAAGCAGTATTTAAAACCAAATATAATATATTATACAGTGGTACCTCGACATACAAGTGCCCTGACATACAAGTGTTTTGAGATACAAGCCGCCGAGCGAGTGATATTTTGCTTTGAGATGAGAGCAAGATTTGAGATACGAGTATGTAAATACAGTACAGTACATAACAAAAACAACTGAGGTGGTGTTTTGGGAGCTGGAATGGATTAATGGGAAAATTGCTTTGAGATACGAGCGATTTGACATAAGAGCAAGGTTACGGAACGAATTAAACTCGTATGTCAAGGTACCACTGTATTGCCAAATTCAGAAAATTCAAGGGGAAAATAATATCAACAAGTTCAGATTTGTTTCAATAAAAAAGGAGGTGATGAGGATTGGGGAAACCCAAAAGGAAGTGTAGCTTCGTGTCAAGATGTGTGGGAACTGGTGCTATGCAGAATTTGTTGAGAGAGATTATGACCATATTGTTTCTTATTATGATTATTTAAGTGTATCTTATCACCTTCCTTAAAACAGAACTTGATTTAAAAAATTGAACAAGAAGCAACAAACCAAAAAGAGACAGATGGGCACATTTTGTGATATGTTAATAAAACCCCAAAAAACTAGAACACAAAACTCTCAATCTCAAATAAACCTAGAAAGGGGAAGATCCCAATATCTATTCCTAAAATAGACTATGTCTAGAAGAAGAAACCCATAAAGGATGTTAGGCTAAAGCTTGATGAGGTTCCTTAGGAAGGGGATTCTACAGAAAGAATCTAGACAGGTTCATAAAAAAGCAGATATTCCGTTCGATACAGCACAGACTCAAGCAATGTAGAGCTTTAAGGATTAGCACCAGCATTTTCAATTTAACCTGGAATCATTTAGATAGCCGGTGCAGAAGAACAAGAAATGGTCCTTTATTTCCATCCAGGCTTATTGTTAAAAGCCTTGCTGCAATATTCTGCCATAGCTCCAGCTTCTGAGTTACTTTTAGATGCAGCTCCATTGAAAGAGCACTTAATAAAAGAGTGCTAGGGCATAAATCACGAATTCAGATAGGCAGGGCCACATCTGGGGCACCAGCCAGAGACAGTAAATCACAAAGCTGGATCAAAAAATATCCCCAGACTGTACTCCAAGGAGAGTGCAACAACCAGAACTAGGATATTCTTGAACTATAGAACCACCCACTCTGATTTCTCTGGATTGAAAAATCCAGAAATACTGAATTTCTCAGTATTTTTGCCTTCATCCACTCCATGGGCACTGTCAGATTCTGGTTCAACATCTCTCCTTGCCCCTTTCATTAAGAAATAAAGTTACTGATATTTATTTCTTGCCATATTATTATAGTTCTCTATTACTTGCACATTATGGTGGCACATGCTGTGATATTCACTGATGACCTTTTCTAGCAGTTTTGTGGAAATAGGACCTCTCAGATTGATAGCCACTGATTTTCTGAAGAGAGTATCCAGCCTGAGTGCAGGAGTTATTATTTGCTGATGATGCCTCCTATCTACATGGCTGATTGCAGAAGACAGTTTTAAGTAAATATGCACACACACTGAATTTTCATGTTCATTTTGCAATTGAACAGAACACCTGTTTGTTCACTACGACAGCAAACTGTTTAATCAAAAATCTGATTATTTGTATTTGATTTTGAGGTGGTTCAAAAACAAGAAATACAATTTCCCCCCGTTAAAAATAGTTTTTCAAGCCATAAACACAATGAATGCAAACAGTTTGATTGAATACTATGCATTTACAAGGAGGAAACTGGTTCAGTTTGATCATTTTTAAAAAATATTCAAATAACTAGATGTTCAGTTCCATGAACGCAAACCATCTGATTGAAATTTCAAACATTATTTGAACTTTGCACATCTGAGTTCTGTATTGACAGTTGTACTTTGGAATTCTGTGGAGTTCTCTTCTTTTCCCCATATGCTGTTTAACATGTTAATGAAACAAGGAGAGGTCAGCTGGACATTTGGCCTAGAAAGTTACCTGTCTTGGTTTAATTCTAGTCCCCGTTTCTTTTTTCAGTAGGCATGAATGTAGTAATAATCAAGAGGGGAAAACCTAAGATTTAGTCTAGATAAAGTAAAGACTGTTGTAACTCTCTAGTCCTCCTAACCGGTGTTCATTTTGTCTCCTTTCTGAGGTTGCTTTTTAGCCCACTACTGTGATTAGAGGTTCATGTGGCCTCTGATATCCTTGGCTGATAAATAAGTGGAACCATATCTGCACAGAAATAGCAAGTGGCCAATCCCTGGTGATATCCCATTTCAGTTATTGCTGAATTGCATTTAGAAATGCCTGTAAAAATTGTATTTGGCATCTTAAGCCATACCAGTGTTAAGCTATAAATGTGAGCAATAGCAGCCTCTGCATCTTAGCAGTGAATAACAGGTTAGGCACAGGAAGCTTCTTACAGCATTTAGGCTTTCCAGGCAGACTGCAGCCTTAGAAATATTCTAGGGATGCAATGCTAAAGGGGTCAGATCTTTCCACCTGAAACTAATTGCTGCCTGTGGACAAAAAAATGTTACATAACTTATTCCAGTGTCACTGGGCTTCCAGTGCAAATCCACAAACACATTGGTCCTGAGCTTCCTAGCGAGAGGAGAGGGTACTCTCTGTGCCAGATGAATAATATTCGGGTCAGGGCACAGACTTGGCAGAGACCTGACTGAGTGAGCCAAGGTCGCTTCCTGCAGGAATCACTTAACAGCCAAGCTTGAAAGAACAAGAAGGGAGGATCTGTGAATATGTGGGAATGAGAGGGACTCATTAAAACTCAACAGCTGTTCTCCAGCTGGCTAAGATAGTTTTAGCTCATCATCATCGTCATCGTCATCATCAGCCAATCTTACATTTGTATTTTTTAGCCTTCAGCACAACTATTGTTTCATCTGTACTCCTGGACTCAAAATATGAATGAAAGTCTTCTTCTCTGGCTACATTTTCTTGCTGTGTTCTAGCAGTTGATCTGGAATGCGTGTGAACTTAGATATTTCTTAATTTTGAGAAGCCTGGGCAGAAACATCCTACTTAAACTTTTTAAGATTCTGGTAAAATGTAGGAGGTTGCTGCATCTTTCAGAACTTGTTGCATCACTAGCTGTATGACAAAGGTTAGAACAGGGCAGCTCAAGTGTTGTTGTACAGATGTTCCTGAACTACAATCCTCATTATTCTAAGTCAGCCTGAACTAGTTGGAGCTGCCATAGATTGATGCAAGTTGTACTTTGCAAACATCTGGAGGCTTGCAGTTGAGCAACCTTGGGCTAGAAGCCTGAGTTCTCTTTCCAGACTCTGCCCCAGTTTTTTCCCTTGCAATAAGTCTCTTCTGTTCTCTTACCTGTGCTTACCCTTGATCTTTCTGTTAGTAAACCTGAAGGCTTTCTGAAATCTGTGATCCTCCAACTTCTTTAGGTTTGTTTTCAAGTACCCTTTTATTACATAGAGAGAGAGGGAGGTGGAATTGATAGAAACAGCATTCTGGGTGCGTCCCCGTGATACTTTGGTATGGTTCCGAATGTGGGATCGGCAAGGGGCATCCCCGTGCGTTTTGGATTTGGCGCACAAAAAGTGTGCCAAATCTCCCCAAACTGTGCAAAAAGGGTGCCAAATTTGATACCTGAAAAAACAAGTCTCAGCATGGTTTGGGGGACCAGCACACATTGCTCAGCAAGCCAGGACCACACATGGGGATGATCGCGGGCTAACGGGGAGGAGATTGGCACTCACATCATTGGGAGGTGTGGTGTGCTTGCTGTCCCTGCCCTGTCCATTGAAGATCACAGCTGCTGACTTTTTAAAATGCCGATTGCAAAGGCAGGGTGGATAATGGCTTAAATTTAATTTTTTTTTTCATTTCCATGGAAGTAATTCCAATCCCGTTTCACGAATGCCAAGGCAGGCTGCATAATGGCTTGATTTTCCGTTTCCAACCCCCGTTTCCCCAATCATCAAGGCGATCATAAACAAAGGCTTGATTTTCTGCCATTTAAAGTTGACGGGCGTTCTCGCAGTTCCCAGTGGAGCAGAGGTGTGCAAAACTGCTCAAGCACCTACTGCCGCTAAACCTCGTAGCGGCTTTCAGTATTTTAATTTTTAAAAAATAAATTTATTATTTTGAAGTAAGCTTTATTTTAACTTTTTTCTGTGCCTCCCAGCCCAGTCTTGACTTTCAGTGCAGCGAAGGGAGGGGGGATGCAGCACAGGGGTGGGCTGACATCAATCCAGCTGCTAATGAGGAGAAAGGGGGCGTAGAGGAGGGGGCTCTGCTCCCCCGTGCCAGGGTTCAGCATGGTTCAGATGGGGATGCCTCTATCTGCGCCCAACCCGTACCTGTCCCACGTTGCTGGGAATGACATGGGCACGGCCGAGATTCATTCTCAGGCCCACACCCAGCCCATGCGAGCCCACACAGCGCCAAATGGCTAGTCTAGGGATGCAGCCTCTGTGGAATTTCTGCTCCCAAGGTAAAATCAAAGAGAATGATCTTTTTCCTAATTAGGACACATCACCATCCAAACCTAAAGGTAATCAAATTCCTTCTCAGTTTTCAAACTGTTAAAACAACCCGACTCTTCCTCTGCTTTCCAAAAATGCCATAAACCAAAGCCATACAACAAAAGAAGAATTTGTTTTAAATTAGAAGGGGTATTAGTTATGTAATGGAATTTGGACTCCTGATGGCCCTAAAGGGAAGGCATTGAAAATGTTTCTGGTGTTGATTTCTGTCTGTTCAGTGTTTGTTCAGATGTCCAGAAGTATTTAAGTGCTACAGAATGCTGGTAGGAAGTGTGGTTGGAATACCTCAGTCAGCATCCTCCCCATGGAAACTAGAAGCATTTCATGCCTGGGGACCAATGCCAGGCACGTCAGCTTTGCTTATTAAAGCAACTGACATCATAGCTTTCTCAGACTGTGACTGAGTTGTGGTACCAAGCTGTATCTGTTGCTGAACTGAAGCTCGCTACTTAGCATTTTGTTGTGGACAAGTACCTCTTGTGCTCGTTTTCCATAATATATAAACACTGAAAAGCAATCTGTATCTCTAGAGATAACTTTTCATATGCCAGGGGAAGAAGAGATCTGCTTCACTATAAGAGGCTAAAAAAAAAGGTTGAAAAGAACACAAAAAAATGAACAGATGCTTTGTGTATTCTCAGTTAACCTAGATTAATTTAAAATGTCTGAGCAGTACTAATCTTCTTGCCATTATTGTAAAAACATTGCCTTTATTAGAGAACATAGTGTAAGAGCTGGAGGAGATATATGACCCCAGGTATCTAGCAGTTGCCTGTAGCAGATGGCAACCTAATAAGATTTCGTATGAATCCTGATGGAAGTGGCCTCTCTAAGAGTTTAAGGAGTCTCATCTTGGCAGGCAAGTGCTGATGACCCACTGATCATAAGACGCAACATGCAGCCCTCGAGTGTTTCTCTCAGGCTGCAAGAGCATCATTGTTGCCTCTTCTTTCCTCTTGGTTGTGTACAGCAGCAACAAAGCTCAGCCCCAACAGAGGCATGTCCTGCCAGCTCCAAACCCATAGGTAAAGTGTACTGTTGCATCCAGTCCCATAAGCAGAGCCAGTGCCAGGACCCCACACTTCTTGCCCTTCCACTGTGAAAGGAAGTCCTTTAACTGTCACAGGCACTGGAGGAGATGGACCATCATCTCCTGCCCCCTGTGCAACTCCAAGCAGAATGAAACCTACCCCAGAAAGTGAGCACAGCCTCCCTTTATGCAAACAAATATTCTGGACCCTAGGGAATAAGCGTTAAGATCTCTTGTCTCTCTTCCAGTGTGAATATCTTTGTCTGGCTCCAGGATTTTTGAAAAAAAAATTATTGTCCATGTTTTTTCAGGTGATCTCAAATTCAAGGCTGCTGCCACACACCATTAAAAGAAAAAGCTATTCAAAAGTGGCTTAGAGGTGGCAGCTGCCACACCTTGGTATTCCCATCCCACCTCTAATCCACATTAAAGGCAGGAATTGCATTTTGGGATTAGAAGTAAGATGGAGACATTAACTGCCCTACTCTGCCACCTCTAAAACCTATTTTGGGTTGTATGGATACAGCCTAAGTATTAATCAGGCCTGAGCCTTCTTAGATGCTGAGTTCAAACAAACTTAGGTGGGCAGTGAAAATGTCAAGGTCTTAAATTCCACATGGCAAGGAGAGATTTTCCTTCTTATGCTAAAGCCAGCAGCAATACGATGAAGTCAAGTGTTGGGAGATTGTGATTGAAGGAAGTATTCTCTACACACCACCCAATAATACTATGGAATTAATTATGCCAGAATGCAGCTGATTCCCTTCAAAAGACAAATACATGAACAGCAGAGTTCTTTATTGGTACTAGTCATGAGGACTGTATAATATTTTTACTACTTAGAGGTAGTAGTAGTAGTAGTAGGGACTGTGAATTAGAAAAGTGTTTGTAGAATTCTCATAGGCTTCTCATTGGTCTTGGTAAGAATTTGGTGCTGGACTAGATGGGCCAGCAAGCTGCCTTTTCTGTTCTTAATGAAATTATGAAATGCCAGGGTTGTGTTTCTTATAGTCTAGATTTGAGGTTTGTTTTTGCTGTTACTATTCCAAGAATGGAATAATTCAGTTATGATGGTGTAAATAGTTCTCTGAGGAGTTAGGGAATGGTGGCCTAAAATGGAGAAGGAAGTGATGACTTGGAACTGTATTAATTAAAAAAAATTAAACTTGTTAAGAAGCAGAATTTAAAGTCTGATTAGCAAAAGCTGTTGAGATTTAGAAGCTGGCAGGCAATCAAAGCAGCCAAAGTACTTGAAGTTTTGATTTTAATTTTAGGGTAAAGATGCCATGAAGTAGATGCAGATCTACATTTGCATGTGTGCCTGTGTTCATTAACCAGATGCAGCTAAATGTATGGGAAAATGTAATTTGATGATTGCTTCAGGACTACAACATGGAATAGAAAGCACACTTAACCTAGGGCAACATAGCTTGCCTCTCAGTTCTGTGCA
Organism: Aspidoscelis tigris stejnegeri; assembly: GCA_023333525.1. NCBI lineage: Eukaryota > Metazoa > Chordata > Lepidosauria > Squamata > Teiidae > Aspidoscelis > Aspidoscelis tigris. The sequence goes on from JALMGA010000004.1 coordinate 50,543,558, forward strand.
TGTTTTTTTTCTGAATAGAGTCTTATGCCCTTTCTGCACTCAGCCTGGTTATATCCCAAAATAGGGACCTGATGGCAGGCCCCAGTGATCTGCACTAGCATGTGGACAGCAAGTCACTGTTCTGGCATATAGTCCAGAACAATGCTTTGTTCCCCAGAGTTTACTAGCAAGTCAGTAAACCTGGCATTGCATCCTTGAAGTGTAAGACTCACTTAGAAAAGAGACCAGTCAAAGGAAAGGCCAACTTCAAGAATGGAATCCACAGTGAATGCCTGATTTAACAGACCATATGTTTTCTGCAGAACAATTTGGAAGAGTGCTGATGTGGATTCCACCTGGCAACTCATTTAAAACATTGGCTATTGCTGGGATAGCAGTGTCAATCAGTGTTACTAGGGCACAGGAATGCCATAGGACTATATTGTGCAGTCTAACTAGACCTCCAGATGTTTGCTGAATTCCTGTTAGCCTGCACAGTCAGTGGCAAAGGATTATGGAAAATGTAGTTCATTGGTACTGGCAAGGCCTAAAGAAGACCACATTGCCTTAAAAAATTTCTTTTAACTGACTAAAAGAAATCTTGATTGATCTAATAGTGTTTTTTTAAAAACTTTCCTGAAACTACAGCTGCAAGGACAATCCCAGGAGACATTTTCTCATGCAGTAGGAAAGAAACGTCTCTGCTAAGAAAGCTTGCATAGATCTAAGATACATTTATTTAGAAAAGTGCTTCTTTCTGAGCTAGCATTTTTAGCGGTATGTTCATTCTGATTTACCCACCAAAACTACATACAACTAACTGTTATTGCTATCTTGACCTTGCTTTGCTGTCAAGAAGCAGCATTGGTAGGACTTAGATCTGAGTAGACATAAATAAATGGCACAAATCCTTATTTTAAAAAGTTTTAAAACCCTTTAAAAGCAGAGCAGTAACTACTTTATTTTCATTTATCTCACGTTTTGGATCTTAGTGAGGTAGATATGTGGCTCCCAGGAATCAACCTAAACAGATTGGCTTAGATCTGTGTGGGGCCTGCTGTAGTCTACAGCAGCATGTGGACAACAGGTGTCTATTCTGGACTATAATCTAGAACAAGGGCCAGTACATAAAGGGCCTGTGTTTCAGTAAGATGCCAGCTTTGTGTTTCTGAAGACTTTCCTTTAGGATCTGTAAGCAGGGCACATTTCTCTGTCATCATCTGAAAGCCTCTCACTCTTAACTAGAAGTGAATACCACTACAGTTAAGGGAAGCAACTGCTGACACGACATTGATCTTTAATGTTCACCTCCTGTATAGAATTTAATATTCTAGACCAGTATTCTTGAAGATAACACTCTATGTGAGTTCATTCAGAAAGATGTGTACGTGTTTAATGCAGCTTCGTGAATTCTTTGCCTCGATAACAGGGAGACTAGGACATATGGTAGACTGAATTCCGCTGGAATGAAGCTAGAAGTATTCCTGTAGGGATGATTACACTTAATATGGAACATCTTGAGGCTATTGACCTTGGAACAGTGTGCAATAACTCTTTAGTTTTGCCTTTTTTGCCTGTGTTCTTTTTCCCTGTGCTCCACCTTCTATTCAGTACCAGAGGTGTTACTGCCACCAGATCCCCACCCCAATTTGAATCAATTTCTTTCTTGCAGTATAGTTTCAAGTCTTCATTCTGAAGTTAGGCATTGGTGTCTAATTGCTTTTTAGCCCAAAATCTGAATGAAGCTAGAACTAATATCAAATGCAAACCTGTCAGCTGAAATAATTCAGACGTTCTATAGACAGCAAGATTGGTGGCTACTGTGCACTGCATAATCATCAAAGGCAGACATATTTTCTTTTAAAAGGCAGTAACAATGAAAATGTTTCAGAGGAGGAGACAGATCTTGGTGTCTATGTTGTAATACTAAATATCTAGTGCCAGTTGCATACAAAATGAATTTTATATAGCATTAATTTTCTGTCTCTTAAATTCTACCGTGTTTCTGTTTTTATGAACCATGAATTTTATGTACTTGATTTTTTTTCAGCTAACAAAATACAGCAATAGGCTGTTGTCTGCTACTTTTAATACCAAACGACCTTGGTATTCTTCAGAGTTTGGAAGTTGGAAGGACCCCATTTTGACGGTTCCACTCCTGTCCCAAGACCAATACAGTACCAGAGAGTAATTGTGGGTGATTCTTGCTCGATACCCTGGAAACTAACTTGTGGGGTTCTTCAAAGATCAGCCTTGTCTGCCATGCTCTTTAACATCTATACGAAATTGCTGGATGAAACCATCAGAAGATTTGGGATGAGTTGGAGGCCAGGAACAGCACCAAGCATGCATCAGGCTGTTCCCAAACTGAACCCACAAGTGCTCAGAAGCACACCTGCAAATGGTGCAGTGCAGCAGTTTTTGAGGACAGGAGCTACCGCTGCTGGCCTCCTCCTCCTCCTCCTCCTCTGATCCTGCAACCAACGAGGCCAGCAAAGCCCCATTGTCAGCTGTCTTCCTTTTCCTTCCTCGCTTCTCCTCCCATTCCATTGCATGCATGCCTGATGCCCAACGCCACTGCATCCAAGGGCTGGCCTCCCCTCCCTGCACCCCCCCCCCACTCACTTGCTCACTCTCTCGCCCCAGCTGCTGGCTCTTCTCCTTCACTCTCCTTCTCCGGCACTAAAATCTAGATTGGATTGGAAAGTCCTCTTTTCACCAGGGTTCCCCCCCCCCCAGATTTCTGGAGTGGTTTCTGCAGAAAATCCAAGGAAAAAGAACTGGCATGGGAATGGCCCTTCCCAGATTCAGACTACTGGTCAATGGGAGCCCTGGATGCTGAGTCCGAATCCAGTCCGGATTTTAGTCCCTATAGAAACACAGCCAGAGTCTTGAGTCCCTGAGGTACAGTGATGTCCTGTTCTCAATAAAGTAGTGGGCAGGTGTGAAATTGGGGAGTTCTTCCAGTATCTCTGCTGACATTTGAAGGTCAGATAGAAAATGTGTGATCAGAAGTGCTTACTTCCAGCTATGTCTGGTTCTCCAGCTGTGATCCTTTCTGAATAGAGATGGTTTTGTCACATATCGCACATGGGGCTGCCCTCAAAGACCATTTAAAGGCTGCAGATGATACAGAATGCAGCCACAAGGCTCTTGGCTGGAACAGCTGACTGCTCCTGAAAGAACTGCACTGACCGGACGCATATTATGCTGGTCCTAAAAGAATTGCTACTGACTCCGATTCAGGGTGCCAACATTGACTGACAAGACCCTGAACTCCCTTGAGCCCCAAAAGAAGATCTCTTCCCTTATAGGCCAGCCTGTCCCTTAAGATTTGCCAGAAAAATCCTTTTCTCAGCTGTGGTAGTACCCTGAGTTGTTAAAAGGAATGGGGACTAGTGGTTGGGCATTCTTGGTGGTTTAGATATCTGATGAAGATGCTGTAGTTTTAATTTCCAATTTAATTCCCAATTTTAATCCATTTTAGCTTTTTTTTTTTACTTCTTGTTAAAAAGTGTCTTGATTTTTAATAGGGTACCATATAAAAGAAAGTGAATAAATACCTTGAATAACATGATTGCATGCTAAATAGGATGGGGTGGAATGAGACATGATAAGCCCAGAGAAAGAGCAGGGCTTCTACTCAACTTTCTAGCCTTACAGCCATGGCTGCATCCAGGACTTGGGAATACTGCGCATTCTAGTGCGCACTTGAGGCATGGGCGTCACACCTGATGGTGAATTATGCCACTTCTACTGTGAATTTACCTACCATGGAACGATGAGCATTCGCTCCATGAAATCAGGTAAATTCTAAGTTTCACGCCATCCTGATAGGACAGCGAGAAACAGCCAATGAGAGCTGAGCCTGCAGCTCAGCTTCCATTGGCTGCCCCATCCCACGTGACACGTGGCTCACTGCATGCACCACAGAAATATCACAGCTTTCTGTGAGAAAGCTACAGGGAGGCTGCTGGAGTCTGAATGGCCCATCATGGCTTCGCAGCCAGGCAAGCTGCATATTTTGTTATAACTATGGATTTAATCTGCTAATCTCGACCCAGCCCATAGTACTGCAAATCACTGGGTAATGCAGATATAGTTTATCTAAGTAGTTGCTTATGGAAAACCAGGGGTGAGAGAAACTGCAGTGGCCCAGTCTATCACTGTAAAGCTATGATCACAAGGCCTTATGATGGCAGGAATAGATCACATCAAATAGCCTTAAAACACTGTGTGTCCTGATCTGGGGGTGCAGTCACAACAGGCAGGTATCAGGATATCCAGCAGCTGCGTGATCATGGCGTAAGGCAGTGACACTGTAATGCAAGTCATCACAGAGGGCAAAACACCTTGCTGAGGGTTTCTCTTATATTAAATAAGAGAATACATATTTTACTGACCACGTAAAAGCCCAACTATTCTGTACAAAACAGAATATTATGAGCAAAGAGAGAAGTTGTGCTGTACAAAACTGTGTTATATTTGGGCAAAATATGTCCCAGTGAACAGAAAGACTTGATAAAATGGGCAAAGGAAACAGTGTAAAGGGAGGAGGAGAGAATGAGATCATGAAGATGTGTAGGAGTGAATCAACCTCAGAGATTCACAAGCAACAATTTAACTGTTATATCAAGTTTGCCTCTTTCCAGACCTCATTCAGCCATGATTCAGTAGGTCTGTAAACAGAAAAAATAAAGATTAAAAATAGTGTTTTTTATGGAATTTGAGTGAATTACATCTGCTTTTTTGTGGACGTGATATCTATCATGGTGTATGTATGGGGTTGTAAAACTACAGGAAAGTGAACACCATGGATCATTGGCTCATTCTGTCATCAACCTAGTAGGAATTAGAAATATATCAGAATCCTGGCACAGCTTGGGGACAGGATATAGTGTATTCACAGATCTTGGCTTCTGAATCACAGTCCCAGGCAGCAGTCCTTCGAATAAGGCCTCCTGAACTCATATTTGCTTATTTCTTCATAGACAAAAATAAGATTTTGTATATATTCTCATCAGCCAACCTTTCTTTGTTTTATTATTTCCTGGTCCAAAGTTACAGGTTGGTTAACAAGGTAACCTAGAAACTTTAGAAAATAAATTTTAAAAATAAATATAGAAAAGTTAAAGAGAAAATAAATTGGAAAAAATGGATTAGTTAATTTCCAGCCATTAAAAAAACAATCAGATATGTGGGTGAAGAAATGAGCATTCACCTGGTGCCAAAAGAAACTTAGTTTTGGCTCTAGGCATATCTTCAAGGAGAGGCTGTTCCACAGCCTGGGGCCACCAAAGAGAAAACCCTCTTTTTTCCTGTTGCTCACGTCTATCCCCCAAGGATGGAATTACCAGGAAGGCTTGCCCAGAAATTCTTAATTGGCAGGCAGGACTGTAAGCGAGGAGGCACTCCTTCAAATATTTGGTGCAAGTCTTTCAGGGCTTTAAACTTCAGTATTAATACTATGAATTGGATTCAGAAGTGTATAGTAGTCATTACAGATTGTACAAGAGCAGTGTGGCATATGTGAGTGGATGATAGTTGGTTCTCTTGATGAAGATGAAAACCACCACAGTCTTCCTTTCCTGTACTCAAGCACTAACCCATGCCCTTTAAGAGGTCGCCTATATATCTGCAGTTTGAAAGGCCCAAGAAAACAGGACAAGATCAAATAGGCCCTGCATTGTGGTTCTACATCACTTAAGACACTTAACACTTGAGTGTGTCGTCTTCTGTGCAGAGAGCTATTGGTCAAGGCAGAACAGTTGCCTGTAACCCTTTTGCATATGTTCACTTGGTATCAAAACTTGAGACTACCTCTGGGTAGTATTTTAATGGGATCTTATTTATGGTCTACTTTTTGTTTTATTTTGCATGCTAATGTGGATTATAGAAGGCCCTGCCACATCCTAAGCATACTTTGTTTGCACAAGACAGAGTGTAGACTAGGTTAGGGCACCTAAAATGATTACTTGGAGCAGTTTACCAGTAGACTGTGGCATTGAGATCTACCAGCATGCTAGGGGCACAACAAAGCACACTGCCAAAATGGATCCCTTGGGAACTCTGATGGTGGAATGGGCTTCAAAGCCAACTTGGGTGCTAGTGTGGAACAGGCTGCCCCATATCAAAAGCAACTCAGTCCAACTTAGAGTGGGTTGCTCATTCTAGGAAGGGGAGCCCACCAGAATAACAGACATTAGTGCAAATATGACCAGTGTCCTGATTAGCCTTAAAGACAGTACCAGTTCCCTTCTTAACTGCAACTAGGTTAGTGGGGGAAGGTGGAAAGGAAAGCTCAAAGCACCTCAATTATATTAATGACATAGAAGTCCCAAATAAGAGATGGGGAAAGATATATCAAACTGTTGAAAAAGAAAAGTACTAGGCTGTGGCATCTGCCTAGGGCAAGAATTAGTTGATTCACCAATATGCTAGACTATACTTGAAGATCCTGTTCTGTCTTTTTCATGGATAGGATCTCTTTGGCTAAATCATTTATCTTCACTGACTTTCTTTTGTGCAAGTCCATTAGAGTCATGGATCTAGACAGCAATGAAACTAGCCACAGCAAGAATAGCCAACTTGGTTCCCTCTGACTTGTGTTCAATTAGACTCCCATTTATCCCCTCCATTAATCTAGCATGGTATAATAACTAGAATCTGGAAGTCTCTGGGTTTCAATTCCCCCCCCCCCACTGCCATTGGTCATGGAAACATAGCTAGTTGATCTGCTGGTAGTTTCTGCCTCTCAGCATAGTCTACTTTGCAAATTTGATATGAGGATAAATGGGGATGAGAAGAACAAGGTCTTGAGCTCTTTGAAAGAAAGGTGGAATATAAATGTTTTAAATATATTGATCAGAGCTGATTGGTAATCTACCTCAGCAGCACTGGGAAGGAAAGCCACTGTGACCTCCTTATTACTTGAGCATTTCAGCACCCAGTATCTTAGAAAGCTTCGTTCTTCCAGCCCCATTCTGACCTATCTTCCAAAATTCCTTGTTGTATTGCTCATAATGCTGGTCATGGTTGACAAAATTGCTTGCCTGAATACAGATTTTCTGCAGGGTGTTCATTTAGCCTAAGTCCATAGCTCATAACCTGAGACAGCTACTTCGTTTTGGTTTATGGTGGTGTTCACTCGGGAGGAAATGATGCAGGCATTGCAATGTGTATGAGCATATCAGGCACAGGTAAGTGACAAATCTCTAGGAAATGAAAACCTAGTTCTCTTGATAAGTTCACAGCATATGATTTCTAGCATGCTTGAGTAAGTATTGACCATGGCACAGCTGTTTTGTAGCCCACCAGCATTAGTCATTGTGAACTCTGTTGTCACATAATTTCTACCCTGTCCAGCCATGGTTGAGCAAATATCTCTTACTGTAACAGTTCCATATGAAGTGCGAGTATACATATGATAATCTTTTCCCTGAACACTTGGGAATAAGCTCTGATCATACTACTACTACTACTACTACTACTACTACTACTACTATCATCATCATCTGCTCTACACATGTAAGTAAAACCTCACTGAAGTTTTGGGGATTTTAATATGATTATTTGAAGGCAAACATACCCAAAATGTATTTAAAACATAGAGTTGGGCTTTGTGACAGCAAGTAGTTAGGTAGTCAAGCATCATTAAACTTTGCATGTAAAAGACCCCAGGCTCAATCTCAAGCGTGTCCCAGAAGAACACAATAGGAAGCCATCTCCATACTGTAGGCAAGAAAACTGCATGGATGTGTCCATGTAGGCCCTAGAAGTTGAGCTCAACTTCAGAAGATCTTTCAAGTTGGCATCTGCACAGAGAAGTGTAGGCAATAGTCTGAACTTCAGTCATACAAGAAGCAGACCTTCACTCTTTAAACAAGTAGATAGTGTTTTGTCAAAGGATTTTATCTTGACCCGTGTTATGTTCGGTACATAAAATCTTGCAAATAAATACAAGGAAATATCTTGCTGCCTGTGAATGTCCTGACAACGGAAGATGAAGCAGACATAAATGTTCTCAGAAATAAATCTAATTTAGACAATATTTGAACTGACGGCTGTTATCTTGGAACAGGACAGGAAGCCTCATCCCAGGATTTGCTGGGATGGGTTGCTTCTGGTGCCAGACAAAGCAATCTGCATTGGAATTGCCTGTTCTGTGCCAGCCCTCATATCACTTCCCACCCCAGCTTTGGAGCTGGCATTTGGGTTTCTGAATGCTCTGAAGTCCAGGAAGTGATTGGTCTTCAGAGCTTCGGGGCAGGGGGGGCATTCAGCACAACACTCTGTTCTGTCACTGAAAAGATTTGCCCATGGAATTCTGGACCACAGAGGCATGTGGATGACACATCTTTGTGGTCCAGAATTCCATGGTCTATGCTCCATTCTGTTACGGAGAGTGCTGGAAGGGGATGGGATCTCCCGTAATCCACACCAGTGTGTGAACCTCTTCTTTTTGTGGAACAGTGTTCTATGGGGAAAAGCTCTTAGTCTGGTGGGATTTAGTGTGTGTCCACACCCAACTTTAGGGATTTAGGGCCTGTCCACATGCTGCACCACTACCACTGTCCTGGAGCATTTCAGAGCTCACTTAAGCTGCCCTGATCTTTACTAGCCTTGGACAAGTAAAATCTTGTCTCAGCTTGACAAGAGCAGCTAGTGAGCTCTTGGTCAGCAGCATTTGTGTGCTCTTCTGGGTGCGAAGGTGCAAGTGGACATGGCAGTACAGAAGCAGTTGTATAAGCATGTGCTGCAGCTGCCCAGCTGATCACCATGGCAGCGTCCAGGCATGCCATCCAACCTGCCCAGGATGGCGGTCCAGTTCAAAACTGCACCAGCACTTGGAGTGTGGATAGCTTCCTCTGTGCCTGATCTTTGTTTCACTTAAATAGTATTATCAGACCCAAATTCCATAAAATTATGCATGGAATTTAAGGCTGTGTTCACACCTAAGATTTAATCCAGCTTCAGACCACTTTCAGAAGAAAAAGAAGAGCTGGCTTTTCTACCCCACTTTTCTCACCCATTCAAGGGGACTCAAAGTGGCTGACAAAGCGTTCTATTCTTCTCCCCACAACAGAACACGCTGTAAGATAGGTGGGGCTGTGATAGCTCAGAAGAGAGCTGTGACTAGCACAAGGTCACCCAGCTGGCTTTGTGGAGCAGGGCTGAATCGAAGTGACAAGCTGTAAATGACTCAGAAAAACCATCTAATGTGGAAAGAAAATTACTGGTCACTTTGTTGATGTGTTCTCTCACTCTGGACTGAAGCTGGATTAAATCTTAGGTGTGAATGCAGCTTAAGTCTTGTATGTTACACGTTGGGATGAGCCATAACTTAGTGGTAGAGCAAATTGCCTGGAAAGTTGTTGGTCACAAGTCTAATCCTCATCACCTGCCCAGGAGTAAGCAATTGCACACTGCTTTGCCAAAAAAACTGGATGGAGGTTTCCCGTGAAGTCAGCCAGGAATAGGACCTAATTCAATGATACCCAACTGCTGCTACTAATACTACTACTATTAATGTGATTTCTTGCTTCTCCTATTATTACTTGAGGTGTTACTTATCATTAGCAAGCATTACCCCCTGTTAAGAACCATATCAATAATAACTCACTGGTTTCTTGTATGTGAGTCTGGTAGTTTAAACAATGGCCCTTAGCCGCCACAATGAGGGGCAATGAACTCAGAATGTGAAGCATAACATCTTGTAAAATGGAAAGTGCTAGAGGAAAAATCTGTTTAATCAGGGTGCCAATGCATGAAACTGAAGTTTTTCATGGTCTATAGATTTTGTGGTACTAATTTTGCATGTGGCTTAAAGCCAAAACTGATGAATCAACTGAAGTAATTTTGTCTCAGCATTAATGGATTTTCACTTCATTAAAATGTATATGCATGGAAAGAACAGGGAGAAAATAAAGCAGTACATTCAGGAACTAGCAGAACTGCATTTTATATTGACTACTATTGAAAACAAAAGGAATTTGAACTGTTCTATTTCAGTCCTCCTTCAGGTAAATAATTGCTTTGGTAGAGGAATGAGAGAAGCAGTTTGTTTCCTTAAATTCAGTAGGATGACTAAGAAACTTCAGTAGAAATTGGAATAGCTGGTTTTACACCTAAGGTTTAATCCAGCTTCACCTTCAGAGCAAGAGAACACATCAGCCAGTAATTTTCTTTTCCCATTATCTATCCCAAAGGTGAATTTTCTGAGTCATTTAGCACTGAAAGAAAACAGCTTGGGTGCGTCTTCACGGCATAGTTATCTCGAATTCAAAACGTTTTGAGTTTGCGCAGTTCAGACGGCACTTCGGATTAACACGGTATTTCCGTGTTAAAGGACGTTATCCCGATTAGAAATAAATCCTGATCTCAACAGGTCTCACTCCGGATCGGGCGTCGATACGTGTTTCCTTTTTAACTGTGTGGACAGTATCGTTCCGGGATGAGATTCAGTGTTAAGGCTGTCCCGCCCCCCCAATCGCACTGTAACCAATGGCTGAACGTATTAGAAGCACGTCATGTTTAGGGTTTCCTTCATTGAAAAAATCCACCCTCAAACACCCACTATAAACCTCCAGTCCTTAAAGCTGAAACACTGTATCAATCTAAGCACTTCACACCTTTAAAACAATGTTGCAATTTTGCGCAATTTCAGACCTTTGAAGGTTCGGAACAGTCGCTTTCAGCCCCCTTAAGGGTGAGAAGGCTTGTCAGCCACTTAGTCCCTTGAAGGGTGAAAACAGAATGTCAACCGCTTTGAGCCCCCTCTAGGCTACTTTGCCTGTGGTCACACCTAAGGTTTAATCCAGTTTCAGTTCACTTTCAGAGTGAGAGAATACACCAGCAAACTGACAAGCTGGTTTTCTTTCAGGGTTAATAACTCAGAAAATCCACCTTTAGACTAGATAATGTGGAAAGAAAACTACTGGTCACTTTGCTGATGTGTTCTCTCACTCTGAAGGTGGAGTGAAGCTAGATTAAACCTTAGGTGTGACCACAAGCCAAGGTTTTAATCCAGCTTCGGTCCCTGTGAGGTGGGGGGGCGGAGTTCCCTCCCGGCCACGGGGGGGGGGGGGAAGAGCAAGCGAGGAGCCCCCTTCGCCCTCTTGTCCACCCCTTGGCTCTCCTCCTCTGCGGGGCAAAGTGGCGGCAAAGCGGGGGAAAAGCGGCAGCGGAGCCCCAGGGAGAAGCCGCTAGTGCCGCAGCGCCGCAGCGCCTGGATGAATGGATGGATGGATGGATGGATGGGTGGGTGGATGGGTGGATGGGTGGATGGGTGGATGGATGGATGGATGCTGCTGCTGTTGCTGCTGCTGCTGCTGCTGCTGCTGCTGCTGGGAAGGGGGAGGGTGGACTGGGCAGGGAATTCCCGGCGGAGCATGACGCAAAGAGAAGGGAGGGTGGGATCCTGGCAGGGAAAACCAATCACAGGAGAGAGTGTGGGCAATGGGCAGGAGGACAATGCTGCCATGTGGACTCCGAGTATTGATCCCGCGTTAAGGCTGCCATCGGAACCGGATCAACTTGCAAGTCGTCTGGACAGCCTTGTTCCGTTTCTTTTATTTTGAATTCTTTAAACTGAAATAACACATGCCATGAAGACGCGCCCCTTGTCACTTTGCTGATGTTTTCTCTCACTCTGAAAGTGGACCGAAGCTGGATTAAACCTTAAGTGTGACCACAGTGTTGAGTGATAGTGAGTTCAGTTCAGGGGCAGTTCTAGCCATGCAAGAAGCTGCTTTTCATTCTCATGTGTGAACGGAAAGCGGGAAATAGCAGCTGAATGAATAGGAGTTTTAGTTTTAAGTATTTTAGATGTTTATAATGAGCATTAATGCATTGTGCATTATTCACCCATGAGATGACATCAAGACTAAAGAAGGCAAGGAGAGGAATTGTTTCCTAGAAGTAAATGGGACATTGTGAATTGTATGAAATAAATAAGAAGGGAAGGCTAACAAATTCTCATTACCTCTTTCTGACAGCATCCTAATAGTCACTAAAATGTTGTTATAGTTCTGTTAAATGAAGCTATGTAGTCATTTTCTTTTCTGCTGTCTAAAATGGAAAGCCTATTAGAAACTGGTTAAGCTTCTATGCAAAAATTATTAGGACCTGTCTGCACTTACCTCTTATATTCCATAATAGTGGGTCAAAACAGAGCAATCCATTCCAAGATAGGATAGATTATTCTTGGCTGGTGTCAGCACTGTTTGCACAGTGACATCATCCAGACCAGCGCCCATGGTGGCCCTGAATGTCACACAAGCTTTGGAGCCATTCTCCACAAGGTCCAATAGCCAGGAATGAAACTGTCCAACCTCAGGGTGCCTGAGGGATCCATTTTGCTGATGCAGAATGGGACACTGCCAAAATGGACCTTTACTTTCTGCATGCCTCTGTGTTCCAGATTAGGCTCTGCTGGTATGCCTGCAGACCTCAGTACCAAGATCTACCAGCAATCCAGATCAGGAGCTTCTACATCAGGGAATTTCACCCATTTTCATAATTTGGAATCTGTTCCTGTAAAGTATCTAGTGCTTAAATAATAAATGGGTGAATTATGTTAAGTGTCCGGTATTTGGAAACAGTCCAAAGAATCAATGCTGTACACATTTAACTCTTATAACCCCTTTGAGCACTGTGGGATTTGCTTCTGAATCTACATGCACAGCGTTAGTGTATAAGTGAAGAAAAAATAAGGAATATAAGAAATGTGATTCCTTACTATTGTAAACGTGAACTAGATTAAAAATTACCTAAAACATATGTTAAGACAGTGGTTCTCAACCTGTGGAGTGCGACCCCTTTGGGGTTGATCTGTTCTTTCACAGGGGTCATTATGAAGTAGCAATGAAAATAATTTTATGGTTGGGGGTTAGGGTTAGGTTAGGGGTCACCACAACATGAGGAACTATATTAAAGGGTCGCAGCATTAGGAAGGTTGAGAACTACTGTGTTAGGAGAACCTTCCAGTAAGAGGAAAAGTAGCTTTTTAATTATTTTCCCTTTCATATTCCCGTGATGATTTTCCCTTACTTTGTGTCTAAACAAGGAAACAAATATAGTTTATGGGAAATTGTAATTTCTTTTTCAGACAAGTAATATGTAGAATAAGCAGAATTTAAGGAAGCATCTCTACCTGATGAGAGATGCAGATGGAAAATTTAAGTTTTAGCAGAATGAGCAAAAACAGCTGTCCTTCCTCTATATACATTAATTTTAGGATCTCTGGCAACTGTACAATTTTAACTCTGTACTTCTGAGGCTACTAGCTAAGGCAGTGGGGTTATTTTGTAAAAGAAACTGACACTTCTACACAGAGCAGGACAAATCACATTAACAGGCATTGAATTCCAGGAGACCTCATTCTCTCTTCACATATTTGACGACTGCAAAATCTGGCCTTTGAAATGTTATAAAATTCCAATTTCTATCAGCCCCAGATAGCACACTTAAATACGTTTGTATTTCTGTCCTGCTCTTTGCCTGAAGGTCTCAGGATGGGTCATAATAAAATCACTATAATAACAGATAAACGCTGTTAACTTTTAAAAAAGTTAGAAAGTGTCTGCTGCCGCTTATCTCATGAAAGGCCACAGTTTCGCCACTGTTGGCAAATTCAGCTTAACAATGAAAGATTTCCAACAGAAGTCAAGGATGTTTCATCTAATGTAGGGAACATAAGTTGAATTAATATTGTCCTTTATTGTCTTTTGCCGGTAATGTCTGCTATGGATAAAAAAAGTATTTGATACATTTTCTTAAAGTTGCTCAGTTGTGCTCCTGAAAAGCTTTGTTGATTTCCTTTAATCAGAGGAGTGCAAAATGCTGTGCAGCCTCTTAAATGGGAGGCAAAGGTATACTAGCCTCCCTTTGTTGGCTAAGTACATTTCAGTCCATCACATGAAGGCATAGATTTCTGGGTTCCCTTTTCCTATGCTGGACAATTAATGCTGAAGATGTAAAGCACAATACAGTACAGGATAGCCCCATCTCCTGAGGCTGAAGAATGGTTTTTATTTTGGAAGAATACTGTTTTTATTGCCGTAGTTAACTATATCCTTGACCTATTTTCCTCATCTTTGAGAATGAATGGGGGGTGTCTGTTAATAGATGATCTTGCTGTAAGACCTCTGGCAAGACTGGACCATTTTCTGGTCAAATTTGTGCTTATATCATTCTTTCCCCACTGCTGGGCTCATGGGCCAATTATTGTGCCCCACCCCCGATTCTGATAGAGAGCCTGAACTAAGCCTCAAGCAAAAGATGTGGATCCAATAATACTTCCAACTCTCAACATGATCATTTTGGGGAGTACAACAACTCCTCAGAGCTTAGGGGTTTGGCTAATCTCTCTGGTTTGAGAGCCTGGGACACACAGAACCTCCATTTTGGCTGGATTCAGCTTCATTCAATTGGACCTCATCCAGACAACTGTCCAGAAGCTGAACAGCCCGAACTGATGTAGATGGTATTACTACTGGATTCACATCTTTTGCTTGAGGCTTGGGTGGCTACCATAGTAAAAGAAGCCTATACCCAGATCAGATGAATTAGTTTTTCTGCCCACAGTTATCCAAGCCCTTGTGATCTCAAGACTAGATTCCTGCAGTGTTACCTACATCAAAATGTCTTTGAACATGGCCCAGAAATTAGAGCTAGTCCAAACCACTGCAACTCTAATTTTATTTTCCTTGAGTTAAGATGCTATTTCTTTAGAAAATATTCTTTAGTCTTCTCATTTTCAACTTCTTTATATGACCTTAATCTGGTGATCTTATTCTCCAGTCTACACTTCTAATAAACTCCTTCCTAGTCTGCCCTTGAAGATGGTTCTAAAGCTGCAGCTAGTGCAGAACGTAGCAGATGGTCTGTTGATGGGTACTGCTAGGTCAGACCATGTCCTGATGGTCCTTAAAGGACTGCACAGCTTGCCAATAAGCTGCCAAATTCAATCCATTATGCTAACAAATGAAGTCCTAGGGTGTTTTTCCACTGTCACTAGAAGTACCCATTAAGTACCCATTAATGGGTATGTAATGGCATTTTTGTGCTCATTAATGGGTACTTAATGGGTACTTCTAGTGACAGTGGAAAAACACCCCTGAAGGACTTTCTCTGTGGTAGCCTCCAGGCCATGGAATAACCTCCTTTCTGAGGCATGTCTGGCCTCTTCACTGTATATAGTTAAATGTATGGTGAAGAAGTGTTCCTTCCCCTTTCAGGGGTGGTTTGTTGTTTTTTGTGCCATGAGACCCTTGGGTATAGGGAGAGATAGAATAAATTAATTTGATGATGTACTTTCTTGCTTCCTTTCAGGCCTTTTTGATAGCCAGGTTCCTCTGTAATCACTGCTGCTGCAGGGTACATAAGCTGATTTGTTTCCTTTAATGATGTGGACCTAATGTCTTTTACTGCTCTGTCTGAGATTTTCTCATGCTTTGGCAAGTCCTTCTTAGCTACCATTTTTGGTACAGGCAAAAAATAATGCTCTTTATTAGGTGATTTTGTATTTGAAATACTTCTGTCTTTTAGTTACCTTTTGGCAAGGTTAACAACCTTGATGGAGTGCTTTCTGGCTTTCCTTGATGTTCCTTGCTGTTCTGTCCTTTCTTCTCACAGTGCTACCTGCTCATTTTCTGGTAATCCTTTCTCTGATTGGATGTTTTGGTGGAGTTTCTCCAGTTTTATGTTCATAAAGACCTCACATCTCATTATAAAGCAATGCCAATTTGCTAGTCTGTATTTAATGCTTTTTGAGTCTGGATTTTTGTCTTGCCAGATTTCATACATTTTTTTCTATAATATTGGTGTCTTGATAGGTTTAACATGAAGTATCAGGTCCAAATTCCTTAGTTTTTTGCAGCGGTATGTTTTTTGTTGTTAAATTTGTCCTTCCAGTAACACTTTATCATAAAGTGTCCAACAACTCCAACATCTGATACGATCCTTGTTGACTTAGGCAATTACTGATAAAGTGTAAGATTCATTTTTCTGATTTTTCCTTATTTAAAGGGTTAGAGACATTTTGTGTGGCTCTTCAGCAGAGGCCTGTCTGTTCTGTGTGGCCCTTGAACACATCAAGGAAGGTGGTAGTGGTAGTGATACCATCAAAATCTTGCATCTCTCTTCTGCCCGGGATAGAAAAGCTACTGTGAATATAGTTTATTTTTATTTATTTAAATTTTTATCCTGCCCTATATCTAAAGGTCTCGGGGCAGGTTACAAAATATAAGGAACAGTTAAGTTTCAAGGCAAACAGCAGTTTTCAAAAGTCTAATTTTCTAGGGAGTAAAGCATAATACAGTAGATAGCATTTTTTTAAAAATGAGTTGCAGCAAGATAATCCTGTTGTCTGAAACAGTGGTTGAAATCTACTACAAAGGCTTAATTATTTTTAAATAACAATATGACTGTGAATTTAATGCATCATCTAATTTAGTCCTTAGAAAGAATTGTGCAGAAGTTGGGGTAGAAGAGATGAGAAGTAAACTGGTTCTCTTTTTATATTCCTCCCTGTATTGCCCTTGACTTGAAGTCAAGGACAAACATCACAACATCCTTCCTGGTAAAACAGGCAAATGAAGGAGTACTTATGATTTCCACATTCATAAATCATGAACATTTAATGAGTGAAGAACCTGTCTATACCAATATATATATATATGTTTTAAAAAACCAACAATCTAAGTTTTTCACGGTTTATAAGGAAATCAGCAGTAAAATGAAGTCTTCAGTCAATAGTGGTCCCTATGTTCCTGGCAGTCCATGGTTTGTGATAGCAGTTCTGTGGTATCTTTTTCTGTCTCCCACAAGTAACAAATGAGCCAGAACCACTGAAACAGTCAGCTATGTGGTAGATCCAACGCTGGTGGTATTCCGTATGGCCAGAGGACATCTTTCTTGTCTGGGCTACTCTTCTTTTTCCTCTCATTTGTAAGGGGGGGGGGGGAATGGAGTCCTCAAATGCTATTTTCTTTCAAGTATGAACAGGGATCATTAAGGTTTGAAAATGTGAAGTGTTATATTTCTCAGACAGACCACTTTCTCAGGTCTGCATGAGTATGTAAAAGTTTCCTCGTTGATTTATGGCATTTACCTGCCTCCTTTCTCAAAATGTGAGAAATCAAGAGGCAGAGGTTTTGCTGACCTCTTTACTAACACCAGTTGCTCTCTCAAACCAGCCACTTGATGGTACTGTGTTTGTAATTAGGTGCCATCAAGTCTAGGGACATATTGAGAGACTGACAATAGCAGAGACTTCCTGGAGTTCAAGGAACTGCAGGTAAAGATTGATTTTTCTCACTAAGGGCATCATTAGAAGTTAAGTCAAATGTGTTGTTTCTGGTTCCTACTGAGCGGTTGGCTTCTGGGTTCATTTGGTGACAGGAAAGTTCCTCCCACAGCAGTTTCATGGAAGTTGTTGTCAATCAAGCTGTGTGCATTCTGCACTCTTTTGCAAGAATGATCTGACTTTTCGCTGCTCCCACTCCATTACCGGTGTTTTTGTTGCTATGCCATTGTTGTTTTCTTTCTTGTTCCAATGAAAGTGGTTCTTCCCTTTAACTCTGAATTAATAGAGGTTCTGCTCTATAGCCAGAGATTACATTGAAGCAATTGCTTTTCCTACATATATTTATTTTTAATGGTACATGAAAATGCATCATTACTATGTTTATGACTTAAGAGTCTTAAATAAACACTGTACTTCCTAATGTTTCACTGCACTAGACAGAGCTGGCTGCATCCCAACACCTGTTTTATATGGCTTTGTAATAAGCACACATACAAGTGCCAGCACATGTGGTCTCTTGCATTGAAATAGTTTTACTTGCATGTGGAGTGCAGGTTTGTGAAATCTTGATGCCCGTTAAGAATGCTTGATTAAAGATAGAAAATTATTAATGAATTAAAAATGTACTATTTCTAGAGACTAGTTGTAAAAATAAGACATTTGTGATATCTTTGTTTTGTTTGCAAAAGAATTGTAGTTTTCCTATCATCCAGGCAATTGAACAAAGCCATTTATGTGTGGAAAAGAAAAGGGGTTTAATTGTCCTTTAAATCAGTAGTGGCTAACATTTTTTGCAGAGGCTGCATGTCAAATCGGTTATGGCTGAAATGTGAAAGTGAGGTACATGAAGCCATTCACTGAGTTACTGCTTACTAATTTAAATTGGGTTTGCCTTCCATAACAATGTGATTTCATTGTTAATTTCTACAACTTCTTACTTTCACTCTTCTTACTAACAGCTACTTTCCACTAACCCTTTAACATCTTATTTAATTAGCTAGTTTGCCACAGCATATATACAGTACATATCCTCCAAAGAGTCAAAATGGGCACACATCATTCTCTTTTTCTCCTTAACACATCCTGAAGCCCTTGAATCTCCCTCCCTTTCTCAGTCAGGAAATCATAGGCCATTTCTGCACAGACTTTTAATGTACATTAAGTATTTATGATGATCTAGGAGGTCCTGAATCCCACTGATATGGCTCTGTCTGCTTTAGATGGAGCCTGATCCTGATTAGGGAGACCTTTACTCTGGACCACTGGTAGACTTATTTAATCAGGTCTACCAGTGAATCAGTGGCCCTGATCCAGAACACAAGAGGTATGAAGAAGGCATGCCTTCTGTGTTCAGGGCTACCGGGGACACAATTCAGTGGTGTATTATAGTGCGTTACCAAAAAGCACTTCCCAGAGGCCCCAAGGCTTTTGTTCCTAGCCCTTGTAAGCATGAGGGTATAGCCACAAAGCTCAAATGAGCTTTGAGGCCACTGGGTGGTCTAGTCTGGATCAGCACCAGATGGCACAGATCCTGTCCATACCTTCTCATGGTCAAGATCAGTAGCCCCACTGATTATGCAGGTAAGTGCAGAAAAGGTCATTACTCTGAAGGCATCTCATACTTTAAGCTGAACTGGGAAGGAAACTGCTTAAGCAAACAGGGAGTGATTTCCTACTTGTTCAGTGGATAGTGCCCTTTTGGATGTGAGGACAGACTGCAGTGTAAGGTAAGTTTTAGCCTTATATTTGGGACAACTGTTTGGAAGGTTTTTTGTGTGTGCTTATTCTTAAAGAGGTGACTTTTAAAAGCCCTGTCTGATTGCACCCTAAGTAAAATATATCACCTGCCACATCATGTTGCATGCATCACAGATTGTTTAATTTTAGCAGACTCTGTGTATTGATTTCAGTAGACTTTGTTCATTACAATTCTTACACAGAAATGATTGTTATATCTTAGCACACTTAGGGCACATTAAAAAAAAACGAATACTGCAGAACATGCTCCCCTTGTGGGAAAATGTTTCTAGATTCTTTCTTGCGTGGGTGTTCTATAAGAGAAAAATGCAAACACAAGGGCTATAGACAGTAAATCATTCACGGTATTCAAAAATCCACAGGCGACGTGAATGTACTCTATGGACATTGATTTCTGGAACACTATACTTGGAGCTAACTTGAATTAATATCACCCACGATATCATATGCTGTGGGTTTATGTTGCCAAAGACTATGTGGATACATCACCTCACTTCTGGCTTTAAATCTGCTCTCATTCAGTAAATGTAAAAACTTCCTGCTTGGATCACAAAAGCAGTCTTTTTACATGGACCTGATCTAAGTACATATTTTTTAAGATGCTGCTTCTGAAAGCAGTTTTTCTTTCAAGGCTTGTTTGTTCTATCCAGAGTTCCGGGCAGAAGCAGAAATGTTTACATAACTGTCGCTGTCAGATGGAATATTTTACTACACTTCCACCACAATCTATTTAACATGGACTAGGGTCAAAACCTGAAAGGCCCAGAAGAATGTTCAGTAAGCAAGATTGCAATGAATGAAATGAGTCTTCTGTTTCAAAGGAGGAATTGATGTAGGAGTACAAATGTCTACTCCAGCAAAACAATAAAAATGAAAGGAAGTGGGAGTTTGCTGGTAATCCTTACACCCAAGACTTCGTGGATGGTATTAAGATGCGGAATGGCTGTTCATTTTGTTCTTCTATTTAAACTGTCTAGATAGAATGCTCGTGAAAGGTTGACAGCAAATAACTTAATAAGTGAATCCCTACAGATGAAATATACTTCCATGACTTGAATATCTATGTGCTTGCAGAGAAGAATATTTCAGCAGGATCTAGCTCGTGCACAGCCTGTGATAGTCTTTGGCCTTTTGCACACTTACCGGTAGTCTGATATAGTGTGGGATCTATCCCTCTTCAGGGCCTCTTTTCCACACCGCACTGCAGTGTAAAGAAACCCCATCCCCCACTACCAGGATACAGTGTGGTTCAGTCTAAGATGGCCAGAATTGCCCCCTGTACTGGGATACTGGTAGACCTGGGTTTTTTAAGTCTGTCAGCATTCTGGAGCAGTTCCGGTTTAGCAGGTGAACACAGTTGGGTGGTGCACCAAATTGCATTGCCAAAATGTGTCCTCCTAGGCCTCCGAGGACAGGAACTTTAGCCATTAGAGCCCTCCTGAGTGCAGGGCGGAATCAGGCCTGACCTGAAACAGTTCTGGAACAGTGGGATTGTTGCAGCTGGAAATGGTGCCTTTAGGAGCCATTTCAGCTGGAACATGGCTCCCTTGCAGTTGCAGAAATGGCATATGTGAACCATGTACACTGGAGCTGTATAGAGGAATCATTCCAACATCATTGTGGGAAGGTCATATTAAAAGTTGACCTATGGTTTCTATCCTGCAATATGTGTACCAGTTATCTCTTGAGAGTGCTTTTTCAGTACCGAATAGTCTTTTGTTATGTTTTGCTTTTCTCTGTGTGTAAAATTGCTATGTTTTCCTGTTTGTCAGTGGGCATTGAAGAAGATGATCTGGAGGCATCATTGACAGTTCTGGCTCCAGTTACAGTGCAATTTGCTTTTGAGCAGTAATACTGATAAAACTAGTAAACAGGCAGAAAAGGGCTATGCAGCTGCAGTGGGATCAGAGGTAATAGATGGGTTGCTTTTTCATATAAATACAAAAAAGGGACTTTTCACTTTTTGCCTTCCCTGGGAAAAAAGTCCCAGGGTGCCAAAGTTGTTGAATGGTTTGGATGTCCCATTCCAGGGTGCCCAAACCAAAAGTGAAGAAGAAGAAAAGTTGGCTTTTCTACCCTGCTTTTCTCACCCATTTCAGGGGACTCAGAGCAGCTGACAAAGCTTTCTATTCTTCTCCCCACAACAGAACACCTTGCGAGGTGGGTCAGGCTGGGAGAGCTCAGAATAAAGCTGTGACTAGGCATCCATCCTAGTATCCATTGATACATCTGTCATCCATATATTTGTCTAACCCTCTCTTAAAGCCTTAAAACCCTTGTCTTCCCAGATAAATTGACATTAGCCATATTAGCTTCTCGAATATGTTTTACTTAGAAAAGTGTTGCTGTTCTTAGGGCAGGGGGAGATCAACATGCCATCCTTTCATTTTCCTTTGTACTTGCTACCAACAGGACTTGCGGGACACATCATCTAATCTCAACTCCACAAAAGGCACCATCGTCACAAAGCCATGTATTGTCAGAGAGAGAATCTCCATCTTAGAATAATGATACATAATTTATTTTGAGTTCAGTGTAGCAATACCGTAAAGACCTTACTCTAGGTCAGAATGCCATTGCATTCTGGTGTAACAGTATCATGTATTTGAGAAACATGGAAAGCCTCCAAAAATGAAATTTGGCTGGAATTCCTTGAACAATAAGCAAATACCTGTAAGCTTCCGAATACTGCAATGTGGTTTAACTTTCTGTTGATATAAAATGTAAACTCTGCATTGAACGGAAAAAGAAACTTGTCCTCTTGTTAAAATCCTATGTTTTGGCTTAAGAAAATAGAAAAAAGAAATTAATTAAATATGTTCCAGATAACCTCTTCAATATTGTTTTTTCACTATATTTAGCTATAGTGAACATCTTTCTTTTATCTGTCAGTGTTGCTGCTGTTTCAGTGGAAGAGAAATTCAAGCTAGCAGTATCTGTTGAAATACTTATCTACAGATGAAGTTATTTTTAATATATTCTATTTCTGTGAAATAGTTACATTTCCTGTAATGTAAAAGTTACATTTTCTGTGAAATAGTTACATTTTTTGTAATGATGTTACCAGTTTCTAAGGACTACACTATAAATATATCAAATTGCTTTTCAAAATATTGAATTTATTTACAGTTTTTAAAACGTTTCTATACAACTTCTTCATTCTAAAATCTTGAAGTGGTGTACAATATAACTTAAAAAGTTAAAAACAGCCAAAAAATATGAAAATGATTTTAAGAACTGGCTGAGGATAAGAAAAATGACATTCATGTTGAGAAACAACTGGGGGAATATATAGGTTTTCAACAGAAGAGCATTCTAGGCGATTGGTGCCACCACAGAGAAGTCCTTACTGTGTAATACTGCAAGATGACATTCAGCAGTTGATGGTAACCACAGCAGAATCTCCCCCCAGACTTAAGTGAAAGCCATACAGCTTTCTTCAGCCTACAGCAGTGGCGCAACATTCGATTGAAGTAAAAAGTTGTTGATCAATCAGCATCTTTTTACTTCACTTTTTCAGGGACCTGCTGGGACGCTGCTGTGGACAGTGGTGTGTACTGTCTCACAGCCAGGAAGCCACATCGAAGGGCAGCACAGCATCCGATTACCCTGTCACATAGACTGGAAGCAGCTACACCAGTTTCTGATCATCATGTCTGTCAGGCGGGAAGCGATGCCAGCAGGACAGCCTGGAAGCACCCAGTCTTCCTGGTCTATACTGCAATCTAAGACATACCCTGGTTGTTAAGGGCCTTATTTATCAAGCATGAAACCTTGAATCTGGCCCAGGAGCTGATTTGCAACCAGTGCAACTGCTTCAGTGGAGTTAATAGGTGTGTCCGGACTTACAGATACTGCACATTCCGATGAGCAGTTGGGGCGTGGGGATCACACTTAATGCCTGATCCTGCATAGCAGCAGCACATTATGCCGCCACTGCTTCAAATTTACCTGCTGCAGAATGATAAGCACTCACTCTGCAGTATCTGGTAAATTTGAATGTTCCTGCCAGTCCGGACAGCATGTCAAGAACAGCAAACAAGAACTGAGCCTGCAGCTCGGCTCCCATTGGCTGTCCCATCCCATGAGACGCCCACCTCGCCATGCATGCCACAGAAGTATCACAGGTTTCTCTGAGAAAGCTGCGGGGAGGCTGCTGGAGTCAGGATTGCGTGTCATGGCTTCGCAGCAAGTAAGATGTGCTTTTTTTTTCTAACAGTGGATTTTATTCCACTAACCTGGTTACAGCCATTTTGTGCGTATGTGAGCAGGCATCCCACTGTACCACCTGTTCATTGCATTTATACTAGTTCCAACTTCTAGAGCAGGTGCAAGGATAGGCTCATACAGGGCACATTAGAGTAATCTAACTGTAAAGTTACCAGGACATAAACCTCTGTGACAGGCCATCCTTGAGTTCTGCTGGACAGCTTGTGTTTTATTCCAGAATATCCAAATATAGCTGAATAAGTAACCAATGTCTGGCTGCAGCCTTTGTTGTACCGAACAAAAACAACAACCGGAAACACATCACCTTGTCAGGGGGTTCAGTGTCATAAGGATGTGGTATTTTTTTATTTATTATAGTGAATACCCTTTGGTGAATGACGGGCCCAAACTGACAGACTCCTTCATATTTTTTTAAAAAAACAGCACTTCATTATTCTCTTCCCTATTACTGCCAACCTGTCCTTCTGGAATTACCAACTCCCATTCCCACTCACTGTCCAAAACCCACAGCAGCTGATAAAGCAGAAATATCATCAAGAAGGAGAAGGAATTCTGTGACTGTTGAGTATTCCTAGGCATTGTGCCCTAAAAGGCATTCTTGGGTGCTCTTTCCCAAAATTGGTCAATGGACCCTGTTCAGTTCTTAAGCATCTATTATTCTCTTTTTCTGAAGTGTGTTTTCCTGTAAAAATGTGTTTGTACTTTTAAATATCAAGCGTCGTAACTAACAGGCTGAAAGTTCTAAATGTACGAAAGCCCATGCATAATTCCATGCTGAGAATGTGTTAGTATTTTCACTCTACTTCTAAAGAGCCTGCCTGTAAATTCTATTAAATTTCACATCAGCCCCCACACATTCTTCTAATTCCGGTTTAGCCAAGCTTGCTAGCTCTTTCCTTTTCAGGTTTGCAAAGACTTGTGCAATCTGTTCTTCCATTGCTTAACTGTTAATAATTGGAGGAAACTGACCAAGTTAAATAGTGTAAGGAGTGCGTTAGCAGTTGCCACAGAAACAACCGTCCAATATAAATATCTTATTGCTCTTCTATTTATCATCTGTTTTCAGGGCAGTTTAAGCTGCTGGAACAAGACCGTGATATTAAGGAGCCAGTGCAGTATTTTAACAGTGTGGAGGAGGTGGCTAAAGCATTTCCTGAACGAGTTTACGTCATGGAGGAAATAACATTCAACGTTAAGGTAGCCCCTAACCAAATATTTATCCCCACTACGGTTAAACACTTTCCTTATACATGGTAATTGAGCAACTCTGTGTTGTAGGGAAACTAATTTGGGATTACTGAGTTGCCTTAGTTTGGTGGTTTTTAAACTGCAACCTAACTGCATACATTTTTCCCCAAAATAAGCAGCCATTCCTGCTGATCAGTGTAAAATATATGTATAAAGGCTTTGTACACAAGGGAACTATCTCCAGTAACTCCTACTCTTTTCCAAACTATTTAACTGGAGTAATGCCTGCAGAGTTTGTACAGATTTTATTGTCTTACCCCCTTCTCCTTCCCCTCCAACCCCTTAGATTTTATTCAGCTAAGAAACAGCTGTTTCATTCACTCTCCAGAACATTTTGGACTGTTCAGAGACTGTGTGAACTATGATGGGAGGTGATCAGCAATGCATGAAGGAGGGGGGAAAACTTATTAGCCTTTTTAAAATATAGCATTATTTTAATTTTTGTATATGCATGTGATTATGAAAGTTGTGAAACTTTAACACTGTTAAAATACAACTTTGGGTGATTCTGCAATGGCCAATATACTGTTGGGGGTGGGGCGCTCCCTTAGATCACACCAGGGTGTGGAAGGGAGGCTCCTAGTAAGTTGCTGGTCTGGTGTACTGGCTATTGCAGTCCTACAAGTCTGCAGGGGACACTGGGGTTGCTATTTTTCTGGGAATTCCATTTCATTGAACTGCACTCTGAATGGGCAGATGTTAGACAAGAAGGATTACAGTGTATTATGTAGCTAAACTGTGGCTGTGTTTTCTGCATTGTCCTTTGAATAAGTTCATCTGTGTTTATTGCAGGAGGAAAAACATGGTAAGATTATTAGCACCAAAGGAGAAGTTTCAGTCCCTTGCACAGCTCAGCATAAAAGCTAAACAAAATTTGTCTGCGTGTGATCTGTAGCTGTCCAGTGGCTACACTAAGTTGTATAAGCTGTGTTCCCCAGCTTGTGCTTAATATACTCCAGGGCTACGTCTGTACTAGCATGCAAAATGATCTCCATTGAGTTTTATAGTGGAAATAGATCAAGGCTACATGGATTGCACTATGAAACACTGCAATCACTGGTAAAATTTCTACAGTGTTCTTCACATTTCCAGGAGAATGGTTCTCTTGGCGTGAAGTCCACTGCCTTGTTATATGCTTCTTAAATCAAAGAATAACGTACCTCTGCCCTTCTTCTGCCTCATCAGAGCTTAAGTGGGAGAGCCAGCTTCACTTAGTGGCTAAACAAGAGGACTTGGATAGCAGAGATTCTGGATCAAAGCAAGAAGCTTATTAGATGAGCCTTAGTAAGGATATATGACTGTTGTCTTGCTGTTTAGCTGAGCACGGGCAGCACTGAGAAAGGTGCAGTCTATGTTCTGCTCCTGGGCTAATAGAAGTGATATAATGGGAGTTCTTATAAGGACATGTGAAGCAATACTGAATGCTATATCTCTCCATTCCATCTCAGTAAGAAAAGAAAAGGTACCATAGACCATGTGATCATGTGCAATTTGCTAGCTGCAACTCTGGTCTTTTCCATACTTGTTAGCCCAGTTCAAGACTGGAACAGACGGGTTCCAGCTGCTGGACTGCTCCTTATGTCCCAGAACAATCCTTCCACATTTGCAATGCTGTTCCAGAACAGCCCCCAAATTGGCTCCAAACTTTGAAGCCAGCTTCCAGGTTCTATGATGGCTAGATAGTAAAGTTCCTGGACTCTGAGCCCTAGGGGTACCCATTTCAACAGCACAATTTGATGCTCTGCCAAAATGGAAATCTCTCTGCTAAACTGGAGCAGGGAGATGTGCATCTCTCCACACCACACATCTCCCTGTTCTGTTCCTGAGGCCTCCGGTCTGTCAGTATCCTATTCTAAAGAACTATTTTGGCCACCCACTCCCAACTATGTTTTGTCCAGTGAAGGAGTGGCCTAGGAAGGGGAGGGGCCTCTGGATTCCATCCTGACCCAGTCCAAAGCTAAGTGCAGAAAAACCCTCTGTCTGCGTGGGGCTTTCTAGTTCCATCAGTAATTATGGGATAATGAACTAATGTAATACCACAGATTTCAAAAGACTGTGCGGTTTATAATAAAATCTGGCATTAAAAACAATCACAGTAAATAATGGTCACTATTTCGAGCAATGTCAAATACATGGTTTTAAACAGCTTTTTAAAGTCTTCAACAAAAGAGGTGCTCTTATCCCATTTGAAGAGAGTACAAGAAAGCAGGGGCTGCTACTGAAAAGACTTTCTTTCTAACCCTGGTTCCTGATAATACCCAAAGTATTCAAGGTCTAAAGAATGAGCTAAAGTGCACAGGGTGAGTAGTGGTTGGTTGGACAGGAGAGACAGGCTCACATATACCCAGAAGCTAAACTCTGTAAGGCTTTATACTTTAAAGATCCAGGTCCAACACTTTAAGCATACAAGAAATCAGTGCAGCAACTGGAGCAAGGGAGTCTCTTTGACATATTTCCTGTGGTTAGTTAATAAATGGGACGGTGCATTTTGGACCAACTGTAGCTGCTGCATCATATTCAAAGGTAGCCCTAGGTAGAGCATGTGTGAGGTAGCAAAGACCTGAGTCACTGAGCTTGTTTGTCTAGGTAAGGGCAGAGCTAAACACATTTGTGTGAATGCTTCCCATATGATATATTTTGTCTGTTGCTCAAAAAGGAGGGATGGATCTATGAGAACCCTAAAATCAGACACTTTGTGTAAGAAAGGACACAAAGAAAGAACTGGATATTAGGATCTGTCTACTGACTAACTAGAGGATTCAGGCAATGTAGAGGAACCTTCTAGTACCTCTAGTGAACCTAGTACTTCTAGTACCTTCTAGTGAACCTTTTGAGCTCAGTGTGTCAAAATTCACAAGAAAACCTAGCTTAACTCGGGTGCTGTGCCACATCTAGAAATATCCATAATTTTGTGATATTTGTAGCTCTAGTAAAAAAAAATTTGATATATGTATTTTATTAAAAGCAAAACAAATAATTCTTTAGTGACTTTTGTTGCTGAATTTCGTTTGCTAATATTCAGTTGAAAGTTGGTATTTCGTACACTTCAGGAACAAGCAAGCACTACACGCCCAGGTGCCAGGGTGACCATGTGTGTCACCCAAAAGGGCTTGGCGTATCACTTGTGACACGCGTGTCATAGGTTGGCCATCACTGTTCTAGTATCTATTCACTTGAGGTGAATCCAGCATTAGTTCCATATAAAGACGATGCTCTGTGTTCCTGCTAAAACACCCATTGACCAATGAATGAAGATGTTACCTCATAAGAATGTAAATACATCATGCTTATCAAACTGTATGTAAGATTTATTTCTTCATATGGTCACTGATTTCCCACCACCACTACTTTTGTGAGAACTGGGCTCAATGTTGCAATACAAATAAAAGGTGGCCGTAATTCCAATTTGTCATCAAAATCAAACTGCCATTAGTGCCCACTATATTGTCAGTGGCTTAACAGCATCTAACTTTGTTCTTCTTGCCTTTAACAGGAAATTTATTTACCTAGGTTTACATTTGCAACCAAATGGTATTACCCTTGCCTTTTTATGTACAGTTTGTGCCAGGTCAAATAGCCATGTGAGTTGTGTTGATAGTTTATTTTCTATTTTGCTATAAGCACTTCATCGTGGTAGCTTGGAATAGATTAACATGAAGAATTATAATTGCTAAAACATAAGTTATGAGGATCTGAAACAATTAAGTATGACAAACAAAAATAGAAGAAATCAGTATGGGGCAAATAGTTTTTTATGGCACCACGGTTATGGTGATAGAAATCTGCCTACAGAACCTATCCATTTTGTGTCCTGTGCTTGGCAAAGATTGTCCCTGATTAGCCAGTCAACCACAGTCACAAGCCACTTGAAAGCATTATCTGTGTTTATTTAATAGAGGAATCGATGCAATAGTAACTCGATATTGCTGTAAACAAAATACATTTGCTAGTTAGGAAGAAATCTTGTACCTGACATGATTGAGAAGCTGAGATATAGCTGCTCTGGTTCCAAACTTGCATTATTTTCAGAGATTTGTTACCTGCTAAAGAATGAAAACAAATTTTATAAAGCACAGTAATTTAAAAAAAAAAAATACATTAAGTTTTAAAGCTTTTGAAGGTTCTTCTCTTGTGTCCATGTTTCCACTTCTTCTCTTGACCCTTGCCTGATTTGGCTTAAAACATCAGAGGAGCCCTGTTGGATGAGGGCAGAGCGCATCTAGTCCAGCATCCTGTCTCACACAGTGACCCACCAAGTGCTTCTGGGCATTCTCAAGGAGAAGACAAAGGCAAAACCTTCACCTGCTCTTGACTCCCTTTTGAGCAAATGGCCTTTAGAATGTGAATTGCAGTTAGCAATTCAGTTCTGCCCCAAACTGAGCAATTTAGCTAGTTCCCACATGAGCAACACTGGTCCTGGTTGAGCCATTAACTAAACCAAACCAGTTATTGTACTGCAATTCAGGAATTGAATGAAGGAACACTTTTTCTCAGCTGGGAAAGTCAGTGCTTGCTCCAAGCAACCTGGTGACAACTGGCTTCTGGCCATTTATCTAGCAAACTAACATAGGCTGGGAGGGGGAATAGTTTCTTTAGTGGTGCCTAGAGCCTTCAAAGAGGGCATAATGGGTATGTTTCAGACCTCATTGTTCCTTATAGCAAAATCAATCTGAATTGTCAGGAGCACTGAACCGGGATGAATTTTGTCCAAGGCTGAGTCAAACAGGCATCACGTTGCCTTATGTCGAAACCAAATGGTCATTCCAGACTTGCACACCATTAATAGGGCAGAATGCCAAACATATAGTCGAGGGGAGACTTTTCATGTCTTTTAGATGAAGGATCTGAGAACAATATACTGTTTATTTCTAAAGCACTACAGAGGGAGGGAAAAGGTTGTAAAGCTAACATACCCACCAGGATATGTTAGGCTGGCTGCATTGTCTTTAAATTTTGATATAGGTTTGACTAGTAAAAAAGGAGAATGAGGTTTTAGCAAGTGGGATTGATCAGGGTACAGTTTACTCTGTTTACCAGTAAGCAACCTATTTATAGCAGTGCTAGAATTGGCAAAATGATAAACAGCTTAATAGAAAGTAGAAGCTAAGGGCTTCCTTGTCATCTGTCATGGGTTTCTGGTGAAATGCTAATATTTCACTGGGAATAGGTGAGGGAAAAATGAGTAATTTTCAACCCACTGGATTGTAATTTCAAGCACAACTGAACTGCAGCTCTTTTATTTTCAAACCAGCAAGGAGCTGTAATCTAAACTGAATACTAGCAATTTTTTTACCCTGCATACTGGTAAAAGAGGTGGCTGGAAGCTCAGCACTGAGGCAACAAAAGGAGCGATTCTGTGGTTGAGACTCTAGCGTGGGAGGGAGGAAGCAGTGGAGTCAGGCCAAGCACGCTGGGACCTTGATCTCAGTTATGTCCAGACTGCACGCATTTTTAAGATGTTGAAAGGTATAAACAGAAAACCTGGATTGCTGCAGCATCCCATGGTGGTGGTGGTGGTGGTGGTGACAAAAGCTCTTGCATGTGTCAGCACAAAAGAGGGAAATTGGGATACAGTGGGGCTGGATAAGTGAACAAAAGGGGCTTATTAATGCTGCTGATAAAGAGGGAAAAAAAACCCAGTATACTAACTTATGATGATGACGATGATTTTGAAAAGACCATTTAATTGAACTTGTCCATGGGTAGCAAATATAGTGCGTTTAGGTAACCTAGCCTAGGTGACATAGCCCAACATTTAGAGAAAGAATAGGAAATGGTGATAATTTCTCAACCTAATTAATATAATTACCATAAGTAAGTGGAAAGTTTTATTACTGATAAAGCAGGATTAAATAAAACAAAATGAGTTAAGACAGATGTACTAACATGTCCCACCAAGGCTGCCAACTCACAAGTCCTCATTCCCCTTATGAACCACTTCACTTCCTTAGCTGGGAAGCCTGCAGACAAAATTCGGCAGCCTTCCTAGTACCAAGGGTCTTTATTCCCTGAAGTGAATAAAACATGTTGTGAGTATCCCAGAAATGGCATATGTTTCAAAAAGGACTCCAAACAGTGTGATGATTTGGTGCTATAGATCTGGTGGTCAGACAAGATGTGGCTTAAATCCTTAATAGCTGAGGGATTTTTTCTTAAAATGTTATCCATGAGCCACTGTGCATTCACCTGCCTTGTTAAAGATGCAATGAAGGGAAATCAAAAATTGATTCAGAGAAAGAACTGTTGTGTTTAGGCATATTATAGAGGGCAGCTGGGCAAATCCCACAGCTAACTTAGATTTGCATGTGTAAGTTACATGCAAGAAGCAGCCGCAAGAGATGTTGCTTGATTCTCTTGCTGGATGCCATTCTTAGTAAATAAAATAATACCTCCCACAAATACATACTGCATTTTTCTACATTCGGGTGGGCATGTCTAAAGGTGGCATCTTGCAGTAGTTCTTTTCT
The DNA here is from genome assembly GCA_023333525.1 of Aspidoscelis tigris stejnegeri. Lineage (NCBI taxonomy): Eukaryota > Metazoa > Chordata > Lepidosauria > Squamata > Teiidae > Aspidoscelis > Aspidoscelis tigris. The sequence goes on from JALMGA010000004.1 coordinate 50,574,548, forward strand.
TACTTCACTGTTGCCTTTAAATATAGAGAAATGTGTTTAAAATATGCATGCCTCTTTTTTCATACCCATTTGCAATTGAGGACACAATCTCACTTTTCTTCACATGAACTTCAGGATACACAATCAGTCATGCATTCAGTCCCTGTTCAGGATGATGCCACCACAACTGCCAACACAATTCTGCTAGTGTGTAGCAGCCCTATTTGTTCTTGTTGCTCTCCAGTAATTCTCCTTCCTTGCCATTACCAGGCTACCACATTCCAAAGATCCTCAGAAGGGAGATAAAGAATATATCCGCAGTGTTTTCTGTCTATGTATTTCAGTCTCTGCCCCATGTCTTTTGGATCTCCAGCAAAGGAGAGGGGTTAGAGCACTGGTGTTATACCTGTTGTGTAATAGATTGGTATAGGTGATTTATGGTGTGCACTTCCTCTACTAATTCAGCAAAATCTTCTCTGGCACACAGTCTCCAAATTACCTGCTTCAGGAGTAAGAAGAAAAACTTGGTAAATCTTCTGTCCTTTAATACCAGTGCTTCATAAAACTTTTGTGCCTTTGGTCTGGATTGTGAATATTCCATGCAATGCGTTTCTGATTGTTTCCTGGATTAGTTCCATAAAGGATGTGTAGATAACACAGCATTTGTATAACTTCCTTTCAGGAAACTGGGAAACTGAGACATGAGCCAGGCCTGCTGTATGGTCTAATCTTACTCAGCTTGAAACACTGTTCCAGGTTGTTGTTTTTTCTCTTAAGCAGTCCTGATACGAAGCACCTTCTCCTGTTTTTGCAGCTTATTAGTTTTATAGCTTTAATATTCCTTTAAGCAGCCGTAATACACATGGGTTAGTAAACTAAGTGTGCAATTACAGTTGTGCAAAGACACCGCTGGGAAACTAGGTTTAATTGTCTGAGGCTGTGTCCCCGTGCACTCCATTTACTTCTGGTTGGATTGACCCGTCCCCATGTGATTGACAAAAGCATGGGCTCAAGTCAAATACACCTGTCCCCATGCAAACCACGCCAAAGCCCTGCATTGGGAAACTGCATCTTTTTCTCTCCACCCCCTCTCTCCTGATAGGAGTGAGGGTAGGGAAATCCCACCCAATGCCCCTTCCTCGAAATGAGCCTCTTCTCTCTGCGCTCTGATCACCAGGCAAACGTAAAAGAACTGATCACCCCAGTAAGATGCAGCAATGGGGGGGGAGTGTCATCTGACCCTTGCTGTCCCACAAGCCTCTTCCTACAACCCTTATTCCACCCATGCTCCCCGATTGCCAGCAAGCAGCTTCTGAAGTTAGAGGCAGTTTAGCAGAGAAGCGCTTGTAGTGTCTTTGGTAAACTTCAGAAGCTGCTTGCCTGCCAGCGAAAAAGCTAACCAAAGCCACTACAATGAGGCAGTTTAGCAGAGAAGAGGTTCATCCTCTTTTAGTTCTCTGAAAAAACAGAATCCAGAAAGTACGACTGGAGGGGGGAAAGCTCACTTATAAACCAGATTGGGAAAAAGAGGTATGAGCAAAGGGATTAGAGGACGGCCCGGAGATGACTTACAAGTGAAGTGTGACCGCAGCCATGGAGTTTCCTGGTCAGGTTTACTCTCTGCAACCAAGCCTAAAACCAGAGCTCTTGTTCCCAATGGTCACTTATCCTTCCAACTCCTGTTCTTAGTGTTGTACATATGCATGCTTTTCATTTAGAAATTTTGGGTACATTTCTGTAACAGTATTAAATTATTATCTTTTGCTGTTTATTGTATTATGGGTAGAATGTTAAGCTCAGTGTCAGTCCTGAAGTAGCGGATTTCAACATGGATCTTGCCACTACTAGCAAAAAATAGGAGTAGAGATAAGTAAGATTTTGCGTGCTAATATCTCCTTTCCTTCTGAAAGAAGTCCTGTAAGAACAAAGAACTCTCTCTTAGTATAATAAATTTTGGGACCTAGTTGGGATGGAACTTATTACTTAACAATTCTGTACAACAGAAGACTTGAAACTGAAAAGAGCATACTGCCAAGCCTGGCATTTGCTTCTGGACTACTTATCTGTTAGTGAAACTTGACTGCTACCTCTGGACGAAATTGCTGTTCTCCCTCTTTGTTCGTATAGTTTTGTGATGCAGTACAACAGTTCATTTTAATCCCCTGGCTCAGTTCATATGTTATTTTATTTGTTATTCTTCTTTTATCTAAAAGGCATTTAATTGTTAAATAATGGAAAACGTTAATTTTTTAAAAGTCACTGATCATGCACTGGAACTTAAGTCTTCTATTTTAGCAATTTGATTGTGCAAAGGGGATGAAAATCTGTTTTTCCTGTCTGAAGAAAGTATCATTGCATGTTTCCAAATTACATAGGGCAGTGATTCATTTCTATCTAATTTCTTTGATCACGTGATGGAGGGTGAAGTATTGTGAACAAAATGTTTTGTTGGCTAGGTACAGAAGAGGTGTAGTTATTTTATCTGTAAATAGTGAAGGGTTGTAGAAGATCTGCACTAGAAAACCTGAGAGACGAAAAGTCTGTAGTCTATCTGTTTGGTTTGTATGGGTGCAATTACCATTATTATATGCAATTAAGTGAAGATAGTAGATGCCTGAACAGGTCCGATGGGTTTGCTCTACTTCTTCTACATTCCATTTGTGTAATTTCCAGTGGGACTGGAAGGGGTGGTTCTCAGGCATCTCCTCAGATTGGTATCTTGGTTGATGCTTTGCTAGCAACAAAAGTGTATCTAGGTTGTAGAGAAATAGGTGAGATTGAGAGGTTCTGTGCTCATCCCCAAAATATGGCAGCTCTTCCTCTTCCAAAAGTCTAATTTCTATGGTAGCATAGAGCAGAACAGTACCTTTCCTCCTATAAAATGGCAAGAATTTACTGACTAAAGGTGTGCAGCCTTGCTTCATCGTGAGCTGTTGGTTGCTGCTAGTGACTGGTTGAGCCATAGGCTGCGTCCTAATGCAGGAAATTTAGTCCTGAAATAGTCTCACTGGACTATTTTTTGGGGGAGTACTTTTAATCTGGATTGAATGCCCATCAATCCAATTATAGGCTTAGACCACTTGAATACGTTGATTATGTATATGGTTACTGCTGCAAGAATGATCTATGCAAAAAAAATGGAAAGCGACAGAAATAGCTTCAGTAGATAATTGGTTAATTAAACTGTCCAAATTTGCTGAGATGGACAAATTGACAAATCTCTTAAAAGAAAGAACAACAGAAAAATATTTAAAAGGCTGGAAACCCTACAATGAATTTCTACAAGAAGAAGGATTAACAGTAGCAGGTTTCGATTGACTCTTCTTCTTTTCAAGGAACGGCCAAACTGGAAGACACTAGAACAACAGGATAAGATCCTGGAAAAACGAAGCAAGTCACCAATTGTGAAAAATGGACAATTATACATTAATTGGGAAAAAGGGGTGATAATGAACCCTGAAGTTTTAGTATATTGTAGTATCAAAAATAAATAAAAATTAACAGATTATTGGCCAAAAGTGCACTGATGCAGATATGCAAATCAACGTAAACCACCCCCACCCCCTGCAAACCATGCCTGCAAAGAAGAAGCAAATGTCATTGTGATTGCTTTCCCCTTTTCATGGCTTTCCCTTTTGCGATTACAATGTATCAATTCAAGTCTCTGTCCTTTGCAAAAGATACATGTTTCAAAAGATACATGCAGGAGATAAATGTTTCAAGATACATGTTCCCAGCAAAAATCTTTTAAAATCATTTTTACAGTGGAAATGTTAAAGCTATTTTAAATAAGAATCCTCCCCCCTTTCTGATTTTTTCCTGCCGTATGGAGCTTTCATTGCAAGCATGTCAAGGGAGGAGTGAGCTTTACATCTGTAAAAAAAACCCACCCACATCTGGCTGCCATTGGCTAGAATGCTAGACCTTCACCCCAAAAAGGGGACAGAGTCCGGTTTTCATCAGGACCTTTTCTCCAGATTTAGGCAGGATAGTCCTCAGATTAACTGCAGTGGCCATGGGGACATTCCTTCCTAAATTCAAAACTAATTCAGATTAAAATGACCATAGGGACGCATCCATACTGTTTGCTTCTTGAGGATTCACCTAGGATAAAGCATCAACTGTCCAAGAAACAGTTTGGCCAGGTCTCCATTTCAGTATTGCTGGACTGTTTCACTTCCCACAAATATTAACTCTGCTTCCTTAGCTAGGTGGCATTTCTGTCTTGATAGGTTTTTAAATCTTTGAGATCAAAGAAAGATAAAGAACACAATTCTGTACTGTGTTTTCTGAGGCAGGAATTCACATCAGGAAGGCAGGAACTGCTTTCTCATGTCAGTGCATTCATGCTCTTCTGCCTGACATTTAGATAAAAACAGAATTTTAAAAAGACTGAAGCTGGCAGGTTCCCTGTTGCAGCACTTTTTTCTCTGTCCCAGGAAATCTATGCTATGCTAAGGATGTGATGATGGAATTAGACAAAGAAATAACACATAAGTACTACCTGGCTGAGAGATTCCTCAGATTGTCTTTACTTTGGCCAACCAAGACACCAGTGAGTAAGACGTGTTTACAGAAGCATTTTTTCCACTTACCCAGAAGTTCATCTTCTCTGATACTCAGGGTAGTTCTTAGACATCATGGCTAGCAGGCATCAGTGACCCTACCTCATATGAAAGTGGGCCATATTGGTGATCCATGAAACAAATTTCAAGGCGGAATGTAGATTTTAGTTCAGACATTTGTTACTCTACTGAGTAGCATAAATTACCATATTCTGTGCCTTGTAAGACACACTGGCACATGAGGTGCACCTATAATTTAGCAAACAAATTCAGGAAAAATAAAAACTAGGGAGAATTGGTCAACAATGCTTATTGAACATCTAGTGATTAATTGGTTCACAATTTTGATTGTAATGACTTTTATAAATGGTGGTACAATCTTCCTTGCAAAAGTTAGTTGCAGAAGAAATAATAACCCCTTCTGTGCATCATATTTTATAATTATAATTTCTGTACTTATAAGGCCTCTGTAACTGTTTAAAGGGTTTGTTTAATTTTCTGTACTTATGGCTTTACTGTTCAAATGGCTTGTTAAGGCCTCAGTGTCAATATGTAATATTAATATAAAATTCTGTATTGCAGGTGGCCTCTGGTGAATGCAATGAAGACACTGAGGTTTATAATATCACTCTCTGTACTGGAGATGAGCTCACATTGATGGGACAAGCAGAAATCCTGTATGCAAAATCTTCTAGGGAAAAGTCACGTCTCAACACCATCTTCAAGAAAATTGGAAAGTTAAATTCCATTAGCAAATTGGGGAAGGGTAAAATGCCATGCCTCATTTGCATGAATCACAGGACCAATGAAAGCATTAGCCTTCCTTTCCAGTGCAAGGGCAGATTCAGTACTCGCAGCCCCTTGGAGCTTCAAATGCAAGAAGGGGAACATACCATTCGCAATATTGTAGAAAAAACCCGACTGCCAGTGAATGTGATGGTGCCAAGTACTCCCCCACGGAATCCTTATGACTTACATTTTGTCAGAGAAGGACATCGCTACAAGTTTGTTAACATACAAACCAAGACTGTTGTGGTTTGTTGTGCGCTGCATAGTAACAAAATTATTCCAATGCACTTCCCTTTGCATTTGACTCTTCCAAAGTTTATTCTTCCTGAAAGCCTTGTGAAAGGGGAGGCGGGTCATGAAGCCTTTGTCAAACACTGGTTCAGCCTTTGTCAGGAGCAGTTTGACATAGATGAGTATTCCCGGGCTGTGAGAGATGTAAAAGCTGATTGGAATGAAGACTGCAAAAGCCCACAGAAGAGTTGGTCTACTGGCCATGCCCATGTGCCAAATTCTCTTAGTTATGCTCGAGATGAGTTGACCCAATCCTTCCATCGCCTCTCGGTATGTGTTTATGGAAACAATTTGCATGGAAACAGTGAGGTGAACCTCCATGGTTGCAGAGACTTGTGTAACGAGTGGTCTTTATTTTCTCATGATGGCCTGCAAGGCCAGGACTCTGGGGATGGTAACAGTGACTACCTTTTCCCTGAAGTTAGTGAAGAATCGGCATGTTTGCCTACTAAACCAGAGCTTCCTTATGAAGAACTATGGCTGGACCAGGGGGGTGGGAAAATTAGTGATCATCTTCTTAGCCACTCACAGATCGAAAGGAACAAATGTGACAATTACAGGAGTTCGTTCCGGTCAAAATGTGGCCCTTCCTCCCTTCCAGCAACAGGACCTGTAACAGGGGTAGCAAAATCGTCAGATGTTGCCATACCTCCACCACCTGTGCCTCCTAAATCTGAAGCAGTAAGTTATGTTCAGTGTTTTCCTATTTAAACTGTGCTGTGTAAATTTCTCACCACAAACCTGAGGGGGTCTTTCTTGGTATCAAGAGACAGAGGGTGAAATAAAATCTTTGACCTAGAATGACAAGCTCTACTACCATAATTAATTTTAAACTGAGATTTATTATAAATGTCTCTGGATCATTTCTCCACTGGCTTCCATAAAAAGAATTATTTGCTCTCCTAGCCGGTCCCTCTTATATTTTCCTTCAAGGCTTGATGTTTTACTAGTTTGTGTTTTTGTGGGTAGCTTGGGAGTAAATCATAACTACTGAAAACAGACTTTTAGTCTGCACAGTAAAATGATTTTTCCTGCAGAGTGTAGAGTTTTCTAAAATGGTTAGAGCATTCTAAAATAGTTAGGGTTTTTGCCATGCACAATTGTTTTTAACATTTTAAAGTAGTTAAATGAAACTTACTTCCTCCTTCTGTTATATCAGTCACACACCCCAAAAGAAGACAACACTCATCTTGGCTAACCTGTGAAATCTTTGTTGCTGTCTCTCTTTCAGCCTTGCTAATTCTGGTCATAATAAAGTTCTCTTCATAGATGTGTGTAAGAGCAATGCAAAGGTCTGACCTGTGCATCTCCATGTAGACTATCAATGTGGTGTATTAAGAAAATGAATATTTGCCTGTCCTGACTATGTGAAGGTTCAGCCTCTCATGCATCTGAGATCCAGGATGGTGAACAAACAAACAAACACCTAGCACCATACCAGGAAGAAGGAACAAGACAAAATTAATCATCTTATCTCTAAGGGAAGACTGCTCTATACCTTGGGGGCATCTATAGAGATGGTCTCTCTAGAAGATCTTAAGTGATCAGCAGGATTGTTTAGATATTTGGGTCCCAAGCCATTTAAGACTCACAGTTAAGACCTTAAATGGGACTCAGTCCTAGTCTTTAAGGATGCCAGAAACTTCTGAAAGCAATCTCGCTATAGTGTTTGGAACAATTCTAGCTTCCAAACAATCTTCAAGGGTAGCCCAGCACATTACAATAGTTTGACCTGGAAGTTAAAAGAATATGATCACTATGGCCAAGTCTTCTTTTCCAGGAAGGGCTTTAACTGCCTGAGCTGGAGTAGGCACTCCTAGTAGGTACTCTGGTCACTGTTGCTACCTGAGAACTAAGTGATAGGTGAGGATCCAGGGGAGTGCTGCCCTATCCAGAAGAGGATATCTTTCACTTAACTCAAGAATCTGGAATGCACAACCTTGCTTTGTCTACATTCAGTTTCAATCTATTCGACTACATCCAGCACATCACTTCCACCAGTCACTGCCTCATCCCAAAAAGAATGGAGATCTAGAGCTCAGTATTATGAGTATCCTGATGACATCTCACTTTAAAGCTCCTGCTGACCTCTCCATACAGCTTTGTGTAAATAATGGAATGTCTAAGGGATAAGAGGAACACCACAAGAGAGCTCCCAGGAGGATGACCAAAAATCCTGCTCGACTACTCTTAATGGCTAATTTCCAGTTCCTACAGCTTCTCCACTTACTAACTTCCATAATTATCCAATCAGGTACTGTGATTAACAATATCAGAAGCCTCTGAGAAATCCAGGAGTCCCAGTAGGGGTACTAGGAGCAGTGTTAGGGCAAGCAAAAGGATTTCAGTGCCACGACCCAGCCTGAAGGCAAATGGAAAGGTGTATGGATAATCCCTTGTCTCCAAACGTGTTTGCAGTTAGATCTCCACTGTGCTGTAGTTATCCAAATCTTCAGGGGGTATATATTAAGGTGCTGGGTGAATATTGACTGGTGCATGTAAATTACACAATTTCCACTGTTTGCACAAAGGAATATGTAGGATGTAGGATGTACTGTTTAAAGCTGCCCCTTAAAAATTGGGAGAGCATTCAGTTTTACTTCTATGTTACTGGGCTTCATTGTCAGTCATTTTCAAAGCATATATGGTAGGTATGCATGTTTGTGTTTTCTCTCTGCAGGATTAGTTGCTTAAATGCAAACAGATGCAGTGCCAAACATCTATGTATTAGTAGCCCTTTTCACAGAACTGAATTATGCAAGTACAGTAAGCCCCTGTTTTAAGTGTATTTGGTTTGCACAGTTTCAGTATAACATGATTTACTAACATTATAGGTCTGTGTCTGGGTTAATATGAGTTTTAAGCGACAACTAGCCAGAACAGAATTCTCACGTCAAACTGGGCCTTACTGTATCCCTTGCATAATGCTGCTATTTCCACCTTTCCATTTGACTTCAGGCTGGGTCGTGGCACTGAGATCCTTTTGCTTGCCCTAACAGTGCTCCTAGTACCTCTACTGGGACCCCTGGATTTCTCAGAGGCTATTTAATGCAGCTATGGTGCATAATATGGTTTTGCACTAAGTGCCACATCATAGGAACTATTGAGGCCCAGTCTGCCAGTATAAATCAATGACAGTACACAGCTAAGACTCAATTTATCACTATAAATCAGTAGCACTGGGGGTGGCTCAGATGATCAATCCATTAGTGGTGCTGTGTGTTGGAAAACCCCATTTCACTAGTACATCAAGTGTCCAGTTGAGGGGGAGGCACAGTATACTAGTGTATGGTAGTGGCTTCTCAGAAGCCAGATTACATCACTGAGAGTTTCCAGAATTTTCCTCTACCAACCATGAAAAAGTGGGGGCATGTGGTGCAACTCCTCATTGTACGAGGAATGCTTGCATGTAGTTTACAAGTGTGCAAGAATGCAATTTTCAGGATTCGATTCAATTTGAATCGAATATCCAAAAATTCAATTCAATTTGAATCTTCAAAATCTGAATTTACCCACACTTGATGCGGATTAAGCAAGCTCCGATCTATTTGTTTGAATTTTGAATTCAAATTTGCATTTACAAATGTCGACAACATTCGTTTGTGCCCATATGCATCCGTATGCATGCATACAGATGCGGGAAGGATACATACGTGCAAGTACGCATTGTGTACATATCCATACGCATACGAATGTCCGAATAATTCAAATAAGTAGATCCAAAAATTCAAAATTCATTTGAATGTTTAAAATTCAAATTTATAGACAATTGATTCAAATTCGAATGTCCAAATTTGAACGAATTTGATCGAATTTTGAATGTTTCGAATGTTCGAGCACATCCCTAATGTAGATAGATTTGTGATTAAGATTAGTTTTAAACACACAATCATTTTAAGATGATATGGAAAGAGATTGTTAATTTTTTCTCTAAGAGTAGTTTCTGAGGAGGCTACATAACTCTAATGTAGACCCCTGTAACACCTATGAGTTCCAGTGATGCAATTTATCGTTTGTTTCCTAATCATGAAAAAAACACACCTGTCCCTAAGGTGTTGCATTGCCCATGCAACTTGTCTCTCTCTTTTTCCCTTCCTTTTTTCCCCCGGAACAGCCGTTCAACAGACTAGCCCTTACAATGAAACATTCATTCTTCAGTGGGTGTCATGTGCCCTCTGCTGGTAATATAATACAGAGACAAGAAATATTTTTTGTGAGAACATGTTAATAAAGCAGGAAAACAGTAAAATGGACTGTCAGTATTTTACAGCACTTTCTAAAAAGTGCCTCAACACCTACGGCATAGATCAGGGGTTGTGATCCTGACACCCAAGGTTGCACAGTTGCCCTGAGGGCTTCTCATCCCGGTAAAATATGGGACATCCTCCCCCACCCCTTGCCTTCCTAGTCAGGAAATAATAGAAGAAACTTGGAAGAGCGTGTAATCCACTTTGAACTTTGGTTGATGTCAGACTGAACAGGAACCAACAATGTAGCAAGACTGTGAAAAATGTAGTGCAGTTCTGGGCTTCATCTGTAGAACTGTATCCTCCAGATCATGGGAAGTAATAGTTCAGCACTGCTTAATTGCCTCAAGATCTGGTACCAAGTCCCTCATTGAACAATAATTAATACAAATCGGTAGAAGCTCGAAAAAAAAATAGTGAAGATGATCAGGGGATTGAAAGCCAAATTCTGTGAGCAGAGATGGTAGGTACAATTATGGTCTGTGTTTATCACTTAAATGATAAGACTGAGGGGAGATAGGAAAGCCTTCTTCAGATACCTGAACGACTGCTCCAAAGAAGGTCTTGATTTGTTCTGCATCGTCCCAGGAAGCAGAATAGGCTATAACAATTTCAATTGAACATCAGAAGTTTAACAGATTTTAAAAAAAAATTATTTTAATTCAGTTCTTAATTAAGAAATGTTGCATTCCTAGCTTCTCAATCGGTTTCTTAAATGTGGTATGACATGTTCATGAAAAGCCGGAGCTAGAAATTCAAAGATTGTTTCATCAGTAAACTCAGCTGAGTTATCTCTGTGTCTGTGATATGGGAATAAAAATACTCCTCTCTCTTAAAATATTCTTCCACTGCTGGTTGCTGGTGAGACTACGATCCAACTTTTGAGAATCAGGAGTACGATGACTTTTTCAATAGATAAGTAAATAATTTATAAAATAAAAGAGAAAACAGATCACTATAGAAAAATAAAGTTAATCCTTTTCTTGGGAATGCTTCCCATTAAGGGGAAGAAGTAGTGCCTTGCACAGATTGCAGTACAAACCCAGGCTTTGCAGCCAGCCAAAATAAAATACCACAGATTTTTTTAAATGCAAAATGACATCAAGAGCTTGTACAGAATGCAGCAAGCCTTTGCTGTTGCTTTCCCACCTTACCCCCTCCCTGATCACTTAAAAAATGGGAGAAGGAAGCAGCAGCAGCATAGTGAATTTAGAGTTTAGTTCATGGATCAGAAGGCTAAACCAGTGAGGTTTAGTACACACTCTGTACTGAGGTCTACACGCAGTAAAAAAAGAATGGTTAGAATAGTGTTAAAAAAATAAGTGTGCAGTTTTGTCATGGACTTGTGTTCTCATCCTGTCCCTAACTCACATGAAAGGCTATAAAATATGCTTTAAAATAGGTTTACTGAGTGTAGATGCACCCTGAGTTTGAGTTTGAGGTTGCCTCAGACTCAGACATGGCTTTGAAATGGTGATAAAAGGGGGGCAAAGCAACACTTTGGACTTCCTCCAGAGTTACTAAAACCAGGTATGTTTGTTGGGTTTGGTAGTCCAGGATGTATTACTAGGAACCCAGATCCACCACTCCAATATGTGAGAACTGCTAAAGTGCTGAGTCATGATTAGGCCTTTTTTCTCTCTAGGTAAGAGAAGAATGTAGACTCTTGAATGCTCCACCTGTTCCACCACGAACTTCAAAGCCAACATCCACCAGTCCCTCTGTACCACCACGGTCAACCAAACCAGCACGGCAGCAGACTCGTTCTCCTAGTCCAACGCTGTCATACTATTCTTCAGGACTGCACAACATGTAAGTAGAGAGCCTCTACCTGCAACTCATCCTTGGCTGTGGAGAGAGTCCTTTCAGATGACTTTTTCAAATTACATTATGCAAACTTTGACTGTGACCTCTTCTAAATCTTAGCTTACTATATTTCATGACATATAAAATGTACAGGCATATAAGATGCAGGCCTACAATTTAGCAATTAATATTTAGGAAAAGGAAAATTTGCATTCAGCCAGCAACTGAAAGCAATATTAAACTGGAAGTTAAAACCAGTTGCCTGTCCCTGTTTCCTGAGAGTTCTATCTGTCTGCCTGTTTCTGCAAGGTTGGGAAAAAATCCCACCTTTATCAAAGTGTAGGGTAAAGAGGTAATCTCAGGCTTGTGCACAAAACCTGATCTGCCCCAGGCCTGCTCATGAGACATGGACTCCTGACTCTGGAGTAGCTTCCAGAGCTTTCTGCTCTCTGTCCACCAAGGAGATGGGCCAGAACAAAGGACAGGCAAATGAGCACTCCAGGCTCTGTGAATTCCTCTGATTACTGGAAGGGTCCCATCAGTGCTACTCTTCATGCAAGTCACCTAGAAAGTTGGACATAACATCTGGGAAGGAAGTAGCCAGCAAATTGCCAGTGATAGCACAGTTCAGGAGGCTCTGAGTGCAGCTGGGGAAGATGTGGATAGCAAGGCAAGAGAGAGTGATAATGGTGCACTTGGCCAGGGCTCCTCACCTGTAATCCACTGTGGCTCAGTGCAAAGGGAGCAGCACAGGTAGCAGAAGACTGGAGAGTGACAACACCAGCACCAAGGCTAGCAAGTAGACCAGACAGAGGCAGGAGGTAGAGACTGTGAAATAGAAACAGGAGTTAAAGGCTGAGAGACAGTGCCAGGAGGAGAAAAGCCATAATAATTATAATGTTTATTTATAATGCCCCTTCCACCAAGGGAAGGTACAAGATTAAAAATTACAAAAATAATAACATAACAAGGTAAATCAATCTAATAATAATCAAAGCAGTATTAAAATCAATCATAATAAAATAACAATAATGGATTTCCCAAATCATCATTTCGCTAATCAGCAATGAGTAATGTCCACTAAAATAAGTAAATTAAACTCATTCGGGAGTATTAAAAAGAAAGGTCTTCAGAACCTTTTGAAATTGGACCAAATCTTCCTCTAACCTAAGAACTTGTGGAAGATTATTCCAGAGGTGGGGGACCAAGTCTTGGAAAGCTCACAGTTTGGAAGTTGCAATGTGTGTTTGAGAAACCACTAAGAACACTTTGTCTGCAGATCCTAATTTTCTAGCTGGGGTAAACCAAGAAACTCTAGATGCTAGATAACTTGGAATTTGCCATCTTAATGGCCTTGAAGGCCAATACCAATAATTTAAAATTAATTCTGGGGCGAATTGGAAGCCAGTGCAGATTGCACTGTTGTGTGACTTTCAAAGGTCATCCCTTTCCGGAATAGGGAGTGCAAGATAGCAATTACTGTGTTAGCCTCTGAAGAAGCAAGCCACGTCTGAGGAACGGGACATGGTGATATTAATGGCTTTCTTCGCTGTCTTCTTCACTGCTTATTTTCAAATGCCATTCCAGACGGGAGGGTATCAGCAGAGGTGGGCTTTAAAGAGTAAGCCTAAGAAGGTGCAGAGGTGCAATCATATTTTGTTGCCTCAGAAAAGCAACACAGAGGAGGAAAGAAGGTACTTCTGAGCTGAGAGTAAGTACCAGTCAGCAAGCCATAAATAAGCAAAAAAAGACTGCAAAGCAATTGATAATTGAAAACCATGCAACAGTCCATCATATGTTGTGACTAATGCTAAAGGAAGGGGAAGCTGAGCTGCCATCACTTTACGGGATCTTTGGCCAACCTTCACAAGGAACTGCACAGTAGAGTGGGACCTTCCAGTAATCAAAGGAAGGGAGTACTTGCTCTCCTGTCCTGCATTCTACCATTTCTCCCCAGTGGACAGGCAAACTGCAGGAGGCAGGGCAGAGGCCATTAGAGGCTGCACCACATATGCCAGGAATGGAAATAAGGGTTAAAATTAGCTCTTCCCACCATCACGATTTTGATACATGTAGGACTTTCTCCCTATAGCAAATTGAATAAGCAAAAGTGCTTCAATTCCCAAACCTAGCCTTTGGGGTATACTGTAAGCTGCAGAAGGAAATGTATGTCTTTTATGGCATGAAATGCAAATAAGCTACATAACCAACTTTTATCAGCTAAATTCAATTGATATTTAACTCTGTTATTATTTTATTGCAGTTGGGGGATAGGGGTGATTCTTCAAAAGTGAAGGATCTGGAAAACAGCATTTTCCAACTTCCCTGGCCCAGTATGCGCACCCTGAAAAGCAATAGTTTCCGAGTATGAACTTGCCATTTCTGGAAGCCACCTTCTTCACGGATACACAAAATGTGCTGATTTTAAACTTCACATACTTCAAGGAGTAACTATATTTGATTTATTTTGTGTCCTGCCTCTTGTTAGAAGAGAGAAAGTGAACGTCTGGAGATTTATGCTATGTCACGGATAGGAAAATGGTGCCCTGAAGATGTTAATTTGATCAATTAAGGTGACTTAACTGATCACCTGCAAGATCCCTAAGACCATCTGGAGTGTGCCTGCTGCAGGGGTTTAGCTTCATGGGTGCCACATTATGGTCACCTGCAGGCGGATCTTTTCTGTGGGGCACTTACATTACCAACTTTCGGATGCATATTTATTGCATTAAAGATTGTCTGATTTGCTACACTAATGCTAGGCTGCTACAACTTTCATAACTAAATATCACAATAGTCAGTTTATCATCCTGATTTCTTTTTCCCTGGAAATTTAGGCTGGTGTGAGGTTTGTGCAATTTAATAGCTTTATCGCTATGATGAAATTCGATGAAAATCTGTTACAATGCAGTCTTTGAACAGTCAAAAATAGATCTCATTATGTCCTCAAAGAGTGCTAATTACTGGATTGCAGGAAATGTCAAGAGCTGGTGGGATGCTGTATAGATCAGACTTACACCTGTTATTAGCTGGAAGTAAAAATACCCAGCACTGCCTGTGCTTTTGGGTGTCACATGGATGCTAAGAACAGTGATTACTTATAGTAATTTATACCCTGCCTTTCTAATACCAAATAGCAACTTAAAATAATTAAAATCGGAATACTAAAATACAGAAACTATGAAGCGGAAAAGAGATAGGCATGGAGGATAACGGAGGCTTCAACAAAATCATGCCAGACTAATTGTGAGCTCGGTCGTTCAGGAGTCTCAAGGTGTTTGGAGCTTATAAAGGTGGCCATTTAAATTGTGCCAGGAAATTTGCTGACAGCCAGTTGTTTAAGAACCATTGTAATATATTCTCTGTGGCTGGTTCCATTTCATAACATAAATTGCATTTTAATAAAGTTTTAAAAGAAGATATGGCAGCTTTTATGGCCTGTGGGCACATTCTGCAGGTACACTGAAGGCACTACACTCTGAGGAGGTGTTTCAGAAAGCACCATTATGCCTTTGGATGCCCCCTTGGTGCTCAATTATTTTAAGGGATCTGCAAAAGTATACCTAGATACAGTGTCAAGAGCTGAATGTTAATTGGTTGAATGGAAAGCAATGAGTTTTTCTGCCCAAGAACCACCTTGGTTGATAGGAAGTTGTTTTAGGACAGACTATTTCTTCTTCCAGTGTACAATGAGAGCAGCTTTCCAGGACTTTAAGCAGAGACCTTTTGTCTCTTCTGCCGTCAGATCCTTTTTCACTGGAGATTACTAGGAATGGCATTTCAGTCAATAAGGCAGTTAAATTTGGGTGAAAACAGGCTGTCAGGACAGATAATTACTTTGCTAATAAGGTGTGGTTGGTTGGTTTGTTATTTTATTTCTGCCCTTGAATATCATCCCCAGTCCTTATTCCATATAATGCTTGTGTTTGAATTTTGGCTATAAAAATAAAGTCACCAGTCCATCAAAAATGTTTGAAATTTTAAGGGCATGCAGTAAATACCCTCAGCCTTCTCTGATTGCTTTTTTTCGTCTATGATTTGAATGATGCACTGAGAGCATGAGGGAAAATCTTAAGCTTCATCCAGACTGTTCATTTAATTCACATTATTTGGATAATCCGCAGCAAAGTACATTTAGATACATTTTATAGCAGATTATCCATGCTTTATTCTGGATTGTCCAAATAATGTGGATTAAGTATGTGTTGTCTGGATGACGCTTCAGAGCACTGTTGAACCACTGGGGAGCATGTTACATGCTACAGGCATAAAGATAATTCTGCTTACATTATGCCAGATTTGCAACAATTGTTACAATACTGTATTTTTACGTGATCATCCAGCAGTGATTGGCAGGCGGTATCACAGTTGGAAGTCCCACCCTTGGGCCATGCTGGTTCACAAGGAGGAGTTAAAGCTATCACCTTGTGGTAAACAAGCTTCCTCTGGATAAAAGAAAGTTTAAAAAAAATACTTATTTGCTGCTGTGCAGGAGCTTTAGAAAAACAGTGAGATATAAACCAGCATCAGGCAGGGGAGGAGCTTCCAATTTGTGATCCTTTTTGCCAGCCATTGCTGTTGTGCAGTTACTACCAAACATTTATGTTATCTTCCTCTCTTTCTGTGTGTCTTTTTCCCCACCACCACAACAAGAAATTCTGTAGAAGGAGAAGGTGAACCTGCTCCAGATAATGCTCCCGTGGCCTGTTATCCATGCAGTACCATGAAGGCTGACCTAAAAGAGCTTGGCAACAAGCTGCCTTTTGGAAGCTCCTCTCCTGATGCTTTGTCCTCCAGATTGTCATGGCCAAACCATTTTTCTGGAGCTGCAGAAGGCCTCAGCAGGAGTGACTTCCTTTTGGACCCAAGCAGGAGTTACAGTTATCCCAGGCAGAAGACTCCTGCCACACCAAAGAGGAACTGTCCAGCCCCTTTTACTTTTGACTTTGACAGAAGTGAACTTCCTGCAGCAGATGCATCGGTAGCTTCAGCGGAGCTTGGGTGTGTTGGATCCAGTTGCCCAAAGTCAGCAAGTTACTCTCTTGAATGCACTGATGACAAGAGTCTGGCAGTAAGTAGCACACTGCAGTCTCTCTCATGTCCTGCCTTACCCCCTCGTGCACCAAAAAAGGGGGATGAGAAGCCAGGCCTTGACTTGTGCCCACTGCCGCTGAAAATAGATGGTGCTGAGGAAGAGCCTCAGACAGGCTCTCCAGACCTTTCTGAAGATCAGTATCTTGGTAAAAAGAACATGCAGGACATCTTTGCTATTTCTTATCCATTCTCATCGCCTCTTCACCTCCAGCTGGCACCAAGGTCTTGTGGAGATGGTTCTCCTTGGCAACCTCCCATAGATCTGTCTGGACTTTCCATAGAGGAGGTGTCAAAATCTTTGAGATTTATAGGCTTGTCAGAGGATGTCATAGCATTTTTTGTCACTGAAAAGATTGATGGCAACTTGCTTGTGCAGCTCAATGAAGAGATCCTTTCAGAAGATTTCAAACTAAGTAAACTGCAAGTTAAGAAAATACTGCAATTTATCAATGGATGGCGGCCTAAAATGTAGGTCATGCCAGACCAAACTCAGAGGAGTCTGCTGACACGTTAGGGCTAAAACTGTCTGTTTCTCTCTCTCTTACTATCTCTTTTGCACTAAAATCCTCTTTCTCTCATGTAAATAGTAGCAGGAAAAAACATTCTCTTGTTATACAGATGGGGGTTTTGAGCAAACAGCAGGTGCTTTTGTAAATAGTAGACCCTAAAGGTGTGCCTTGTGCATCCTTGAACATTCAGCAGCTGCTAAATGGTGGACATTAAAGGGAATTTACTTTGTACTTATGTATTCTGTTAAGACATTATATTTATTATTATTGATTAGGTAAAGCTGCACTGCACATGAATTAGTTTGATTTTTTTGTGTGTTTATTGATAAATGCATTTCCTATTTTATTTTTATTCCATTGGCTGCATACCTTGCCTTTTGTTTTGATTTATCCAAGGAGAAATGTCAGCTTCCTCCTCATATTTGATCTAAATTTTAGGATAAGGTTGCTTGTTATATAGGTTTTGATAAATTTCCTTTCTTGAAGGGCCTTGTGTTCCAGTTAAAAATGCAAGAACAAAAGCGCAGATGTTTCACAGAAGCAGCACTTCATCTATGTATCACTGCTAGCTTGGAACAGGTTAGTGTTAGCACTACAGCTCAGCTTGAAAAAGATGTATTAACCCCTTGCTCTTAAATCTAAAGAAAACTCCCTACTTGTACCATAAAAGGAAACCTTTAGGTTACTAGAACCTAACAGTATTTTGCATCCCCATGAGTACCACAAATAAAGAAGGTATCAGGATTTGGATAAGCAATATAATTGGCCTTTCAAGGACCATTCTGTTTCTTGGTTTTTCATAATCTGAGGAGGGAACAGGATTTGTGGGAAGATATAGGAAGAAGATCTGAGAAAGGCCAAACAGCATTTGTGATGATCTGCCTTATTTCTCCCAGAAATTCACACCAGTTCAAGTTACAGTGAGATTGTTTTACCTATGGCTTTAAAAACTGCTATATTGAACTAGGTTTCTTCTTCAGAAGATTAAAAAAGAAAGAAGGAAATAGGGTATAGATGTGCTGAACTGCATTTTGTTAAAAAGGGTATTTTCCCTAGCAGTCCAGGCTCTCTTCAGCACTGCTGTGTGACTCCTAGGAATGCAAAGTGGGGAGGTTTCCCACTTTCAGGATACATACCTGACACCATTATAGGACCCTTTGTAGGCAGATCTGCAGCGCAGATCAACTCTACATGCTCCCTCTACATGCACAGTGATGATATGTGCATGAACCCGAATGCATACTGCAGGCCTGCTCACAAAGCACCCTGTAATAGCACTGAGTATTCATCCAGAAAGCAAACAGGTTCCTCACTTCATACAAGGTACTTGGGGGCAACGGAGCAGTACTGACAAGACCCAAAACTGTTAGAGAAAGCACCTGATAATCCTCAGCTTCTAAGTGCAGTTTGTGTTCAATGAACTGCAGTGTGGCACATCCTTAAAAGAGAGCAGTACTGAAGTGTGTTCTAAATAAAAAATGCAAATAAAATAAAAGTTGCTGCAACTACTTTGCATAGATATTGAGCCAATGCTTATAATGTGTAATAACAGCTAAATAACAATTCAGTTCTTTATCCTGGTTGCTTTGCGTTACTGATGTTCGTCTAAGGTTGTGAAAATATAGCACCAGAAAAGAGCAAAACGTAAGTACTAACCTGAATTGGAAAAAAAAAATTACCTCCAGAATCTAAATCCAGTCTAATCAAAAGAAAACTGAATACAGTAGATCCTCCTGTAACGCTAGGGTTTCATTCCTAAAAAAAAAAATCACTTGATGAGAATCTGTTTTATGAAGACAATAAACTCTAATGTAAAACTGGGGATTTAGGGAAACTGTGGCTGCAAGCTCCTCTCCCTTACATTACGGTTGACAGGCAGACTCTGTTCAAAATTATATTGGCGTGAATGGGGGATTCCCAATGCAAGTGAATAGAAGAAAGGTCTTGCATTTAAAGGGCACAGCACAGGCCCCTCTGAGACATTTATCATGGAGGCAATGCTGAAACACATTTATGTCATTCCTGAAATCTCTACCGCACAGATACCAGCCAAGATGCCTGTATCACCCCAGACAGAGGTGTCTCACAGAGTGCAATGAAGAACACAGAGATGTTAGGCAAGATGCCATTCCCCATACCCAGACAAGGGTTTCTGGACACAAAGATGACAGTCTCCACCGTATCAAGGCAAAAACATCCACAGACTGTACTCTTAAACTCTAATGCTACCTCACTCCCGCATGAAAGCAGTCAAAACCTACAAAACTGTCAAATCAACTCAAAAATAGCCATGCCAAACACTTTACTCACTGCACATAGATAAAGAAAATGGCTGCCAGATGAAGGCTCCAATATGCTACTTTTCACCTCAAACATTCAGCAGCAAAATATGCAATAACAAGTGACAGAATCATTTCATGAGAGGTATAGTCATTTTGTTAGGCATGTAATACTGAATCTGCTAAAGGGTTTTAAAAAGACCTTAATAGTAGATCCTCCTATAATTTTTTTTTTAAAAACAACTGAGATTACATTGCTATGCTTGAAAGAATATGTTAATATTTTAGACTTATATTTGGTAAATATTTTGCTTTTAAAAAGCAGCCGGAAAGTACCTTGTTCTATATGTAAAAGATATATTTACTCAACACTTCTGGTTTTACCTTATTGAAAAACAATTATATTGCAGTCTTACCACCTCAAACTAACCTAAGATATCAGTGTAAATTTAAGGGGTTTTTTTCCTCAAAGCAAGGCTTCATGACAGTATTTAAGGCAAAACAAATACCTCATCTCTCTCTGTGGCCTTGATGCAATGTTCCTAAATGAGGGTGTTTTTTTTCATTTGTGCCTAAAAATATGGAAATGTCTTCTGAAAGCCTGCAGAGGGGAGTACATGTGCTACTGATTAGAGGAAGCTAGGGGAGGACTTTGCCAGCACTTTTACTTCCCTGAATATCAGCTTGTGTCATCTAGATCAGAGAATATGTTTTACAACCAACTCTTATCATGCAATGAAACTACTTCAGTAACTACTAGGGATGGGCAGAAAATGATTTTTGCACTTTCTTCCAAGACTGGGAAAAAAGACAAAAAATTGAAACATTCTGAGTATTCCATCACGCTAAGCTCTCTGTCCCCTTTGAGCTGGGCCCCACTAGAGGGGCCCCACAAGCCAGCCCACAAAGTAAATAGCCA
Source organism: Aspidoscelis tigris stejnegeri (assembly GCA_023333525.1). Classification (NCBI taxonomy): domain Eukaryota; kingdom Metazoa; phylum Chordata; class Lepidosauria; order Squamata; family Teiidae; genus Aspidoscelis; species Aspidoscelis tigris. Next base: position 50,595,026 of record JALMGA010000004.1, read on the forward strand.
ATCAGAGATTTTTTAAAAAAAATCTTTTCTTTTTCAGTCTGTCAAAAAAAAAACTATCAGCTCCCACCGTGTTCCTCCCTTGAGCCTCACTGGGAAAAGCAACACCCCTTCCCTGATCGCAACTGCTGGGTATTAAACAGTGATCAATCAGAAACAAGCCTCTTCCCTCTGTGATCTGATCGCCAGGCAAACGTAAAAGAACTGATTGTCCCAGTAAGATGCAGTGATGAGGGGGGTCATCTGGCCCTTGCTGTCCCACAAGCCTCTTCCTGCAAACCTTATTCCACCCCCACTCCCTGATTGCCGGCAAGCAGCTTCTGAAGTTAGAAGCAGGGGAGACACCATGATCACAAAGGTGGTTTTCCCCGGGTGAGGTTCATCCATTGCACTCCGGGTCTGCTGACCCCTGCGATTTCCCCCAAATGCAGAAACTCACCTGCATATAAAAGAAGCAGAAAAGCACTTCTCTGGTAAACTGCCCCTAAACATTGTAGCAGCCTCCCCGACAAGCAGCTTCTGAAGTTTGCCAGCTAAAAAGCTAACAAAAGCTGCTACAAAGTTTAGAGGCAGTTTAACTTTGGTAAACTTCAGAAGCTGCTCGCCTGCCAGCTAAAAAGCTAACCAAAACCGCCACAATATTTAGAGGCAGTTTAACAGAGAAGCCCTTTTCTGCTTCTCTGGGTGTTTGTCCACTACCACTAAGTACTCATTGAAGCACCCATTAAGGACCCATTTGGATGAGAGCCAGATGACCTCATTCCCCTACAGACCCCATTAGAGACACATCTGTTTCCACCACAGCTAGGGAAATCTGGATCATATGGGTCCTTCAGGACCTATAATCCGGATTTCATGTAGACTACAATGGGGTCTTCAGCCCTCAAATCCAGATTGTAGGGAGCCTGTTTCTACTACAATTGGGCAATGGTGTCTAGAGGAGGTGGGGGGGGGCACCCATGGGGGGGGTGCCCCAAACTCAAGACTTTGAAGTCCCTCTGAAGTTGCTTTCAGAGATTAGCACAGGCTCCGAAGAAAAACCCCTTGCAAGAGCAATGCAGCTGTCAAAGGCTCCAGAGGATCTTTGAAGTTAGTGGCAGATTGCTCTGGAGATTCTACTAGATCCAGATTAAGAGAAGTACCCATTCCTTAGATCTGGGTCTTCTTAGATCCAGATTAAAGGAGCTCAGTGGAAAAACACCCTCTGATAAACTGCCTCTAACTTTAGAAGCTACTTGCTGGCAATTGGGGGGCAGGGGTGGAATAAGGGTTGCAGGAAGAGGCTCATGGGATAACAAGGGGCAGATGATCTCCCTCATCGCTGCATGTTTACCTGTCAAACTGGGGCGATCAGTTCTTTTACGCTATTTGATCTTTAAAAATGGCCAGCAGTTGTGATCCTCAGTGCACAGGACAAGAACGGTGAGCACAGGTGAAACCCTGCCCACTAATGATGCAAGTGCCAATCTCCTCCCCCAATGACCCAGGAGCATCCCCATGCCTCCAGGATAATCCGTGCTTGCCTCCCAATCTGCAGCAAGACCAGTTTGCAAGGGTTGGGGTTTTTACAGCAGATTTGGGTGATTTGTTCCGCAAGTAGCCCGCATTAGAGCCTTTGCATGGGGACACTCCGAGTCAAATTCAGGTTTGCTTTGGAGTATATAATGCATGGGGACAAGCCCACGGAGAGAAAATGAAAGTGCATCCCCAAAGTTCTGTTTTGTAATCAGATTCTTTCCCACTTGTGCATACTGCATTCAAGTTTAGTTCCATCTATTAGCTTTAATCCTCATGTGTTAAGGGAGTGCACAGAAGAAATGCTTCCAGTCTCTCTCAGTATTCTCAGCCTCTTGTGCCTAGTTGAAAATGTCTCCGTTATGTCAGGCATTTTGTTCTGGAAAGTGAAGCACAGTGGGCTTTAAGGGAAAGTAAACCTCCCCAAATGAGCTTTTGACCTGGCTTGTCTTAGAATCCAAGCCAATGTACTTTCAGCTCAATTTAGACATATTAAAGTTTAATTATGATTTCTCATTATTTTCTCTTCTATAATTCTCAGACAGCTAGGGAAAGGAAAGTGCACTTGTTTTTGCTTTCACAACTAATTATATTTAAAGCTGGAGTTCATAGGATTGCTGTTCTTAGTCCATAATCTCTTGGCATTTGACTAACACCCTCCTCATTCTGAAAAAGCATTACTAGTTAACAGAAGGTTTTTGTTTTGCAGGATGCCAGCAAAATGCATAACCACTGCCGACTGCTAAATCTTAATATTGGATACGGCTCTTGGTAGCTCCTCTTGACTTGTATCTAATCAGATCGAATTGCTCCTCCAGTCTCTAGGAATCTCTTTGATTTGATACAAGTCAAGAGGAGCTCCCATCCTTCTTTTGCTTCTTTCAGTCTTGTCAAGGAAAATCCTTGTCAGCTAATGTCCACCTGCATCACATGCTGCAAAATATGTGGACTTCCAATTGTTTATCATTGCCTCAAGGGAGTACACAGGGTTTGCCTGGCCCAAGCCTAATAAACTGAGCCAGTTTGGTCTAGTGGTTAGGGAGCTGGACTCTTCTCTGAGAATACAGGGTTCAATTCTGTCCTCCTCCACAAAGCCAGCTGGGTGACCTTGGGCTAGTCACAGTCTCTTCTGAGCTCTCACAGCCCCACCCACCTCACAGGCAGCTTTGTCGGCCACTTTGAGACTCCTTAAATGGGTGAGAAAAGCGAGGTAGAAAAGCCAACTCTTCTTCTTCTTCTTCTTCTTCTTCTTCTTCTTCTTCTTCTTCTTCAAGTAATTCACAGTAATAATAATTGCCTCCCCTTAATTTTGAGGTTTCTGTCATCTTTTACAATGAACTGGTTTTAGAACTGTACATGATCACAGACAAAAAATATTGCTTAACTGTTCTGATTTTTCTTTTCACTGAAATATCTTTATTCTTTCACAATTTTGTTCAATTTTTTTTGTTGCCTTTTCCTCTAAGATTGATTTGCTTAGTTCTCTAGACCACAGTTTGTCTTTTGCTTTTCTTGAAAAGGAAAAGCAGCACAGTAGGAATTATTCTTACATTTTTTCAGTTTTATTTTTAACTCTTAGCAGATGTAGCCTTCCAAATATTACTGCAGAACTAATTTCAGTGGAATGCCAGAAAAACCCCCACCACTTTTAATGTAGAAAATAATAGTTCAGGAGTGGCTTCCTCACTGGCTGGGGCCCCATCTTGTAAGAGATGCTTTAAGTCTTCTGACTCTGGGGCTGTGATCAAACCTAATAAAAGAGTGTCTCTGAGAGACAGTTTGTGGCCCTCATCTTCCCAACCTTTCTTAACACAACATTTTCAGAAGTGGGAGGGCCAGCCTGGTGTGTGAACAATCCCACCTGGAATCCTTCTCAGAGGCACCTCTATAGAGGGGTTGTTTTCTGTTTCTGATCACTGAATGGTTTCTATGTGGTGTTGGATTACAATTTCCATCATACATGACCACTGGATTGATGATTAAAGTTGGAATCTAACACCATCTCAAAGGGGCTGACTATTAGTTCAAACTCTGTCTCCCCTTCCCAAGAAAATGTTTTAGACAATGGACATTTTTGCACTTACTGATAATCTGGCATAGTGCAAGGCCGAGACTCTTTATGCCCCCCTCACTTCTACACTCTAGTGCAGAACATAGAGGACACAATGTTCACGTTGGATGGAGCCAACCTACTTGTGACTAAACTGGCCCAGGAGCATGAAAGGGCATTTGCCTCTCTGGGTGCGTTTAGCCCGGGGACCCATTTCAACAGTGCACAAAATTGCCCTGGCATGATAGGCCCCCTGGGAGCTCTGAGGCCAGGAACGTTAGCTGCTGATTGTTGAAGCCCCTGTAGCAGGCTCCAAAGCCCCCATGAGATGTCCCAGTTTAGCCATTCCAAGGGCTGACAGCTGAACCATTCTAGCTGGAAACTGTTCCAGTGTAATTCTGTATTCTGTTATCTTGCATATTCCTTTGTATTCTGCCAAAATCCTTTGGACTCAACACATTAGTATCTTATATAATAATCCTTTTCATACAGCAACACTGTTTCCTGGTAGGATTTTAAAGCGGGTTTATTTAAATAGAGAAGAAAGCCAAGAGGTGAAGCCATTCATATACAGTAGCTGTAGCTATTACTTTGATCCTGCATATGCTTACTTAAAAATCCAAAATGAACATATTTTACCAATTTTCTTTTAGGTGTCTACATTGCAATCCTAAACTCAGAAATAAATTATCGTGAGTTCAGTAAAAAGCCTATATGTGTGTAACTAGGCTGGAGTAGCCATTAGTGAACTTATGGAGGATCCCATTTAAAAGGAGTACATGGTGCAGCAAGGAAGCATCAGTACTTGAACAATTACTTAAAGGAAATGCAGGTTTGGAAGATGTGGTTCTGTCTAATGTTTTGTTACTTAAACCTGTTTTTTTGTTTTTGTTTTTTTAGCTGTATATGTCTCATGGTGATGATTATGTTAAATATTTTGATTTCATTTTAAATAAACTGGGTAGATTAGTTCAGTGGCTTGGATCCTAAAATAACCAGTTGAAATTTTCTAAATTTTATCCCCTTCCTCCCTGTTTAATGCAGCTCATTTTAAGTATGAAATATACTGTAGATCTGCTGGTCAGTAAGCTTAGGGCACTGGATAACTTCCCTGAATGGGAGTGGATCCCAATAATTTTCATTACCAGCATATTCAAGTGTGAGTCCTTAGCATCCAAAAGAGAAGAAATCAGTTGTGAGAACCAACCTGATGCAGAAAGGGCCATGAAAACTTGTGCCTTAATCACACCAGTCCAAACTAGACAAATGATTCTGTGCTTCACTGAAGATAAGTATTGTTTCTGAGATTCTAGAAGCAGGAAGATCACCCTTAAATAACAGGAAGAAGTTGTGTTCAGATACTAGAAAATGGGTGAATGGCAGAAATCCAGTTCAGCTTATTGACACGTTGGCATCAACATTCAAAAGTGTTTAAATTCAGTGGATCCTTGATCTATAAATTGATATACTCAAAGAGTTTCAGTATTATTTCTCACCGTGCAGTGGTCTCTGACTAGGCAATTTCAATCTGATGCTTACTTCAGCAGTTTAGACATACTATAGTTAAAACTGAAATTTAAATTTATGTGTAGTATTCCAATCTAGGATTATTATTATTTTTACTAACAACAAACTGTTTTAATTTTTTAAAAAAAAGCAATTAATGTGAAACTTGTAAGCCTTGTATAGCCAGAACAAAACAAATTGTTTTCTTCAATAATAGCAATTTTTAAAATAAATTATTGAACAGAGGATGCTGATCAAGGTAAATATCACTGACAAGACTTCAAATATTAATCTAAAATTCTAAACTTCCTAATGCTTTCCATGTATATAGTAAGATAAATTTCAGAACAAAACCCAAAGTATTGATCTGGTCAAAATAGTCCGTTGCTGAATCTAAATATGTATGTTTGTGAAAGTCTGTGCTGGTTTGATAGATCTCTTTGCAGGTTTAGGTGTGAGGAACTTTTATTTAATACCAGGAGCAATTAAATAACCCCCTAATGTATATGAACAAATGTTAATGGTATATTGTAAGTATGTAACTGTATATTAAAGATATTATTTTCATGATATTTTAAATGTGTAGTGGGCATTCATTTTGCTGTATAATGAATAGATGTTTTAAAAAGAATTACATTGGCAAGCTAAGGCCTTAATTTATGGAATTTTCAGAGAAAAATAATAAAAGGGGATGTCCATTTCTGAAAAACATCCATAAAAGTTTTTCAATTATAATTCTTTTGTTTTTTGTAACACCCAAAATACAATACCAATGAATTTCTGATTACTACAAAAATCTTGTTACATTGGCTTTTCCAAGTCCACAAGTGTAGTTTTCATACATGTATCTGTATATTCTAGAGAGCTATATTGTAGCTTAAAACTGGAAATAGAAGTCTTACATTTCATTTGACATGAAAACAAAGAATGATAAAGTGCAGCATTTTGTATAGTGAGGAGATACACATTACAGTAGTATCTGATTTCCTGGAAAAGTAGATTAATTCTACAATTTAATACCATTTAGCCATAGATCTCAAATAGACATATATTATTGCAAAATGTATATTATATTTTATTATATTATATAAAATGTATAATTCTGATTTTCTTACTAGCCATCATATTCTCCTCCAGTAGATAATTTCATCCCAACACTACTTTAACAACTGGGTATGATTAGTATGGTCATGTCCTGCTTTCCCTCGTACCAGTGTAGGGTGGTGATATTACAATAATATATAAAAGCAGGATAATTCAACAAACTGCACTAAAATGATGCAGTCTTTTTTTTCTCTGATGTTAATTATTCCATTGTACATTCCATTACAAAGTTAGAATTTTTAAAGACTGGATTGACATTCATTCTATTTCAGAGTTCTACATTTCTGTGTTTGAATATTATAACATGTATTGTGATAATATTTTAATGCATTTTGTTGAATTTTTCTGCTTTTCTATGTCTATTTTAAACAGACTCGGGTTTCTGTTTGCATGGGCAGACTCTTAAATTTGTTGGGATACCTTCATATCTCCTGAACATTGTATGGGAAGGCCATTCAGTCTGGCCTTGGGAAAATTAGTCCATGTTGTCAAATATGGTGCCACACCTCAAGAAGAGTTTGACCTTGATACAAGCTCTTGAGTAGAAATATCTACTCTGCTTGCAAGAGTTAATTGTGGGGAGAAGGAGGAACGCTTAAATTCCACCTGAGCATCTTGGATTATTCTGCCTATGCTTGCAAGAGCTAACTGTAGGAAGAAGGAGGAATGCTTAAATTCCACCTGAGCATCTTGGACTCTTCTGCCTCCACTTGCAGGAGTTGACAGTGGAAGGATAGAAGAGGATGCTGTATGTGCATGTGTTGATGAGTGAATGTGCTACACCTTTACTATTGTTTGTTATTGTTTTATATCGTTTGGGAGTGTGTGTACATGTGCGTGTGGTATGTGTGGGTGAGTGAGTAAGTGAGTGAGTGGGTGAATGGGTGGGTGGGATCATTTGCTGAGGCCAGGTAGGAGGAAGAGGGGCCATTATTACAGTCATGATGGGCAGAGGGAGATATGGCATTGGAAGGCAGAAGAGACAGGTGAGGAGAAGGGTTGTCAGGTGTTTTGAAGTAATCACCCCTTCTGCCTCCTAGCCTGCAGAGTTTGGGGAGGCCTGCCAACCAGCTCCCTTCTCTAATGGTGCTGCTTCTGAATGCCAGATTAGCAGTTATCCATGACTTAATTCTGGGGGAAAAAGGGCTGATCTGGCATGTATAACTGAGACCTGGATGAACTGGGTGGACCTGGACTAACCCAGCTTTGTTTTCCAGGATACTCAGTGCAACACTGTTGAAGACCAGGGGAAAGGGGAGGGGGTGTTGCTGTGGTCCATTGGACCTCCATCTCACTCACCAGATGGCCAATCCGCTCTGTAAAAGGGGTTGAAGCCCTTGTTGTTGGGCCAGAGAGACAGAATGGGGATGCTGCTGGTGTACCGTTCACCCCACTGCCCAGCTTCTTCCCTATCTGAGCTGGCTGAGGTGGCCTTGTATGTGATGTTGAAAGCTCCTGCCATGGTGGTGTTGGGGGATTTCAACATCCATGCTCAGGCTATGCTCAATGGACTAGCTCAGTTTTTCATGGCCTCCATGACAACCATGGGGCTGTCTCAGTTTGTATCTGGTCTGACACATACAGCAGGCCACACCCTTGATTTGGTTTTTGCTTCAGAGTGGACTGGTGAGGATCCATTGATAGGAAGACTGGCTGTCAGCCTGTTGTCATGGATGGATCATTTGCTGGTGAGGTTTGGACTTACTATGGCAATTCCCCTCTGTGGGGAAGTGGGACTTCTTGAGATGGTCCACCCCTTAAGACTTATGGAATCCAAGTGATGCCTGAAAGCTCTGGGGGAATTTCCAACTGGCATGACTGGTGCTCCTGTTGAAGCCCTGGTTTCTCTCTGGAATCAGGAGATGAGCAGGGCTATTGACATGATCACTCCCAAGTGCCTTCGGCATCCTTGTAGAGCCCGAAAAGCTCCTTGGTATTCCATGGAGCTACAGGCCATGAAACAAGAAGGTCTTCGGCTAGAGCGCAGGTGGCGTAAATCCAGCTGTGGGTCTGACTGGACACAGGTTAGAGCACATTATCGTGCCTACCATGTGGCAGTGACAGCTGCAGAAAAGGGTTTTTTCTCCACCACCATTGCATCCTCAAGTAGCCGTCCAGCAGAGCTCTTTAGAATAGTAAATGGCCTGATCAAATCAAGCTCAAAGAACCATGAACCATGGCCAAGTAATATCTGCTGTGACAAATTTGCGAAGCACTTCGAGGATAAATTCAGATTCGTAGGGGAGTAGATGTCACAATTAGACAAAGTCCAGGGGAGTTGTCCAGACAATTGTCTGGTCCAGTTTGCTTGGATTAGTTACAATTACTGTGGCCTGAGTATGTGGACAAGCTGCTTGTGGGGGTGTGACAAACGATGTGCTCTCTAGATCCTTGCCCCTCCTGGTTGATAAAGGCTAGCTGACAAGATATGACTTGGTGGATCCAGGAAGTAGGGAATGCCTCTCTGAGAGAGGGGGTGGTTCCACCTCGTCTGAACAAGGCTGTGGTGTGCGCCCTCCTGAAGAGGGCCTCCATGGATCTGGAAGACTTAAACAACTATTGCCCGTTGGCTAACATACCTTTTCTAGTCAAGGTTCTGGAGAGGGCTGTTGCTGTTCAACTGCAGGCATGCTTGGAAGAAACTGATTATCTAGACCCATTTCAATGTGGCTTCAGACCCGGTTGTGCCACAGAAACCACCTTGGTCACCCTGGTTGATGGTCTCCTCCAAGAGAAAGACACTGTTGGTTCTCCTGGACCTCTCAGTGGCTTTTGATACCATTGACCATGGTATCCTTGTCAAGAGGCTACAGAGTTTAGGAGTTGGAGGCAGTGCTTGGCATTGGTTCCGCTCTTATCTCCAGAGCTGATCTCAGATAGTGGCTGTGAGAGATACTGATTTGACACCCTGGGAACTCACTTGTGGGGTTAGCCAGGGGTCTATCTTATCTCCCATACTATTTAACATCTACATGAAACTGCTGGAAGAGCTCATCAGGAGATCTGGAGATTGTGTATTCAATACACAGATGATACCCAGCTTTATCTCTTTGTGCCATCTGAATCAGGAGAGGCGGTTGAAGTGCTTGACAGGTGTCTGGAGGCAGTAATGGGCTGGATGAGGGCCAATAAATTGAAGCTGAATCCAGACAAGACAGAGGTGCTGTGTGTCACAGGGTCTTGGGTTCATATAGTTGGTAGACACCCTGTCCTTGATGGCGCTGCAATGCCCTGGAAGGGAAAGGTGTGAAACTTGGGGGTACTCCTGGACTCCACACTAACGCTTGAAGCTAAGGTGGAGGCCATGGCCAGGAGTGCCTACTTCCAACTATGGCTGGTGCATCAACTGAAGCCTTTTTTGGACAGACGATTTGGCCACAGTTACCCATGCTCTGGTAACCTCTAGAGTGGACTACTGTAATGCACTCTACATGGGGCTGCCCTTGAAGACACTTTGGAAGCTGCAGCACGTGCAAAATGCAGCCGCCAGAGTGCTGATCGGAACGACTAGCCGGATGCACATCACACAAGAGTTGCACTAGCTGCCAATTCACTACTGAGCCCAATTCAAGGTCTTAACTCTGACTTACAAGGCTCTAAATGATTTGGGTCCCAAATATCTAAAGGAACACCTTCTCCCATACCGACCTGCCTGAGCCTTGAGATCTAGAGGGGAGACCCTCCTGGTTGTCTCACCACCCTAGTGAGGCTGGTGGGCACCCGGGAAAGGGCCTTTTCGATAATGGCCCCCAAGCCATGGAATAGTCTCCCCCTCGAGGTGCTTCACGCCCCTTCTCTATACATTTAGGCAGGTGGTAAAGATGCATCTCTTTGCCCTGGCCTTTGGCTAATGTGACCATCCCCCCCCCCCGGTAAATATTAGTATTTTAATATTTAGAATATGTTTTTTAAATATGCTGGATTTATCATTTGTTTGTTTGCTTGTTTGTTTGTTTTTAAGTGTTTTTATGAATATTACTGTTTTAACCTGATGTTTTAAAACTTGTAACCTGCCCTGAGACCTACAGATATAGGGTGGGATATAAATATAAATAATAAATAAATACAAGTCATTGGTTTATTGCAGATATTGCATAATTGGGATCCATATGGAAAAGCAATGTAGAGACATAGAAACATGAGTAAATTTGTTGGCAATTAATCTATACCAGTCGTATTTTTGAAGACATTGATCTTGAGCCAAAATTTAATTGCATAGCTTCAAGTGATTGTCTCTAGAGGCAACTGGCCAGTGAAACTATTATATTTACAGATGCGCAAATACCATGCTTTATTCCAGAATATCTGGGATGCAGCCTTTAACACCACAACTGGTTATGTTTTTTACATCGATGTAATGAGAGTACAGTACTTCACAATGTTTATTATTAGAGATATCAACCTCACATTAATATTTTTTTTACAGGTGCAATACCTAGCCAACTATTTGGCTTCCTGGAAGGGGCTGTGGGAAGCCCCAGCAGGCTCAAAACTGTGTTGGGACAGCTAAATGCTCATGTTACTTCCAAAACTGAGTTTCCTGAGTATTCTGAGCCACCTTGGTCCCCATGTTAGAGGCACATGGTTGTTTTGAATTCTTTGAAAAGCATTTGAGAGAGCATTTACACACATCTAGAAAGTAGAGAACTTTATAATCTCTTGTGCAATTTTCCTCTACAATTCTTGTATACAGTTCACAAAGGTTCACCTCAGTAGGTCTATTTATTTATGTTTTCATATAAGAAAAATTATTTAAATGAATAAAAATAATACTGTTACCTAGCATAAACAGCTTTTATCTTTGAACTTTAACAACCTAGTAAACTACATCAGGAATATGCTTCTTTCAGCAAACTAAGAAGAAGAAAGAAGGTTTTGTTTACCACAATGAGTTGGTGTTAATGTTTTCCCAAACTGATCCCACTAGCCCTGTGGGAAACCTCTAAATACAATCTGGAACTTAGTTACCTCCCTAGAATAGAGGTTAACAGCATTTTACACCTCTGGAGCCATAAAGCAGCCAAGCAGTTGATGAGTTTAAAAGAGAGGACCTGCTACTGGAATGTATTTGATTTTCCACCCGCTTTCCCTCCTGAATTGTTATCACACCAAATTCTTAAACAATATTTAGAACTGGGAAATACAAACAGGAGGGATCAGGAATGTTCCCCTCAACTCTGGATAAATATCATTTTTATAGTACAGAATAAATTACCCTTTCAGAAATACAGTGTAAAAGTATTTGCCTCCTTCCTGATTTCTTCTGTTTTGGGATATTAGTAAGTAATACGTAATTGATTAAAATTTTCAAACAATTTAATACAAGACAAAGGCAATCCAGGTAAACACAAAATTCTACTTTCAAATTATTATTTTATTTATTAAAGCAAAAAAATTGCCCAATACATATATCACTTATGTGGAAATTAATTGCCCACTTATTCAGTCAACTAATGAACCACGTTTACTGGTCATTGGCTTCATTTGGACTTGTTACACCCAATCTTGACTGTTGTAAGCTTTGCTGAATCCAATCAGCACTTTATATGGACATTTGCAGCAATTTGGAGTATGCTAAAAATTCTCAATAAATAGTAAACTTTGTTGCACTCAAAAGAAATCCCAGAAATGAGAACATTATTGAAATATATCAGTCTGAAAAGGGTTACAAAGCTATTTCATCAAACCAGTGAGAACCATTATCTCCAAAAGAGAAAACTTGGAACAGTGGTAACTTTTCCAGAAGTTGCTGGCATACCAAAATGTCTCCAAGAACACATCAGCAACTCATCTAGGAATTATTTTATTACACAAATGATACAGGTATTGGATGACTTTTCTTTCCTTCACTAAATGAAATGAATCATTTAAAGGCTGTATTTTGTATTTGCTCGGGTTATATTTGTCTCATGTTAAATTTTCTTTGACGATCTGAAACAATTAAGTGTGACCTATGGAACTTATCCATTTTGTGTTCAGTGCTAGGTAAAGATTGTCTCAGATTAGCCAGTCAGCCACAGTCATAGGCCACTTAAAACTATTATCCATGTTTATTAATAGAGGGATCTGTGCAATAATAACTCGATATTGCTTTTTATTGCTTTTTACTGAACTTTGAAATGGTCATGTGACTGATCAAATAAAATTATTATTATTATTATTTAACTCAATATTGCTATAAATGAAATACATTTGCCAGTTAAGAAGAAATCTTGTACATGACATGATTGAGAAGCTGAGATATAACTGACGGTGCCATCTGCTCCGGGTTCAAACTTGCATTATTTTCATAGACTTGTTACCTGTTAAAGAATGAAAACAATTTTTATAAGGCACAGGAGATGAGGGTAAACCAATTACACTAGGTTTTAAGGTTTTTAAAGTTTCTTTTCTTATAGATTAGTAAAACATACAAGCTGCTCATGCTACCACTTGTTATATTGACCCTTGCCTGACTTGGCTTAAAAACACGAGGACACTGCAGGGTCGGGCCACAGATCTAGTTCAGCATCCTATCTCAAACAGTGGCCCATCAATTGCTTCTGGGCATTCTGAAGGAGAAGACAGAGGCAAAACTTTCACCTGCTCTCAAATTCCTACTGCAAAGAATGATTAAAGCCTTACTGGGGACTGGTGAAGTCTCACCAGTGTTTAAGAAGGCAGAGGTTCACCCTATTCTTAAAAAGAGTGGTCTGGATCTGGATATGTTACATAACTATTGCCCTCTAGCCAGCATTCCATTGCTTGGTGAGGTAGTTGAGAAGTGGGTGACAATACAATTCCAAGCATGCTTGAATGGTGGAGTATCTGGACCATTTCCAATCTGGTTTAGGCCTGATAATAGTACTGAGATTGCCTTGATCACCCTGATCAATGACCTGCATGGGGAGAGGGATGGGGGAGGCGCTATCCTATTGGTGCTCCTTGACCTGTCTGTGGCTTTTTTTATACCATCAGCCACAGTATACTTTGGGAGCAGCTCAGGAATATAGGAACTGGAGGCATAGTTTTGCAGTGGTTCCAGGTCTATTTCTGGGGCAGAATTAAAGGGTATATATCGGGGGGGGGGTTCCCTGGAAGCTCAGCTATGGTGTTCCTCAGGGATTAATTCTCCCATTATTTTCAACACTTATATGAAACTACTAGGTATGGTCATCAAGAGGTTTGGAGTTTGGTGTTTGGGTTTTGGGTTGTCCCCCCCCCCATAGCCTTCTGCCCAATATTTATCACTGCTGTGGGTGTGTCATGAAATGGGTGGGGCCTCTGTGGTTGAAGAGAAAGTGAGCCACCACTGCCAAGTGAAAGGTGGCCACTTGTTGCTCTGACACAATAGTCCTACAAGCCCAGAGTGGTTGGGGGTAGGGTAGATGGGAGAGGGAGAGGGGTCCTTCTTTCTCCCTACTTGCCAGTAATAAGAATCTTCTAATTACCCTCTGCTAGTTTCCTAGAGATCAGAGGTAGCAAAAAGAGAAAAGGAAACTTTCAGGATGGGATGATGCCAAAACATGGTTGCAAACCTCACAGAAACAGAAAGAGAAGGAGCTGGCAACCCTCCATTAGAATTTGCACAAACAGGATGAACAGGGAGGGAGGGAGATTCCATCTGAAAAGGAACGAGATGAAATGGGAGATGCTGCTGGCACTGGCGGCCACCTCAACTCCTCATCCACTGGGAGTGGAGGACAGAGCCACTTTCATCTCAGTGACAGCAGACGTAGCAGCAGCACTGCTTCTGTTGCCCATCCTACTCTGCCCCTGATCTAAGAGCGCCTCAGCAGTTGGGCGCATGCTGAAAGGAAACCAAGCAGATGTCCCTCCTCCCAACGCCCCGACAATGACTGAGCGTGCGTGCACGGCCAGGCAAGTGAGCAGGCAAGGTTCTCTTGCTCACCACCCCCTTCTGGGGCTCCTTCCCTGGGTCACAGTTGGTCTTTGGGGCCTTCGAGGGTGCTCAGCTGGGAAATTCTGTGGCTCTCTGGGGTTTCCTGCCTCCCACAGCCTAAAGATTTCAAGGAGATTCTGTAGATTTCCCTTCCCTTGCCCTTTCTCTCCTTTCCTTTCCATTCTTCCTTCCTTCCTTCCCTTTCCATTCCTGTCTTTTCCTTTCCCTTCTTTCTTCCATCCTTTCTTCCTTTCCTTTCTATTCCTGTCCTTTCTTTCCTTCCCTCCTTCCTTCACTTTCCTGTCTTTTCCTTTCCTTTCCTGCTCTTTTTAAAATCCTCCCCAGTACAGGGGAGGTGACATTTCCTACCCTACCAAATGAAAGTAAGTGGCAGCAAAAGCAGGAGGGGAGGGGAGAGGGGAGCTGGGATTCCCCACCCTCTGCCACATCATCGCGGGATCCAATCAGGAGTGAGGGGTGGGCGCCTTGGTTGGCAAAGGGGGGGGGAGAAAATATTCACTTTCCCTGATGTGATTCGGAAGCATTTTCTGTGGGGACAGCAGAATCGGACAAGGGATTAAAGTCAATCAAGTGGGATCAGCCAGAATGTGTGTTTGCATTGGGTTTCTTGTTTCATTTTAAAAAGCATTTTAACAAGCTCAGGTGGGAACATAGCCATGGTTTCACAAGGTATTTTCAGTTACAAACTTCTAAAATAAGAAAGACAAGAACTAGTACTGTCCATGATGTTTACTATGCTATTGGTAGATCACCAGTGCTCCATTATCCTCAGATAATGGTCCATGTACATGCAAAGTGGCTGGACAACATCAAGGAAGACATCAAATACCTATGGGGACCATCAGAGACTCTAAGGGCAGCCCACTATGGCTGAAGTGCTTCCCTAAGAAGACCTCTCCTTTGACAGAATGGAGCCACAGAAGACAAGTGACTTTCTTTGACCTACAAACAATTTTTCCTTTCTAACTGAACTCAAAGTTGTTTTTTTGTTTTGTTTTTTTGGTGATGTTCTATTGACATATCATTTTAAAATAAAACAAATTGGTGTGAGTGAACCTCATTCCTCAAAATATGTTTTGACCTTACATATTCTGGGGATATTGCATATCTGTGAGAGAGCATCTGTTTTCCATATGTATTTAGTGTTCTGCATCTCGAAATGAAAGAAATGGTAAACAACTTGTATAGTTTTCTGTAAAACAGAGATAAGTAGGACAACCTCTCCACACAGCATTTGAAACATCTTCAAGGGGCACTGAAGTCTGCCTGTCTCCATCACACTCACATTAAAGTAAACTGACGCTGTTTTGGAGGTTTATTCATAAGTAAACTTGGCAGCATTTAAGGCCATAAGCATTTATGTAGTTCACTCTGGGTATGACCTTATTGACCTGCCCACATCTTAAGATCTGGAGGGGAGGCCCTCCTGGTTATCCCACCGCCTTCAGCAGCTAGGTGGGTGGGCACCCGGGAGAGGGCCTTCTCGGTAGTGGCCCCCAGGCTGTAGATGTTAGGGGGTAATGGGGTGTCAGGTACCCCCCCGTTGGTAATAAATCTTCGTCGCAGAGTTGCGTCTCTCCGTGCTGAAAAGCTGGTCTCTGCCTTTCGTCTTGCTCCTGTCAGCATTGTCGTTGCTGTCCATTTCAGCACTTCTCGGCCCTCCTTTCCCTGCCCACAGTTTCCAGCAAACAGACAGAGTTCTCAGTAGAGGCTTTTATTCGTATCGGTTACATGTCAGCTTCTCTCTCCCTCTCCAGTCTCAATCAGCTAAGCAAGGGTAACACACAGCCGTGTGTGCCCACCTTTATACAATTCCTTATCAGAGTTGGTGACTCACTTCCCTTGTATTACACAAGTGTTATACAATCTTACTCAATTCTTGCACAATCCCTGTGTTGTAATCCTTACTTCATTCAGCCTTCAGCAACTGGTGATAGTCTGGTGACTGTTGTGACACTTAGTTACCTTTTCTGCACACATCTCTACATTTTCCATATATGGGGTCTTCCAGCCTAACAATCCCCTCCAAAATGTATGGATGTGTGTAGATGCTATTTACACTTTATACCTTTCGAACTATGCCATGCCAATTAAGCAAGACAGTTCTGTGTGCCTTTCTCTTGGCAAAGCCTTGGTGAGAACATCAGCCAGATTGTGTCTGGTGTCAATGTATTGTAGGTTTATGACTCCGTTTTGGATCATTTCCCTTACGTTTTGATACCTTACACCAATGTACTTAGTTCTACACTTTAGGTTTTCTCCTAAATCTATAAGCAATCGCCTAAATCTATAAGCAATTGCCTGATCCACTGGATCTCTCCTGTAAGTTCAGATTCTGTGCTTAGGGCCACACAGTTTTGTTTTCTGCTTCGCCACACTATAGGGCTTCCAGCGTACCTAACTAGCAAACCTGACACTGACTTTCTATCATGTAGCTCTGAAGCGAATGAATTATCCACATAGCACTCCAGCTCTTGCTCACTGCCCTGTATCACTAACTTTCTTTCTTTGGTTCCTTTCAAGTACCTTAGCAGGTGTTTCACCTTGGTCCAATCCTGCACCTTTGGGTCATTCACCTTTCGGCTAAGTACCCCAACCATGAAAGCAATGTTTGGTCTAGTATTGTTACAAACAAACATTAAACCACCTTTTGTATACACGCACGCATCAGCAATGCTGCGTTTGTATCCCAGTTTGACCAGTTCTTGATGAATGCATAGATTCCAGCAACGAGCACTCTGCTTTAATCCATACAAAGCTGTGTGTAATCTGTACACTTTTCTATCTCTATCTTCATCAAAACCTTGAGGCTGTTCCATAAACATCTCCTCAACTAGTGGAGCATTTAGATAAGCAGTCCCAGCAAGCAGAGAGACACAGAGACTTGCATTTTCCTCAGCACGGAGAGACGCAACTCTGCGACGAAGATTTATTACCAACGGGGGGGTACCTGACACCCCATTACCCCCTAACAGTAGAATGGTTTCCTCCTGGAGGTGCGTCAGGCCCCTTCTCTGTTCACGTTCAGGAAGGCAGTGAAGACATACCTCTTCACTCAGGTCTTTGGTTAACTACTCCCTACGTTTCCCCCACTGCAAACACTACTGTTTTTAACTGTTTTGTATCAATCTTTTTTAAAATATTATTATGATGGATTTTTTAAACCTTGTACTACTTTTAGTATTGTTTGATACAGTTTTAATATGTTTGTTTTTAAATGTTGTGAGCCGCCCAGAGACCCTTGGGTATGGGGCAGGATGTAAATATAAATATAAAAATATAAAGTAAAGGGGTGTGAGGACACATGGAGTCCCTCTCTAAGCTGCAGTGTTTTTGTGAAGGTCCTTTGTGTTCACTCATGGAGTCTTAATAGTGTCTTGCATGAATCCACACAGTTTGTTGATATCAGTTCACTGTGAAATTAAGACAGATTTTTAAATAGGCAACCAATACTTAAGAAGAAAGCTTGATACTCCACCTGAACGTTTTTACTATTCAAACAGAATACTTACATTCTGAGTATCCTTTCTAGCGGTGGCATTCAGTTTTGTCTGATACTTCTTTTTCACGCAACAGGTAGATACAATTGTGACAATCAGCATGACTCCAAATACAGAAAGAGATGAGGCAAGTGCTATTACAACTATGTCTTGCTTTGACCATATACTGTCACATTTTTCTCCCGTGTACCACCAGTCTTCACCTACAGGGCATCTACAAAGTAAGGTAATAGCTTAAGCAAGTCTTATTTAAAGAGAAGATAATTTTGAAACCTTAACATTTTTGCATAGTTATCTACCTACCTATCTACCTTTTATTTATATACTGCCTTTCCAAATATTGCTCAAGGTAGTTAACAACATTAAGCAAAAACATGAATAACTTTATAAGTAGTACAAAATGAATAGTAATAATAATACAGTAGAATCTTTCTAAAATAAAGTAAAAACAAATACCCCAGAGATGGTTATGACATTCTCTCCCCAGTTATAGTTCTCATGAATACACTATGGAACGAGCAGCTTATATCAGAATTTTTAACCAAGTACCTTGTTTTAATCTGTATTGTGTTTTTAATTGTGTTTTTAATATGTTTTAATCTGTATTCTGTTCTTAATATGTTTTTAAATATGTTGTCTGTTTTGTTGTTACCCGCCTAGAGACCTTCGGGTATGAGGCGGGATAGAAATGGAAATAAATAAATAAATAAATAAATAAATAAATAAATAATAAATAAATGTGCTGGTGAAGGGTGTGGTAGAGGGGAAAAAAACCTAACTACACCACCCAACCTAGACAGTTTTCACTCAGTTTAATATCTGGTGTGTTTAGAAGAAACAATGTTGAGATGCTCTCCCTTGAACCACCGTTTCTATGGCTGTTTCTGTGTGGGGGAGTAAAGCCAGATCAGAGAGCCTCTGATCCAAACCTAGGACATTGCGTCCACACATTATTCTGGATCATGGAGGCCCTGCTTCCCCCCCCCCCAAGACATCTGTTCACAGAGTTAGGGTTAGGGTAAATCTGTACTGAGAGGGATGGAACTACTGTAGACTCCCATCTACAGTCCAGCTTCAGGGCCTCAGTCTGAATCATGGAGTACAGATGGCATGCCTCCATGATCCAGAATACCCAGAAGTGATGTTCTGTGTAGCATGCCATAACATGGTACCAAAAATCAGCACCACCACCATGACATTCAACTAGGAACTGTCATTCCTAGCCATTGGGGGGAGGCTGTGCAGCTCACACCATGCCACCCAAGCTTCGCAGTGACAGGGGAGTAGATCTG
This sequence comes from Aspidoscelis tigris stejnegeri, assembly GCA_023333525.1. NCBI lineage: Eukaryota > Metazoa > Chordata > Lepidosauria > Squamata > Teiidae > Aspidoscelis > Aspidoscelis tigris. The sequence goes on from JALMGA010000004.1 coordinate 50,613,893, forward strand.
GATTGTCACCATCTGGGCAGACAGTGTAGATCCAGGCCTCACCGCCCCAGAATATGGATCTATGGATCCAAAGTTTCTGCTCCCTCAGTGCAGAAACAGCCTATGACTGATAAGAACTAATGTTCTTCTCAACTGCTTTTGCTTCTTCTTATTTGATTTGTGGGTTTAGGAGACTGATCAAACAATTTGAAAGAGAAGATTTGCTGTGATTTTGTTGGATTAACCAGTTTGGAGTAACATCTCTCTTAACCTAAGGTATTAACAGGCTGCTAGAAGTCATTCAATCATGTTTAAAATAAAAAAGTTACCTGCAGACTGGTTTATTTTCAACAACAATGCAAATTCCATCATTTTGACAGCCGTATCCCACACACACGTCTGCTGTTGTGGGTGTTTCTGCTGTTGTGTTAGTTGTAATATTTGGTTCAGTAGATAATAAATGTGATATATCTGAGGTGGATAAATGAAGTATAGTATCAGTTTTTGTACCTCCATAAAAACATGGCCAAACATTTGGTGGTATTAATCAAGATGCAGTATATTTTATAAGAAGAGTTGGCTTTTATACCCTGGTTTTTTCACCCATTTAAGGGGACTCAAGCAGCTGACAAACCTTCTGATCTCCCCACATCAGACACTCTGTGAGGTAGGTAGGGCTGAGAGAGCTCAGAAAGAGAGCTGTGACTAGCCCAAGGTCACCCAGCCAGCTATATGGAGGAGTGCAGAATTGAACTGGGAGATTACCAAATAAGAGTGCAGCATTGTAACCACAAGACCAAACTGGTTCAGTAATACAAAGATGTATTTTCATACCAATGTCCATGAAATCACTTGCTATTATTGTAAGCACTTTAGCATAGAAATCAGTCTGAATTTGTTTCAATTGCTTTCAAAGATTCATATAAGGCAGGTTCAGATGTTAACACTGAGTCATAACGTAGCAGTCCAAGAATGATTCTGCACCAGCCAGTATATCAGACCAGCAGGGTGGACAGTAAATGTGAACCCTGCATCCTCTCTTTCACTGAGCCACTAGGAGGCTCCTAGTACATTTGCTGATCCAGTGTACTGGCCGGTGTAGAATTAACCTATGAATGAAGCAGGCAAATACTGGACTTAGGGCGAATCCCCATGGGGCTGCCAATCTCCGCGGTGGATTCAGGGGAGCCTTAATGCGAATTAAGATTCGCATTAAGGAGTCCCCATAGCAATGGAGGACAGGGCGGGTTCAAGGCAAGCCCGCATGTCCCCATGAAAACTGCAGCAAATCCCTGCATCAGGATGCCGCAGTTTTTTCCACCACCACCCCACTTAACTGGGCACTTAATCGTCCAGGTAAGGGCTTGATTTACCCCAAACAACCACCTGACTGCTGCCCTGCAGTCAGCTGGGCAGGCTGTCAAGAGCAGGGCAGAGTTCCAGTAAGAAAGCCGCATCTGTTTTAATCATTTGCAGAGCTCTGCTTGTGCACATGACAGCTGCTCAGCTGTGCAGGGCAGCTGTCAGGAGAGTGTTTGGGGTAAATCAAGCCTTTACCTGGGTAATTAAGTGCTCAGGTAAAGGGGGACAATTGCCATCACAGCATTAGCGGCAGGGACAGTGAAACCCCACCCCCTAATGCTGCCATCGTAACCCGGGAGTGTCCCCATGCCCCCTTTATAACTCGTTCTTGCCCCGTACTTCGGGGAGAGAACAGTTATAAAGGGTTTTTGTTGTTGTTGTTTCAATTTAGAGGATTTTGTCCCTCATGTAGCCCGAATTAGAACTTTGCATGGGGACTTTTATGAGGTGAACTAACGTTCGCCTCACAATATCCTTGCCATGGGGATGGGCACTTGGTGTGTGTTTATCATCTTGCTTTGGCTCAAAAACTAGTGAAGAACTGGGACAGTTCTGGTATCTGCATTTAAGAGTACCTGATCCACCCTAAATTTACCCAGCACATCATTACCTGCTGAGCAAATGCAATCACTGCTGTTCTAATGGCGATCGTTTTGCTGCAGCAATGGTCATCCCTGACAGCCATTGCTGTGGTGACCGGGCAATGCGGTGCACAACTGTGGCTGCACTGTCCCACTCCCTTCCCCTAGAAAAGGTGAGAAGGGTGCATGCTGGGTTGTACTAGCTGTGTCACAGAGGAAGCTAGGATAGCTTGAAGCCCATTTTAGTGCTCCATGGCTATCTGGCTGGGGGACAGCCCGGCACATGCGAAGCCACTTCTGAAAAGAGGGCTGCACACCAAAAAGAGTTTTGGTAGTTGTGGAGTGCATGCTACTGCATGCTCCCTGCTGCAATTCTCTTGCGTTGGTACGAAAGCCCTCTTCCCTCCCTTTCCATCTGCTTATGCTGAGCTTAGAATATTGGACTCAGAACAAAACCTACATACCTTCCATCGTTGTAAGAATAAAAATAGAATCGTCCTTAATGAAGTCACGACTTTTAAGTCTTTGATGTGTTATGAAGTTGCTTGATCCAATACCAGGACCTCTCTTGAACTCGGTGCCATTAGCAAAATTAGCTGTTGTTCCTGCTATATTTGGATTGCCCCAAGTGAAATTACCTGACTCGTCTGTGAAGTAAAGGAGAGAGGAATAAATCTCTCTAATTGTATAGCATGCAAGTATTAAACATTTCTTCAACAAAATGAAAAGGTCAGAATGAGTGAAAATGCATAGGATTTATGAGTTGGGCAGCTGCACAACCCATTAAATCGCATAATGCCTACATCATGATGATTAATATGGGACTGTGGAAAAAAGACAATTTAACCTAATGTGTGGGCTCTGCGCATGTATTGTCTGGAAGAATGTCAGACAATTCTACTGCAGAACAAGTAGTTTTCACAAAGACTTTCCTCAGCACACACAAGAAATGTCAGGTGCTTCTCCTGATTGGCCTCGATCCACACCACAATGGATCAGGACAATGTTCACAGGTCCCCTGCCTGTTGTTCCCTGGCTTTGATGATTCTACCAACACCTATTTCATAATGCAGCGGAAATGGCCTTAGAATTCAGCCATTTTCTGCATGTCCCAAAATAGAGCTGGGATGGTAACACACCAGATAGGTCACCTTCCATCTGCCACCTTCCATCTGTATACCAACAGTGGGGAGCGAAGAGGATAGTAAGCACTTTCAGAAGTACTCTGTGTAAAGGACACTGTGATACTGTTTTCACTTCTCTGGGGTGAGATGCAGTCCCAAGAGGATGAGGGCATGCAGTCATGGCCCTCTAGCCTTTCTGCTGTGCCTCTCTTTCACCATGAAGATCCTGCTTTTGTTCCCAACTTGTTAGGCTCCTTGGCCAAGCTCCCCAAAATCCTGTTCCTATCCACAATGACTTTGGCCCGTTTTCCAATTGCATTGTTCACCATCCCATTTTAGATGTTTATTTGCCCATTGTCTAAATAATCACTTAATGTTCATTCTCACAAAGTACACATGAGTAGTAAATATAATTATAAATAGTAAACCTTTTGTTGTTGTTGTTGTTGGTCCATCCTAATAAGTAGGTGGACATCTGCTGTACATTTCAAAGAACCTTGATTGTCTTTTGAGTAATTAAATGCAGTGCCTGTGTACATGCATGCGTGCATGCTTATTACCAGAAGAAGTGGTGACAGCAACCAGCATGGATAGCTTTAAAAAAGGATTAGACAAATTCATGAAGGACAGGTGTATCAATGGCTACTAAAAGTCATCTGTAGGTACTGCCCCCAGGTTGCAGAGACAGGCAGGACGCCTCCAAAGGCCATTTGTAAGGATTTGAGACCAACTGAAGATTTTACCTGTGTTTTCTGCTTGAAATGCCTAGAAACAATTGGTGACCCACTGTGTGAGACAGGATGCTGGACTGTGACTCGTTCCAGTAGGGCTTCTCTTATGGTTGAGTGTGTGTGAGAGAGGGTTATGCGCATGTGTGTGAAACTAATATAGCACACACAGAATTTTCATAAAGGGAGGTTGCATTTGGCTATCATAAAAATCTACAGGCCAGTAAGGCTAGTGTTGTTCTCCTGCCATGTGGCTACTTTATTTATGAAGCTTACATTTAGATAGAGAAAGGATATCTGGCAAGAGAGACAGCAATATATTTTAAGTGAATTGAAAACTGTGAACCTGAAAGGACATTATTATGAAGAAAGAAAATTTTACTGCTTGGTTGGGAATTATTTTGAAATTAAACAGTCGATCAGTGTAAAGTCCCGTAGTTAATCACAGCATCTACCCAAAGAAACACCCAGCTCCCTTTCTTCCCTATTTGCACGTTTGTTTACAATATTTGCTTCTTCTTTTTTGTTGTTATCTGGTCCTATGTGCAGTATCCTTTAATGCAGATTAATATCCCTCCATGGCAGAACTTTTAAAATGTGTGGTTGCTGCAAAGAGAAAAAGATTTATCATGTCAGTTAAGGAGATATCAACCTACCTAACAAGGTTGGATCGGTTGTTAGGCTTTTTTGATTTGACATGCGTTGTTGTATGTCTGGATGTTGATCGAGGAGTAGCATTGTGGCTTGTTTCCATGCGCAGGGCCATTGCAACTGTTCGTCATTTTTGCCAGAAATCAAGTGCAAAAAGATTGATAAATGGAATGGATAACTGCTGGTACCGTTCACGTACAAGCCAATCTGAAATGCATACCCGTCAGGAGAGTAAAATGGTGGACTGTACAATTTTCCTTCCATCCCTGAAGGGCTTGAAGCAAGGAGCTGAGTGAAATTCCTTATATGCCACACATGGTGAGGGCACAGTGTTTCTGATAAGTTGATATCATCAATAGAAAGGCCTCCATTTGATATGCCTGAGCCTTTTACACCTTCAAATACTACTCTGAATTTAACTGTAACATTCAAAGTAATATGGTGCAGCTCCCAATAACCTACAGGTGAACCTAGAAAAAAATAAGTTCAGGTGTGTTATTTTTACATCCTATTAGACCAGCAGTTCTCAACCTTCCTAATGCCGTGACCCCTTAATGGTGTTCCTCATGTTGTGGAGACCCCCAACCATGGGGGTAGAGCAGCTGGGAAATGGGAGGGAAGGGCGGTGGGAGACTTGTCGTGACCCCTCTGAAAGGGTAGTTCCACCCCCAAAGGGGTCCCAACCCCCAGGTTGAGAACCACTGTATTAGACTGATGCACAAAGCTTCATGTTCCTCAGCTTTTTCAAACAGCAAAGCATGTCACCCATATTGTCCTTTTTATTTATGTTACTTGCTATTTAGATATTTAATATAAGCGTTACTCCCAGGACTTACATATCTGGGAAGGGAGCAGACAGTTTAGGTCTCAGGAAGGTGAGAAACCCAGGTGCTTTTAGTCCAAAATCACAGAAAAAAACAGTTTGAGGAGTAAAAATTGTGATGTTCAGTAGCTGAATTTCTTTCAGACAGTTGACTTCATCATTAAACTACAGGCCTGAATAAACAAACTAAGCTGGAAATTATACTAACAACCCTTCTCTTTGAAGAATTTGAGTATTAATAACCAGGCTTATATTACACTGCTCTGAAAAGACCCTGCAGTGTGTCCATTTCAAGGTTTTAACTCAGATATTTATTTATGGGTAGCCTCATATTACCACAGTTCCAGGGCAACTAACAAAGCAACAAAACAGTAAATTCTACAAAATGTATAAAAAATATTAAACCCAAGAATTAAAAGAAACATTAGTTTATTAGTCTACATCTTCAGCCATTCCTGCACAGCATGGACTATCCCACATTGTGTAAGTCCACACTATCAAGATCAGCAAATTCTAGACCAGAGATGGTGAACCTTCTGAGCTCGGTGTGTCAAAATTAGCAAGAAAACCTAGCTTAACTCGGGTGCTGTGTCACATCTAGAAATATCCATAATTTTGTGATATTTGTAGCTCTAGTAAAAAAGTTATTTATATATATATGTATTTTATTAAAAGCAAAAACAAATAGTTCTTCACATTACTGACTTTTGTTGCTGAACGTCATCTGCTAAATCTTCAATTGAAAGTTGGTATTTCGTACCCTTCAAGAACAAGCAGGCGCTACACGCCCAGGTGCCAGGGTGACCATGTGTGTCACCCAAAAGGGCTTGGCGTGTCACCTGTGACACCCATGTCAAAGGTTGGCCATCACTGTTCTAGACTGTCCTAGGCATGGTGTGCAAAAAGGACTAATTGCATTGCAAATGGCCTATCTGGACCCAGCCTCATCCACCAGCCCCAAAGGCCAAGCCTGGCTTTTAGGGTTAGGCTCAGCCTCAAAGACCAGGAACTTTCATTTTGTATTCTATCTGGGGTGCAGAGCTTGCACTGTTCTGCATTAGCATGTAGAAAGTAAGCGTCTGAATCCCTCCTTGGACTGGGACAACAGCCTGTGCAGAAAGGATCTTAGTTTCAATCGAGCTTCAGTCCAACTCAGAGTGAGAGAATACATGAACAAAGTGACTAATCATTTGCACATTTATCTAACTCAAAGGTGTATTGCTGGTCTAGATGGGCTTATGTTCTTATGTTCTCTCACTCTGAAAAGGGACTAATGCTGGGTTAAAACTTAGGTGCAGAAGGGCCCTAAGTGGAAACAATACCAAAGCCTTGGGGCCACCATGGAGAAAGCCCTCTCTCTAGCTGTTGTGCCATGGAAGTAGGAAGAATTACTAGGGTCCTGGTCACACCTTTAGTTAAGGATCACTTCAGGTCATCTTCAGGTCTTGTTACATTATTTTTATTCAACCTGTTTTCCAAGCTGCCCTACCCTCCATTAGACCATTTTAACTGGAGTCCTCTTTTCCAGAGAACTCAGTCCATCCCAGCATCCCAGGCCATCTTTGCTTCTTCAGTGTGAGTGGGGGGATGGGCCAAAGGAACCACACTGTCTTTCCTTCTGTCCAATGTCTAGGGGAGGGCGGCACATGCGGAGTTCGTGAGGCACCTCTCCTTCTCTCCACAGTTTATGATTCCTCTAACATTTTCCCACAAATTTATTATTTTTTAAAAAAAAATTGATCACACAGTGAAGAAAAACACATAAAAAATGAAGGGGGATGTGGAGGTTGGGAAGCAGGCTTTAAAAAGAGCCGCAAACACACACCCTTGCCTCCCTTGAGTGACACTATGGCATCCAATCAGAAAGAAGATAGATTTGATGTGGGAAAGGGGGGTGGAGAGCCAAGAGGAGGCTCAGGTCAATCTTGGAGAAAGGTGTGACTGATTTGGGGACGGCCTGAGGACGACCTATAATGATCTAGGTGTGACCAGCACTGGTACAACCTCAGTTCAGATTAATGATTAGGCCACCCTGTCTTAGACTTGTGTGACACAGGGCCTAGAAGATTCCTCCAAGAAGATCATAACTGACAGGCTGGAATGTATGGATAGAGGTGCTTCTTCAGATATTGTTGTTTAGGGCTTCAAATGTTAGGATTAGGGATATGCACAATCATATTTGTATGCTGGTTCAAAGTATTCAGACCTCTCAAAGAAAACAGTGAGGTTCTATCACTAAGGCAGTGAGAGAATGAGAGGGGAAAGGGATTATGTCAGGAATTCCCTGGCCTCTGCCAAGTATAAATGGGCAGGAAAAAAACATTCCATCTCATTTGGCCTTGGCAGAGGCCAAGGAAATATTCTTTCCAGGCGGTTGGGAGGGAAAGCAAGGAGAAGAAGAGGGACAGAAATAGTTGAGCTCCACTGCCAATCTTTGGGACGCTCATCTTCTCTTTAGATTTCCCATCTCCCTTCCAATGCCAGGTTTGTGATGGACAGAAAACCACATTTGTGCACTTTCCGAGTTAGAATTAAAGCCTTCAGTTGGACTCCTCAGTGAAGCAGTAATCACCACAGGTCTTTAAGAAGTGGTGGAATGCGCGCCTGGCTGGAAACCCCTGCTAGCTAGCAATTAGGGATGTTCACGAATTTTTTTTGTTTTTGTTTTTTTGTTTTTTTGCATTCAAATTCAAGTTGAATTGAATGTCAACACTTTCGGTTTGATTCTAATGTTTAAAATCCGAATGCTTAAAACCCCGATTTGAATCCGTTACATTCGAATCTATTCGTTCGAATGTTAGATTCGTATTTAAAGATGCAAATGTCAACAACATTCGTATGTGTTATACGTATCTTTACACATTTTGTATGCATCCCATTTTATCCCGTATGCATCCTGTTTTCATCCCGTATTATAAGCACAAATGTGTACAGATAAGCACAAATGTGTACATTCAAATCATTTGGACGAATGTCTCAGAACATCCAAAATTTGTTTGAATGTCTAAATTTGAATGTGAAGACATTCAATTCAAGTTCAAATGTCCACATTCGTCGGATTCGAATCAGATATTCAAATTTTCCAATATTCGTGCACATCCCTGCTAGTAATGTGGTTGCAATGATTGCATGCATTCCAGCTTCTGAACCATCTTCAAAGATAGCTCCAAGGAGAGTGCATTGCAGTAATCTAACCTGAAGGGTTCAAGAGCACAGACCTCTGTCAACGCTCAAACAAATGAAAATATATAGAAATAATGTCAAAATCCTTCCCACTGATGCTGAATCAATGCCATAAATCAAGCCAGGGTGCTCAGTTGACTTCATTTTGTGTAAAGTAGACCCACAACATTGCACTTATGTTTTGCAACTTATGACTGTGGATGTGACAGCAATTACGCTATTTCATGCTTGGATTTGATCATTGTTGTCTTTGGGGAAGAGCTCAAAGCTTCAGATTTTGATGTAAAACAGCTTACAATCAAAATTCCCTATTGACCATCGCACCTGCCCTTGGGAGACATTTCAATCCAGGACGAAAACAACAACAACAATCTTTGGGGTAAAATTAGCCCTAAGAGAAAGAAAAATGCTATTGATAATGTTTTAAATAAATGAGACTGAAGAAATGCAGAAGTATAAGATATTTGTGTCTCACTTCGTGTTTGATAAGAAAAATAGAAATATCAAGTTCTAGCTTAATACTGATCCACATAAGCTGGAATAAAAAGCTCGTTAAAAAGCTTCTTTTGCCACAGAGCGTCTCCAATCACGGCTTTTCTCTGAGCTTCCAGCGGCACAAAAGGAGGAAAATGCGTGGGGAAAAAGTGCCCTTTAAACAAGACTACCAGTGCACCTTTTAGAAATCGCGGGTATTCTTAGCAACATTGTGCATGGAGACGCTCTGTGGCAAAAGGGGCGGGGATTGGTGGCCAAGATCTCCGAAAAAAGCACCCTGGCTCTGCTGCTGCCGCCGCCTGCACACACAGCCTTAAACATTCACCCATCTCCCAGAACAGCAGCACCTTCCCTTCCTTTCCCTTTCTAAAGGTCAGAACTTTTAAAGAGCCAGAATTGCAACATTGTTATCAGGTGTGAAGTGGGTGGATTCCTACAGTATAACCACTGCTGTACGGGGTGGATTTTTACAGTGAAATCACTATCTTTGGAAGCAAGCTCTGGATCCCAAAGTGATAAATTGCTCTGGTGGGTTTTGCAGGCAGGGGAGACGAACAGAGAACACAGCTACGGCTAAATACGGCTATTTTTCTTTGGGACTGGTCGGTGGTTGTCTTACTGGCACCCTATCAAGCAGAGAGGGGACAGGGAGAAAAAGATGCAGGCAAACAAAACACGCTTCCTTGGGGATGGTAGGTGCATTTAAAATGTGTGTTTTACCGAACCTCATGGGGACACTTATTCCGGAATTGAACAGCACTTTTAAAGTCCGCTAGAATAGAGGGACAATAGAGAGGCAAATAGAGAGTTGCTTGGGGATGCGGCCACAGGAAACTTTTTCCTAACTACAGAATTGCAAAGCCTCCCACTGCACTCTGGAATGATTCAGATGCTAAACCAAACACAGGTTTGCCACTCTGATGCTGTGTGAACTAGAACAAGGAAAGGTATATGTTCCAAATCATTGCTTCATACCTTGTATTGTTTTCACGAGCCTTAAAGTACCATTAGGGTTTGTTTCAGTGTATTCTTTGATTAAGATGTTCAGCTGATCATTTTCATTTCCACTATTGTAATAATAGAACTGCAGACACTGGAATCCTCTCTTTGGATATAGAAATCGACTCTCTAATACAGCTGTGGTCCCCACATTTCCGCCATTAGTATTAAAGTGCATAAAGTAGCCGGTATCTGTTGAGGTGAATAGAAAGAGTGGAGATCACAAATGCAGCATTATATTTGTTTCTTAAATGCCTTATGTAAATGTTTTATACATGTCTGTGTGTGTCTGTATTAATGTCGTTTTATTATCCCTTGTTTTTCCACCAAAGTTTTAGGTATACCTATAAATCAAGTGTGCAGACGCTAAGAGGGATGAGCTAAGGATGTCAAGAAATAGAACCTTTATTTCAATAAGCCTCCTGTCTTTGCTGCTTTAGCACCTGCTAGGATGCTAATATGGACACAGTGTGGTAGCAGGAGGAGTGGCTTCTACAGTGTGGACGGTGGGCCCCTGGATCTCTTGCTGAACCAAGTCAAAGGCGTGTGTGGACCAAAAGAGGACATTCTTCGAAGCCTCACAGTTTTATGCAATCTATTGAAGCTATGCTGTTGCCTAAACATCCACAGGCAACAGCCTTATCCCAACCATATGTCTGTGGCTGTGGTTACTTATTGCCTATTTTAGACTTTTTTTCTTTTTGTAAATATAAATTAATTTAAACTTGAGATTTTGTGCCATAAGTTGAAAAAGTGAAACTATGTGTTCTTATCCTCTCTTGTAGCCATAGGTTTCTATGGCCCTGTCTGCACTTATCTGCAGGAAATCCAGATCAGAAGGTCCAGATTAACTTGGCCCACTGATGCAGATAATGGGACAGCATGGTCTGGATCAGGACCATCTGCACTAAAAACACAGATTTGAATTGCCTCAGAGTTCACATGAGGGCTAGGCATGAAAGTTACTAGCTTTGGGGCCTATGGGGGATGGTTTTTGGTGGTATGATATGGAGTGCCACTGAAAAACATCCCCTCAGTAGTCCCAGAACAAGGAGGCATACCTTCTCCACTCTTCTTGCATTCTGAATCAGGCTGTGCTGGTTCCTCTGGTAGACTTGGTTAAATGGGTCCACCAACTGCCTTAATCTAGGTCTCACACTGTTTCATGGGGATGAAACCAAATGATCTGCATTACCATGTGGATACAGAGACCCAGGTCTGTACTAGCAGGCCCTTAATACAAATCAAGAATCCACACAGAAAGCGACTATATCTGAAACCAACACAACTGTCAACCTGGTAAATGGTAAAATAATTGTTTTCTTTTTAATGTTTCATATGTACCCCACACACAGTGACACCACACTCTGCTGGGCAACCTAAGTTCCAATTTCGTGTGTTCTTCTACATTTGGTGGCTTTAGTAGGACATCTGGCTGCCCCACTTAGGCTGTATTTGCACTGGAGGCTAGTAGGCCAGACCAGTATGGGATGCTTCAATATGGAATAAGCAATCCATTCCAAGCTGGGATAAGTTACTCCTAGAGTGGAACAAGACCATCTACATTGGGATAGTCTGTTGTGTGCCAGCCTCCACATGGTGTAAGGGGCCTTCAAAATGGATCCTCTGTGAATATATTGGTTTTCCAAAATGGGTCTCTTGTGGCACAGCAAACCATGAAGGTATGCCATTGTCCCACCTCCATGTTTTGATATACCACCTCCTACTAACCTGGTAAACTTTGAAAAAAAAGGTGTACCAGTTGATCAAACCAGGACACCATTTTGGGTGTCCTAGTCAAGTCTACTATTTGACCTGTGCAGATGAAGCATAATAGGAGTGGGAAGGGCCCCTCTGGTCTTCTTTAAGATATGGACAAAGGAGCCCCAGAAGAGAACTGAGTCCAGTCTACTAACTTGTGAAAAAAAAAACACTGTTAGATTTTACTTCAAAGCCACATTAGAAGTAGCAAGATATATTGAAAGAGAATAATCATTCCAAAATGGAATGATAAAATCCTCTTTACCAGATTAGTTTTCCAGGAACATGTCCTCTTGCTTCTCTATAAACCATCTTGATTGACTAGATTCTTGATTTACTAAAGTCTCACTCACATTATTCTTTGTTCCAGGGCAGCCTTCACAGCTACCTATTGCAGCTTGCTTGCTTTTCTTTTTCTTTAAAGTACGTTCCCAATCGAATTCTATTTTTGGAATAGTTTTCATCTTCCCTCTCTTGCTCCTAGGAGTAATATTCCCCTTGTCACACATTTTCTGCTGTTGAAGTTTCTTGTTACTTTCTGGGTCGACTCCATTAGACAGAGAAAGAAGCAGAACCACAAGGGAAAATGTCTGACTCAGCGGAGGGAAAGCCTGGGGCAGTCAAGGGACCTGCTTGGATAGTTTGACCAGGACTAGCAAAAGTGAGCCACACTCATTCCCACTATGGGAGGAGGAAGTCAAATGTGTGATATGGAAAACCTTATGAGACGGTAAACCAGGAACATCTCCTGACTGCAGCTCAATGAAAGCTGCTTGGCTAGTTCACCCAAAATCTGTGAACCAACACAACATGTTTTTGAAATACAGGAAAAGTCACAGAGATGTACAGAGGTATATGCCCTGATCAACATAACATCCTTATTGTTTAATGTGCTTGGTTCATAGTTCAATAGCAGTTTATCAATAATGTTGAGCAGATGTATCTACAGGAAATATTTCTTTAAAAAAAGATAAAAATAAATTACTTTATATTACCTTGGCAGAGTCCAGCATAAGTGTGATCAGTTTGTGGTCCACTAACAACTCCGGTTATACGCTGCCAATCAGCGTTGTCTACTGTACTTTGAACCATTCCACATATATTTTCAAGTTCAAAACTACAAGTGTCCATAAAACTCAAGGAGGAGGCTAAAATAGCATAGAATGAATTAAATGCTTGTTAAACTCAGTGAAAAGACTAACTGAATTTAATTGGTCCAAACAAGAAATGGCTTCACGAATTTGGGGTACACTAAGGATTATGAGGGTGCCAGAACACCTGGTTATTCTTATGATGAAGCTTTAAGAGAATTTGGAAAGCTGTCAAGAAATGAATATCCAAAATGAAAGAAGACATTATTAAGAACAGACACTACAGGTAAAGGACAGAAAAAATAAAACTTTAAATTAATCCGCCTGTTCCTTGCACAATACAAAGATCACCACAAAAAACAGCTTACACTATATACGTATAGACAAATTTCAGATAGTCAAAGGATGTCAAGGGAAGAGAGAGAGATTGGCAATGGACAATGCGAACATTTTCATATTTTGATATCTGACACTAGGAGGCAAACAGTGTCATTTTAGTCCTACTTATATGACAAGATAAAGGATTGAATTCAAAAAGGATTGAATACTATGGATTCCCATCCAGAGAATAGGGATGTGCACGGATATTTGAAAATTCAAAAATCCGATTCAAATTTGACAAATATTGACATTTTAATTCGAAACAGATTTTTGAAAATCTGGATTTTCACATCTGGATCGAATCTGGATTTTTGAAAACCTGATACGGGTTTTTCAATGATTAGACTAAATTCATCATCATATATCACATCCGAATATAGGGTCTATTTGCACTTATAATACGGGATGTGAACAGGAGGCAAACGAAACGCAAATGCAAAAAAAATGGGATGCAAACAGATTTGAAAATCAGATGCGAATGTTCCCAACATTTGAATATTCGAGTCTGAATTGGATTTTTGAAAATCCAGATCTGGATAGTCTGGACTCAGATCAGATTTTTCAAATATTCAATTTGAATCAAATTTGAATGCAAAAAATGCATTCGTGCACATCCCTACCAGAGAGGTCCTTTAGATCTGGAGCCTGAACAAGATATTTTTAAAGCAGCCAGCAGCCCAGAACCACCATACACAGATTTTTCCAAGTTCCTTGAAGTCCTTTGGCACTGGAGTAAATCATGAGGTAGATTGATCAATTTGTACCATACTAAGGACTTTAAAGAACTCTACTGAACGGATGCACATTTCTGGCCATTTCCAGATACATCCAGAAGTGCCATGTCTGCTGAAATGGACAGATTCATGTCATATTACTAAAAAGACCTAGAAGGATCTTTATCATTCCTAATCATTTTTATTCTTTATTGCATCAAGACATCTGTAGTTATGCAGTGTCGAAATTATAAGAAACATAACATGAGCGGGGAGAAAATGATGGAGCTTGAAATACTTACTGCAATTATATAGTTTATTTAGTTTTTGTAAATCATATTGACTGAAATCCATTCGCTGTCCAATTACATCAATGAAGGCTGGTATGTTTGTTATTATTGTTGGTTCAGTATCCTTCATGAAAGCAGTTTTACTGTAATGCATTACAGAGTTATAGTCATAAGGGACATTAAGGAAGTCTGATCTTTTATCATCATACTTGTTGAAATTTCCTTCTTTACCTGAAAAAGGTTAAATAAAAAAATAAATGCCTACATTAATGACTTAAACTGATCATAGTTTATATGAATTTGATTGATGTAAACTAAAGTATTTTAAAAAGTAAAAGTAAAGATTAAGGATGCCATTGAGGTAAGCTCAAATTCTGACAGTCACACAGACATATTCATGCAGTTTTCTTGCCAACATATCAAAGTTGTTTGCCATCACTTTTTTCTAGAGAGATACCAGAAAGTGGACTTAGTACCTTAAATCCCTCCTATTGAATTAGGGAAGCTGAAGTGATTAAGCTTCTCTGGAAAACATCCAATGCACCAGGAGCTAACTATTCAACCACAACACCATAATACTTCTTTATTATATTATCCATCAATACATTGTGCTGCCAAAAGGTTCAAAAACTAAAAGGATTTCTTTTCTTCCCAAAAAAATACAGTGGGAATAACCCAGGCAACTTTAAGCATCTTTACGCTCAACTGAATCACATGAGAAAGCAGAGAATCTACTTCATTCTTACTCCCTTAATTTTCTTGGGAACAACTGCCTAGAAAATAGAGTGGTGCAAGTCTGTCCCCAGCATCTTCCCGCTTTTACATCTGCCACCAGGAATCAATGGCAACCCAGTGGCAACTAACAGCAACAAACTACAGAAGGGATGCATTGTCCCTTTACTATAAATTCCTAATGGTTTAACTGATTCTTCTTGCCATTTCCCTCCTTTTGACTCAATCATCAGAGGGGTATTCTTAAAAAAAAAAAAAAGCACAAGTTTGCTTTTGCTAAAAAAGTACGTGCCCACCTGACTGTCAAAGAGAACAGTTGTAAGAGTTAAACAGAACCCCTATTGCATCACCTCATATCTGGAAAGAATAACATCAATACCTCACAAATATACCTTTTTCAGGTGCCCAGGGCGGCCACTCTCCACTCCTTCCACTACCAAAGCTTATGAGTGGAAGTGGTAGTATGCTTGGCCTAGAGGTCTGTGCATAAGGTAGTGATCTTCAAGTCACTACTTCACACCTGAGGCCTATTCGCACTTGGCTGTATTTTGGAATATATCTCAGGACAGGGGGTTCTTGTCCACCTGCTAATGCAGACTCTGACAGGCCTCATCTGGGGCATCCTATAGCCTGCACTAGCATATGGACAGCATACGCCTATTCCAAGATATATTCCAGAATAAAGCCAAGTGCGAATAGGCCCCTGGTTGCAGTCAGTCACCTCATTGCAACTCTTTAGTATGAGCCAGAGCAACTCAAGGGGCTGTTGTATATGCACACAGAAGCCAGGGTTGCCTCCATATGCAGGCACAGGCACTTCTAAATGTGGCCCGGTGAAAATCAAGCCTGGTGTTGCATTAACTCCATTGGCGAAGTGACAACAATGGAACTATACATCCCAGATGCCTCTGGCTGCTTTGGTGGAGCAGATGATAGAGGGTACCTTTGGAAAATGCTTTGAAAACACCTACCACCCCATTTCTACCTTCCTTCAAGACAAAACTGAGGTTAGAGACAACATAGGGCAGAATCAAGGGCCCTTTCTGCAGTGTACCCAGATCAGGGATCTGCCATCTGGATACTAGTGCAGACTACAGGTGGTGCAGGGTAGGACCTGCCATCCTCTGCCTCTAAGTTGGAAAGAGAGGCAAGATGCTTCTAAAGCCCATTTGCAGGGAACTGAGAGTTAAGTCATTGTCTTCTGTTTGAGAATGCCCAGAAGCAATTGGTGGCTCGCTGTGTGGAACAAGATGCTGGACTAAATGGACTGCGGCCTGATCCTCTTATGTTAAATTCAGATAGGAGCACTCATAACTTTGCATGCTTGCCACAGCCCCCTGAATTGTTCCTTTGGGGCACAATTCAGCCAAATTAACGCTGAAATCTAGGAAATCAGAGGGAGTTTAATGAGTCACAATCAGCATTTAAACTGTTATGTTATCCTGTCACATTCACTCCAAATGGAGAGATCTGACGACTGGAGGTGAACAAGACAAGCAAGGTGGATCCAGGAGGGAAGGTTTCTCCCTCTATTGTCAAAAGAGAGAGGAAAGTGGTGACACTGCTGCTACTGCCCACCCACCAAATGGCTTTAGTGCTCTAATTTTAAGTGCATAACCTTGAAATAACTGTTTCCATAGTCACAGCCATGAATAGTTTTGTGTCTTTCCTTGATCATACATTATTTTGTCACAGCATAGTGAAGCCGAGTCCCTGTGTGGATAAGACCTGGGTTCATTTCATTACTTTCAGCTGGGATTTAGGCAGGCTGTGTATACATGGAAGCACTAAAAATTGACTTCTGCTGAAATGCCCATTTTAATTCATTCTAAACAGCAAGATTCACTCTGTTCAGACTGAATGTGGGATGCCTGAATGGAGCAGGAGCAGGGTGGAAAGGAAGTGAGGTTCCAAGACTTCTGCCCCATCCCTGTCATTTGCTTGTCTGTTTCAGAAAAGCAAACACAGGGAAGCATCAGCAACAGGGTCAACTCCTTTTGCCATGTAAGGCTGTTTCCCCCCCAATGGGGGATTGCAGCACCTTAATGGCAGGAATGCCATCTTCAAAGCAGTACACCAGACCAGGAAGCCTTTCTGCATGCTGTTGCAGTCTAAGGAAGGCCCTGGGCAGAATGGAAGCTTCTAGAACGCTTGCTGGTCAGATACATTGGCCAGCATAGAACTGCTGTCAGTTTCAGTGTGCTTTTGTAAGACTAATATCTCTGTAATACTGTAATATGGATGATTTTTGTTCATCCGATGTCTCCTCTGCAAGAGCTGAGACTTAGGTGATAGTCTCCTAAGACGTGGGCCCTATCAGCACTTATCCTCAATCAATAATCAGGAGCCATACTGTTCACTTCTGGGCCTCATCCATCTGCAGATTAGTGTGGATTTGTGAGTTCTTGCCCTGATATGCTCTGATTTATTTCAACAGATCTACGAGGAGATCCTGGTCCAGAAAACGAAGGCATGCAGAAGGCATGTTTCCCATATCCAGGGCCATTGGGGGACCCATTTTGGCTTTGCACCAAAGTATGATGTCAGAATGGATTCCCTGTTGGCTTCAAGATTATAAACTTTCATTCCTGGCCCTTGGAAACCTTGGAAGCCAGCCCCAAAGCTCATGTAAGCTTCAGGGGCAGGGTGGGGGCTGATCTGAATCTGCCTGATACTGCTGTTCCAGACCATGCCTGTCCATGGCCTGAGGCAGCAGGCCTGGCTGGTTCAGTCCCACTGGTTTGGGCCAAGGAGAACTGAATGCAAAAAGGGCCATGGAAGAAAACTAGATTATCTGGACTTGGACTTGTTTCTGCTGATACACTACTTCCCTTCATCTCTTCTTTGTGAGAAGAGACTTGTGGACTCAGACAAAAGACCCATCTAGCCCAGCAGTCTGTTCTCACTGTTGCCAGCCAGAAGCCTGTGCTAAGTATATAAGTTGAATGCCTGTTCCATAGTCAGGATGGCCCATGCATGAAGCAAGGTGAAGCAGTCATCTCACTTCTAGGTACATGGGAAGTCAGATGTTTCCTTATGGGCCTCCACCCTCCACCCCTCATTCTGCCTTGAAGTCTTCTATGCATGACATAGGGGGAGTCCCCATACACTCTATACTCCAAATCGAATCTGAATTCAACTTGGCTACATGCGGAACAAATCGCCCAAATCCACGGTAAATAAACTCCCCTTGCAAACTGTTCTCACTGCAGTTCAGATTATTTTGGAGGCTTGGGGATGCTCCCAGATTATCAGGGGAGGAGATTGATGCTCGTGTCATTAGCAGGCGGATTTCGTGTCATGTGCTTGCTGTTCCTGTCCTGTGAGTTCGGGATCACAACTGCTGGCAATTTCTAAAGATCAAACAGGGTAAAATAACTGGGGTGGGTGGTGGGTGGGGGTCATCTGAACCTTGTTGTCCCACAGGCCTCTTCCTGCAACCTTTATTCCACCCCCGCTTCCTGACTGCCAGCAAGCAGCTTCTGAAGTTAGAGGCAGTTCATCAGAGAAGCACTTTTCTGGTAAACTGCCTCTAAACATTGTAGCAGCTTTTGTTAGCTTTTTAGCTAGCAAACTTCAAAAGCTGCTCATGGGGAGCGGGGGTGGAATAAGTTACCAAAGCCGCTACAATGTTTAGAGCCTGGATAATATATTTGTCCATATAAGTATAACACATATTGCACTTCAAATAGGGATGTGCCATAGTGCAGTTTGTCAAAGCACAATCTACAGTTAGGAGCTGTGGACTGACAAATCTAGGCTCTCCTTGGCTTCTTTACCTGACTCACAAAGTATCCAAGCAGTAGAAAGAACATACCCATTTCTCAAAATGCAGCCCTGCCCATATAGCCCCTCCATGGATCGTTCTGCAGTAATGTCTGAAAAGTCCCTTGTGAAGCACTGTATCATTCCTCATACTGCTTAGTAGCACTACCAATACAGTTTCCCCAGCAGATTTGCATACCCAGGTAGGTGTGTGTAAAAGAATACACCATTGATTCAGCAACCTTAAAGCCTCCAAGGATGGGGCCATCAAAACATCCTCTGGAAGCATAGACCAGTGCTCCATCATCGAAAGGAACATAGAAAGCCTCAAATTAAGGATCCATTACCAGGTTGAATTCTGTCTCTTATTATTGTCACATAATCATCCCGATCGGATCGTGACTGCTCATGCCAGAACCCCAGCGCATGAAGGAATTCATGCTCAATTGTTCCAATCCTGTCACAGTTGGCACCTATGGAGAGCTCTTGTCTTCCCACTTGGTGGTTTCCTACAGAGGACCAGCACCTAATTTAAAAAAAAAGAAAAGAAAAGCAATCCAAATCTCCACTGCATATAAAATAATCACCATCTAATGATTGAATGAAATATTTACTTGTCCGTTTAATCCTATAGTGAAGAAAATGTATTTGTATTATTTTATTTATATCCCGTCTTGGTCATAGGAATACTGAAGCATCTTACAATGGCTTAATAACTAAATATAACTTTAGTATATTCTAAAATAATTGGTTAGGTCCTCGTCCAAGGCTCCCGTACAATTTGAAACTTTATATGCTTTTAAGTCGCAACTAAAAACATTTTTATTTTCTAAGGCCTTTAGCCCTAGTAACTGATGTCTTTTTAATTTGCTGTTATTAACTGTCAACTTGTTTTTTTTTAATTTAGCCATTGAATTTTGACCTATTATTGCTGATAACCTTAAATTTTTGTTATTGTTGTAATTCTCACTTTGCTTATTTTAACTTCAATTTTGACATTTTAAATTTTGTTTATTGTTGTACAATGCTATGTACACTGATAGTGCTATAAAAATAATAATAATAATAATTTATAGGACACTATGTGAGACAGGATACTGGACTAAATGGCCTGTGGCCCAATCCAGCATGGTTTCTCTTATATTCTTAGTTTGCATTTTGGAAAAAAAAAAAGGTTCTATTCGAGCATTCATTTCCTAAACTACCATCACATTTCTCAGCTGGTTCAGGCTGCCTCCAGACAGCAATGTGGAATCTAAGGAAGATCCCATGACTGCCTCTTCTTGTCCCCTGGCCGACATGAAGAGTAATTGCAGGCTTACCTTCATGTCTTCTGGAAGCCAGCCAAGTGCTGAGTACTTTCTTTTGTTATATTTTGCATGCTTGGCTAGCTTCCAGTAATATAAAGCAAGCTCATTTCAAAAGCTGTTAGCAGATGTAAAGGTAAGAGGAACTATGACAGAAAACTTGGCATCATTGCTGGATTTCCTGTAAAGGAAATACATTGGGTTATCACCTCACTGATCCAGGATTCTTCAGACATTCTTAATATAGTGCTGGGAGAATTATGGGTTCAACCTCCATTTGGAGGCAGCCACAGCATGGATAATCTAGATTTTGAGTTTCAATTAAGATTTAATTTGAATTATTTCAACAAGATGTGTTATCCTTCAGAGATGAAGAATTTGATTAGAACATTCAATACAGCTGCAATATATCCAAAAGATATTTTTTTCAGATTGTCCTTTAGTGACTAGAACTTTTAAACAGTGACTTTGTTCAACCAGGATAGTGGAATTTACTTGTGAGAAATTTCCTAACGCATTCTTTCAGGAGTCTACATATTCATTCTGATTCATTTTGGAAGGCTGAATAAGCTATCACTATTTATTACCCTTACTGGTAAACCACTATAGGGCTGAATTATAGATGAACATTGTTTATGATTTTTTATAAATAATCCTTCCTGTTTCAGTGTTCTGAGCAACGTCAAGCATCCCTCATAAATTGTGGTAGATAAGCTGTGGCTGCTAGCCAGAAGAAATAAATGAAATCAGCTAGCCTTATTCATACTGTCATCTTCACTCTCCTGATGTGGATTCCACAAGGGGTGTTCATGAATGGGGGTGATGTCAAAACATTTTATTTGATTTGAATGTTTAAAATTGGAATGCTAAAAAAACCAATTTGAATCTGTTACATTCGAACTTATTCGTTCAAATGTTAGATTCATATTTAAAGATACAAATGTCAACATTCATATGTGTTATACGTATCTTTACGCATTTCATATGCATCCTGTTTTATCCCACATGCATTCCATTTATCCCATATTATAAGCGCAAATATGTACGGATATGTATAATATGTAGTACATATGTATCTGTATATTCGAATGATTTGGATAGAGAGATATTTCCCTCAGTATATCAGTCCATAGTGCAGATGAAGCAATCCAGGTCATCCGCTGGAATTTACATGACCAGTACAATCAAAGTCCAACTCTCCACTGGATCTTAACTGTGAAAACCAAAGTGTAGTAAAGCTACAAGCTGCATCTACTTGCAATAAAAAGGAAGCAACCAAGCAGCTTAAGAGTTCATAGCTGCTATAATGTTTCCATTAAAAATCTGTTTCACGTCAAAGACCAGAAAATGAAATTTGGGGCTCTTTTTGCACGTACCTCTTTAATCCAGATTTAGAGGATCCAGATCTTTGATATCTGGTCCTTGAAGATCCACATCTTAGTGAAGGCCCCATGCATTAGCATTGCCATCTAGCATCCAATGGCAATAGGTACTAAACAGGGCTGCTGTGCAGATGCTGTAGCATCCATCCTAGGCTCCGAGTAGGCCTGAGCAGGAAGGTCCACTAGTGGCAAAGTGTAACTGGCCTGTGTAGCCATCAATCAGGTGTCACATCTGGTTACATTGGGCATGGTGGAGACACATGGCTTCGTAGCTGCCTATGTAGCCACTACAAAGCTTGTACTCAGCTTCGTAGACCACTATGGAGGACATGTGGGTCAATGTAGCGTGTGTGTTGAGGGGTGGAGCCAGAGACATCCCACTACAAATAGTAGCCTCTAAGCCCACCCCTGGACCCCATTGCCCTGACAGACTGGCAGATGCACAGCCTCTGATCTGGTCTTCATGGCAGAAGACCAGACTGAAGACACCATTAAAGGGGTCTACCATTAATGTGGATTTAAGGGCCTGAAGACCCCATTAAATCTGGGTTTTGCTGGCACTCATGGGTACAGCACATTCAGAAAGGGGTCCTAATGGGGTCCTTAAGGGGTCCTGTGTGCAGAAGGTATGCAACTGACCTGGATTCCTAATGGGTTCCTAAGGGGGTCTTTGTTGCTAGAGCAAAAACAGCCTGGAAACGCATTCTTTGGCCTTCAATGTAGACTAGAGGTGAGATGGGAACATTTGCTGTCATATGCTACCACTTCTGCTTTTTTAATGCATGTGGATGTAATCTGAGGAAGATGGGGCTAATCATAATGGTAAAAATCGCATCTGAGCAGGAACAAGCTACTTCCACATCCAAAACATCCATACAGTGAGATCATCTTATTTGGCACAAGTGAATTGAGGACTGATGCCCTAATTTTTATCTCTTTAGGCCCAGATCCCTTGAGCAGTGAGGCTGGAGACAGATCACTCTGAAGAAATGGGGATTATCTAAAGTTTTGATCCGTCTTACCCACTTCCTTTGAAAACTGATATGTAATTTCTTTCACCTTCCCAAGGTTTGAAATCAATGCAGGTTTTTAGGCGATATTGTTCAAAAGCATGGAGGATAAGTCCTTTTGCATTCATGTCTGGAAGGAAAAAAAGAGACTGATTATTGCTCTGCCTCCTTAAAGAATATATAGCTTTCTGCTATAGTATAGTATAGTGTCTCAGAATTCTGCTAGCAGCGTTCATTGGTGTCCACTGTGGCTGGTAGTGTGGAAGGCAACACAAGCCACCACAAAATGGGGAACTTGAGGTTTGAAGCAAGGGGGAAGAGTCACTTAAACAGTTTTTTTTAGAATGTGCTATTAGCAATTTGCTTTGCTGGGCCTGAGGCTATTAGTTTCTCCCTCCCACAGACACTGAAAACATTTTGGTAGCCAGTGAGAATTGTTTTTCTCTCTTCAACCATCCAGACTAGTCACAATCCCAATTCCAACTCTGTTGAGAAGGATAAAATTCCACTTTAATAAAGCCATATGTCTTTTACCACTTCAACTTGTGTATTATATCTTCCAAGCTTTCTGGATAGCTCAAGTGTTTTATTAATTAACCTAAACTTTGGACTCTTGCCTGTAACTGCCAATAAGAATTGTTTGTTTGAGGCTCTGCTCCATGCCAAGGCTAGTTAAGCTCCCATCTGATAGCAGAAATTACTGTTGGCCATATCATGTTATTTATACCTTCTTACTTATTATCATTGTGACTAAGAGTTGATAAGAGGAGCTAGTAACAGGGCAGCTAAGAGGAAATTTTTGTATTCTGTAATGACAGCCAATACTTTCTTAGTGCGATCATGCCTGCCTCCTCTATGGTGTCATCCCAAACTTCAGCATCCTCACCAATTAATCCCAGTATCAGCTTCAACTGTCTGTGATATGATGCCAGTTTTGCTACTATTATGGAATGCCTGGTCACTGGTATCTAAGACTGACCTTCTGTTTAATTATATGCTGGGCAATAACATGACTATAGCAGCAATCACAGAAATCTGGTTTTCTGCAAATGAATCTACCTCAATAGCAATGCCTAAAGCCTATGAATTCTCATGCATACGCTCTCCACGAGTCTCAGGCCAAGGTGAGGGCACAGCAGTGAGAATGGCCCAGCTCAGATGCTTTGGCCAATCAATTCAATATAATACTGAACACTGCCTTGGAAACAGTAGTGCCTGTAAGAACTCGCGTAGTCACATAACATGATCCAAGGCCCTGGCTCCATGTGGGTCTTCATGCAGAGCAGACCTTAGTCCAGCAACTGGAATGGAAATGGCAACAAAAGCCATTGACAAACACATTTGAGAAATGAATACTAAGCCAAAGAAAAACTGTCCACACTAAAGTTGATCTCGCAATATGCAGCGTTCATACCCAGGCTGTCCTCAAGAACATATGGAATGGTATGAGGCCACCGATAGTTATCACCAATAATGGAGTTTCGTCCAAATTTCTGCAGGGGAAAAGGATTAAAACAAGGATAAAGGTAAAAGAAGGCAAGGTTTACAGATGGGATTTACTATCTATATTTCTTCTTCACAATTTCTCTCAACTTCAAATAGATCAATTTTCCAAAACTACTCTGCATTAGCATTTTTTTAAATTTATTTATATTTATATTCCACCCTATACTCAAAGGTCTCAGGGTGGGTAACAACCTACAAAATCCAGCATATCAAAAAACTATATCAAAAGAATAATAGCCATCACAACATTTAAAAACAGCACAATATCAGTTAAAACAGTAATGTTTGCAGTGAGGGAAATCTAACTTTAGTTGAAGGCCTGAGGGAAGAGATGCATCTTCACCGCCTTCCTGAACATAAACAGAGAAGCAGCCTGGTACACCTCAAGCAGAAGACTATTCCATAGTCTGGGGGCCACTACTGAGAAGGCCCTCTTCCGGGTGCCCACATGCCCAGCTGCTGAAGGTGGTGTGACAACCAGGAGGGCCTCCCCTCCAGATCTTAAGGCACGGGCAGGTCAGTATGGGAGCAGGCATTCCTTTAGATATTTGGGGCCCAAGTCATTTAGGGTTTTGTAAGTCAGAGTTAACATCTTGAATTGGGCTCGGTAGTGAATTGGCAGCCAATGCGATTCTTTTAAGACTGCGTGATGTGAGATGTGCCACTTAAGAAGGCAGAAAATAAGAGTCTGTATGTTCAGGCATTTAGAATTAAGCCAGTTGTATTTCTTAGGAATAATACAAGTAGCCAAAAAGCAGAAGGTTGCCAGTTTGACTCCCAGCCTCTCCCCACAGGCAGGTGATGGCAAATCTCTTCTGTACTTCTGCCAAGAAAAATGCATAGTGGTGCCCACTGAGGTGCCCATGTGGTCAATCAAGAGTTGGCAGTACCCAGCAACAACAAAAAGTCTAAACTCTCCATAACACTTAATGTAAGCAATTATGAACAGCTTTCAAAAGTTTTAAACACATTAGACTGTTAAATGCATTTAACAGAGCTAGCTTCTTGAATGTGGATGAGACACAGCTTGCAAAGAAGATAAAGGATGACTTCTATTACCTTCAACTTTATGCTGCCATCTACTCAATGTAAGGAAAACTAAAATACTACTAATGGTAATCTAAAGGCTTGATCTATTATATTGTGTGCCCTGCCTCTGCATTTTTTACAGCACCCTTTCCTCTTTTATCATCTCAGAGATTCTATATGAATTCCTCTCCAGACATTTTCAGTTATAGTTTAATAAAGAAAACCTTTATAGCTAATAAACATGTTTAATAGTTTAATGTCTATTGAGCTCTTGTATCTTCAGAGGGTCTGCAAATGGAACCATCCTGCTTCCAACTAGCTTCACCTTTCCCACAGATTTTATAGATTTCTTTTCCTTACCTCCTTTCAATTGCTTGGTGTGTGAATATCTCCATCAGGAAGTTATTAGACTAAAAAGAAAACAAACTGCAAAGGAAGTGGGACAGTTGTTTACAATAGGGAAACAGACTTACCTGGTTTGGTTATAGTTATGGTTATGGTAATCATAATCATTTGATTTTTGAACTTACTGCATTATCAAGTCTGATATCACCCTCAAACAGGTTTAGTCCTAACCCTAAAAACAAAAATAATCATTTCAAAACATTTTAATGACTTCCATTGAATTAGAAGAAAGAACAATAATTACAAGTATTTTATATTAAAGAATGAGATACCTTCATTGATATCAAATATATCTTGATCTTTTCCACTGTCTTCATCTATTTCTGAAAATTATAATTATAAAAATAAGTAAGTAAAATAAACAAAGATAAAATTATAACCATAAAAAAAATGCCACCTAGGATATTGCCGTTCCTATATGGACGTCCTACAGGTCATAATATTTTGTGATACCTTCAGGCCTTTCCATACTGGCTGCTAGACCATGGTCCGGTCTAGGAGAGAAGGGATGTGCACAAATGTATTTTTGACATTCAAATCCAAGTAGATTTGAATGTCATAAAATCCAGTTTGATTCGGATATTTAATATATGAATGTCGACAATATTCGTATCTGTTATACGTATCTGTACGCATTCTGTAAAAATCCATATGCATCCCATATTATCCTGTATGCTTCCCATATTTTAAGCACAAGATACATATAATTTTCACACAGATTTGTATACGACAGATACGAATTTACACATTCAAATTATTCAAAAATCCGTATCGGATTTTCAAAAATTCGTATTCAAGTTTAGATGTTGAAATTCAGATTTTCAAAAATCCAATTCGAGTTTGAATGTCAGCATTCAACAGATTCAAATTGAATATTCAACTTTTCAAATATTCATGCACATCCCTATAGGAGAGGCCCTGGCCCCTCCTAAAGCACTCTGTCTGCACACATCAGAATGTAGACAGAGCTACAGTGCCCCAAATGGCATTCTGGCCTAGTCTACTAATAGGGCCTTTTTGAACATGCAACAAAGACCCCATTAGAAACCCAACAGGTACACAATTGGTATGGATTAGTTATGTACCTTCTGCACACATGACCCCTTAAGGACCCCATTAGGACCCCATCCTGAACGCACTGTTCACATGACTGCCATCAAAATCTGGATTTAATGGGGTCTTTGGGCCCTTAAATCCACATCAACACAAGACCCCTTTAATGGTGTCTTCAATCCAGTGTTCCCCCATGAAGACCGGATCAGAGTCCACACTTCCATACATGTACTGGTGCAATGGGATCCAAGGGCAGGCTTAGAGGCTGCCATTTGCAGCTCGGTGGCTCTGGCCCCACCCCATCAATCACAGCTATGTAAGCCCGCACATCCTTCGTAGCTGTCTACAAAATTGAGCACAGGAAATAAGCCATGATTGAAGTCTATGCTGGCCAATTGCGCTGCATCACTTATGCCCCTTCTGGCTCAGGCCTAGGATGTTTCTGCACTAATCTCCCTTAATCCAGATTTAAAAGATCTGGATCTTTTAAAAGGGCTCCTCCCTGAATCCAGTCCTTGAAGATCCGGATCTTGGTGAGGACCCCATGCATTTGCACTAGCCACTTAGCACCTGATGGCAATGGGTGTAAAGAGGATCACAGTGTGAATGCCGAAGGACGCATCTGGAGGGTCAGTTTGGGTTGAAGTGGAAGGGCTGGCAGCAGCATGGCGCGATAGGCCAGCATGGACATCAGTCAAAGTGCACTTCCATCAACAGTGGGCATGGCGAAGTGGCACAGCTTCATAGCTGCCTACACAGCTATTATGAAGCCTTGCACAGATTAGTCGCATCCCCATGCACTATAAAGTCTGAATAGGATCCAAATTCGGTAAGCAGCATCCCCATGCAAAGCCCCCAAACTGGGCCACATGCAGACCAAATCGCCCAGCGATTGGACAGCAGAGGTGGAATAAGGGTAGCGGGAAGAGGTTTGTCGGAAAGTAAGGGCCAGATGACCCCCCCCCCTCATCACTGCATCTTTACCTTTCAAACTGCGTTGATCGGTTCTTTTTTGTTTGCCTGGCAATAAGATCGCAGAGAGAAGAGGCTTTCTGTTTGATCATTATTTAAAAATGGCCATCAGTTGCAATTAGGGAAGGGGCGTTGGGAGGCATTTCCCTGCCCTCACTACAGCGGGTGGCACGGGGTTGGTGACGTCAACCTGCTCTGATCAGAAGAGAGGGGGCAGAGAGAAAATGATGCTGTTTCCCCGAGCAGGGGTTTAGCAGGGTTTGCGTGGGGACAAGCATATTCGACTTGAGCCCGCATTTTCGTCGATCGCATGCGGATGGGTCAATTCAGTCTCGGCTCCATATTCAGACTAAATTTTATCCAATTCGGACTAAATGGAGTGGCCACGGTGTAGTTAATTTGCATAGTCCTGTTACAAAGGAAATGCAGGCCTACATAGCTGTGAGTGGAGGGGTGATATGGTCTAAGGGAGCCCTTAGCTAGATCTCCCAGGGGTCACACCAGTGTGAGAAATGGAGGCTCCACACCAGCCAGTGTGGAACTACCCTAAGACTGCTGTGTTCACAAACAACTATTTTTTCCAGATTTTATATTACTAAGTACAAAACTAAACAGAACTCACCCAAATGTCCTGAAACAGGCTAGAATAAGAGGGGGGAAACATTAGCAAAATATTTTATTTAAGCATACAAATGATCAAAAAGTATTTTTGCTATAAGACTCGTCTACGCACTGTCTACCAAAGACAATGGGCATATGATGGATGTTACTGCTAGGCTTGAGCATGCCTACAAACATGTATCCAAAGACATAGGGATCTTGGGTTAGGGTTAGGGTACGGGTCAGGGTCAGGGTCAGGGTCAGGGTCAGGGTCAGGGTTAGGATATGGGTTAAGGTTAGGGTTAGCGTTAGCGTTAGGGTACAGCTACGGGTTAGTGTTAGTGTTAGTGTTAGTGTTAGTGTTAGTGTTAGGGTTAGGGTTAGGGTTAGGGTTAGGGTTAGGGTTAGGGTTAGGGTTAGGGTTAGGGTACAGGATACGGATAGGGTTAGGGTTAGGGTACAGGTTAGGGTACGGGTTAGGGTACGGGTTAGGGTTAGGGTTAGGGTTAGGGTTAGGGTTAGGGTTAGGGTTAGGGTTAGGGTATAGGATACTGTTAGGGTTAGGTTTAGGTTTAGGGTCTGGGTTAGGGTACAGGTTAGGGTTAGGGTTAGGGTTAGGGTTAGGGTTCCAGTTAGGGTTAGGGTTCCAGTTAGGGTTAGGGTTAGGGTTAGGCTTCTAGGGTTAGGGTTAGTGGTTAGGGTTAGGGTTACGGTTAGTGTTAGCGTTAGGGTATGGGTTAGGGGTAGGGGTAGGATTAGGCGTAGGCGTAGGCGGCGTAGGGTACAGGTTAGGGTTAGGGTTAGGGTACAGGATACGGTTAGGGTACGGGTGAGGGTACGGGTTAGGGTAAGGGTAAGGGTAAGGGTAAGGATTAGGGTTAGGGTTAGTTTATGTGTTAGGGTTAGGTTATGTATTAGGGTTAGGGTTAGGGTTGGGGTTAGGGTTAGGGTTAGGGTTAGGGTAGGGATAGGGTTAGGGTACGGGTTAGGCTACGGGTTAGGGTATGGGTTAGTGTACAGGATACAGTTAGGGTTAGCATACGAGTTAGGGTACAGGTTAGGGTACGGGTTAGGGTAAGGGTTAGGGTTAGGGTTCCAGTTAGCGTTAGGGTTAGGGTTAGGCTTAGGCTTCTAGGGTTAAGATTAGGGTTAGGGTCTGCGTTAGGGTTAGAGTTAGGGATAGGGTTCTGGTTAGGGTTAGGTTTCTAGTTAGGGTTCGGGTTCGGGTTCAGGTTTGGGTATGGGTATGGGTTCAAGTTAGGGTTAGGGTTAGGTTCTGGGTTAGGGTTAGGGTTAGGGTTAGATTTAGGGTTAGGGTTAGGGTTGGGTTAGGGTTAGGGTTAGGGTTAGGGCATGGGTTAGGGCATGGGTTAGGGTACGGTTTAGGGTACAGGTTAGGCTACGGCTACGGGTTCATCTTCATGTTTTAGTGTTAGTGTTAGTGTTGTTAGTGTTACGGTTAGGGTTAGAGTTAGGCTCTGGGCCAGGGTCAGGGTCAGGGTCTGAGTCGGTCTGGGTCTGGGTCTGGGTCAGGGTTAGGGTTAGGGTTAGGGTTAGGGTTAGGGTTATGTCCCCTCCCAGTACAGATACTATTATTTTAAACATATTGTATATTGTTTTATATTTGTTGAACTTTTAATGTCTTTTAATGTATCTTCTATTTTAATCTGTTGCCACTCGCCCAGAGACCTTTGGGTGCGGCGTGGGATAGAAATGTAAATAAATAAATAAATAAATAAATAAATAAATAAATAAATAAATAAATAAATAAATAAATAAATAAATAAATAAATAAATAAATAGTAAATTCTAGAGTGGGTGGGTGAGTAAGTAAGTAAGTAAGTAAGTAAGTAAGTATGTTTGTATGTATGTATGTACATATGTATGTATGTACGTATGTTTCTATGTATCTATGTATCTATGTCTTGCCTTTTACCAAATGGTCCCAGCGTCAGTTGCAATAATAATAAAACATATCAAATATTAAAACATAATTAAAAATATAAACCCTTCCCTCCAACCCCAATTTTGCAAAGCCATTGAGTACCCAATTTCCTGTAAGCAAAGGTGCTTCAGTTAAGCTGCAGAACAATTTTTACAGCAGCTCTCAGCCATTATGGGATGGAGGTGGGATGAAGGTGGGTATTCTCTGCCCCAGAGTGTGGCAGGTCATCCTGATTGGTCAAGTGCAAACAGGCCCTGAGTGTATTAATGACTTTCTCCTTCTCCCAATGGCTTGATGAGTCTTCTATGAAACCTTGAGTCTCTGTGTTACTTTTGATCTTTAGCA
Organism: Aspidoscelis tigris stejnegeri; assembly: GCA_023333525.1. NCBI lineage: Eukaryota > Metazoa > Chordata > Lepidosauria > Squamata > Teiidae > Aspidoscelis > Aspidoscelis tigris. Next base: position 50,644,105 of record JALMGA010000004.1, read on the forward strand.
CCCCTATGAGCTCAAGATATTTCAACTCTTTGTCCTGCTTTTTTTAACATTAGCATTTTTAAATCTCCTGCTTATCACTTGAAGTAAAATAGGCCGTAGTGAAATTAACATTAATTATGGACACACACATTATCCTATCATTACCATATTTTTACGCTTCCTCAGTATTATATGACAAAATATTATATCCCATACAAGGCATGTAACTTGGCTGATAGTTTAATAAATATCCCTACTTTAAAGCATTTATGTTTTCATAAAATAAAGCATTATTATAATTGAAGCCATCAGAAAGAAAAAGTCGTATCTAAAATGCACAGAGTTAATTATTGATGCATCTCTTATCCAGGAGAATAATGCTTTCCTAAAATGCTATATGTTTTTTCTATGATAACAGTAGATAATTTAGTCACAAAAAAATCAGAAATGTACAAGATAACGTCCAAAATCAGAATGCCAGCCATATAAACATACCCGTTCAAATGATCTAAATGAGATAAACAAACAAAATTATAGACTTCAGGTATGTCACAGTGGAATCTCATAACAGCACTACACTATTTAAGACCTGTATTCATCACAATAGATTGCTTATAATTTAATAGAAGCAGCACTTGAAATTCTTCAAGATGCCCAGGGAACCAGAGAACCAATTTATTATATACTGAATCATGTTTACAAAATAAGAGCACAGATGCTCCTCTATTTTTATTGCTCCTATTAAACAGGCATACCTATTCAGTAAAAATAATTTGTTAAATTTCCTAAATGATAACTAACAACTGAGTTTAATCAAAGAGAAATGCTTACCTATGATTACAGATCTCTAGAGGTAAGCTATTTTAGCAGATAAATAGTCTTTCCAGATACTGGTTTCTGTTACTATTCTGTATCTAAAATCTGTTGTTTAAGTCATGGATTGTCAGACCCTGAAGAGATCAGAAAATCTGAAGAAATCTGAAAATAGTATGTTAGGATTAAGAAGAATAAACCAAGTTTGGAGAAAATGTTTTCTCCTGTAGTACTTATATAGTATTTAAGGCCATTATTCTAGTTTCAGCTGACAACAACCCTGCTTCTAGGCATAAAACTGGACTGGGAACACCTCTGAAAATCTGGAAAACAAATCATAAAAAATAAAATTGTATCTGACAAGAAGTAAAATCTAAAAATGCCCCAGCTGAGCTACACAGAGTAATATTTATTCAAGATGAAGGACCAAATTAGACACAATGTTAAGTGTTTCATCAGGACTATAGCAGTCAGAAAAGGAAATCATTTATTTGTATTTTTAAACTGGGATTTCCAACCAATATGAATAACAGCTTCGGAGTAGCAATTTTCATCAGGACCATGGGAGAAGTAGGGTAGGGATGGAATTCTTCCCTATGATACTATCACACTCATTCTCAGTAGTAATTTGCATTTTCAAAAATAAGCACTTCAAATGGAAAGCCCTTCCTTCTTTTTAATTTGCTAAAATACTATGGTTTGGTTTAAAAAAAAAATAAATCTTACCAAACAGGAAGCAATCTGTAGAAGAGTCTGACTCAGGAGTAGGGAAGTTAGCCAGAACTCCATCATGGATCACTTTTGTAAGATCACTGTACTTTGAACATCCTTCTGCTTTATAAGTTTATACCTTCGTACAATTTGGGACTTTGGCCTTCTATTCCATGTCCCCAGGTTATATTATAATCATGCTAATCAGTTACTAGTTAATCAGAATATAGATTAAGAGAAGCATATTATTTAGATTTGTCCGAATGTAAGAGAAATTTTATTTTGCCGAAGACAAGCAGTAGATGTTTCTACACAAGGCATTACCATCAGTTCTATGCTAAAACTCCTAAACACAATTTTATTTATTTATAGCCCACAATACACCTAAAGATTGCAAGGTGGATCACAATAAAATCAGAATAAAAAACAGAATAAAAAACATGACTAAAATGGTGACACAAATATACACCACTCTAGAATTTTCCATTAAAAGATTACAAATCACCCCATTCAGATACCGCCAGAAACCTATGTACCTTAAGGCTTCCAACTTTTTATCCTTATTAACAAGATTTTGTGCATCCTCTTCCTTTTTCTCAGTAATATGCTGATCTTCCTATTTATCAGTTAAGAACATAAGAACATAAGAGATGCCCTGCTGGATCAGTCCACAGTCCATCTAATCCAGCACCCTTTCTCATAGGGCGCGTCTTCATGGCATGTGTTATTTCAGTTTAAAGAATTCGAAATAAAAGAAACGGAACAAAGCTGTCCAGACGACTTGCAAGTTGATCCGGTTCGATGGCAGCCTTAACGCGGGATCAATACTCGGAGTCCACATGGCAGCATTGTCCTCCTGCCCATTGCCCACACTCTCTCCTGTGATTGGTTTTCCCTGCCAGGATCCCACCCTCCCTTCTCTTTGCGTCATGCTCCGCCGGGAATTTCCTGCCCAATCCACCCTCCCCCTTCCCAGCAGCAGCAGCAGCAGCAGCATCCATCCATCCATCCATCCATCCATCCATCCATCCATCCATCCATCCATCCATCCATCCAGGCGCTGCGGCATGAGGAAGATGAGGATGGGGGGAGAGGGGGCAGCAGCGGCTGGGTGGGGGTGGGGAGGGGAAGGGAGGCATTGCTAAGGCACCAAGGAAAAGAGTCTTGGGGGGGACTAGCAAAGGGGGGGTGTCGTCCTTGCACAGACGGGATTCTAAAGTGAGAGAAGCCCCCCTTTCCCAAAAAGAGAGAGGAGAGAGGGAGGGGTTCCTAAGAAGCCCCCCCTTTCCCAAAGAGAGAGAGGAAGGGGGGTATCTGGGGGGTGGGAGACATTGCATGAGCATCTCACGTCTCCCGCCCTCCCGAAGCCGGTGTATATGGTACACTCCTGATTATCAATGTTGCAAATTTCCGCAATTTCAATACAGCTCTGTATCAAAGGACCGGGGCTTTAAACATTAAAGAGGCATAGGGTGGCTGTGTGTTCATATTAAACATATTAAAGCCATAACTTTGCCTGAACGTGGGGAGGAAAAAGCTGTTTCTTTAGTCCACCCTGAGAGCGAGAAAACATGAGCAAAGTGACCAGTAATTTTCTTTCCACATTATCTCTCCCAGAGGTGAATTTTACCCTAAAAGAAAACAGCTTGCCACTTTGCTGATATATTCTCTCACTCTGAAAGTGGACTGAAAGTGGATTAAACCTTAGGTGTGACCACATATTCTCTCATTCTGAAAGTAACAGAGATCAGAACTTTCCCCATGCACAGAACTTTATTGACCCATGGCCAGGCCTGGTAGTGCGGTGCAGGATTTTGGGACATGATTGATCCTGCCCTATTGGATTTCCTAGTGGTCACCTATCCATGGTCCGCTTTGCCCTAATATTCTGGCAACTGGAATCTTATTTGGGAATTCCAGATTAGATTCCACTTCCCATCCTGAAACAGGCTGCCCCTGGCCTCCCATTGCATCACCACCCACTCCTCCTGGGCTTGCATGGCACTGCCACCCCCAAACAAAGGATGCCCAATCTGGGGCAGAAGGCAAAAAAAGACACTTCTTTTTTTAACTGTATGAAAATGCTGCCCACATGAGATCTTTAAAACACTCTCATGCTCTGGTGCTTGGCCATTTAGTCAAGCAGAAGTGTTGTTTAGTCTAGTGGTTAGCGAGCCAGGCTCTTATCTGGGAATATCAGGTTTGATTCCACCCTCCTCCATGAACCCAGCTGGGTGACTGTGGGCTAGTCATGGCTCTCTTCTGAGCTCTCACAGGGTGTGGGGAGGAGAACAGAAGGTTTGTCAGCAGCTTTGAGCCTCCTTAAATGGGTGAGAAAAGTGGGGTAAAAAAGCCAACTCTTCTTTCTCCTTCTCCGTGAAGCCAGCTCAGTGGCCTTGGGCTAGTCACAGCTCTTACAGGGCATCTGTTGTGGGGTGAAGAATGGAAGCTTTGTCAGCCTCTTTGAGTCACCTTAAATGGGTGAGAAATGCCAATTCCTTCTCCTTCTTCTGGGAGGTTTGGTATGGGGTAGCATTATTATAAAGAGGTATAGAAATCCAAGTCAAGGTTCCTATCTTTTTTTAACAGTTGTGCAAAGCATGGAACTTCAGCAAGTGCATCCTTCCTTCCTTCCTTCCTTCCTTCCTTCCTTCCTTCCTTCCAGCCTCGCGCCGAGGGAAGAGCAGCCGGCGGCGGAGGCGGCAGCAGTGGCATCCATCCATCCATCCATCCATCCATCCATCCATCCATCCATCCATCCATCCATCCATCCATCCAGGCGCTGCGGCGCTGCGGCGCTAGCGGCTTCTCCCTGGGGCTCCGCCGCCGCTTTTCCCCCGCTTTGCCGCCACTTTGCCCCGCAGAGGAGGAGAGCCAAGGGGTGGACAAGAGGGCGAAGGGGGCTCCTCGCTTGCTCTTCCCCCCGTGGCCGGGAGGGAACTCCGCCCCCCCACCTCACAGGGACCGAAGCTGGATTAAAACCTTGGCTTGTGGTCACACCTAAGGTTTAATCTAGCTTCACTCCACCTTCAGAGTGAGAGAACACATCAGCAAAGTGACCAGTAGTTTTCTTTCCACATTATCTAGTCTAAAGGTGGATTTTCTGAGTTATTAACCCTGAAAGAAAACCAGCTTGTCAGTTTGCTGGTGTATTCTCTCACTCTGAAAGTGAACTGAAACTGGATTAAACCTTAGGTGTGACCACAGGCAGAGGCAAAGTAGCCTAGAGGGGGCTCAAAGCGGTTGACATTCTGTTCTCACCCTTCAGGGGACTAAGTGGCTGACAAGCCTTCTCACCCTTAAGGGGGCTGAAAGCGACTGTTCCAAACCTTCAAAGACCTGAAATTGCGCAAAACTGCAACATTGTTTTTAAGGTGTGAAGTGCTTACATATTGATACAGTGTTTCAGCTTTAAGGACTGGAGGTTTATAGTGGGTGTTTGAGGGTGGATTTTTTCAATGAAGGAAACCCTAAACATGACGTGCTTCTAATACGTTCAGCCATTGGTTACAGTGCGATTGGGGGGGCAGGACAGCCTTAACACAGAATCTCATCCCGGAACGATACTGTCCACACAGTAAAAAATTAAACACGTGTCAAGGGCATGTTCCGGACTGAGACCTGTTGAGATCAGGATTTATTTCAAATCGGGATAACGTGGTTTATCACGGAAATACCGAATTAAGCCGAAGTGACGTGTGCACGGCCCGAAATCAAAACGTTTTGAATTCGAGATAACGACGTCGTGGGGATGCGGCCATACAGTGGCCCAACATTTGTTTATGGACATCTCAAGCAGAAGACAAAAGCAAAATCTTCACCTGTTTTGAATTCTCTGCAAATGGCCTTTAGAGGCATCCTGTTAATCCAGTATTTGTCTTTTACTTGTGAAACCCAGGTTTCATTTTTAACCTGATTTTATCACACACATACTTTTTGTAGCCAAGTGGACCCTGTTACCCATTCTGCTTAAGCAATTCCTCTGCCTTTTCCCTTGATACTTCCTGGTATTCCAAAGAGGAAGCCTCTATGGCAGCAGTTCTCAACCTTCCTAATGCCGCGACCCCTTAATGGAGTTCCTCATGTTGTGGAGACCCCCAACCACGGAGGGTGTAGCAGCTGGGAGGTGGGAGGGAAGGGCATTGGGAGGCTCAACGCGACCCCTCTGAAAGGGTAGTTCGACCCCCAAAGGGGTCCTGACCCCCAAGTTGAGAACCACTGCTCTATGTGTATGTGACCATGCACATTTGGTGAGGTACCAAAATTGGGTTCGGCAAGGGGTGTCCCCATGCATTTTTTATTTGGTCCGATTTCTGCAGACCAAATCGCCCAAACCCATGCCAAAGCAGGACTAAATTTGGTACCCGAAAGAACAGGTCTGGGCATGGTTTGGGGGTCCGTCATGCATTGTTTAACGAGCTGAGCCTGTTCCTGGGCTATTTGGGGAGGAGATTGGTGTTCATGTCATTGGGAGGTGGGGTGTGCTTGGCGTTCTTGCCCTGTGCAACCACTGAGATTTTTAGGGAATAAAAATATCCCGATCGCCAAGCAAGGCAGGATAATGGCTTGATTTTTGTTCCTTTTCCACAGCAAATATTCCACCCCTGTTTCCCGATTGCCAAGGCAAGCATGATAAAGGCTTGATTTTTCTCCCTTTTAAGCTTGCCGGGTGTTCTCATGGTTCTTGGGTGTAGAGAAGGTGTGCAAATCTGCTCAACTGCTCACCTACTGCCAAACCTCGTAGCGGCTTTGGGTTTTAAAAAATTATTTTAAAGTGTATTAAACTTAATTATTTTTTCCATGCGGTCCTGTCTTCTGTGCTGCTAAGGGGGGATGCGGCATTTGCAGCTGGTGGCACAGGGGTGGGGTGACGTCAGTCCAATTTCCAATGAGGAGAGAGGGGGCGGAGAGGAGATGGCACTGCTTCCCCATGCACGGTTTGCATTTGGCACAGCTTATATGGGGACGGCTGCATCCGCACCCAACCCACTCCCAGCCTACGTTACCGGGAATGACATGGGGATGGGCAAGATTCAATCTTGGACCCTCTCCCATGCATGCCCATTCAGACCCAAATGGCTTGCATGGGGACGTGGCCTATATTTATTTATTTTTATTTATTTATATTTTATTTTTATTTATATTATATTATATTATATTTTTATTTATTTATATTTAAATTTATATGCCGCCCCATACCCGTGGGTCTCTGGGCGGCTCACAGCATTTAAAACAGATGTATAAAAAGAGTATATAGCTCTTGATGCCATTGTTACATGTCATATCTAAGGCTACATTTCCACTGGTCAACAAATCTGGGTTTTAACCTGGATTTATTTATTTATTTATTTATTTATTTATTTATTTATTTATTTATTTATTTATTTATTTATTTATTTATTTATTTATTTATTTGACCAGCGCTGAGAGCTCCTTGCAGCCGTCCTGGCTCTATTGGGGCACCGTCTCCAGCCCTTTCACCACCCCACCCCATTCCTCTGTCTTTTGTAGTCATCCCACTGCTTGCCTTTCCTGCTGTTCTCCAACAGATGGAGAAAAGGGGCAGAGGGAGGCAGACACTGGGAGATGAGGCAGGATATAGGAATGGGGCAGGGGGAAAGACAAACACTGGGAGAGATGAGGAGGAAAGATGGAAGAAAGGGACGTGGAGAAAGGCAAACACCAGGGGAGATGAGGAAAGACAGAGGAAAGGGGTGGCGGTGGAGGAGATAGGCAGGCATTATCATTAATAAATATTTGGATTTTAACAGGATTCTGCAGTGATGCTTGTTAAAATCCAAATAGGGATTCCCCAGATTATCGGACATATAGTCCGCAGAAATGGGGAACCCCATCCAAAGTGTCGGGACATTGAACCCTTGAAATGGATTTAGGCCAGACCAAAAGGCCAGTGGAAACTACCCTAATTTTACCTTTTGTAAACTCAGTTAATAGGAAAATTGGAGAACATCATCTGATCCTGAGAAGGATTTTTTCCCCCTTCATCTTTCATAGATGGAAACAAAAGAACTTAATTACATAATCTTTATAGTTCTTTCTGGCTCTTGAATTTTATTATTCCAGTGCTGCTTATTACTCTAGTTATAGTGATTAAACTACAACCAGGGGTGCACCTGGTATTCAGGTATCATAAGGAGCTTTGGCTGTAAAACGTAAATTTGAAGGTTACAGAACTTTGCATAAGAACATAAGAGAAGCCCTTCTGGATCAGGCCACAGCCCATCTAGTCCAGCATCCCATCGGACACGGTGGCCCAACAAATGTTCATGGGCATCTCAAGCAAAGGACAAACCTTTTCCTGCTCTTAGAACCCAGCAAATGGCCTTAGGAGCATTCTGCTTTCCTCCCCAGCCTGAAAGATGTACTTAGGCATTCATTCTAGTAGCCATTGATACATCTGTCATCCATAAATTTGTCTAAGCCTACCTTAAAGCCATCTAGGCTGGTAGGTGTTACCACCTCTGCCAGCAGCAAATTCTTGACCCTCTGGGTGAAGAAATACTTCCCCAATCCTGGATGGAAATGTAGCCATGCCCCAGATTTTGAAAGTGCATAATTGTGCACTAGTTGTGCAGATGGTGGGTATTTTTTTTAAGAGATGTGGTGGAGAAAGAGAATGAGGAAGAAAGTGTGTATGGAGGGGGAATAGCACCATCTTACAGGAAACAAGAAAAGAATGGAACAGCCTCACAAGAAATGTTGCCTTTCCTCTTTGATAGCCTTGTCCCTAAAATCCTAACTGCCAATGTAGTCTCCCAGAGTCTTTGAAGTACGCGTGCACAGATGGCAAGGTTTTGGGTTTTTTTAATGAGACAGTGGAAAAGCTAGCCAAGGAAAAAAGTGTGTGTGGGGTGGTGGTGGTGGATGACACTGCCCCACATGTCAGTAGGGGTTGGGGCAACCCAAGGGCAGCTAATATCTATTTTGGGCACCCAGAGGAGCACCTAAAGTGCCTTTATTACTACAGAGTACCTTTCATGCATTAATTTGTTGTTGCTATCATTTTCATTATCATGTCTTAACAGGAAACCCTTTCATGTCCTTTCTCCTCTGCTTGGATTTCTAGATTATACCCTTGTCTCCTTAAGAGGCATACAGTATATAATTGGCACTCAAGAAAAGTGGTACTGCAATGTAGAGAAGTGCACAAAATTGTTTTTTATATATATTTTAAACTCAGAAGAAATGGTTAGAGTGTTCATGGAGCTATCAAAACATTCCATTGTTGCTCATGGTATCTCCAAGGGATACCAGAGTGGTCTGAATGACAGGACAAACTCACAACACTAAGCTCAAGTTCAATGAGCATCCAAAAGTTCCCTTCAGAAAAGGCTCTTGTGAAGGAAGGAGTAAGAAACCCTCGTTTCACATTTATCGCTGAGCATTTGAGACGATTGTGGCTGCATCCACATTGCCCCCTTTTACAGGTTCCATGTACCTTGGCGCAGCCCACAAAAAGACGTCAGCCATTTTCAGTCTATCCCTGTGGGTCCCAACAGGCCTCGTGACCCTTGAGGGTCCCTTGTTTCTCTGTGGATCTGGCAGCAAATTTAGTGTGTGTGGTATGATTGCCATGGTCCTTTATGTTTTCAACAGTACATTGTAAAATCCACAATTCTATGAAAGTCCCCCCAAAACTAGTCATAAACATGATTTGACATATTTGCTAGGTATATTGTACCCCTTTTTATCCAAAAGCAAATAGTTAATTCTTTATTGCTCCTTCTCAGAGGTTCTGAAATGCATTTAGTACTGGTATCCCTAAAGAAAAATGCTATAACTTCCAAACTTGTATTTTCCTTATATTGTATTTTATTATAGTAGGAGCCAGATAATATAGCAGTGCAATCAACTTTCCACATTAACATGAGGAAGCAACCAGATGTGGAAGTAGGGGGAAAACTAGTAAACAGGTTCATAAAACTGAAGATGGAATTATAGGCATTTGTAATCCATGCAATCAGTCTAATGCACATAGTTAGAATTTTGCTCATAAAAACCAGTCAAATGAAATGGAATTAAATACAAAAAATGCATATATGCAATTTTTTATATTAGTCATTGCTGTATATTGCAAATTGCCTAATTTTTCAAGTACAAACTACTTTGTAGTATGCCCAGAAGGTTCAAGTGAAGTTCTTGCAATTATCTTTCCTTCTTTCCCAAGGTGACTGCATTGCTCTTTAGAACTTGGTCTGTTTGCATTCAGCCTTTCCACCCTTACTAAGAACACCATAAAAACACAGGAGTTTCTATGAATCAGACTATTATAAAAATATTTGTTCATTTCATTGTTCATGTCATTGTACATTGCACAAATTAAGTCTTTTGACTCTTCTCTGGTAAACGTGTATCCCAATAATTTTATTATTTTATTATGGCAGCAGAAAGCATTTAAATAATAGCCAGGAACAATACGTTGAATTTTAAGTTTCATGTTTATTTTATTTTTTAATGTCCAGTAGAAAATGTCTTGATTGCTAGGGGTGGGTTAGAGAGTACTAAGCATTGATACAGAACAGGAAAAAAGTGCAAGAGCGCAATGACCTGCCCTTTGAAACAGAAAATGTAAGCAAGGGCTGCATTCACATCTAAGTTTTAATTCAGGCCACTCTCCAAGAGTACATCTTCAAATTGCTTTCTTTCCTCTTTATCTAATCCAACGGTGGCTGTTCCCACTTAGATAATGCTGAAAGCAAACAGCTTGATACTTTACATCGGAGGATCATTAAACCTGTCTGGCCAATCAAATGTTGCTGCGCATTAAATATACATTTTTAGCTCTGTCTGGATGCACCCATAGTCTCAAATGTTTTGATATGATTAGAAGACTAAAAAAATTATGCCTGGAGCAGATGTCTTCCATATTTTCCCAAGTCGCAGACCTTAAAACTAAACATTTTGGTTTCTGTAACAGAAAAAGGTAATATAAACATAGGCTGTTAAATAAAAATTCTCACAGCAACTGCATGAATAAAAAGAGGTTAGTGTATAGGGGATTTTTTCTCAAGTATATGTACTATTGTATGTGACCAAAAGTAGAATAAGTGGTTGTTTTATATCACAGTGTTTAGTGGGGGTTTTTCTTGAGGGTTAACCGTTTATGACAAGAGGAGACACTGGCAAGTTTTGTCAGTGGATGACATTGGTGGGTGGTGGTGGTGCATGTAACAATATTCTTGATAAGTATGACTATAACATCAAAGACTGTTGGCATTTTAAGCTAGCCATGCCAGGAAATTTACCCATAATAACAAGCAATTGTTTAAGAAAATGCTAGGATTCATAACCCATCCTTTTCTCAGCCATATTACAGTTGTGACAACTGCTATATCTGTCACAGCACATATCAGGAAACGAGATGCCTGGACACCTCAGAAACAAATGATTTGACCATCCAGCAGAAGAGCCAAACCCTTGTTAAATAAAAAGGTGGAGCCAATCCAATTATGTATCCATAAAGTCATACTGGTGTGCTTTTAAGAGCAGGAAGATAACAAAGTATACCCACAGCATCTAGAACTACTATTGGTATATTAATACAATGTACACTGGTAAACTGGGCATATCTAGAATCTTGATGAACAAGTTGCAAGCTCATGATATGGGGACATTGAGTGCAGAGTACAGCGGAAGAGTCAAGCTGTACTTCTCTATGAGGCGATTCAACCTTGATGTCCAAACCAACAGCAAAGTGGGTTTGCTTCTGCAAAAGGTTGAAGCCTGCTTTATTGTAGTTTTCAGAAATCAGCTGTTAATGGTGAATGACTACATAGCCCTTCCTTCTGCTTCATATGGCAGTCCCTGCTAGCCACATGGGATTACCGAGCATCACTTCTTTTGGTTAATACAAATATTCTGTTCTTCAAATCTTACCAATACCATATTCTCTTTTTTAGACAGGAAGTCTAATCACAGGCTATGGGTTACTGATGTACTCTGTATTTTCCCAGTTGTACTTCATATAATAACTTTATCCCACATTGTTGGGCAATAGCTGCTGACTATGACCTTTCCTAATACAATCATCTCTTCCAAGAAATAAGAAAAACAGATTCCCTAATAACCCCATGAGAAACAACTGGTTTTCATCAAAAGCTCATGAACTATAATTCATGAATGGGAAAGGATAATGCATAACACTTATAAGGTTCATTTTTGTCAAAAGCTTTAACCAAATATGGAAAATAACTACTGTATAAGAACATAAAAAGAATGAATGAAAAAACCCCAGCACATGACCTTCTGATGTTGCATACCCTTATATTAAGCTAGACTATCCAGACACATTTACAAGGATTGCAAGACACACTTTTGATTTTAAAATGCATACATTAAACATAAATGCAATGTAACCATCAATAGGACACTTAAGTACAGAAGCACAAAACCAAAGGAATTCTGTAGTGTATAGTCTCAAGTCTTTATAAGAACTTGGTGCCCTCTAGTGATAGAAACTTATTATTTTTACTGGAATTAGAAAAGGAAAAACTCTGTCATCTGACCATTGGAAAACATCTTCATACAAGCGTGCCCAAAAGTTCCATGTTATTTAACCAAACGTCTCAATATCTAGACTGCAGTGTCTGTATAAACAAATTTGATTTCGCCTATTCCCACAGACAGAGATATCTGGCTCTGGACCACTAGGGCAAAATGGCCAGTGCCCCATCGTTATCTGGTAGTCCAGATTAAGCCTACTATTTATTTCATGTTGTTTTTTTTTAATTTCAGCATTGACTAGTGTGTCCCTAATCCATGATGTTTGCTGGGGCCAATTTCCCTTTGGGTTTGCACAGAAATGCAACCTAATAGCGTATCACATACCCTGAGCTGTACCTGGTTTGTCTCCTTTTGCCGGTCTCATTTAGCTGTGTTGGCACTATTGCTCACAATCACTGTCTTTTCTGTAGAGCCCATGTTTCAGAAGAGAGGCTACATCTTGCCCTGCATGCAGAAGATGGGATTCGAAATTCCATCCGTTGGTGGGATGAAAGAAAGAAGAACATAAAGAAAGAAGAACATCATTCCACGGAACATTTCCTCAAGTGTATCAGAATAGCAAGGATCCAACTGGAAACACTCTTGGCCATGTGTTGATCAGAAAAGAAGGCTTCCAGCCCGAGCCTTGTCCCTCCTTCCACCATTTTATTGGTCCTGGTCTTGCAATTCACCAGCAAAAACATTTAACAAGATTTCTGAAGCGAGCAATGTCAAATTTTCCTTCTTTGTCTCTAAGGAATTCCTAACGGGTTACATCATCTTCCTCATTTTTTAGTCTCAGGAGAAACAGTAGTACAGACATCTTAGTCTCTTCATGCCACTTTTCCTTTTGACCAAACTCCACAAACACAGAAGGAAGACGCTGGTGAAACTAATCTTTCGAAGCACAAAACTTCAATCTACTTCAAGCAGCACAATACTTTTCTTCTACTTTTCTCAAGTATCTGAGTCTCAAATACATCTTTCTTAGTGCAGACAAAGAAACCATGGCAAGCAGAGAAAGAGACATGAGTGCCTATGCTTAGCTGGCTGCAGTTTCCTGCATTTAATTGTATATATATTTCAGAATAGAGATGCATAATTACTTGGGGACTATTAAAATATATTCAGTTTAGATTATGGAAAATAAATAATGCTCCTACACCATTAATAACTGTGCAGAGAAGGGAATTTCATCAGGTAGGACTTGCACAGAACATTACATTGTTAAAATTAATTCCGAGCTAAAATCAGAGCCCGTTTAGAAAATAAGGACGCCGATCCTTTCCATTCATGTTCATGTGTAAATCTTCTGAATCTTGTGATTTTTGTTGCTGATTCTTAAAGTGGTAACTTCTGTATTCCCTAAGTCATTAAGATGACACAATAATAAAGGATGTGCCAAATTGCACTTTACTGAAGCATGAATTATAGTAGAGGCCTAAAACTGTCAAGTGCTTCACCTAACAGTTCTGGATCTCTTCAGCACCTTTACCTAACTCCCAAGATGTCCCAGCAATATAACCCTTTATGAACAGCAATATCAACAAAGCAGTATTACAATAGTGTGTGATGCTTGTGACACACATACTTTTCATTTACAATTTATTAATGAGCTTATTAATAATGGACTTTCTTTACAAGATTAGTGCATAATTTTCAATGCACACAGTCCAAGAGGAGAAAAAATAACTTCATGCAATGAAAATCTGAATCAGAAAAGAAATACATTCTTGTCTTTCTTGATCTCAGAAAACATCTGGAATCCATTAGTACTGTAGGGGCATGACAGAGAAACACAATGTCTACTGCATAACACAAGGTGGCAGCAATCTTCTCTGCGATCCGAGCAGTCTGTTCTATTCATGTCCCTCTTCTGAAAGTTTATTGTGCTAATGGTGTGACCTAATTTTCTTTCTACATCTTGCATTTCTTAAATTTTAAACACAGCTATTTTCATTGGTGGGCAGGAGCAGCCTAATTGCTTAAAATGATTAGAATGGTGCCTGTGTACTTTGTGTTCTTTCTGTTGCTTCAGTGCCCTATGCCAGCAGCAGGGCTCATCAAAAGCTTTGAAAACACCAGTGAAAACTGTGAGGCACTCCTGCATCCACACACACCACAGTGGTAACCTTTGAAACTGAACTACATTGTTCTAAAATCCACAACCACTTTCAGCTGGGGACTCCACAGTGGATCTTTAAATCAGCTTTGGCACTCCTGTGTTGCTGTTCAAACAAGTTTCATTGCTTCTTGAGGCTGCAATCTCTGCTTCAGTAGCAACTTCTAAGTTTATAGACATACTTTAAAGTCCTCTGTTAGCTTCTGGGATTGGGGGTGTGCATCAATATTTGTAGGCATTTGAAATTCGATTGAATGTGCCAAATTTTGACATTTGAACTTGAATATAATGTCCAGAAATTTGAATGTAAACATTTTAATCAAATTTTGAATTTCGGATATATTTGTTTGAATTATTCGGACATTTGCATATGTACAGGTTCGTACACGATGCGTACTTAAAGATCAGCATCTTTCCCACATTTGTACGGAGCTGTATGGGATGAAACGGATTGCATACGGATGTGTACAGATGTCGGGAAGATTCATACGGGCACATATGAACGTTGTTGACATTCGTGTGTGCTGATCTGAATCAAAAATTCAAATGAATAGATTCGAATTTGGCAAAAACAAATTGAATCTTGTTAAATTCAAATTTAACAGATTCAAATCGAATTGACTTTTTGGGTATTCAATTCGAATGTCACATCCTTAACTGGGATTGCTGTTGACATACTGTAATCCAGTTCCTTCCACAATTTTTTTGTCAATTAGTTTAGCTTCACTCATCCCAACAATATTAAACCCTACCTTAAATTAGCACATAGTTTTCTGATTTAAGGAAGTATTTCTAGGAATACATAGATCAAGTTTAATCTCATTATGTTATGCCCCTTGCATGCAATTCTAAAACACGAGAAGAAAATAAGATCCACAATAACCAATTTTTCCTTCTTTAGTTACAAGCATTGGAAAGGAAGCCAATATCTCCTGAATGACGCAAAACATTGCATTCTTCTTTCATTCTATACCAGCCATCAAGACTTTTGAAAATACTGTCACCTTTGTCTTTGGAGAAAAAAGATCCAAACATACTATTGAATTAAGAATAACTATGGGCCAAAAGAATGATTTAAAAAAAAAAATAGAAGGCAACCAATGAAGTCAGACCAAGGCATGAACTAACTTCAACATTCACTGACAGAATCCATTGGAAGGAAAATTAAGATATTAAAATTATTGTGCTTATTACATCTCTAAGGTGCAGCAAATCATTCATCTCAAATATACTGTTACCACATTGTGCTATATGCCATCCCAACATACAATGGAACCCCACGTAGCACAGTTTCATACATTGTTTTCAACAGACGCTTGGTGTTACTCTTTCTGGAGGGGGGCATAAGTTTCAAGCATAGATTTGTATGCTTTTGCATGAGTAAACTGACTGGGTTTTGAAGTTTTGAAAATTTATACTTGCTTTTGCATACTGGAGTTTTTGTGGAGTGGGTAATTGGTATGTGAACTCGGAGTATTTTTCCTGTTTTGGTGGTTCTTGACTGCTCATTTAGTGGCTTTATGTACAATTCTGTGTATAGGTACATAATAATGTTTGTGCATTTTTGTTGTGCACATATTTTATTCAGCTCTTACTTCATTATGCCTTTCCCCATTTGATTTACATCTGTTGCATATATACAATTGCTATATTCTTGAACAGAAATTCTTGACGGCAGAATTTTTTCTTTGAACCTATGTACCAGGAAGCCCCAAAGTCTCTTGAAATGCATTTTTAAATATTTGCTTTGATAGCTAGAAATGAACTGGATTGGCTGTAATTGAAGTATTTTGCAACCATGTTAACAGAGGGGTGCTACAGAGGGAAATTTGTTAGATGGAAGCAAGAGCAACCTACTATACTTTTTAAATCAGAATTTTATTACAATTTCCATAAACCATTAAAAACATACAATAACCAATAAACAAAGAAAAAAGAAAATACAGAGAAAGTGTAGACCAAGTATACAAGAACTAAAAGAAAAGTGCAAAAGTTATTTCAGATCATATCCTTATTTATTAAAAGTATTCTCACATTGTAACTCATTCAAGGCATTTCTAAACATCACTTCTTTTGATTAATACAAATAAGTCGTTCTTCAAATGTTATTAGCATATTTTCACCTTTGTATGAAGAAGGTCTATAAAGGTTCCCTGATTCTTAGGAAAAAAAATGTTTTTCTCTAATCACAACATGTCAGCTGATCAATTTCTGTCAGATTTATCAATTTAATAAAAAAGAGAAGTAGTCTTGCCACTTTAATTATATACTGTAATAACCTTCCATAAGTCTTTTCTAAAGGAAGTACTTTGGCTTCATTTGTATCTTCAAGTTTAACATTCTTTGCACAATTGTGTCCAAAATTCTTTTATCATTTGTTCATATGTGATAGAAAATTCCTTAATATTTTCCATATATCCAACATTCAATTAGTTTTCATGGCTCCTAGTGTTTAAAAAAATCCATTTTCAATCTCTTCTGTAGTTGTAACATTAGGAACTACTGAATTTTGTCCTTCTAAGTTGGTTCCCTTGATTTAATTTTTAAATCACCCTCTTTATTCCCCAAATAAATGTCAAATATTTTTCATTTTCTAATATTTCTTTTATTTTTCATTTTCTAATATTTCTCTTTTAAAGTGTTTAAAACAGGGCTAATTTTGAAACATAATCTGGATTTATACTTAAGACAAATTATAAGGCATTTCTAACCTAATGATTCTTCAAGTCCACGTTAACTTTTACCTTTTCTTATCACAAATAACCATGCCAACCAAATCTTAATTCATGCCCCTCTAATTCCAATAGTCATTGATTTATCAGTGCTATCCACTCTTTAATCCAAAATGAAACATATGCAGCAAAACAGTTTTAGATTAATTAAGCCCAGCCCTCTTCTTTCCTTTGCATCTTCTACAAGACTACATTTAATTCATGCCAAATGGGCCATTATTTAAATATCATTCCATTAGCCAGCACTAGTATCATTTGAAACAAAAACATCATTTTAGGTAAAACATTTATTTTAAGAACAAATATTCTTCCCAACAGTGACAATTTCAATTTATTCCACCTTAAAATTTCTGACTATACTTCAACATATACTTTATTTGTTAAGGTACTAACCGACAATTTAATTTTTCTTAATTTCCAAACCTGTTCTTTTTAACAATTCTATTTGATATTCTGTTGTCATATTTTTAGTTAACATTTTTGTTTTCTGAATATTGATCTTAAAATCAGCTGAAGAACCACGTTCTTCAAATTTATTAGGTTGTCAATCCCCACTAAAAAATGTGGCAAGGTGATGACCAAATCACCAGTGAAGATTCTTAACTTGTATTTCTCCTTATCTCATCTAATATCCCTAAACAAAACCTCCAAAACCAAAATGAACAATAATGGTGATAGTGGACATTCTTGCCTTGATGTTTTTCTGTACTCTATAAGATTCTGTTCTCTTTTTAGTTACTAGAGCTTTTTTTATGAAGAGATTTTATTCACTTAGTAAAGTTTTCTCCTAATGCCATCTTGACCATAGTTTTAAATAGAAAGTTACCAGTATAAACTTTCTCCATGTCCAAACCATTGTGAATAATTTCTACTCATTGTTTCGAAATGACATTGACCTATAATCTTGTTACCCTGAGACCGTTGGATATAGGGTGGAATAGAAATACAAATAATTAAATAATTAATAATGCTTCAGCAGAGACAAATCCTGTACTCCCTTTTGAATTATATTAGCAACCTTCCAGCTATCACAAATATTCCATTTGTAGTAAACTGTTCATAGATTGTTTTAGGGAAATACTAAGTTCACCCTTGAAGCATCTATAAAATGATGCAGGGAGGCTTTCTGGTCCTGGTGCCTTTCTGGACTTTCCTTTGGAGTTATAGGTCCATTCAATAATAGTCCCTGATAATCTGAAATTTGGGGCAGGGCTTGTAAGCGCTCATGTACTGATCCTAGGGAGATTTCTCCTCTCTTTTATAAGTTTATATAGTATTGTCTGATACTAAAACATTCTAATTGAATTTTCAAAATAGTTTTCTCTTTTCATAATATATAAGTTAACCATGCTCCAGGTTCATTAGCAATTCAAAGTTCTTTTGTTTTCCATAGTAATTCTATACCCTTTTACTGTGTTTATAATTGTCTGAAGCATCTTGATTCATTTCAATATGTCTACGTTGAAGATGTTCTGACATCAGTATCTTTAAGTTAATCTCATCAAATTCCTTCTATTTTGCAATCCTTCAGAATATCTTCCTTTTGTAGTTGTATTCTCCATTTTTGAAAGTTTTGTTCATCTGGGGAGGAGCACTACTCAACTGCAATCACCTAATAATAACAAACCTTCAAGTGGGATTCCCAGAAGTTTATCCATCAGTAAATTATAAAGTTTGGTTTTATCTTCAGTGTATAAATTCCAACCCCTACATATCTTCCTTGGTTGTCTGTAAATCTGAACTCTGGTTTTAGCTAAGGTTTTATGTACGACACCACTCCATTCTTTTTTGCCACAGCTATGATAAATTTTTGTCCTATGTGTTTATACACCAGATTTGCATGCCCCTTAATCTTGTGCAGTTTCCTATAAACAAACCAGGTCTTGATGAGATTTTTAAAAGCATTTTTCCCTTTTTCTGGTTTTTTAACCCAATTCATGTTTCAGCATTAAACATTTATAATCCATCACTGCTTCATATCTTTAGAAGAGTCTTGACCTCTGGCCCCCAAAGAAGAGTCTTCAAATTCTCATCATTTATCTTCTTGTTGAGTTGCATATTCTCCTGTTTTCCGTATTTCTTAAAAATTCTCTTACTTTTTGACAGAGTTTAAGCACAATCTTCACTGTTTAAAGGTTAATATTACTCCCTCCGCTCCCTTCTGAATTGAATATTTTTCTGCTTTAGTTTATTGGTCAAAAAGACAATCTGTTCACTTACATAATATCCTACCTATAATCTTTTTCGGCACCACCTCTATGAGTAGTAAATTCCATAAACCAATGACCCTCTGATGAAAAACATACTTCCCTTGTTTGTCTTACCTCTCCTGCCCATTAGTTTCATAGAGTGCCCTTGGGATCTAGGGTTGTGCAATTGAGAACAGAATATTTCTCTATCTACCTTTCTCATACCCTGCATCATTTCTATACTTCAGCCAGGACACCTCTTAAGCACCGTCTTTCAAGGCTGAGCAGGCCTTGAAAATGTTGCAGGCTAATCTTCTAAGGGAGGTTTTCCAGTCCCTTGATCATTCTGGTTGTCCTTTTTTGCACTTTCTCCCATTCAACAATATTCTTCTGAGCTGGTGACTAGAACTGTACACAATATACCAAGTATGGCCTCATCGTAGATTTATAATGAGGCACAGTGACGCTTGACTTTTTTTCTATTCCCTTCCTAATTGCCCCTAGCACTGTTAGGTCTGTTACCAAACTCCCACATTTTTATTGGGGTTTGGTTTGGTTCTAAATACCCTGACTTCCCCTTTACTAGAGCCAGTTCCTGCACATCCTCAAACAAAAGAGAAGGGCAGAGAGGAAGGTGGCTTTTATATTGCTCAAATTCTCAGTGAAATCAGAGTGTTTTGAGAAAGGATGCTCCCAGGTCTTGCTAAAAACAAGAGTTGTGAGCAGAGATGGAAATACACTAGGATTAGCAATGAGCCAAGCCGGAAACAGACTTGGTGTCCAGTCTGAAATTCAAGAGGGTAACTTCTTTAAATGGCACAGAAATTCCTACATTTGGAATCAGCCTCAAATTCTGTAACCTATACAGATGCCAGGATCTCATGGCAACACATCATTCAATGAAATCAGCAACTAATGTTCGCATACCAATGGATGTTGATGTCCTATTCACACACACTTGAACTTCCCAGGGCTGCAAGGACTATTTTGTAATGTATCAGATCCCCAAACTTTGCAATCTTGATCTAGGATGCAGATCGCTACTTTGTGAAAAACCAAACACTTGGACATCTCAAATTTCTAGGTCTATTTTGGTCAATTTGATCTACTCTAATCAATCTAATTTAACAGCATAGCTGAATTGTGGTGTGCATGTAAATTTGTGGGTGAATTGGGAAACAAAAAGGAGTGTATGTAACATTCAAGGGAATATTGAATCTTCCTTTGGCTCGTCATGCAAGGCCCCAAATATACTTTCAGGGTTGCCTTCTCTTCTGTCTCTTAAAGCCAATAAACCATTTGGCAATTCTGTTTTTGCAAGGAGGAACATTTTCAGTATTAGAGATGGATTAACAGGAATGCCTGGATATGTGCACTGTTTTTACAATAAGTCAGTGATTAAAAACGTATTTTCCCTAGATTGTAAGGGAAAGAAGAAGACTGTCAGTTATTTACATGCAAGCTTTCATTCTGGCTGTATCCAAATAGTATAAAACCCAGGATTATCTCGACACTATATTGGGATTGCCACATGTATCTGAGGCAATCCCAACATAGTCCCGGGTTTTGGAGTGAAAGTGGGAAAAAGAAATGTGAACCTGGGTCTTCCCAAAACAGAGATATTCCTTACTCTGCCACTTGCTCCTGGTTTTTTCTTCAGGAAAATGTCCCACTCCCCTCACAAGAGCAGAGTCCAGTCCAGAACTAGTCAGTGTGCAAGCATGGAGGTGTGTGCTTGCACACTTCTAGATATTTTTTGTCATCGGGAGAAAACAGCAGACAAGGTAAGGGCTGAGGCTTGACCTGCAACTTCCCAGTGCTGTTTAAGCAATTACAGGATCTAAACAAGATCTAACATTTTCTTCTCACTGTCTGGAGGTAGCCTCTGGGCAGCTAACCTCCCCTGTTCACTCTTATGGCTGAAATATTTTTTCTAACCTTAACCCTTCCAAGTGTTTCAGGGCACTATTTAAGCTTCCCCTTGCACTGGGCAGCATGCTGAGGTAACAAGAATCACAGTAGAGAAAACAGAAGTGCAAGTGAACAACTTAATTTTTATTATTTCATTAACCTAAAAGAGGGAGGGGACTTCCCTGCTTTCTCATTTTGAAATAGCTATGGACTTGAAATTTAGCCTTCCTAGTACAAATTTAATATTGTTCACATTACGAGTCACACTGGCCCTTGTTCAAAAGAGATGTTTATACTATTTATTTCTCCAATGTATTGCTATGATTAATGATGCAACTTTATTTTGTTTTAAACCTACAAATGCCATAAACAAAAAGTCTGACACTAATCATATGCTGCAGAATAATGGGAGAGTTCTACAACATGTGGCTCATACTCAGTTTTTAACTTTTGACAGCAGCTGAAATCCCATTTATTCAAGCAGGTTTTATGGAATTTATTTTGTATGTCTAATTTTTAAAGCAGTTTTAAAAATCTTTTTGAAAAAAATCTTATCCCCTCCTACAACTCCATGAATCCTTGTTGCTATATAACCAAATATTTGGAAACTAGGCAATGAGAGACAACAGATAGTACACTAAACAATACCCTGAAACATGACTTCACAAAAGATTATGTAGTTCTTGGCTTCTATTTTCATTTATTACTACTTCCAGATTCTTTTTCATTTGATGCGTATTTGAGACCACCAATAAAGCCAGCCAAATGGCTTTTATATAAGGCCCTTAATTTCTGCTGTGCTTCCCTGCAATAAGTAGACCTTTTTTTCCACAGAAGCACTTAACTCTGGAAGAAAAGTCTCCTGCCTATTTGCTGAAGAAAATTGTTACTTTTTTATGACAGTGTATCAGTGCATTCATGCAAATAGTTCAATTTTTTTTAAAAAAAATTACCAATGTGAATTAAAATGTGGAGACTGCAAATGTGTCTATATGCTAACTGCAGTTCTCTGAAACTCTCTTTTAGTGTTTGAAACTCTCTTTTAGTGTCATTGCTAGTCATTCTGTAGAAAAGCAACCTTCTATAAAACTGATTCATTTGTTCCGACACTGGTTCATAATTTTCAAGTAGAAGGACATTTTCTGATTTTTCTTCTCTCTCAACTTTTGTTAATGAACTGAAAAGTTTTAAATTAATTAGAAGTTTTAAGTTTTGCAATCTGTGCTAGAAGCTCCTTTCTCATAAGATTTCACTAATGCTTGGGATGCTACATCCTGGAAAGCCTCTTGATCATAGTTGTTCTTTTACGTGGTTAGGTTTAGCAAGGCTGAACCACTGATCACCAAAATCAGAGACTCTTTTTCTTCTGAGATGAATCTTAATAGCTACAGCTATGTGATAGATTAACACCAATAAATACTTTTAGTATGCAAAAGACAGAAATCTATTAATTCTTCAAAGCCTCTTGTCTTCATAATTTTAAAGGAATACTTCAGCTCTTACCCTGGTACATTTTTTCCTTACGGCACAACACTCTAAGAAAACACAAACAAAATGGCTCCAATTCCTTTATCTCAGAGACAGCTTTCCAGATATCTGTAACATGTCTACTGTTAGGTGGAAGAAAAGTACTCTTTACTATCATGTAATAAACAACATGTTTCATCCATTAAAAAAAAAAAAAATTAAGGTAAAGCTAATCTAGGGGAAAGCAACAACTGCTATAAAGGGCGAATGTATACAGAGTTCCCTTTTATTAACACTGGGATCACAGCTCCCCCGGCCCTTGCATATAGCACTGATGTGAACAAATTAGACGAGTCAAAGATTTACTTGGCAAGCTTCCTCAACAGCATTTTGGAACAAGGTTTCTTCATCCAGCTGAAGATCCTAAACATACAACAACAAACAGATTAGAAACAAAGCTTTCATGTATCAAGGCATTTCACTGAATTATTGAGTACACTGCAGTAATTACCATAAGAAAAAACATGGGAAGTTTTTCAGGAACCACATAAAGCACTAAAAGTGATAGTACTGTCTTTTTGGTAATAAAATGAAATGCAGCAAGAATCTTTACTCCTAAAAATCTTTTAAAAGTGCTAATAAAAGGGTTGTAGAAAGTTCAGCAATTAAAGCCCTAATCCCCAGATTTGACAGCTGGAGATGTCTGGATAAAATGGATATTATGCTTTCCCTTCTGCTTATCTTCTGGTTAACACCACAAAACATGTTAGACCTCAGATTTCCTGCACATCTGCAACCAACAATGGCTCTAATAATGATGGCTGGGAGGCAAAGTTGGAAATCCAGCCCACTCAAATCCTTTTAAAGCTAGGATGGTACTACCATAGTCATGTTTTGATGGCAGCAAAGATATCACCTAGAGGAAGACTCCAGAGGAGACTGCTACTATCAGGTTACAAGTGCACTGTAAATTGGGCAATTAAGTATGTGGTAATTTAGACTGTAGATAATACCTACCGTAAAGTCTTCACAGTCGAGTTGATGCCTTTGATTTAAATGGCCAACAAAATCTCTAATAATCTGGTTAGGATTTTCCCATGGCAGAGACACACAAATAGGACAGATCTTTAAGAAGAGAGAGGGATGAAATATAAAAATCTAATCTGATTCTGATCACTGCCAACATAAGCAATTATTCACATAGGCTATGTTTTACTCACTTCCATTAACTTTTTCTTTTAAGGCTGAAGTAGATTTTTCAAAGGAATTTTCAAACTAAGCAGGGGTACATCTAGAATGTTTAGTATCACCTCTCCTTTTCAATAGAGAGGAAATACCTGAGGAACTGAATATATACCAGTACTGTCAAGAGACAGTTTGAAAATAAATAACTGAAGATATGCAGGTGATACTATGCTTCTTTTTCTGTTTCTGTCAGAAAAATATCTGAAGCTTCTAACTGAAAAAAATAAGGAAAAATAAAGAGTATGGGCTATATTTCAATTTAAAAAAATAAGATGGAATCTGAAGGAAAAAAATTTCCCTTAAAATATAAAACGGAAAATGATGCCCCTATACAAAAAGTCAAGAACTTCTGTCTAACTTGGACACTTAATAAGGGAATATTAGAAAAACACTCCATGAAATGAAGAGGCAGACAGCCATTACCAGTAAAACTTTTATAAACTTGAAGAATATTATGACCTCCAAGAAAAAAATTAAGGCCGGGGCAAAATGAGCAAATTCTATTTTTGATCAACTTTCCCCTTTATCTGTGAAAGATGGGCAATATCAAAGGAGGCTGAAAAAATGGGAAATCTTTGAAATGAAAACTCTGATAGTGCCTTGGAACCACAAAAAAATTAAATCTGGAAGTACTAGAGACGTCATAGAGGAAAAGATGGCTTTCAAAGGACTTCAAACAAAGGATGGCAAAATATTTGGTCCACATACTCAAGAAAGAATTCTCTTCAAAGAATCTACTAGCAGACTTAGAGGAAGAAAGAAGAAGCAGAGGAAAGCAGAGAGAGTCTCAGGCTGAGGTCACACCTAAGGTTTAAACCAGCTTCAGTCCACCTTCAAAGTGAAAAAACACTTCAGCAAATTGAGCAGTAATTTTCTTTCCACATATCTATCCCAAAAGTGATTTTTCTGAGTTATTTAACACTGAAAGAAAACAGTTTGCCACTTTGTTGCTGTATTCTCTTACTCCGAAAGTAACCTGAAGTGGGATGAAACTATAAGTGTGACCCCAGCCTAAACATAGCAATGTACAGAACCAGTCTGGTCTAAAATACAAATGTGCAGGGAAAACACAAATGTGAACACATCAGTCTCGAGGAAGAAAAGATACTTGAATTGGTATGTATTTTGGAAATTAGTTTTATTATTTTAAAAAGAGGGTGAACTTACAGAAGTTAGTGCGGGCAAGAGGCCTGACCTCTGAGTAACAGGATTTTGGACTATATTGTTGGCTTGTTACCAGAACCAGTTTATTGACTATTTAAAATAACATTTCCATTTCTAAACATAATGTTCAGCTCTATGTACATTTACCAGGATTCTTTTTAAAACGAATACAACTAATCTGGGAAATTACAGCTTAAAGAAAGAACTTTACTTCCCTCATTGGCATGGAAAACAAACACATTATCATACAAAACTTAAGTTGAATTGAGTTAAAGTTTCAAAAAGAGAGACAAAATGAAATTTTACGTTCAGGGTTGAAAAAAATAAGTTCAAAAGATAGATATTTCAAAAATTACACATTTTAAATAATTGAAAGAGATGATGAAAGAGAAACCTAGAAAACAATACTAGGAACGTGGATTTGCCTCAAGCATCATTAAAAATAGAATAAGGCAGTTTATTTTTTCTAATACCTTAATTTCAAGACAAGAATGTTAACTTGAAAAGGCAAGCTTACTTAAAGGGGAAAGGGCAGTATATAAATGCTAGAAATAGAAATGTATCTTTGTATTTGTAAACTGTAAATTATCTAACACATATACTTACTACTGGATCAATCTGAACCAAGTGCCTATCATTACAATGATCCAATAAGCTCTGCCTTGTGAAGTTGCTTTCTTGACATAGAGGACATTTAAATGTAGACTGCACTCTGAAACAGATAAACATTAGAAATAGTCATACTGAAGGACAATCCAAAAACACATTCAAGAATTCCCACACCTACTTACCAATGTTTCCTCTGTGTATTTCAGTAACAGCAGGCAGCTTACTTATGTATGAAATGAAGGAGGGAACGTGGTGGTTATAGTGTTGAGAGGTACAGATGGACTGCATAGATGAGGAGGGCAAAGAGAAGAGTGTGAGGAGGCAGTGGGAATATCTGAGGACAACTGGCAAAGAGCCCACTTTAACAAATGTGTTTTATACCTAGTGTGAGATGTAAGTAGATTCCACAATAGGAAGCGGAGCACAAATGAGGAAGGCTGAACAATCTGTTCTATGGAGGATCTTTTAGTTGTGACTATAGAGTTCTGGGACACCTTCTCTTCCAAAACTAAAACATTTTAAAATTTACCCAACTACTGCTGAAAGACGCCCTTCTATATGTTGTCATTTCTTCCAAATAATGATAAAGCAATATCTGAGATCAATATTTATTAACCTACCTTGTAGCGTCTTCAGGAACACGTAGATTAGAATTTTCTCCGATTTCTGAAGTAGAAGAATCACTTCTAAAGCTTAACAGGCTTTTTTTTTTAAGAGAAAAAGAAAAAGACAGTACTAACTACAAGATAAATAGGCAACTCCAACAACTGTAAATGAATTTATTCTAATTAAAATAAGCTTTAGAATGGAATACAAACTGCATATATCTGTTTCATTGAACCTGCAAATATCAACCACTCTGATGAGGACTAAGATCCATAGCTAATATGAGAGGTGGACTTTGATTTGGACAAATGGGATCTGGTCCTGTCTGTGTTATGGTCAAGCTGAATGTCTTTTAGGTGCAGCTCCTCAATATACTGTACATTAGAGTTGAGGGCAGTGATGGCAAATGGGACAGCTGAAATAACCACAACAGAGGCAGGACCAGAACCCATTCTTCCAGATCAAAGTTCATCTCTCTTATCACTTTAGGTAAAGGAACCAAAACTCAGGGAGGTGTTAATTCTATGTTAATTCTATTCTGGGGTATAAGACTGCCTTTTAACCCAGGAAAATCTTCTCAAAAGTCGGGGGTTGTCTTATCCGCCGGGTGTTGTCTTCTTATACAGCGAGTATATCCAAAACTCTATATTTTAACTGGAAAAGTTGGGGGTCTTATACGCCCAGTCATCTTATACACCAGAATAAACAGGTAGTTACTTCTCAAATGAACTCAGTCAGACTTCTTAACATGATTATATAAAATCTGGAGGCAAGCATTTAAAAAGGCAAATAACTTATTTAACCGAACTGACTGCTTGCCAAATGCTTCAAAACAGTGATTACTTTTTTGGCTCAAATCTTTTAACAAGTCATGGTAACCAGAACAATAATTTTTGAGCCATCAGTATCTCAGAATATCAAATACTTCATAAACAAAGAGAAATGTGTAATATATAGGATACTGGTTGATTTGATCGATAGCTCTTAAAATCTGACCTTTTTAGATCAGAATGTATGTCTAAGGAGTAAACTGTAAAATGACTTCATTTGCACACACCTTTATAAAATGTAATCAATTTTTATGTCACACTTTAAATTCATATGTGAATGAATTCTATACAACAATGCTGAATGGCTAATACTCATGCAACAAACAGCTAAAGCAGGTAGTAGACTCCAGTTCTGGCTATCTTAAGGAAATATTTAAAGTACTTGCAAACACAGTACAATTTACCTGTTTCCTGTTGAATCCTGAGATATGTCTAAGTTTGGTATTACAGAAGAAACACCATATTCATCTTGGTATTTTTTACACGATTTATAATGCTGCCTCATACGAGATAATCTAATCTGTAAGCAAAGTTATATCTGATTTATTACTATGCTGCAAAAGATAAAGAACTATGAAAAGGTGAAAGATGTCAGTTTATCCAAGTCCCTACAAAATCTCCTTCATTGGTCACATTAAAAATTCAACTAATGTAGCAGTAGCACAACATTCTTATGAATGCATGGGCTCACTATTACTAAGCATTAGTCTTGTGTTTACTTATCAGAAACAATATAACAGATTAAAGGGGAAAGTTAATATATCTTTACATATCTTGTGATTTATTTTAGTTGGAAAGACAAACATATTTCTCCTAGAAATCACGTCTGTAATGATGGTCTCATCTATACATAAGCTTTAATCCAACTTCAGCCCATCTTCAGAGTGAGCAAAAACATCAGCATAGTGAGTAATCATTTTCTTTTCATATTATGTAAGCGAAAAGTAGATAATTCTGAGGTAGATAATTCCAAAAGAATTGGCTTGCTGCTTTGTTTGCTCACTCTGAAAGTGAAAAGAAGCTGGATTAAAACAAATGTGTAAAATGTAAGAAACGGAATGCAAGAAAGCATTATAGTGGTTGTAAGAACAAAAAAAAGTGCAATTAGAATCACAGGTGAAGCAATATGTTGCAAGAAATATGGGGAAAGAGGTTAATAGAGCAACTGATAAAACAAAGCCATTATTGGAAAGTTGCTGGAATGTTTCCACTGCTAAAAACAACGTACCACCAGGTCTTGATTTCTAGTCAAAATCCACTTTCATATCCATCAGTTTAGCCAGCCCTTCAGGACATCAGTATGAACATGATCAGGGCCATAAGCTCAACCATTTCACTTTCTTCATGGATACTTCATGCTGGATCCCATGAAACAGCCGTAAAACTCAAGTCTCAGGAGAGGGAGGCCCTTCCACCACAAAGATCCCATATGACAAACCCCAATCCCAAAATGCTGCTGTCTACACTACACATTTCAGGGGAGCAAAAGAACAAAATGATTATCCCTGTCAGAAATTGTATAATGTGGGCAATATCCTCCCTGCCCAGGCAAGATTCATCTCTCTCCTGGTCCTGGGTAGCAAGGAAGGAGACGCAAAAAGGAAGACTTGCTCTATTATTTGTCCTGTCTAAGACAGTGAAAAGACTTCCATCAAGCTGCTTTAAGCAGTGTGAGGTGGACAAGTTCATTCCCATCTCCTTGCAAACACCAACTAGGGAAAACATGTAGCTTTGTACTTCCCTGGATAATGACAAGCACCTTTTGGTCACATGCTTGGATGGGGGGGGGCACCCTTCCCAGGCTTAAGAATGAGTGTGCAGACAGTAAGGGCATGTGAGCTTCAAGGGTGATGCAGGGGATAGTCAGGACCAGCACTGTTGTGCAGATGGCACTGGATGGTCCAGACCCACTGATCCAGATCACGGCATCTAAGTGCAGAACTAATTTTATTTCTAGTTAAACCAAAATATTTATCTAGCTGCCACCTTTCTTTAAAATGTTTCAGCCTTCTCTGGAAACATCTTTTGCAGTTCAAACCTATAACTTGTCAGTTCTAAGTCTTACTACAGAGGTTCAGTAGAAAATGATACACTAAATGACATAATTTTTTTAAACAAAGTGCTACTGTATTTACCCTAAGGTTCCACATTTTTCAGTGAAGCCTATTGCTATGTTACACACATTAAATTTCAACCATTGTCGACTGTTAATGCTATTCAATATCTAATATACCTGTTTGTCACAGCATCTGCAGCTTCCCACTAACTTCTTCATGTTGTTTTCAACATCTAAGGCTCTATTGGGACGGGCTTTTTCTTTTCTGATTACAATGCCTCTGCATAATGGGCAATGTGTTCCACCTTCTTTCATAGCCATTAGAAAACATTTCCTGCAAAAACTGACCCAACAATCATTGGCATACAAATATGTTTGCTTTCCCAACAAATAATTATTCTGTGTTATTATTGTAATGTGAGGTGTATATATAGTGTCATCGTTAACTATCTTTAGTACAGATGAGATAATCCTATATCCTATAACTCAACCTTCTCAAGCAAAAAATTCTGCAAAAATCAGACCTAAATTATACATTGTTTCACTGTTGGGATTAAATACAAGTGGGATACAAAACAACCCTACCATAAACAATTTGCTTAATTTATTTGCCGACTATGATGTTAACTTCTTTATTTCAAGTTGCAGATAGCAGCAAAGTAATCACATTTTCTGGGGATGTTAATCATTCATGCAATTAAAGCCCAAGTGACTGGAAGATACTCCAAAAGGACCTCTCAAAACTGAGCAAATAAATCAGAAATGGCAAATATGTTATTAGGTAAGTTACTATTTCTAACATGGCAAAAATTACATGTAAAATATGGGAAGGAGGAGCTTGCTTAGAGAGCAAAGCACAAGGTGGTTGCTCAAATAGAAAGGGAGGGAGTTAAAAGGATCAAAGCTCAGAATGAGATGAAACTGGTGGAAAATGCCAAATGCAATTGTGAAAATATTTTAGGTAAATCCAATACAAAAGAAAATTAAAGGAAGCAGCAGTGCCATTACACAAGGAAGATGGAGGTAATGGAGGTTAGACAAATATGAAACTGACATTTGTTTTTGTTTTTGCATCTCATAGAACAGTATTACTCAAGAAAGAAAGGTTACCAGTACTTGTTAGTCATATATACAGAAATAAAAGTAGTACAGAAATGAAAAGCGGAGTTAACCTGAGAACTTGCTCCCTAAAACAATATTTTTTTTCACTCAAGGGTATTTAGGAGTAAAAAGGAATACGAAGATAAAAATGATGTAAATAACAAGGGGAAACCATGAAAGATGAGAGAAACATATACTTACACATGCTGGCAAATAGAAATCCTCACAGGTGTTTTGAACACATCTTGACAAACAGGACAGTAATAGTCGTCTTCATTGAAACAAATTGTGGCAGGTTCTTCATTCATGACAGCAAACTGTGATACTTTTAAAAGCACAACAGGAGAAAAGCAAATAATGTGGTCTCCACATTGAACTTACTTGGCCTTTTGAAGCCATTAAAAATGTACACTAAGGCGATTCCTCCTTTCTGATATTTCACCACTTCATCATCCCTTTCTTCAGCTGAGGTGAATTTCCCATTGTGTTTATATTATTGATCATTTATATGCCATAATATATTTTAATAATACTTTGTAGTTTATTTTTATTATTGTTCAAGATCAAGTAGGAATATTTATTTAATATAATTACTTTATAAAACAAATTTTGCACTTTTTTTCTCATGGCCTCCCACAGCAACAGACTTTCACACGCCCCAGTTTGAGAATCACTGGCTCAAAATTTCAAGTACGATTAGGACTGTGATTACAAATGTTCATTTACTCACAACATATAATAGCACAAACATGTGTTGGCAACTCTTTCCATAGCCAATAGCATACTGGAGTACAAAAACAGTGCCCAGCTGATAGGTTGCTTTGGCTGTGCAGGCATGCAAACAGTTGGAGTGATACCACATCAGAAAAAAATGCCTTTTCTTCTCCTGCCTGGCCCCAAACCAGTGAGATCATGGCCTCTGACTGCAAATAAAGTGTTACTTTTATAGGCAGAACACCATGTAAATTACTCGAGTTAATATGGCTAGGATTACATTCTTGGATTTAAAACACCTTACATAAGAATTAAAACTTCATTTTGTGCATTTTGTTTCATCATGATACATTTATCATGAAAGAAACGAGGATTTGGGGTGTGCCTATTTGCATTTAAGCTTCATCTCTTGTACATACCAACCTGGATAACCCCCAGCCCCTGAAGCCAAGTTAGGTTATTTTTGGAGGGAAAATGCACAGAAATGTACTATTAGGAATGTAGCTCAAAGAGCTGCTTCCCTTGTTTAAAGGGAATTCTTGTTTTCAGCCTCTATTTCCTCCGATACACTTCGAGCTGGCTTTGAGTTTCGCTTTTAAAAGATAACTCAATTAAATCTTCTCTGACAACGGTGCTAAGGTGGTCTGTCTGATGGGGCGGGGGGGGGAAGGAGGGCTGTGGTCACACTTAGTTTAATCCAGCTTCAGTCCACTTTCAGAGAGAGAATGCCTCAGCAAAGTGACAAGCTGTTTTCTTTCAGGGTTAAATAACTCAGAAAATTCACCTTTGGGATGGCTAGTGTGGAAAGAAAATTACTGGCTACTTTGCTGAGGTGCTTTTCACTCTGAAGATGGGCTGAAGCTGGATTAAACCTTAGGTGTGACCACAGCCTAAGCCTCCTATGCTACAATTCCATTGTGAGTAACCCGAACTTGATTTTTCCTCTCATTTTTGAGAGAACAGAGGAGGAAAACTCTACACTAAACGGCACATCGAAGCAGCAGATAAGCTACATGACAAGCTATGACACCTGCAACAAGCTGAAATGCCTTTTCCGTCTGCAGTGCAGCCCGACCGACCGACTCTGACGACGGTCCGGGGAGTCCGACCAAGTCCGACACCGACCGACTATAAAAAGCGCGGGAACGCGAGCGCGCGCGCGAGCGCACTCCCCTTCCCCGCCCCACCGCTAGCTAAGGAGATAGTAATAACCGCCCCAGACGGCGGCGGGGTGTGTGTGTGTCAAGCAAGGCAGCGGCGGCAAACAAGGCGGCTGCTGCGAGAGGCGGCATTGCCCGTGCGTCTCCTCCCCCGCTCCCCTTTTCCGCCCCTCGAGTCTCAGGCCCTCCACCGGCGGAGTCCTGCCCCTTCCCGAAACAACAAGCCCGCCCTTTGTGCTCCTACCCTGACGCCCAGCCGCTACCTGTGGGGAGAACAGGAGGATCGATCTCAAGCCTGGGAGCTGGGCCGGGATCCTCGGGGCTCCCGGCGGCCAAGCAGCTCAAACCATCACTACTCTCCATGCGGCTCTTAGGCCGCCGCCGCTGTCGCGGCCTCCTCCTAACAGGCGGGCCGGCGTTGCCATAGCGATAGCCCTGCCCCCTCCCTCCCCACCTCTGGCGGTAATTGTTCTTGGAATAAAAGCCGCCGCCGCCGCCGCCGCCTCCTCTCTCGGCTGCTTTATCATCTCGCCTCTGGCACGAGCCAGGAGGCTCTTCGAAGACTTCAGTGGCGGTCGAAAATAAATCCCCGTCGGCTTCCAACAGGCTGCCTTGTAAGGGTATAAAACTCTCACTTCCAGTAGGACTCCTCGCAGCATCACTAAACAAGCTGCTCGACGAGTCTTAAATCTTTTAAGGGCCTTTCTGCTGTCTATTGGCCACTCTTTCTGCCCACCTCTTCAGTTTAAGGAAAGCTATCCCCCTCCTTGTATGCCTCCATCCACACAAGTCCTAGAGACCAGGCTTTCCAGTTTGGCACCCTGGTCTGGTCTACTGAGTAGACTTCTTTTCCAAGGTCTACCACTGTACTAGGAAGTGGTATAGTAAACCACAGAAGCTTGCAAATGGCACACTTCCATGGTCCGCTACACCATGAGGGTCCATTTCTGTAGTGCAACGAGTTATGAGCCTATTTGCACTTGGCTTTATTCTGGAATATATCCCAGAAAAGGGTCATGCTGCCCACATGCTAGTGCAGGCTACAAGAGGCCCTAGGCCAGACCTGCCAGAGTTTGCATTAACATGTGGACAACAGAACCCTATCCTGAGATATATTCCATAATATGGCCAGGTGCGAACAGGCCCCTGCTTCCAGAATGACTGTCCTGCCTGGAACTGTCTGAGTGGGGGTGAGAAGGAGAGTGGGGATGGGAGGAAGGGCCTTATATTTTTAATTGTTTTGTTATTTGATTTGTTTTAATTTCATTGTAAGCCACCCTGGGATCATTTGGTGAAAGGTGGGATATACATTTTCTAAATAAACTCTAAAGGTCAGGAAGGAACTTTTATTCTTGGCCTTTGGAGCATTCAGAAGTCCCTGTATGCAGTGAATGGCCCAGAACAAGTTGACTCAATGCATGGAACAATCTATCTTAGCTCAGGACATATTGCTTATTCTGGACCAGAGCATCCTACTGTTGTCTAGTCTACTGGAGGTTAGTGCAAATATGGCCTTAGTCTGCAAAACTGAGTAAATAGTTTCTTCAAACTTGTTTTGTTGCCTATATTGAGGCAAATAATTGTTAACTTCTAGTGCAATTTTAGAACATAGGAGGAGCCCTGCTGGATCAGGCCACAGACCATCTAGTCCAGCATCCTGCCCCACACAGTGGCCCACCAATTGCTCATGGGCATCTCAAGCAGAAGACGAGGGCAAACCTGCATCTGCTCTCAAATCCCAGCAAATGGCCCTAGAGAAGAGGAGGAAGAGTTGGCTTTTCTACCCTGCTTTTCTCACCCATTTAAGGGAACTCAAAGCAGCTGACAAAGCTTTCTATTCTTCCCACAACAGAACACCCTGTGAGAGCTCAGAAGAGAGCTGTGAGTAGCCCACGGTCATCCAGCTGGCTTCATGGGTCAGAATCGAGCCTGGTATTCCCAGATAAGAGTCTGCTCCCTAACCATTAGACCAAATTGGCTCACTAGAGACATCCTGCCTGTCCCCCCAGCCTGGAAGATGTACTTAGAAGTTCAGCTTTTACTAGTCTAAAACATGTTTGAACTAATGAATACTAATGAACTAGCACCTCTGTCCACAAGACCCAATCCACAGGTAATCTCTGCAGTAATTATTTATTCTTGCATAATTGTCTCCATAGCAATCCATGATGAGAATAAGATTAATTATCTTCTTTACAGTGATTTTTTAAATACAACATATGGTAATATATGCAACCATTGGCTCCAGATATTATGTATATAATTGTATAGCAAATGCTGTTGCTTGACAAGTTTTCCAAAATGTTTCCTTTACTGTGAGGATTACTTACCAGGAAGTTAGTAGTAGGACCCCTTGATAACATAGCTGCTGTAACAGTCAACTGCTACAAGACCTTACAATGACTAGGAATGTTTCAGAGTAAGTGAGCTTACAAATGTACACTGATCAATGAAGTTCCAAAATACATGTTTCTGGCAGCTAGTGGACATTCCCTGTCCCATTATCCCAAGTTGAGGAAAAGTCAATATTCCATTTTTTGTTAATCTGTTTCAGCTGAACTGAAACACCAGACTCAAATGATTTAAATTTGGATAATTTGTTATTTTATGTTCAAATCTCTCCAGCAATCACTGTTTCTCAGGTTCTATATGCTTGAAAATGTTTTTTATGAGCTGTGCACTTTGTATGAGGAGATTCCTAGAAGATTGCAGATTATCTTTAGGATTGAATTCATGTGGTTGGAAGTACACATGGAAGTACACATGGAAAAGCAGCTCCCAGTCAAAGTGAAATCAGACTCACAGACAATATATATACTGTGTTTTCTGGCGTATAAGACTACTTTTTAACCCAGGAAAATCTTCTCAAAAGTCAGGGGTCGTCTTATACGCCGGGTGTTGTCTTCTTATACGGCAAGTATATCCCAAACTCTATATTTTAACTGGAAAGTTGGGGGTCGTCTTATACACCCAGTCATCTTATACGCCGGAAAATACGGTACATAGAATCATAGAATCATAGAATGGTAGAGTTGGAGGGGACCTCCTGGGTCATCGAGTCCAACCCCCTGCTCAAGGCAGGATCTTCTAAACCATCTCAGACAGATGGCCGTCCAGTCTCTGCTTGAAGACCTCCATCGAAGGGGAACCAATCACCTCCCGTGGCAGCCTGTTCCACTGGTTGATCACTCTTACTGTTAGAAATTTTTTCCTAACATCTAAACTAAATCTTTTCCCCTGCAGTTTCACCCCATTGTTTCTAGTCCTTCCATTGTTCGAGTTTCTCTAAATCTTTTTGAATCCTCTCTCTCTCTTCTCTGGTGTTTGCAATCCCCCCTAGCTTTGTGTCATCAGCAAATTTGATCAGTTTCCCTTCAACTCCCTCGTCCAGATCGTTTATAAAAACAAACATAACTGGGCCCAGGACAGAACCTTGTGGTACTCCACTTGACACTTCCTTCCATTTGGATGTGCAGCCATTTAAAGCCACTCTTTTAGAGTACGATTACTAAGCCAGTTTTGAATCCACCTTATAGTTGCCTTGTCAAACCCATATTTGATCAATTTTTCAATGAGGATCGCATGAGATACTTTGTCAAATGCTTTGCTGAAATCGAGAAATACTATGTCTACTGCATTTCCTTGATCAACCCATTCAGTGATTTTGTCATAAAATGAAATCAAGTTGGTCTGACACAGTAAATCGCACAGTATCAGCAAAACTGTGTTAACACAAGTGATAAGTATCCATTGAAAGCTACGATATAGCAGTCAGTGGTACTGCAGTTGGTGGAGAGACCCACAGATGTCATATCATGTCACTAGAAGTTTCCAGGATGTCCATATATGAGAGAAGTCAAATTTTACCAACAGTGTAAGAATAAAAACATGCATTTGACTGCATTTGACTTAGCTTTTTATGAAATCTCTTAAAGCATTTCAGATGTGTAGACAAATGTAAATTTTATTACAAAACATAGTTACATTCAAATGCTTTATTGAAAAATACTGTTAGAATTTGTCAACATGGCAAAGTATTTTAGCAAACAGTCCTAACGATAAAAATCAGATACATGATTACAACACAATGAAAACTCTTATTTGCAATTTCTTTTTAAGGAAATATTTTATCTGAATTATAGCTTTTTCTTGGCAGCTAATAGGTCAGGTGCACATTTGTACAGTATCAATGTAACATATCAGAATTATACTGAAATTGTTGCCCAATATTGCAACAGCTTTTTAAAATCTCTGATCAGCCTTTGCCAAGTGCTGCCCTGCCTGTTTTTTATGTCCAGTCAAAAATCTGATGTTTTAAAAAGTATACAGTTGCTTGTTTTTTTGTCTATCTTTGGCATTACAACATCTTCATGGTTATGAAGATTCAGCTGAAAGATTATTTGAACTTTGACAGTGTCAAAATAAAAACAGTGAAGAGGTTTCTGAGTAAGTGTGCTTACAGAAGAACCAGCACCAACGATAGTCAGGATAATAGAACAGAAAAATTATTTTTGATAATGTAGCCAAGGAATAAAAAAGATAGTCTAATAAGGAAAGGCATCTAGCGGTTTCAAAAATACCTTCAAAATAACCTCCCTTAGTGCCTAATTTAGAAGTTAATTCTGTCTTAACCTTTAATGTTTTGAAAATTTGGGCATGCACTTCAGTATCTGTACCATGTTTGTGTAATCTTAATCCACCTATCATATAATGCTACTCATGACTGCTCAGAAATAAGTTCTATAGAATTCATTGGGCTTTGCTTCCCCAAAA
The DNA here is from genome assembly GCA_023333525.1 of Aspidoscelis tigris stejnegeri. Lineage (NCBI taxonomy): Eukaryota > Metazoa > Chordata > Lepidosauria > Squamata > Teiidae > Aspidoscelis > Aspidoscelis tigris. The sequence continues at coordinate 50,680,790 of JALMGA010000004.1, forward strand.
TTATATATGGAGTAATAACTAAAAATATCACATTGTACATGTAGTAGAAACAGAAATATCTGTACCTTTTATGCTATGTTAATATGCCTAATTTTTATATCAAACCAATACACAACTTAATGTTACAGATGGTCCTTTCAAAGTTCCATGAAGGTGAACGTTCCAGCAGATATAGTTCTTCCTGCTGAAATTTCTTCTGTAGAATAAAAGGTAGAGAAGTCTACTCTTCTTTTGCATTTGGGCACCTTAAACTGTATAAAATAGTTGTCTACTCATGAGAATCTCCATTCTAGTGACATTCTAATTGGAAAGAGTTGTTTCATCTAAAGAAAAAAAGGCACTTTCTCCTTAGAAGAATCTCTAAGTATGTGTCAGCTCACTAAGCTGCAGCCCATCAAGTTTACCGCCACCAAGTCTATGTAATATAATACGAAATTTGACCTATCTAAATATAATTTATTTAGGCAAAAATGAAGTGAAATTCTGAAGAACTTGACAGTACTATAAGACAATAAACATTTTAATTCACAGTGTTTCATCTGGTAGTTCTTTTAGTCCATTTCACAGAATTATGCAGTGTTTGGATTGTTCACGTGCACGTACTCTAAAAATGACTGGTCTATAACTCTTTCAATAAGAACTTCTTCTACTATATTTATATCCTGAAATAAAAAAGAAAACTTAGTAAGATACTCAAGTAAAGTATAATAATAAAACAGTAACTAGTTTCTACTTAGAGTTAGAAGTGGCTCTATTATTTGTCAATGGTAAAATTAGAAATATAAGATGATTCCCTAATTGTCACTCTGGTTTCAGCCCATTTCTACTAGCATTTCCACTGATAGGAAAGTATGCTTCAAAAACGGCAGCATGTGACAGAAGATGCATATTTCTATAATGAATCTTTGGGATTTCCCTTCCTTAAAGTAAGTGCAAGTTAGACTGGTGAAAAATAGTGCCCAATAGTTCATAGTATGTTCCCATAAGAAATTCTACTAGTCTATCAACAAAATGTTTTGAGTGATACCAGTAGTTATTCTTTGATAAATTTGAAAAATTACCTGCAATTTAACCTTCCCTTTGGTGGAACATACCCTTTGGAATGTTCTCCCCTCTGACATTCATGAAGCATTTACAATTAGTCACATTCCTTTTCACACAGGACTTGAAAGTATACCACCACAACAATCATTATATCCTAAATTGTTTTGGTATTTGTCCATTATTTACTGAGGTTCTAACATAGGGAGCACTTATCCATAAGGTACTTAGGAATGCATGGGTACCAAACCTCAGGTGTGCCTGAAGGAAGGGGATTACTTAGATCCACTTCACTCCAGCTTCAAAACCAGGTCATAGCAAAAACAACAACAAACCTTTGTTAGTTAGCTTGACAAATGAATTTGGCAGAATAGAGGCAGAATGACCTGTTAGAATGGCTGGGCAGTCTGTTATTGGAGCTACTCCTATAGGTTTTGATGTCCAGTTGCTGTACTACATAGCTGCTACGTTTGGCCACTGCCAGATCCAAATCTGACCAGAAACAAGGACAATTATACTATAGCAGTTTATTAAAAAGTCCAAATCATCACATTTATCCATATGAACAGCTGAAGTGGCATAATGTCAAGTCAAGGTTTACATCATACAGGTGCAACTGCTATTGTAATCTAAACTTAGCCACCTTAGCATCCAACTGTATCACAGAAATGCTTCAGACATTAGAAAAAATCAACATTTTCCTCCTATAGACATTTCCTCCATAGTTCTAGGAAGGTGGAAGTTCTAAACAGTTCAGAGAGTTCTAAGTTGGAAACAGGAAAAAGTGAGATTCTGTGCTTCAGAAGATAGCTGTCGGTTGTCAGCATAGCCCCTTGCCTAATCCTTGACTAATAAAAGTAGATTAAATGATGCAAAATAAACATAGAAAACATTTATTACATATGATTTAAAAATTTTATTAATCAAAAAAAGTAGAGGAAAAGGATTTGCATAAGTAGTTTATTTATTTATTATTTATTTATTTATTTGTATTTCTATCCCGCCCTATACCCGAAGGTCTCAGGGCGGGTTACAATATTATATTAATCTAACTAATGTAGTAATTTAAAAAAACCTTTTTATAATGCTTTATACTTAAGAGTATGGGGATGTAAAAAAGCATTCAGTTTTTGCCTTCTAATCTTTAAGGTGATGGGCTAATTCATCTAAGGCTTCTGTTAGTAGTTCTATTAGTATGGCTCAGAGTGGAGAAGGAATAACTTCAGTAGATTACAAAGCAGCATATGTAAGGGAAATGCCAGTATATTCTAACAATCAAATACTGATATGATATACTATTGGAACATATATGGAAAACAGAAGTCCTAGTTTTCCTGACTTTTTATGTGAAAAAAATTAGTGTTTCCCTAAACATTTAAAGCAATATAACTTCTTTGCTCACTCATTTCCTAAGAAGCTTGCTATGTTTACAGCATACTCATACAAGAGTAGATCAGCATGAAAAGCTGGAATAGTTTCGACACTATTTTGTGAACTAATCCCCACCTGAAAGTAATTAATCTGTTTCTCCTTTGCTCATATCTTTAATTCCTTAAGTATAACATTCCTGGAATTTATGGATGTCCTCATATGACTTGGCAATTAAGAGATATGGCGGAGTTGTAGATAAGTTAGCAGTGGCTTAGGAAAAACAACTATACAATTTACTCACTATATAGTCTTCCCAAGAGAATGTATGTCTGAGCTGAAGGTGCCTTATGAAATTCCTGCTGTGATAACTTGGGCCACCACCAGGTAGTAAACGACAAATTGGACAGTACTGTAAGTAGTTCAAGGGGAAAAAGTAAATATGCTAAATAAGGAAATGTTTTCACCATTAAAATGTAGCAAAGTTAATAATTATTACTGCTAGGCAGAAATGTGAAATATCCGAGGCAGTTACAGCAAAAGGGCATTATCTTAATGACCTAAATATATTAGCTGCGAAATCACAATGTTCTTTTTGTCTAACAGTAAATCTAGCTAATTCCCAAACGGGGATCTGATTTGTTTTTTGCACACCCCAGGGTATGCCTTGTATATTTGCTGCTGTTGTTGGGTACCACTGAGTTATGGCTGATTCCTGGTTGACTGCATGTACATCTCTATTTAGTTTTCTTGGCAGAGGTACATTAGTTGTTTGCCTTTGCCTATGGCTTGGGATTGAACTGCCAACCCACGGCTCTCCAAGCAGTTTGCCCTACTACTGAGCTACAGCCACTCCCTTGCATATTTGAATCTAAAGCTTATTTCTTCTTCTCCCTCACCCCGCCGCCATGAGATATACGATCCTCAGTGTGTAAGTCTTTTTTAGAAAATGCACTTTTGAAAGATCTGCAAGAAAATAAAAATCCAATCTAGCATTGCTGAGAATCTTCTCTGAAATTGTATCTAGACAGAATGAAAACTTCTCAGGTACAGCTTTCAACCTGTCAATTTCGTTTCATGATGCTGTAAACTACCTGTGGATTAAAGTCTGATGCTCCAAAGGGGGGGGGGAGAACCCTATAGTTATATTAGCATTTGCTGTGAAGTATTCCTCTCCTCCACATTTTCGAGATTGTTTGGGCAAGATCTTGTGAAAATTTGCCAGAAGCACCAGGCCTACTAGAGATGGATGGAGTGAGTACATGCACAAAGGAAGTCTTCCTGCTGTTGTGAAGCATTCTATCTGGAGGCACCCATGGAGAAATTTTCATTGAAATTACAGCTCAGAAATGGATTGCATGCTATAGTCTCTGCAACCTACTGCTAACTTTGAACACTGGCATATTTTTAAATGATGGTTTCAGTGATTCTTATAGTTGACCAAAAGTTGATTGTTTGATATCTTTAGCATCTTTTGTTTTCAGGATTCCTGACCCCATTATCTTGTTTCTTTCTAGTAAACCTTCCTCCCATATAGTTTGTTCAAGCAGTTGAAAACCATTCTTGAATAGATGGAATAAAATCCATGTTCCACAGTAATAAAAAAAGGTGACCATATATTTGCAGTTTGCCCAGATCTTAGTAAAAAAAAAGAAAAGAAAAGCAGAAGCCTGCTTTTATAGGAGAAGGAAGAAGAAAACTGGACAGGAAATGCAAAAAGCTTATTTGATATAATACAATTGAAATTTCTGATCCTGGAGCGTTCATGTGTTGGTTGATAGGCGGTTTCAGTAGATGAGTGCAATATTAATGAAACTAGTATATACATATTACAGTCCTGTATTCAGTTCGTCATGGTGAGCAATTCTTTCAAGCAATCTGTTAACTGCGTTAATTTACACAGCATAAATTTAAGACATTTACCGCTGCTCTCCTCTCAGCTCTGTGATAGGTGAGAAAATGGTCCAGAAAATCATCTTCATCCAACTCATAATGGCAGAAAGGACAAGGGTACCTTTAACAACAGATATTATATATCAATACTAGGCATATTAACATTTTACAGATACTTACTACACATTATGTTCAATGCTTTTCAGAACTACCAATCTGCTTTGATAAAAGTTATGTGTAAAAAGCAAGACAAAAATGCCAGCATAAATAAAGAGTTGAAGGCTGCTTTCTCAGTAACTCTGATCAGTGAAGAAGATACTTTCCAAGTATTTTGATCTTTTGTCCAGATTTTGGCCCTTTCTGTACTGGCCCTTATTCTGGGACATATCCTGGAGTATATCCCAGAATAGCCCCCCCCCTTTGCATCATATTGAAGGCTAGGCCACCAGTGGGGCATGACATAGTATTCACTAGCATGCAGACAGAAGGTCCCCATTATGGGCTATATTCTAGAATAAGGCCCAGTGCAGAAAGAATCAAGCATGGGAAAATTGACTGAATGTGGGAAATGTTAATCATAATCAAGTTACAGTAATTGTGCTCAAACACTGAATTTCTGTTACAGTATTAGTCAACCAACTATCCTTCATCTATTACAGTGCTAAGCTTCAAATCTGCTAAGCTTGCTGGGAATTAGAAAGCAGCAGAGCAAGCTTGAACTGGGCTCTGGGACAAGCTAGTAAATGGGTCCACATGCACAGGAGGGGCAAATCTAAAACATGTAGAGCTCCTGCTTGCCTCAACTGCTGCTGTGGATTCCCCCCACCCCCACGCCTTCAAGTGGACCCAGGATTGTTGCCAGCAGGTACTCCTTAGGATTAACATAAATCAAATTAAGAGTATATTTCTATAATATGTTATTATAATAGACTTTACCTTGTTTCTGGGTATGCAACCTCTTGTAGGGGGCCATATTTCTGTATGTATTGATCACAGGTCCTCAGATGAGCTCTCATTTCACTAAGGCATACCTAAATCATAAAAAGATATTATTTTATGATATACACACAGTCCAGTACTAGTTTAAGCACAGCTTACTAATAGCCAGCGCTCAGGAAAAGATTGGCGTAGGAGATGTTCTTCAACATCTGAAACTTTCCTGAGCAGTGCCACTTGAAACAGAAGGTCGGGTTCTCCTTTTCCTACCATTTACTTTCTTAAAGGCTGACAGTAGTCATTATCAAATCCAGGTTGATGCTGTGGAACTCATACTTAATCTATCATAAAGCAATGAATCTGTTTAGTAATCAATATACCTTAGGGATTTCCCAAATTGCTCTTTGTAAGAAGCTTGGAGAGGCCTGGAACTACCAGGTACCTCACCTGACAGCACTGGACTCTCCTGGGTGCCTGTAGCAACTCACAAGTAGATGAGTCCCATTGAAAAGGTGTGAGAAGTTCACTTTTGCTGTAAGTGTGGCCATCACCATTATCATCCTCTCTGTGAGTGGGGCCACACTGGACGTGCACTCATCATAGCACAGGCACAGTTGCACGTTGAAACTTTTTGCACCTGTACAATGATACATGCCAGCGACATGCAGCAGCTGCATTTCCAGCAAAGGTGAGTTCTTTGTGCCTTTTCAATGGGACTCATGAGTTGCTACAGGTGCCAAGGAAAGCCTGGTGTTGTTGGGTGAGGCACCTGACAATCATGAGTCTAAGCAGTGATTGATTGATTGATTGACTGACTGACTGAAGTTTGGCTCCTACCTAGTATACCTTATTCTTATTCTACCTCCTTGATGATGATACCTTGAAGACTGGTGGTTTCCCAACGAAGGGAAAACTACCTATTTAGAATGGATGTGCCCACACAAAGTGCTATGGCACTGCTAGGGTGATACCCAAACTATTCTAAATAAACAGCATGCAAAATTGGATTGTGAGGATTCAACAGGACAGGAAATTTACTAAATTTAAAAGAGGGTAAAGGAGTTTAGGGGATATAACACTACACTATCCTCCTGATCTACAAGCACCTAGCCTAATAGATAGTTAATAGTTAAACAATCCAATTAATGGTTGCTAATTGCAAAAGATAAGTAATATTGTTTAGTTCAGGATAATATGCAAAACTGAATTTCACATAGAACTTCTTCCCCTGCTGATATGATAAACCATCAGGTAAGGAATTTAGAGCTGCACACTTAGCCAACTCGAAGATATTTAGGCGAGTATAAAAAGCAAGCTGGAAAACATGAAATTAGATGTGTTACTAAACTACATATAAGTGGCTATGTCTGGAAGTCCTAATGAATTTAAGAATGCTCAAATCCACAAGAATGTATATTATGGAATACTGGTGGTTATTTACCTGTGTTTCACATTCTGCACAGTTTTGGTATATATTTTGCATCATCTTTGTAACATCAGTAGCTGGAATCCCTTCAGATGGAAGAAAAGCCCGGCAGTAAGGACATGTCCATGTGTTATTTCTTAAACTTGTTGCAATACAGGAATGACAAAACCTGATAAGAGATAAAAATACTGTTTCCCCACAAAATTCTACTTTAAAGGGAACCACCTGAAATGTTAAGCTCATTTGTACACAAGACCTTAGAACAGAGGTAGCTAAGCTGTGGTTCTCCGGATGTTGCTGAATTCCACATCCCGTAATCTTTAGTCTGTACAGCTAACAGCCAGGTAAGCTGGGGGTTGTATTGAGCAACATCTAGAGGGCCACAAATTAGTCATCTTTGTCTTATAGAAAGATTAGTTCCTATTGCAGTTCTTGTCAGTTAATCTTTATGTCTACCAGAGAAGCCCACTGATAAAATGAAGTTATATGAGACAGCCCCAAAACTGAACATACTATCACTGCTTTAGCTAAAGTTACTTATTAGCATCCAAGTTCCTACTTATGACTGAGTTCAGTGAGACAGACAAATTACTGCAAACAGAATATGAGGCATGATCCAGCACATTCAGTCCATTTCAAAGCACTTCTCTATCCTACTAAATGAAATAACACATTTTGCTTGTGTCCTGAAGTCAAAGCATGAGTGCTTCAGATCAGTAAAACAAATGGAAGATGGGTAACTGTTTAAATGTTCAATGATTTTGTTGCTCTGAACTGATTTCCAAATAAATAATCATCCACAGGAAAACTGCATGCATGTAAAAATACAGTACTATTGTATGGAATTCAAACAGATCATTACTATTCCCAAAACAAACATACATGTAGAGGATGAGATGGGTGTTTTTCCACTGTCACTAGAAGTACCCATTAAGTACCCATTAATGGGTACAAAAATCCCATTACATACCCATTAATGGGTACTTAATGGGTACTTTTAGTGACAGTGGAAAAACACCCGATAAGTACTATTAAAATTCATGTGTCATCTTTCTTTGAAAACTCAAGATGGTTTTAAAAAGTAAAATACTGTATGAAATTTAGAAACAAAGCACAGTATTATCTGCTCCAAACCCTTAGTATGTAAATGATGCCCTCAGATCCAACTTCAGACAGACCAGTAGGACAGGCTAGAAAATACATATAAAATGTGTCCAGTAGTACATAGTAAGAACTGAAGGTCTCTTCATTTCTGAAGTCTTCACACATACGGCAGAATAAAAGTAACTGTGGATATTACTCCACTGTGTTGCATTGGATTCAAAGCACTCAAGGATTGAACACATTGCTATGGTTATACCTGAACCAATAGCTCTAGGGACAATGCTGAGCGTAACAAAATTTTTACTGATGTTGTATTTAAGCTTACTGAAACAGACTTATTTTTCTGTGATCTTCTCTTCTAAGCTTAACATGGGAGAAAAATGACCATTAAAATTACATAAAATATGCGGGATAGCTGGAGCTCTTCCAATCTCAGTTAGGAAGTACTACAGCGTTGGTAAGTTAGGGCTCTTAACAGAGTTTACCAATATCTGGTTCTGGGAATTTCTTACCCCTTAGATAGAAATTATTTATGAGCTTCCTTACATATTCACAGTAAATTAAGTGCACTGAGAAGTACATTATAGAAAAGAATTCCATTGAATAGCTACACTTTAAAACCCATGCTCACAATACTGTATTAGTACCTTCAAAGACCAACTAAAAATAGAACTATTGTGCATAGAGTATATGGAAAATAAGAACCTATATAAAATGGAGAGGACATATGAAGAAGATAACAGTTCTATCTCATAACAAAAAGATACAACTGTAGTCTGGCCACATGCCTGTAATGTTTTAAAATCATCTTTTCCAAGCAGCTGTTTATTCTGTTAGACACAATGTCTTTAACAGAAATAACCTTTCCCCCCCTTGCAAACCACTGGATCCTACCCTAGCATATACAGGATTTGTGAAAGCCTTGTTGTCACAAGGTTATGACACAAGGTTGCTCTTTGCCCCTTTATAAAGATTCTGTCTTACCTACCAAAACATAAACAAAGGAAGTAAAAAGTATAAAGGGGAATCAGATTCATTAGATACATAGGAAGGATACAGCTGGGCAATTTAAGAATGCTAAATAGCTAAGAATATCTTGGCATTCCTCCATGCTCCAAATTTAAAACTAAATGTATTTAGCAGACAGTGACCCACATAACTGGTTTGGGTAAGTTTCACAACAGAAAAGAGACGGGCTTAAATTTCAAAACACATCTTTGAAGGGATTTGTCTGTACTTACTCAGTACAAACCAAGTAGCCAGGCTCAAAGGATGGACTTCTAACATAAGTAACACTACAACAAGCAGTGACAATGTATGAAGGCAGTGTTTCCTTGGCCTCATTCAGTCAACTGTGTTATCAACTTCATTATTTTTTACCAGATCCACGTATCACCACTATTATTTACTACTTATTCCTTACAGCAATTCACATGTTTTAGCTTAAATTATTTCAATTTTTTTTTAAAAAAATTTTCATCTGTGTTATAGTTTTGCATACCACCAGTAGCACACAAAATACACTTTGGGAATTGCTATAATAATTAAATTGAATATATTTTGTCCTACTAGGCAGACTCTTGGTTGACTGTATGGGCACCTCCATGCAGTCTCTTTGGCACGGATAGAGAAGAGTTTTGTTATTGCTTCCTTTTAAGGAGAGGCTGGGGATTGAACCGGCAACCCTCTGCTTTCCAGGTAGTTTGCTCTACCACTAAGCTACAGCCACTCCCTAGTATGAACTGTTACAAGCTATATATAACAACCTAAAGAGTGTCTCCATCACGATTAGCAAGTGTGTAAGTTAGGAGCACAAGTACATTTGGGGCAAATGTCTAAAACAAGACAGAGTGGATATCTGTCTTGTTTAAGGTGGGAAGGTGACTCCCAGCAGACATCTCCATGACTCTCATCAGATGGACCTCTGCAGGCAGCAGTATACCCAGGACAGGCTTGTCTGAATATCTGGAAGTCAGCATTTCTTCTGATCTTATGGGCAGTGTTGCATATTTTCAAACATTTCCCTATTATCTATGGATGATGAGTACTTGCCCTGAGTGTAGACAGCATCACTTTTACATGCATTCTAGTATTTGGTTTCATTGACTCTCTTGAAAGAATTATTACATCTATGTGAAGGAGTTATACACAAAATCTCTTATTTCATCCAGCATTCATAACCTGCTATATTTACAACCAAAGTACTTATTACACAGTTGGTCATTACTCTAAAGGTTAATCTCCTCCTCCATTGCCACCTAGATGAAACTTCTATATTGGCCTCTTTATTCTTCTGTTTGTTACTGTGATATCTGTGTTCACTTAGGTTTACCACCATAGTATGATACAATACTGTTGCAGAAAATAGAATAGACTTGTGTCAAAGTATCATTTTGCAGTTACTAAAATACAACAGTCCTAACAATTATTCTTTTTCCCTTAGTTAGAAGCCCAATCCTGCTTATATTATTTTGAAAGTAGATCTCTGAACAACATGGTCTGTAGCAATGCAATCTTAGCCATGTCTATTCAGAAGTCCCACAGTTCCTGAAGCCCCAGGATGGTCCACCAATTGCTTCTGGGTATTCTCAAAACAAAAGGCAAAGGCAAAACCTTCACCTGCCCTTTACTGCCTGAAGTAAAGGCATCCTGTCTGTTTCTCTAACCTGGTGGTAGTACTTAAGCAACCATTCTAGTAATCATTGATACGAACATATAAGAACATAGAGGCGACCTGTTGGATCAGGCCACATATTGCAGCATCCTTAAAAGGAGAAAATATTGGCATGGTTTTATTACACTAAGTAAGGATTACTCGAGCAAACTCAAATTTTAGCCATAGCTGAAAAGAAGTTTTCTCTTTTATTAATCCCAAGGAAATTTTCATTGTGATTTTCAAACATGTGCATGGTTTTAAACAATGAGCACTGGTTAATGAGCAAGTCCAGAAATCACCTCTCTGAGTGTTTAAGGAAGTTATACAACCAAACTCTCGTGCTCTCTGGTTTCATCCAGCATTTATCACTTCACCTAGTGCTATATTTATCACTTCAGGCAGCCAGCAAACCATATTTTTAAATTCGTTGTCCCAATAAAGTGTTGACCTGTCATCCAACTGCAGGTATGTGATTTTGAAGGGAAGGTGCTAGTTCCCCTCCATGAAGTAAGATTGCTTCAGGTTACTCCAATGGCTCATAGCCCAACTGTGACCTTATTCAGGTGATGGCAGCTGGTATCAGTCTTGTATTCAGTTGTAGCATTTTGTTTGGACTATGAGGGCTGCCTCTGAAAGCAGTTTGTAAATTGGAACAAATACAGAATGTGTCAGTAAAGCTGGCAGGTTACAGAAGCAGATCCATATAACATCAGTCCTGGTTTACCTTAATTGGCTTTCAGTATGTTTCTGAGCTCAATTCAAGATACTTACTGTAACTTTCAAAGCCTTAAATGGCTTAGAATCATACTATCTGTTCAAACACTGTCTACTACATAATTCAGCCTGGAATTCACATTTGAGGTCTGAGGCTTCTCTATGGTCCTTTCTGCACTGGGTCTTATTCCAGATTATATCCTGGAATAGGGAGACCTGACATCTGCATGCTGATGCAGACTATGGTAGACTCTTCCTGGGGGACTGCCATAGTCTGCACTAGTCCACACTCTTTGTTCTTGTATGTTTGTATCAAAATCAGAGGAAATAAAGAGTTAAAATTATTCCAATGTTTTGGAATAGTGAAATTCTGCAAATTTGCATCAGTCATTGCATTTTTAAAATAATCAGTTATACAGTCTAATAAGATGGCTTCATCCTCTGCCCCACCCCCACCTCATTATTTATTTCTCCCAGGTTCTAGGGTTTTACTGGATTCTCATGGGTATATAATGCATTGGAACTAGTGATTCAGTTTCATAACTAAATTTTACAGGAAAATCACCCAAATGAAGATGATACCTATATCCTATATTCCTTTTCTTACTAAATTCAGCACATGTATGCAGTCATATATTGTTTTTTCCCCTGTGCTTTGGACTTCTTTTAAAAAACAAAACACAAAGCACATTTATCTAACTTTATCATTAGGTAAAGACATTTATCAAAAAGGTGGGGATGTTTAATGTCTTGCTTTGTAATCTTCTTACATTTGATTTTCTTTGGGCCCTTTCCGCTCTTACCTTTAATCCAATTTATGGAACTTCCTAGCTCACATCCTGGGCCTATTCATCCTCACCCACACAATGTGGCGCAGGGAGGCCCTGCCTTCCACTGGTTCAGCTCTGCCTACACTGGATGGAGCAAACTCTGGATTAAGAATCCTGTAATCCAGATCTCTGGTGGACAAGAGGGACTTATTCCAGAACACAGGAGGTCTGCCACAGCATGCTGCCAAAAAGTACCTCCCAGGACCTGAGGCTAAGAAGGTGTGAGGGGGCATGCCTCCACCAGATCTGGATCAGCAGACCCCTCATTCTGGGCCCACCGATCTGGATTGCACAGTAGTAAGTGTAGAAAATGCCTTTAGTTTGTATATCACATTTATTTTAAGAAAGGTTATTAATAAATAATGCTAAATATTAAGAAACCATTAGTGAACCTTTATCAGAAAGGTATTTGTTGTTGAGTTAGGCACCTCGAGGCAGTTTTATTGGCAGTGATACAGAAGTGGTTTGGCAGCCCTTCCCCTAGTTCGGTGATGGCCAACCTATGACACGCGTGTCACAGGTGACACGCCACGCCCTTTTGGGTGACACACCTGGTCACCCTGGCACCTGGACATGTAGTGTTTGCTTGTTCTCGAAGTGTACAAAATACCAACTTTCAATTGAAATTTAGCAAATGTAAAGAATTGTTTGTTTTTGCTTTTAATAAAATACATATATCAAAAATATAACTTTTTTTACTAGAGCTACAAATATCACAAAATTATGGATATTTCTAGATGTGACACAGCACCCGAGTTAAGCTAGGTTTTCTTGTGAATTTTGACACACCGATCTCAAAAGGTTCGCCATCACTGCCCTAGTTACTGCGAAAGGTTGGGGATAGAAGCACACTCTTATCAAAAACAGTATGGATGTTTTCAAATCGTAAACAAGGAGTCAAAAGGGAAACGATGGCCCAGGAGACTGCTCTGCTTTTTATGAAGAAACGGGACTTACTGTAACTCTCCCGAACTAACGCGGGTAACCCATTCAGAAGAGCGTGCAATCAGTTCACTTGCTTTTAAAAACCCAATAAGTGTTCACACAGAGGCTTCTTTCACTGCGCTTAGCAGGTCTTTTCCCAGCAAATATGCGAAAGATTGCACTGACTGCAGTCTTCATCCGAAAGCAAGCTCTCTAATTCCCCTCCCATTAAAGAAAGAGAAAGAGGGAGGAACCCCCCAAAAGCTACTTTCGCCCGCTACAAAGTGGTGGGATCCCCTTCCTTTTTTCCAGGCGACGCGCGTGGAAGGGGAGAGAGCCGCACACTTACACGTGGCCGCAGCGCGTCCTGACGGGCTGGTGGAGGACCTCCAAGCATATGGCGCAGTCGAAAGACGAGATCTGCCGAGGATGCTTCTCGTCTTCCGCCCGATCCAGCCGTAGGGCGGTCGCCCCCTCGCGATGGTCGCTGCTTAACACGGATCCCATCGTCTGAACGCTATCCACCGTTGGAGCGAGTCCGCAAGTCCCTCGACGCCGGGCTAGAAAGTGGGAGCCGACAGTCGCCAGAGGGTGGTCGGTGGTCTCTGCCGCCGGTATTACGCGCTGGCAGGAGGAAGCCGAAAGACTCCTTCCCGCAGGGCTCCCTCTTCGGGGCAAAGGAAGGAGCGGGGCGGGGGGAGCCGCCACTTTCCCACGGTGGCCCTTTGTGTTGCAAGATGAATGAACTTTCGCAGCGACGCTGGAAAAGCGCCCGGGACTCCCGTCGCCTCCTCCCTCCCTCGCTCCTGTGCTGCTGCTGCTGCTGCTGCTCCAACCCCAGCAGCCGAAGGAGGAGGAAGGGTCGGAAGGGCCTGGGGCCAACGGAGCCGAGCCGAGGCAAGCCGGCGCGGGTGAAACCCGACACCCTTCACTACAACAAAAGGAGGGAGTAAAGCAGGCGGCTGGTCGCTGCGGTTGGCCCGGAGCGATGTTGTCTTTCGTTGACCCTGAAACTGCTGCCGGCGAGGGACGGGAGCCTGAGGGGATTTCCGTTCCACATTGGCAGCCCTGACTGAAGCGTCATCGTGGACCTATTCGCACTTGGCTTTATTCTGGAATATATCCTGCAATAGGGGGCCTGCTGTCCACATGCTAGTGCAGGTTACGGCAGGCCCCAGGTGAGGCCTATCCCAGTCTGCATTAGCATGTGGACCACACACCCCTATCCTGAGATATACGCCAGAAAAAGGCCAAGTGCGAACAGTTCCCGTGTCCCTGCCACTGAGGAAGCAGTAGCTCGGGAGATTTTGCCTGCCTGTCAGTGTGAACTGGGGCTGTGACACAGGCAACAACAAAGCATCTCTGAGGTGTATCAGTGATAGCTTCTAGGTGGGAGTGTGTACACAACAATCTGCCCCCTCCGCACTCTTGTGAATATTCTGTGCTAGAAAAGGTAGATTCAAGAAGGCTTCAGGACATAAGCCACACATTGTCTTTCTGGACCTTATTCCAGATTATATCCTGGAATAGGGACCTGCCATCCACATTCTAGAGCAGACTACCACGGGTCCCAGGCAGTAACTGCAATTGTTGGTCTGAACGCAGCCTCGGTGAGCTTCTCTTTCAAACGATCTGCTGCACGTAAAGCAGTTTTTCTAGAATAGATTTTTGTGCTCACAAAGATAAAAGCACCTATGTGCTGCAAGGTGTCCGAGTGGCGAGCAAAGAGGCTGTGAGAAGGATGTTACACTTTCTGATTGCACTTCTTAAAAATGTTGAACTGTTCATACTCAAGGTGAATTTATTGGCAATCCTTCTTGCAATTAATCTACCCCATCTTCCTGAAAGCAAGTGAGTAGAGCACATGAAATTCTGGATTACTTTTGTAGGATCTGAACTCTGTGAACAAAGTATCTTAGCCCTTCCAACCACTGTTGTTTTTTTCAGTCAGATTATTTTAACAGTTTATTATTTGTACTATTATTTGTATTATTTGCCAAACTGCCTGGGAAGCAGAGGGCTGCCTGTTTGATCCCAGCCTCTCCCTAGATGGCAATCCACTTTTTTATGTCTGCCATGAAAAATGCATTGAGGTGCCCATGGAAGTTGCCATGCAGTGAACCAGAAATAGGCCACAGCTGTGTGGTAGCTAACAACAATCTTATTTTTATTGTAACCTGTCTTGAGACCTCTGGGTATAGGGTGGAATCAAAATATGAGTAAATCTGAATCAAGGGCCTGCATAGTAAGCACCTGAGCCTTAGAGATCTGCACATTAATATGGATAAACTTTGCATAAGACAGAGTGTAATGATCAGGGAAGTCCTGGTCGCAAGCAGCAGTAGCCACATTTAATTGTGATTACCAGGTGCATCAGTGGGGACTACCAGGGGAAAAGGTTTTGGAGGCATGCCAAAGTGTGCCCCAAAATGCTGCCCCTAGAGGCTCCAGGCTAGAAATCTTTGTTCCTAGCCCTTAGAGATCTCAGTGTCTGGCCCAAAGCTTGCACAAACTGTGTGGGCTGGCTTGAACCAGTGCCATCATGCAGACAATGCTGATCCCATCCATGCCTTTCTGTGGTTGGAATCAGTGGTCCTGGTTGTTGCAGACCCACTGATTCTGAATGCTGTACAAAAAGGCCCTACATTTCCTCAGTTTTCTGCAAATATGTTTTTAAGGCTGATTTCCCATAGGAGTTTGGTAGAGGCCAGCAAAGCAGCCCCAAACACTGCTTGGAACAGCCCTGTTCTGCACTGCTGAATTTTTAAATTTCATGGAGGCTGCTAACCTCAAGCACCCGGAGTCAGGAAAGGGGCAAAAGAGCAAATTATGTCACCCAGTTTTGGTGACTTAACCTCCATATCTCTTTAAGATATCGGAGATCTGTTCTTCTTTCCATCTGGCCATCCTATTAACCAGGGTTTGCTTATTTTCTTTCATTACTGTCCTTCCTTATAGAAACCAAAGCAGCATAACTCAGCTTCTTCACTCAAGTTAGTTCTATTGGTTGCTCTGAGTAAAGAGCTACTGATAATACAATATGGTTGCTGCATGCAATTCAGTTCTCTATGCAATTTGGGGTTCTCTGTCTTTAATACTTCTCTCAAATACAGAAAAAGTAGGCATTGCCTACATTACAAGCTATGCATGCAAGCAATGAAAGATACATGAACGACTATGTTAATTGCAAATCAAAATATTACATGGTAGATTTAGGATTGCCATATGGAATCCAGGGGCCTGTTTGCACTTGGCTTTATTCTGGAGTGTATCCTGGAACAGGGCCTGCAGTCCACATGCTAGTGCAGGCTACAGCAGGCCCCAAGTGAGGTCTGCCAGAGTCTGCATTAGCATGCAAACAGACCCTTATCCTGAGATATATCCCAGAATATAGCCATGTGTGAACAGGCTCCAGGTTAGACTTCTTATATGTGATAAAAATATTTGTGTCTCTATATTTGCGAGTTAGATTCCTGAATATCACTGCCTATCATGAATTGAGACATTCAGGTATGGGCTGAGATAGAATTATAAAAAAAATAAAATAAATGTGTGAATAACTGCACCCATGACAAGTGGGATGGGTTTTAGAGAACTGCTATCAGAAAACAATATAAAATAAACACAACTTCCTTAAGCTCACAGCCTATACGAATGATAGACAGAACAGACTTTTGTTTTTTTACGTCCATTCAAAAGCATTATAAAAACAACTAGCTAACTTCAGTCTGCAATTACAGTCTTTCCATCTGTATCATTTCCTCCAATACAGTGCACCTTCAGAGTAGGTGCACCCAGAATCTCTCTCATTATTGCAAATATTCTGATAATTTGAGCGTTTCCAGACTCTTTAAGAATAGTGACTTATTGAATCTGATCACATGTTCTATGATTCCTGCTGGGGGCAATTTGTTAGACACACATGTACGCACACACATAGACTGATGAGAAGAACAATATACAACAAAAATGAAGCCAAAGAGGAAAAGCCATGTGTGAAAAACTAAGTACACCCCATGAATTATTAGAACCATCTTTAGCAGCAATAACATGAAGTAATTGTATCCTGTATGTCTCTGTCAGCCTCTCACATCACCCTGGAGGAATTTTGGCCCCTTCTTCTTTACAATGTTGCTTCAGTTCATTGAGGTTTGTGAGCATTCATTTATGCACAGCTCTCTTAAGGTCCCACCACAGCATTTCAACTGGGATGAGGTCTGAGGCCTTTCTGCACTTGGCCTCATTGTTTGCTTCCAGTGCACTTCCAGTTGGAGCATCTGCCCTGGAAGGGGCCATTTCAAATTCAGAAATGGGCTCTTCCACGCAGGAGCACATTGGAAGCAAACTTAATACAATTTACTTAATGCAACCTGAATTTCTATGGTGCATGGAAAGGCATGTGACAATTCATACTCTGGGTAAGTGTTGCAATGTGTAGGAGGTAGGCTGGCAAGTACTAGCAACACCTTGATTCTTTGCTTCACCAGCCATTCTATTGTAGATTTGCTGGTGTGTTTAAGATCACTGTCCTGTTGCAGGATCCACTTTTGGTCAAGTTTTAGCTATTGGGCAGATGGTCTCACATTTGACTCTAGAATATTTTGGTATACAAAGGAGTTCATGGTCAACTCAATTGACTGGAAAGTGCTCAAGTGCTATGGCTGCCAAACAAGCCCAAAGATCATTGCTGATGTCTTTCCTCCTTGGCACTGTGTTAATACATGCCAGAATGCATGTATATTTTGGCCGCATAATGAGAAGACAGAACTCGTTGGAAAAGACTCTGATGCTTGGAAGGACTGAAGACAAAAGGAGAAAGGGATCATAGAGGATGAAATGACAAGAATGAGCTTGGGGATACTTTGGAAGCCAGTGAAAGAAAAGTCTGACATGCTGTGGTTCATTGGATCATGAGTCAGATATGACTGAATAAGAAGAAGTAGGATTTAAACTAAAAATCAAAACTTGTGAATGCTTAGTCATTAAGAAGAATGCAGAAAGAAGATAATATTTAGTATCATGTGAAACAATATGAACTGAGAAACTTCCAACATTGATTGAAACAGCAGCAGCATATTCCCGTTGAATAAAACTTTCTATGAACAACAACTTAATGTGGTCTGCCGGAGTAGCATAAGAACAAAAATATTGTGTGAGGTTGTTCAGGACCTTTTAAAGAGAGATTTAACCTAAACAGTCTATAACCAAAAAGTGATTCAATAAAATATTTAAAATGAAAAAGTAAAGCCATGAATTTACTTGGTAAGTTGAAGGGATGTAGCCATGAGTACTGGAAAATTTAGGGTTAAGAACCATTTTGATAATGTTTGTACAACCTAACCCCCTAAATACTTCCTCTCATTATTTTTAGCTAGATAATTTTTACTAGTAACCACCTAATCTGGGTATCAACAAGGATTTGAAGAACAATTGCTAACAAAACTGACACAGGATATCCTGAGGTGCCACTCTGTCTTGTTCCCAGCTACTCTTGACAATATAAAAAGGCTAATAATACTTGGGGATTTCCTCAGTTCATTTTCCTCCAGTTCAAAACAATTACGCAAATAATCCTATCTCCCAATACAAACAAGGTAGTACAGTAGCTTTTCTGCATACCCATGAGCTGATTTTTTAAAAAGATGCATTTTATGCATGGCTCCTTACCTGTTTCTTTGCCTTTTAAAAATTTGGCTACTGTTATGAAGACAAACAGAACCTGTACTTAAAGAAATTGTACCAGTTTTCTAAATCTGAAATCAACTTTTCTGGCATGCAAGTATAATTGTTTACTTCATTTACTGTATATAACCTGTGTCCTTATTTCTTGTGCTATTTTCCGGAAAAGATAGGTAAATATTTATTTATTGTAAATAATGTTCTGTGATTTCTGTTCTTGTCCTCTTTCTTGCAAAGAATAAGTAAAATAAAACAGCTGGGTGAAGATACTATATGACAATATTAGGAAAGGAAGGAATTTCAGTCTTCTAAAAACCTGATGATTCTTTCAGATCATACCTTAATTATCTAGCTACTTAACTGCACTTATCACCACATTTTGTTTTGTTTTCAGGATTTGTGCTTCCACTACCCCTCTTCAATTCAGCCACAATGCCCTAGTTTAAATGTAAATACTTTAAAAATATTTGCATTTAAATGAAATAAGATAGGGAAATAAGATATGCATATAGAGCTTTTCTCACAATACCTTAGAGATATGATTAATCAGATTTGTAGCTGTGGTCATTTCAAAACACAGATGGCTTTTTAAAAAATGTTTGGAATTTGAGAAGAGCCAGCTAAAGAATTCAGAGGTAATCAGTATGGATATATATATGGTTTTAAATGTTGTTACCTACCCTGAGACTTTCGAGTATAGGGTGGAATAAAAAGGCAAATAAAAAGATTCTATTGCTAAATGTAAATGTTAACACAATTTCTTCTTTAATTGTTAAAGCATTCCTCCTGAGGTACCTGTTGGTGACTCTGTATTGGCCAGTGCAAAATTGCCCAGAGTAGTTATGTCCTACTACTGAAGTAGTTTTACGCCAGCACAAGTAATTTTGTAACACAAATGTACATTCAAATAGTTTCTCACCTACTTCATTTCACTCTGAAAAGTGTATAGTTTTTGTTTGGCTAATTCATGAAAAATGCACAGCAGAATTGTAAGTGGTTCAGATATTAGCACTATCTCCTTAAATTTATTTAAAACTGCAGTTTATGGGAGAGATTAAAAACAAGGGTAGAACTGCATACAGAGAAGAGGCAAATGAGTGTAAATTCTACTGAGTTGTTTCCTTAGATGAGCCAGGTTTTATAATTATAGTTCACCTTGCATTCAGGTGTTAATATAAACAGATGACCCAAATAACTCTCTGCTTTGAAAAAAAAAATTGCTCATTTTGACATGCCACTAGTACCTGAGGCATTCTGAATATAAACCTGGGAAAATCATGGATTTTAACCTGTGTCTGGGGATACCCTAATACTAATTCTTTAAGTATTCACTTGTGTCCACATCCCTGCCTTTCAGGATGAGAAATTCAAAATGCCTTTAAAATTCCTGAGCAGTCCTTAGAATACTACAGTTGTCAAAATGCATTAGACCAAAGTATTGAAGAAGGTTATTTTGAATGAGTGTTCCTGAGATAAGTACCTGTTCAAGCTACAAAGAGCTTGGTATCTCTGGTTGTCTGAATTCTTCTGTTTGTCATCCTCATCACAGATGACTATTCCAATACTCCTTTTCTGAAAAAACTGAAGGATGGAGACAAAATGTTTCATAGGAGATTATTAGATAGGGCATGGAACTCACAGGCCTTGCCAATTCATAAATTCACCCAATTTGTATATATCCTCCTTGGATTGACCATTAATAAGCAAAGGTTGGATACTTCCTCCAAGTCATTTGGCTACTTCAGGATACCATTTTTTCACCAAGCTGGAGGGTAAGAAAACAATTGGCTTGTCAATTTCTGGTTTACAGTATCGAGACTGATACAACAGTGTCCACATCAGACCGATATGCTACTTTTACTCAAGACTCATCTGGCTAGCTGCTGCACCTGGACATTTGCTGCCTGTGTCCCACCCTTCTTCCAGGTATTAAGAACTATGAGCTGAGGGAGACAAACTGGCTAGCTGCTGCACTGAACTGCCTGCTACCTTTCCCTTACTATTTTGGGTGATTTTATAATGTATGAAATGTTATTATGCATTTATATATATAATTTTTAATGAATCATTTTGCATTGTATTTTTTCTTTGTTATGATTGCCTTGAGCATTTTTTTTCATTTTTTTTTTAAGGATAGTATATAAAAAAGAAATAGAAATGGACTGGGACCATTGGCCAACTGCTCTGGACTCCATTCAACCTTAGCTGCCTCAATTTGTCTGTGGCTTATTTTGCAATGTTTTGTATGATGTGCAATTTTTATTTTTTTCTTTCAAATAAATTTATTTCTGTTCAACTGTTACAATATGTTTTTCATAAAAACATCTACAAATAGTATACATAACTACAAACAAATGTTAACTATTTACATAACAGCAGCAATGTTTTGTTATACATTGTTTCAGTCCCTTAAACTGCATTTGTCTTTAGTTTTGAGGCAAGGTATAATACAAAAACCAGTATATTACTTTAATCAAGCAGGAATTTCACAATATGGAATGGAATCATTTTGTTTCCATTCAGGTCATTAATTTTTGTTATAAATGGGGACCACACTTATTTATATTCATATTGGGGTTTAAAGTCTTTTAAGTTTCTATATTGCAACATAAGTAGTTCATTTACCACCAATTCTGCCATTTTAAGATACCACTCGGGTATATTTAATGTATCGTGGGTTTTCCAATTGTTTGCAATGATTTTTTGGCCGCAATAAACATAAAATGTAGTAATATTTTATTGTGTGATGTGATTGAGTCTATTATTTGCAGGAGAGCCATTCCTGCTGTCATATCAAATTGTATGTTCATGATGTATTTTTTATCTCTTTTTTATTTTAAGCCAAAAATCATTAATGGTAGGGCATTCCCACCAAAGGTGGACATATGTACCTACTTTTCCACACCTGTGCCAGCAGAGTTTTGGATATTGTGAGGTCATATATGAGAGCCAGACTGGTGTTGAATACCATCGTGAAAGTACTTTTAAATATGGTTCCCGTGTGAGAGAGAGAGATATATCCCAAGCACAGGTGTTTTTTATTCCAAATTGTGGACCAATGTTTTTCTGTAAATTGGATGATGTGCGATTTTTATAATGTATTGAGTACTACTTTGCATTTTATGTTTTCTGTTTGTTGTAAACTGCCTTGAGCAAAATTTTCTTTTGGAAAGGCAGTATACAAATAAAAATGGAAATGGAAAATCTGGCATGGTAGCAGTGATACCTTCTAGGGATCAGATGGCTTGCCAAACAGTCCTACAGGAACTTCACGAATTTTCTCTGATGGGATCTAAAGCATGAAGAGAACAAGAACCACAACAACATGAATACGATTTTTATCTGTGCCTAATTTTAACTGCTCATGTGTAATGAGATATGGAAGTTCATATAACAACAGAGCCCTTCATTTAAAAAGACTGAAGGGAGTGTACTTGGCTCCTGCATGTTTAATGCCCAGTGCCTAAAGTGGACCAATAAACTGAAACTGAATCCAGACAAGATGGAGGTACTGTGTGTCACTGGGTCCCGAGTCCAGGAAGTTATTTTATTTATTTATTTATTTGTATTTCTATCCCGCCCTATACCCGAAGGTCTCAGGGCGGGTTACAATATTATATTAATCTTAGACAGGTCCCCTCAGGCTTACAATCTAAAGAGACAAGAAACAAAAGGAAAATGGCGTGTGAGGGAACAGGGAACAGCAAAAAGCCAGCACTTGAGCTCTTCAGTTCCAATTTTTCTCTCCGTTTCTTATTGCTGAAAATTTTCCTATTTACTTTGAATTTTCTCTTCATTGATGACAAACTGGATGACGGTAAAGATGGTCAGCCGGTATCAGTCCCACCCTGCTTGGCCTCAGGACCAGACGTTTTCTCAACTGGTGGATTGGCTGCTGTAGTCTCTTTGCCATCTTCTGATGGGAGCAGTTGGAGGAGGGAGGGGCACTGCTGGGAGCAAGATGGTAGAGCCCAACCTGCTTCCTCTTCTCCACTCCTCTCAGGGAAGATGGTTCGCAGCCTTGTGATGATGGCAGTTGAAGGGGGGGGGGCACTGCTGGGAGCAAGATGGCAGAGCCCAGGCTGCTGCCTCTTCTCCACTCCTCTCAGGCAAGATGGTTCGACACCCAAGTTAAGGGGCACCCAATTCTTAGTGTTGTTTTGCCCCAGAAAAATCAGGTGCATGACTTGGGAGTACTCCTGGATTCATCGCTGTCATTTGATTCCCATGTGGCAGTGCTTGCGAGGAGAGATTACTATTATCTTCATTCGGTCCACCAGCTGAAGCCTTACCTGGATTGGGATAACTTGGCCACAGTTACCCAAGCTCTGGTAACCTCCAGATTAGACTACTGTAATGTGCTCTATCTGGGACTACCCTTGAAAATGGTTCAAAAGCTGGAACTGGTGCAGAACACAGCAGCACAACTGCTTATGGGAGTCTCTGGCTGTACTCATACCATGCTGGTCTTAAAGGATCTGCACTGGTTACTGAGCCCAATTCAAGGTGTTGACAATAACATTTAAAGCCTGAAGCAGCATGGGCCCGGGGTATCTGAAGGAGTGCCTTCTCCCATGTAGACCTGTCTGTGCACTGAGAGCTCAAGGAGAGGGCCTTCTTTTAGTTCCTTCTCTTGCAGAGATATGAGGCATAGGGACACACAAAAGGGCCTTTTCTGTGGTGGCCCCCTAGACTTTGGAACAGCCTCCCTCTTGAGATTCACCAGGCACCTACACTAAATAGTTTTTGGCACGTGGTGAAAATGTATCTTTTCCACCAGGCTTTTGCCATTTAAGTAGCTTCCTCAGGGTGCTGTCCTGTTAGGGAGGGAGGGGTGTGTGTGATATTTTTAATCATGTTTTGATATGTTTTCTTATTGTAACCTGTCCTGGGACCATTTGGTGAAGGGCAGGATATAAATTTCTTAATAAATCCCAGAGGTCCTATATAGTTTGGACAAGGAATTTTAAATGGTTTTGACAGAACATTGCCGATAAAGGCCTCATGCTTGTTGGCATCAAGGCAGTGAGGTCTTTTGGCTAACTAAACTAAAGGTTTCAAGAAAGGTGACACGTAAGACTCTGCAGTATCAAGCTTGCTCTCATGTTTGTCTCTGGCGGCCTAAAGGTACTTCAGTCTTCACCCTCTTCTGAAACATCTATCAGCCTTTCCCATATTTACACTCCATCTGCTTCCGTGTACAGAGAAACCCAAGTCTAAAATGAGACAAATGGGAAAGCAAGGCCTTTCTGCAGGAAGGAAAATGAGGCAAATCAGTCAGGTTTTGCGGAGAGGGAAGCAAGGTGCTAACACTGGAAAGTTGCACAGGGTGTTTTTTCCTCTCTGATATAGGGATTTTATATCTTGACCCAGAAGGACACGGAAACCACCACATAGCAGGGGTACTAGGGGCTTTCCTTCCGCATGCTGGAGGTAACAGGCTGGAGGTGGGATTGTTCACATCACCAGTTTGCCCCTTTCCCCTCTGATGAACACTGTTTTAAGAGAAAGAAGAGTCGGCTTTTCTACCCCCGTTTTCTCACCCATTTAAGGGGACTCAAAGTAGCTGACAAGCTTTCTTCTCCCCACAGCAGACACCCTGTGAGGTAAGTGGGGCTGAGAGAGCTCAGAAGAGAGCTGTGACCAGCCCAAGGGCACCCAGCTGGCCTCATGGAGGAGAGTGGAATCAAACCGGGTATTCCCTTAACTTCCTGGCTCCTCCAATAGACCAAACTGGCTTTTAGAAAGGTGGGGACACAAAGGCCAGTTTTTTTGAGGTGCTGCATTGGGACACAGCCTGAGAGACCCCAGGGCAGAGCATGGCCTGTGGATGTGGGCGCCTGAAGATATATGCCCGGTCAGAGTTCCCAGTCGGAGACGTTTCTCAGGATCTCTCTCCAGGCGAGAGTTTATCCACATTTTGAAGAGCATATTACGATCCCTCTCTAGCAATCTACACAGACGTCGGGAGCCTCACAGGCTTTAATTTTCCACGCTGCATACACAAGGGAATAGCGAAGACGGAATAGACACGGGCGCTCTGTCTCTCCCGAGATTAAAAAACCCTGCAGAGCGCAGGGAGCTGTCATGATCCGGAAGGGGGGCGGTGGTCTCAAACCCAGATGCCCCGGTCCCAGCAGCCTTCTCCGGCCATTACTGCCTCGGCGCTTTTAACTCTCCTTAAATACACGCCGGTTGTTGCTTCACAATCAAGACTTTCCTAACTAAAAACTTTCCTTGAACCAGCTAATTCGGTTTGTTTTTTTTTTAAACCCGCAAAGAATGGGGTGGACTCGATGAACCGGACCGTGACGCTAGACTATACCTATTCCCCTCTCTCCGGTCCGCTCGCTTCCGTGATCCGTCCCGGGTTTCACTAGTCTTAAGACGGAAGAAGCGAATCCGCGCACGCGCATTCCACCATGTTTTCGGAGGGCGACCCCGAAAAGCGCCACCTACTACTCCGCTGTCACGTGGTTATGCGCAAGGGCCGCCGGGACCAGGTTTACCCGGTTGTCTGGGTTCTCGAGACTCAGTATGGCGGCTCTGGGCGGTCGCTGAAGGCCCGGTGCGGTGACAGTTGAGATCGGTGGTTGTCAGCGCTGACAGCCCCGGCTCCCGGCTCCGGCTTGCCGTCGGAGACTGGGCCGCGGCGTTGACAGAGGCGTCCAGCGGAGGAGGAAGCAGCCAGCCCGGCCTTTTGCCCGCTCGCTCGCGGGGCTCGGCGTGGTGGGCCAGTCCGTCAGTCGGGGCGATGGCCCAACGGGTGCAGTCGGTACAGGAGTTTCTCCAGGACTCCTTCGTGCCGTTGGTGGCCGCCCTGTGCAGCGAAGAGGCGGAGAGGGTGACCCGCAAGAACAACCTGGGCTTCTGTGAACTCATAAAGCCGTTCTGCCGCCTAACCTCAGAAGGTCGGTGTCGCTCGGAGGGAGCGGATTGGAACCGGGTTGTTTACACCACAGAGGAGTAGGAGGGGCGCTTGCGCGGAGGTGGGCGGCTGCGAGGGGGGTGGGGAAGCGTCTCCGTATCTCACTGAGGCACAAAGTGGATCAAGAACCTTTTGCTCTGTTGCTGATAGTGGAGGAAGGCGGCTGATATCCAGTCAAACTGCCTTCCTTGTGGAAAAGCCAAGCATCTTCACGTGGGAGATGGAATCTGGTTTTATTTCCCCTCTTTATTTTAAATGGCCAGTATGCTAAGATTAAATATCTCTGCTTTATTCTGCATTGCGAACAGTTGTCCCCTTTGTGATAAGTTTGACTTCCGATACCTACCTGCGTGTAATTTACGTGGCAACGGTACAGAACATTTTAAAATTCTTAGTTTCTCCTTCAGCTCTGGGATTTCTTGGTGGTCTCCCATCCAGGTACCAAGCACATCACACTTTTCGTTTTTTAAATCAACTAAGGCCAGCTAGGTGCTGCCATCTGTTGAGACACAGAGTAAGTAGGTCAGCCCGTTAAACTGCTTATGCTAGACTGATAGCAGTTCTTCTGCTGAACCTGAAATATTTCCCCAACAGTTCTTAGAATGTGGAGTGTTATCAAAAGTGTTTCTTTCTTATAACCACATTTCAGACACATGAGGTGCTGGAGGATCACTGATAAACTCACGTAAAGATTGGGAACTGCTCATCGTGCAACCTTATATCCATACTAAAACTATCCATACTATATCCATACTAAGACTATCTAGAACTCACAATCTTGCTGGAGATCTACAGTGCCCTCCTGTTGAAAGCCAAAGTATCAGCACCAACGCAGTTGTTGATCTTCTGTGTTAAATGCTCTCCCAGTAACTCTTGTTTTAAGGTTCTGCAGCAAGAGGAAGTTCCAGTCAAATGGCAGACTTAGGAAATTATTTATTTATTTTTGGTGATGACAACACTGGACTGATTGAGGATTGGGTGTAGCACTGTCTGCCTTATATTTCTGGGTGCCATCTGTTTTATATGTAAGGTTTTGTCATTATCATTGCAAGATTATAGTGTTAACTGGGTTTGTCAAAAGTATTACATGATGTTGTAGCACTAGGAATACTTGCATTCATTTTTCAAGGTATTGAACTAAGTTATGGAATCTTTGAAATAAATCTCTTTTGCATGCTTGAAGTTTGAATGAGTCATTTTAGTTTGTTTTTGTATTTAAATCCTGCCTCCTTTGCAAAGAACTGAGAGCAGTAAATTTTATCTTACCTTGCCATGTTATTCTCACAACAGCTGTGTGAGTTAGGCTGGGCTTGGAGGCAGTGACTGGACCAACATGAGTTTCCATAGAAAGTGGGGATTTGAGCCCTCTTCTCCCAGATTCTAATCCAACCTTTTAGCTGCTATATCACTTTGCCTGTCTTTGAAATATCATGCAATGGTGTTAGCAGGATGTGCATATTTGCTAAACTGAAATAACTTTCTAGTTTATTATTTGATGTTGCCATAAAAGTTTGAAAAATACGATTTTCTTGTTTTATCAAACAGCATCTATACTAAATATTACATTCAACTTTCCTACTATTTTAAAGCAAACCCTTCCCTAATAATTTTAGTCTAAAATTATTTTTAAGTCTTGTTTTCATTTTTTTGGTGTACTATTTTTTCAGGGAAGCAAAGCATGCCCTAAAAGCACTGGCATGATCTTGGGCCTGTTCACACTTGGCCATATTCTGGAATATATCTCAGGGTAGGGGTCTGTTGTCTGCATGTTAATGCATACTCTTAACAGGCCTTGTCTGGTGCCTGCTGCAGCCTGTACTAGCATGAAGACAACAGGTCCCTGTTCCGGGATATATTCCAGAATAAATCCAAGTGCATGCAGGCCCCTTCTTTCTTCTTGTAAGGGATTCCTTGGCATCTTGTATCTTGTGTTTTCTTTCTGGGAAAAAGGCAGGAATCAAGTATTTCACAAACACGTATACGCTTAAAACTACGTTATTGGCATGCAAGTTGAGCATGTGCCAGCTAGATAAATGCGTTTGCTTATTACATTTTTATTGATCAGAAGGAATTTTCAAGATATGATGCTCTGAAAGAATATTTTCTGGAACATTGTTGGCTAATGTGTTTTTTACTACTTTGAATTTATGGGGAAAACTGCCTTCTGTTCATTTTTGTTGCCTAATGATGTTCAGCCATCCATAAATGTGGAGACTTTTAGTTTAGAAAGGAAGTGAGTGAGCGTGAACATAGTACAGGTGTGCAAAATTGTGCTTAGCATGGAAAGAGTGAATAAGGAGAATCTTTTCTTGTTTTCTCGAAACTAATAGAACCAAGGGACCACCTTAGTGAAACTGAATCCTGAATGAATCAGGACAGAACGCATTGTTAAATTATGGAATTCACTATTGTGAAGTGTGCTGTTAGTCTCTAACTTGATTAGCTTTGAAGAAGGTTTAGATAGATTTATGGATAATTAATCTGTTCGTGCCTTATTGGCTCTGATGGCTATTATAGGAGGTAGTCTTCCACTGAGGGTCATCTGCTAGGAGACTGTGAGCAAGGCAACCTGTGTGCTCATAGTTTGCTTGTGAGTTTGTTGTAACTGGTTGGCTGCTGTGGGAACAGCTGTACTAGATGTCTGGCAAGGGGAATTTCTATGCCCTTTATCAGGACAAAGATCTGAAGTAGGGATTCTCCCTGAAGGCTTTGCCCTTCAGATCATCACTCTGAAACTTGTGGAGAATTGTGCATAAAATAAAGATAATGAGCCAGAGAACTACTGTATATTGCCCACATAATTGCTTATATCCAGGTGTTGTGGATGTCTGGATAGTATTTCCTTTTTAAGTGTTTGTTGGTGTCAGTGATTTTTTTTTCTTGTTTAGAAACCACCAGATGCATTAAAGTTACCGTTGATTGTTAAGAATGGAGTTAAGGCTTCTTGAAAGCAATTTAAAATGTTTGGGGGGAGAAGTTTCAACTGTTTTAAAGTGTTAATGGTAGCTTAGAACTAATGTACAATGGTTAATACATTAAGTTTAGATTTCCTACTATGTTTTGTTCTTGGAAAGGGTTCATAGTTAGGAAAAGTAGGGATGTATGTGAAAGCAGAGGACTAGACTGCTACCTGCTACATTATATTTTTCAATTTCTCAGTTTGCTCTGATTTATACTTGCTTATGATTTGGTTAGAATTAGAAAAGGTGACAAAAAAGTTGTTTTTTGTGATTATTTCACTGACTGTTATTTAATCTGTGTCTATGTGGTACTGTGTCCGACAGTGTTTGCAAATAGGATAGATGGGGCCTTTGGAATGAAATAGTTAAATGCTCAATTTTGTGGTGTCACTTGTTTTAAAATTTGGGAGGAAGCATATAAGAAATATTCTTGATTGTCCTTGACACTGATAAGTGTTATATATGTATGGAAAGGGTGCATCCTGTACCCAAGGAGGACAGATTTCTGATTTTTCAAGAAAATGTGCTTATTTGTTAGATTTCCTGCTTAACTGTGACTGTTATGTGCAATGAGCAAATGGAATGAAAACAGGCAACATTTAACTTCTATGGTAGGATTCAGAAAGGGATATGTAGCAAAGGAAGTTTTGTGTGCTGAGTTTGCTGCAGCAGTTCCTGTTACTGAAAACATTTCATTGTTCTTTAACAGGGTCTTGACTCTTCACTTACTTTCTGAAATATTACTTTCCACATCTGAAAGTTCTGCATTTGTTTCTGCATTGAAAACCTAGTGCTTTCAGTAACATATAATGGCTAGAGAATAAGACTAACTTAAGAGTTCGTGGGTTCAGGTCTGTGCTTGAGCTCACTGGAGTTGAGATTTTTACTGCATCTCAGTCTAATCTACTTTGTAGGGCTTTTCTGACGATAAAATGAAAGGGAGGAAAGTGTTGTGCTTTTGAAAGAAAGGCAAATTACAAGTGAAAAATATAAACACAGTTCTTAGTGAGTTTGAAAGTATATTTTAAGTCAGTCTCATTCTCAGTTTCAATATCCAAATGTGCAAATGTGTTATGTAAGCAATTACCACCTATTAGGAAACTGGAAGTTGGGGAACCACAGAGTCCCCTTGGCCCCTTAGAGATGAAATCTGATCAATCAGTGTATGTCATTGACACTATGAAGAACAGAAGTCAAATTATATCAGGATTGCATGAGACGAGGGAAGTAACATTTTGACCAAACATATGATAACAAAGCCATGTTGTACAAAAAACTGTATATTTAGTAAATGCTTTAGAAAAGTGCTGATTTAATATGTGCATTTTCTCATTCTAGTGCATATGAGAGATCCTAACAATCAACTTCACATAATAAAAAACTTGAAAATTGCTGTCAACAACGTCATTACTCAGCCACCTCAAACAGGAGTCATTCGGAAACTTCTCAATGATGTTGTGACTGTCAGTCAGCCTGCTGAAGGATTGGTAGCTAATGTGATTACTGCAGGAGATTATGATCTCAATATAAGTGGTAGGTAATACATTTCTATAAACATTAAATGTTTCCCATCAGTGTATGCTATGATTCTTGTCAAAAGATTGTACAGTATATATTTTCTAGTTCAGTGGTGAACTTGGTAATTGTTATGTTTTGTTGCTTATTGTTGTGTTAATCAGTTTTGTATATGCCCTAATTTTTTTCTTAAAGCTATAAACTTGTTGTAGGTGCTACTGCTTGGGTACACCTTTACCCCTAAGCTATTACTGCTTGACTTAGGTTTTGTTTTAATTCATTGTTTCATTCAAGTTTGTTTAAGGTTTGGATTAGGATTTCTGCTTGGAAATAATTTTCGTTGGTAGTCAAAAAGATGTGCATGCATGGCAAATTGTATGTTTTTATATTTGAATAGATTTGCTATATGAAGTCATCTGACTACAGGGGGACAGTTCCTCTGTGCCTACCTGTGTGTTTATTATCACTGTATTTCAGCCCATCTATACAATGAGATAATTTCACATTTTTCAGAACTGAAGGGTCGGATGAGTGGATAAAAAATCTGAATAATACAAGGTGTAAATTCTATAATGTTTTCCATACTTTACAAAAAACAATCTGGTTTTGAGGATACTTTGAGTATATTCAAATGATGAGTTATCTTCTCAGAGATGTCTGTTTCTGAGAAGAGATCAGTTCCCTACCCAAATCGTAAAGTATTCAGCACAGAGAAAGTAGAGGCGGGAGAAGTGAGGTAGCACCTGTTTGATGGAGTTGCCGGAAAGTAATTAGGATAATTCCAGTGTTTTGCAAGGCAGTTCCAACCATCATTAAGAGATCTGAGGTAGATGATAGATACATTTAAGGATGTAGTTTGTAGACTAGAGTCTTTTGACAGTGTTTTAAGGATGAGGCCATGAAATGAAAATGTGAGGAACCAAGAAAATTTCTGGAGACTAGAATATTTGTGACTAGAATAAAGGGAGAAATTCAGAGAGAGAGGGATAGTACCAGCTTTCACCTATGCATGTGTACTAGTGAAGTTACCTGGGGACTATGCGTAAAAAGGAACAGAAGGCTACAAACCAAAGCCCAACCCCAGAAGGTTCCAAGTATACAGGGGAAATGGCATTTATTGGAAGTATGACTCAATACCACCTGGAATTGGAACACTGATTTGTGGCTGTTAGATTAATGTTCTGAATCAGAATTACAGGAAATCACTTGACACATATGGGGATTTGTAGCTGCTTAGATTTAAAGAGTTGGCAGAAGGCAAACGATGTATTTTTCCCCTCTCAGAGAGAGGAGGAAAAGACTTCTGGGTTTGGTTCTGGTACAGCCTTGGAGGGGCTCTGAGACTGTTTCTGAGAAAATTTCAAATAATTTGAAGGCTTTGTCTGTGAAGGCATCAGGGAATGTTTTCAGTGGTCCAGTAGGAAGAAAATGCTTTTTAAAAATCTCTGGAAATGCAAATACATCTCGTGCCTGTTAGCCTTCATACTTTCCCATTCATAAATGCATGCAACTTATCGTTTGAATCTGGGAATGCTGTAGAGTTCAATATTGCTACTGCAGTATTTCTTAGAGAAAAAGCTAATGTGGACATACTTTATACATGGCAGTATTGCAAGGTGAAAAATGATAAAACATGTTTTAAAATCTATGCTTGTAGCTTATTTAGGTTGCATTTTAGTATTCCGTAGTGATGATAGCGTGAAGTTCATGAGGCAGGTGAAATGATTTTACTGCAAGAGTATTGGCTAGTATTGTAATAATGTATATTAGTGCAATTTTTCCATTATTTTAACTGTTGTGTATAACCTGTTCTATTCATGGCAGCTACACATGCAAACTAATATTGTTCTAGTTGGTTATGTCTTCATAACCTTGACGCCGATCTTGCTGCTGGATAATTTGTCTTCTTCTGCATCTTATGTCTTCTACACTATGAATTACATGACAATAGTTTATGACAGGACTGCATTAGGGGTGTCATTCTGAGCTGCATTTGTGCCTTGTACTTAGCTTTCAGGTTCTTTCTTTTGACAGGCACCTTTGTCATTTAATAAACTCTCACTTGTACTGGAAGATGTTTTGGAAACATCAGATATAGTATACTTTTAAGAACTGCTTCTTAAGTCCATTAATTTCACTGGAAGAAACTTCCTTTATGCTTCCCCCACCACGCAAGCTGGCAGTTAAAAGAAGTGAACTACTGGTTCACTTATGAGAGAATGCCTTTCCCCAAGCTTTCTAATTTTGTAATTAAGCAGGTATTTAGTGCTGGGCTTTCTATAATGAACCCCAAAGCTCTTTTCATTTCAGTACTGTATTGCCACAAATTTTAGACAGATGGGGTATTGCTTATAGTTGGCTTGAATTTGGGATGTCTGTTGACAATCTGTGAAACTCAACATTCAAGTTACTTTGAATTTGATTGAAAAACATCTTATTAGTGAGGGATGTTTGTAGTGCAGGGGCAGCTAATATGGTGGGACTTAGGAGAAGGCTGGGGCAGTAATTTGCTGTGAGGTCTTGATGTCTTTTAATGACATTTTTTCTGCCACATATCAAAGTACATTTGCCAGCTTTAAATCCTAATATAAAATTGCTGTTTATCCCTTTCTGTGTGGTCCACT
Source organism: Aspidoscelis tigris stejnegeri (assembly GCA_023333525.1). Classification (NCBI taxonomy): domain Eukaryota; kingdom Metazoa; phylum Chordata; class Lepidosauria; order Squamata; family Teiidae; genus Aspidoscelis; species Aspidoscelis tigris. The sequence continues at coordinate 50,713,388 of JALMGA010000004.1, forward strand.
AAAGCTGGAGCTGATGTTGGGAGTGATGTACTTTTTAGTTTTGACACTTCATTGTTAATGTCTTAAATGGCTAGAGAAATGAGAAGAAACCTGAATTTGAACGTACGATATTGAACAATATCCTAAGCCTATGAGACAGGCTTCCTAAACTTAAGGAGAGTTACAAATGTATGTAAGTTACTCAGTTTAATAATTCCATGTTTTCTCTGTCAGATCGCTCAGTTAAAGCTAGTGTTCCTTGGTACAGTAGTTGGAAAGACACACTGATGGGACTGAACACTTCCACGTTTTATTCAGGTATTTGTGTGGTTGGTGTGGGTTTCCTAAATCATCTTGTTTCTATTCCATTGTTATATAACCCATCTGTCTTTCCTTACCTACTGCACTTGTCTTAGAATAGATTTTCCTGCAGAAATTAAATACCGGTGATGGCTGTGCAATTCTCATTTTTTTTCCTTTAAAAACCTTTAAAGAAAAACCTTTAAAAATCTTTCCATGAATCAAGTACAAGAAAATCATTCTCTGCTTGAAATGATTTTATTTGATTGTGCATGCTGAAATTTGTATTGTTGGATTTTTCAGAAATGCTTTCCCCTTTTTCTTTCATCATAATTTACCTGTGATGATGATAAGATTTGTTATTATGAGAGAATGTATGAACTTTCTCTCCCTTCCTTGTTTTTTCTATTTGAATTGTTGATTGCTAAATCATTCTTTTAAAGGATTTTCTGTATTTTTTAAAAATATAGAATAATAAATTTATAGTTGCTTATTTGTTGCATGGAGTTGAGATGTCTTTCATCAAGAGAGCATTTCTGTTTGTGGCTTATAGCCAGTATGGTTTTTTTCCAAAAGGACAATGACTTCTCTTTCAAACAAGGCCATTGAGATTAATCTTTAATGTGATTGTGTGATTAAAACAAAGGCTTGTAGGATAGTGCTTGAGGCAATGCTGATGACTGTTTTTCCCTTAGTATACCATCCAGCATAGAGAGAGACTTGTAGAAAAAGGAAATATGAGCTTTAAAACTGATGGAGCTCAAGGACCAGTTTACAGCTTCTGTTTGCCTATTAGTTATGTACGGTACATAGAATTCTGAAGACTAAACTGAGACTGATAACAGATTTTCTACATACTTTTTTAGACACTTAAAAACAGCTTTATACTACCTGTCATTGTTAATAATGATACCCAGGCAGTTTATAACCAGAAGTAATAGTAAGGTTAAAAGAAAACGGGAAAAAATGAGCACTAGGATCAACCATCATTTGCAAAGTAAACATCCTGAAGAGTTGCTATGATTTTACTGCTGAAGGGATTCTCAAAAAAGGTCTGCCATGAAATTGGTCTCTCATTTTAGAGTTGTAGTCAGTTTCCTTGGGCTTCCATGAAACATTGCAGTATGACATCTGAGAGACTAGATGGCGTACTGGATTAACCTAGGAGGGTATAAATCTCTACAGAAAATGGCAGGAAGGAACAGTTATCACTTGCCCAGGTGATCCATAATTGCTGGGTTCCCAACTTAATATTTTTTGAGTCTAAGATTTTTGTCTTGTTCTTTGGAGCTCAAATTATGAGGCAAACCTAATTCTGTTGATTTGTTTTGTGTAAAGTGAGCAACTCATCTCCTTCAGGGTTTTTATCTGATATTATTATTTATTATTATTATTACTATTTTACTATTATTAATACTATTATTATTTTGGAAGTCAGTGCTCAGGAAGGCATGCCTAGCCAGAAAGACTGAGACAAGGGTAAAGTGGTGTGTGTGTGTGTGTGTGTGCGTGTGCACGCGAGTTGAGAAGTGAGTCCTATCCAGTGTTTTCTGTTGTCCTAAAGAAAAATATGCAAGTATACAGAATTACATTATGTATATGACTGGGTTAAAAAAAGAATGGGAGCCAAAAATGGTCAACATGTTTGGGAGCTGAAAATGGTGGCCATACACGCCTGTGTAGAGGTGATCGTGTACTTCAGCTACTTCATGTTATTGGAAATGTCTGGGTGTGGGCATCATGCCGTCACAGAAGCAAATATCAGACCAGGTAAGTGCTTGTATAAGGTTGCTGGGCAACAAGTGATTATTCCAGAGGAGATTTACTCTGGATTATCACTGAGTGGTAGGATTTGGGGGCAACATCTGGAGATGGCCCATTACCCCTGTAACCCTCCAAAGAGAAAGGATTTTACTTTCCCCTTAGATTTAAGGAGTTAAGAACAGGCTGCCATGGGAGGTGGTTGGTTCCCCTTCGATGGAGGTCTTCAAGCAGAGACTGGACAGCCATCTGTCTGAGATGGTTTAGGAGATCCTGCCTTGAGCAGAGGGTTGGACTCGATGACCCAGGAGGTCCCCTCCAACTCTACCATTCTATGATTCTATGACTTCTTTTATGTTTCATATGAGAAGAGGGAAAGGAATTGGCTAGAGCTCCATACAGCTGCATTCGGGAAAGAAACTTGGAAGAAGGGAGCCACCTTCCTGCCTTGGTGACTTTAAAAAATAGTATCCTTGGTTAATTGCCACTAACAGAAGCACTACTGATATTCTGCTGTAAGACCTGAAAGGTATTTTTTTGGATTCAAATGGATGCTTCAATATGCCCTTTGTTTAGAGACCATTTATCTTCATATAAATCCATTCAAAATTGTCACAGAGAGGTCACATATATAAAAGGCCAAGTAGATCCTTAGTCCATTGCTTGACTGGGATGTTAATTCTGACCTTTCTAGTTTTCAAGTGTGAGTCTTGACTGCAACAGGAGTTCAGAGTATCTACTTAAACTTTCAATTAGTTTTCAGGAACCAAAAATAGAATGCAATAAAAAATGAGCATCAGAAAATATAAAGGATTGTGTCAGTATATGATTTATATGCCTAATGATCTTCTTCCCAGAAAGGGATCACCTTTAAACAGGGCTAAAGCATATTTAAAGAAAGCATTTGTTTCATTACATCTCCACTATTTAGATAATCCAACCATAAATTTATTAAACAACCATCCATCATTGCTAGGATAAAAACTCAGGGTGGTCTAAACTCAGCTCATGTTCCCTATTAGTGTGTAAACCATCCAGTGGTTGGAGAATTCTGTTTCACAATAGGAAGAACCAAAATAGAGGGATAAAAAAAATAACATTGTTATCCTAAGTTACATAAGAACATAAGAGGAGCCCTGCTGGATCAGGCCATAGCCCATCTAGTCCAGTATTCTGTTGCACACAGTGGCTCAACAATTGTCCATGGGCAAACCTTCTCCTGCTCTCGGATCCCAGCAAATGGCCTTAGAAGCATCCTGCTTATCCCCCCAGCCTGAAAGATGTACTTAGGCATCCATTCTAGTAGCCATTGATACTTCTGACATCCATAAACTTGTCTAACCCTTCCTTAAAGCCATCTAGGCTGGCAGCTGTTACCACTTCTTCTGGCAGCAAATCCATAAACCAATGATCCTCTGGGTGAAGAAATACTTCCCCTTGTCTGATCCGACTTTCCTACCCATCAGCTTCATAGAGTGCCCCCTGGTTCTAGTGTAGTGTGATAGAGAAAATAAATTTTCTCTGTCCATCTTTTCTATACCGTGTCTGATTTTTATATACTTCAATCAGGTCTCCTCTTAAATGCTGTCTTTCTAGACTGAAGAGGCCTAGACGTTGCAGTCTGTTTTCATAAGGGAGGAGTATTTTCCAGTTCCACAATATCCTTTTTGAGGTGTGGTGACCAGAATTGTACACAGTATTCCAAATGTGGCCTCACCATAGATTTATAAAGAGGCAAAACGACATTGACTTGTTTTCTCTACCCTTCCTAATTATTCCCAGCATTGAATTAGATTTTTTTCGCTGCTGTTGCGCACTGGGCTGACACCTTCATTGAACTGTTCACCAGAACCCTGAGATCTCCTTCCTGGTTTGTTGCAGAAAGTTCAGCCCACATCAGTTTGTAGACGTAATTTGGATGTGCATTACTTTGCACTTATTAAGATTAAAGCACCTTTGCCACTTGGTTGCCTACTTACTCAATGCTAAGAGATCCCTCTGGAGCTCTTGGCAATCTCTTTCAGTTTATACTCCCCTAAATAATTGAGTATCATCAGCAAGCTTTGCTATTTTATTATGTACCCCTTCTTCTAGGTCATTGATAAATAAATTAAAAAGCATTGGTCCCAACACTGAACCTTGAGGGACCCCACTTTTTACCTCTTTCCACCCTGAGAATTGGCCATTTATTACTATACTCTGCTTCCTCCCCTTGAGCCAGTCACAAATCCAGGACAGAACCTGTCCTTTTATTCCATGGCTGATGTGTTTACTCAGTAGCCTTTGATGTGGGACTTTGTCAAAAGCCTTCTGAAAGTCCGGATAGACAATGTCTACTGGTTCGCTTTTATCCATGTGTTTATTAACACTCAAAGGATTCCAACAAATTTGTAAGGCATGATTTACCTTTGCAGAAGCCATGCTGGCTTTTGTTCAACAATGCCTGCTCCTCCATGTACACACTAATTTTGTCTTTAATTATGGTTTCTATCACCTTAGTTAGTTACATTTGAGCACTTTTTCTGTCATCTCCTGCTTAAAACCCAAGTGTTGTGTCCAGTATGAAGCTAAGTGATTGGTATTTTTTGGGAAATTGAGTTTATAGGCGACCCTATTTTGTTTGAGAAACCAAAAAATCTGCTGGTCCAAATCATGAAACGAAAAGAAGATCATTAAGATGTTAGGAGACCACCTCATCAACCTAAAGCACCTAAGACTCTACCCCAGGTGCTTTTTTCTAAATATTGTAATTGAAGAGATAGTAATGATTTCCCTATAATTTAAGTTGAATAGTAGTTTTAAAAATATTATTTAAACATCAGCAGAAGCCTTATTGCATTTATCAGAAAGTTTAAGGGAAAGACCAAGGGTGTTTTTCCACTGTCACTAGAAGTACCCATTAAGTACCCATTAATGGGTTCTTAATGGGTACTTTTAGTGACAGTGGAAAAACACCCCAGAAGTTCCATTTGTTCCTCAGACTCTCCACACTGCCTCATCAGTAGCAGCCCATGAAAGGTTGCTGGGCAACATTTTTGTCAGCAGTGGTTGTGTTTGTGGGTGGTAATTGGGTTTGTAACTTCATGTGACCAAATATTTTTCTCTAAACGTTCCTCATATTTTTCTGCTAATTGAAACTGTAGTTAGCTAAGTGATTACATTTAGACATTTTATAACTGTTTCCTCCAAATCCCCACATCCTTTTGGATCATAGTGAACAGGATCTCTGTATATGATTGTTCTGCTGCATTGCAGCAGGTTGCACAGAGAGAAAGGAGGTGGTCCTAGTATGTGATGCTGATAATCACTTAAGCTGACTTCTGCTTATACAGAAGGAGTTGCCAATCCTTTTCTTTTTTTACTTCTACCCTGTGCCCTCTCTGTTCTGGAGGGTCTTGTGGCCCTCCACAGAAGATTTGGCAGTAGTGGAGGCAGCTGGAGTGGGAAAGTATATTTGTTGCATGTAGAGAAACTGGTTCGATTTTTATGATAAGGGTGCAAGAAATAAGTGTTATTGTTATTTACAGACATCATTGAATGTCAATTGGTATTGAAAAGTTTATAGTATTCAAAGAAGTTTGTCTGAATGTTCAGAATATAGAGGTAGGAAGTGTAACATTATAGTCAAAACAAGACACTACTAGGGATGTGCACGATTATTCAAAAATTTGAAATTCGATCGAATTCGTTCAAATTTGGACATCCAAATTTGAATTGAATGTCTGTAAATTAGAATTTTTGAATCTATTCATTCAAATTATTCAGATATTCATATGTGTACGGATACGTACACAATGTGTACTTGCCCGTACGCATCTTTCCCACATCCGTATGCATTTGTATGGATGCGTATGGGATAAAAACGGGATGCATACAGGATAAGTGCGGTATGCATATGAGTGTGTATGAGGACATACTAGTGCTGTTGACACTAGTGTGTGCAAATTCAAATCAATTTGAACAAATAGATTCAAATTTACTCAATTTGTATTGAATGTGGATAAATTCAAATTTTGAAGATTTGGATATTTGAATTGAATCAAATCCCAAAAATTGTATCCATGCACACCCCTAGTCTCTACCATTTGACCAATGAAGTGCCATTTTACATGGTAAATAATCAAAATTTTGAGGTGGTACTGACATGTGAAAACTAAATTGAATAAATTGAGTGGTTCAGAGTTAGTATTGCAGTGGCAAGATAAATCCTTTATATACAAAGATAAAAGCCTTTGTTTCTGTAAATGTATTTGTTTTGTGTACTTGCTGTCATAATATATATAGCCTTGGTTACAAGGAAAGGCAATAAATAGGTAAGCATTAATCAGCAATAATCAAAATTCTATTGTAGAACTGCTAGATGAACAAAATCTGTTACCCTACAGCTAAAGGTTCACTGATGAGATTATGCTGTTAATAAAAGCACACATATATGGGTGTGATTTCAAAGTTGCCTTTTAGAAGCATTATGAATTTGTATAGGAATTCAGGCTAAAAAAAGTAGTTAGACCTCATTTTAGTTTAAATCATATTGCAAAAATGTTCTACGTTATATTGTTTAAACTGTTCTAGAATGGTAAATATGAGATAAAACACAACCCCACATAGACTTCAGTGGAAATATAAATCACATCCTAGTAGAAAACCCATTCTTCTATGTACTTATAGAATTTGCACCTGAAACACTATTTTCTTGCAGTGTTTCTGGATCCATTTTTCTGTTAGAATATTGTCAAGGTTACTTCCATATGCCTTCATATGCTACCATTTGACACAAGCATGGAAGATACAATTGCCACAGAGAGTTGTCTCCTGTCTGAGCATTGTGCTGGTTTGCAGCACATATGTTTCCCTTGGAGATTGTGTTTAGGGCTACAGCTGAGTGTCTTGCTGTTCAGGAATGGAAAACATTTCTTCAAAAGTAAATATAGTAAAACTTATAAGTGGAGATTTTATACAATGCATTTAGAAAAACAGAATGATTATAAAAAGGAGGTTAAGTTTATCACTGTATTAGTATCATTAATAATATAAAGATTTTTATGTTAAAGTATTAACTTATGTATGGATAATGATATTTTTGTTGTACTATACATTGAATAAAATGGAAAAATGAAAGAAATGAAACTTTGTTAAACAAGTGTTATGAGTAGAAATGTGATTGGATTTTTTAGAAATTTATAAAGGTATTATTTTTGCTTTTGTGTAGATATAGAGTAAACAAATGGGGAAAGTAGAGATACAAACTAAAATATATTTTGAGAAAATTATATAGAGGAGAAGGAGAGAGGGAGAGAGAAAAGGGAAAGGAGGAAAAATAAGAAATATTAACTAATTTAGAAAATATTTTAAAGCAGGGTAAATGGATGTAGCTTGAAAGAAAATAGTAACCTTAAAATATGAAAGTCAAGGAAAGTCTTTGGTGTAGATGTATATTAAATTTTGTTGGAAAGTTATAAAAACAACAACTACTTTATGTCTGATATATAAGATTTTAAATAAAAGCTTATCACAACAGTTTTTAAACAACTGAAGGTAATAGTTGATAAGGAGAAGCATAAAAAAAAGAGTCACTGGCATAACCTTTCAGACATGATTGATATTGTGATCTTTGGCAGTTTTGTAGCATAGATAAAGAATGATACTGATTCAAGGAACATGGTACCAAGACAATTTTACACCACTTTTTGGCTGACATTAAATACCAGTTCATTGATTAACCTATCCAAATTAGGGTTGCCATGAGGGAAAGGAACCCTTGACAAATGTGACCAGGATTGTCTATGATTTGGTTGTCTGAACCACATGATTATATTTGATTCTGATGATGAATATCTGTAACATAAATATTTGTTGGACAGTAGTTTTATATGTTTTTTGAAAGTTGTGACTCGACTTGTTTTGATAGTGCGTGTTGCTTTTATTACGACAATGATTTTTTGTTTGTTACTGAGTTTTCGCTGAAAAACACAAATTCTTTATCCATTGATAGCAAGATGTTGTGCATGTTGTTTAGTTGACACACAGAATGGCTGTAGCAACAGTGGGGAATGCTTCCAAGTTCCTCTGTAGGCACTGTTGACATAATAGTCAGCTGTTTATTGGGCTGACATCAAGTCCATCCTGAGCAACAATGCAGTGTATGTGTTCTAAGTAGCAGCTGTCAGCCATACTTTTGATGGAAGTTTAATTGTTCAATGTTTCAACTGTAGTGCCTGGTGAATGCATTAAGGATAAAATATATCCTATACCTTTACCAGTTTTTGGGACACAGATCTAGTTCATGGGTAAGGTGTAACAATGTTTTCTCGGAATTCTGATAACTCAGAATTCCAGAAAGGCCTTGGGGTCCCTTCCAGGCCTATAGTTCTTTATGATTTCATCATGTTTAAATATATGCAGAAATGCAGCAGATGCTCTTGTGATGTGAAGGAACTAAGCTTAGTGTCTTTCCCTCCCAAATTCTGCCTTGTAGATAAGTTAGGTCAAATAACCAGGGTGACCTGTATAACTTTAGGTCATTGATCAATGGGATAGCAAATTATGCTTTCCCATCCAGAGACTATCTATTGACAATTCTTGTTGCTTGTTGGCCTAGTGACATTCCATGGTGACATCCCACCAGACAGAGTGCTTCATAAGAACATAAGAGAAACCCTGCTGGATCAGGTCACGGCCCATCTAGCCCAGCGTCCCGTCACACAAAGTGCCCCACCAAATGCTCATGGGCATCTCAAGCAGAGACAAGGACAAACCTTGAATCCCAGCAAATGGCCTTAGAAGCATCCACCTCCCCCACCAGCCTGAAAGATGTACCTAGGCATTCATTCTAGTAGCCATTGATACATCTGTCATCCACAAATTTGTCCAACCCTTCCCTCAAGCCATCTAGGCTGGTAGCTGTTACCACCTCTTCCGGCAGCAAATCCCATAAAGCGATGACCCTCTGAGTGAAGAAATGATTCCGCTTTTGGTGTGTGGTCCCCAAACTCTGTCCAAAAACCTCCCAAACTTACCACAGCACAGCAGCAATTTTTCCACAATTATTTTATCAAAATCCCAGTTATTTTCTGTTTAGTCTTAGGAGAGAGCTCCTTCCACTGAGTTCCTTCTCAAACTGAACTAAAAATTTATGATAAAGCTCTCTGGAACAGTGTAGTCATTTACCAAAAGTCTGCCACTCTGTGAATCATTTTTCAGAGCAATATATTGTGAGTGTCCCTATTGTTTGCAGTCAGTTACAGTATCTTATTTTCCAGCTGATCTTTCCCACAGATAATGGCCTTAGGAATCCTAAGAGAGAGAAGAAAAAAGGAGGACAGTGGCAATGTATTTTTTAGTATCATTTGTATTGTGTCTTTTTTAAAGAGCTCAAGGCATTGTATATTACTCTTGTCTCTATTTAATACTCAGAATAATCCAGTGTGCTTCTGTGGTCAAGTGAGGATTTGAACCCAAGGGTGTCTGTATAATGGTCTTCACAGAGAGACAGAAGGTCCAGAGAAGACAGGCAGCAACTATCTTTCTTGGTTGTAAACAGTGTACTATATTGTAAAAGTTACTTAGAAAGCAGAAAAAATTGTTTTATAATTATGTTGCTTTTTTCTTAAAGGTTTCTGTACTGTCTTTTATTTTAGCTACTACTCCATGGTTTGAGGCTTATCGAGAGACCTTTTTCCAGTCTATGCCAGCATCGGACCATGAATTCCTAAACCACTATGTGGCTTGTATCCTTTGAAACAGAAAGATCTGATTTGGAATTTTAAAAACAGGCACAATTATGTGTGACTGTTTGAAGTACTCTAGTAAATGAGCTTGTTAAAATCCCAGAAAGCTAATGTAAAATAGTTGTTTCCTAAGTTCTTCAAATATGTTGAATATTTGCAAATATAATTATTAGATACTATAATAACATTTAACAATGTTTTGCCTCAGTAGGATGTTCAACTTTTGGGACAAGTCAGCAAAGCATTAAAGTATGGCTTCAAGTTGGCTTAACGATTCTTTTCTTGTTCAGGTGAAATGGGAAGCTGGAGCCTTCTTAGTTGGTAGGCTAGCCTGAGAGAGAACCAAAGTACTTGTGTGGAAGGTTCATATGTATTTCATCTAATGAACCCTAGAAACTTGTGAATCCAGCAACTTTATGACTTCTCTTTTAAATGTTTGAGAAGACTTGGTATATTTGTCTGAAATTCTTTCAAAAAATAAAATATTTGTATCCTTCTGCCACTCCCACTCATGATTAAAGTGGGTTATAGTAGCTGACACCAAAAGTACAAATATATAATATGAACATGATTAAATAAAATGCTTTTCTAAAAGGAGGAGTGGAAAAAGTGAAATAACAGCTGTTCTTATGCAGAGGGTCTCACAAAGTCTCCCACTTTAGTCCTCAACAGATCTTATATAACATGAGCAGGTTACTGAAGGAAAACGGAGACAAGGCAAGGAGTGAAACTCCAAGAAGAGCACTGTTCTTGATTTACAAATCTCCCTAAAAGTGGAGTAGGAAGATCAAAAGTAATTTTATAATTAGAACCTCACTGATACTCCCCCACCCTTGTGGAAGTGTACTGTGAACTACTGCTGTCCCCCACCATATTTCTTCACTGAGTCTTAAGTTATATCAAAATATCATTAGATTATGTACCGACCTCAACTTTTCCAGTTAAAATATAGAGTTTGGGATATACTCTCCATATAAGAAGACAACACCTGGCGTATAAGACAACACCCAACTTTTGATTTTCCTGGGTTAAAAAGTAGTCTTATATGCCAGAATATACTGTACTTGAAATGAAAACATCTACCTGTTGCAGAGAGTACAGTTAAGTGCAGGTTGAAAAAAAAAGTGCTGGATTTATTTTAAGAAAGTAGCCAAAGGTTATTTACCTCACATTTGTTAACTTGCACACATGTCAGTCACCCTTAATGTTAATTCAGGTATGCTTGTGGTGTCATCTAGTGAGCCTGAACCTGTGGAACAGTTTCTAAAGTTATCCCAGGAGCAACATCGAATTCAGCATAGTAATGAATATTCTTATCCAAAATGGTTTATTCCAAACACCCTGAAATACTACGTGTTGCTGCATGATGTGAGTGTAGGAGAGGAACAGAGGTGAGTAGAATTGTATAAGTGATGTCACTGACACTTATAAAGCTTTTGAAATGCTGGTTTAACACTTTTGACCAGGATATATATAATCCACAATAATTCAGTGGTATCTAAGAGGAACAAGCACATACATTTTCCAAAATAACTTGCTAAGATAGCATAAAATAAGAAAGGACAGTTGGTTTTAAGTGAATAAATGAACCTGAACCTGAATTTTTAGACTTGTTCTAGATAAATGTGATTGTGGGGGTGCAATTTGCCCATCTCAGCTAAAGCAACTCTTGCTAAGCTGAAGCAATTAGGTCAAAGGATACATTCCTGGGTCACTGTAACTTTCCTAATATCTCTCTCAAGGAAGTCATAATATAAGCACAGTACATGTAAACAATGTACAACATCCAAGGATGCTGACACGAGCTGTACACATGCATAAGCAATCCTCAGAGACAGGCTTCTTTTGTTTCCTGAGTAACACCATATATGGCATTTCCTATGTAGCACTATCCTTGCATTTAGGCTGTTATAACTGGTTATATACTGGTTCTGTCCAGTCCTCTTGTTGTAACCAAATATGGGTTTCCTGAGGGTACTTTTCCATTGTTCAGAGAAAACTGTATAAAAGCCTTGGCATGTGTTAATAAAATGGGCTTACTTCTTTCACTTGGCAACCATCCTGCGTGTGAGTCCTAATTTGTTGCTACATGTGATCCTTTTGACTCTTGTCAAAAAGCTGCTTCAGAAAAATATGCTAGATTTCAACATGGACACATGAGTTGTTTAATGACTAAGAAAGTAAAAGGCCTGATAGTTTGATATTTATTGGGTGTTTTTCCACTGTCACTAGAAGTACCCATTAAGTACCCATTAATGGGTGCAAAAATACCATTTAGTACCCATTAATGGGTACTTAATGGTACTTCTAGTGACAGTGGAAAAACACCCATTATTAAACTATTTGTTGTTGGATACAACAGATGTGTATATTTTGTTATTTTTTTGTTTTATATTATTGGACTTTATTAATGTTAGTTTGGTTCTTTTTTTAAAGATTTAATAAGGTTGGTGTGTCTTGGTGAAATTTTCATTTAAGATATGCCTATTTTGTTAGTAGCAATGACTCACCAATCAGAGGAAACCATGCTATCTTCTAAAAAGCGTTCATGTTAGAACACGTGTGCCATTATGGCCTTTTGATTTCAAGTACAGATATTTCATGGACGTCGTAGGGAAAATAAGACTTGCTCAGCCATTTAAAATAATAGCTTGTTCTAAAATACTGGGTATGACTCAGAGTTGTGGATATGCAACAAAGTTAGAGGAAGGTTTATTTCATTGGCCTTAAAAATATTCTGTGAGGTTTCACTTGGAGACATTTCCTTTATCGACTTTTTTCAGAAATTTCTTTTTTGTTTGTCATTTGTCAGTTTGCCTTATTCAGCAAGATTCCCTAGGTCTTAGTTTTCTTCATCTTTTGTCCATACCATATTCACTTTTTAATAAGCAGTTGTCTGTATCAATATTTGAGAGTAAACAAGCCTCATGTCATGGTTGCTGTGTATGAGTAAATCCTGTTAGTTTAGCACCTTGCTGATTGTCGTGTACTATAAAGGAGGGGAAAAAGCCCTTGGCTTAGCATTATGGATCATGGCTTATTTTGTTTTCTCCAAAAAACAACAACCAAAGAAGAAAACATTTACAGTTTTGAAGATGTGTTTTGATTCACAGTTGTGATTTATTTAAACTTTCTTAAGTTGTGATCCATGATTTTGATCTAACATCATGTTAAAGATTGCAGTATCCTTCGTCCCAGAGAAGTGGAATTGGTGTAATGAAATGAAAATGTTAAATGGTTTACATCTTACCTTGATATATACATTTAGTCTTTATTAAAATTTTGTAGATACAATGATGGAAGAAGCTTATATGTTGAGCAGACATTTGTTTGAGAGTACTCATGCAGTGTTTTATCAACCCCACAGGGCTGAGTCAATTTATGAAGAGATGAAACAAAGATATGGGACTCAGGGGTGCTATTTGCTTAAGATAAATTCTCGTGTGTCTAGTCGAGGAGCTGATGAGCAGATTCCTGATCCTTGGAGTCAGTACCTCCAAAAAAACAGTATAAATACCCAGGTACATTTTAAAGCGTTTGGTGTTATAATTGTATTCCTATATTATTCTGTAGTTTTTCTTCAAAGCTATTCCAACTTCTACACTGGAATAGAACTACAAATTGTTACCTTATTTTATTGGATTTGCATAATTGGTTACGATTGGTCAGCAACATAGTTACCCCAATAAATTCTGCTGTCTGAAGTTAAAAGCAAAATGCTATTCCTTTCTTTTTCTAGATACAAAAGATAACACTTGAATTTTGTATCAAAACTGATGAAAAGGAAGCATACTAGCTTAGACATACTAACTTGCACAGTGCAGGTCCCATGATACTTCCTTTTACTAAGAGAGGAGTCTCTTCTGCCTGATGTTGGGCCTGGTTCTGGTTTCCATGAAGCAAAGATACTAAACTCTAGGCTTAGTCTGCAAAAGCTCATGCTGCCAACTTCTTTCTCACATTAGTCTCCAAGATGCTACTAGATCCCCTTTTCTCATTTTTGCTTTGCCAAACTTCCACTAGCTGTCCTGTCTGAACCTGTTCATTAAAACCCATTCATTATCTGCTATAGGAGCTATCAGCTAAAATCACATGGAAATTTTTTTTTTGTTGTTGTTGTTCAGAGGCAGTGGAGAACTTTAGAATCTAAGATAATGAGTCTCTACAATTATATATTACTAGTAAGTCTCATAGATATTTGACTGGTCTGTTTTCAGTAAAGTTAGAATATTAATGTAACATCAGAACTGAATTCTGATAGAAATTTATAATGAAACTTCTTTTGTATGCTCCATCCTGACAGGAACCCTATGAAGATGGCCCATATACAATAATTTCAAATAAGAATTCTGATAATTTTATACCACTGGATGGTTTAGGCAATGATTCCAAAGGTAAATGTCTATTTTATAACTAAAGGACCTTTGTTTTAACTTAAACTTCGGTATGCCCTATTTCAGTCATGCCAGAAAACTAAATGGATGTTAAATATAACATTTTGCTCTTGTAACAATGTGACATGAAGTGCAAATTTTTATTATGAGCTTGTTAGGTTTGTTAAACAAATTCCAGTTATATGAAGTGTTCCACATTTAAGAAACAGCTGTATAGGAAAGCTGTGGATTCCTGAAAGAATAATTGATAAGCTAGTGAAAAGATTGTCATTGTGCTTGTGAGAAAATGGGGTTTAGATTCACAAGCTTCCAAGAATATAGTAGACCTTTCCAAGGGTGTTTTTCCACTGTCACTAGAAGTACCCATTAAGTACCCATTAATGGGTACAAAAATGCCAATACATACCCATTAATGGGTACTTAATGCGTACTTTTAGTGACAGTGGAAAAACACCCCAAGTGTCTCAAACTCTTTAGCAAGTGGTATAACCAGAAATGCCATAAAGCCAGAGCTCTCCTACCTTTGGCGACTAAGAGCCATGAAGTTAATCAAGACTTTTAAGGAATAAATAACAAAACAGGGCAAAAGCAGTGATATATTTAGCCAGGAGGGTCTGGGCACTTGCAGAATCCTCTGGACGGAGCAAAAGTGAACCAAGTATCTCTCATTTGCCTTCGCTACCTTGCTGGAGGATTATCTTCAGGGGGGCAGCTTCAGGCTTTTCTGAAAGAGGGACCACCTGCATGTTCTTCACCAGAGACAAAGAAAGTGATCTTTAGGCATGGAATTCTTCTTGGATGCTGCTCTTGGGAACCTAATGATTTAAGCTTCAACTGGTCATATATTGAACTTTTGATTCTACTTCCTAATGCTACCCGCATCCTCTAGCTTGCTGAAGAGGTCTCTGAAACAAGGATGCATAAGCAAAAATTTTTATGGAAAGGTGTTTGTCTTCAGGCTGTTTACCTGGTGAATCCTGCTCTTGGGCACCCATACACCTTAAATGTGACTAGCTGCATGCGCCTCACAAAACCAATCTGTAGGACACCAGTTCTAGAGGAGTTGGCAAAGGACTCTAGTGACTTACCTGGAAGTTCAAGAACCCTAAGGAAGAGACAGTGAAGCAGAATTGTCAATAGTCACTGCTGATGCAAAATGGTTTGTTTTCCCAACAATTAAATCCTATACAATTTCCCATTTGCAGATATGTGAACACAAAGTTATAAAAATTGTGAGTAACAAGAGATGGCTCTCCTTAACATAGTAATAAAGCTTCCTTGGGATTTAGAAAAAGGGTTGAATATGTAATTTCGCAAGTATTGTGTTAATCTACATATTTTGTACTTCAGACACAGTGATAATGCCTGGAAATGATATCGTTGCACAAAAAGGAAATCTGAAGTAGGCTTATATGTAAACAAGGGTTTTTCTCTGAAATGCCAGTGAGAGGCACAGCTGGCTATGTCTTTTGTCCTATTTTGTGTCAGTTACAGGGTGCTCTTGCACTATAATTGTGCCATTCATATTACTTTTTAAGCAGTGTCTTCTTTGAACAATGTACAGTTAACACGGTCTGGAAGTCAATCATAGTGATAGTTCAATATATGCAAAATAATGTTTAGAGAAACAAGGGAGTAAATATGATTCATATATGTAAAAATTATTAATTTAATCTAGTTTAGTGAATAAACTTTGATTTTTTTTTTAAATAGATGGATTATCAAATAACTTTAAGGCTCATCCACTTCAGCTTGATCACACTAGCAACATTAGTTGTTTTGATGGTACTGATTATATAAAACCAAGTGCATCCATGGGTGAAACAAAGAAATCAACTACATGGACACCTCATGGCATTTGTTTGACTCTCACTGATCATGATCGAATTCGGCAGTTCATACAAGAATTCACTTTTCGAGGGCTTTTACCACATATAGAAAAAACTATCAGACAACTTAATGATCAGGTAAGTTGCTCCCATTCTGAACTTCTCTCTGTTTGCTTAGCTGATAAACTCGGAAAGCTTCATTTTAGATTATATGCAGTACACATATCACCACTAGGTGATACATTTATTGGAGCTTATTCTCAAGCTTGCTAAGCTTTTTAATACATGTATGGAAGGAGTGTAATAATCCAATGCGTTACATATTTTTGGGTCTCTGACTTTTGGTATGAAACTCAGGTCAGCCACTGTCATCATGAGACAAAATAGCTGTAGAAGAATGGGGAATGGCCTGCTTCCCCAGGTATATATGGAAATAATTTTTATGAGTTTTAAAATTTTTTGCGTTCTTACTGATAAAGTCTTCTCTACTTACAAGGTATTATCAAATAATGCTGTTTAAAATATCCTTCCGGTATTTAAATTGAGTTCTCACAACTCTTGAATGATGTTTCATTTGGAAATAAATTTACATTTTTTAAAGTATGAAGTCATCTAGAAGAGGATTTTAAAATATTGTACTGTAAGCTGAGTGTCTCTAAAGGCCATTATCAGGGAGTTGAACAGATTCACGTTTTGCCTTTTTCTTCTGCTTGACAATGTCCAGAAGCAACTGGGGCGCCACTGTATGAGACAGGCAGATGGACAGTGGCTTGGTCCAGTAGGGCTCCTTTTATATTCTTATTTATGTTGCCTTCATAGCACTATTGCAAATACAAGGGAGAGTTCCGAGCAAGTACTAGATTTCATATTAACAAAATCGTGTCTGCTGTTAACTTCTGTTATTGAAATAAATATTTTCTCTATATGGTATAAATGATTTATTATTTAATTTTAAAAACCTGAGGTGTGTAGTTCAGTACAAGATGAATGAGTTTTTCTGGAAAAAAAATTGTAGTTTGGCTATTTCTGTTAGTTAACTCTCTCATCACAGGCTGATGATCTGAGCAAATAAACAATCATTGGTGGTCTACCATTGAAAATGTTTTTTTAGCCCAATGAAAGCTCACGTGTGTGAGAGCATTTTTTTTTCTAATTTCCTTTTGTCACTAAAGTTTACCTCCATTTCTGTTCAGGAGGTATAGAGGTCCTTAGGAAATGTTATGGGAAGCTTCATTGGGAAGAAAAAAAGCACCCCTACCCTTCTATTTACAGAAACAGTGTACCGGATATACCTTTTATGACTTCAAAGATAGCATTGGATTCAGCATTGAATCCAACTTTAGTTCCTACCCACATTTTTTTTTCAAAAATATCCCATTTAGTAGGAAATATATCTAAGGACAAAGACTTTAGTGCTAGACTCTTCCATCTTTTCTGGGTTTTAACTACCCTGAAAATATCTTGCAAAGACTTTGCCATAGTATAGAGTCTCACTGTGCAAAGAAAACTTCCTTTTTTACAACTAACCATTAATGGTGTTTAAATATCCCTGGGACCATGACACAGTGTGTACAGTCTTAAAGGTGCACTTTATGCCACTTCTATTAGACTTGTACCTTTTAACTTTTTTATGTCTAAAGAGAAAGTGTTCATAAATCTTAATTCAATTTAAGAAAAAAAAGCTTTCACCACTTGCTCTCTGGTTCCGGGAAAATGTTCATTTTGCTATTTTTTAAATAGTTCATCAGTTCTCAAAGTTTTACATGCACAGAGTTAATTCATAGTTGCAGATTTAACCATAGTGTATGAAATTCTTGGCAAATTTATGCTTTTTTAAGTAGATGCCTTTAAGTGCAACATTTCTTAAGCTTCTTCATTCAATTTAGAGTTACCACTTTCAGCAGTACCACCCATCTCAGGTGGAAGTTCAACCTTTCTACATATGTAAATGCTGGAAAAGATTATATTGATGTTAGCTTCAGGCTTAGTGATTTTGTTAACTCTTTCAGTTATAAACTGTGATGCAATTCTGTGATTATATAACATCTTTATCTTATTTTTCAGTTAATATCCAGGAAAGGTCTGAGTCGGTCATTATTCTCTGCAACAAAAAAATGGTTTAGTGGTGGTAAAGTTCCAGAAAAGAGCATCAATGAACTTAAAAGCACTTCAGGCTTGTTGTGAGTAGATCTCCTAAGAATGGAACATACTCAGCTTGTGCTACATTATGTTTTACTGTTTTTCATATATATCCTTGCTATTTCTCTTGGGATTTAGTAGTGCAGGAATTGTAAACATGGTGCCTGAGAGTGCTATGGCACCCAGGGGAATTATGAGTTGATAAAGGTTATTGTTCGTAGCATGTTCTCAAAATACCATGTGTACTCACAGACACAGAGAAGCCTAGAAACAGTGGTTCCTACCTTCAGAACAGGCCAGTTCTTCTGAGGAAGCCTACAGTGAATAGGTGAAACTCGTGTAAAAATTGGGACTTATAAAGATTGGGACTTTTATGACAGTTTTTTTTTGTGTTAGTTTCCCCCTCTTTATAGTTTTGTAGTTTTTCAAGTATTTTTAGCATGACTGTTTTACCTGGAAACTACTCCAACCATCGTACTGTACCAAGTCACGAAAACCTTAGTTTACATAGCCAGTTACTTTCTTATCCAAGGTGAAGCTGGTAACCATGTAGTTTCACAAGAACAAATTGCAAGTTAGGGCAGCCTTCACAATTGCCCAGTTATGAATATGCAAATTATACAAATGTGAAATCTGTGAATACGAAGGGACACTGTGCTTCACTTAGAGCATCCTGAGGCTTCTGGTTTATAACTTTGGGAAGAAAGTTGGACCTTGTAGTATTTTTTCTTCTGATTGTTTTTTACTTTGTCCTATATTTTTAGGTACCCTCCTGAAGCACCAGAACTTCAGATAAGAAAAATGGCTGACTTATGCTTCTTGGTACAGCATTATGAACTTGCATACAGCTGTTATCATACAGCAAAGAAAGATTTCTTAAATGATCAAGCCATGCTTTATGCAGCAGGAGCACTGGTTGGTACATTAGAATGTTGTTTTGAAAATGTACATACATTTACTGCTTTATTTTTAAATTATCATTTTACAAGAGTTTCTAGTGAATGTTAATTAAGAGAAAACTTCTGATCAATTCAGACTGATTTTTTCGTGATTTTACAGACCCATTCAAAGTGAGCTAATTTTCAAAACTCTGAAAGTTAATGGTTCTAGTGAAAAGTGTATGATATGAGAATTAGTTTCAATTCAAAGCCTGATTTTTTTCTCTTTGAAGTCAAGGCTTTTATTTGTTCAAACAAGGCTCTGAATACACTGTGTGTATTTGCCCCATCATTTTCTCCTGTACCAGCAGATGAAAGTTTGTATTGTTGTTGGATGACAACTGGTTTTGTTACCTTATGTGGAAACAAAATGTTAGGTAGGTGGAATTTTTGTGCAAAGCCTGGCAGCTAGACTGCTTCCCTTATGAAAAGCATGTGATATCTTTGCTTAGACAACTAAATGGATTGCCCTTTTCCTACTGGCCTAAATTTAATGTTTTTTTAGTGTAGCCAAAATGGGGGCAGGTTACTTCAGTCAGAAGAGCTATCTGGTATCAACCGGGGGAAACCTTTTTAACTCCATCATTCATCTTATGGGATCACCTTCCTCTTGCATTAAGGAAAGCAGGGACTCTTTGGCTTTGCATGAAGCAGATTCATTCATTCAAGCAATTTGCTGGTCCTTAGTCTCTAACCACTGGATTTTGTTTTCAGGCTTTTGATGCAACTGTAAGTACTTTGAAGGATTAACTTTATTTTAATTGTAGGTTGCTATTGCTTGTTTTGTATGGATTCTTCTAAATATATCTTGTTTCATTCTTTTTCATGGACTCATGTTGACTTGTGCTTGATCATGTTTCTTGCTTGCTGATTTTCCATCTGTTTCTATAGAACGTATAGTTTTCTGCTGGTTTCTTTGGAAAGCTGCAAATGTAGATTTTCTCACATGATGTGAATCATCTTAGCTCCACACAACATAGCTATGACAACCAAATGTAGTTGACATCTAAGAGAGTAGCTGTACGTATGTAGTTCTACCTTGCAGTGTTTGTGTTTAAGTCTTCATTGCAGAAGAACTTTTTACAATATTTATTTTGCAGGAAATGGCAGCAGTGTCAGCTTTTCTTCAGCCAGGGGCACCTAGGCCGTATCCTGCTCATTATATGGATACTGCAATTCAAACATATAGAGATATTTGCAAGTAGGTGTGATTACTTGTCTTAATATTTTCTAAGTATGAGTTAATGTCTTAGTATTTTCAGTTTTCAATAGTAAGATACAATTATTCTGCAAAATATCAAAGTGGTATTTTGAATAAAATGATTTTGAATGAAATTATTTTAATTAGCTAGGCAAAATTCAGTTGCACCAAAATTACTTTTGGCCTTCTCAAGAAGAAAGCATATAATAAATTGCAATGCACTTTTATAAGCTCTCCAATCTGCACTGGTTGTTAAGGCAAACTGTTGACTTCATGTTTTGTCAGGTTTCTACTAAAGAACAATATCTAGTTAGATCCTGTATAGGTATCCTATGTTTATTTGTATTTCATATATATCTTTTAAATAACAAGCTGGCATTTTTTTTTCAGTCATCCTCAAATCTTCAAATTATTGCAAATGTGACAAATTCATGTACTTAATCTGTCAGGCATAGTTTGTCAAGTATGTTACAACATAAATAATGGATCTTAAATTTCATGTCTTTTAGGAACATGATGCTTGCAGAGAGGTGTGTGTTACTCAGTGCTGAAATTTTAAAAAGCCAGAGTAAATATTCAGAGGCAGCTGCTCTCCTGATACGTTTAACCAGTGAGGTAAATGCACTTCAAAAGGCTTTAAAACTATAATTTTGTAGGTAGGAAAATGGCATAATGACTACTGTGCTAGCATTACATATTCACCTATAGTTCATGTGCTTTTTAAAGTAAGTTATTTTTCCATTTCTCATTTGCATATGTTAATTTATCGAACCACATTAATGGCCATTAAATGAGTTGTGTATACATTGGAAGATCATAGAATGCCACTTGAAAAAACCCAAATTTCTAACATACCTACCCCTGAAGTTACCATTGGGTCCCAAGGGTGGACATTGTTCCAAACATGCCTCGTTGCTAATCTTTAGCACTCTAAAAGCAGCGGGAAGCACTACTGGTGTTCAATCCTTTTGTTTTATTTTCTAGGTGTGGGGTATACCCTCTTCTCGCCCTTCCCGAACACCAATGTGATATTCTTGAAATTATCTTCAGAGATATTCATAGAGATTTTTATTGGTTATGTGCTGCAGTAGAGTACACAAAGTAGAGCAGATTATATGTTTGGCACATTTTTGAATGTGGAACAAAAACACATAAATGGAAACACAAGCAAAAGCTAAATGGATTCCCTATACAAGGAAAGAAGGGGTGGGAGACTTTGCAGGTCTTGATGGGTGTTTTTCCACTGGCAGAAAGTACCCATTTTAGCACCCATTAAGGACCCATTTGGCTGAGAGCCGGATGACCCCATTTCCACCACGGAACCCATTAGGGACACATCTGTTTCCGTCACAGCTTGGGAAATCCAGATCATATGGGTCCTTCAGGATCTATAATCCGGATTTCCGGTATACCCTTAATGGGGTCTATAATGCGGTCTTCAGCCATAAATTCCAGATTATAGGGAGCCTGTTTCCACTGCAGTTGGGCAGTGGGGTCAAGAGGAGGCTCGGGGGGGGGCACCCATGGGTGGTGCCCCAAAGTTAAAACTCCGAAGTCATTCTGAAGTAGCCTTTGGAGATTAGCAAAGGCTTCGAAGAGGGGTTTCTGCAAAGCCTGTGCTAATCTCCAAAGACAACTTCGGAATGACTTTGGAATGATTTTGGAGGGACTTGGGAGTCTTTGCTAATCTCTGAAGGCAGCTTCGGAGATTGCACCCCCTGTCCCCCAAAACACCAAGGGTGACAGGCAGACCCCTTGTGGGTAGATCCGAATTTGCAAATGGGTGCTCTGGTGTTTCCACAGCAGGCAGCCTAGCACCCATTGCTATTGGGTGTTTGACCACCCATGGGTACTTCACTTAATCTGGATCTACAAGATCTGGATTAAGGGAAGTACCCATTCCTTAGATCCGGAATAAAGGAGCGCGGTGGAAAAACACCCATTGTTGTGGTTAGACTTTTAGATTAGGACTTGGGAATCTCATGGTCAATTCTCCTTTTGGCTATGGAAACCCAGTGGTAGACCTTGAAAAAGTATCTATTTCTCAGCCAAACTTATTCCACTGGAATTTTGTGTGGATAAACTGGAGTACAGAACAATGTGTAGTGCTTTGAGGTGTTTGGAAAAAATATGAGATAGAAATGCAGTGAATATGCAAACAAGAGAATATTGGGATGCAATATTTATTTGGGATAATTTAAGGATCGTTCTCGCCTTATAATCAAGACTATCAGATTGACTTGTGCAAATGAAGCTTTCTTGCCATTTACCTAAGAACATAAGAGAAGCCTTGCTGCATCAGGCCACAGCCCATCTAGTCCAGCATCCTGTTGCACACAGTGGCCCACCAAATGCTCATAGGCATCTCAAGCAGAGACAAGGACAAACCTATTCCTGCTCTAGAATCCCAGCAAATGGCCTTAGAAGCGCCCCCCCCCCCAAGCCTGAAAGATGCACCTAGACATTCATTCTAGTAGCCATTGATACATCTGTCGTCCATAAATTTGTCTAACCCCTACCTAAAAGCCATCTAGACTGGTAGCTGTCACCACCTCTTCCGGCAGCACATTCCATAAACTGATGACCTCTGGGTGAAGAAATACTTCCCTTTGTCGGATCTGACTCTCCTACCCATCAGCTTCATAGAATGCCCCCTGGTTCTAGTATTGTGTGATAGAGAAAAGAAATTTTCTCTATCCACCTTTTCTATACCATGCCTAATTTTATATACTTCAATCAGGTTCCCTCTTAAACGCCGTCTCTCCAGACTGAAGAGGCCTAGACGTTGCAGCCTGGTTTCGTAAGGGAGGTGTTCCAGTATGTTTTACAGATATACTCCCCTTTCTGACCAAAGATATAACCAATCCAGTACTGCTGGCACAAGCCACACCAAACAAAGTCTCTATCAGCACAGCTGACAAAGCACAATTTTTTTCCAGAAAGTATGTGGAAGTCCCATACTTCCTTAAATCTGGCACAAAAGTAAGATAGTCTGACAGCATACTAGCAGAGCATCAGACCTATATGCCAGTCCAAGCCCTTTTCAATTGCATGCCCGCTTTTAAAGTTTGTCTGGCATCTCTCTTAATCTTGGAAACAGGATATTCAGTTGGCTTGTTATTTAGCAGAAATGAGTAGCATCACCCAGCTTTGTATACTTGAAATCAGACTTCGAAGCCAAGACAATGTCCTTTGAAGGAGGTCATGGTGTCTTCAGTGATTCCACTGTTTTTCCAGCTGTAGCCTGCAAATTGTTGATTAGATACTTGACAAGTATGCATTGTGTATGAACCTGCACACATATGAATGTCCGAATAATTTAAACAAATAGGTCAAATTCAAAATTTGAGTCAAAACTTTCAATTTAAGGACATTTGATTCTAATTCAAATGTCAAAATTGGGCCAATTTGATCAAATTTCAAATTCATTCGAATATTCATGCACATCCCTAGCTATTACAGCTCAGTAAAGAATTGCTCCTACCAGCATGCTGTAAAGGAGATCTCATAGGCAAGAATGCCTGAGTCAGTTTGTGTTTTTAGCTATGTTATGAGGGCTTGATTGGTGCAGTAGGAGTTTGCACTACTGGAATGTTACCTGCCCAGAGACCTTCGGGTATGGGGCGGGATAGAAATGTAAAATAAATAAATAAATGTCTGAGGGGAACTAGTCTGGAATGAAGAAGTGCTCCCCGATTATGCATAAAAATTCACAATCAGTCTTCCTTAGGATCATTCTAGTATGTATCAAGGACCCAGACTTGGATAGTCAGGGTATGTTATTTGATCCTTTGTTCTTGGATACCAGGGATTTGGTTAAGTCGGTGCATCTAAAAGTTTGATCTTTATTTGTTTTTCAATAGTGTTTGTGTACAAGTCAAATCTAGTACATTTACGATGGATCTATGACTTTCAGGAATTGTCAGACAATTGAAAGAGTAGAAAGCTGTTTTGTTTGTGGTTTTTAGGGGGCGGATGGTCCTCACCCTTGCCACAGTAATGGCACAAGAAGGCTCAGAAGCAATGTGGGCAGCAAGGAAGGTCATCAAGAACACTAGTGTACTGTCAGACTTTATTCTCGGGACTTCTTTCTGATGATGTTATTTTGGACTGTAGCTAAGAAGCCTAGTTCTAAAACAGTGGCATATGTTTAGCAGTGTAATGAGTAGAACAAAGGGGCTTTCCTGCAAGATAATGACAAGTGTGGTTTTCAGGTCTTGGATGGGGGAATCCTGCTTGAATGTATCACAGCAAAGATAAGGGAGGAGAAAGAATGTTGGCCTAACGTTAAGTACTCCAGATTCTCGTGCTTTTATTACTCCAGAGAAATCCTGCAGTGTTATAGCCAGTTGACTGAGTTACAAAATAAGGGCCAGCCTGTTAAGAATGTGCTTTGCTAAAAGCATCTTGTAAACTTATCTAGTTTGTATCACTATATACATGCTTTCAGTTTTCTAAGCTGATCATACAGTAAACATTGGGGAAAGAGAGGTTTGTCATGTTTGTTTTATCCTGGTTTTGTAGACACGTTTTGGGAGCACCAGAGTGAGCTTAAAATATTTAGGATTTTTTTTCTTCCATAGATCTTTTCCCCTATTTAATCAAAATGTTAAAGCTTATGTTCTTTCTTTAACTTTTTTATTGAAAAACGGCAGCAGAGCGCTTGGATGGGAATGGTGAGTGTTAGAAATGTCGGTCTTAGTAGCTGGAGGATTTAGATAGTGCTTCAAATCTGTTGTTGTTTGTCTGTATAATAATCTGTTTTGATGTTTGGGTACTACTTAGAATAGCAGTGTAAATATGTGTGAAAATGGCCCTCAAAGTATTGCTTTCCTCATTAGATTGCAGATTTCATTTGCTGAACTGTTGGTAAATGAGTATTTGGAGGAACTAAAGAATATATGATGACCCCTAAATACAGGAGAAGAGTATCCTAGTGAAAGTTTGCAGTTGCTTATTTTTTAGCTTTAGCACTATTTCCATTGATTATTAAGCATTTTCTGTAGGATTGATTCACTGTCCGTTTAAATTTCCAGTATTTGATTTTGATTTGATTTTCAAAAATGATCATGGATAATTTTAGCAAGAACATTCTTTACTTTGTCAGATGCATATTTGCATTCATCATCAGTCTTTTGTGTTCCCTTAGTAATGGTATTTGAATTTCTGCTTCATTGTAGATAGCTGCAGTTGAATTTAGATGCAACATATTACATTAAAAGTGCACTGTCAGTAAAACAAAAGGCCCTTCATCATCTTCAGTTTCTCTAGTGATATTTTTACTGCTACACTTAGTCGGTTAATTGTAACTTATCTCTCACCACTCATTGATTTTAATAGGATTCAGATCTTCGCAGTGCTTTGTTGCTGGAGCAAGCTGCTCATTGTTTTATAAACATGAAAACTCCCATGGTTAGAAAATTTGCCTTTCATATGATACTGGCTGGCCACAGATACAGTAAAGCAGGACAGGTAAGTTCTTTGATTAATATTTTTAGCGTTTTAAAAAAACCATTAAAAATAAAAAAAATATTATTTTCTAGTAGAAATGTATAGTCCAAATCACTTGACTTGTGATTCGGCAATATTTTGTACTTTTAAAAAAAACTTCCAGTTTTCTGTGGCAGTCAGGGTTCATACTTGATCAAATTATATCTAATATGGAGTGAAATTTGCATCATGAGAAGAAACATTTAATAGGTATTAAATGAGAAAATCTTACCTTGCACTGACTCTTACACGTTTCAACATTATGAATCAAACAATGGGTAGCTGTGGTGTCTAGGTTGACTGTCGTTGTCATCTCCCTGTTCAGTGTGAAAAAGAGACCTAGAAAGGTTGAAAACAATCAACAAGAGGCCCATTCCAAAAGGCTAATTAAACTGTTTAGAATCTGAGCTGAGATTAGTAAATTGTTACTTACGTGAAGGTTTGTTCTCTGTTAATGGCAGTGGGATCTTATGATAAGGGTATCAGCCTGCCACTAGCCAGATGACGGAGAGGGGGCACTCTACTTGATATAAATTGTCCTGCTCCTCACTCCCAGTCCACCTTGGTCACGCTAGCCAGGCAACCACGCTAAAATCTCATTGGCCAGAGGCTCCGGTTCTGAGGAGGCATTATCGGGTAGGCCTCACCCAAAACAGGCTCCACCTTGCGCCTTGAGCTTTTGGTATCTGGTTTTGGGGTTCAGTGGATTCTCTAACCTTACAACTCCCCTTCTTTTGGGGGAAGACCATTATAAATTCCCACCTGCCTGCCATTTTTCAAGCACTCACAGGCTCATGGTTCTGTTAGGATCCGTTCCCTGGGAGCATCCTACTCACCCAAAATTCATGTCCCTGTTAAGGCACAGTTGGCGGCTCCTTTTTCCCTGCCCTTTTTTCTCTGAAAAATAACACTCTATTACCTCCGTTAGAGTCCTTCATGGTGTTCGCAAAAGCTCCAGGCGCATGGTGAATTGACTTTTATGCTAACTGTAAAGCGTTCTTGTAGTTTTCCTTAAGATTATTGCTATCAAAATATTCTATGCAATTTAGTAAACCGACGGGTGACTGGAGTCAGATAAATAGTACGTTGCAAATATTTTATGTTTGAAAATGAAATAAATTGCTTAGATGGTAGTTATTTTTCCAATTGATGCTTTTTGTATCAGCATAAGAGTAATCGTAAAAGGCTAGTTAAAAAAGTGTGTTCAGATTAAGAAAGATTGTTCTGTGTTTGTTGGGCTTTTACTATTTCAATTTAAATAGATTGGTATGTCATGGTCTTTGTTCCAAAATTTCATCTTGCAGAAGAAGCATGCATTACGATGTTACTGTCAAGCTATGCAAGTTTATAAAGGGAAAGGATGGTCACTTGCGGAAGATCATATAAACTTCACCATAGGTCGCCAGTCTTTCACGCTTCGCCAACTTGACAATGCTGTATCTGCCTTCAGGCATATTTTAATCAATGACAGCAAACAGACTGCTGCTCAGCAAGGGGCGTTCCTCCGAGAATATCTTTACGTTTATAGGGTAAGATGCTAGTTAGTGGACTTTTTGCTGTTAATAAGAATTCCACGGTAGTCTTCAGAGCTTTTCCTTCTTGATCTTTATAGTTTACGTAGTTGATCTGGAGGTCTATTTAGTGTTCAAATTTTATTTTATTAACTTTAAATTATGTTGTTTTTATATATTGTAAGTTTTAATGTTTTTCCATATTGTGATAATGTTTGGCTATAAAAATTTAGTAGATAAGAAAAATAAATTATCTAATGCTTAATGTACAGCACTCAAATCTAGCTCTAAATACTTTGCCATCTGAAGCAGAAAGTCCAAATCACATCTTTTATTTTCTGTTTATAAAGATATACTCCCAGATTCCTTTGTGTAAGCCCCATCATTTTGATGTGTGTTTGTCCCCTGCATTACTCTCTCAGTTTGCAAAATGTAAACTTAATATTGTGAAGGGGTGATACTTGTGATTAAATTGTAGTAAATAATTATAAAAGAAAATAAGTGAGTCCTTTGGTAGAGATATTGAGATCTTTGTAGTAGGAAAGCGAGGCTGCAGTTGTGTCATTGTTCCATTTCATATGACCCATTTCCCAAATGTTGATTGATCTCTGCTGTCCTTTCTTACAGAACGTTAGTCAACTCTCACCTGATGGACCTTTGCCACAGCTTCCTTTGCCTTATATTAACAGTGCTGCAACCCGGGTATTCTTTGGACATGACAGAAGGCCAGCAGAAGGTTAATACACATCTTAATCACTTCTTGAACTGTTTCAGTTAAACCAAAAACAAAGACAACAAGCTAATAAAAATAGCATATAATAAAAATTAGGGTTGGAGTTAAACATGCAACAAATTAAGATGATGGACTGCTGAACAAATAGAACAGAGTGTATTACTTCATACTCCAGGTGAATAATAATTGCGTCAAGCATGACCAATTCAAAAACGTGAGAGAACTAACACTTCAGGGTGGTAGATTCAAGCTGTCCTTCTCATTTGTTGGTGTTTTGTGTTATCATTTTTGTATGTTTGAATTAAAACTATCGATAGCCAGAATTGTAAATAAGATGTATAGCAAATATTGAGGTGGACACAAGATTACTTTCAAATATTGCTGACATTAAGAAAAATACAACTTGCAGTATAATGCTTGAACCCCTATGATTTTGAATATCTAATGCAAGTACCACCAGGGGGCGAGAAGACCTGGGAATACAAGGTCCTCGCTTGAATTCTGAAGTCTTATCCACTCAACTGCTTCTTCTGTCCAGGCAGTAGATGTTGGAGCTCTGAAGGTTTCTATTTGTCAGAGATGCCTTCAGAGCCATCAGAGTATCCTCAGTTGGTGCCTTTGTTGACCTCTGACTATAATTTTTCTTAAGTTTGTCTTTAAAATATTTTCTCCTACATGTTTATATTAATTATTTTTTAAAAATAAACTTTTAGGCTTTAATAGTCGAACTGGTTTTAAGCCTAATTATTTTACTCTGCTGGCCAGAGTTGAAATATTATTTAGTTTCGTTTATTCATAGGCACTTGAACTCACATTCTCTAGAGCTAGAAATTAGCACCTTCTGATGGTTGGTGGTGCTCTGGTACAATATCCCTGAGGAATGAGGAATTACTACCAAAAAAGAAACAGCAACCATATGAGCATGCATTGTTGTCTCTAGATCACAGCCATTGTTTTAAACTATTATCTTTTCTATATAAAAAGCTTATACATTGAAAAATATTTAATTAGTGGATACCTGTTGACAACATGGTTGCCACACTAATTAACTGATGTTCTCCTATTCTTCTGTTCTCAATTATACTGTTTTTGTAATTTGTTTGGATTTCTGATCCTTTTCCTTCAAAAAAATAGCCTGTTTTTGGAAGAGTGTCTATAAAGTAACATCATCCAACTTCATGTCATAATACAAAGTGAGATGGGTCATAATACAGTTGTTCCAATCGCTCATGTACTAAAGTGATTGTGAATTTGTTATTCATTCACTAGGTGAAAAACAGGCAGCAACACATGTAAGCCTTGATCAGGAATATGATTCAGAGTTTTCACAACAGTGGAAGGAACTTGAAGAGCAAGTTGTGGCTACAGCTAACAAAGGCACAACACTTCCTAATTTTCACCCAACACAGTATTGCTTGAACAAATATTCAGATAACTCCAGGTTTCCCCTTGCTGTGGTAGAAGGTAAATTTTCTATACAAATATATATGTATCTATATTTGCATTTTATTTTATATTGCTTATAAGTTGTTTGCAAGTTAGATAAAATAAATTTACGGTAACTACAATATTAAACATATTAAGTAGAAAAATTAAAATACATAAATGACTTAAAGGAGCTATCCACAGGAGACTTTGAGGTGAACAAAAACATTTTCCATTATATTCAAAACTAGTTAGTGAGAAAGCTTGTCTTATATTAGATGGAAATTTATTTCACAAAGTTACTGCTATTATGGAGAAGGGCCACTAATGAACACCTGTCCCTGTGATACCTTGGTCAGACAGAACAGTCAGCAAGCTGATAGAAGGTAAGATACTCTTTTTGGTCCAGAGAATGGCAGTTTGACTGACATCAAGTAATTTAGGATTTCATAGACTAGAACCAACAACTGAACTTGATCCCACAGAATACGGTCAGGTTATTAATTAAAACAGTACTCCTGGTTCTGCTTGAGTTGTGGCACTCTGATTGTTGCAGATCTGAGCAACTTCTGTCTGGCTTTACAATACTATTGCATACATACCCTTCATTCAGAGACATGACAGGTCTGAACTTTTTGCCCCAGACAGATCTATAGCTATATGAATTTTTAACAGTCCAAATGATAATAGGAAATTACCCAAACCATGACAATGGGATAATATCCATATCACAAGCCTTTGTTTCATTCTGAAACTGTTAGGATGTGAAAGTTAAATCTAACACATAGACTGCACAGTTCATTGTATCTTTAATATATTGTGATGGCCCCATGATTGCCAAGGCAGCCATGGAGTCGCAAGTTGGTTGATTTTCAGGATCTACAACAGTGGTGTCAAACTCAATCTGGCCGAGGGCCGGATTCAAAAAAAAAAAAAAGTGAGGGCCAGGGGGCGTGGCGGGGGGGGGGGCGTGGCGGGGGGCGTGGCTGGGACACAGAGGAGGGGCTGGGGGCGTGGTTGGGGGCGGGGCTAGGGCAAAGAGGAGGGTTAGGGGCGTGGCTAGGGAGGGGCTGGCTGTTCATGGCGGTGCCCGCGCGCTCGCTCGCCTCGCCTCCTTCCGGTCCAAGGAGGGCGGCGCGCGTCGGCAGGCGGCGGCGCGCGGCGGCCCGCCGCGCGGCATGGGTCAGCGGCGCGCGTCCCGCGTCGGCAGGCCGGCCGCGTCGTCGGCGTCGCGCAGCGGCGGGCCGCAGCCACAGGCGGGCCTCTTTGGCAGCAGCGGCGGCAAAATGCGAGCCGCTTCGGCGGCGGCGGCGGCGGGCCGCTGCCGCAGGTGGGCCGCTTCGGCGGCGGCAGCAGGCGGGCGGTGGCGGCGGCGGCGTTGCGCGGTGGTGGGCCGCAGACGCAGGCGGGCCGCTTTGGCGGCGGCGGCGGCGTTTCGTGGGGGTGGGCCGCAGCCGCAGGCGGGCCGCTTTGGCGGCGGCGGCGGCGGCGTTTTGTGGGGGCGGGCCGCAGCCGCAGGTGGGCCGCTTTGGCGGCGGCGGCGGCGGCGTTTTGTGGGGGCGGGCCGCAGCCGCAGGCGGGCCGCTTTGGCGGCGGCGGCGGCGGCGTTTCGTGGGGGCGGGCCGCAGCCGGGCCACTTTGGTGGCGGCGGCGGCAGCGGCGGGCCGCCGCGGGCCGGATTGAAAGGCCTCGCGGGCCGGGTCCGGCCCGCGGGCCGTAAGTTTGACATGCCTGATCTACAACATAGATGTTGAAGCCCCTGAGGACAAATGTCGTAGGATTCTCCAACAGGAGACTGGAGATAGCTTCCCTTAGCTCAGTCAGGGAGATTGTTGTGTGGAGTCATGGGTGGCACAACAACAAAATTCTTCTTTGTTCCAGTGACTTTAGCATAAGGTGCATGGTCTGCCATCCCAATTTTAAAGTGTCTGGTTTCCTGGCAAGAAGCATAGGATACCCCTACCATCATCTTATTACTGGTCTACCCTGGTGCTGTACCAGGTACCTGGGCGCAGATTTTTGCAGGCTGGCCAGTTCTTCGACAATCGAGTCATTAATGTATACTGGGTTTTTTGAAGACTTATCTAACATTTTCAACAGCACATGATGATATCTAGGCTGACTTACAGTGAATAACTGGATTGTTTTTGGAGAATAGGGGCAAACCTGATACAAGGAATAGCCTTCGTTGTGCTGTTTCTCCTTTGTTTAATAAATCTCTAACCCATCTGTAATCCCAGTAGCACCAAACCTGGCTGTTCTTTTATATTTTTCCCCTTCCAATCTTAGAACAGATAATAATGGCAAGAAATAATATCCCAGCACCACCAGTACCCTTTGCATTCCAAAGTGGCCACTCTTTGTTGTGGCATCTTTAGTGATGATTCCATCAGCAAACTGTCCATTCCCATACAGGTCTGGAGTTGGCTAACATTCTGGATCCCAGTCTTACATTTGCTTCTTACCAAGTGTCACAGCTCCAGGGAGCAGAGAGAAGCAGACAAGAAGCAGCTACTGCCAGACAGGGATCACACAGCTTCCCACTCTCTGGGAAGAAAATGGTCTCTTCTGTATTAGCATTTTGTCTAACATAAGCCACAGCTTGCTGGTCAGGGCAGATGATGTGCAAAGACTGCTGATGTATCCCAGTTTTATAAAAATGGTAGATGGGATAATATGATTTCAATAAAACTGTTTAGCTATTGCTACAAAATGATTTATTTTTCATAATTTGTTCTAGCTTTATGTAAGAACAGCCTGCCTAAATAACATTACTTACTATGATTTTCTTGTTAACAGAACCAATCACTGTGGAAATAGCTTTTAAAAATCCATTGAAAGTTCCACTTTTGTTAACGGACCTGTCCCTGCTGTGGAAGTTCCAGCCAAAGGATTATACGTCAACAAATAATGAAAAGTCAAAGGAATCTGTAAGTTGCTTAAAAATTAACAATAATGGTAATAAAGGCTTTTGAACTTGAATAATAAATTTATGTATACCTTCATATGTTTTTTTCCCTTCCTAATTATTTGACGGAGTCTAGATGTGAACATAAAATTAAGATAATATGTTTTCCTTGTACGACAATATCCATCCCATGGGCTTATATGATTTTTATTTTTGAAGCTAGAGGTAGTTATCATTCCTTGCTAATGACTAGTCCCCTCCCCTACACTTTTGGCCATTTTGTGAAGGAAAAGAATAGAAGTTTATAACTTTTATTTTAGGCTACCCATAGTTTAGCATAGCTTAAGCTTTGGTTGAAGCAATCTAACATTTTAACCAGAATCTTGAAGTATCATTGCCAGTAAAATTAACAAACGCTAATCATCATGTGCTCTGCTTCAGAAATCAGAAAGAGCCACAGATAATTTCAGAAATGAAAAGTTCACAACAAAGCAAGGAGAAAACATGACTCCAAGGGATGAGGGAGGAGTTTGGGAATTTTTTCAGCATAAAGTTCTAGTTTAACATTGCTTCCACAGCCACCTAGTGTGTTTGGTGTTCGTTTATGATCATGTTTTTAGAACTTCATTGTTTTGAAAAGCACTGGTGGCTGTAGTTTAATAAGATATAATGGTGCTTTTTCAAAACATTTTTATTTTTAAGGAAATTTGTGGAAAAGAAATGATTGGAGCTGAAGTAATACCAGAATTTTTAATTAATTGTGAAGAAACTAAAATGGTAAGTATATTGTTTTTAAGGCCATTTAATCTAGATTTTACAGTAAAAAAATTCCCAGGTGGCTAACAGAATTAAGCATAAAAACGATTAAGATCATTTGTAAATCACACTATATAGATTTGTTTTAAGTTTAAAAAGATTACTAGAATTAAGCAGTTTACTGCCTTACAGTAGAAGTGGAAGTTTTTGTCAAAGAATTACTGATTAAGAAGTGCTTTCCTCTTCTGCAGTGCATCTAGGCAATATTTTCTGTGAATAAATCTATAAAATCGTTAAAATATATGTTCCTGAATAGGCAGTTTGCTATAGTGTTGCTATTTTTTGAAATACCTTTACAAAATATACAGAATGTAAAAATCTTGCAAGTTTTTGTAGTAGTGATAAATATAGATAACTGATGGTTTATCTGGAAGGCAGAGTTGTCCTTGAGCATATTCCATTGCTCTCTTCCCTCTTTTGCCATGCAGGGGAAAGTATAATGACCTTTATGCCCTTTGAGAAGTACACATAATTTAAAGGAAGCTTTTTTTTGTCTTTTTGAACTTGCATGTTTTAAAATATCTGTCCACAATGTCTGTTAAATGGTCTAGATTTAGTTTACTTGTACTAGGTCTGAGTTTTACACATCTGTCTGTGTTTGTATGGGTGGTGGGTGAGTGATCTAAAGTAAAGAAGCAATCAGACAATGTTTGTGGCAATGGCTTATGTTGAATACTCTGTGTCTACAGCCACCCAAACATTCGGCCATCCATTATGCACATTTTTTAATGTAACTAAAATGGTTCCTAAATGTTATTAACTAAAATAGCAACAACAAAAATTTAACGTATCTCCACAGGCAAGACTAAAGCTCTTTCCCCATCAAACAGGGGAGCTACACATACTGGGAGTCGTTTACAATCTTGGCACTATACAAGGTTCCACAATGCTGGATGGAATTGATCCTTCTGTTGGACTACAAACAGGCAAGCCTGTTACATATTGTATTCACCACAGTGCCTTGATGTGATCTAGCATGTTACTATACTTTGATAGCTAACCAGCTGGATTTAGTAACTTAAGCATACTAACAATATTTACATGTAGTATGGCAAGAAGTCTTTTCCTTGCCTGCTGTTCTTTTGAATATGTATCATCAGTCATTTCTTAGTGGAATTAGACTGCACATGGATGTTATCACGCTTGAAATACATCTTGCAAGAGGCTAACTTCAGTAAACAAAACGTTCAGTGCATCTTAAAGTATAATGTAGTTGAATGTTACTGCTTTTGATAGTTTGGGTTTGTTTATTTTGTTTGGCATGTTTAAATTAGGATTTTTTTTACATAAAGAACATATAAAATACATTTTATAGTCAGTGTCTTCAACTGTTTGGGGTTCAGAATGTGCAAGAATTTGTGTCCTTCCTTAAATAGTTTCAGTTACTGTATATTATTTGTCATAGTAGTGCAGGAAAAACAAAAGTAATGAGAGAGAGAAGAAAGGGGTACCAGCAAGTATTTCTTGCTGGTGTGAGATGGCAGCATATCCAGAATCTGAAAAGACTCAGCAAGAGGTTACAATGTTGGTTTGGATCTTGAGTAGGACAGAACCCACTTTTACTGGCTTCTAGCTGAAATTGTTGTTTTTGTTTTTCCTGTAGTTTACTGATGAAGAATGCATCAATAATAGTCACTGGTTTGGGGGTAGACAACAGATTCCCCCATACCCTTATTTTGCGCTTCCCCCATTTCAAGAGAGAAGAAGATCCTGAGTTGTTGTTTTTTTCTGATTCACACAGGACATTGTGTGTTTTGCTTCTTAATTTCCAGCTTCAGTAGTGCCCTGTGCTAATTTATTATTTTAAATCAAGACTCTGGCTTCATAGGCTGGCTTTCATGTATTGTCAGAGTATGATTTCTTGATACCTGGTAGTACTCCTATCAGCTTCATTCAATACCTTGAAGGGTATTGAGTTAGTGAACATTAATGTAGCCTTTTTCCTTCTTCTTTGCTATGGCTAAAGTAAGAGTATCAGAAGCATTTTTCTGTAATTATTGTTGACTGCAGTTTATTGAAATTCGCTCATGCTTTCAAATTGGCTCATTTTCAGTAAAAGCATGGAGTCTATACAATTTCATATATAAGAACTAGTCATGCTTAACTGGAAGCAGAATCAGGTTACATCATAAGTTCTGCCTCCTTAGTATAGGATAAGAAAGGGTAGAATATGCACTGCAAAGCTAATTAAGTTTTAACTTTCAGTGTAGCTGTGAGTATGGCAATACATAACATATTTTAAATATATAGGCTGATAATTGCAAGGCAGCTGTATTTCTTGTTGTAGCAGTTGCATTTATTCAAATCCCACATCAATATTCCTTAAGCAAACAATTGAGAACATAAGAACATAAGAGAGGCCCTGCTGGATCAGGCCGCAGCCCATCTAGTCCAGCTTCCTGTCGCACACATTGGCCCGCCAAATGCTCATGGGCATCTCAAACAGAGACAAGGACAAACCTTTTTCTGCTCTTCAATCCCAGCAAATGGCATTAGAAGCGTCCTGCTTCCGCCCCCCCCAACTGAATCTGTTATTTATTCAATGTATTTATTAATCAATTATTTGAATCTAAACTTGAATGAATGGAAAACTGCTTATAAAGTACTTTGTCCCATTCCCGTAGAAACTGCTCTTGACTGCTTAGTAGATCCCCTAGAACTGGATACAATTATAACTATAGAGTAACATTGGCTAAGGAATTGTCTGCTTGTTCAAGGCTTAGATTCAAAACCCTGTAATTCCGTGAATGAGCCAAATATGCACATATTTATGAATAAGTAGCAAAAAGCTTGGGTTGTTGCCGTTCCAATCTCAAGTGCTCTTTAGTAATTATAAGTTGAATTCAGTGGCATCTTAAAAGTTTTGGTTAAGACTTTATTTACCTGTTTCAGGAAAATATTTCTCTAATGGAATGTCAGTACGAGGACGGCAAGACCTGGAAATACAAGGTCCCCGCTTGAATAACACTAAAGAAGAAAAAACATCTATTAAATATGGACCGGATCGTCGTTTAGATCCCATTATTACAGAGGAAATGCCTTTGCTGGAGGTACGGTTTTTAAAGAACTATCAAATATTTAGCAACTGCTTTTAACCATTTGGGTTTTCATCTGCTTAAGAAGTAAAAATATCAAGTAAACTTCAGAAATAAATTTATGAGTGCAAAATAATGTAGTGCATCTTTTCAAGGTAGACACAAGTTTTGTAAGTGTGCAGACACGTGTGTGTTGTAACACTCTGGGAATTTTTTTATGAAGCTGCACATTTCTGAAGCTTCTAATAAAAATGAAAATAAAATATGAGATACTGCCTTTATTGAACTTGATTCATTTATTTGTGTTGCATGCTGTGGATAGATGAGAGAGTTCTGCCTTCATCAGCTGTAACAAATTGTCAAAATGTATTATATTTTTCTCTTCCAATACAGGTCTTCTTTATAAATTTTCCTACAGGGTTGCTTTGTGGAGAAATCCGAAAGACATACGTAGAGTTTGTGAATGTAAGCAAGTGCCCTCTGACTGGAGTAAAAGTTGTGTCTAAACGACCAGAATTCTTTACCTTTGGCGAAAGCAGTACCAGTTTAACACCGCTTAGCCCATCAACATCTGAGCACTGCAGTGCCTACAAGACTGTAGTAACGCATTCTACCTCTGGAAGTTCAATAGTGACTTTGGTTGCTCCTTCAGACTTTGGGGTTGGAACAGATAATCAACCTGAAGTGGTAGATGTTCCCCTTCCTACCTCTGTTCTTCTCCCTGGTGCTTCAGTTCAGCTCCCCATGTGGTTACGTGGCCCAGATGAAGAAGGTGTTCATGAAATAAACTTCTTGTTTTATTATGAAAGTGTTAGAAAGCATTCAAAACTCTGGTAAGTTTTATCTTTATTTCTTATTTCTGAGATTACACAAAAGTATGGCACAAAAATACCACTTCAGCTGCCAGTTAATATAGGATTTTGCTGTAGTCAGAATGTAGCAAATGCTTAATCTACAACTAGCATGAATGCCAAATATTGGGTTAATAAAGAAAATAATATTTCAGAACTAATAGACATGAATGAGGTTTGTTTAAAATATGTTTGGAAGATAGTAATGAAAATACTATCATTTATAAAATTACTGTTGCTGACTACTAATAATCTTGACTGATAAAAATGTAGAAAACCAAAAGTGGTATTTTATTGTGTCCGTCCTAGCAAATGTTAATTCATTTGAAATATATACTTGGAAAATGGGATGTTCCAGTAGTGTGTTGAGCCTTTACACATATCTGATCTGGTGAGTCTAGCTTTACCTGATTAAGTGGCATCCTCCTGGGAAGTCTGTTCATAAGGCTTTTGCTTGCAGTGGAACTTTATAGCATGTTCTTGAAACTTTTCAACACATACGAGATTTGGTTCTTCTAGCTTTTAATGTTTAAGAAAATTTTCTGTTTAAAATCCTCCTTAAGTATGAACTCATATCAACTCAGGACTGTCTGTGTCTCAGTGCTTTGAAGCTATAATTTTTAAACTGGAAAGAGATCTGAAAAAGTGTTATACAAATAAAGCTTCGGACTTCAAAATAAGGCTACCTATCACTCAGTAATAGAACATGGAGTTGGAATGATTCCCTCCTGCATCCACAGCATATTTTTCTGTGTCCTGTGAAGTCAGGTTTCAGTTACCAATGTTTTTGATACTACTCCTGACTTCCATCTGCTGTTGAGGTGCCAGATCTGTAAGTTCTACGATGACATGAAACGTCTTAGAAGAGGTTGCATATCTATTCTGATTGCATGCCTTGGTACAAGATTTACAATTCCTAGAGATTAAGTGTCAGGTCTTGACTAGGGATGTGCATGAATATTTGTAACATTCAATATTCATACGAATAGTTCATACATTAGTTAAACTGGGTGTACGTATCAGATACGTATCTATATGTATGCACTGATATAGGATACATATCAGATACGTATGCATTTTTATAGGATACATATCCAGGGTACATATGCATTTGTATTGGATATTCGTATGAATTTGTATGAATGCTTTCATATTGAATAAAATCCTACCACATTCAAAGGGGATCTATTCGAATGAATACAAATTTTCTAACATTCGATACATTACAAATCGAATGCCAAAAACACATCCCTAGTCTTGGCTTAGTTTGATTTTCATGAAACTCTGAAATGTCTGATGAGGATGCTATCTTACTCTTGTATGTTTGATATGGTATCCATGCCTGATGTCTGCTATTATGACTTTAGGCTTATGATTGTATTCCCTTGGATATATTTGTAGGAATTTTGGCACATATTTGGATATTCTAAGAAGGGTGAGGAATTTTGGAGTACGTTTAAACTGAATAAAAATAGTTTTCCACAGTATATTTAGCTCTTTTAAGAAGAAGAGTTGGCTTTTCTACCCTGCTTTTCTCACCCATTTAAGGGGACTCAAAGGGGCTGACAAAGCTTTCTATTCTTCTCCCCACAACAGAACACCCTGTAAGGTAGGTGGGGCTGTGAGAGCTTCAAAGAGAGCTGTGACTAGCCCAAGGTCACCCAGCTGGCTTTGTGGAGCAGTGCAGAATCAAACCCATTATTCTCAGATAGTCCGGCTACTTAACCACTAGACCAAACTGGAATGGCTAGAATAAAGGAAAGGCTTTTTACTTTTTTATTATTGGTCATTTTATCTGATAAATGGCAAGTTGTTTCATGTAGTAAAATACAAAATATTTTTCTTTCTAGTCACAGAGTATTAAGGCACACTGCAGTTATTTGTACAAGCCGTTCACTTACTGTACGAGCTACTGTGTTTCGGAGCAATGCTCTTGAAGATGAGAAAGGGCATGGTGACAATATGCTTGTGTTTGTGGATGTGGAAAACATCAATGTAGTAAGTTGATTGTACTTTTAAACCATATTTTGCTTTTCACAGACAGATGTTTCCATGCATTTTTAAATAAGGAATGTGAGAGGTAATTAATCCACTGATTAAAAGTTCAGGATAGACTAAATGGTAATTTTAGGCAATACCTTTGGAAATAATTGTGGTAAAACCTTTTGAGCCAAGTTTTGGGTATTTGTCGCTTTTCTTCACATTATAGTTATTTGTTTTCTTTTAAGCAGAAGCAAAGGTGTGTTCATGTTTTGGGGATATAATCTGACTTCATTGTTGCTGTTGTTTACTTGTGTCCAAGTCTTTGTGACCCCATGGACTAGAAGATGCCAGAACTCCTCCGCTGTCTCCTGGAGTCTGCCCAACCTCATGCTCATTCCTTCCGCAACACTAACTTTCTCATTCACTGCTTCTCCCTTCTTGTTTTCATTGCAATTTTTCCCAGCATCAAAGTCTTCTTTAGGGTGTTTTTCCACCGCGCTCCTTTAATCCGGATCTAAGAAGATCCGGATCTAAGGAATGGGTATTTGCCTTGATCTGGATTAAGGGAAGTACCCAATGTGTTTTCATGGGGGGAGGAAAGAAAGAAAGGAAAGAAACAGTTTCTTACCTATCCTGGCAAAATGACCAGAGAGAGAGAGTTTTAATCTCCCAGCCTTTTTAAAGACATCCTCTGGAGGTTGAGCTTCCTTTCAGGAAGTTTCATCAGACTGGACAAGAACCAGTAGGAACAACCCTCTGAAAGGAAATGACTCAAGAAATGCAAGGGTTTGTGGGATAAAGAAAGATGGGCTGTGCAATGGAGTTTACCAGAACACGTGGCCTTTCTTTTTACTCAGAAACAGGATGGAAAAAGAATTCTCTGCTAGCCAGATAACCATCTCATTAACATGGCTATGCCAGCTAAACAGCTAACTTCTTTAACATAAATTATGCAGACTGAAGAGCCAGCTTCTAGCTTCATTAAACTCACAGATAAACAATTTTTCCCTATTTGTATTTAACAAAACAAATAACTTTGCAGTTTCTTACAATTTAAACAGAAAAAGATATATTTTAGTAACTCTGCAACTTCTATACCATTTCTGTAGAAGTTTTGTAGAAATTTCCATTGTTTTACACAACACTTTCCTACTAATAAGGCAAACTCATTTCCTTTCAAACATAGCAGAACAAAGTGGAAGGAAAATTTAGCAATGCCTCAGTTTACACAGCAAAGAAAAAATGGGCACAAATAGACCAACTAAGCCAAGTCTTTTGAAATTTTTAGCATCTTGATCATAAATATAAACTCCCTTTACCTTTTTAAATGTCCACAGATCACCACGGTTTGAGATTTAGTAATGGGGGAAACTAGATATATTTAAACTTTTACTTAACTCAGAAATCCATGACTTGTGGTCAAAACTGAGTAACATTCCTTTGTTCCTGGGATCCATGGGATGTTCTTATCTAGACAGACAGAGATCTCAGCATCCTTCATTTGCATCCTGAACAGAAGGACAGCTTCTTTGTGCTTGCTTGTTTCCTTATCCTCGTTTCCTGGGTAAAATGCCACATACAAATAGCATGTGGAGCCTATATACGAATCCCATATGATGCTTCATACAAATGTATCAAATCATTTTATTCAAATTCAAATGACCGAATTTGGCCATATTTCTAATGTTACAAATATTTGTGCACGTCCCTAGTCAGGACTGATTTCCTTTTAGTATTGACTGTTTGATCTTCTTGCAGTCCAAGGGATTCTCAGAAGTTTTTTTCAGCACCACAATTTGAAAGCGTCAATTCTTCAGTGCTTTGCTTTCCTATGGTCCAACTGTCACAACCATATGTTACTGCTGGGAAGATTATAGCTTTGGCTATATGGACCTTTGCCAGCAGAAAGATCTCTGTTTTTTTTAATATGCTGTTCAGGTTTGCCATAGCTGCTTCCTTCCCAAACAGCAATCATCTTTTAATTTAGTGGCTGCAGTCGCCATCTGCAGTGATCTTTGAGCCAATGAAAGTAAAATCTGTCATTCCAGCCTCAGTTACTTGCTCAATGAAAGAGAGCATTTTGATCAGCTGCCCTTGTCGCAAGATTAATTATTATGCTAAGCTGTTCATAAGTTATTGACTCTTGAAATGCATTCAACTTGAAGCCCATTTAAATGTTCTGTAGTTGAACAAGGGACTGTAGGCTATACTTTAAATATTATAAGTAGGGGCTTCATTGATTTGTGAATTGTGCTGTTTTAACCATGATTAAAGATATTGTCCTCAAACAATATCAGCCCATTCATTGAGTATTGCCTATCCTGTGATGTAAACAAATTATGAAATTAACCTTCAACCAGCTGATTTCCACCGTCTGTCTCTCTGGTACTTACTATTAGAGTGAAGCTGGTGTAAAAGAATTTCACATAGTTCAAGTTTCTAGTAACAGCAAGAACTGGAAGTTGCAGGAATCCATAAACATCTCTCAAGACAAAGGTTTGTATCTTTTTTAGCCATTCAAAATTCTGCTTTTGTAATGTTTTGAATGCAAAGTTTGAAAATACAATTTGAATGCAGCTCATGTAACAAGGCTTTTCTGTCTCCTTTTACCTACCCCCCAAAGTATCAAGGTCCTTCTAGGTAGCATTTAATGTGAACCTCATTGTGTTCCATGTATTGAATCCTGAATTTCATGAGAGCAATTCTGCTTGCACTGCTGGATAAGTGCTGTGTATTTCCACTAATCCACTCTCACTGAATTATAATCAATGTAAAGCTGTTTGGTAGGTTTGAGGGACCTTCTGAAACAGCATAGAATGTGGCTTTGTGGCCCATGAAGAAAAAAACTCAGTCTCCCTGTTTCCCATAACTGTCTTAGCTAGATCCACTAGATTCCAACGCAAAGGCAGATAGCTTTTCTCAGAGGAGTTATTGTCAATCTGATCCATTATTAATGTATAAATGGAGTTTCCACAGAAGGATCGTTTCTTCAGAACTGAACCATCATCAGATCTGGATCCTAAATGCTTTGCAGTGAGACTTACATGTGTAATATTAGACTGTTCTGTGTTACTTTGTTGAGATTTTTTATTACATAATATCATGGCAAATTATACGGCTGTTGCTAGGAAATTTCTTTAGGGAGTGTTTTTCTCAAGTACAGTAATCCATATTTGATTATTTCTTCTATCAGATATTAAGCTGGCTAATAGAGAGAAAGGGAAGCTGTGCTTGAAAGCAGTAAGATGTAAACATTCATTAGGTGAGTATTCAATTTAAGGTTGTATTATTTTTGCAGTTTAAATTGTACAGTTCAAGAGACTGACATCTTCCCCTTCTTTATCCTTTAGAAAATTATACATTTGCAGACATCGTTTTTGGAAGTGAACAGGTATGCATATGATCATTTGTGTGCTTAACAATGGGTTATAACATTTATTCTGTGTTATTCAATTTAAAATTTACTTATTCTTAAATAAAATGTTGAAGCAGTTACAATTCAGTTTGCATGAAAAATGACATCCATAAAAGTGTAACTAAAAATAGCAGGTGGGGGGGGGATCATTCACATTGTGGAGGTTTGTGTCAAAAGCAACGTCTTCAGTAGGTGACTAAAGGTGCCTCATAAATATCAGAGGGAAGAGAGGTCCAGAGGGACGATGCCACTGCAGAAAAAAAACTGATGGTGGACAACTGCTAGGTAATGCATTGTAATTTTTGGTTCCTGCAGGAGGATGATAGTGAGTTTGGTGCATAGGGGAAGATAACACAGCAAACCTAATGTTGCAGATAACTGCATTGAATAAAAATTCTGGCAGTAAATCATGTTGTTGCTTATACAATATACCACTTTTTTAGAGTTCTGTTCCGAGCTGTTCATTCAGATGTGTCAGAATCAACATTAAACATAAAAAGTTAAATGTTTCCTTGGAATTTGAGTGGCCAACTATAATAAAACTACTTTTAATTTCAGAGACTTACTGTGACAGTTTTTCAGTATGTATGGGGCAAATGGAAAGTAATCATTAGTAGGTTCCGATATTAATCTTCAGATCTATTTTTGAACTTATAGGTAGTCAGTTCAACAAGTCCGTGTGCAGACTTCTTTTTTCGAAGCTTGTATTCTGAATTAAAAAGAAGTCGATCTCAGCAGACTCTGCACACTTCTCAAGGAATTTCAAAGCAGTCTCTTGACAGTCCTGTTGGATTGATTCAGAAGTGTAGTGAGGTGGATCTTAACATCATTGTACTCTGGAAGGTATGTAAAATGATATGAATACTATAACACCCCAAAATAAGTCAGCTTTGAAATCTAATGATGTAAAACTGCAAAGAGAAAATTGTGGCTTTGTTGACTCTTTGCTCTAATGTGACAGCACTGATAATACCTAAGAACAGTGTCCTGCCATGTTAAAATGCTTACAGGTTGGAAAATACTGCAGATACAGATCTGTTAAAGGGAAGGGGAGCAGGAATAGAAACCCGTTTTTTAAAAAATGGACAGTGTATCTTTTTAAAATATCTATTACAATATCTTTTCCTTAATAGTTTTTTACTCTGTCCTTGACCAGGCATATGTTGTAGAAGATAACAAGCAACTCATCTTGGAGGGCCAACATCATGTTGTACTCCATTCAGTGGGGAAAGAGGCATTCTCTTTCCCTCAAAAGCAGGTATTGTGGAAGAGTTCATTTTTTACTTTCTTACTCAATTTTAAAACATTAAATGCTTCTTCACATGAATTTTTCTCTTGGCTGATTTCACTATAAAGTTGCAGTTTAAGCATACACATATTCCAGGTTTAATAGTTTGGATTAGTTATAAAGCTAAAAGCATGTAACTTTACTAACTTGATATTTAGAGGAACTGTTAGATGCATTTGTACACATTATAGGTGCACGACTGTAAAAAGAAAAATAACACCGTCTATTGATAACGGGTTATCATACACTGTAGGAAACAAAAGTATTGGTTATGTGCGGGGGGGGGGGGGTTGCACCCACACCAAATTCAACAAGATCGCATTGCATTTCTACCCTAACATATAGGACTTTGGGAGGAAACACACTGACAGTTTGTGGTATCACTAGGTAGAACTAATAGCCAACACTGCAATAGTCAGTCTCTGAATTGGATTGAAGACTATAAAAAACTTTTAAAAAATCAATAAATCCAATAGCTGTGTAGTAAATCTGATCATTTTTCAAACATTTCTTAGGCATTAAAATTCTTCTTAAGGAGAATTATTGTCTGATATTGATATCTGAAAATTTTGAAACAGGCGGCAAAACTAACTTATGATAATAATTTCAGTTCATTTTGCCACCTGATTTGGAATTTTCAGATATCCATATTAGGCAATAGTTCTCCTTAAGAAGGATCTTGATGCCTAACAAACGTTTCAAAATAACTCCAGATTTCTTTCAGACAGAATACGTAGGCATAGCAATATGAAGGTCATGCATCAATTGTGCATATGTTTGTTTTATTTCCTTTAGCTTAATAACAATAGAGAACTATTTCCAGCCACCATGATCTTTATGTGTTTTGGGTTAGTGGTTCTGTAGGCTTTTAAATCTTACACGTATTTCATTTGTCTTAGGGAAATTTCTTATTTTTTTAAAAAAATGACATTACATTTTATAGAATATAATTGCACCATAGCCACAGTGTGGATAAGACTGTCAACACTAACATTTCAGAACAGTAAAATTCCTAAATATATGTGCTTGATCTTATACTTTTTTTTTTTTTTACATGCAGAGTTTTAAAAAAATTATGGGAAATTCTGACTGGGAAGACTTGGAACAGGTACTGTAATCTAAGGGAAATAAGATAATATTACATAAATATCTTGTTTTGATATCAGTTTACCATGGATCACTATAGTATAGGAGTTAGGTATTCCTTAGGCTTATTTCAAAGGTGCAAATTTCAAGTTATT
Source organism: Aspidoscelis tigris stejnegeri (assembly GCA_023333525.1). NCBI lineage: Eukaryota > Metazoa > Chordata > Lepidosauria > Squamata > Teiidae > Aspidoscelis > Aspidoscelis tigris. Next base: position 50,758,352 of record JALMGA010000004.1, read on the forward strand.
GTGCCTGTGAAAAATGAATGGTTCAGTGAATACACCACTGGATGTACAGTGAAAATACTGTAATTGGCAAGAAAGTACTGCTTCTCTCTCCCTCTAGTGCTCATTTAGAGTCACTGCAAATCCAGTGGAGCTAACTTCAAATTTATTTATTTGTTTATTTATTAATTTATTTATATTTCTATCCTGCCCTGTACCCGAAGGTCTCAGGGCGGGTTACAATATTATATTAATCTTAGACAGGTCCCTGCCCTCAGGCTTACAATCTAAAGAGACAGGATACAAAAGGAAAATGGTGTGGGAGGGAACAGGGAATAGCAAAAACTAATATTTATATGTCTGCAAATATTAAGTGAATTATCTCTGATAGGATGGTTTAATGTACATTTCTACTTAGACATCTGAATGCATGGTTTGGAAATCTAAGAATTCAGATGTTGCCAGGACTGTGGAGTGTTAAGCCATAGCATTAAAATGGAAAACACATGAACTTACCTTTGCTGGCTGTATTATTTGAGGAATCCAAAGTGTAGGCTGGTATAGAGAGTCTCAGTTATACTTTTATCAAATCTGCAGATTTTTAATTCATGAATGTATAAATATGTTGGAGGTTTGGGGTTATTCTATTTATATTACACAGTTTATATCTGCCCACCCCGGAAACATGGTGTGTGCCACTGCTCTTCATGTGTGGTGCTTCCTTTTGCAATAAATTTTATTTCTGTGTCAGTACCTAGCAAGATGTTAGTCCTCATCAATGAAAAAAGCTGAGTGTAGCTACTCTCTATTGATGACTAAATGCACTTGGGATTCAGGTGCCCTTTCTTAGTCCCGAGTAAAGCAGTATGGGCTGGAAATGATATTGGGACTATGATTCTTGCTGTGCTCAGTGCTGCATAGTGTACCTTAGAAGATTAACCTATTGATGTTGTGTGGGATTTTTAATATACATGGTGGGCCACATCTACTTGGTGCATTGTGCTCAGAAGAAAAAATTACTTCCTGTTTGTCCTGTAGCTTTAAAGGAGATGTTTCACCAAATTTCTCTCATATTCCTCTGATAATGTTTTTATATATTCTTATAATAGGATTCCAAATTCTTCTTGAGTTTGTATAACATTGCTTGAATACTTTTATATCTCAGGAATCTCCAGAGATGGGTCTCCACAATTTTTTTCGACCGGAAAGCACAACAGTTCCTGCAAGGGCATCACTGGATCAGTTTTCCAACCTAATTAAAACTACTCTTCATTATCCTGAAACTTTTAACCACTCATTTCATCAGAAAAGGTATGAGTGTTCCTCAGTTTTCATTTGACTTTGGACTCTGTTGAATGTGCTTCAGTTTTTTCAGGAGTTTTTGTAGCTCACTATACCTTCTTTAGTGGTCAAAACAAAGCGTGAGTGCATCGTCTAGCAACAAAATGGGAAGAAACTTGCCTGCTGTATTATTGGGAGGAGATAGGAAGAAGCTAATTTAGCTAGTTGAACTTAAGGGCATATTGTTCTTCCCATCCTTTCTTGCTCTTCAACTCCTCCTACTTCCTCCTCACTAAATGATCCATAGGGCAGGCATTTACTGTGAAACTGTCTCTCCCTTGCTGTTCTGGAGTCCTTAGAATTCTGTTCCCAAAAGCAAAGAGCCCTTGCCCATGTTCTTTGGAGACCCTAACTGCCCACTTCAAGGAACCTCACAATCCAGCTGAGTCTGAAAAGCATGGAGACAAAACTGTGATAAGCATTTATAGCTTTTTGCTTTAAATGAATGCACTGCGTGTATATTAGTTAGGAAGTTGTCAGGGATGAAAGAAAGAATGATGCTATTCCTTATTCAGGAATGAAGGATGGATGACAGGAAAGAGTATTTTGGTCAAATCATACTTAAAATGCATTAAATATCTGTTTTTTTACTCTTATGTCACCCTCTGAGACTGTTTATGATAAGCAGAATTATTGTTTTTGAATAGCCTGTTGTGCCAGCTATAATTTTAAGCCTAATGAGAGGTAGCTGAGACGCAACACAAACAGTGCACTTCTGTTGAGTGCCAGTGCAGCCCAACTGGTCCAAAATATTTTACCACCCTTTCTTACAATCAACAAATTAAGTCTTCCTATGGATCCTGAAGTTAATTTGAGATTCGTCTAAGTGGTTAGAATCATTTCATTTCATGTTTCAACTGCTGTTTCGGGGCAGTGAACCTGATTCTGAAGAACCTTTAGTCTTCAGAATAAAGTTGAATGGGACACTAGATATTCAAGATGTGATTAGCCACTGTGCATCTAGTATTTTATTGCATCTTCAGAGATTTAGGAATTCTGTTAGTTGAACAGTTGTAGAAGAACAGAGAAGACTGAGCCTTTCAGCTTGCTCTGGCATTGCAAAGATTATATGCATACACTTGTATTGCTTTACAGTGGTTCATGGTGGATACAGAAATTAATTAATGAATTTGATGAAATGGTGTCACAAGATCATTTAAAACATATGATTCTTGGACTTAACTTCTGTATGTTATAAATTTGATGGCCTTGTTTAACACAGCCATTTGAATAGCTATTGTCCTCATACTTAGCCCATGATCCTACTTACATTGAATTCTAGCTCCATTCGTGAGATTATTTTGTATCATGGTGGGTTTGGCAATTTTCAGGACTAAGATTGTTCTCCAGTTCATATCAGATTGAATAGTTCTTCCTGAGAGTGCTTCAGCTATGAGCGCCAGCTCCCTGCTCTTTCAGCAACATCAGTGTTTTTTCTTTAAAGTATGATGCGATTGCAATATAGTGTGGCAGGTTAAAGAAAAAGAAAACTAAGCCGTGTCTGCACACTCTCAATGGTTTTTTTTTACAGCACACCTTTAAACATTCTGGAGGGATTTTTTTAAAAAACTAGTAGCTGCAGCGCACAGAAAAAAAGGATTGTAACACTCCCATTAATTGGAGTTGTGCCTGTTGATTCAATACAGAAGAAATTCTGTATTTCAGAATGGCCAGGTCATAATCCTGCCCTCAGTTCCACTGAAATGCTGTGGTGTGATTTGAAGTGGGCTGTACAGGCTGAAATATCCTCAAATACATTTGAAATGGAATATATTTTGTATAAATGAATTGGCTAAAATAGCTCATAACGATTGCACAGGTCTGATTACCAGCTACAGAAAGCATTTGGTGGAGGTTATTGCCAATAAAGGTTTCACAGATCTTTCCATAAATGGTCTTGATTGTTGAAACCATTTGTTCAGTAGAGATATGGCACTGCAAAACATTGTGTATGCTAAATTATACTTGTTAAATAAGACTTGAAGGCCCTTTCTGAACTGGGCCTTCTTCCAGATTATATTCTGGAATACGGCCTGCTATCCAGATGCTGGTGCAGCCTACAGCGGGCGAGAGAATGTCTTAAATGAAGATGAGATCATATTTGAAGAACTCTTCATGATGAAATCCATATAATTCCAAAGGGTTCACAACCTTTCTTACGGAACTGCCCATGATCTTGAAAGAAATGAATTATTATATTACCTGCACAAAAGGTGAATATAATGTTTTGCACTTGGTCCAGTCACAGGACTAGGTTGCTAATTAGGTTTTCCTTCTTGCAGCCTTTGTATTGTTCCAGTCACTCTTCTTCTTTCAAATTGCTCCCAGGCAAATGTTGATGTGTTAATTGACCTACGACATAAAACAACCAGGTAAAGTTTTTAAATCCTAATTTTATGTTAATATAGCATTTAAACTTTTACTTTAAGACATTCGTCCTTTATTTAAGCAGAAATGTGTCTCCTGAATTTAAACATCTAAATGTTATCTATTAATCATTTACTGGAAGAATGCAGCCTTAAAGAGCAATTTTTAAAAAAGTTTCTGGTTGTCTGGTTTTTTATCAGAAAAAAAAATCAGCATTTGTTGACTTTGGTAGGACCGAATCTGTGGGAACAGTGTTAACTGGGCTTATTATCCTAATTCCTTCCTATTTTTCATGTGTGTGCTCTTTGTCCTCTTTTACAGAGGTTATTTATAGTCTTAATATTGAGTTCCAGGACCAGATAAAGATCCGTACCCATCTTTGCAGTTTATACATAGAACACTTTTTACTAGGTCCAAACAACTAAGTTCTTAGTTATTAGGAATTTGTATGTGTGCTCTTGATTTATAACTGTTCCATCCTATTGCATAAATGATGATAAACAGACTAGAAACTCTGAAATATGGTCTTTTCAAATTTTTATTGTGAAAATAGAGGAACAAGTAGCAGGCAGTGGGATGGAGATGCAGCTTAGTAGTGGCGTGGATGCTTTGTTTACAGAAGATCCCAAGTTCACTTCCTGACAAAATGTGTTAACTTGTAAATGTCTGTACCCTGGAACAACAAGTTAACTGATGGAAGGCTTGTCCCTTAAACCTGGAACTTGTGATCACCATCAGCACTTCTCTGTCTTTCCTCTAACAGAGGTAGGATATAGGAATTGAAGTTTCTCTCTGGTGAACTGCCATTTAGGGAACATTCTGTCCAGGAATGCTCATATGGTGCTAGACTGATCAATTTTTAAGGACCTGCCTTTCCAATTTAAAAGTCCATGTATGAGCTGTGGTTTCCCAGATTTGGTGATTTGTGATCCACCAATCAATGTGGCTGAGATCCACCTAAAATTATTCATGACTCACCACTTCAGGACACCGAAATGCTCCAATATCAGCTATGCTGACTGTCAGTTGTTTAAATTTCAGCTTCACAATTATTGTGTCCCTCTCTGAGATCTTTGAGTGTGGGTTGGGACAGAAATATAAATAAGTAAAATAATAATGAATAATAATAAATAAAGGTGCCCTCCTTGACAGCATGGAGAATTTGTGTTTTCTGGTCATTTCAGTTCAGGCATGATCAACTACTGTGTCTCTCTGTTTACAGCCCTTTAATGAATACCTAGAACAAACAGAGACCACCATCTGCTTATTATTATGCTAGAGGACACACAGTGCAAATCAGGCTTAGAAGGGATGGCCTATTTTACAACAGACACCCATATGGCCAAGGTTTTTACGTATGGTTTCATCCTAGCCCCAACTATTTTTGATATTTACTTAAAAGATCTAGTCACTTTTCTTCAACAGCAGGCAGGTCACCCCCACAATTCTTGAGGGCAAGATAATTAGTATAGTCCTTTACTCTGATACTGTGTTCTTGGTTTTTTGCTTGAGATTAAGTTTGAAAAGGCTGTTGTCAACTGTTATTTATTGTATGGATAAATTCAGGTATTGCATTTCAGGTAAATATTAATAAACTCAAAATTTTAGTTTTTGGAAATCAGTTTTCTGCTCATAGTTGGAGAGTAGGTGATAAAGTACTTGAGCAGATCTTGGAATTACTTCTAGTAATTCACTAACTTGGAAAGGTGATTGGAAATTAGCAGTCCAGCAAGCAGAGCCAACAACTTGTCCTTTACTAAGATTGTTCATCACAAGTGTGGGAAATACATCCCTCTAGCAATTTAAATGATGAATGTCTCTTGGCTGGTGCTGAAGCTGCTGTCTGCATTACCAATTCCACTAAGGATCTTGAGCGTATTCAAGCTTATTCTTGAAACCCTTGTTAAATTATCCACATTATCTTCCTGGTCCAGCCCTCTTGTTAGAAACTGGACAAAGCTCTCTGGCATCTAGTACCTGGCTTTATGCTGTTAATTTATAGCTGAAAATATATGCATTTAAAATATACATCAGTTGTAGATCTTGATTACAGATAGTTTTGTCAGCTCTTAGTACAAGTCGCTCATCTATAAACTCTGACTTATGGGCCTGTCTGTGTGTTTAAATTTTGCAATGGCTGTGATAAAGCCAAGATTTTGGGATATGCAGTATATTCTGGCGTATAAGACTACTTTTTAACCCAGGAAAGTCTTCTCAAAAGCCGAGGGTCATCTTTTACGCCGGTTGTCATCTTATATGTCGAGTATATCCAAACTCTGTATTGTAACTGGGGTCGTCTTATACGCCCAGTTGTCTTACACGCCAAAATATACGGGTACTTTGCAGAAGTAAAGGTCATTTGCTGTCTCATTGATTTTAGTCTGCCTCCACAAAGGCACATTTTAAAAAAATATCTATTGAAAAGTAATTGCTTCCATTTACTCTCCTGGCTGTGGAGCACACACTCATTTCCGAGTTAGTGAAAGGAATGCTCTGATTTGCTCTCTGCTCTCTGCTGTCAGGAACAATCCTGCCTGAACAATGGTCAGACTCTTCTGTCTGACCAGGCCTAGATGTTGCAACCTGGTTTTGTAAGGAAGGTGTTCCAGCCCCTTGATCATTCTGGTTGCCCCTTTCTGCTCCTTTTCAAGTTCCACAATATCGTTTGAGGTGCAGTGACCAGAATTTCAAATGTGCCCCCACCCTCACTGTGATTTATAGTTTTCTCCACAAGAGTAGCAGCCACTTTTTTCACAAATTGCACATTTGGAGATATCTGTAGGGCAGTTGTCTAGAATATCCCCTCTTAGTGGCATGGCTCAAACTCATACTCATACCTTCACTTGCTTCACCCTGACCAATCTGTAGGTGGCACTGTGTAGCAGTATAAAAAGAGATTGCCACCACCCATGTCTTCAGTCTCCTTAAGGTTACTTTGTCTTGATATTGGGAGTGTTTTCTTGGACTTTATCTGGCTTGGTACATCCCATCCATCTCCGTGACCACCACCTCTATCCAACAATAATCTAATACTGTTTACTTATGTAATCAGTCAGTCTCTTGAGACGGAGAGAAGATCCCCAGGTATAGCAGTAGTCTTCATGGAGGTGAGATTTCCTTTATGTTAAAAAACTTGGAAGTTACTGTCAACCTGTCCTTTGGATATGGTGCTCCTGACATACATCTTGTAAGAACAGGCAAGTTAGACGCAAGGTCTTTTCTCATAAAACTGGCTCTGCGTTGTTGTCTCCTGAAGAAAGACGAAAGCCCCTCCATTTTTGAATCTTCCTGTCTATCCCAAAGAACGACAGTTCACAGTGAGTAACCAACCCTGTATTTTATCCTGATATGCTTAGAACAAGTTGTGACTCACTGTGACTTTGATTAGATCAAGTTTTGCATTATTTTATACTAAGAATAAAAAGTGTAACTTATTTGGCTTCTCTTTTCCAGTCCAGAAACCCTGGAAATTCATGGTTCCTTTACGTGGCTTGGACAAACACAGTATAAGCTTCAGCTGAAAAGCCAAGAGGTTTCTAGCCTGGAGTTAAAGGCTTGCTTTGTTCATACAGGAGTTTATAATCTTGGAACCCCACGGGTATTTGCCAAGTTTTCGGACCAGGTTACTTTGTTTGAAACATGTCAACAGAACTCAATGCCAGCACTGATCATCATCAACAACATTTGACTTGCCTCAAAATTATTTTTAAAACCAAAAAAGAAAAGAAAAACAACAATCCTAAGTACTGTTAGTTACTGCATTTCTTTGAATCTGCATCTTTGGCATACAGTGTATTAAAAGGATGTATATAAAATTTCAGCTTAAAATGACTACTTGTTTCATGATGTCACACACATTGGATGTTGATTTTTTCAGTATTTCTTAAGTTAATTAGAGATACTCATGCAGCATTATGACTTCTCATAACAGAATGAGAAATTCTTGTACTCCTTAGAATCTTTCAAAATGCAGCTAAACTGCTGTTAGAGCCTGTGTTAATATCTGTGGCTGCATGAGGAGCCAATTTAGGTGGCAGGTCTTGTTGGCTCCTCTCCCTCACTTTAAGCCACCTTTTAAGTACACAATTTATGCAAAAGTCCTTAAGTTATTACAAACATTCTAGTTTTAATTTTCACTTTTTCAAAAGATGGAGTTGGGGCTCTTAAATTGTAATAGAGTTCTTTGCACATTGCTTAGAACTTCACTTAATACTCATCAACTTTTTGAACCATTTTGCTTATATTTGCATCATTCATCTCAGTACAAAATACACTATTTCACAGCCGTGAACATTTGTTTAAACTCATTGCACTATTATGTAATTACAACAATTCAGTTAATCTGTTTAAATTACCAGTTAATTAAGCTTTTCAAGAAATGTATTATATTTATAACAAATGTCATGTAAATAGAATAAAATGTGCACCCTATTCACTGTACCTGAATTATTTCATTATGTTTTTGAAAGATAGAAGTAATGAAACAAGTGCCTGTTAAGCCTGTATAAAAAAATGTTCTATTGTTGAGTAGTATACATAAGGTTCATTTCTACAAATCTTTTTAGTTAGAATATGCTGTCACTCTTCTTTCTTGCCAGCCTCTTGGGCTCAGGGGTGTATTTAAATATCCCTTGCTTCTCTTCCACCATATATCATTCTTGTCATCTATTCACATATTGTCTATACCTAGAAGTTTATATAAAGAAACCATAAACCATAGGGATGTAAATAAAATGGTTACAAACAAAAACATACAAATCTATAAATATGTTAACACATGCATCCAAATTCTTACCTTTCCCAGCCACCGGAGAGACCATTTGCACATCTTTCAGGTGCCAGGGGTCATCTATGCTGTACAATCGTGCTGGCATGTCAGGTGATCTGGTAAGCTAGTGTGCATATGTGGTGCATCACTGTTGTCCCAGTGATGGCACCACTGCATCCACACTGGTGCTGGCACCTGAAGAGAAGATGGTAGCAGCTGGACATGCATCCTGATTCAGTGCCTGGGTGCATGAGCGGGGTTGGTTTGACCTGTACTAGCATTTGCAAATGTGAATGGTAGTGCATGCCAGTGGGAGTGTACTATTTCCATCCCCTGGATGGCACACATGGGATGTTCAGAAAGGCCCCAGTATGCCTTGAGTTCCCAAAATAATTAGCAGTTCCCAGCTATCAGTTGTGCAAAGATTAAGTACAACTCAAGGAGAAAGCAGCATCTGTCGATGAAAGCTAGCAGAAATGTCTGCGTCTGGGAAAGGGATGAAGATATCAGTGCAGTGGACAAGGTGACAGTACTGACTGGTGCCATGGTGCTGCAAATGAGGGGGGAGGGCCAGTTTTGTCTGGATATTGACTGAAAAGCACTTAAGTACATGCTTAATGTTGACATCTGCATTGACCAAAGAGCATTCAGAAACAGGGTAACCCAACTAGTGAACCAGTATTAAAGTTTGCCCCTTTAAATGTATGAATCCAGGATGTCTAGAATCTCAGAATGTACATATTCAGCTTTGACTATGGGAGGTGGAGGCAGTGCAGAGAGGGGAGAGGAGATGGGTGGATTTTCATGTGTTTGCGTAGTTTTAAGCATAAACCAATAGGATTGATGTGAGTAATCACCTTAAAGAGGCCAATATAACAGGAGTACAACTTTTTGGAGGCGCAGGGGAATTTCAGGTGACAGAAAACTAAACCATGCTATTAACATTAATTTCAGCCCCAAGAGAACTTGATGTATCAGCTGCAGCTTTTTGAGCATCTTGTCCAAAGAGGGGATATTTGCAACTGAGCGACAGGTTTTATTGCACGTTCCATATATTATAGAATGCCATCTTGCAATATCTCACAGCTGTGACCCCCAAAGAAGGAGGGGCCAGTTACCCTGCTCCCTTCAACTTGCCATGCTTGAACCTTTTGGAGGGCGAAGGAGAAATTCTGGATGTTTCCATGAGTGGAGAAGAAGTGGGTTTGGATGATGGCGAAACTGCTCCAAACCAACCCCGTCTGGCACCCTTGGAAGAATTCCCTCCACTCCTGGAGGTCCTTATGGCTATGTTTGACATCAAAACTCAAGACCAAGCCTCCTCAGAACTAAAGAAGGAAGGCTAAGTCATGATGATGCCACCTCCTTCGAAACCACAGGTCCTACTTATGCCCCAAAAATTTGAGAAAATGGTCCTCGAACAGTGGTCTTCTCCCTGCTTGATGAAACAGCTACCTGCCATCACGAGGAAGCTGTTTGGTTCGAGTGAGCCTGGCTCATCCATGTGGAGCGTCCCCATGGCACACCCTCAACTCCTGGCATTCGTGTCCAACCATGTGTTCCCAAAAGAAGGCGAACTTCGCGAACCGCTTGATTGCAAGATGGAAGCTCTGCTTTGAAAATGCTTTCAGACATGTTTTAGCAATCAAAGCGGCTAGCAACATCTCCCTGTTCATGTGCATGGCAATCCACTGGTCAGAAGAGATGCTTTCCAACTCTTCCATCCCCAAGGCGGCCAAGGCACAGTTGAAAAAAAATTGCAAGGTCCTCACTTTCACAGCAGATGCGGCAGTGGACTCCCTTTAACTCTCCGCCAGAGCGGTTGCAGCCTCCACAGCCATGAGGCACCTTCTATGACTCTGCCATTGGAACATGGACTATAGCTCCAAGATCCAACTGGCCTCATTGCCCTTCCTGGAGACCCAGCTCTTCGGAGAGGAGGCATTGAAACGTGCTTGTGGAGGCCCAGGACAAAAAGAAACTCTTGGCTATGGCTATGGTGTCAGCAGGTAACTTGAAAAACAAGGAGAAAAAAGCTGCACGCCGTTCTTTCTTCAGGAACCAGGGAACCCCACAGTTCCTATCCAGGCCTCAGTACAAGCCCAAAGACAAGCCCAAAGTCTTCTGGCGAAGGCAATCCCAGACCCTCAAGCCTCCTTTTAAGGGCTCCTTTTGAGGGGGAAAAGCCACAGGAGGCAATGCTTAATCTTAACCCTCCCCCAATGGGGGGGACGGCTTCTGTTGTTTGCCTCAGCCTGGAGGAAGGTTGTCTCCGACCAAAGGGCTACCGCATTGAGTCCATCTCCTGTCCGCCCCCTGCTGTTGTTTGCCCCACTTGTTCCAGGGACCCAGTTTGAAGGGCCCTGATTGATTCTGAGTTACACTGTTGGTTGTCCCTGCAAGCCATTGAACCGGTCTCCATTCCCCAAAGGGGAATGGGAGTTCATTCAATTCTGTTCTTTGTTAAAAAGAAAGATGGGTCACTTCGAGCCATCCTGGATTTGAAATATGTTAATAAATTTGTGTTGAAGCAACGCTTCAAGATGGAGTCTTTGAGCTCGCTCCATCAGCAAGTGTTTAAAGGGGACGCATTGGCTAGTCTGGATTTCGAGAATGCATATTACTACCAAATCCAGTGTTTCTCAACCTGTGGGTCGCGACCCCATTTGGGGTCGCACACCCATTTCGGTGGGGTCGCCAAAGGCTCCGCAGGCCCCCCCGCGTCACTCCCGCCGCGCCGCCGCGGCGCCGCCACTGCTTTAAGGAGACATCGGCGGTGGCAGCCGGCGATGGCGGTGAAGGGTGCCGGACTGGTGCCTCACTGCCAGCACCCTTCGTGCACTAAAATCTGGCATTGCGGGAGGACTTCCGGGTCGGGGGGGAGCGAAAACGATGCCAGTGGCCCTTGCCCCACCCCGGCTCCGCCCCGCTCTGCCCCAGCCCCGCCCCACCCCGCCCCACCCCTGGCCCCGCCCCTGGGGTCACGGAGGCTTGGGGAATCTCATTTTGGGGTCGTGGCTCTCAAAAGGTTGAGAGCCACTGACCAAATCAGAACCCTCCCCTTTGGGTTAAGCTCAACCCCCTGTCTTCACCAAGGCTGTGGGCAGAGCCATGGCCTGGCTCTGCCTCCAGGTCATGTCTGCTTATGCCTACTTGGACAATGTCCTTGTCAAGGGTTCCTCCAGAATTGAGGCCTCTTCAGCAGTGGCCACAGCCCTGGAGGTGTTCGGGAAACTGGGATTCCTGATCAACAGACCCAAGAGCACCCTTACCCCCAGCTCCCAACTCCTTCATCTGGGGGTGTTGTTTGACAGACAGAGATGTCATTGCTCCATCTACGGAGAGGGTGGAGGCATTGGTCGCCCTCGCCTATAGGGTAGCGGGTTCCCCTAAGGCCAAACGGATGGATTTGGCCTCACTCATGGGAAAGATGATTTTCCTCATTTATATCTGTATCTGTTCAAGATTCTACTCTCGCACCCTTCAGTGGCTTCTTCCTTTCACCCATGAGATTGCATCTTGCAAACAGATTCTCATCTGGCTTCCCGAGGAGGTTTGCCTCTCTCTTCAGTGGTGGTTGGTAAGAGACCATCTGTCACGGGGAGTCCCTATTGGGGAACCTCAGAGGTTTGGGTGGCCACTGTTTGGGCCAGACTATCCAAATAATGTGGGGTGAAGAGTTTAGGGAAAAGCAGCTAACTGTCTAGAACACCAAGCTGTATTCCTCTCCCTAAAAGAGTTCCTCCCCTTGGTCAAAGGAAAACATGTGAGGGTGGCCACTGACAACATTATGGCCATGGCCAACATAAACAGACAGGGAGGTACTAGATCGTGGACCCTTATGGCCCTCTCCTCAGACTTCTTGACCTGGGCTGAACACCATCTCCTTTATCATCTATCCACATTCTGGGGGAGCTCAACGTGTTCACTGATAGTCTCTCAAGGGTCTCCCTGCCCTCAGTGGAATGGCAGCTCCACCTGGACGTTTCCTCTCTGGTGGTAAAGAGGTGAGGCCTTCCAGGGATCGACCTCTTTGCCATGTTGGCCAACAACCAGGTTCTGTCCTTCATGTCCCACTGGTGGGTGCCGGGGTGTTGGCCACGGATGCCCTGATGGCACTGTTGCTTCTCCTGGGCCACCTCTTCAGGAGGATCAAGTTAGAATCAGCTCAGGTGGTGGTGGTAGCTCCCATGTGGCCTCGCAGGACATGGTTTCCCCTGCTGGTCTCCATGTTGATAGGGCCACCTCTGGTTCCCACACAGGGAAGATCTGCTGATTCAGGAGTTAGTGTGCAATGAGGACCCCTCATGGTTTGCCTTGACAGCGTGGCCACTCAGATGTGATTCATGTGGGGGCTGGGTTTGGATGACCCAACAATAGACACTATGCTGGTCTTGCACAGACAATCCATGGTCTGTCTGTACGACGCGGCATGGAAGGCTTTTGTCTGCTGGTCTAGGGTCACGGGGGCGGATCCACAGTCTCCCTCCCCTTTATAGATTGCCCATTTCCTTCAGATGGGACTGGCTAAAGGCCTACGGTTCAGTACGCTTAGAAGACAATCTTTTGCCCTTCTGGCTGTTCTGGAATTTAGCTCAGTTCCACGGGTCACTGAGGATCCGATGGTGAAGATGTTCTTAGCAGGGGTAAGGCTCAATCTCCACCATTCGTCCACAGATTCCCTTCCTGGGATTTACATGTAGTGCTGTTGGCCCTCACGGGTCCTCCGTTTGAACCGCTCCATCTGGCTCCTCTGTGGATCCTGGTGGCAATTCCTTCAGCCAGGCGCATTTTTGATTTGGCAGCCCTGTCCATCTTGGACCCCCTCTGTGCTTTCATCCTAGATTCTGTGGTGCTGAGGTTGGAACCTTCGTTTAGGCTGAAGGTGAACACCTTGTATCATAGGAGCCCCGAAATTCACTTGCCCACTTTGTGTCCCAAGCTGGTTCACCCCTTGGAGAAAGAATGGCACGCCCTTGATGTACATAGAGCATTGAAGATCTATCTGTCCCGTACAAAGGAGTCTTGCAAGACTTCTATGTTTGTGGGTTACTCCCCAGCTAATGTGGGGTGGAAGACTTCATCCAAGGTGATAGGGTCCTGGCTTTGGGCCTATATTAGTTTGGCCTACCAAACAAAGAAAGTAGCAGTTCCGGGACTCATCCTGGTGCACTTGACAAGGCTGACACTGTGGGGCAGAGAGGCTTCAGTCGTGAAGGTCTCCCTCAACCTTCACGTGTCACTATAAGTTGGACTCCTTCCGGTCAGCGGAGGCTGCCTTTGGTCGTTGGGTCCTCCAGGTGGTGGTTCTGGTCACGGTAGGACTCAGGGCAGGGACCTTGGGCTGGGCTGGTATCCTGCTGGGGGTAGGGGAGTGCTTCTACTTCCTTACCCTCCCTGGGTGGTGAGCTTTGGTACAGCCCAGAGTTTTTTTCCCAACCAGGAGGCCTTCCGAGAATGGAACGTTGTGTTCAGCTTACCTGAATGTCCATTATGGAAGGCCTCCTGGGTGGGCCCACCTGGAAGTAGTAATCTTGTTTGTGTTTATCATTCTGTAGATGGCATGACCTCTGGTCTGCTTCTCGGTCCCCTTCCTTGGCAACAAACTGGGGAGAGGAGGATTCTAGTGCCATCTCTCAGTCGTTGGTTGAACTGCAGGCAAATATCCAAAGTTTTTTCCCAGCCAGGAGACCTTCCAGAATGGCCATTCAGATCAGCTGAACACAACATTCCATTTTATCTGTGTTCAGTCAGATTCACATTGGGATTTACATCACATGTACTCTAACCATAGGCCTGCCTGCTTCATTGCACAGAACTGCCAATTATACCAGAGGGTATACTTTATATCTTTTTAATATGACCTGGCACAAAATTTCATATTTATTACAATTCTGTACATCCATCCTATTTCCAATGACAGTATGTCTGTGTCTTGGCAGAGCTCTGCCTTGGCCTGGCATAGCCCTCAAAGGGGAGGATTCTGGGAAGCACATGGCTACAGTTGAGTTATTCAGGCAAAATTTGAAGTTGCTGTGAGGAGTCTCCAGAGATTTTTACTCCTAACTTGCTATGACGTTCAGTAAGAAATTGCCAAGCTAACCAAAATAAAGAGATTTTCCAGCAGAAGAAATACTTAGGCTTTGATGTGATCCTCAACTTAAGGAGATTTCACATCCACCTGCTTCGAGCAATTAGATTACACGGCTAAGACAGGAAGGTTTTCACACTTTTTCTATGGGCAAAGAATCTTTTTCTGTAGCACCACTGAGGTTGAAAATAAAGCCCACATTTATTACTAACTCGCAGCTTGTATACAGCGACAAGGGACAAATATAACCCTACTTCTGAAGATGAGAACTCTTGACCTCCCAAAGCTAAACTGTTGTTCCTTTTACAAGGATCAAATTCACATACAACCAAATAGGTTGCATTCTTCCTACAGAAGTCTACTAAAATCAGATAATTGCATCTTGCCCAGCATAGTGCAGAACATCAGGAAAAAGAGCTATCTTCAACCGACATCTAGGACTACAGATGTATTTGATGATCCTCTCTTTTTAATCACTGTTTTAATTGCTTTCAGTGTTTTTTTATTTTGTTATTTATTTCCTTTTCTTCTTTGCCCTCCTTTTACCTGTCTTTGTATTTGAAATGTTCATCAGACTAATAAATTATCATTATAATCATCACCATTATAATTCTTCATGTACGATTTTAAAATTATTGAAGAATAGCTATACAGGAAATCTTACATGGTCAGCCCAGACCTGAGCTGGTTTCCCACTTAACTCCTTTGTGCACAGAGCCAATAGTAAACTGGAGCCAATTCAGAGAATGGCTGCTGGAGATGAAGTCCTATGAAGAAGGACCTGCTATTTGATAATTTAAAAAAATGAAGGAGGAGAGATTTAAAAAAGTCCACAGTTAAGACTACTAAAGAATTGTATAGGACAACACTAGGCTCACCAAGGTGAGGAAGTAAGGGTAATTCTAACCACCAATAATGAAATAACCCCTCAAGCTAAAAGCTACATGGGAAATCTGCTCACATAAGAGCTCCCATCAGAAAATTTTCTCATCTACTACCCCACACATTGGGCTGAACTTTAGTAAAGATCCAAATATTCTCAAATAGAGTATAAGTTCTGACTTGTGCTGGATGATAGTTAAAAAGGAAAAAAAATGCAAAGTGAACTATTCAATAGTATTAGAGGAGAAATGCAGCTAGCAAAATATCTGGTCTTTGGTACACCTAGAATGTACATCTGAGATCCCATCTGGTAAAATATGGGGTACTTAAAAAAAAACCTGAAAAAAATCATGTGGACTTAGATTGCGCCGAGGCAATCATGGCTGTTTGCTTTTCAGTAGGAAAACAAGTTTACTCATATTCTACAAGTATCTCGAGATGAGTTCCCTCTTTTTGGTTGGTTTTAGATGCTTTCTATTTTTCAGGGATTTATTGGCATTAAATTAATATATCGTTAGTATATCATTCCACAGCCCAATGCTCCCATCCTAGGTATTTTGGGATATACCCACCCTGAGTATATCTCCTGAGATTTTTGGGTGATATCCCCATTTGACCCCAGCCAAGCAGTTGCTGGATGTTGCAGTGCAGAATATTGAGAAAGTTCAGGAGAGGTTATAATAAAAGCATATTTACTAGGCTTCAGGTTGGAGCAGTATACTATAGACAGTTCTGTTTGTGAGCTGCATAGGAATAAATCCACACAACACAGGCACTATTCACTATAGGTGGAGCCACTGCTCTTCAGGAATTTCCTATAGGTCTATGCATCAAGCAAGAAGGAAACTGTTCTTCAGAGTATCTAATTTGTGTACACAGTATTCATTCAGGGTAAAAGTTAACATAGTTATTTCTGAATGGGAAAGTTTTTGAGATAATAGATAGGTCTGAGGAAGCGTCTGGCTAGAAAACCTCTAGATGATTGCCAGGATGATTTAAAATGACTGCAATGAGAATGTGGCTGCAGAATGTAAATTTAGAATAAAGATCTACTTTTATTTTCTAAGCGCAGAGAACAAACTTCAACAGAATTTGTCACCAATTTTTGTTGACAATTGCAAATTCTCCTAAGCAATTGCTAGCTACCTCTCTCAGTATTCCTCTCTCTCAACCAATCTTGGGGAATGACCTGTAAGGGCTAGAGTCCTAGGTCCAGACTCCAAACTGATCTCATTCTTGCATTTTCCTTCAGTAGTTTAGGGAAGTAGTACACCATCAAAATTGAACCAAAAATAAGAACAAGGAAACTAATCAGTGTCTTCCCAGGATTGATCTCTGACTTTGGGAGGGCACCATGAACATACACACTGAAGACAGTTGTTAGATCACAGTAACTGTAAAATGAATCTACAACAATGACTTGGAAGATATAAATCCCATTGTACTGTGGAAATACGATTCTGTTATCTTCATTCTTGTTTAGAACTTGATATTTTGAGGAAGTTGATGGCAAAGACTCATTTCCCCTGTACTCCTTGCAACTCCTGTAGTTGCGCTTGGACCATACGTCATCTGCTTTTTTCTCATGAGCCGCCTTTATCATGGTTGTCCAGTTCTGAGATTCTGATAAACAATTAGCATCTACTTCATTCAAGAGATAATCATAGTTGTGCATCCCATTTATCTCAATTATTACAAAATCAGCAGAAACATATTCCACAAATTGATCATCCTCCCACAGTTCAAGGACAGGAAGCCAGGGGATGTCATAATATAAGAGAAGAGGGCACCCCCAAATGTCGTAACGATAGGTAATGTTAAGGTTTTCCTGAACTAAGTGTTCTCTGCTAAGTAATTCTGGATCATATACTTCTGAACTGATTGAATAAGTAAGATTTTGCAAAAAGCGTGGGTTATATAATCCTTTGTGGCATGCTGTTGTGGTCTTTACAATCTTGATACGTTTCTTAGGTGGGCAATCAACAGCAATAAGTGCAGTCAATGGATGCATGTCAACACAAAATATGCCTTTATTGTATATGTCCACCGTGATGGAAGACACCTTGTTTGTTAAAGCGCTGGTCTTACGGTTGTCATGATCTGTGACTGAGTGTTGTTGCTCTAGCAACTTTATTCTTAGACTGTATTTAGCATTTCCATTAGGCGTAAATCCATCTTGCTCCAGGGATGCCCGGAATTCCAGTACACGTGGGTTGCTCACCATAACATACGGAAAGGCCGCAGTGCCTGGCTTAGGTACAAATGTGACATTAAAATACAGCTTCTGCTTCATATCAATATAGTACATTTTGTTATGGAAATTGCCACTGAGGATTTCAACAGGACAGGGCTGTAATGGGGGACGTAAACTCATGAGCCTGTCCTGAATATTGATGGTGCATTTCTGAAAATGGTAATACTGGGTTTCAGTATCAGGGACAGGGTTGATGATGCTAAGCAAGCCAGTGTTTTCAAACATCATCACATCACAGTGTGTAGAAGATGTGTTTCTTTGGCCAATATGGACCATTTGGCTGAAGACCATATCCAGGCTTCCATAGAAAAGATGGTCCTTGGTGATGGCTGCAATCTCAGTATTGGAGGCAGTCATGAAGCATATTCCTTGGTCATGTACAGGAAGAGATGGGTTAGAATATTTGTCTGTAGGAATCACTGAGATGGTTTCTGTTGTAAGTCCATTGTTCGGGGAAGAGACAAAGCTGCCCTTTGTCCAAAATGTGATAAATCCTCTCAGACCTGGAGGAAGCACACTTAGGACTTCCTCATCCTTCTGCAGCGATAGTTCTATGGGTGTGCCAATTACGTCGTTCATTTTTTTCAAGTCTCCGTATGTAAAATAAGCTGTCGTAGAGTTAGTATCCGTTTTATTGATAAGCATTCCAATTTCTGATATGGAAGCAAAACTGTAGACACCAATTAGATGACCATCTCTTCGTGGTCTACTCATTAAGGGGTCAAATTTATAGCCCCCATCTTCTGAGTAGAATATATGGCTGTCACTGGCCAACTTGCCTGTATCATATGCCAGAATAAACTTGCTGATTGAATTACAAGAATGATCATGCGGATGATAACAACAATAATTATTGGAGAGTTTAGTAACAGCTTTATCAATCCCCTTTGCTAATATCCATGACTTCCATGACTTGTAGAAGTAAATAAAGACCTGTCCGTTGATCACTAGCAAAATCCGAGTGGTCTGCACAAAGGTTGCATCAGTAACTACAGCAGGTGGTGTCAGGAGATGTGATGGGATACTGAGTGGCAGAAGACTACTCTCAAATCCATCAAGAGTGACAAACACTTTCTCCCCAAGGAAAATGGCTGGTGAAAAGTCTCCAGAAATTGATCCTTCACATGGGTGCTGTACAAGGATCGGTTCACCATGGGTGAATGTAAGGAGAGAACCTGATGGCGTATGAGGTAAATGGTAAGCTCTAACTGAATAAGCCAAACGTTCATGGCTGCATGGCCAGGACTTAAGATGGCATACACAGAGTTTCATTAATAGTACCAGGTAGGTGCCAGGCTTCAACAGTAACATGTCAACTCTAACCTGGTGGATGAGTGAATTGTGTGGCCTATATTCTTCTTGGCTTCTTCTGCCAACTGCTTCTCTAGCCACTGGTTCTAAGAGCAGTTGGCTGAGAGGGGAGGGGGAGGGAAACAAAGAGTCACTGGCTTTCTGTTCTTAATCAGATTTACTTCTAGTGTGTTTGCAGGATCATCCAAGGACAGAGTTTACATTTTCTTTATAACCCCTCAATTACAGAGGGGGACAATGCAGTTGTGTTTCTGAAGCTAAGAACACGTCATTGTATTTTGTCTTATCTTCTCATTTGAATCTAGGTTCTCTTTTGTTTTCCCCACACTTTCTAGTTGTATTTCTGAGATCACAATAGAGAAATAAAGCCTGGCAGTTGTTGAAGTGACAGCACTCTCTTTTGTGAGGAGGGAATCAATTCCCTGGTTTCTGTATGCTTGCTTGTTTCTGAATGATATTTTGGAGGTACTGTGTAAAATGAAAAAATACATTTCTCCTCACAGAATAGTTGCATTCACACCATAATGTTAATTCAGCTTCAGTCCTCTTTTAGAATGGAACAACACAACAGCAAAGTGACCAGTCATTTTCTTTCCACATTAACTAACACAAAGATGGATTTTCTGTGTTGGGTAATCCTGAAAGAAAAACAGCTTGGCGTGTTGCTGGTACATTTTCTTCACTGTAAAAGTGGACTGAAGCTGGATTAAACCTTAGGGGCTCAGTGCTATTCAGTTCACTCTTCCTTTGGGTGCTCCATGCTGATAAAACTCCAAGTTCATTATAGTTTGTTTTATATTTAGTGTACATGTATTTGGTGTAACACTGTTGGATTTAGTAGTGTTCAAAAATACCACTCATTTTCTGCTTGAATGTTTTGATGTCTCATATATATATGAGACAACTTTTTAAAGAGCCAAGTATTTTACCCTATTTATAAAGGCTGCATTCACAAGTTTTGAAAACTGGTTTGCAGATAGTTCATAGGTGGGTTTCTTCACAGGCCAGTCCACCCCTCCCCCGCTCTCATGAACATCCTAGGACAGAAAAGGTGGATTAAAGTTGGGAGGAGATCAGGAGTGCTAGATGCTATCACCTCTTAGGTGCTTTGAGTCCTTTTTTCTGTGTGCATGTAGCTTAAGGGCAAGTTTCCACACAGCAGTTTATTCTAATTTTAATCTCTTCTTTAAAAATCAGCACTGAAAATGATTTCCGCAGAGTTCCCACAGTTGCATTATAACATGCACTCAAAACAGCCGTGCTCATTCCCACTCTTTCTTCTTTAAGTGCTCTTCATGGTCGTTCTTTCCTCCCTCCATGCAGTCAGCAATTGGACGCCAGTCCATCCTTCAACCTGTTACATAATTGGGGCAGGAAACTCAATTGGCAGAGCTTTGTTAAAGTCCAGCCTCCCCTCCTTTTCATTATAGCAGAGATTTTGCCCATTTAGCAGACCCTGGCAGATATGATTCCAGGAGAGAGTGTGTGAGAGATAGAAATGACCTCCTACTCTCTCTCACACACACACACACAGCACACACTGTTAATCCTTGTGCACTGTGCTATCAGACACCTTAGAGGGAGGGTGGACAAAGAAACTGGTTGCTCCAAGGGACAGTGAAAGGGTGTCTAGGTTGTGCAATGGGGATGCAGCCACAAAATGCCACTCATGGCTAAGATAACGGGGCCACCTAACTGATTCAACTCTTCGTGAACACCACTGGTGAAGCCACACAGTTTGTTTTAGTTCTCCACTTACATCTACAGGACATTTTTTTTTTACTTCCCAGCCTAGCCTAGCCTGTAGGACCTGTATTCTTTTCCAGCCATTATCACACCAAAATATTAAGTAGGCTGACCCTGCTTAACTTCTGAGGTCAGACAAGATCAATAAGATTCACTCAAAACAATATGAGAATCCAAGCTGCCTGGACCCCCATGCAAATACAGGCAACGATCAGCTGAGTTACACTGACTGCTGGTGTAATGTTGTACAGTATCCCCTAGAGAGCAATGGCATCACAAAAAGTCTTTGGTGAAGGGAAGTGTGTGCAACAACTGATGTTTCTGTATGCACGCTGCAACTTCTTGAGCCTCTCAGACACACTAAGGCAATTCTCCAACCCATACAAATTATCTTGCTGGACATCCAGTCCAAGCAATGGGATGTTTTTACTTCATTGTTTCTTTTGCTCCCAGGGCCAGCTATTTATACCTTCTGGAGATCACACTGCCTTTGCACTGCCTGATCTAGATTTGGGAGCAATATGTGACTGCAGCACTGCAAGAAAATATAGCCTCTGAACAGGTATAAAGCATCTTTGATGCAGATTTTCTTGGAACACATTTATTTATTTATGCTATTTATATCTTGCCATACACAAAGTGGCTGTGAAGAATTTGCATTATTTAAAGTTTGGTAAAGATACAAAGACATTAAATATGTTATTAAAATTTACAAACCAGTTCAGAGCAGCTGCCCAAAGATGAATGACTCCGAGAATAGGGAAAAAACCCTGAAAATCCATTGGGGGGGGGAGGGGCTGCCTCACATCAGCTGGAATACTATGTTGGAGCTACTATAGAGAAGGTCCATAACCAAATGTGTGATCCCAAAACATCTTGGATAGATGGAACTGTTAGCAAGGCAGCTCTGGAAGATCTTGTACTCCAGGGTGGTTGGAACTGGCTAAGGGCCTTTTTCCACTAGGGCTTAGTACCCTTCTAAGACCCCATTAGGAACCTGATTGGTAACAATTGAGAAGGCCCTGTCCTC
This sequence comes from Aspidoscelis tigris stejnegeri, assembly GCA_023333525.1. Lineage (NCBI taxonomy): Eukaryota > Metazoa > Chordata > Lepidosauria > Squamata > Teiidae > Aspidoscelis > Aspidoscelis tigris. The sequence continues at coordinate 50,780,118 of JALMGA010000004.1, forward strand.
ACCTGGACTCCATTGAAGGCCCGATCTGCAAAGCCCTGTCCCCACAAGGGCAGGGAAAATTTGGATTTAATGGGTCCTTCTGGCCCTTAAATCTGGATTTCATGTGGACCTGATTAAAGGTGTCCACAATGGGGTCTTCAGGCATCTTCAAGATCCAGATCTCCAGGAGGACCCCTTCTCAATGATCTGGATCTCGAAGATCCAGATCTTTGACTGTGCATGGAAAAAGAGGGTTGGTCAATCTTTCATATTTCCATCATAGGTTTAAAAGGAACACCTTGAATTGAGTGCAAAGCACTACTTGGGTCAGTGTGGTACTTGCAGGGCAGGAGTGATGTGTTATCATCTTCCACATCCACACTGTCTTGGCTGCTGCATTCTGCACTAGCAACAGTATCCAACCTGTCTTCCAGGGCTGACCCATGTAAAAGCACACTGCAGTAATCCAGTTGAGAGGCTTACAGAACTTTTTTTTAAAAAAAGATTAATGATGAAGCAGTATATATATTAATAAGAACACTAACTACTACTGAGAGCTGGATATCTCTGTTCAGAAATGACTGAAGCTAGGGCGGGAACCAAAGCTAGTCAGAGATACTTCTAGATATTTTGTTTTTGTTTTTTTAATTTTTTATTTGTTTTTTTTAAATATATAACAACAAACATAAAAAACACATAACATAAACCAAATATACACTTCTGAGGATCGCATAGTCCATACAGGTCCAGCAAGATTTATCCAGTACAGTCTAGAATGGAAAATCTGGAAAGAGCATCAATATTTTTTGTTTCAAAAATGTTACAGAGAAAGAGGAAGATGGTCGAAGTCTGGGATCGATTTGTGCCTGAATGATAAAAGGTGCCCATTTCCTAATGAATTGAGCTTCTTGTTCTAGGAGTTGCATCTTATACTGCTGCACTGTAATGAGTTCATTAATCAGTAACGACCATGTACGGCTGATCCAGTTATCTATATTTAATTGATCTGTAGATTTCCAATGGAGAGCAATCTCTGCTTTCGCAGTGGTGATCAGCGAGCGAATCAAATCCCTGTTATGATTTGGCACCCCTTGTTCTTTAAAGGAAAGTAGAAAGACTATAGCTGGCGATAATTGAACATTTTGAGAAACAATGGTACTTATCTTTGCCTGAACAGCTTCCCAAAACACTTTAACCTTAGGGCATTGCCACCATTGATGTATGTATGTACCTTTTTCTCCACACTTGTTCCAACACAGCGGGGAAAGCCTATTGTTAATCCTATTCAAAGCAACCGGGGTGTAGTACCATCGAAACAATGCTTTAACAGACAATTCCCTTTCTGCTTGGGACCTAAATGATGAGAACATCCTACTGGGAATTTTTAACCATTCTTCATTATCAATTTCTATTCCACAATCTGTTTCCCAGAGCCCTTTCACTGCCTGAAGCTCTCCCACATTGTGGGCTATCAACATTTTATACAGAGTGGAGGATATGCCTCTATCCCTTGCTTTATCATCCAAAATTAGTTGCTCAAAGGGGGTAAGGTCTCGTGTACCTCTTCCTTCATTCTCAAGTTTCAGAAAAAAGTTCCTTATTGCCATTGGGATAAGCCAGTTTTTAGAGCTACCAATCATATTTCTTATCTCTCTTGAGGAATTAGAGGTGAAATGACCCTGGATATTTTGACATGTACTTAGAACATAAGAGGAGCTTTGCTGGATTGGGTCATGGCCCATCTAGTGCAGCATCCTGTCCTACCAATTGCTTCTACGACAGCGGTTCTCAATCTTCCTAATGCTGCGACCCCTTAATGCAGTTCCTCATGTTGTGGAGACCCCCAACCACAGGGTGGGGCAGCTTGGATGAGGATGGGGCGGGAAGGCAGGAGACGCATTGCAGCCCTTCTGAAAGGTAGTTCAGCACCCAAAGGGGTTAGGGGCTTTTAGAGGCATCCTGCCTGTCTCTCCAACCTGGAGGCAGTTCCTAGGCATCCATTCTAGAAGGCTCCTTGTCCTCTATGAATTTGTCTAATACTTTCTTGAAACTATCCAGGCTGGTTGCTGTCACCATCTCTTCTAGTAGCAAATTCCAAAGACCTCATGACCCTCTGTGTGAAGAAATACTTCCCCTTGTCTGATCTGACTCTCCCACCATCAGTTTCGTAGAGTGCTCCCTGGTTCTAGTGTTGTGCGACGGAGAAAATAATTTCTCTATCCACCTTTTCTATACCATGCATGATTTTATATACAGTTGAACCCCCATATCATAAGAACATAAGAGAAGACTTGCTGGATCAGGCCACAGCCCATCTAGGGTTGCTGCTATAAACATTGTTTTACTGGATGAAATGCCTTCAGTTCTTTAAATAGTGTCAGATAAAAATTCATGTTTGGGACCCTGATTTCCCTCCCTTACAACAGATAGGGAAGGGAGGAGCTCCATATCTTCAGGATTGGGTGATGATGGTGCTTGATCCAGCATTTGCTGTAATTGTGTGGCTATAGGCAGCTGTAGAATCTGGGGTTATATTTTGATCTGGAACAGCCAGGAGGTAGCCAGGAGGTGCTGTGGCCCCAGCAAAATCTCCAGGAAAGTTTTCAGGGAATGGGTTGCATGCAGAAGATTGATGGAAGGACTGACACTTGGGTAAATTGCTGCTAGGAAGTGTTGGGGAGATGGGTGGTTGCAGAACATCAGAAAGAGGGTGGCTAATTGTCTCTCTTTGCTTCGCATTATTATTATTATAGTTCATTTCTAAAGTGCTGTACATGTACTCAGCGCTGTACAATATTACATTAATCTTAGACAGGTCCCTGCCCTCAGGCTTACAATCTAAAGAGACAAGAAACAAAAGGAAAATGGTGTGGCAGGGAACAGGGAACAGCAAAACACAAGTGCTTGAGGTCTACAGTTCCAGTTCTTCTGTTCATTTCTTATTGGTGGAATTTTCTTATTCTCTTTACTTTGAATTTTCTCTTCATTGATGACAAACCGGAAAATGGTAGAGATGGTAAGCCAGCATCTACTCAGCCCCACCTTGCTCGGCCTCAGGACCAGACGTTTCCTCAACTGGTGGATCGGCTGCTGTACTCTCTTTGCCATCTTGTGATGGGAGCAGTTGGAAGAGGGAGGGGCACTGCTGGGAGCAGGATGGCAGAGCCCAGCCTGCTGCCTCTTCTTCACTCCTCTCAGGCAAGATGGTTCCTAGCCTTGTGATGGCAGTTGGAGGAGGGAGGGGCACTGCTGGGAGCAGGATGGCAGAGCCCAGCCTGCTGCCTCTTCTCCACTCCTCTCAGGCAAGATGGTTCCTAGCCTTGTGATGGCAGTTGGAGGAGGGAGGGGCACTGCTGGGAGCAAGATGGCAGAACCCAGCCTGCTGCCTCTTCTCCACACCTCTCAGGCAAGATGGTTTGTAGCCTTGTCGCATGTGGTTCCAATCTTAAGGCCACCATGCACAACTCCCAAGCTAGCATGGTTTTGGATTTTGTGGGAGGATGTGCTCTAAGCCTTTGTCCTAGGATTTCCCATGTGGCTATGTCCAATGATTGGGAAAAATTTGGCCACCGTTTTAGAATAGCCTGGGCTAGGGTCTTCAGGGTTTCTTCTTTGGGCATATCTATTTCATGCCTTTGCAGTTCCATTGCCCTCTGGAATGATGATAGAGAGAAAAAGAGAAAAGGAGGGGAAAAAACTGCACTGATTATGTGGGAATTTTGCCTCGTTCCTTCGAGGGAGATGCAGTGCTGCATGGTCTCTCCCTGACAGGGCACAGAGTTCCTCTGGCAATATTACCTCCTTTGATGTTTTATGGCAAATGATCTTTGGTACCCAGATCTTGCTCCACTTGTGCTTTGGTCCGGGCCCCTCAGAGCATCCCTGTGCGGCAGGCAAATTGCCAAAGGAGTCCTCAGACGTTCTCCACCGGACAGCACAGCCTTTCTTGGGGAAAACAACCACAACACAACTCTGGCCACGTCCACGCAGGCGTTGCTCTCTCTCAGAGCGGGCGCCCACACGGTCCCGCTCTCGTGCTCCCCCGAAGGCCAGTCGCTTCGCGTGAGGGGGACAGGCGAGGGGCTTCTTGAATGGCCCCGCCATTTTAGGGCTCTCTCTCTCTCTCCCTCACGCGTCACTAGGAAACGTCCTTTGCGCGGCTCGTTCGACGACCGTCTGAACAGCGACTGTGAAGAACCGGTGCCGCGGGCGCCCGCTCCACCGCCGCCCTGTTTTCTCTTCATTGGAGAGGCGGGTCGCGTCCGCCCCGCATCCAATCCAGTTTCCCACGGGAAGGGGGGGGAAAGGGAATGGGGAAGCCCTTCGTGCTCGGGTCCGCGTTGCAGTCAGGGGGAGGAGAAAATGGAAACTCTCTTCAGACGACCGCTCCCCTCCCCCTCCCCTCGTCCCCAGTTATTATAAGGAAGGACCGACCGACCGACCGACACCCCCCCCCCCCCGCGCTCCAGCAGCTGTTTCTTTGCTACTTAGTTCACACGGTTATTCGCGACTTCTTCTGCAACCAGGAGGAGGAGCAGACGGAAAGTTCGGCTTCGCGGGTTGCCAACTCGGCTGTCCGTCGGGAGGAAGGATGCCGCCGCCCTCCTTGCCTGCTTTCAGTTCGGCGGCCACAAGTCGCCCTGATCTCGCTTGCGAACGATTTGCTCCGTCGTCGCCCTGATAAGACCCCGGAGGCGGCGGCGGCGGCGGCTGTCGGCGCGCGGTGCAGGACGTTAGTCGAGCAGTACTAGCTTTGCCTTTTAGCGCAGCGGAGGATGGGAGCGCGCGAGTGCGCGGCCAGCCCGCCAGTCTCTCCGCCGCGCGCCTTCCTCTAGGAGCCCAGGTCAAGGTGAGCGTGAATGTTCCGCGCGCAGAGCTTGCGCCTGCCTGCCCTCCTGCCTGCCTGCCGCCTCGACCGACGTGAGGGAGGCGCCACGTGGGTGGGACGCGCGCGGCGGCAGGAGCGGCGACCTGCTGGAGTTGCTCCTCGGTCGGGCGACACTCGCCACGCTGTCCGTCTGACTGTTTTGGGGACCGAAGTGGGGATAAGGGGCCCTCGGTGTGGTGGGGAGGTCAGCTCTGTACTGGGGCTGTAGATGGGTCGGGTTTTGGGGCAGCCTCTGCTTTGACTAGAAAAATAAATTGATAAGAAGGAGCGAGAGAGCTTCGGGTGACTGAACTAGCAGCTTCTGGGCAAAAGCCTAGCGATAGGCTTGGCATCAGACGACGGCTGCCGACACAAGCCTGGGCGCCCGCTTCAGGCAGGCAGGCAGGCAGGCAGGCAGGCACACCCTGCTTTGGCCATTGGTACACAGCGTCTTCCCGCCAGGTCTGTGTAGAAATCCAAGGAGGTTGATCGTCCTCCTTTTTATTGATGCCCGAGGTCGTTGAGCCGGTTTGATCTAGTGGTTAGGGAGTTTGATTGCGCCATTCCCCATGAAGCCATCTGGGTGACCTTGGGCTAATCACAGTCCCATCTACCTCACAGGATGTTCTCTTGTGGGGAAGAAGGACAGAAAGCTTTGTCAGTCGCTTTGAGTCCCCTTAAATGGGTGAGACAAGTGGGGTAGAAAAGCCAAGTCTTCTTCCTTATTAATGTTTGCCTTGATGTTCCTTCCTTATCTTTGTTCACTTTGTTGCCAAATGTGGAAGCTGTAAACAAGAGGGTCGTAGCAAGAAGGGTTATAATATGCCATGTATGAAGATGAGGTTTCCCCTGGGCCAAAACATAAATTAGACCAGCTGTCACCCATGTGCCGGTCACTAATAAGATGCTGTGTGCAAAAAACAATTACACAGCTACTCTTGCCCAGGATGACATCAGTCTGTCCATTGCAGGGATACCAAATACAGAAAAGCTGCTAAATCTGTGTGTATATATTGAATCCATATATAGATCATACCTGGGAAGACACCATTATCGATCATGCTGGCCAGTCTACTGATTGGCCCCAGCACTACAGGTAATCCCACCATCATTTGCTATTGCCCATTTTTTAGGCTGATGGTTGTTGTAATTCAGTGTCTTCTGGAGGGCCATACATAACCTAGCCTGGAAGGAGAGTTTAGGGGGGGAGGGGTTCTACCGCGCTCCTTTAATCCAGATCTAAGAAGATCAGGATCTAAGGAATGGGTACTTCCCTTAATCCGGATCTACAAGAAGTAGATTAAGGGAAGTACCCAATGTGTTTCCATGGGTAGTCTAGCACCCAGTAGCAATGGGTGCTAGCCTGCCTGCTGTGGAAACACCAGAGCACCCATTTGCAAATCCGGATCTACGCACGAGGGGTCTGTGTGTCACTCCAGGTGTTTGGCGGGACAGGGGGTGCAATCTCTGAAGCTGCCTTTGGAGATTAGCAAAGGCTCCCAAGTCCCTCCCAAGTCATTCCGACATTGCCTTTGGAGATTAGTACAGGCTCTGTGGAAAAAAACCATTGGACCCTTTGCTAATCTCCAAAGGCAATTTCAGAATGACTTCCGAGTTTTGATTTTGGGTCACCCCCCCCATTGGTGACCCCCTCCCCTGAGCCTCCTCTAGACCCCATTGCCCAATTGCAGAGGAAACAGGCTCCCTATAATCTGGATTTTATGGCTGAAGACCCCATTGTAGACCCCTTTAATAGGGTCTACACGAAATCCAGATTGTAGGTCCTGAAGGACCCATATGATCCAGATTTCCCTAGCTGTGGTGGAAACAGATGTATCCCTAATGGTGTCCCTAATGGAAATGGGGTCATCTGGCTCTCAGCCAATGAGTCCTTAATGGGTGCTAAAATGGGTACTTAATACCAGTGGAAAAACACCCTAGAAATGATTTATGCATAGCTGCTGTAAAGCCTGCTTTGTGTGAGCCCTAGCTGTGGGCCCATACAAAAGGCACAAGTCATTTAGCATTTGTGCTGTTTGCATATGGTATGTGAGGTGCAGTTTGCACAAATTCAGTGCTTTGCTGGGGTCATTGAAAAACTATGGAACAAGGATTCAACCTGTTTCTGGAATGTCCATGCTTTATTTTAGAATACCCAAATATAGTGGAATAAGCAACCAAGGTCTGGATGCAGCCTGTTTCTACTTTGTATTTCTACACGTGCATGGAAGAGAGATGGGGAGAAAGGAAGGGAATAATCACTGGAAAATAATTAAAATCCTGTCATGCAGGTGTGTGTGGCAGTGCTCATGCTGATTTGTGAGAAATAGAGAATTGGTCCAGATATCTGTCAAGCTCACTGGCCAGTAACAGCAGCCCTAGCCTGTCAGCAAACTAAACACAATTTTGGGTCAGGAAACCTACTGAGTATATGTTTACCTTTGTGCTAAAACAAACCCCAGCTCACCATGTTGTCTACAGGTTCCTTTTGTTGTTGGCCATGGAAGGTATAGTCCAGGTCCATGTGATGGTCTACAGTTTGAACACCCTTGTATACTTCTATGGTTGTTTTTTACAAGACTCTTGTAAATGTTTGGGACTGATATACATACATAAGGGTACACACCTGAATTTTCTTCAACATTTCTATGGATACTGTGATGTGAATGGAAATGCCATGCTTGTTCATGTTTTGGGCACAGTGATAATGGTGGTCTGAACAGAAATTTAAAATATTTATGTGTTTACATTAACAGATATCAGATTGTTTTGCTGAAAATAAAAATACATACATGACTATGCTGAAAGTTTGAATTGATAAGGAAGAATAAATTGAGGAGGGAAATCTACTTGATTGTATAGCAGCAGACCCTCCAAAGTTTCCAATAAAAACTGGAGGTCTTAAAAACAAACACATTTTCCACCCAATTAAAGACTCTGTCCTAAAATATTCTCTCCCTATCAGAAAAAGTAATTATTTTGAAACTCAGGCTTTATTTTTATAGGCTTATAAAAAGATGTTTTCTGCAAACCTGATTTGAACCATTCTTCTTGAAAGAATGCCTACTGGAAAGAATTGTTAATTTAGTAAAAATTTTTTAGTGATTTCTTTTACACAGACATATTTGTTTTAATTTTTGCTCTGTTTCCTAATATATCAGTCCAGTTCTGGTAATTCTGCAGCAACATGTGTCAGTTGCTATTTTTCTTACCCTGGATCTCTTCACAATGGGCATGAACGATCAGAAAAGAACCACAGGCTCAAAATAAAATAAAATGAAATGAAAACCACTCTTTTACTTCACTGTTTGTGATAAAAACTTGAATCTGAAAATAAAATAGCTTTATAGTAAAATAATATATTCATACAAATTTTTAGCTAACTCCAAATATACAGGTATGGGACAACATTCAGCAGGGCATTGTGTTGTTTTCATAGTTGGGTAGTGTTTGCTCACAATACAATCTTTCAAAAATTTTCTTATATTACACATACCAAATCTGTTAGAACCATGCTTTTGATACCAGTTAAAGTATTTTTGTAAATGTATATCGCCGACTTGCTGTATGTAGTTTAATCTGGTTTTTCCCTAGCTTTAAATTTAGGCCCTTTCTGCACTGGCCCTTTTCCCAAGTTATATCTTGGGCTGTTTTGCACTAGAGAACACTAGTACATGCTGATCTAAGCCCCACGCTCCCAGAGGCTTACATGTTTCTGGGCACGTTGTCTGGGTGCCGCCATCTTCTTTGCACTTGCTGGAATGACTGTGCATGCACCACTTCCATGGTGACCATGACACTCCACCCATGTGGGTCATCTGAGTGCCAGCGTGCTTGCACAGCACCTCAGATTACACCTAGCACTGGAAATGGTGTGAATAGTTGCAGCGCTGGATGTTTCAGGTAAGCTTGGGGTAAGAGTTGGGATGCATGTGGTGCACAATTTCATGCACCACTGCTAGTTGATGGTAGGGTAACACCTGGGTTGTAAACATCTGCAAGTGCAGATGCTCCTTGCACGTACTGCAGAGTCAAGTATGAATTGGCCTTGGGTTAGCTGGAGCAGTCTACTAGCAGACGGGTCAGCATGGTATTGGGGCAGCTGTTCTGCTACAGCTTACATGAACTTCGGAGCCAGCCTCCGCAAACTTGCATGGACAGGAACAAAGGTTGTTGACCTTGGAGCCTCCTGGAAATCTTTTTGGCAGTGTGTTTTGGTATGCCTCCAAATGGGCCCTCTGCTAAATAGGAATGAGGACACATGCAATCTCCAGAGCCACTGACAGGCTTCCAGAGTCCTCCAAGGAACCGATTTTCCCCATGGGTATGCATTTAGCAGCACAATTTGGTACATTGCCAAAATGCGATCTCCTGTTAGAATGAAACAGGAACATGTGCACATTTCCATTATGGATGGAATGACCCAGGGAGTGGAGTGGGCCCTTCTCTTTCAACCTAGTGTGCAAATGAGAGGGGACTGAAGAAGATTAGACTCGGTGGTGGGCCATTACACAGGTAAATTCTGAAAGGCCCAAAGTAAAACTATGGGGTCCTCTTGTGATTTTTAACTAAGGGTGCGTTCCCATAGGTGTTTAAATCCAAATCAAATCTGAATTAGGTATCTAGAGTTCCCATTTTTCTCTAAATCCAAATAGAACCCAAATTTGGTATCCAGCATTCCCATTCAGTTTTTTATTCCCGGATTTTATGAGGACTATCCTGCAGAAATCCACAGAAAAAAAGGCCTGAGGAAAACTGGACTCCCCCCCCTTTTGGAGCTGAATCTGCTCCCCCCCCAAAATGGGAATGCTCCTGGACTGTTTGGTGCAGAGATCTAACCTTCTGGCCAATGCCTGCCAGATGTGGGTGGGATTTCACAGCTGCGAAGGTCCCCCATCCCTGCAATGCTAGAGCCCTGATCAAGAAAAGACAAAGGCTTGGATTTCTCCTGAATTGGGGCAGGGGGAGGAGGGGAATGATATGACCCATGGCTTTGCTTTTAAAACCTTTTTGCTTGATACATATGTATTCCTTTCTGATTGTTAGCAGCTAATAGGAATGTATCTCTCATAGCTACATTTCTAGTAGCTGCTAACAATAATCAGAAAGATACATATCAAGCAAAAAGGTTTTAAAAGCAAAACCACGAGTCAAGCCCTCTCCCCTGCATGAGTTGTCTAAGCCTTCTGATTGCACTCTGCTCCTTCGCTGATCTGCTTGAGCGCAAATGTGCTCTTCCTGGTAACGTGGATGGAGGTAACATTACCAGGAACATCCGATTTGAAATGGAGAGTGTGAAAAGGAAAGTGTGATTGCCCTGTGTGTACTCAGCTTATTGACCAGGGCAGGCTTACAGGATTTGTACTGGGGGGGTGGAGATTAAAAATGTCCTGTTTCTCCATGCTGGGGATTTGGGCAGTGAATGGGAATGGCAATAATTGGTTCATTCCAGTTTACCATTAGGTAAATGGGAACAGCCTGAAATGTGCACTCAGCCCTGTTTCAGGATTAAAATAGTCCAACAGGGACTAAAATAGTCCAACCAGGACTAAAAAAGTCAAGTGAGAATGCACCCTAACAGATTTTATTGCTCTTGTTTTTTAATATATAGTGAGTAAATAGTGAAAGTCAAGGAGCCAAAACTTGCCTTGCAAATCTTGATAAAACTTAGTTTTTTTTGGCAGACTTCCTGACTGCTGATTTTGCTAAGTAGACCTTTGGTGTTCTGGTTCCCAGTAGAGGAAAAAGGAAATTAAAAGTAAACTGTTCTGTGGAAAGAAAAATAAGAATCCCTAGAGTCACACACTGCACGCATCTGTCATAACCTCACAAGAATGCTCTTGTAAAGATATTGTATGGAATAAAGAGATGCATATGTATGGCTTGTCGTGATGGTGAACTGTGTATTTTGAGTACAAAAGAAAATAAAATTTGAACATTTGCCCAGTGTAATAGCAATTTTGGAAGGACTTTGATAACCTAAAAGCATAGTGCCCTTTTTCACATTTTAGAAACAACACTGTTTACACTGTATCTCTTAGATGGTTAGCTAGTGTTAATCCAGTTATTTCCAACTTCAACTCAGGAGTCAGCATGAGTCTCTTTACAGGTTGTTGCTGGTTTAGTTTCTCAACTTACAGTGGTGTTGTTGACAACAATTTTTAGAAAAAGTTTTCTCCGGGACTGCTGTAGTCTAAACTAACATGCTGATGGCAGGGATCTGTACTGAGATGTATACTAGAACAATGGCCAGAGCTGAAAGAACCAGAGACTTATTTGGATGAATTTGCACCTTCACTTCCCTGGGAAATTGTCCCAATGAAGTGAAGATTGGGGATGGATAGGGCATCCACACTTTGCGACATCTGATCCTTCCTAAGCTTACCTGGCACTTGTTGGCTGGTAGTGTAGGGCAATTGCTCCTACACTAGAGGTGATTGGCCATTGTAACAACTGGTGCACAACCATTCCTTCGCCACCCCACTGCACGCACCATTTGTCCAGAAGAGGTGAGAACAGTAAGTGCCAGCCTTTACTAGCTGTTGGCTAGTATAGCTGTGGAATACCTTTTCATGCTCCACTGGGGCGCTTCTAAGGGCATTTGCTGGGGATTCTAGAGCAGGAATAGGTTTGTCCTTGTCTCTGCTTGAGATGCCCATGAACATTTGGTGGGCCACTGTGTAGGATAGGATGCTGGACTAGATGGGCTGTGGCCTGATGCAGCAAGGCTTCTCTTATGTTCTCTTATGTTCTTATGCATTGGTAAGTGGGTGTGTCAGCTGGACCTGTTCAAGAATACTAATCACTTCTATAGCATGGTGGTTCTGTTCCAGTAAACTGCTCTCTAAGTCAAAATTATGTTGGAGAAATCATCCTGATGTGCTTCCCCTAACTACCAGCTTTCCATAGCTGGTAATTATTTACTACAGAAATAGGACTGTAATAAAGAAAGGTCATTGCGTTTTGCTGAATGTAAGAAAAAATATGATGCCAAGGAAAACCGTAGTAGTAGCAAAAAGATATCCTTTCATTCCTAAGCAAAGGCATGAAAATAGTCATAGAGAAAGTAGGGTTGATATTCTATAAATGACCTTGGGCTGTTATCCTTTGTCCTGATTGGCATGGAGTTTCCCATTTAAAAAAATATAAATTGGTATGTGCATGTTGGATGGTGTTATAAATAACTCTTGAGTAGAGGCCCAAAAATATGTAGCTAGTGCTAGCCAGATATCAGACTATAAGGAATTAATAAAATTCTTCAGTACTACATCATTGGAGTTCACTCCAATAAAAATATAGCACTTTCTGATTCTTTCTTGGCTCAGTTTGACCTTCTGCTTCCATTAAAATAATTGAGAACTGAGTGTCCAAGCTCTCCGATTCTTAAGATAACATATTTTAAAGGGCATATAAATTCATTAGTACAAAATATAGTTTTGTAATTTTAAAAGCCATTTGTCTAATGTTTCAGTGTGGAAGTGCTGTACTGGAGTCTGTGGACCACTGCTGTTCTGTGAACTTCGCTCAGGTGGCCTGTAGAAAGGTCCCAGAACAATGGGCAATATTTGTACCCATCTGAGAAGTTGATTTAAAAAAAAATCATTGGACAGGGGTGATTAAGGCTGTTTCAGTTTGATCCATATTACTTATAAGGCATTAACCTGGGCTCCATTATTTTCACAATATGTTCTGACTTTTCCCTTGAAATTTACCAAAAAGTCTGTCTTAGCCAGGAGGTGGAGCATGTATTGGTTTCATGTGGTAAATGTTCTTACAGCAATGCTAGGTCTGAAGGCACAGATATTATAGAAGTACAGATAATATATGCTTGGTTCTGTAGGACAGAGCTGCTCATTTGCTTGTCTATTAGGACCTCAACAATTTTCAAAAGGCCTGTAGTGAAGAACTAACAAAACTAATGGATCACTGACATAAAAGTCATTTGTACATTAAATATACATTAAATTGGAAAAACAAGCTGTCATTATGACATGTGGGAGGGGTTTGCTAGGGCTGGAAGTCTTTTCATGCTTACATGGAATAGGCAGCCCATGGAACATTTCCATGGGGTCAGTGCAGGAGGGGAGAGGCTCTGATGGGAAGCTTCATTGTGATTTACTTGACCTTAAACCATGGTTTAATCCAAACCGTGTTTAGAGTCCTGGAGATCAAAGAGAAGCTTCCAGTTTGAGCCTCACCCCTCCTGCTCCACCATGAAACATGAAGGGGGCAAAATAATTTGGATGCCCAATCCCTTGGTCACCTATGTCTGATTACAGCCTGTGTTTGGTAGTGGACGCTACTCCCTTTTCTCTCTTGGCATTTTTTCCCTTCATTTCTCTGGAAGTTTGCAGTAAACCAAATTTGCTTTTACATTCACACCAGCTAAGTATACTTTGTGTTTATCCATCAAAACTGCTCTGTAGCCTCAGAATACATGTAATTTTAATATTATTTCACCATGTAGTGTATTATGGTTTAGGAAATTGCTACAGGTCATTTGGAAAAAAATGAATTTGTACGTTTTGTTTATAAAAAACCAAAAGCAAAACAATTTTCTTAGGAAAAACATACACCACACTTTAATAATGAAAAATTCTATCAGAACTATCCACAGGTGGTTTTCTTTACCAGGTAAAAACAGTTATTGGCACCATGCCTCTAATTCTACTGAGAAAGTAAATGTTTTTGGACATTGTACTAGCAGTAATGGGGACAATCTTACACAAATGTAAGTGAAGACCCCAACCTATGACTTCTGGCAATTTTTAAAAGCAACTTTGTTTGTTTTATGTTAATTGTTGCCAGATTTGTTCTCGTTCATTTCTTTATGACTCAGGATTGGAAAATGGTAATCAGAATTATTTATGTTTGTGGAAAAGTGGAACTGCCAGCTGGGCGTCTTGTTTGGGACCAATGATATAGAGTGATTTTGTCCCACATGGCACAACCTAATTTTTCATTTTCTCTTGGTTCAAAAGTCTGAGTCCAGGCAGTGCATTTTCCCACTGTGGAGCAAATGGAGGCTGCCATAACATTGGATTGTTCATGTGGGAACTCACTTCCTGACCTCCTTTTTCATTTGTAATTTGCACTCCAGCAGTGATTTCCAGCAACCCAACTGGCATAGTTGAAAAGATGCAAAAGCTTCTAAGAAAATACATGAATTCCCAAACCTTCTCAATCCAGTCTTTCAGGTTTGTCTGCCATCAGGATCCATAGGAGCACCTTAAAGACTTAACTGAGAGAAGTTGTAATGTGAACTTCTTCCTTCTGGCTGCCATGTCTGTTGCGCACTTACATCATGCTGTAGCTATGTGTGGAACTGAAAGGCTGTGATCTGAAGCAGGGGTATGGATCAGTGAGCCCTGCTGGTGCATACCATGACTAGAGGTTCTCTGCAACAGTGCTATCTGCATATTGATGCTGGTCTGGACCAGTCCTGGAGGCTCTGAAGGGCTAGGAAGGAATGTTCCTACCCTTGGAGTCACCAGAGAACCTATTTCAGTGGCGTACCATTGAAATTGATTCTCCAGTAGTCAGGAACATGGAGGTGTGCCAGTTAAGCTATGTTGGTCGGCTGGTAGGTCTCAATGTCAAGGTCTACTAGTGATCCAGATTAAGGGGTCCTGTATTATGCTCTCAGATTATGCTCTGCAGATTGAGGGTTCCAGTGGTATTGGTGGCTCTCATATTCCACATTAACATGTGGAAGGGAAGCCCATAGTCCCCTTTCTGAGCCTGCCTAAGTGGCAGTGCAGAAACACTCTATCACTTCCAAAACACTGGTCAAGACAAAAACGACAAGGCCATTAATTTTGTAGAGGAAGGTTAAGGAAGGTTTTAGAGCGATGGCTCTCCTAAAATAGTTTCTATTTCTTCTCTGCACTCTTCTTCTGCGACTGACAGCAAAGGATCCTAAAATCTCAGAGGGAAACTCAAATGACCCAAGGAGACAGTTTCAGCTTCAAATCACAGATGGAGGCTTCAAGAATATAATGTTATGGCACATCCTTCCCATCCTGTTAAAATAATGAATTAAATAATAAAAAACGTTTTGACCCTTCATGATATTTGTAATTTTCTGCCTGAGCAAAAGTTCCTTTTTCTAAAATAAATTCCTATATTATAGTAATCGACCTGGACTTTGATCCAAAACAATAAAATCTAAAACTTTGGAATTACATGAATTGCATCACTTTAAAATAAAAGATAACACAGAATTGAAGTTGTAACTAAAATTCTAGCTTGAGAATCATACTTTTTTAAAAAAAAATGTTTTGTGGAAGAGTCGTTTGAATCACTGAGTATTTTGTTTGGGCAAACTTTCCAGGGTAACTCAGTATATTGTAACAAATCCTTTTAAATTTAAATTAGAACAATAAAAGATACTAAGGCCTGGATTTTAAAGAAGACATTCTATGCACTTTCCCATAGTGCCCCATGTAAGGCTTTGGATGAAATTATAGCTGCATCCCCACAAAGAGAAATTGCAGGACCATAGGGGCCGGAGTACATGTTCCAGTTTAGCAGCAGGGTGTCTACATTGCACACCTTTGTCCCCTCACTAACTTTGAACCTGAACAATGAACCCAGTTTTGGAGAGACAGCACAGCCCTAATTTGACATTTTTGGCATATACTAGATTTGGGCTGTGTGGAGTTCAGGGTTTGTAAGTTGATTCTGTGGCTGCTGTCCATCTTGGCAGTGGCATGAGAGCAAGAATGCTGTAAAGGTTCTCAGAGTTGTTCTTTTGTGGGAAGAACACCTCTGAGGGCATCTGTCATCTCTCAGAGGTGTGCAGTGTGTATGGAATGCTACTGGTGTGAAGACATTGTGCCCCTTGGGGCTTCACCAGGTGCCCTCTGGCCTATAAGTCAGAGTTTCCTACCTTCTTTAGGCCTGCTGGAGAACAATTAAAATGGTAAAAGGGCTAGGAAGAATTCCCATGAAGGAAGTTTAACATAGTTGGGCCTCTTCGGTCTAGGAAATAGGAAAGTTAGTCATAAAAGACTCAATAGTTGAATTTGAAACTCTTTGCCAGAAGATGTGTTGTCCACCATTTTGGAAGGCTTAAAAAAAAAAGTTTGGTTCAGTTCATGATTGACAGGGCTGTCAGTGGTGACCTACTCTGATGGCTGTCTAAATTCCTTTGCCAGAGGCTCTAAAACAGTGGTTCTCAACCTGGGGGTTGGGACCCCTTTGGGGGTCGAACTACCCTTTCAGGGGGGTCGCAACAAGTCTCCCACCACCCTTCCCTCCCATCTCCCAGCTGCTCTGCCCCCATGGTTGGGGGTCTCCACAATATGAGGAACTCCATTAAGGGGTCACAGCATTAGGAAGGTTGAGAACCACTGCTCTAAAAGCTCTAAAAGACAGCTGCTGGGGGATAGTGAGCAGAGCAAGGTATGTACTTACACTCTGCTTCTGAGCTTCCATTTGCAACTGGTTGCTACTGATGGACTGGGGGACTAGATGGGGTTACTGGTCTGATTCAGCAGGTCATAAGAACATAAGAGAAGCCTTGCTGGATCAGGTCATTTCTTGTGTTTGTATATTCTTAGTGTTTTGTTTTATTCTGCTTTTTACAAGCTTTTTCTTCCAAACTAGTATCAAATTTCTGACATCTGTCTCCATGAATGACCTGTATTTTTTTTAATTCCAAGTAACATGCATCCTCATTGTTTTAAAACAACAACAAGGCATTCCTTCTATCACTGAGGCAAACAGGAAGTACTGGAGTAGCCCAAAATAGCAAAAGTTGAACATAACCACAGAATCCAATTTGTAGAGTAAGATTAATGCTGTCCAGACTTGTTAACTGAATAAATTTCTATGTGAAAAGGGGCTTCCTTGATTTGGTGTTGTTGGTCCTTGATTTATCTGTAGCTTTGATATCATCAATCTCTGTATTCTTTTGGAGCATCTTCATAGGAATTAGAGGCATTGTTTTATGATGGTTCTGGCCCTGTTTCTAGGGCAGAGTACAAATTGTTCAGCTGAGGGATTTCTGCTTGCTTCCTTGGGAGCTCATGCCTCCCGTGCTTTTCAATATTTATGTGAGACTGCTGCATATAGCGATCAGGAGATTTGGAATTTGGGGTCACCTGTATACATCTGCCTTTCATCTTTGTCAGGTGAGCTAGTGCAGGTACCTGAGCAGTGCTTGGAGGCAGTGAAGGCCTGGATGCAGGCTAGTAGACAAGAAAAAGGAGTTTGTCCCTCCAATTGGGTAAGTGATTTGGTATCCTGTTCTGAGCTGAGTTATTCTCCCCTGGTGGAACAGATGAGGTTATGTTTTCTCACTGTCTCTTGAAGCTCAGGTGGCAGTGGTGACCTGGAGGACATCGCAGTCAGTTGAAGTCTTCTCTTGATAGAGAACATTTGGTCACTCTGACCCATGCTCTCATGACCTCCAGGCTGGATTACTGCAATGCCCTAAGTTAGTGACTGGCATCTCTAGTCACAATCCCACCACCACTAAAGGATTTATGCTGGCTTCCTGCTAGTGTCCGGGTGCAACTGAAGGCGCATCTCCTCCCATATAGACCAGCCTGCTGTCTGAGATCATTAGGAGAATTCTGCCTGATCATACTGTGCTTTGACAAGTGTCACGGAATGACTGCTAGGAGTAGGGCTGTCTCTGGAACACTAATGGAACACTCTCCCAGGTGATCTGCACCAGGTGTCGTCGTTTGATACTTTTAATTCCTGGTGGAATTGCATCTCTTTCCCAGTCACCTAGCATTTTACTATGTTACAATAATAATAAATTTTAGAATTTTATTTTTTAGTAAGATTTTAAGTAGCTTATTTTTATCATAATTACTATTATCACGATCTTTTTGTTGCCTTACAGTTTTTTAGTGTTTTTTATTGCCTTATTCCTTACAATTTTACTATTTTTTATTGTCTTTGTTGTTCATGTTGTACACCACCATGGAACTATGGTGGAGAAAGATAGATAAAAGAACAGATTAAAAAAAATCAGAGTATTTAGCAGAACATGATAGTTCAGTTTGGGTTTCAGTGCAAAAATTATGTCTATCACGTTGCTGCTAATTAAGCTGTTCTCAAAAGTCAGTGGCATAGGAAATACCTTTTACACTGAGCTTGAAACTGCTCTTAATAGAACACAAAGTCCTGACACTATTTTTTCCCTCTAGATGGGCACCTATTTTGCGAATGCAACATTTCATTCTAAAATAACTGAAGCAGCTGATAATATTGTTGGCATCTTCTATATTATATTTGGTAAGTATGAGTGTTGAAGTTTTTCTGCATAAGATGTTGATTTTCTTTTGTATTCCAGATGTTTTATAACTTTATCAGTGGCATCTATGTGATGTTCTTAAAAGGAACCCAGTAAGTGAGCTGGTTGCATACCTATTGTATTTCTCTGTGTGCTTTAGAGCCTGAAAAATTATCTGTCTGGAACCTGCTCATACCTAGCTAAATATAAACTGTATGTTATTTTCTCATATAAAATGCACATGAAACTGAATTCTTAACAGGCTACCTGCTGAACAGAAGATCAAATTGATGTAAGACTAGCAACCTGAACCTTAGTATAGACTCCTGTTTCGTCATGTATCCTGGGTAATGGCTACAGGCAAAATGGAGTATGAATTCTTTATTTAGAATATAAGAACAAAGAGGAGCCCTGCTGGATTAGGCCATGCCCATCTAGTCTCTCATAGTGGCCTACCAATTGCTTATGGGCATTTTAAGCAGAAGACAAAGGGAAAACCTGCAAATGCAAATAGAAGTAACTTACCTCTTTAATTCTACACAGATAAATATAATAAAATAATTATTTTCCATACAATTATTTTTCTATTACTTTAAATTAGCTTTAAGGATATTTTAAATATATTTTAATACTTTATATATTTTATTTTTCTATTTTTGTTACCCGCCCTGGGAACTTTTGGTGAAAGGCAGGATATACTTAAATAAATAAATAAATTCTTATTAAAATTACAACCAATAGAAGAAGGTATTAAAAATAATATAAATAAAAGTAAGAGTAGACTAAAATTAAATGCTAACAAGTAATACAATGGGTAATTCAAAATTTCATGTGGGTAGGAAAAAATACTTTCTTCTTTTGCTATCCTCTGACTGGTCCAGAGCAGATTCTGGGATGCTGAGGGATTGGCAAAGTGATAAGAAGAAGAGGGAACAAGTTTTGCCTCTTGCAGGCAAGATTATGATGCTAATTGTTTAGGGATATACAACTATTTCCATGAAAATAAGACCTACCCCCAAAATAAGGCCTGTTTTTTTCCCCAGAATTTGAGACCTAGTTACAGTTCGTACAAAAATCCAATTTAAATAGTGTCCAGGCAGCTAAACATGAAAAAAGGTAAAATCACTTGGAGCAAAAATTAATATAAGACCCTGTCTTATTTTCAGGGAAACATGGAAACAGTTTTTGAATGAAATGTTTCACACCTGAAACACTATTTTATAAATGTTCTGAATTCAAAGTACCCTTTCACAAAAAGGGCTAGTTCAGGTTTACAACAGAACTAGGTCCTGTTGAATTAGAACATTTTGAATTCTTCTAGGCTCTGTGTGAAATGGTGGAACTATACCATTCCCATGCAGTTAAGCTCAGGAAAGTAGCTGTCATTTACATTGCAAGTGCTGGTGCTGTCCCCAGCTTAACTATAGGCACTTGCTGTGTGGACAGTCTGTGCTGGACTGTCTGAATCACCATAATTCTAGCCATGGCAACTTTTGCTGCCTGCCCACCCATTTCCATAGCGATCACAATGCAGCCATAGCCATGCCTCCCTGCCTCCTCATAGCTTTACACATGGAAGTGGGTACCAAAATGCTGCTGACAGGGAGGATGAAGGTGCTCTGGGACAATCTCAGACCCTCCAGGATGCAGGTGGTGGCGGCATGGTGTGGACAGAGCATCCCAGATTGTACCCACACAAAACTGTATGTGTGAGCAGGCTCTTTTTTTTTCTTCCTTTTTTGGCAGTTAGGGGAATGACAGCAAAAAATGGAGGAAAAAGTTCCTCCAAAGGAAAGTCATTTGCCAAAGGGTGTGAGTAGGTTCCCCCCCCTCCATTATTAGTGGGCATTAAAAACACACAGGGTGAGTCCCCATGGGCTCCAGTTATTTCGGTGTTGAATCGGGGCATCCCTGATATGAATTGTAGTTTGAATTAACATGTCCCATGCAATTGAGGAGAGTGTGGATTCAAGCTGAATCCACCTGTCCCCAAGCAAAGCATGGTAAACCCCAAGAGCCCGCAGGAACACCCTCAAGGGCACCCAACCCCCGGGGCACAGCCTACCTGGACACATGTGTGCGCGCAAGGCACTTACCTCATGCTCGCCGGGTTCCAAAGTGGCCAGCATGGCTGGTGGCGCTGTGTGCCTGTGCGCCCTGTTGGCTCTGATTGGCTAGCTACTTTGGAACCCGGCAAGCATGAGTTAAGTGCCTTGCGCATGCATGCGGGTTCCAGGTAGGCTGAGCCCTGGGGCCTGGAGCTGTCAGGGAGTGCATTCGCATGCTCCCTCCCCTCAATACCTGCGGGATGGCTGGGGACAGCCGGGGATACCCTGGGCTGGGTGTATAGCATAATTTCGTGCTCTACACCCAGAACAGCAGTGGGCGGATGCTCCATTCTAGGGCATCCTACACGTGTTCCAGAGGCCCTCATGTGAAAAGGCCTGTAGTCTTCCATAGTTTCCACAAGCCCCAATTTTCCACAGGTAGTGAGTACTTGTATAAAATGCTTTTGCACTACATGATGTTTTGTGGAAACAAAACTGAAGTGTTATTCAAGGGATGACTGCACAGATAGGGAATGCAGACAGAGGATTGTTTTGCCCTTTTCCTGTGTGGTTTCTCCAAACTAAAGTGCCCTTTGAAATGGCTCCTAGTTGAAAGGGGGAAAATGCAAGAAGTGTATAACTGATTGGTGGACTGACATACAGAAGACTGTAGTCCATGTGATCCAGATGATAGGGATGAAACTATTTGTAGGGTACTTGATCTTTCATAGAAGCTTAATTGGTGCTTTTAACAAATTCATGATTGCTCAGGTTAGTTGTTCAGCTGGTTAGGTCACCTTTGGTTGCTGTGAAAACCTGACTGATGTGGCATAAGAGGTTTGAATGACTCTTCAGCAATTTGTTGAATGGACTGCAGTCTGGGTTACATTAACCTGAACTAAATTGGGTTCATGCTAAAGGACCCTTAGTTCTTTGTTTTACCATCTGCAAATTTTAGATGGAGGAAATGTATTTTATGATTTCAGTACATTAAAAGAGAAGACTGATGGAATAAACTGCTGGTGGGAGGAAGAGCAAATCAGATATTATCGGGGTTTACTGCAGTTTGCACTGTGTAGGAAGCACTGGTGTTTAAGATGCACCCATAATTAGCCAAGGAATAGATTATGAAAGATAAAAAATATATAGATTTTGGGTGGAATTATTTTGGAAAACTATGGCTCTTGTGTGGCAAAAAATGCAGTAATTTTTGTAGTGTGCATGAATAAACATTAGGATTAATAATCTCTTTGGCCAAATAAATTTGTCTCATGAATATTATTTGACAATTACTGTAGAAGACAATTATATTGATGCAAAGCCATCTTGTTGATAAGACTGAGAACAATATCTCTGTTTTTTTGTGCTACACAGGCATATGTTCCTTTTGTGGCAACAGTGTCCTCCTCTATGTTTCTTATAAGAAAAGGAACATGTTGAAACCAGCTGAGTATTTCATGATAAATCTTGCCATTAGTGATCTTGGTATGACTCTGACCTTGTATCCCCTCGCGGTTACATCCAGCCTTTCACACAGGTGTGTTAAGTCTACATCCATTTAGGGTGCATGAATGCCTATTCTTTCACATTTGCGAAATGTGAAGATTTAATTAGAATCCAGAAAAGTCTGTGTTGTGAAATTTGACTTCAAGCTTGTTGAATGCTGTCCTGGAAAGATTCACCAACAGGATTTCTAGGCGTTAGTAATAATTAGCATTCTAATCTGCATAATTGTATCATGTTAGAATGTATCATTGAGAACTATGTGTTTATTCAGATAAGTTGCTTTACCTGGTGTTTCTAATCTTCCCTAGGCCTGGCTTCTTTTTAAAGTTAGACATCCTAAAATTGTTCATTTGCAAACTAGCCGCTCCCACCCATCCCCTCCTAGAATAAAATTTACTTTGCATTGAAACAAGCAAGGATTTACTAGTGCAATGACTGATAATATTTCACTCTCACAGTTATATTAATTGGCGCAGTGTTAATTCTGAAGCAGAGACATAGCTGGTTTAGTCTAACATTCAAGGAAGTCCAAAAATTGTATGGCTTCTAATGCACACATCTCTCTCACTCATGTGCACATATAGCAACAGAATATAATTCACAACATCCAGTTTCAGAGTATCAGCATGATAGTGCTTATTATTGATTATATAGGTTTGATTTGTAAAAGAGACTGATCTTTAATGCAAGCTTTCGCTTTTTTATTTCACATGGAAGAAATAAGTGTTACAATCTGAATGGTGAACCTGAAATGAGAATCCCCTCAAAGATAATAAAAGAACTATCTAGGCCCATAGTCATAGTTGCTGTGTGCTGAACTGTCAACCAGTGTAAAAGCCTTCTGGGGCCTGGTCACATGATTGTTTTAGGTCAGCCTGAGTTGGTCCCCAGGATGTGTTACATTAATTTTATTTAAGTCGCTTTCCAAGCAGGCCTACACCCATTAGACTATCCTAAAATGTAGTCCTGTTTTTACAGGACTGACACAGACTCAGACCAGCCTGGAATTCCAGGCTGACTTCTGCTTCCTCACTTGTGAGTGGTGGGAAGGCCTAAAGGAGGCAGAACTGTGCTGCAGTGGGTTGCACCCAGTATTTCCTTTCGACCAATTGGCACGCGTAGTGTTCATAAGGCACCTCCCCCTCTCCTCAGTTTATGTGTATGATTCTCTCTCTAGCATTTTTACACAAATTTATTTTTACTATTAAAAAAAATTAATTGCACGAAGAAGAAAAACAGATAAAAAGGAAGGGTGGCATGGAGAATGCAAAGAAAGGGGTCTTTTAGCACTGGGTGAGTGGGCAACCAAGTGGCAAATGTGCTTTAATCTTAATAAGTGCAAAGTAATGCACATCAGGGCCAAAAATCTAAGCTATGTCTATAAGCTGATGGGGGCTGAGCTTTTTTGCAATACACCAGGAAAAGGATCTCCGGGTTATGGTGGACAGTTCAATGAAGGTGTTAGCCCAGTGTGTAGCAGCAGCAGCAGCAGCAGCAAAAAAAAGAAAAAAGAAAAAAAAAGCCAATTCAATGCTGGGAATAATTAGGAAGGGAATAGAGAACAAGTCAGCAAGTGCCATTTTGCTTCTTTATAAAACTATGGTGAAGCCACATTTGGAATATTGTGTACAATTCTGGTCACCACACCTCAAAAAGGATATTGTGGATGACAGATGTATCAATGGCTACTAGAATGGGTGCCTAAGTACATCTTTCAGGCCATGGGAAAAAGCAGGATATTTCTAAGGCCATTTGCTGGGATTTGAGAGCAGGAGAAGGTTTGCCCTTGTCTCTGCTTGAGATGCCCATTGGCAATTGGTGGGCCACTGTGTGCCACAGGATGCTGGACTAGATGGGCTGTGGCCTGATCCAGCAGGGCTTCTCTTATGTTCTTATGTTTTTATAGGTGTTTCTGCACTAGGTGTGGAAACCAGTTTAACCCCCCCCTTAAGTAAGATTTAAAATACTTAGCTTAAATGGACCACAGACCTGATTGGAGACTCTTCACGGATGGATGTCCCTCCGGCTGCCATGTTGGGAAGGGTGGAGGCAGGACTGCCTGCTTCTGAAGCCCCTCCCCTGCACGCCAGGTTCCGCTGGAAACACGTGGTGACTGGCAGCTCACCGCTGCAGTCCTGTGGCTCTGGGGGTGGCATTGGTGGTGCGTGAGCTGGAGGACTTTTGGAATGGGTGCTGATGCGTCCACACAGTACCCACTCCATCACTTCTCTGGAATCCGGCCTCCCCATGTGTGTGCGGCCATGCAAAGGTCCTTTGGATCTGTCACTATTTGTGACGGATGCTTGGGAGGTCGGATCGCTAAAAAATGGATCTTTTTAGATCTGTTTTTTGGCGGCCAATGCGGAAGCACCCTATGTTAGGTGGGAGAGCAGGCTTTAAAAAGAACTATAAACACACCCTCGCCTCCCTTGAGTCACATGAACTGCATCCAATAAGAAACAAGATAGATATGATGTAGCAAAAGGGGTAAAGAGCCAAGGGCTCTGTGGAAGAAACCCAGGCCCATCTCTGCAGAAATGTGTGACCAATGTGGCCCAAGGTGGGAACAGCCTCAAGACGACCGATATCAATCCACATCTAGCCAGCACTAGTACAATCTGAATTCGAACTCATGAATAAGCTGTCCTTTGTTGGATTTGTCTGACCAGGGCCCTGGATACTTTGCAATGGAAGTTGGAATTGCTTAGTGGCAATGGTGTGCAAAGTGGTCTTTGAAGGATTTGATAAAACATTCAAAATAGCATTGCCCATCCATTTAGGAGTTGGACTTTGCTGGGAGGAACACCCAAAAGGTGTCCTAGGAGCCAAAATATATGTTGTAAGATGACATCAATGGTTGCGACAACATGACATCGCTTTGTACCAAGAATCTGAGGAAGCTGAGAGCTAACTAAAGTAAGTGCTCTGGGGAAGTGGAAAACCTAGCAAGCTTCAGTCTCCAAGTAGAAGGCAACACCATTTTGAATATTTTACAGAAGTGTTGAAATGGCCTTTTGTTCACCCCTGCGTAATGCCCTTTTTGCATTTTCCCAATTCAGTTTCTGGCATGTTCCTAGGAGAAGACAAACGCTTCTGCAATTTTGCTGAGGAAACTGCAGACTGTGGGTGTTTCACTTCCCTGGGAGGATGCTGGATCTATCACTAACCTTGCCAGCACTTGCTGTTGTGGAGGCATTTGCGGTCCCCTGGCAACGGCACCAACATGCCTGTGTGGTACTGTTGCTGTGGTGATGGGGTGATCCGGTGCTAACTGCACCTGTACTGCTTCCCCCCAGGCTCCGTTCAAACCTCCATCATGAGGAAGCGCAAACGGAGCCGTGCTGGGAGGCAGGTAGAGATAGGTGGAACCCTATCTACACGTGTGGGGGAACTCTTGCATGTGTGGCATTGCATTTGGTGAAGACACAGCTCCATACAATGTGGATGATCCATACAGGTGTCCCTGACTCATCTTCACCTTTTTGCTAAGTGTGAAAAGGCTCAGTATAATCACCAGAAATTGAATTCAACTCATTGAATCCCTTTACCAATCAGCTCTGAAAGAAATTATGGCTCTGTGCTCTGCAGCATCCCAGTTACATACCTGTAAGCTTGACTTCTAGGGTTTTGTTTCTGCCAGGCCAGATTGAGTTTCTCACTGCACGGATAGGCATTTTATGTGGTTTGAGTCTGAATGACAGGAGTTGTGTTATAAAATAATTGTCACTTTATAAAAGGCTTTATATTATTCAGCCTGCTCTTGGCTTAATGTATTTCTGCTCTGGAAGCATCAGAATGTCTTCCTTGGAATTGTCATGAGCAACTCTGTGCATTAGATTTTGTTAGCCTACTAAGGTAAATCTTCTGCTCAGAAAGAGCCTATGAACAGTAACCAGCATTACTATTTCTGTAGTGACAGCTGTGAGTAACTGTAAAGAAGGGTGTTACTGAGTGTAAATGGTCATTTCTTCTTCCTTTTTTTCTCTGCAGGTGGATATTTGGTCAACACATTTGTTTGTTCTATGCATTTTGTGGGGTGCTTTTTGGAATCTGCAGTTTGTCTACACTAACCTTACTGAGTACTGTGTGTTGCCTAAAAATTTGTTTCCCAACTTATGGTAAATATTGTTCTTTTTCCTATGCAAACCTTTAAAAAGAAACACATATACACAACAGAAAACAACAACAACAAAACAGCCAGAACACTTAAGATTCACCCCAGAAACTGCTTTTGTAGGAAGGTGTTATGTTTGCAGCATTTGACTTAGTCTGTGATCTGACAGCACAGTGAAAGCAGTGGTAACGTGCTGCTAGAGAGGCAGGGGCTTCCTGGAGTCTGTCACCCTGGCCCTTCGCCCTTCCAGCACTGGAGCACAGCATACAGCATTTTGTAGCCATATGGTGTTATAAGCTACAAACATGGCTGATTGTCTTGTTACTCCAGTGGTAAAGGGTGGCCCTTGGACACCTGAGCTGGCACAGAAGGGAGGAGGCACTGCTCAAGCACATGGAAGATGCAAAATACTGCATTCTTTCCTCCCATGCCTTTCTGTGTATCTGCTCCCTACACAATTGTATGATGCATGTTTTGTGGAAGCATACGCTTGCTTCTTCACAATGAACACTCAGTCAAAGCCTTAGATTGCATCATCCTACAGAAAATATATCTATTTTGTACATGTTTGGTACCTTGTTAAGTCTTTATACACAATAAAAGCTAAAGTCGATGGGGCTACAGTTATATGGCCCGTGGATGCCAGGAAGACACTACAAACAAACTGGCTGCAAAATCACTGTTGACTGGTTTTGAGTGAAATCATACTGTTGCTTAAGAGTGAGCTGTGGAAGGCCAGGAAAGCTGGAAGAGAAAAGACAAACAGGTTGTGTTCACACCTACATTTTAATCCAGCTTCAGTCTGCTTTCAGAGTGAGAGAACACCTCAGCAAAGTAAGACTCTGTTTTCCTTTGGCATTCTCTAACTTAGAAAATTCACTTTTCGGATAGATAATGTGGAAAGAAAATGGCCGGTCATTTTGCTGATGGGTTCTCTTGCTCTGAAGGTGAACCGAAGCCAGATTAAAGCTTGGGTGTGAACACAGCCTAACAGTCACTTTTCCATTTGCTTCCTCTTTTTCCCTACCTGTTTATAAAAGTGTGGATCAGAAAAAATGGTTTGGGCAAAGCAGGGTTGACACCACTTTGCTTCTCTTCTTGAATGGTAGCTGGGGGACCCACTGGACAGCCTTCAGTGAAGAAGAAGAGCAGCAAGGATTCTGCTTTTCTGGCAGTGACGATCGTCAATGGGCCTGGGTTTCCCAAACCACTTGTCTGGGTTCCCCTGGCCCAGAGCATGAACAAGGAGATTGTCCAAACACCCTTGATTGTCCAAACACTCTGAAGGCTCCTCTTCTGAAAGAGACACCCTGAAACCTTCTTGTTCCACTTTTTGAGGTTGTCTTTTCAGCTTTCTTAGCATGACATGTGGTTCCTTTTATCCTGGGTCATTTAGATAACTCAGGGCAGAAATAGGTTCAAAACGAGTAGTTTGCTCTGTGCAGACAATTCCATGGTTTCAGCATCCATTGCTTTGTTTGGCCTGAGAGCACATTTGTAATTTGTTTGTTATCCATTACCTAATCAAGACAGAAGGGGAAGTTCACTGCTTAGAACCTTCCTAAATCAGGACTGAAAAATGATGGGGGAGTGGGAAGACTCCATTGCAAGCCTTACTTCACCTCACCAAACCATGCTTTCATCCACTGCAGATCAGAGCTTGGCTTGAAAGGATCTGAAGGAAGCCTTGCTCCTGTTCAGTGGTCAACCCTCAGAGTTGTTTATCCTGGCCTCTAAGTGGTGACTTACAAGGCATGGCTTGTAGGCTGATAGAAGGCCCTGCTTTTCTCTTTAGGCTGTGTTGATGCAGCCTATATAGCCAGAAAAATAAGATTCATCGTAGGCTGCCTCCAGATGTCGCCTATTTATTCTGCTGTATCAGGATAAAACAAAGCATTGATATTCTGGAATATCCGTGCTGTATTCCAGAAGATCCAAGTGTAGCAGAATAAATAAGTGATCTCTGGATACAGATTTAGTGACTCATGTTGGAAAGAAGGAGGGACTGGGGCTGCTTATTTATCTTGTTATATTTGGATATTCTGAAATAAACAGATTTCTTAGAGAGGCTGATTAACTTCTCTAGTCCCTTTATACAAAATTTGCCCTTTAGATAATAAAGTAAGGGAAAATATGTTGATCTGTGTATTTAAAATCAATTGCATTAAATGGTTCACTAATATACCTTATATGTGGATATCTTGTTTTTCAGGAAAAAGGTTCAGGCGAGAACATGGTTGGATCTTAATAGCTTGCTCTTGGCTTTATGCAGCCATGTTTGCCTTTTCTCCACTGGTTCATTGGGGAGAATACGGAGCCGAGCCTTACGGTACAGCCTGTTGCATTGACTGGCGTTCATCCAATATAAACACCACAGCAATGTCTTACACTGTTGTCCTTTTTGTCTTCTGTTTTATTATTCCCTGTGGAGTAATTGTGACATCATATACTCTAATTCTGCTTACGGTGAAAGAATCCAGAAAAGCGGTAGAGCAACATGTCTTGGGACCCACTAGGATGAGCAGTGTGCAAGCTGTTACAGCCAAGGTACTGAAACATTTATCTGCATATTTTTAGCAACATTCCATGCAGGGAGGTCAGCTGGATTTGCCGAGCCCTGGACATAGCGTTTGGATTCAGCTGTCCAATCAGCCTGCAGAAGAAGAGGCAAATTTACATAGTATGACAAAAAGTCTCTCTTTTTTAAAAGTAGACAGATTTGAGGGTCAAAAATCCATCATCAACTATGCCTAAGTAAAAAGATATATTTGAAAGAGAATATCAGTAGATAAAGCTTCCTGTTATGGTATTCCACTAAATTAAAACTTAGCCTTTTAAACTTCTGTTAAAAACCACAGAAATGCCCCCTTCCTCAGTGTCGGTCTGAAACCACACTGAGAACTTAAGGTGCATCAGCAGTAAACTGATGTTGGTATGGAACTTCAGATAAAGGTGATTGAATCATTAAAAGACATTTTATATTTACAGCAACAAAAATTTCTCTCCAACTGCCTTTTACAACAGCTAAGCCAAGATTATCCTGCCTCAGCTCCCAGCTGTTCTGCCTTTTGAAAGACTCTGAGTACGCAACCTAGGCCTCTGAGTTCAGACAGAGAAATGAGTGCTTTGAAATATGACATGTAGAACGGCTTCTAAAACAGGCATATGTCGAACAAACTGGACATAAATTCTATTCAGTTTTGAGAATGTCATAAGTAGTAAATCACTACAGAGGTTTTTTTGAAGGACTCTATAGTAAGTGGTAATGATATTATACATCACTTTCACTTGTCGACAGCACTGTGTGCAGCAGACCAGGGAAGCAATTATACTGACCATGCTAGCAATTGCTAATATTACTAGAAAGTGACCTTACTAGCAAGTGACCTCCATCTCTTCTTTATCAAGACTAGTGCCTACCTAACTCAGAACTCCTGTTAAAGCTCATTTACCCTCTGTAGACGGGAAGCAGAGAAGGTTTCCCATAAGCACATACAGGAAGATACCAAAAAAAGAAAAAGTTCAGTTCTACTCTGAGTCCTATTCTCTCTGAGATGGATCTATTTATATAATCAGTGATAATTTTAGCAACATCATCTCCATGTTCATGGATCTAGCAGAGGTCATTTCATGCAGCAACATATTCTACAAAGAAGGAGCAATGACAGGCTCCCTTCAGCTGTCAGATCCAGCTCTCTGCATTCACGTATTTAGTGTACAAGCAAACCAGTGATCTGCCCCTTTCTTTCACAGCAGAGGCTGCATTATTAGGATGGGGAGAGAGATTGCTTCCCTTCCTTTCTTTCAATTTCTTCCTCCGTGGGTTTCCTTTTCTGTTCCTCCTCCCCAAGCTTCACTCATGTGTGCATCTGTCTCTTCACCTTCCTTCCCTTCCTTTCTCTTGATTTTTTCCTTGTACATGTGTCTTCACCTCCCTTCGCTTCCTCTTTCCTTCTGCTCCTTGTCAGCTGCACTCGTGTGTGTGTCTTCACCTCCCTTCGCTTTCTCTCGGCTTCCCTTTCCTCTTCACCCCTGCTCCTTGTCAGCTGCACTCATGTGTGTGTGTCTTCACTTCCCCTCACTTTCTCTCAGGCTTCCCTTTCATCTGCTGTCCCCTTGCTCCTTGTCAACTACACTTGAAGGGAGACAGTGAGCCTTTCTGCAGCTCTGAGTCCCCAGGAAAAGGCGGGCGGAGGGAAGGCTACTACTACCCCTTTGTCCCTCTCTCATCCAGCCACTTTCTACCTTCCTCCCTCTCCACGCACCTCTCTGGCAGCCTTTCCCAGGCCCTTCCTGATGGACACCTTCCTTCGACCGACTGAGAGACCCCCTTTCCCATGTGGGGATTCCACGGAGTCTCTGCCTGCCACTCTCCTGGCCATCCGAGAGGGGTGGGGGATGCAAAACCTGCTGACTTGTAGCTGGCAAGCATGCAGGGCAAATGACAGCCTCCTAATGTTATGCTTGTAAGTGTCCCCATGCTCCCAGGATAATCTGATCTTGCCCCCTAAGTCGGATGTAGTACTGTTTGAAAGGTGTTTTTTTCTGCTGCAGATTTTCCTCCTTTACACCTCATGTAACCTGGAGTAAAGTTGTGTATGGGAATGCTCTGAGGCAAAACAAGTTTAACTTTGGAGTATTTTAGGCATGGAGATGCACTGTGGGAGTCCCTAGGTTTGAATCTCATTTCTGCCATAAAATAAACCTTGTGTAAGACACAAAGTCTCAACTCAGATTTTGCTGTTACTAGTTCCAAGCCCAGATGAAAAAGTAGGAAGATCTCCAGCATCAGGATCCTGGAATGAGCCAGCTGAAGGACACCCCCCCCCCCCCAAAAAGTTGCATACTCAAACATTGAGCTCATTGGATACATGACAGACAAATGGTCCCTGAAACTCAATAGGACTAATGCTAAGAAAAGCATCAGTATTGTTTGCCAGCAACCCAATAAATTGAAGATTTGAGTTTTTCTTAAAAAACAAAACAAAAAGCAAGCCAGAAAACAAGTTTAGAAAGTGATGCTGCAGTAGTGACCCTGGGGAGGTGAGAACTGTATGAAATCAATCTGTCTTTGCTCAAAGGCAAAGAAGCAGGTCTACAGGAGGGAAGAAAGAATGAGACAGAAAACTAAGAAGCTTGTAAACAATGCCGTAACAATAATAAAATCAAAGATTGACTTGACGATCTGGAACCCAACCTGAAAGCTCACCTTTGAGAAAGGAAGTGTGGTATTACAAGAGCAATACTGGGAGTGGGGAAGGGAGATCTGCAGATCCAATTAGTCTTTGTGATGGGCTTAATAAGCAGGTCTGGGGGGATAGGAATGAGACAAATGAATGGAAAGAGGGTGGCTTGTGAATGAGATGTCATGGGGTTCTCCATGCATGGTGGCTCAGTAGTACTCACAGGAACAGGGGCTGGACATCAGGAGAGGCCTCTGTTGTTATCTGAGAGGATGTAAGCTGAGTTTTACAGGGGGAAAAAGATGCATTTATGAGGGTTTCTTTGCCATATTTTCTATTGCTTTTCTCCTACTGTGTACTAAACATTGTGATGCATAACATTAGTAGCACTAAAAACAGTGAAATAAATAGCATCATAATTGGTAGGGATGCAAACTTCTAATGATTAGTTAAAAACTAAATCCCTAAACGAGTTGTAATGATCAGTTGGGAACCATTAAGCATAGACAGTTAATAGAAATTGAATTGCTATGTAGGCAGTGCATAAACCAAACTTGTTTCCCCAAATAACCACAAACTTCTTTGATTTTTCAGCTGAGTATTGCTGTATGTATTGGATTTTTTGCAGCCTGGAGCCCTTATGCCATCATTGCCATGTGGGCAGCTTTTGGATCCATAGAGAGAATTCCTCCTCTGGCCTTCGCTGTGCCAGCCGTTTTTGCAAAATCTTCAACACTCTATAACCCTGTTATGTACCTCACTCTAAAACCAAGGTTCCGAAGCGCCATTGCCAAAGATTTCACAGTTCTTCAGCAATCATGCACAAAAACTTGCTTTTGTCTCAAGTATGTAGAGAGTTGCCCTTACGGATCAGTTCTTGAAGATCACTCAAAATCATTTAAAGGAAGAAACAAAACCTGTAGGAATTCTGTGCGGACTGTAGAAGGGTGTTCTTATTTTCCTTGTGAAAACTGCAATGATACATTTGAATGCTTTAAGAACTACCCAAAATGCTGCCAGAAGAATCTGACTGCTATGGAACAAGCTCTTCAAGAAAGTGTATGTTTGGGGAATACCATTCAGTCAAATCCAAATAATAATTCTGCAAAGTATATAAAGGTGGTTGTCAGAGGTGAAGAAAATACTGACATTAATAACTTGGAAGTAACATTGGAAAACATACCAACAGACAGTAGATTTCCCAGGCTCTAGGTTATGTTTAATTTTATTTTCCAGGCAATAATTTCACTGCATCCTGATATAATGAATGTAAAAAAAAATTAAGCACTGTGCAATATTGTAGAAATTTTAATTTCATTATTGTTTATGAGAGGATGATGTGATGCAGAATGAATATGCTAAGAAAGATACTGGGCTTTTAATGCATACTCAAACCAGATTATGTGCTACTGCATTTCACTTGCTTCCAACTTTTGAGTTTTAGAATCTCCTGGTTGTTTCACCAAATCGGAGACCATACTTGTGAAGTTTTTCTGCAGATTCATCAACCTAAAGTTAGCTCTAGAATGGAGGTTTTGAAAGGATTTTTAGGTAATACCCACTGAGTTTATATTAACAGCTCCAAGTACATACTGTTAAATATCCTTTCCCCCTCCATCTCCGTGGCATTAAGCTAAGACTTCAAGGAACGCTATGTTCATAATTTCACTCTTTTGCATGTTTTTTTTTCTAGAAAAAGAAACAGATTTCCCCTTTTCACCCCTGTTGCCTTTGGATTATTTTCAACTGATTGTATTAATGCAGAAGTATACCAGTCTATTCATCTTATGAGAACGTAACTATTTTCTGCATTCCTCATATCTATGCAATGAGAGTCATTGCCTGGACATGAGCACTATATTAATATAGCACTGGCTTTTCCGCAACAAAATTTAGTGGCTGAACCACCTGGCATAAGGCGTAGAAGACACCAGCTATTCCAGGGGGTAGCCAGGATAATAGTCCATGTGTAGGCAGATCATTTTTTACTGTCTACATTACAACTTGGTATTCTAAATACCGGGTAATTCCTCCAGGGAAAGCATCACTTTGGATTGACAGTTTGTTACATGAAACTGGACAAGACCTGCTTCTCTAACAACTGTTATGGTGCCAGAAAGTGACTTACCTGAGAATTTTACGCTTTCAAATTTCCTTTCACTTCTGCGGTGGCAAAATCATTGCACTTTCAATGCAATGTATTAAATTTTTGGGGAGGGGGGGGACATATAGAATAGGGGATAGCCCATGTGAAAAGTTTCTCTAGGTTGTAATATATTAGAAGCTGTGCATGAGCCATTAGTATGATGCAGCTGCAAATAAGGCTAATCCAGTTTTAGGCTTCATTGACAGAACTATAATTTCTAAATCTCCTGAAGTCATAATTCATGAAGAACACAGAGAGGAGTGCTCAAGAATAAAGAAAACAAATTCTATGAAGAAATATTCAAGGAACTGTTTCTGCTGACCAAGGATAAGAGAAGACTAAGGTGACAAGATCCGTCAGAGCTGCAATGCCAAAGAGACCAATGACTTGTCCTTTCCTGTTCTGAGAACTGTCATGTTTTCAATAAAAATATCCGGCAAAAGGATAGTTTTCAAGTATCAGTTGCTTTGAAGGGCTTTGGCTTTTTTCTTCAGTGGGAATCTTCAAGCAGAATCTGGGGGGAGGGGGTGGAGAAAACCACGGCATCCCGATGCAGGGATTTACTGCAGTTTTCATGGGGACGGCATGGGGATTGCCATGGGGACTCCTTAATGCAAACTACGATTTGCATTAAGGCTGCCCCGAATCCACTCCGAGATATTCCCAGCCCATGGGGATGCACCCTTACAGTCAAAGGGCCTTTTGAACCTTACCAGTAGACTGATCCAAGAATCGGTCTACAAATTTCCTTTCAACATGCTAGTGCAGTGTAAAAGAAGCCACATTTCCTCCTAATACTCAAAATGGTGTTCCGGCCATGACTACCAGCAGGTCTACTAGCATACTAGGGAGTGGTATACCGGATTATCGAGGTGTGCACACAGCATGTAACTGTTGTCTGATACACAAAAGGGCATCCATTTCAGTGGTGCTCTGTACTACTAAGTTGTGACCAACTCCTAGTTGACTGTATGGGCACCTCCCTGGGCACCTCTATGCAGTTTTCTTGGTAGAGTTACAGAAGTGGTTTGCCATTGCCTATTTCCAGTGAATCAAACTGTCAACCCTCTGCTTTCTAGGCATTTTGCACTACCACTGGTCTATAGCCACTTCCACAAGACTATTTTTGGGCAATTCTAATTTTCTATATTGCAGGTCTGCTTTTGATTTGCCATATACTATCAAAACATCAAAATTGTCCTTATGAGTATCACCACCATTTGGCAAATGAAGATAGTGGTTTTTGGTGAGCACAAGAATCCCAAAGTACCATTCAGTGGAGGATAATGAAGATTTTCATATTCATGGCTTGGAGTGAGGGGTCATCCACTTGTTTACCTTGACTGATGTCCTTTCCCTTCTGAATGTTCTGTGGCAGGACAAGCAGACAAGGCTGATGAGGGGCATTTGATAAAGGTACTCGCAACCTGGATGGGCTTGCCCATCATCACATGGCTGTTCCCTTGTCTCCTTAATCAGGTGCATTTGTACCTCCTTTTCACTGGGAAAGGGAAGCAAGTGGAGAAGCACATGTTAGAAACTGATCTTTGAGAGCCGTAAGATAATTATTCCTCATAGTACCAAAAATTTTGGGAGCCTGTAGCTTTGGAGAACTGGGAGATGGGGCGGAGTTGCTACAAGAGGGTGTTTTTTTAAAAAAACACACACCCACTTATATAGTCTTAGATTACATTGGAAGTCTCTGCATAGTTATAGGATTAGCTTCGTAGAAAGATGGTATCATTTTGTGGACAGGTTTGGCTTGTGCGAAGGAAGAAGAAATGAACTGGATGTTCTAGCCCTGGGGGAAGAGATTGTGACGCACTCATCTGGCTCCCTGGGAATTTGGAACCTGTAATGAACTCCAGGCTAGGAAACAGTGAAGCTCTCAGACTCCAAGGACACCACGGGCAACTTGAAATTGGCAAGAAGAAGAAGAAAAAATACCAGAATGACAAACATTCACTGTTATGCACCACCTGCTAAAATTATCAATAGGAGCCACAAACTTTCTCGCAGCCTCACAAAAGTATCTAGTATGATGCACACATTTCAGCAAGTGGCATTGTGTTGCTATTTCTAGAATCTATTATTGTTACTGTACCAACATTTCTTTTAAGAAAAGATAATTTGTCTTTTGATATTTTTTGAGAGTTGCAGAACATTGCACATCACAAATCAGATTAGACCAAATAATAAATATCAGAATATGTGCAGTTCATATCTGTGTAATTGCCTTATTTGGTTTTTGAAAAGAGCACCTATAATGTAGGAAAGATTAAAAAAAAAACAAAAAACTGGACCTATAACTGAAATTAACCATAGTCAGGGAAGCTTTACAATGCAGGCTTATTTACTGCCAGAAGAGGTAGAATCAACAGCCAGCCTAGGTAGCTTTAAGAAAGGGCTAGACAAATTCATGGATGACAGGTATATCAGTGGTTACTAAAATGGTACTTCCTAGGTACTTCCTCTAGGCTGGGGAGATAGGCAGGATGCCTCTAAAGGACATTTGCAGGGAGCGAAGAGCGTGTGAAGGTTTTGCCTTTGTTTTCTGCTTGAGTTGCCCATAAGCAATTGGTGGGCCACTGGGTGAGACAGGATACTGGACTAAATGGGCTGTGGCCTGATCGAGCAGGGCTCCTCTTATAGTCTTATTTATTTAGTTACAGTAATTCCTTGCATTGTATAATTTTACACAGGGTGACTGTGGTAATACATGGAGAGTAAAGTGTGAATTTGGAGAGCCACTGCTGAATTCATTACAGTAATGGAAAGCTTACAATATATTCCTCTGTCTAGATTTGCCCAAAATTGCACCGTCATGTTGTTGCCACTTCCCACTTGACAGACGGGACAGTCCGAAACCATGCAGGGATGGCCCATCCTCTTCCGGTCTGCTTGACAGTAGGGGGACAGAAACATGATATTTTTTTTTAAAAAAACTTGCAGTGAGGGCTCCTTGCAGCTGGCCCGATTGAATTGGGGCATGCAGCAGGGAAGCAGCAGCAGTGTTGCTCTCTATGGCAGGAGGAAGATGACAATAGACATGCCGATCTCCTCTACTGCCACCTGCTCGGTTTGCCTTCCCTGCCCCATTCCTCCATCTGTTGCCATCCCTCCTGTCATTTGCATCCCCCCCCTGCTCTGTTCCTCCATCTTTTGTCATCATCCCACCATTTGCCTTCCCCACCGCTCTCCAACAGATGGAGAAACAAGGCAGGGGGGGAGGCAAATGGCAGGAGATGATGACAGAATGGGGTGGGGTGGGGAGGCAAACGGTGGCTGGAGATGATAGGTGGAGGAATGGGGTGGGGGAAGGCAAATGGCAGGTAGTGGTGGAGGAGCTCGGCATGGTGCAATATTTCCATTAATAAATATTCAGATTATTCCAGGATTTTGTAGTGAGTCCAGAGCTTGCTTCCAAAGATAGTGATTTTAATCACTGTAAAAATCCACCCCGTACAGCAGCGCTTACACTGTAGCAATCCACCCACTTCTCACCTGAAAACAATGTTGCAATTATCTGCAATTCTGGCTCTTTAAAAGTTCTGACCTTTAGAAAGGGAAAGGAAGGGAAGGTGCTGCTGTTCTGGGAGATGTGTGAATGTTTAAGGCTGTGTGTGCGGGTGGTGGCAGCAGCAGAACCAGGGTGCTTTTTTCGGAGATCTTGGCCGCCAGTCCCTGCCCCTTTTGCCACGGAGTGTCTCCATGCACAATGTTGCTTGGAATACCCGTGGCTTCCAAAAAGTGTGTTGGTAGTCTTGTTTAAAGGGCAGTCTTTGTACAGCACATTTTCCTCCTTTTGTGCTGCTGGAAGCTCGGAGAAAAGCTGGGCATGGGGACGCTCAGAGGCAAAAGAACCTTTTAAACAGACTGTTTATTGCTTGGGGACAGGTCTTCTGTGAGTTTTCATTCTCTCATCTCACAGACCAGAGGATGCATTAGGCAGCTGATGAAAAAACTGATTTAATTACACAGCTATCCAAGCTACCTATGCTTCTAGAGAAAAGCATTCTGTCATGCCAACACTGACAAATCATAACAAATCAGTCATTAATTATAATTGGCTAAAATATTTATATGTTCCATTTACCTCTGGATCTGGGAACACAGCATAATCCAATTGTAAAATGCAAATAAATTTTAAAAACTAATAATATAAAGTGGCCCATCTGAATAGTTTGCTGGGTCAATGTCTGAAATTACACTAAAACTATCTAGTATTAAATGGATACAATAATGTGTCTTGAAACCATATTTTGAACTATATCAGGTACCTTGATCCATGTGATAAGTCTTATTGCTAAAAAGTTTAATTACCTAAGGTCTGTTTGCACTTGGTTTTATTCTGGAACATATTGTGGAATTGGGGCCTCCTGTCTGCATGCTAGTACAGGCTACAGCAGACCCCAAATGAGTCCCGCCAGAGTCTGTATTAGCATGAGGACAACAGACGCCTATCCTGACATAGTGCAGAAAAAAGGTCAAGTGTGTGAACAGGTCCCATCTTTCTTTCTTTGTATTTTTATTCCACCCTATGCCTGAAGGTCTCAAGCAGATTACAATTTGCATTTGTACTGTTCATAATCTTTGATTGGATCACAGCTGAAGAGGTAGTCTGGGAGAGTGTTTTGCAGCCTTTATGAATGGGAGGCAGAGAGGGAGAGCCCCTTATGTTGTGGGGGCATATGGGGAATGGCATTGCTGGGGCCTAGAAAATTAAAGTGAGCCAGTTTGGTCTTGTGGTTAGAGTGCCAGACTCATATCTCGTACTCATCATGGCTGCCTCCTGACTAGCAATATAAATCCACAGTTAAATCAAAAAGTACAATAAACGCACTGCGAAGGGAAAACAAATGCTCCATACAACTCTATAGTTTAGTCTATGGAGCTATGAGAGTTTAGTGTTAGGTGGGTTCAGGCAGCGAATCAGGTTTTGAGTTGCATTTCCTAGTTAGGCAGCTTGCCTTGGAGTGATTCTTGTTGGTTGTTCTGCCTGCATTACATGCTTTAACTAGATACTCCAGTTTAACTAGTTACGGCATAGGGAGAGTTCTTTCTCCTGCACTCTGTTAAGTGCGCAGTAACAGTTCTTTAAAGTGGAGGGGAAATGGAATATCAATCATCCTGTGTAATGGGATGATCAAGACACAGCCCAGGTTTGATTCAACACTCCTCCATGAAGCCAGCTGAGATGGGTGACCTTGGGCTAATCACAGGTCTCTTTCTGAGCTCTAACAGCCCCACCTGCCTTACAGGGTGTTGTGGGGAAAAGAACAGAAAGCTTTGTTAGCTGCTTGGGCCCAGTTCCTACTGGCATTTTAAAGTGTTTTAGAAATGGTTTGGATCCTCTTTGTTCCCATTACCAATCCATTTAAAACAGTTTAGAAATTGTTTGGATCCTCTTTGTCCCCATTGCCAATCTGTTTCAGGTTTTGGGGTTTTTTTTGAGGCGTATTTGGCTCTAAAACAGAATAAACAATACACCTGGTTTTTCAGGTGTCCCCACCCCCCCCCCCCCCGTTTTTGCAGTTAAAACGCTTTGGGAATGCTAATGAGTGGGATTTCTCCTGCAGTACAGTCCCTAGCCAGGAAGCCTAAAGCCTTTTTCCATCCCCTCTCAGAGCGCTTCACAGTTTTGTTTTCTGATAATAAGTAACAATTCGGAACACTTTCATTTCCCACCCACACACAATGGTAACAAAGTTACTGCTCACTCGCTGCAGATGGGAAACCTGTCTGATTAGTATTCCACCCAGCAGAGCTCATGTTATCTCTCAGCCAGCTGTCTTTCTTTCTCCCGGCTTGAAATGCAGGAATTATCTGTGCCTGTGTCTGTATCTTCTTGTGTCTCTGAGGCTAGGGGTGGCTGGCTGTTGCTTTGGTTGTTTGGGTTGTATTTGTTAACAGGTAGGGCTGAGGATTTTGTGAAACATGTAAATGGTGTTTAGTCTGTGGAATCAAACAGGGGCAGCAAAAGCAGGAGGGAGGGGGCTGGGATTCCCCACGTCATCAGATCAAAGCCAATGGGGAGAGAGGGGTGGGAAAAGGGTGAGGAGGTGAAAGAATCGCTTTCCCCAATCCATTTTTTGGAAGTGTTTGAAGTATGGGGATACAATTCTGGGTTGACTGTGATTGCCAGATGCGTGTTTGCTTAGTTTTAAAGCATTTCAAAAAGCTTTTTAAATAGCGTTTTATAAAGCATTTTATTCCATGACTGGGAATTCAACCTTGGAGTCCCCTTAAATGGATGAGAAAAGTGGGGTATAAAAGCCAAATCTTCTTTTCCCCAGTATTTGTTTTGTGCCCATTATATAGTAATGCAGTAATCTCTTCAAAGTTAGCTTTCTCTTTTAATGGAAATTCTATTGTAGTTCCATGATTTTAGTTCAGGTATGATCTTTGCAATACACTCCATAGGCACAGGTGCAGAAGTTATCACAGTCTCTAAGGGCCACATTGCATGTAACATTATCTGTAGGTACTGATAAGTTGGAATGGAATTCTCTGAAATAGAATAGCATTTGGGGAGAGGTGTTTGTATTCTGGAAAAGCAAGTAAATAGTGTACTGAGCAGAATTTGAATTGAGCTAAAGAGAGCCTGTTGATCACAAAATCAGGTCGTAACCTGACCCAGCAATATGGGTAATAAAAACAGCCACATGTTTTTGGATCTGATAAAGTAAACAGCCACTATAATAAATCATCATCTTTGTTGGGTTTAACTATCTTTTCAACAAGAAAGTAATTATACCAGCAGTTATTTTACAAATTGTCATTAATAGGAAATTGTTGCTTGGTATTATCGGTTATATGATATTTTTTGAATATAAATTATAAATCATATAAATTCTCAGTTATATGATCTTTTTAGAATGATCTTAAACTAAGATAAAGGCTAAGGTTCACCATGTTGCTTGGACAAGTAAAAATATAGGTAAGCATAAGTTCATAAGAGGAGCCCTGCTGGATTGGGCTACAACCCATCTGGTCCAGCACCTTGTCTCACACAGTGGCTCACCAATTGCTTCTGCAAATTTCTTTATAGTCCATTAGCATGAATTAGTGAGGTACCTGACAATAAAACAAGTTTTAAAAGGTAGGGGGTGATACCTCTGGACACAAGATCAGTGTGCATAGTGGAATAGATTTGCTGTTTATCAGAGAGTTCAACCAGAAAGATTAAGAATAACAATTCTAAATAGTCTTTTTGCCCTTTGGCAGAAAGTCCAGCCTGGGCATGCTCCTACATGAAGCATATGCACTGCATGGAGCTGTTTCTGTGCATCCCAGATCATCCACAGCTATACTAGTCATGCATTGGACATGGCTAGTATAGCCCAACACACACCCTTTCTGCCTCTTCTGGGTGAAGTGTGTGGGGTGGGGCAGCACAGCCACAGTTGCACACCACATCTGGTCACTGCACCAATGGTGAAGTGTTGGGTAAATTTCAGATTGGTTGGGCATTCAAAATGTGAACATCCAATCCATTCCAGATCTTCATTTCCATGGCATGATTTCCCAGGGAAGTGAAGGTGCAAATTCATTCTAAGTCTTTTAAATTTTATTTTAAAAATTTTGTAGTGATAGCAACATACGGTTAGTCCTCGATCCTACTCTCTTTTCACACATTAGTTGAAGCCATTGCTCCTTGTTGGCCCAAATAGCCACATTTACTCTGGCAGAAGTGAACACAGAGTGTTGGAGGGTAGGTAGAAACAGGATTGCTTAGTGGTGATGTTTAGTCAAGTTGTCCATCGTCCCATCCCTCAAACAATTCTGGCCTGTAATTTTTTCCCTAGGAAAAGATAGATGAAAGTATTCTGGTGGAAGTTCTAGCACTGTCAGTGATTCCTCTTCCCTTTCATTTGGGGAGAAGTGTAAGGTAAAGTAAATGGTAGTGAAGCGTTAAGAACATTGCTTCTTCCTTTTTGCAATGAAAACTATTCTATGGGCTGTTTGAGGTACCACTTACAGGAAAGATTTATTCAGACTACTCTACAGGGGCTTCAAATGGGTAGGTAAGTTTGACATCTCTTTTGAATGTCTTGGGCCCTTCTTGATTATGCCGCATTTAAATGCATGGATTTCAGGATGATGCCTGAGTTCCCCATCTGCTCATGTAAATAGGGTCCAGGTCTTACTAATTCCAGACTAAATACAGCTGTGTAGCACAAGGGACATGTCACATTATCTAAACTTACTATAGTTCCTTTCTCTCATTAATGATATTTTAATTGAATTATAGTATCTTGGATAACAAGCCCCTCCAAGAAGAATGCTGTGTGCCAGAGCTATTTGCTTAGCTTGTATTTCTTTATATATTTGGTCAGACATCTGATCACTTTAGACCATTTTAGCAGGACAGTAATGTTATACCAGAACATTTTGCCCTTAACACAATTAAATCATTCAGTCTTAAATCTATGTTTAGCAGAAGATTTTAAAAGTGCATCGAATTTTTGTTATGGTTGCTCCAAAAGCTAAGTATTCTGAGACAAATGGAACTTCAGATAATGATGATGTATTATTAGTCACGCCTAATAAAATGTAACTTGAGTTATAACATGGACATTTCTTCTCCTTTTTTAGGAAAATGTGAAATCAATATGGTTTCAATCATGTTTCTGAGGTGCCTGGACAAAAACACAGAATACTTATCATCAGATTGAAATGCACTTTATTGTAAAAAATGATTAAATTGTCAAAACCACTTACTGTCTCTGCACTCAAAAGCTATCTGAACAAGATCTCTGTTGATTTGGCATGGGAGGCTAGAATCATGCAGAACATTTAGCTTAGTAGCCTGTAGTAACCATTAAAAAAGGTAGATGTAGTCAATCATTGTTTTGAACAGCACTATCAGGAAGCTGCAAACTGTTGTAATCATAGATGGTATTTTACAGTGGTTAAGAGCATAAACTATGGACTGACAGAGCATAAACTATGTGACTGACAGAGTGGTAGCAGGGAAATGTATGACATCTAGGAGATGCTTATTAATTCATCATTAAGGCACTGTTACTGAAATTACTAAATAATGCAAGTATATCATACATGGATTCAGTATAATATATCAAAAAGCCAGAGATGTGGGAACCATTATGCACTTTGGCTTGCTTTTCCTAGGTCATCTTGAAAAAGAAAATTGTATCAGTTTGAATTTGGGCAGCAACCACCCCCTTTGCTACTTTCAGCAGTCTTTGGGAAGGTAAACAACTGAAGCAACATAATTGTTTTGAGTAATATAAACAACAGCTTCAGTATTGCTAGAATCCATTGCCTTTATCTTAAGAATTCCTGTAATCAAGCCAGCTTCACAGTTTGATGTACTTCTGATTTAGTTTGGACACAGCTGCAGATAGGAGCTATTTACTTGGTGTACTTGGTCAAACATTGGGGAAAAACTTGCGATGTTTGTATCTAATATTACCTTTCCAACAGCACCTGCAATATTTGCCTAACTGTTTGATTTATTGTTTCTCCATTGATTAGTGTGAACTTTTGCCTTGTCACAAACAAGCTGTCCCCACAAAAAACTGAGCAACTCTGCAGGAAAAGAAGAACTCTGGTACTCTAAGTTTTGTGGAAAACAACTCTGAAGTGTGAGGAAAGAGGAGAGTGAGAAACCAAAAACTGACTGACAGATGGGCATTCAGTCACAGATGGCAGGGGGAGAAGGACAGAAGGGCAGGAGGAATGGAGAGGAAAATGGACTTTATCACCCGTCTGTGGACAGGGAGACTGACAGGTGTGGGGAAAAAAAGAAAACAAACTGATCAAGCAGTGTGTTTCATGGGTTTGACCAAGCTTATATTGAACTCAGATTCCATTGTACAGTAAGAAAGATAAGTGTGACCAATCAATAGAAGCTATACTAGACTTGGAAAATCTGAGCATTCATCAGCATCTCTATGCTAGGGTGGAATATGCAGTTGCAAATTGCTGTTGGATATTTAATACCCACAGAAAAGATTCTGTGTCTTAAGTATATAAAATTATGCATGGTATAGAAAAGGTGGATAGAGAAAATTTCTTTTCTCTATCGCACAACACTAGAAACAGGGGGCACTCTATGAAGCTGATGGGTAGGAGAGTCGGATCCAACAACGGGAAGTATTTCTTCACCCAGAGGGTCATCGGCTTATGGAATGTGCTGCCAGAAGAGGTGGTGACAGCTATCAGTCTAGATGGCTTTAAGGTAGGATTAGACAAATTTATGGATGACAGATGTATCAATGGCTACTACAATGAATGCCTAGGTGCATCTTTCAGGCTGGGTGGATAAGGGGGAGCAGGGCACTTCTAAGGCCATTTGCTGGGGACTCGAGAGCAGGAGAAGGTTTGTCCTTGTCTCTGCTTGAGATGCCCATGAGCATTTGGTTGGCCACTTTGTGCAACGAGATGCTGAACTAGATGGGCTGTGGCCTGATCCAGCAGGGCTTCTCTTATATTCTTACGTTCTTATGTCCTGAACAATATAAATAAGTATTAATAGAAAGTCTGTTTCTGAATAGAAGTGAATAAAAGTGAATTAATTTTAAATTGAGAATGCAATGGAAAGTCTGCATTTAAAGTTTGCCTTCTGAGCTATGTGTGACTTTTGTTCAAAATGTGTTCTCTGCCGAAGGAACATTTCAGTCAGGCATATGGAGTCACATGGAGCAACCTGTCACTGTCTTGTGGCTGCTTGGATGAAGGTCACAGCCGGTAATGTTGAGGTACATACTTAATGTACCTTTCTTTTCATGGATAATTAATAAGCCTTCTAGGTAGAATTTTATTTTTACCTTACCTCTCCCTTGCATGTCAGTAAAAAGTCATGTGGAAGCAGGAAATTATTGGATGCTGTCATGAGCACCAAGAACTGTTTGGTCTCAAAGGAAAACCAATGCCTTTAAAAACTGTTTCCCTTTTTGATTTTAGTGATCAGCTGAGGACTAGTAGCTTAAATCTGACTTCAGTGCTCACTTAGTGGAATGCAGCAAGCAACAAACAAGAGCCTTCATTTTCACAATCATGCTAAAAATAAAAAAAATACCTCTTGTCTGATGGCCTCGGAAGACAATTAATCTCATATAAGGAGAAGAAAAAAGACATAAGCTGTTTTGGGTAATTTAGATGAGAAGTGGTGTATCAATGCAACAGCAAATTAGTATTCTAAGTCTGAGAGAGTAATTATTTCCACAATTCACACATTAATATATCATGAACCATTTGTTAGTTCAAAAAATACCCTATTTTGTAAATCGTTCCCATAGGGGGATTGTTTCTGCCTTTTATGTTATCCCCTTCTTTCTCCTTCCTTCCATTTTACAGATAGTGAGATGATATCCTGAAACATAGGCATTAAGGGAAATCCAGCAACAATGCCAGGTTTCCCACAATAGTGACTGCTTCCTTGCATTATTGTTCCTGCTTCAAATACTTGGATGCTAAAACAGTTTAGGTGGGTACTTGGTTAGCATCATTTGTATGGAACAGTAACAGTAACAGAAGCAGCCAGTAGATGGAAGTAAGGACCCAGAATTGTCCCTTGCCTCCTCCAATTGCTTCCTGCCATCTGGGGGCACCCTGGATTTTTCAAGATCTGTCATACAAATTGTTTTTTGATGCAAGAATGGAGGCTTTCACTGCCAGATGTAAGTCAATTAGTTTGATGTTCTGGAATTTTCTGCTGAAGTCTAGAGTTCAGTTTAGAACCTGAACTTTTGGATATAACTGTGATTTCCCTCTTCAAAGGACTTGACTGTGTTGGAAAGTCTTGATGAATGATTTTCAGTTGATAATGTGCAAATAAAATGATGCTGAAACTGTTTAGAGGATATTTATTGACACATCAAAAATGTTTTAGCCATGATGTTGATGCTAGATGCTACTGCAGCAAATAAGC
Source organism: Aspidoscelis tigris stejnegeri (assembly GCA_023333525.1). NCBI lineage: Eukaryota > Metazoa > Chordata > Lepidosauria > Squamata > Teiidae > Aspidoscelis > Aspidoscelis tigris. The sequence continues at coordinate 50,825,112 of JALMGA010000004.1, forward strand.
CATTGATTATACAAGACGGTGGCCTTCTTTAAAATAATTCTATAAAAGTAAAAGAGGAGAGAGAGACTTTGAGTGGAGTTTTGTGGTGAGTCATTCCTTTGGATCACTGACAACAGCTGTAGTCGAATAAGAAAAGGGGCTAAGAAGAGCAGCAATGGTATAATGACGATGGCCAGAATCGTTGGCAGTAAACACCACCTGTAGAAGGAAAATACTGGTTAGAAATGTAAGTCTTTATTCATAAATGCATTTTGTTGCAACAGAAATACTTGATTACTATTGCTTTACTATTATTTTAATACATTGCTTCACTTCTTATAGTTTTAGTATTTTATGGGGTTTTTTTAATAGCTTTAGTGTTGGACATCACCCTGAAACTATGGTGAAGAGCAGTAAAGAAATCTATGATAAACAAACAAATTATGGTTGCTTTGATCTACAAACCATCCAAGCATTTCAATTTGTATACGAAACTCTAACAGTGGCCACATGTCCAATGTGAGACCCTGGTGCCTTTGATAGATCCCTATGGTAGCCAGTCTCCACATCTCCTCCCAAAGAGGAAGAAGAGGAGAGTTGGTTTTTATACCCCACTTTTCTCACCCTTAAGGGGACTCAAAATGGCTGACACATCTTCTATTCTTCTCCCCATGACACCCTGTGAGGTCGGTGAGGCTGTGAGAGCTCAGAAAGAGAGCCTTGACCAGTCTAAGGTCACCCAGCTGGCTTCAACTACCAGATAAGAGTCCAACACCCTAGCTAAAAGACAAAATTAGCACAATGAGGTATCTGGGAGAACAGTAGCCCCTTAGGGGACCCATCAAGGGTTCCTAAAGAACAGAAGCCACTACCTCACATCCTGACAGGAGCCCATGGCATGGTGAAATGGCCAGTGGCAGCTCAAGGGGCTGTTGTGCCTGGTGCAGAAATGGACTCAGGGAGGTGCCTCAGCAAGGCCACAGCAAAGCTGCTATAGCAGAGGCACCAGCCCTGAGAGGCCAATCTTGGTCAAAGTGGAATAAGGCAATATCCTTTGGAACACAATACGCAGATATGTACATCTCAAGAATAATCTCTGATATTTGGCTAAGGACGTGTTTACGTTACAGCTAACTTCTGAATGGAAATGCTTCTTATCAATGATTATTCCCAGCAGCATAGGATGATAAGTGAAGGGCTGTGAAGGCTGCATCTCATTCTGTACTAGGAGTCCCATCCATGTTCGTATTATAGCTCTGGAACAGGTTTTACTGCTCTGCAGCTACTTAACTTGGGGATGGCTATGCACCCTTGGAACTGCTCCAAGACGGAAGTGGCTCAGTGACATGAGGATACTCCGTGCTGGAGTGTCCCCAGCCATCCATGAGGGCCAAGTGCGGAAAGGCCTGATGAGATTTAATTGTAAGGCTTTTATGGATATCTTCAAATGTAAAAGTTTAATGGTGCAAAACAAGTTTGAACTTAGGGTAGTCCTAAATATATATGCACGTAGTTACTGAGTGGATTATGCACAAGCTCAAAAAAAGGCAGCAAGTCCTAGTAGTCTGCACAAACTGAGGACTTTAACATGTGCTCTGCATCCCATGGTCCACAGTTCCTATCTGTTTATATGACAATTCTTTGACCATGGGGCTCTGTGATCCTTTTGCCTCCTTGAAAACCAATGTGTAGAGGGATAAGAATATAAGCTTGTATTATATATATATATATATATATATATTTAAAAATGGAATACTCACATCAGCATATTCATGAAATGGGGAAACACCAAGTGCCTTCCAGTATGTGCTAGTTTCAAACTCCACCTTGTACACGCCTTCTACAAATTGTTCATCTGTTGTAAGCTCATGGATTTCCCCAAATTCGTTTGTTTTCCTGTCATACAAATGTGCAAACATAATATCTTTACATATAGATATGGATTCTAACTGCTTCTGCTTTTGATTCACAATAAGCTTGTTTTGAACATACGTCTTGCTGCTCATGAGGTCCTGCCCTATTGAAATGAATGAGGAACCCAAGGCTTATTGGCAAATGGAATTCAAAAGCACCTGGAGTCTGTGTTCATGGAAACAAGTGAGAGCCAGTTGGAAGAGAGAGCTGACTCAGCTGCGGCCCAGCCACTCCAGGGGGCTGTCCAGGTGGCTCTTCATGACAATGTCCTACAAACTGCACTGATTCTGAGCAGAAGTTGATTCACTGTACTCATGAGCCTGCCATGAGTTGACCTGACAGGGATTCTTCAGAGTAGGAAGCCCTGCTCTGAGGACAGGGCACACTGTGTCCTGTTAAATTATCCCCCTCACCCACCATGGACTCTTCCCCCATCATCCTCAGGGCTATGGAGGTGGATGTCTGGATTTAGTCTCAAAGTCTGATATTCTCGAAAAAGGGGAGGCTTTTCAATGGCATTTGTTAGGAACTATAAATCACAGAAAATGTGATGTCTCCTCAGACATTGCCCAACTGAACATGAACCTTGAGCACTGGTTGTACCAGAATTGTACAGGTTTTATGTTAACACAATATAATGTGAAGAGGATCCATGCCATTAGGGACTTGTACATAAAGACCATAGGATCTGAGATATTGGATTTAATATAAGAAAACCTTTTAAAGAAATGTTGGTCAATCTGTAATGGTCATTTTGGAAAAACATTCTCTTCCTGCCAGTTAACCAGATGTGCTTGAATTTAGGGGAGTTCTGCAATGGTGAGACCAGTAAATGTACAGGGAGTCTCCTTTCTACAGACTGGTGAGGTTTAGCTCTTATTTAAGTGCCGGTGCTGCCATCATCTTAGGGGAGTGCCTGAGTCTGGAAGATGATGTATTTTGATGATGTATTAAGGCTTTTATTTTTGGTGATGAATGCTTTTAGTTTCTGGATTTATAATTTTACTGTTACTAGTTTGATGACTGAATTGTTATTAATGCAAACCTTTCCACCAAGAACACGTGTCCACCTGCTCTATGCTTTTGTAAAAAATGTGTGTTGGATATCCCCCACCAGAGAACTCTTGTGCAGCTGCGCCTACCTCTGCACAGTATGTTGCTGGCCTTTAACATGGAATAAATACACTAGCATGTGGATGCTACCACTGTGATCAGAGACAGAGATGGACAATTTGCACCCTTTGGCCCCTTTGTAGAGAATATAGAGAACTCTAATTTAATTTTTTTTAAAAGACTGGCATTACCTTACAAAGGTATGTGACTTTCAGGTACCATGGGGGATAGGTGTGCCAATGACTACTAGAATAGATGCCTAAGTACCGCCTCCAAGTTGGAGAGACAGGCAGGGTGCCTCTAAAGGACATTTGGAGGGAGTCAAGAGCAGGTGAAGGTTTTGCCTTTGTCTTCTGCTTAAGATACCCATAAGCAATTTGTGGGCCACTGTGTGAGACAGGATATTGGACTAAATGGGCTGTGGCCTGATCGAACAAGGCTCCTCTTATGTTCTTATGTTAGATGTGGACCTTTGTTTCAGTGATTCTATGGAGGCAGCCTATTGTACATTTTGTAACAGGCAACCATAATCAAGAGCCAATGTTTTCATCTTACTGTTACAGAATGGGTGTCTGGGTCTTCACCCATTTTACCTCTCTATGTGTGTGGGCGTGTTTGTGTTTATGCACATGTATGAGTGGAATGCAGTCTGCACGGACATTTGATAAAGTCAGGGAGGCATGGAATGAAAAAGTTTGTTAATAATATGCTTTCATTATAAATGGATGCAACTCGGAAGGTGTGATTTTGCCCATCTGACCTGCTCTCACTGTACAGAGTTCTACTTACCCACTTGCAAATTCCTTCCAGGTTCCATCTTCAGCTTTCTTAGACACTTTTACTACTAGGCTGGTAGCTGGGCTTCCTCGAACTGCATCCAGGACTTTGACCATAAGGGGGCACTTGGAGTCAATGGAGCCATGGGTGACCTTAATAAAGCAGAAGAAAATACCTGTGTATGCACACTTTTTGTGCATGGTCTGTTTTGCGGGCCCAAGGAGTGCTTAAAACATTATTCCACTGCTGTGTATTTCATTATATTCAGCTCAGAGAAACAAACTACTAAGGAATTTTTAAATATAAAATTTAGAAGAAAATAACAAGCCAGTGCAGGTTTTGCTTAAAAATTTCACTGTTATCTGATATTTCTGGAACAGGAACAGAATACAATTCTGATTGTCCAAGCTAAATGGGGCTTGAATTCTGACTGTAATTCTGACTGTAATCTAGGTACTGACATAGTACTTTTGGCTGCATAGTACTTTTTGCAAAAATGGACACTCCAACCTTTTTAAAGAAGGTTTAAATAATGAATCTGTGTCTGTTAACATAATTTTTTTTCCAGATATTTCAGAGCTGAGACATTGCCAACCTCTACTGGTTTATAAATAAAATTGTTTCTAAGGACAATCAAGCTGATAAAATGTACACCCACTGGATGTAATGTTTTATTGAATTCGTACATAAGATTGTGCTGCCAGTTGCCTTCTGTGATTTTAGTAGCACTGATTTTATTTAGAAAACTTATTTCCCACCCTTCACCGAATGGTCCCAGGGCAGATTACAAAGAGATTAAACCATATCAAATGGTAAAACATAATAAAAAAATATATAACTCGCTTCCTCCTACCCCCACCGGCCATGTTGAAATCCTGCCATACATCAGGTCTCGGGGCAATTCCACCCTGGCCGGTATACTGGACCCTGCCTGCTGCATTCTGCTGCATTCTGAAGCTGCACTGGGATGCTTCCCTTAGATCTCACAAGAATGCAGAAGGGAGGCTCTTAGAATGCTTGCTGGTCTGGTATTCTAGCCAGTGCAGAATTGCTGAAGATCATCATGCAAAAGTCAGTATTATGGACACTGGCTCACAGTTTCTCAGTACTACTTGAGACTCTGGGGATAAAATATTTTACAAATAAAGCAGGTATCCTATCCCTAAATTGTGTTTTAAATATTCACATATTAGATACCAATAGCAGAAAAATTATTTTCTTAAAATGGCAGCAAAGGTAAACAATCTATTCTAGTTGTCGCCTCACCAGTAAATAGCAAAACTCTGTTTTCTGAATTATACCACAAAGGGACTTGAGACTCTCCCAAACAATGGGTATCACCTGGATGGGTGAAGCTGTCCAGGTTCCTGAGAGAGCCGTGCACTAGATAGCACCTATACAACAGGGTTGGCAATATCAGATTTAGGCTACATCCACACATATTTAAAAATTCAGCTTAGAGTTGGTAGCATGTGGATGCTAGTGTCTGCATCTCACCTCTAATCTACATTAAAAACCAGAGAATGCATTTTGGAAGTGCATTTTCTGGCCTTTAATGTGAATCAAGGCTCCGGCATACAGATGTTGCTACCTCTAAGCTGCTTTTGAGCCCCCGCTTTTTTTTTTTTACTGTGTGTAGATGCAGCATAAGCCTCTTCAGCAAGCTTAACAATAGTCAGGAGTTGTAGATTTGCACCATTTCACAAATGGCATGCATCTTCAGACTAAGCCCCAGCACAAGCACCCCTCCAGTAGCTGCAATAATATTTATATGCTGTGGACATAAAAAAGATAGTTTGCTACAGAGCAACAGGACAGCTCACCCATTTTTCTCACCCATTTAAGGGGACTCAGATCAGAAGAGAACTGTGAATAGCCCAAGATCACCCATCCGGCTTCATGGAGGACTGCGGAATCAATCCCAGTATTCCCAGATAAGAGTCCGGCTTCCTAATCACTAGACCAATCTGGCTCAGTCCTTCTTCCCTCTAAGAGGCCACTACACCACCAATGTAATACTTACCAGCGGTGTGGCGTCAGTGAGGTACGCCATTGCAACCAAGCAGATGAGGAGGAGAGAGGAGGAGGCCATTGTGCAAGCAGTGAGTGAGCCTTGGCCAGCAGTTAGAGACCAGGGAGATTTGCATTTTTATACTCTACCCTACAAAAAAACAGTCTACTTATCAAGTGCCCGTCTGACTGGAAACCTGCTGATTCTGATTATTTACTTAGTCAGCACTCAAGCTGCGCAGCTCTCCCATCCACCGGCCCCTTGCAGAAATCCATGGGATTATACTATGCAGGAGGAATAACCATCCAGGCCCTTGGGAGTGAGACAATAAGTAACCCACACAAACATGAACCTTGCCTATGAGGATTAAGCTATTTGGGCACCTTCAGTGGAAAAATGTTAAGCAACTTTGGTTTGCTTAGATTTTATTGACTGCAAAATGCCAGCAAGGCACTACAGGGTGTACGATGGCTTCTGCCAACTTAAAATTCTGGATCAGTCGAGCACTGTGTTTCTAGGCAGTGAACCATGGGTTATGGTGCTGCTTAAGTGACATTCTTTTGAACTGTTCTATGGTCCATTTCATGATTTGTCAGTGAAAGATACTTATTTAGGAGAAGGTGCTTATTAATAGTTTATTATTAATAGTTTTGCATTGTAGCATTTGAATTAACAGCTTGCTGAGCCAATTTGGTCTTGTGGTTAAGGAGCAAAACTCTTATCTTTTTTTGGGGGGGGGGCTGGACTCTTACCTGGGAATACTGGGTTTTATTCCGCACTCCCCCATGAATCCAGCTGGGTGACCTTGGGCTAGTCACAGTTCTCTTCTGAGCTCTCACAGCCCTGCTGCTTTGAGTCCCCTTAAATGGGTGAGAAAAGCGGGATGGAAAGCCAATTCTTCTTCTTCTTGCTTCTGAAACACTTTACCCTGTTATTTTTACTTGTGAAATTGCTTAGCTTGGGCTTTCTGTCCTAAAAAATGGGACCTTCAGGTCACCAATCTTACATCTCAACAGTTGTTTTAGGATGGGGCCTGTTTGCACTTAAAGACCTAGTCTGGTGGCAGCCATCCACACTTCAAGTCCTGGTAAAGCCTCTTACTGGGTCACTAGCACCTGAAGTGTGGATGGCTAGGCCAGAAAAAGCAAGATCAGCATGGCAACAACTGTGGCAACATCCAGTGCATGCCCAGAAGTTGACATTGCACTTTGGATGTGATGTGTTACTGCACAGTTGCAGTCTTCATGGTGCCATGCTCACAGTGCAGCACCTGGAAGAGGATGTGGACACTGCTGTCCATTAGGCAGCTAGCCTCTCCCAGTCAAGCTGTGAACTGCTTTTTGGTAGTCCACAGCTAGTTTGCTCTCGGGAAGGAACTAGATTACTGTAGGATTGTGGGGGTGGTTGCAGTACATGGAGGTAGTTGTCTAGTGAGTGGACTGCTTCTCATTAGTAAATGCAAACAGGACCATAGCTTCCTTTAATTTGATTTTCTTTGGATATACAGTTGAGTTCCCCGGTACTCCATTTATGCCAATTGAGAGTAATGGGCAATTTATCCTAAAATATCCAGTGGGAACTAGGGTTGAAGTCTACTTCAGGACATTCTGGGTATTTCTGCACTTACATTGACTGGATCACTCCAGTGAGAGTGAGTTACTCCATCCATCCTAGGAACTGACTTATCTGCAGGGTGTGTTGTCTGATTCTTGAAGCTTTGGGTAGGAAAGGGCTAGAAGCACTTTACAGACCTGGTTTGTGGAGACTTTTTCACGCTGGACCCAAAATAGACAGTTTCTTGGTGAAAGTGTCGCCCTAGAAATCTTGCAGCTGTGGAATGAAAGTGCTGCATCAGCAAGGCTTTTGGGGTTGGTAGGTGTGGCAATTTGTTTGCTGTGTCTTTCTGCACCTGTTGAAGTAGAGGTGGTTCACCTATGGGGATACAGCCAGAGTTTGTTCTTTTCCTGCTTTCCTTTTCTTCTTCAGTTCTAGCCCCATGAAATGACTGCATCCTCCTGATGGAACAGATACTTAAGTTGTGGCTGTGATAAACTGGGCTAATAAACTGAAGCTGAATCCAAGCAAAACAGAGATACTGTGTGTTGGGTTCTCAGGTCAATGGGCTGAGATGCTTACCAGACTGGCTCTAAAAGAACTGCATTGGTTACCAATTTGCTACTTCACCCAATTTAAGGTTCTAACATTGATTTATTAAATCTTATACAGCTTGTTCCCCAAATATCTAAAAAAGCCCTTCTACCATGCAGACCTGCTCACCATTTAAGATCTGAGCTGGAGATGCTGTTCTAGGTAATGCCACCTCTATTGACAATTAAAGGTGCAAGGGCATCTGATAAGGCCTTATGCATGGTAGCTCTCAGGCTGTGGAACAAGCAGTGGTTCCTCCTCCCTCATGGAATACATTTACATGCCTGATGAAGAGGTACCTCTTTATCCACACTTTTGGCTTAAGAAACAACTTCTCTTCCTCCATCCAGACACTGTTATTTGTTAATTTAGTGAGCTCATTTTTAATTGTGTTTTTATATTGGATTTATTGTAATGTGCCCTGAGACCTCTTGCTATAGAGCAGGTAAAATAACTAAACAAATTCAATTTATCCTTCTGGAGACTTCTGGAGGTTTTCTTTTTCTGTCTTCCTCCCTCTTTGGCAATGTAACATTGCACATTATGTCATGTTACTACTTCTGAAACCAACATTATACTGACAGTGGAAAGATCTTGGAATACTTAATACCTAATTTAAATTTTAAAGATGCTGTTTGAGGTTATTTTATATTCCTACATATCTCTAATAACCAAGTTATAATAATAATCTAAATGTTATTTTTGTCTTGTAACACATAGTTAATGCAAGTTGCACTGTTGGAGACCAAAACATATAAAGAAAGGTTACAGGAACTGTGTATATTTAGTCTGGGAATGAGATAATTGAGAGGTGAAGTGATAGCCATCTTCAAATATTTGAAAAGCCGTTCCATAGATTTGTCTTCTGCTGTTTCCAAGAGAAGAACTGCAATCACTAGATTCAAGTATAGGAAAAAGAATTTAGACATTGTTCTTTAATGGAATAAGCCATTTTAGACTACAGGGATCTCTCTTTCTGGTAAACAGTGTTATGCAGAGATCTGTCAGGAATACTGTCATCAGCAGGAAGTTAGGGTAGATCAAAAGTGCTTAATTGCAGTCCTCTAGATTTTTGTTAGCTCTCCCATAAGCCTCAGCAAGTCTGGATGCAACAGAAAGGAAATAGAGGGTACACTGTCCTCCTTGCATGGACCGGAAAGAAAGGAAGATGAAGCAGATACAGTACAATTTCTTCCATGTCTTCCCTTTTGTTCTCTTATCCCTCCCCAGTAATGGCATTTTTAGCCTTCTGAGTATACCACTTACAATTGGATAAGATGAACTGGGAAGAATGCCCCCAAAAGTATGATTCTATTCCCAAAAGGACCACTTCTCTGTTCCCACTTCGCAAAATAAAATAGGCTAATGCTCTGAACTGGACTTGATGCTCATTTAATCCGCATACAATTTCGGGAACTTTAGTCCATTAAAGGTATGGAATCTTTAAAAAATTGTTGGGACATTTAAGTCTCATCCAGTCTCTAAACTCATTATTTGGCCTGTCGGAACATATACAGGAATACCTAAGCTCACTAGTTTAGTTTAAAGCTGGACATATGATGTTGCTAGGTCATTCCTAAGGTAGTCTGTCTCCTTTCCATTGCCATGACAACTCCCACATAAGCAACTCTAGCTTTCCCACATTTAGGATGGAATGTTCTTTAACATTCTGGGCCTCCTAGAATGTTCTAGCCAGTTCCGTGTAAGAAGGACTATTGCCTTGGTGGACTAAATAAGGAAAGGTTTAAACAAGTCTCAATATGCCTATATTATGGTTTAATCTCAAGGAATGTAGGGCCCTTTATATAATGGGCCATATTCCAGATTATATCCTGGAATAGGAGCCTGCCATCTGCATGCTGGTGTAGTAGGCCCCTGTTCCTTGATATAATCCAGAATAAGGCCCAATGCAGAAAGGACCTATTTGGGGCTATTATCAAATTATGTGTGTTGATTTATTATTTATATATCTATCTTGCCCTACACCCGAAAGTCTCAGGGTGGGAAACAACATTTAAAATCAGACATATATTAAAACAGCAACAGTATATATTAAAACAGTAACAGTGCCTGTAAAGTGGGAAGGATGTTCCAAAGGATGTTCTATAATGCTACCACTCTACATCTACAGCTTGGTCAATGCACTGGAAGGAGGAGCTGGCCTCATCACTGCAGTGGAATTAAGAACACCAGCATGCTTCAGGTGTACAGTGCTAGAGCCTCCCTACTTACAAAAGATCTCTAAAATTCTTAGGAACTTTGCTTTCAGCACTAAGGGTTACTTAGTCAAAAGGAATTCAGAGGCCATGTCCCCATGCAAGAGTTTTGCGGCCAGACTGGTTCGCATGTGACTGGGTGCAGGACTGACCCTGAATCTTGCCTGGCCTCCTTCCATGACCACTAACGTGGGCTGAACCCGAATCTTGCAGTCCCCATGCACGGCAAGGGTTCATGAACCCAAGCCTCTGCCTTGCCAGCCGAGATCATAAACCCTCTGTTCACAATTTTGGCTGACAAGGTAGAGGCTTGGGTTTACTCCCTTTTCCAGGCAAGCCACAAGCCTAGGACTGTCCCCATGTGCAGGCTTGGCTTGGACCAAATCGCCCAAACTGTGGCGAGAACAGTGTTTTCCAGGACCAAATTTGGTCCTGGTTTGGCCCTAGTTCGGACCAAATAAAAAGTGCGTGGAGACGGCCCCTCCCAAACTTGATTTCGGTTTGGGACCAAATGTGCATGGGGACGCGCCCAGAGCAACTCATAATAAGAGATAATTTTCAGTTCCTGTGCTTAGGAATGATAAGATTATTTATTTATTTATTTAAAGAACTTATATCCCACCTTTCTTTTGCTCAAAATGGCATACACCATTCCATTCTCTGCTTTTCTGTGTTATCTCCACAATAACCCTGTAAGGAAGGCTAAGGTAGGAACTTGTGGGCATTTGAACCTAGGAACTAGTTTCTAACCTGTTATTTTAGCCACTAAGCTACACTAGCTCTTGCTGAGGCCTAATGTGGGTGGTGGGCATATAATGTCTGCCCATAAAAAAGGTGGTGTTTGTGGAAATATGTATTAATCCATAAATACGATATTCAAATATCTGGAAGATTAACCAGATTCCAAAGCATTTGGTGTTCACCTGCTGTTAGTTAGAGAAGTAATGTTAAATTAATAGCAGGACCACCTGCAAGGCAGTTTTGTTCTAGAAATCAATTCTGGCTTTAGGCTCCCCTCTGCTTTTGGCTAATTCAATGTCATCATTGTTTTCTTGTTGCTAAGGACTATTTTTACACATCCCCAGATATACACGCAAGCAAGTTTACTGACACTTTTCTTCTCGTATTTCCTAAAAAGGACATAAGAAATAACCACTACATATGTGTTCATCAATGATCTGTTTGCAGTTCTTCTGAGCGGGCATGTATACAACTTTGGGAAAATAAGGTAATTTATTATATGCAAACATTATTTATTTGAATAGCTCAAGGTGTAACGATTCTAAACAGAATGATGTTCATTTGCCTTCAAGTAATAGGAAGCATTGAACTCAGTTGGTCCTGTTTCTGAGTAGATATGATGACATGCATTCCATACACTCAGAAGCAGACTCCACTGGGCCTACTAAAGAGTTCAGGAAGAACATTCCTCCACGAGTTTATATGGAAGACATTGGGCTCAAGGGGGTTTATTCTGTAGAAAAGGATAAAACAACAACTTAGGACTAAAAACTTGGACTCCACTTCAGCAAATATTTTATTAACTTGCCTTAAAAAAAAAATCATGTCATTAGCTTAGGCATCATCAGGGTCAAAAGACTAACTGCTGGTTGTCCAGGGAGTGAGGTAGGTATATAGACATGTGCCAGAATGCAATTACTTTCCATACCACCCTCTGAAAGAGGTGATTTCCGACAAAAGTAAGGAAGAATATTCTAAAGATGGCCCATTTGGTGGGTTGAGCATGAGGGCAATCATCTGACTGACATAATAGTCCCATTCTGAGCCCTTTACCTGCCATTTGTGTAATGTACCAGTCTGAGTTCTGGTGCCTCACTGGAGAGGCTGAAGAGAGAATTTATCTCTGCCAGTGGAGTTCCTACTCACAGAGAGGGATGGGCAAATCAAGCCCTCCTGCTCTTGTGCTTGGGTTCCTTTAATGTGCCATGGGAGGAGCATTCTGGTGTGATCTTCTGGTAGATTACTCCATAGTGGATACAGAAGAATAAAAGTTGGCTTTTCCGCCCTGCTTTTTTCCCCCATATAAGGGGGGCTAAAAGTGGCTGATGAAGCTTTCTATTCTTGTCCCGTCAAGACCAGGAGGGTGGCCCAAAGTTAAGAACCTCCAAATAGAGACAATAAGAGACAGCTTCCAGGCAAACCTTCAAACTAGACTCAAAGATCACCCTGTAGTTTCCTCCCCCAAAGCACATCGGCAACACATAAAAAATAGCATCCTGCAGTCTGCTGAAAAATCTCTAAGGGTGAGTTTCCATTTAAGGAATAAAATGGAATATACATTGAGATTTACATTGGGATTTGGATCGATATGTAAAGTGCATTAAAAGGAAGCAAACAGCATCTGGCAATCGGATTCAACCCCAATTTTCTGTCCCTACTGTCCTACCATTAAAATGCTTCCAAAAATGGGTTGGGGAAAGCATTATTTCTCCTCCTGAGCCTTTCCCCACCCCTCTCTCCCCATTGGCTTTGATCCGATGATGTGAGAAATCCCAGCCCCCTCCCCATCCTTTTCCTGCCCATTTGAAAGGGGAAAGTTTGTTTGTCAAGGCAAGGCAATGCAGCCCCTATTGCAGGAAGTATTTTTTTAAAACAATCAACTCGGTCCCCTCGCCTTCCTTCCTTTTTTAAAAAGACTATAGCAATGTAAGATACTTCAAGCACACACACACACGGAGGGAGGGAGAGAGAAAGCAGTCCTTTGTGGGAGGCAAAAGAGAAACTTGAAAGTCAGAATCTTCTGATCTCCTTCTCTCTCACACACACACACACACACACGTGCTGCTGCTGCTCCTTCCTGTGGCCTTTCAGGGAAGCCAAAAACTGCGGCAATGTGGCAACATTGTTGTTCCTGGCCCTGGGTGTGAAGAAGTATTGTCTGAACTGTTACTTTGTGATCAGGCTGCCTGAGAAGGAAACTGCTGAAGAAGCCCTGCACTTTAAAAATCTGGCCATGGGTTGTCCTGTCCTGCTGGGAGAAATCCCACCCATTTCATGATGGATTTGCCCCGATAATGCTGTAGCGTTCCCACAGCAATAAGAAACATTTTAAAAACAAAACTGGGAAAACACCTGAAAAACCATGTGTTTATTTAATTCCGTTTTAAAGCCAAATAATCCTCAAGATAGCCCTAAAACTGATTGCGAATGGGAACGATGAGGATCCAAACTGTTTTTAAACCATTTTACTTGACTGGGGGCAGGAACGGCAAGGATCCAAATTGTTTTGAAACCGTTTTTAAACAGTTTTAAGTGATAATGGGAATGGGCTCTTACAATACTTTTTAAAATGCAAGAGGTCTTCCTTCATTTTCACCTGGGCATTCTGTGAACTTGTTCTTATAAATACTTACTTAGAAGAATACATCTATGGTCCTGCTTCTAAAGAGATGTGCAAAATTTTAATGGCATACTGCTATTAAGAAATGTATGTAGTGTTGGGAGTTACACTTGGTTTCATGCAAGGATAGTCAATGAAGTTCATATGATCTACAAAAACCACCATCTCTAACCATTAGGTCTGTTGTCTGGAACTGAGCTCCTAAATGACACTGTTATTGGTTAGCTTCGGCTTAAATCAAGTGCAAAATCAGCCTGTGTGTTGTCAAATTGTAGATTTTGGCTGTGCTTATTAAGATAAAATTGTTTTTTTTTATGTTCAATTCATTCTTCTGATGCTTAAAATCCTTACCCACATGACTGTAGCTGTTTTATTTGTTATTGCTTGAGGCTACTTCTATATTTTATGTGTATGTTTCTACAGACAGTATATGTTGAGTAATGTTACAAGTCTGGACACAAAGTGTTCCTTGTAGACAATCCCCAACAGCTGGATCTTGGGTTTTTGGCTGCTCACGTTGGGTATTTGGCTAAGGCATCTACTACCACAGGCTGTACCAAACTGTAGGTATGCCTCTAGACATGTTAAAAACAATATACCTAACATTATGTAAAGACAAGGTGGCTGCATGGGATCATTGGATCTACTGGAACATTCTTGGAAGAGTCGTAAGATCTTACAGACGTTCACTAAATTTCTACAGCAAATGCTGTTGTATGTCCCTGGTCATACAATATTTCCCTTAGGGTGACAGCAATGTAGAATAGTGCAGGTTTTCCATCAAATGTTATTGCCTGTTAGCACTTTATTTTCATTTTGAAAGCAAGTGGAACATTGTTCAGGAATGTATGTGCATTGGTATACATTAATTAGATGGCTTGAATGGGCAAATAAATTCAGGGTCAATGAATGAATAGTTAACCAGTGAGAATTAGCATGTAATTACTGAAGAAATCTCCACATTTTATGTTGGCCATGTACAGAAAGAGGAACAGGACAGAGAAGGTGACCTATCTGCCTTCAAACACATGTAATAACTATGGAAGAGATAATTTGCACAGTTGTATGTTAATGCACAAACTTTACATTTGTCCCTAAATTATTTTCTCCAATGCTCCTTATCCCTGCATATCTGATTTATTTATTTTAAATTCTGTTACTTGTCTAGTAACCTTAGAGTGAAAGATATGGTAAAATCAGATGCAGTATAGAAATAAATCTGGTGTTTACAACATTACTGTTATTTTGTCATGCTGCTGTTATGTATCTCTGAGTTGGGTTTAACTTCTGGCGACTCAATGGACAAATGTTCAGCATTTTGACTTGTGTTTAGTAATGTCTTAAATCACGCTGTTCCTAGCAATAATATCTATGGGCCTTTTTGACCTAACTGCTGTGGGAAAGCATCCACTAGCAGTTAAGTTTAGGAATAGGGGCTAGCATTCACTTTGTGAGTGCTGTCCTGTTCCGAGCTCCGCTTAGACCTGTCTGGCATGCATGGAGCCATTTCTTAGGATCATTAGAGGCAATGTTGTAAAAGGCATGTTATTCCTATTATTGCCTTCTGTAGCTGATGGATGGTTACTCTCGGCGTCTCCAGGTATGTGGTATGCTGTGTTGTCCCTTTTGAAACAGCTTCTGGTCTGCCAGAAGTGAGGATAGGAAACTGTAGCATACTTTCTCAGGGGCTTCATGTCTGCCAGACAGGATGCTCCATTGTCTTCAGAAGCGGTGGAGCATTCTAAGGTAAGAGCGAAGCAAAGAGACATTAAATCTGAATCTTTTTACTTTGCTAGAATGCTTTGCTGCTGCTGCCTTTGAAAAAAAGCTACAGATGGGTGGTGGACAATTACTGGGTGTCTGGAGGCACCCTTTTTTTATTGTTCAGGGTGTTAAGATGTGGCTCCACTTCTGTACTGAGCATACTAACAACTACTAGTACTACCTTTTCTCCTTCCTTTCCTCCTGCCAGGGACTTTCCATAGGAAGCAATAAACCTCTGAATGCCAGCTGCTGGGAGACTTGTGAGTAGGGCAATGTTTGTACTTACATACATACTCTTTGATCAGCTTCTAGAGGAGGAGGAGTTAGCTTTTGTACCCCGCTTTTCTCAACCATTTACGAGGACTCAAATGGGGTGAGAAAGCTTTCTATTCCTCTCCCCGCAACAGACACCCTGTGAGAGCTCAGAAGGAGGGCTGTGACTAGCTTACATTCATCCATCCAGCTTTGCAGAAAGTATGGAGTCAAACCCGGTGACTATAAGATATGAGTCTGGCACTCTAACCACAAGACCAAGGCAGAATTCCTCTGTAGAGAGTATTCCACAAGTGGAGAGGTGCCTGCAATCCTATGGTAACGTCCAAAGCATCAGAGACTAGGGCATAAGATGCCCACCACAGCGCTCATGTTTGGTCCTATGCCTGCACTAGCCCTTTTATTTTGGTGATTGCTCTTCCGGTTGCATGGGATATTCATACTTCAGCAGAATTTTTCTATGGGCCTGAGTCGTGTTTTTGTGCTCTGTGCATTTTGACAGCCTAAGTAGTGTGTGTGTGACATGAACTGGCTCTCAGTCTGATTAAAATGCTTTAATAATTAACTCTTCCACAGGGATTGGGCAGCAATCTAAATAAATAAATTAAGCAGGCATGTTAGTAATTCTGTTGCCAAGTGCCAGCCAAAGAAGATTAACAGATCATAAACTGAATTAGATTGGCAGTCAGGCCTTTAAATAATTACAAATTTCATTTGCTGCCTCTCCTTACCCGCCTTCCCTCATCATCATCCTTCAATACTTTTCCACTGGGATAGATTAAGCTTTCCGGCAGCTTGCCTATTTACTCCATTCTTTGCCTGCAGGAGAATTATATAAAAGGGCTGAGATGACTAATCTTTGAACCCGAATGCATGTTGCTAGGTATGCAGACTAGAATGTAAGGAATAGTTCATGGGTGGGCTGTTTGCTTCTTTAACTCTGAATTTTGTCCACATAAAACAATGGATTGAGTTCCTATGCCTAACAGCTGGATAACTGACACACTGCATGAGACATTAGTGATATTAGATGTCACATATAAGGGTAGGGCAGGAGGTAAGGAGATGGATGCCAGGCCAGAATGAACACTACAGATGCGGAATCCTTTACAGATGCTATCACCCACCTGTTATATTCTCAAGGATGAGCAAAACTATTTCTCCATATTGCTGGCTTGATTGGAATGCCTGAGGAACTTACCATCTAATGTGGTGGCCCTGCCAGGTTGTTGGCAGGTCTGGGGCCTGTTCATACTTGGCTTTATTCTGGAATAGAGGCCTGCTGTGCACCTGCTAGTGCAGGCTATAGGGTGGTCAAGTGAGGCCAGCCAGAGTCTGCATTAACCCCAGATCTCTATCCTGAGATATCTTCCAGAATATGGCCAAGTGTCAACAGGCCCCTGGTCTGATATCACTAAGGAAGCAGATAGGATCCTACAGTATAAACTTGAAAATTAACTCCAGAAATAAGTCCCCAAATGAGAAAAAAAAAGATATAAAAGATAAAATGCTACTTAATTATATGATAGCAAAGAATTGGAATAACAGTAAGAATACGACAACAAAATACCAATATTACCCAATTATGGAAACTTCAAGGCAATGAAATAAATCCCTTTCTGGGTGCTAGATTGTTTTCAATTGCCTTTGTTTTGTTTTTATGCATTTTTATGTAACTTGCTTCGAGACTTCAGGATGTAAGGGGGGAATATCAACAAATAAGTAAATATAGAAATTCTTGTCCTTAGTTTTAAAAAGGGGTTGGATGCACTCATGGAAATCAGGGCAATCAGTGGTTATTAATCCAGATCACAGGGCTGCCTTTGAAAACCAGCTGCTGGAAGACGGAGCAGAGCAGGCTGTGAGCTTGTGTCCTGTTGATGGGTTTACTTGTGCAGCTGGTTGGTCAGTGAGTGCACAGACTGCTGGACCAAATTGTGGTTAGAGCACGGACTCCTATCTGGTAGTCTCTGAGTTTGAGTCTGCATTTCTACATGAGTCTTCATAGCGCGACCCTACTCCACAGTATGTCTGTTGTGGGGAGAAGAACAAGTTTGTTAGCTGCTTTGAGTCCCCTTAAGGGTAAAAAAATGTGGCATATAAAAGTCAACTCTTATTTTTTTAGATAGAATGGACATGCTTCCCAGATCTCCAGGGGAGCATGTTGCTATTTCCCTCTCCACTGGAACATCTGTGAAGGGCCTGGATGCATTTAGATCAAGGCACAAGGAATGATGAAGTTGCTACCTAACATTCCAACTCCTTCATTATCAAGCTGAACTCTGTGGATATAAGGCAAGACATCTGAAGGGTCTGGCTGCACCTGCCTGCTGTTGAGGTGCTAGTAATTGTCAATATCACTTGAGCAGTGACAGTAGAATGTTCTAACTGCGCTGGCTACAATATTTTGACAAAGCGTCTTCCCTAGCTATCTTAATGCCACAGGGTGAATCCCCATGGGGCTGCCAATGCCCCACAGTGGATTCAGATTCAGAGGAGCCTTAATGCGAATCTTAATTTGAATTAAGGAGTACCCATGACAATGGAGAACAGGCTGAGTTCAAGTGAACCCGCCCGCCCCCATAAAAACCGTGGCAAATCCCTACATTGGGTTGCCGCAGTTTTCTCCACACCCAGGTAAGGGGTTGCCCAGGTAGGGGGTTGCTTTACCCCAAACGACCACCTGACAGCTGCCCTGCAGTCAGCTGGGCAACTGTCAGGTGAGTATACAGTAGCAGCTGTCAAGAGCACGAGGAGAGCTCCAGTAAGAAGATTAAAACAGACACAAAAGCTGCATCTGTTTTAATCATTATCGGAGCTCTGCTTGTGGGGTATTTTTGCCGCAAATTTGTGGCATTTGTTCCTCATGTAGTCCGAATTAGGGCTTTGATTAGGGACTCTTGTGAGGTGAACCCACATTTGCCTCGCAATATCCTTGCCATGGGGGTGAGCTCACAGTCTCAGGACAGATGCAAACCGAAAGACAAAAAAATGCAGTATACTTGAATTACCTACAGAAAGACTGTCAAACATGTAGCCTTCACATGCAGCAAAGAAAGCACCCAAAAAGTACCTTGGAGATGGTTGATAGTATGTGTCCCTCATGCCCTCATCCTATCTCCATCCACTTTCTTTAGTTCAGAATGTTCATGAGAGCAGGAAGGGCAGCCTGACATGTGAAGGATCTCACCAGCATACTGCTTCTAAACTGTGAGTATATTCGCATCTGTAAGTATATTGCTTCATCAGCTTTTTGATGCTGAAAATGTAGAATAAGTATTTCTGCCACTGATTTCAGCCACAGAACATGATGCATTACTTGCGTCTGATGTTAAAATCACATTAGTTTATTTTCACAATAGGGTGATCCTGCTTTAAAAAAAAATCTCATGGCTGAAATTTGCTGTAATAAACCTGTTCTGAAAATACTGACACTATCAGTGTATATACAAACCTTTCTCTCTTTCACAAGTAGGGCAATTTTTACATTTATTTGTACTGAGCTATATGCAGTATTGCAAATCACTGAGGTTACCTAACCTCCCATGTGATACTTGTGCCATCTGGTGGTGCAAAAGAGAAAGTTGAAAGGATGATTTTGAGTTGTGCAGACAAAGCAAGAAGCATGTGTGTGTGTGTGTATGCATGTATGATTCCCACAGCTGTATGGATGGGAAGCCAAAATGTGGACTGTGGAGCCTCTTGTTCTAGATCCACAGAATGTGCAGAAAGATCCTTAGTCTTGTTACAACACTGCACTACAGTATACATACAGTATATCCATATGTATACTGTGTATATATTTATGCATGGCACCTACATACCCACACTCACATACCTGGCTTGGAAATAATCCTGTGGATAAAAACCAAAACCAAACTAAAATTCAGATGACTTTTTTTATGTGTTAAATATATATATATATAATTCTGATCCAAAGGAGTGAAAACACATTCAGTGTGATACACTTTCATTCAAGACTGCTTTTTTTCTACTTATTATTGATATATACATAACCAATGGAGAGGAACTTATTAGGCCATTGGGCAATATAGCTGATAATATTTATTGCTATTAATAAAAAGCAATAAATTTTGATTTTGTGAGCCAGTTTGGTCTAGCAGATGTTCCCAAACTTTTTTTCTCGAAGACCACTTTCAAAATTTTACTGACTTTGGTGGACTCCCCGCTGCTAGATTTCTAACATGTTCCCAAAACTCATCAAAAAATGTGAAGATTAGCTCTAACGATGGACATTTGTGTTGCGGCTGAGTTCCAACCCTAAATTCAGAGTGGTTAAAAATAAAAATAAAAATAGTATATTTTCTTGTGTTCTATTTATTAAATAATATGATTACAGACTTAATAGAATTAAAATTAAACATTAATAATGTAATATAACTTCAACAATGCAAATCAACAATTAAAAAAATAGTCATAATTTTAATGGGAGGGATGTACTTGATGGATTGACAGCAAATTATCAAATTACCTTCTTAAAATATTATCTGCCTACATTGATAGGTAAAGCCAAGCCAACATTTTTGTTCTTTACTATCGAAACCAGATAAATTTTCATGGACCCCCCCTTACAACTTGTGAACTCCTTTTTTTTTCACATGAATGTAGACTCCCACCTGGACCACTTTGGGGATCACTGGTCTAGTGGTTAGGGAGCTGGACTCTTACCTAGGAATACCAGGTTCAATTCCCCCCTCCCCCACGAAGCCAGCTGCATGACCTTGGGTTAGTCACAGCTCTTTTTTGAACTCTCCAGCCCACCCCACCCCACAGAGGGTGTTTTTCCACTGTCACTAAAAGTACCCATAATGGGTACTTAATGGGCACTTTTAGTGACAGTGGAAAAACACCCAGAGTGTTCTCTTGTGGGGAGAAGAACAGAAACCTTTGTTAGCCACTTTGAGTCCCCTTAAATGGGTAGAAAAGCTGGGTAGAAAAGCCAAACTTTTCTTCTTTTTCTACTAAAATCAAAAAGAATGTATATAAAATGATCCAGAGAGAGCACCTTATGGCTGGGTAGAAAAGAGATGCTCAACTAAGATCTCC
The DNA here is from genome assembly GCA_023333525.1 of Aspidoscelis tigris stejnegeri. Classification (NCBI taxonomy): domain Eukaryota; kingdom Metazoa; phylum Chordata; class Lepidosauria; order Squamata; family Teiidae; genus Aspidoscelis; species Aspidoscelis tigris. The sequence goes on from JALMGA010000004.1 coordinate 50,845,735, forward strand.
ATGGTCCAAGACCCTGTACACCCCATTTCTCTACAGCAATTCTAGGTAAATGAACATGTCATTGCAAAGACAAAGCATTTGACAAAGTATCTCATGCGATCCTCATTGAAAAATTGATCAAATATGGGTTTGACAAGGCAACTATAAGGTGGGTTCAAAACTGGCTTAGTAATCGTACTCAAAGAGTGGCTTTAAATGGCTGCACATCCAAATGGAAGGAAGTGTCAAGTGGAGTACCACAAGGTTCTGTCCTGGGCCCAGTTATGTTTAATGTTTTTATAAACGATCTGGACGAGGGAGTTGAAGGGAAACTGATCAAATTTGCTGATGACACAAAGCTAGGGGGGATTGCAAACACCAGAGAAGAGAGAGAGAGGATTCAAAAAGATTTAGAGAAACTCGAACAATGGGCCGCAACTAATAAAATGGTATTTAACAAAGAAAAATGCAAAGTTCTGCACCTGGGCAAGAAAAATGAAAAAAGCACATATACAATGGGAGGAATTCGGCTGAGCAGCAGCACATGTGAAAAAGACTTGGGTGTCCTGGTAGATCATCAACTGAACATGAGTCAACAGTGCGAGGCAGCTGCAAAAAAGGCAAACGCAATCCTGGGGTGTATTAGGAGAAGCATAGAGTCCAGATCACGTGAAGTTATTATCCCCCTCTACTCTACCTTGGTCAGACCTCATCTGGAGTACTGTGTCCAGTTCTGGTCACCCCAGTTTAAAAAAGACACTGACAAGCTGGAGCAGGTTCAAAGGAGAGCTACCAAGATGGTGAACGGTCTGCAAACCATGTCCTATGAGGAACGGCTTAAAGAACTAGGAATGTTTAGTCTAACAAAAAGAAGACTGAGAGGAGACATGATAGCTGTCTACAAATACCTCAAGGGTTGTCACAAGGCAGAGGGATCAGCCCTGTTCTCACTCTCTCAAGGAAGGACTAGAAACAATGGGGTGAAACTGCAGGGGAAAAGATTTAGTTTAGATGTTAGGAAAAAATTTCTAACAGTAAGAGTGATCAACCAGTGGAACAGGCTGCCACGGGAGGTGGTTGGTTCCCCTTCGATGGAGGTCTTCAAGCAGAGACTGGACAGCCATCTGTCTGAGATGGTTTAGGAGATCCTGCCTTGAGCAGGGGGTTGGACTCGATGACCCAGGAGGTCCCCTCCAACTCTACCATTCTATGATTCTATGATTCTATGAAAGATGAACCCAGTCTATATAATAGACTTCCAAGTCAAAAGATCTGTGGATGAAGTTCTCCATCCTTTCTTTTCTTCCTTAGAAGTGGTTCTTCTAGGCATTGAGCTGGCCTAGGTAATTTAGCAAAGAACAGCTGACAGATAATTGGACTCAGTTCTGCAGTGGGGTATAATTACTTCAAACAGAATTGTGGTGATTGGGCACTGGGTGGAATGCTGGACCAGCAAGTGTACTAAGAGCCTCCTTCCTTTCCTAATGCTGGTGCAGTCTAAGAGAAATCCTGCCCAGAGCTCATCTTAATTTACATGCCAACATACACAGGGGAGGCTCCTAGCACACTTCCTGGTCCAGTATATTGGCCAATGCAGAATTTCCCTTAGATTGCCTTTGTTTTCATCACAGCCTCTGTATCTCTGCTTTTAAACATTTGTAAATCTCTCAAAGAAAGTGAAAGCTAAAAATAAAGTGAAAACCTACTTTTTAAAGAGGCTAAAAAAATCCACAACAAGAAGCCAGTTAAGTAATATTGTATAAAAAATTATTGCAGTTTTTCTGCAAAATAATCTTATAAATACTTACAGACAAGATTTCCAGTTTTCAGCAGGCAGGCTTTCCAACCAGAAAACGCGTGTGGTGTTGAACCCTTAAACTCTGTATCTTTAATTCAGCTGAGAAAAAACTTTTTTTTTCTGTTGCAAAAACTACAGTGAGCAAAATTAAACAGTTTATTCAGGACTTGCAAAAACAAGTAACTACATTTTCTTTAAAATTAGGATCAGGAGTTATAGTAGGAGGCATTGCCCCATACATTGTCTCTGTCACTACCACATTGCTGCTACTAACCACAGGGTCAGCTGTTGGCTTAACTTGCTGCAGGCCAGGCTTAGATGTCACAGCTGTTTCAGTGACTCTCTCCTTCATCATGGCTTCTGAACCAAAGCTTGTCCCAGGTTCAGTTTGTTGATACTAACAGATTCAAATAACTCAATTGAAGAACTATTAAAAGAAATCCATAGCTATGGGAAAGTAGCAGGCTTAAAAGTGAATCAGAATAAGACCAAAGTTCTGACAAAAAACATGTCAAAGAGTCAGCAGAAAGCTCTTCAAATCAAATCAAGATTTGTAGTAGATGAGAAAGTTAAATATCTTGGAGTAACCTTGTCTAAGCAAAACATTGCTCTATACAACAATAATTATCTAAAAACCTGGGCAGAGATCAAACACGATCTTTTGAAATGGTCTAATTTACAGTTGTCCCTGATGGATAGGATTTCAGTGATAAAAATGAGTCTACTTCCTAGGATGATGTTTTTCTTCCAATCCTTACCTATAATAAATAACACAAAGGAATTTAAGAACTGGGAAAAAGATATTTCAAAGTTTATATGGCAGGGGAAGAAGCCTAGAATAAGATTCAAGTTAATGCAAGACTCTAAAGAAAGAGGAGGATTTGGGGTACCGAACCTCAAGTTGTACCATGCAGCAAGCTGCATGATATGGATTGCTAAGTGGTTCTGGTTGACAGACTAAAGACAATTACAACTGTAGGGAGAATGGTTAAGATATGGTTGGCATGGTTATTTGTGGTATGGAAAATCGAGAGTTAGTGCAGACTTTAAAAAGCATTATGTGAGAAATGTGCTGTATAAAACTTGGATGAATTACAAAAACAAGCTCCACAGAAAAATACCGCTGTGGGTCTCACCACATGAAGGGTTGCTAAAGGAGTGTGGTGATGGAAGAATTTGGAAGAAGAATGAGAAATTATACTTACGTGAAGGTTCATTTTCGACGGGGTCATGAAGTTGGTAAACATAGGGTTAACCTCCCTCTGCCTCATCCCTTGACCGAGAGGTGGAGCTTTTCCTGGCCAGTATATAAGCAGCTCCTCCTCATTCACTCCCCAGTTTCATCTCGAGAAAACCCGAGTCAAGAGTGTATTTAGCCATACTAATGATATTCTGAAACATAAAGGAACCGATTAAACAGGCACTGGGGTGGGAACCAACTTCATGACCCCGTCGAAAATGAACCTTCATGTAAGTATAATTTCTCATTTTCCGACGGGGTCATTTCAGTTGGTAAACATAGGGACGTACCAAAGCAGTGTCCCATGGGAGGGCAACCCCGTAAGAAAGTCATTTATTGTAACTTATCACAGAGCATGTTGGACGACTCTGTGGCCAAATGCCACATCTGCTGAGTGCCATTGATCCAACTTGTAATGTTTCATAAAAGTGGATGGCACACTTCATGTCATCGCTCTGCAAATTTCTTGTAGGGTTGCATCTATGGCGAAAAACTGCCGTGGTTGCAGCGCTACATGTTAAGTGTGCCCAGACTGTCCCTGGTAGCTTAACATTTTTGGCTCGGTATGCTAGCCTAATACAATATTTTATCCAGAAAACTAATGCTCTCTATGTTGCTTTCTGACCCACTGTTGTAGGATGCAAAGAGACAAAAGGCTGGAAGTCTTATGAATGTCTTTGTCTGGGCCAATATACCTTAAGCGCCTGCCGAGCACCTAGCTTATGCATATCATGTTTGATTGGATGGCCTGGATGAGGGCAGTGAGATGGTAGGTGTATCTCCTGCTGTACACAGAATTGTGTGTTAATCCTTGGTGTGTAAGAAGGATCAATCTTTAGCACAATAGAATCCGGTGTGAACATACATAGGGCTTCTCTACCAACATGGCAGCCAAGTCTAAAACTCGTCTAGCAGATGCCATGGCGAGTAAAACAAACTTTAAAGGGAAGACACTTCACAGAAATGTCAAACGGGGCCATCTTGAGGGCTGACCACACCAGGTGGCGGTCCCAATGGTGTTAACGGTGTACCACTGCTGGAGTACTAGCTTTCACCCCTTTCAGGAACCTTTGGTATACTTATCCCCTGAAAAATTAGGTGTGGAGAAGAATTCCAATACCCTGTAAGGCGAATATCTGACACTGTAAAGTGTTAAACGTGAGCTCTTTTCCACTCCTGCTTGTAAAAGGTGACTGACTTGTTAGACTGATGGATTTATGGAATCTATCTCCAAGTTTTAGCCCCATGTATAAAACACTTTCCAGGTGGCATTATATATTCAATTGGTAGATGCTTTTCTGGCCTTAGCATTGTCTGGAATACAGAAGGTTTGAATCCCAGGGCCTGGAGACAGCGCCGTTGATTTTCCATGTTGTGAGGGCTAGTCATGAAGGGACTTCCCCCTGCTGAAGTTGTGTTGGTTTGGGGAACAATTTCCATGGTGGTTCCACCAGCACTGCCAGTAGTTGTGGGCACCAGAGCCTTCCCAGCCAGAATGGAGCAATAAAATCACCGAGGCTTGTTCCCTGCATGCCCCCTGCAGAACTTTGGTATTAGTGGCAGAGGGGGGAATGCATAAAGGAGGCCTCTTGGCCATGGGGCTGATAGGACGTCTATATGCACAGCCAAGTTGTCCAGAAGCTGGGACGTGTAACGAGGTAGCTGATGGTTCAGTGCTGATGCAAACAGGTTGATCAGTGGCAAGCCCCATTGGCAGACAAGTTGGTCGAAAACATCTCAAACCAGCTGCCACCAATTGCACAAATGGAAGCAAGGTTTACCTCAGCTCAGTCAAACAGAACATGCTGGCAGTGTAATAATGCTATGAACCCTTGGAGAGCAAGGGAAATGGCCTTTAATTCCAGCCAATTTATTTGGTCTTGTGGGTCCCATTTTCCCTGCAGAGTGCATCCCTTGCAGTGGGCTCTCCATCCTGAAAGGCTGGTGCCACAGGTCACGAGGATACAAGGGGAATCTGCTATCAGAACCCCTTTGCGAAGATGTCCTGTATTTAACCACTTTAGAGATTTCTGTACAGATAAAGGAAGGGATACCATAACTGACTGAGATTTTGATATGGCTGCTGTCCACAATAACAAGAACCACGGTAAAGGTCTTCAGTGCACCGTAGCCAAAGGGGTAACTGAATTAATAATACTGTCTTCCCCAGTAGAGAGGCAAGATCAAAGATAGAGACTCGCACAGATGATCTGACAGATAGAGCCACTTCCAGGACAGAAGCAGTTTGGTCCTCTGAAGGACAAATGAAACTTTTGTAGTGTCAATTAAAGCGCCCCAGTGAATTAAAGTCTGGGCTGGTCTTAAGGAGCTCTTTCCTTTATTGACATTGAACCCATGAGCTTCCAGAATTTGGATGGTGGTACAAGCCACTGAAGCAGCTTGTTCAGGTGATGAACCTCTAAAAGGAGATCATCTAAACAATCATAACCTCGAACCCCTCTTACTTGTACAAATCTCCTGAACACATCATTTCTTCTTAACCAGCAAGTGGTGCTGGTTGTCTATGAGAAACAGTGTTACTCTGTACCAGGTCCTTGAAGATGAAGATTTGGAACTTCTTTCTGAAGATTTATCCTTGGATTGAGAAGTAGATTTGTCAGTTTTATTCTTTGCTTTCTTTTCAGGAGCAGAAAATCTTTAGTGACCTTTGAAGTGGACTTTGAAGACTTAGTAGTCTGTTCAGAGGCATCAGAGCCTGGTTGAAAAAGCAGGCTTACTTGCCATTTGTTCAGCCATGTCAGCTGAAACAGAAAGAGAAACTACAGTCTCTATGGTCCTTTGATTTTAAAAAGGAAACTAATTTAATTTGCACCAGCATGAATACAACCAGCTAGCATGCAAAGCCAATCCTTAAGGGGACATACCCTCAGTCATATTACCCAAGGGAAAAAATCCCTTGAAGGTAGCAGTTAAAATGTTGCAGCAGTAGGGAGAATAGGATGAAAATAATGGCCAGCCAAAATACAGCAGCTACTAAAGTTTGCTGGCTGCTGACTATAATGTGAGAAGAAAACAGTGCACTTGCAAATTCTAAATGCCCTTGTCAATAAGCTGCAGGGAGCTCTTGGCTGCTGCAAAACCGAAAGTAAAGTCTTTTGTCTCCATTTGCCTTTGGCAATAGGATTCAGGCAGTGCTTTTGGCTGCAAACCCAAAGGTAAAGTCTTCCTCTCAATTTTCCTTTTTCAATAAGCTGCAGGGAGCTCTTGGCTGCTGCAAAACCGAAAGTAAAGTCTTTGCTCTCAATTTGCCTTTGGCAATAGGATTCAGGCAGTGCTTTGCTGCCTGCAAAAACGAAAGTAAAGGCTATCCTCTCAGCTTGCTGAGGTTCCTTGCTGCTGCTGCTGCTGCTGTAAGCTGCCGGCTCAGCCGAAAGGCTGGCTACGGAAAGCTATTGAGCTGAACAATGCCGTGGGAGAAAATCCCCAGCTCAAACTGCTGCCTTAGAAAAGAGGGGAGAAACCTTCAGTAGCCCTCTGTGTCCTCTTAGCAGCTGGTTCTGATGCTTCCATGCTGATAGTAGAAGGCAGCAAACACTGGGCTAAGCAAGGCAGGTAGCTCATTAGCAATAGTGTGCAGGCTTTAATTGCAGAGATGAAGGCTCCATGGAACATGCCTGAATCATCCTCCTAAGCTCAGCCGCGTCGGGATGCGGGAGCTAGCGAGGAAACAGCCTCTCCAGAGGCAGAGACCTTTCCCAGTCTTTGCACGGCTGTGCTTCAGAGCATGGGAGGGTCTGGATAAAATCCAAGGCAAGGAAGGGACGCTTACTCTGTATTAAGAGAAGCTCCTTCAGCCAACTCCAGTCTGAGAGTCTGTTGCAGCCTGGAACGAAGCTGAATCCACTTAATGGAAGAAGACTGCAGGCCTTGATTGTAGCAAGCAAGGAGGCCTCTGACACAGTCATAGGAGCTTTGATAGCAGATCAGTCAGGACGAGGCGGACCGAGAGATGAAACTGGGGAGTGAATGAGGAGGAGCTGCTTATATACTGGCCAGGAAAAGCTCCACCTCTCGGTCAAGGGATGAGGCAGAGGGAGGTTAACCCTATGTTTACCAACTGAAATGACCCCGTCGGAAAAGATATGGGGGTAATGAAAATGATATTAAAACAAGAGAACAATTGAATCAGGAAGGGAAAAATAGACAATGGTTCTCGTACGTGCAATTAAGGGATATTTACAGAAAAGATAAAGAGAATGTAGATTTTGAATGGGAAAAAACAAGAATGGGAGATAAAATTAAATAAGGCTGAAAATGGCATGATTGGTATGATGTATAAAATACTGCTTCAAATCAAAATGGAACATGAACAAGTTAAAGAATGTATGGTCACATGGGCAAAAAACTTTGAATATAATATCCATATGGAACAATGGGAAAAAATGTGGACAAATGATATGAAGTTTACTTCTTGTGTTATTGAAAGAAAATATATATAAGATGATTTATAGATGGTATTTAACACCTCATAAATTGGGGAGGGCTTACCAAAATATGTCTACTAAATGTTGGAATTATAAAAAAATCAAGCGGACATTTTATCATATGTGGTGGACATGCAAAAAGGCAAAGAAATTTAGGGTAATGATTTATAATCTGATGAAAAGAATTTTGAAAAGAAACATTAAGTTTAATCCAGAATTGTTTCTATTGGGAATTGTAGACAATACTATAGATAGTTTAAATTCATTAATTTTGTGTATGGTGACAGCAGCTAGACTACTGTATGAACAGAAGCGGAAGGATGAAGAGATACCAACAGGAGAGGAATGGTTAATCAAGATGATGGACTTGGCAGAAATGGATAAACTAACAAATTTACTAAAAGACAGAACAACTAATAAATTTGTGAGAGTCTGGTCCTCGTTCATTGACTATCTGGCAGAACTGGATTTAATAACGAATGGGTTTGAGTGAAGACCAAGAATGAATAGGAAACGATGGAGAAATAAAGAGGAGGAGTAATAAACAACGGACACTTAATATAGAAGTTGGAAGAGTGGAGAAAGTCAAATAAATTTTTTAAAGTAATATAATAACTGGATAAGAGAAAATAATGTAAGAATTTCTTTTAGATGGCTGGAAAAACTTTTAATAAATACTTTTAAAAATAAAAAAATAAAATCCGAATGCTAAAAAACCTATTCAAATCCCTTACGTTCAAATCTATTTGTTCAAATGTTAGATTTGTATTTAAAGATACAAATGTCAACAACATTCGCATGTGGTTTATGTATCTGTATGCATTTCATATGTGTTGATTTTTATCCTGTATGCATCTGAATCATTCAAATTGTTTTGGAACATTCAAAATCTGTTCGAATGTCTAAATTCAAATGTGAAGACATTTGAGTTTGAATGTCCACATTCAAACTAATTCAATCGGATTTTGAGTGTTTAGAATATTCATGCACATCCCTATTAATTACCAAAGTTACCATGCTCAAGTTTGTCAGTTAGGGTCATTATATTTTCCCTGGTTGTATTTGTGCAATTATTTTATGCACACTTCCTTTAAAACACACTAAAATTGATAAGTTTGTGGAATATGGGGGAGGGGCAGAAGGCGAGTGTTGACAGGCCGCAATTAGACAGTGGGGAGGGGGAGAAGCATCTCTACAGCAACTCAGATATGGCTTTGAGGTGGGATTGTTCACACACCAGTCTGCCCCTCCCCCTCTCCTAAACATTCTGTGCTAGAAAAGGTGGATTAGAGAAAGGTTGGGGACATGAAAGCCACATACTGAAACATATGTGTGAAACAGAGCCTTTGAAAGATTAGTGGGAGGACAGAGAACTCATGGAGTTGGGAGACCTGAAAGGACAGTGGATGGATAAAGGAGACAGAAGAGAAGAGGAAGGTGAACAAACATTATCAAGGATTGAAACACCAGATACTACAAGGAGGAGCAGAAAGGTGGTCTCTGATACAGTGGTGATGTGAAACCTGAAAGAGAGTACCAAATTCCAACACCTGAGAGACATTGAGGAACTACATATCCCTTGCTAGGAAAGACTATTCCAGCCCAGATGAAACATTAAAGAACCCATGTCACCTGGCCTGCAGATGAACTTATGGATAAAAACAAAAACCAAGCCAAATATATATTTTGGTCCAAAGGAATGAAAATGTGTTCACTGTGATACACACTTCCATCTCATTCATGTCTGCTTTTCTTCTGTTTATTAATGATGATATATACATAACACAGAGATAGGCACAATATCTAATAATATTTATTGTTTTTTTTTTTACAAAATGTATGATAAAAGCAAAAAGTATATAAAATGATTTAAGGAAACTGGTGAATAGCTGAGTGGAAAAGGAGATGCTAAACTCAGTTCTCCATGATCCAAGTCCTTGTGCTCTCTATTTCTCTACAGCAATCTTAAGCAAACATATCATTGCTTAGAATGAACTCAGTCTTTACAACAGACTTCCAAAAGAAATGATTTGTGGATGAGGATCTTCATCTCCCACCTTTCATCCCTCCTCAGAAGTGAATCTTCAGAACCACTACATTAATTTGGCTGAGAACAGCTTCCAGTTAATTGGGTTCACCTCTGCAATAGGTTATAATTATTTGAAACAAAATTGGGCTGGTTCTGCACTGGCTGGTATACCAGGCCAGCAAATATATGAGGAGCCTCCCTCTGTATGTTGGTGCAGCCTAAAAGAGGCCCTGCACATTTGGGAATCTGTAAAAGATAATGGCAGCTAAAAAAGAAGTGATGACCCACTTGATAAAGAGAAAATTTGTGTTTGTTGGAGTAAACAAAAAACCTCAGCAACAAGCCAATTAAGCAATATTGTACGAAGAATGACTATAGTCTTTCTACAAAATAATCCTATGAATATTTACAGACCAGATTTCCAATTTCCATTCTCCCTAGCAAGGAAACCTTTGCAGGATTGATTTCTTAAGCTTTGTATCTTTAAAAAGATTTTTCTGTTGCAGAAACTACTGTGAGAGAACCCTGACCATGCTAATTTTAAATTCAAAAGCAGAGATGAAAATATCCATCTATGAACGTGTATATTGCACGGAGCTGTATTTGACTGTTGATGATTTGCTCAGTGTAGAACCTGCAGGAAGGGACTCCTTTGCACTGCCTTGGCTAAAAAAAGGATCAGAGATTAAGACACGTTCCTGCCGATCATTGCCACCTAGTTCTGCTGTGCTCCACGTGCCAGAGGCAGGTGTAACCACTCTCTCTGTCACTACTCTATTTTGTTCTTCCACTAAATTTGGATTGCTTAAGGAAGGCTTTAGTTCAGAACTTGGAACGAGCACTGTCTCTCTTTCCCTTACAACAACATACTTGGAATCAGGGAGATCTGGAAAGACTCCAGTAGGCATTTCTAATCTATCCTGCATGTTAGCCGCTGGAGCAAGGATCCTCTCTGTAACTACCACATTTTCTTTAAAATTAGGATCAAGAGTTATAGTAGGAGGCATTGCCCCATACGTTGTCTCAGTTACTACCACATTACTGCTACTAACCACAGGGTCAGCTATTGGCTTAACTTGCTGCAGGCCAGGCTTAGACGTCACAGCTGTTTCAGTGACTCTCTCCTTCATCATGGTTTCTGAACCAAAGCTTGTCCCAGGTTCAGGTTGTTGATAACTTGAGCTGGAGGCAAAAATGTGATTTGCATTCTGCTGATGTAAGTATTGGGTGTTTGATCCATTCAGTGAATGACTTGGACCTCCAACATTTGGCACCTGAGAGCTATGTGTTCCAGTCTCCATGCCAGTGTGTTTTCCCATGCAAATCTCAGCCAGAGTCTTAAATTTATCTCCCAAGTCATCCAGAAAATGATCATCAAAGTCGCCCTCAATAAAGCTGCAGCAGCCAACAGAGCCATGCAGGGAATCCTTTTCTTCTTCTTGAGAGTAAATGAGCAGGCAGTCTTTTGCAAGCTGGGCCTCGTCATCTTCAGCAAAAGCATCAGCTTTCTAAAATGTAGGAGAACAAGAACCATTAGTGCTGGCATTTCAGAGGTTATAATTTAAGGGAAATGTCCAACCACATCAGAGTTGTGCAAACTCATCATTGTCTTTGCAATAGTTTTATAGTGTTCTTTATATGAAAAACAGAGGGATTCAATGGGAAATTTAATATTTCAGAACATTACAAATTATAAGAAAGGGCTCACCCATGAACTTCAGTAACCAAGAACATCAAGCAATGTGGCTTTCAACATTAGAGCTTAATCCAGAATTACTCTTCAAGATATTGTTCATCAGAAGTCGGTTGAAAGCCTTCATCCTCAGCACTTAGACTTTGGCCCATGGGATTAGAGTAGGATATTTAAACCTCTTTTAAAGTAGTTAATTGCGTACATATATTTCTGTTCTGCTAAGGTCAGACAAACTCTGACCTTAGGTCCTTTTGCAATACTTTCTACATCTTTGTCACTGAACAGACACAAGGATATAGCACCTCACACTACTGGCTTATCCCTACAAGGCCACCATGGACACAGAACTCAGCATGCAGCTAGATCAATAATAAGAACACAAGGATAGTGGAGAAGGGAGAGAGCCCACATTTACAAGTCAAAACAATGAATTAAAAAAAACACCAAAACCCTGGAATCTTACTTCACTGAAGTAACTCCTCAAGAATTCTTCATTCATGACCCCTCCAGTTTCCATGGTCACAAGCCTTCTGGAACCAACTGTCATGCTTCTTCCTCCTTCCATGGTTGTGGTTGCTCCCAATTCCATGCCTGCATGATTGGACCCAGAAAGCAGAGGACTCTGCTCTTCCCAGCGCCCATCGACTGACTTAATATAATGCTCTTTGATTAGAGAGGAAGAGCCACCACTGCCCACAATGCCTGCAGCTCCTCCTGCTGCTGCTCCTGCTGCCACTCCTGCTGCTCCGGCTCTGGCTCCCACGCCCAGGTTTGGGATTGGCTAACATCAAAGGCAGCAATTGAAAGAAAGATGAGCATTTATTTCAGAAGGCATGCTGAAGTCATCAAACAACACAAAGGAAATGAAGCTGGGTCAAAGTAGAGAGAGGGCTGGCAATATAACTTCACTTGTGTACTTTTTATTCAGTGAAAAGGAAGATTGAATACTACATTCGTTTAACAGTGTTAATGGGTTTTCAACAAGGTGCTCAGCGCCGTTAGATAGCGTGGTGGTGATGACAGGGAATATCCAAACTCCCCTTAAAATGAGGCTTGGAATCTGTCAGCTTCATAGTTTTTTTCTTATCTAACACACTTTTGCATAAAGCAGTAATTAAATGGCACTCCTTTTGGCTGACACAATTCCACACAGCCTGACTTCTCTCCTTTAATGTGATCCCAGAAGGAGACTTCAAGCAGAGCAGATTGCATACTTAGGCTCTTCTGGTGGGCTTCCCTGTGCAGCTGGTTGGTCACTTGCAAGAGCAGATGGCAGGACCAGATGGGCCATGGGTCCATTCCAGTGGGGCACTGCTTATTTTTAAACCGGCAGTAAAAGTTTGGCCTGTGCAGTGCTACAGAATGATACGGCAGGCTGCTTCTTTTCCACAGAAGCACTGATTTATATTTGTAGCCTTCACCTCTGCCACTCCCTGCTCTGGCTGCCTGCCTTCCATGGGATAAGTATGGGAACCAAACCACTGAATGAACAGAGCATATGGCTTCTTTCTTGCATTATCAGAATGCAATTAAATCACACCTCTTTAAATGCTACTTACCAAAGCTACCATGCTTAGGTTTGCAAATTTCATTAACAACATTTTCCCTGTCTGCTTCAGTGAAATTATATCATACACACTTTCTTTTGAAATTTGTGAATCACACCATCCACGCTAAAATTGATGGATGAGGCAAAAGTATCTGTATTGAAGCAATTTATTGTATAAAACCGTCTTTCACGATGAAATCCTATGGTGGCGAGGCTTAGTGGCACTTGTTTTTAGCAAATAAAAAACATGGGATTGTGTAACATCAGAGGTAGCCAAATATGAAGGTACAACATAAACCAAGATACCTGGTCTTCAGGGACTGCTCCTTCACTGTTCCAGTTACGCAACATTTCTTCACTGTGTTCTGGTATTGTTGCAAAGCCTTTTGCTCCCCGTGATCCAAAGCCACAGGCCAGGAGCAAGAGGGGTATAACTGTAAAGGAAAACTACATGTCAAAGAACTACCAAAAAGCCACAAAGTGGCTTCACATAAGATAACAGAGCCGGCATTTCTATTTTAAAAATCAAGATCAACGCAGATCATTAAGATGTTGATTAGTGAACATGAATAATTGTAAGAGTACTAAGAGATGTAAACCACTACAGAGCAAGTAAACATTTCCCCTCTAGTCTGCTTACTATCGTAAGACTTTTTTATATGCAAATAAATAAATAAAACTTACGCAGCAATAACAAAAGTGCCAGGATAATCAGTGCAATTGCCGCAGGTCCTAGGATAACTGAGGAGCCAATAATTCTTTCTCGGCAGCCACCACCTTCTGCACATTCACAAACGTGCAGTTTTAGAATCTGCTGGTCGGGACAGCTGAGCCCTTGGTTATCTCGCACTAAGAGAGGAATTTCATATCTTCCAGGTTTCAGATTCTGTGGTATAAGCTGTGCTCTAAAACCTCCTAAGACAAACCAGAATAAAACAGTGTCATGTAAGAGGCTGGAATTAGAAATCTTATTTTATTTTTCTGTAGCCCATAACTTCTGCCATTCTCAGCCACTGTGCTGCTAATAGCCACTTCGTTTTTACAGCATAAACTGACCTTTACCTACCTGGCACTCTTCAGGTGTTTTAGGAAGCACCTACTATTAATCGCAGATCCTCAGGCATGCTGGCCCCAACTGATACAGTGTTCCCAGTTGTCCTATCTGCTCACCTCCAAGTTTACTTGAAACCAGTCCAGAAGCAATGGAGCAACAGAAGCAACTGACCCAACTGCTCAGCTTTCATTTAAAATCACTCTTGTAGGTTGTCTCAAAGCAAAATTAAGAAAGGCAGCAAAATTATAAATAGCAGCTTTGAGAAAGAATGGAAAATATGGGAAAAAACTTTTGCTCAAGACTGGTCAGGTATGAGGCAATGAAAGAAATTCTTCATTTCAAATTCTAGCACTTTCAAAATAGACAGGCAGAAATGTTGCCCCGAGGACACTTGATGACAGGCAGATTACAAATCTGGTAGAAAGAGAGATCTTTCAAGAGAGGGGGTAAGATATTCAGGACTGGGCTTCAACTGGAATAGGGAAGTTGAGGTTCATAAGAATTGCTGCCCCAAACTTGAAGGTGACCAGTTGTCAAAGGCTGGTAAATACACAGAACAGCCTATAAGCAACACCATCCTGCATTCAGTAAGTTGCTTCAGACTATGCATAGCAAGACAATTACCAAACCTCCAAATGAACTTTTTAAAAACGAAGTGCATAGTGGTATGTTTTCTAGATTTCATTTGATGGTATTCTCAAACGCAACTGGCCTTTAAATATTTATGGGCACAGTGCACTAGCAGGGGCAGACATGTAACTGCTCTCTCCTGTACATGTTGCTCTCACAACTGTGGGCTGAGGCCAAATTGTTCAAGCTCCACCAATTCTTTAATTGATCCAGCCAGAATTGGTTACTTTCAGACAGGTCTCAAATAATTAGGAAAAAGGTGTCTCATGCATTACTTCATCTTTAAAAGATAAAGGCAGAAATTAAATGGATCTTTTGGGGAGCTGCATTGTGGAACTAAGGATGCCTTTGAAGAAAACAATTAGGGGTAATCTGTCTGGGTTGGAGAAGGAGTCATAGAAGCAACTTCAAACTTTACTGGATGTGCCATGCAAACAATTGCTTACCATCTAACCGGCTGACTATCCACTTGTCTGACATCCTTTCATCAGTGACGGTGAAAGTGAAAGGGCCACCATTTGGATAAGCATCTCGGTCCTCAGCAGTGAGGTTAATGAACTTTGCATCACTGCAGACAGTAGTTTCTGGAGTTGTAAGAACTGGGCAGTGATCATTAAAGTCTTCTACTTGAATAGCAATGGTACCTGTAGCTGTTTTTGCAGGAGAGTCTGAAAAAGACATATGACAAACCGTCTGTATTTTGCTTCTTTGCATGCATAAAATAATAAGTGAATTAAAAGTTCAATTTGCAGGTCACTTCAATAACCACATAAAACAGAATCTATAACCAACTACTTTCTCATGATACCATCATGCTTATCTTGCCCCCTTTACTGAAATAAATTTACCGTACTGTATTTATATTATTTGTCCTTTGTACATCCTAATATATAGCTTCCAATAGATATCTATGATTGTTATATAGCATTCAGTATTGAGTAAGGTTTGATTCACAAGCAGTAAGAATCAGTTTATATGCCAGCCTTCCTTTCTCATGAACAATCTAGATGAGATGGGATGAAGATACGAGTGCCACATGTTTATGTTCTCCAAATTGCTTTTAAACCCGTTCTTTTGTGATGTGTGAACACAGCCTAGATTAGAATTATTTTACACAAGGAATGAACTTTCTGCTGAATTTTACCTTAAGAACTATTTCCTCCCTTCATGGCTTCACACTACCTCTCAATTCTTTCGTTCTCTCTGGAGAACAGACTCCTAGAGCTGAGAATCACTGATCTATAGGCATAAATATGTTTGGCAGTCCTTTTAGTCTGTTTTGATAGTAGCTATTCTTGGGGACCTCAGGCTTAAGAGTGCTGAATGTAGTGCATTGGGATTCACATTTCTGTACAGTCAAATTTATCTGCTCATGTTGAGGTGACAACTGACCTTTTCCCCCTCAAAAGTCTTCATCTCAACTTTCTTGGCACAATGTCAGTAATAACACAGGGGCTCCACAACAACACGGTCTCTATCAGCAGTTGGGGCTTCAACAAAATCCACAGAAGCACATTGGGTCACATTAAAAGAGCACAGGGAAGATACTAACTGCATGTTAGAGCATACCAGGAGTTACCAAATATATCCTCTGTGAAGTCTAATCCTGAAGGCAGAATCCACTTTGGGTTGCACTCTTTTTGTAGAGCAATGAAAACCACTTTCAAAAGGAAGTTGGTTCTGGTTCGCTTCTACTGCCAGTGCGCAGAAGAGGCTGGGGGCTGCTGGGCCAACCTAACTGGTTTCATTAACAAAGTACCAAAAATGGCTAACTCCCAAAGCCACTTCTAGCATTTCAGCTCTAGTTGGAGCTTTCAGTGCCAGAGAACTTTTCACAAGTCAGGATACTTGGGCCATATAAAGCATCCTCCTTCCCATCCTGGGCCAAAGCAAGTGCTCTGGCCTAGGATACAATTTCTTTGACACCCATGAAGAAATTGTCCAGTTCTGTTCCTCAGGACAGTGCTACCTTGTTTCCAAAAGGAGTCAACCTTATACAATTTATAAAGTAGTACAGACACTATTACTCCCTCTCCCTTTTTAAATGGGTCATTGCTGTAAACAGCTGTTAATAGATACTTATAGAGAATTGCATGGAAATTTTATTCCTTACAATTTCAATCAGATCGGGCAGAAAGGAATGAGTTACGTATTTGGCTGAGGCCCCAGCCAAACTATGATAGCTACGAAGGGCAAGGGTTGGAAACTCATCTGCCCCCCTAAACCCATTCATACATCTTGCTCATCTTCTAAAACTGAATGAAAATCCCAATTCACTTTAGCTTTTAACAATGAACAACTGCATTATATGGCATAAATAAAATACTTATGGATACAGAAGAAGTGAAAGGAGATACATTACTCACCATTGGTAATGGCCAAAATTGTTGCATAATAAGTGCCATTGACAACAAAAGATGATTCATAGTCTGGTACTTTAATAAGTTTGATTTCAGCAGTTTTAGAATCTATGGTGAACCAGTTTTCGACATCACGATCTTTAGCATATCTGTACAGATTTGTAATGCATATTATTCATTTTATTTCTATTTATTTATTTATCTTACATATATGGCACTATTATCAAGTTAATATTAGAACACAGCAATAAAGGCATCAAAACAATCATATTATGGCTACTTCTTAATATTAATCATATATGAATATATTTACTCCTGTGACTTAAGAATCCCAGAGTGTCCTAGCCTAAGTGCACTACAGCCGTTCTGGCTACCATGTTAAGAACAGTTCTAACCTGGTCTATTTAGCATATGGTAATGCAAAGAAAGCTTTCTGCCAGATAGCCAACAGAAGTACAGTTGGATCAGAACTGTGTGGATAGCTGCATCATCTGCACAGGAAGTGGATCTCTGGTTCCGCACCCTTGGAGTGTTGTAGCAACCAATGGAGGCTCTGAAGTCTCCTTGTATGTTGATCGTTTGAATTGCTGATTCCACCTGCTTTGCCTGCTCTGAATATTACAGCAACCATAAACCTTCTCCCTCCTAATCTTACTCTCTCTCATTGAAACTAAACAGAGGCTTCTCTGTAGTGGCACTCTCACTGTGAAAAACTCTCAATCTGTGCATTACTATTATATCTTTTAAGCGCCTCTGAAAAGTTACTTAATTTCAGTAAGATTATGGATTGCTCCTCTGCAACTTGAGCTAAACACAATGTACTTTCTGTAAATTGTTTCAAGGTTTTTAAAGATGTTTATTTCCACATTGTCAGTAAAATGAAAAATCTTACCTGATATGCTGTGCTATTTTTCCAGTGTCTTCATCATAAGCTTGAAAACTTCCAATAATCTGGTTCACCTTCATTGTTTCACTTGTTTTAATCACCAGTGTTTGAGGCTTAAACACAGGTCCTTCCACCACATTTTCTACTTTAATTTTAACTGGTATTGGTTTTGCTTGGTAACCCTGAGTAATAATTGATTTGTGATAGGCTGCTTTGTTTGAAACAATAATATTCAAGTCAATGTTCTTCAGCTCTTCATAGTTAAGTTCCTGTATGAAAAATTATGGGGGGAAAAAATCACTCAGCAGCTATACATTATGTTCATTATGGCTTCTTTATTGTGGAGTGCACCTCTTTTTGTAGGTTCTTTCATTCTGTTTTCCTTGAAAGCTTCACTATTCTTTTAATAGAAAAGCTGGATGCTATAACTTGTGCAAAATGATTACACTTCACTTGAAAATAAAATATCAAAATTACAGAGCAACAGGATTAAATGTACCAATGCATGGCATTCCCACAAGTACGTGAGTAAAATGGCAAGGTTACTGTATCATTCTGAATTCAATTTTCCCAAAGGGATCAAAATTCCTTATGATGAGACCAACGAGTTCATTGGTTATCTTATATGTAGGAAGTCTATTCCTTGGAATTCACAGCAACAAGTACTTCCTGGCAGTGCTTTTGTATGCAAGTATCTTGCATTTCATTTATTTTATGTTTTGTCCTTAGTTCTATCAGGAAGGAGACAGTCAACAGTTAATTTTCAGTTGTATATAATAATAAGCCTGGAAGAAAACCCCAGTTGATTGTATAGGACTGTACTTTTGCCAACATAGTATTCAGTAGGATTTACGGGCCTGTCTGCATTTACTGGTTGGAGCAGTTTGTATTCTGCTGCTGCCAAAGCCACCTTGGAGTGGGGTAACCCCTCCCTGGAGGAATTCAGCTGTGGACTGCTAAAAAGCAGCCCACAGCTTGGCTGGAGGCATCTGTATCACTTCCAGGGAGGTGGTTTCACACCCTCTTCCAGCTGGGCACGGTGAGCAGTCCTGGGTGCATGACGGCAGCTGCACAATCACATACAGCTAGATTGACATGGTATTGCTGGAATGTGCACCAGATGCATATTCAAACTTTACCATGGCAATCTGGCTGGCCCATTTGCAATGCACATGGTTGTGGCCACATATGAAGGTAAGTCCAGTGCATGTAGTGTGAATGACTGCCTCTAGACTACTAACCTGAACAGTATGGCACTATCATATCATAACAGTCAGGTAAGTGTGAAAGAGCCCTTACTTTTGATTATTGATTTTATTTACTATTTACATTTCTATCCCGCCCCATATCCAAAGGTTAAAAACAGATTAAAAACAGAATATACATTAAAAGTCCTTTAAAAATTCAACAGATCTAAAACAATACATACATATCTACACACAAATCTAAAACAATAGACAATACAATAGGATTGACAGGAAAACTCTCACCTTGACCAGAGTTAAAATTCCTTCATTGGTTTGTGAATCTGTTTCTATTTTGAAGTAGCCTCCTTCATTTCCAGAAACAATCTTGAAATTCGCTAGCCAGTTATCTGTGAACTCCTCATCTCTGTCAAAGACCTTGAGTCGCATGATTTCCACATTAGCTATATTTTCCTTCACACTTCCTTCATACTGTAAACAGAGAAGGTTTTATAA
The DNA here is from genome assembly GCA_023333525.1 of Aspidoscelis tigris stejnegeri. Classification (NCBI taxonomy): domain Eukaryota; kingdom Metazoa; phylum Chordata; class Lepidosauria; order Squamata; family Teiidae; genus Aspidoscelis; species Aspidoscelis tigris. The sequence continues at coordinate 50,865,098 of JALMGA010000004.1, forward strand.
CATCTCTTCTAGTGTGGCAAGGCCGAAAGAGCCTTTTTGCATAGAAAGCCTGCTAATCCAAATGATTTACCGTGGTTTTTTCAAGGACGGGGATGTTATCATTTACATCCAAAACCCTGATCTGTAGAGCAGCATTCTGGCTCTGTCCATTTGGCTTTCCATCTAGGTCTCTTGCTTCCACAACCAAGGAGTAAATACTCTGCTCCTGAGTGACAGCAAAGCAGGAAGGTGTGTAAGTGAACATTAGAATAGAGCATTCAGAAGAGAAACGGAAACAAGATACTTCATCCACTTGCAAACCAAAGGGAAAGCCACCAAAGATACAGTGGTGGACTCAGCCAGCAGCAAGTGGTAACAGCTGATGGACTGAAAGCACAGGTCCCTCAGTGGCTTCAAGGATAGGAACTTTCATTCCTAACCATTCATAGCCCCCTAAATTCAGTCCCGAAGCTTGTGTGAGCTTTGGTGCTAGACAGGGGCTGTGGCTGGTCCAGGTCAGTGTTGTGCCAATGGTGCTATTCCAGACTGCACTTTGTCATGTTCCAGACTAATGGACCTCACTGGTCCAGATGCATTGCCCCAGAAAAAGAAAATGTAAATGGAGAAAGATCCCAAATCATTTTGGCTATTGTAGTGATGAGTATTACTACTAACATACTGTATATGACTTTAGTCATCAACCTAATGACTACCCTGCTCACCTAAGCAACTGTGTTTTAGTAACATTTACTGCTTGGCAGATCTATTTTGTGAAGCACTGTATTTTACAGAAGCAAAAACATAGCAGTAATTCACTTTTTGTGATATCATCAAACATGAGCTTTGCATTTTTTCAAAGGAAGATTTTTGACTGTTGGATTTTGCAGGGCACATTGATGCTTAGCTTTACCTCTTTGAGAACGTGGGCCTGGAAACAGAAGTTTTCAGTGGTTTTCCAAGTATGAGAGAAAGGGCCTTTCTGCACTTATCTGCAATCTGGAACAAGATTTCTTGTAGCTCTTTTCAGTGTCTCATCTATATGCACATTAGCACGAAACAGCGGGGCCCTGCCTACCACTGATATGCTCTATCTGCATTAGATGGAGTGTATTTCCAGCTCATGAGACCCTTGATTTGCATTATCAGTAGACCTGATTAAACAGGTCTATTCGTGTACCAGTGAGGGTGATAAGTATCATGGAGGCATGGAGAAGACACGGCTTCATTTTGGGACTATCAGGTCTAAGGCTACCTTTATTCATAGGCCTTTAGAGTCCTCAGAGGTCAGCCCTGAAACTCATGCAAGCACTGGGGGCGGGGGGGGCGGGGGGGGGGGCGGGGGGGGGCGGGGGGGGGGGGGCGGGGGGCGCTGGCCTGGACCAATACCAATAGGCAGAGAACACTATTTCTCACCATATTGCTGTAGGCCTGGCTGATCCAGATCCACTGGCTCAGCTCATAGCAGGACCAATGCGGAAAGGCCCTCAGAAAAGGCTGTTTGTTGGGTGTCTTATAATTTGAAATGTCTTATTTGTACTATTTTGGTGAATCAGAATCCTCAGAAACTATGAGAGATGACCATACACAATGTGTGTTAAAGTAAAATCAATCAGGGTAAAGGATTTAAAATCGCTGTATTATAAAGGTAACACTCACATTGTTAAATTGTAAAAGAGCAATGCTATAGTGTGAGAGAAAGTACTTACCTCTCTGTCTAGGTTGGCTATGTTAGTCCAAACCTCACCAGTTGCTCTGTTGATTTTAAATGCTGGAGGAAAACTGGGTTCCTGTGAAATAATCTTGAAAGCAATTTTGGCATTTAATGTTTCCGGGTCATCTGGATCTGTTGCATTTATCTTCATCACAATAGTACCTAAGAATTCAAAGAGCATACATATAGCGCTGCTTGACAAATCAAACTCAACTGAAGATTTCAAAATATCTTAAATATTGTGTTCATAATGTCTATACGGTATGCAGCATTCACATGTAGCCAAAAAGTGGCTAACAAGCACCTTATTTATTTATTTATTATTATTTTTATCCCGCCCCATACCCAAAGGTCTCTGAGAGCATTAGAGAGAGCATTGTGCTGCCTTTGTATTCACATCATATCTATAACCCTGGAAAATGTTTGGGGTGGAGGGACAGATCAACATGTGAACAATCCCATGTACAAACCTCCTCTAAGGCTGTGACCAGACTCAGCAAAAAAGCCATCTTTGGGGCAGCTCAAATTATTCACCCATCATTCTGCCCTCCCCCTTTCATATACATTGTGCACTAGAAGAGGTGGATTTGAGAAGACCTGAGAGCACACACTGTCTCTTTGAGGTGCTTCTGAGTGCCCCTTTTGTAGTTTAAAATCAAATATAGATGCCAAGAAGAGAAGATAGAAAACATTTAGCTTGCACCAAAAACAGAATAGCTGGGAAGTTACAAGTTGGCTAAACTTAGAGAATAGTTTTTAACTTTTAACTTAAGGAAACATAAAAGCCCATTCTATACACCCAAAGCTAATCTGATGAGCAAATAGAAACGAGCTGAGTCTTGTTAGATAGACAGGGTATTCTAGTATATTTCATACATAAGAAATGGGATGGTCTTTATAAAGTATTAGAAACAGTGTTATCTCAGCAAGGACAAGTGCATTAAGGGATTACTCTCAGTTGCCTCCTTTGGCCAATTCTCCACTTACTGACATGAGGCACCTGTGTCCTTCGAAGAAGACACCTGCTGCACTGCATCTCCTTTCACAGTGGGAGCAAGCACCTCACAGCGATCACATTGACTTCTTTGCTGGCATGCTTGTCATCAGAGGCATAAAAGGATTTCCGAGGTATTTAATTCCACTTTTTTGGAATTTGTGGGTACACTTCATAGAATCATAGAATGGTAGAGTTGGAGGGGACCTCCTGGGTCATCGAGTCCAACCCCCTGCTCAAGGCAGGATCTCCTAAACCATCTCAGACAGATGGCTGTCCAGTCTCTGCTTGAAGACCTCCATCGAAGGTCATAGGTGAGAATTCCGCTGCCAACGCAGCCTGTATTGCCTGAACCTTTGTTTTACAGAGAGAACTATGTGCTATGTTTTTTTTAAAATGCATGCAACAATATTAAAATTCTAAACATTTTTGAAGTCCAAAAAAGCATCAAAGCCTTCTTTCCTCAAGTATTTCCCATTTACTTTACTTTCATATAAAGCACCTTCCTGAAAAGATGTTCCCACTGAGAAATAAACATTAGAAATAATTGCAAATCATTGCTCTGTCACTGAAAAACCTCAGCTGAAAATCTATCAAAATAGTCTATTGAAGCGTCTTGCTTAAAATCAATAAAGATACATGGTAACAATGGAAGTTCAGCTACACTGAGGATTACCCAAATGCACAGATGATACAAGACGTAAAATCAACTCGAAAAAAAGAAACTCGAACTTTCTTGTGAATTAGAACAAAAAGTAGGACTTACCTACTTCACACAGTTCTTCAATGGAGCCTGTAAAAACCTCTTGTGAGAATACTGGGCTATTGTCATTTACATCTAGTACTTTAATCCGGAGGTCTAATGGTCGCTCTAAATTCTTCCCATATTGATCCAAGGCATAGCCCTTTAGCTGGAACAGCATTAAAAGAAAAATAAGTAACAAGTAAAAATCCAGCCGTGTTACTGAATCCTACTGCTTATTCTTTCCCAAAACAAGGAAGAAAAGCAAATGCCAATAAATTCATGAGGCACGTTTAAACATTAAATAGAAAAGGAGAATCTAGTTGCTAACTTACATGGAACATTGGTGTTTGTTCTCGATCAACTATTCTGGTTACGTTCAATTCACCAGTTTTTCCATTGATCACAAATAAATTATATGGGGGCTCTGTGACTCCAGGACCAGAAATGGTGTAAGTAACGATCACCCCCTTTTCTTCTGCACGATCAGAATGTATCTGTAAGGAACGTATAAGAAAGTATAACATTTCATGTACTTTAAAAATAACAAATATATCCTTCTACAGAGTAAAAAGTCATGATATGTGTGGACTTCCTGCTTTCTGGACTAGTTAGGATGATTATTTGTTCAGGTGATCATTTTCCATGTTCCCCTACTGTGTGAGACTACTATCAGGGCTTTCAAGATTTGTCAAGGTTATTTAAAGAGCACACCTATGTATAAACCAAAATTAACTCAAGATCTGCTCAGAAAATTAAGCTGCAGAAACAAGGAAGATCCCTACAAAATAAAGGGCTGGAATTGGGCACACAGAAATGAGGATAGTGAGAATGGTCTTTAGTCCTGCAGACTACCATGCATATATAGCAAAAGAAAAGTGGTTCAAAAATGACTTAGAAGTAGTAGCTGCCACATACTAGTGCTCTCATTCCATCTCTAATTCACATTCACCTTTCAAAGAGTATTTCAGGTGAACTAGAGGTGAGATGAGAACACTAGTTGCCACATGATATCTTCTCCAAGCTGCTTTTGAGTTGCTGCATTCACACTGGGAAGAAATGGTTTGCACGTGTTATTATTCTACTGCATCATTATATAGCAAACAGTGCAGTACAGTTGTGTTTTTTAAAGGTTCCTGTTCTTGATGGATATAATCTAAAGTCCCAAAAACAGTGACAAATCTATTGGAAGACTACAGGTATCAAACCTTTAATGATAAGCACTTCCCTGCCTGAGCAGCTTCTTTTCCTGATCTTTTGAAAGGAACCTTTTTCAATAGGGGGGAAACAAGGGGAAAATAGATTTCAGGATGGAGAACATAGTGAGGGAAGAAAGGTCATCCTCCTCACCTGTAATACAGATTAAAAATTTCCACCCCATCAATTTCATTAGGATTTGGCTGTTGGTTTGTGAATTTGTCATGTGTGGCTGGGTTCTCAATGTCAACAGAGAAAGGAGCATTGGGGGTGGGTGGGGGGCGGGCAGAAATCCTGCTCCCCAATTAATGGAAAAACTAAAACATGAGGATAAGGAATCGTGTAGCATGTGAAATTATGATTCAGAGATGGACAGAGAGACAGTGGTTTTATTTATTTATTTGCATTTTAAAACTTCAGGCACTGTGTACAGCTCATAAGAATACAAAAATAAGTAAGCCAGAATCAAAGGCCTGTCTACCTATCACCATTATAATCAGCAGGTCCATTAGCACACAACAGATTTGATTACAGGAAAAGAACACCAACAACAAAAACTCTAAAAATAAACTATTTTAATTGGCAACTAGTGTATAAATTACTTGTTCAACCTGAATGACAGTCTTCTTCTTCACCATTTATTTAAGACAGGGATTTATGTTTTTGCAAAGTAAAGTTCTCTGAAGGAAATTATTATGTAAAAACAGAAACTTCTCTCCTTCCCCGCCCCCAAATTTAAAATGACAAACTTTAATTCATTTGGTGCTGACTTACTTTAGCAATTGGATTTTTTCTGGAATTATCCTGTTCTTCCCAGATAGTAGCAGGTGGAACAATCCATTCTCGTTTTTGTCTAATTCGGCTTTCTATAGCAAATAGCTGGTTATTTTTACCACCAAGAAGCTGTTGGGGAAATAAAGTTTCAGTTGCATTACCCTTATCACTCAAAAGTTATTTTTAAAATGAACATACAAGTATCTTCCTACACTTAAAAACTATATATATATATATATAGTTAGATAATGCACTGTGCACTTTAACTTAGATCCAAGGCTCTATCCAATATTTAACTTGCTCCAAAGTCAGTTCCACAGCATCTAACAAAATTTTCTCACAAATATATTAAGAGTGGTAGCCTATGTCTTATTAAGGACAGAAGGCTTCAGTTCTAGTTTTCCTAGGAGGAGACTCCAGAGAGCATAATGAGATTTGCTTAACAGAACTAGTTAGCCACCCAGAGCCCTTTTTGTACCCTCTAGTGATCTGGATTAATGAACCCCTTAATCTGGATCATGGGTGTCCTGAACGGCATGCTAATGTGGATCAAGGAGACCTTGCTCTTGCTGGTCCATCTCTGTCTGCACTGGATGCAGCCAGCTACATATCTGCATACCTATGGTCAGATACCAAAACTTGTGTATTCATTCATTAGCTAAAGATGGAGATTTTGAGCTTGTCTTTTTCAGGTGAGGTTTCCTTTTTCTGTCTTTTTCTTTTGAAACTGAGCGCCTGTCTCTTTTTATTTGCAACTTTTTATATTCATGGGCTTTCCTCTGAATGGAACCTCATTAATAACAAGGGGACCCCTTTCCCCCAAAATATTTATGGCATCCTGCATTTTCCTTCCTTTCTGCTAGTCAGATGGATAGTAATAAAAACTTCTATTTGTAAGTATTTTCCCCTTTGAATTGACAACAGCTAGCCGGACACACATCATGCCGGTTCTAAAAGAATTGCATTGGCTATCAATTCACTACTGGGCCCAATTCAAGGGTGTTAACTCTGACTTATAAGACCCTAAATGACTTGGGCCCCAGATTTCTAAAGGAACACCTTCTCCCCTATTGACCTGCCCGTGCCCTAAGATCTGCAGGAGAGGCCCTCCTGGTTGTGCCACCATCTTCAGTAGCAAGGCTGGTGGGCACTTGGGGGAGGGCCTTCTTGGTAGTGGCCCCCAGGCTGTGGAATAGTCTACCCCTTGAGGTGCGTCGGGCTCCTTCTCTCTTCATGTTCAGGAAGAAAGTGAAGACGCACCTTTTTGCTCAGGCCTTTGGATAAATGTTCAACCATGTTTCCTCTGCTGCAAACACCACTGTTTTAATTTATATTGTTTGTTTGCTTGTTTTTTAACATGTTAGATTTTAGACACTGTGATGATTGTTATTGTTTTATTATAGATTATTTGATATGGTGGATTTTAAGGTTGTAACCTGCCTGGAGACCTTCGGGTATAGGATGGGATAGAAATATACATAATAAATAAATAAACATCTGGAATCTGTTCAGAACAGTTGCCTTATTCTTCACTTGTCCCAGTTTTAGAGTTGTTATGGTGTGCTCCATAGCTCTGCTTTGAACCTGAGCTTTAAGATATGGCTATGATATCCAGAAGATAAGATTGCAAGAAGGCTTTCATTGAAAACAGAACTATAGAACCCAACATAACAACCCCAAAACTGTGACATGTGAGAGGAAAACCAGTTATGGAAGCCTGTTTTTTCCAGTTGCCTTATTTTTTTGTAAACGGTTTCACACCTGAAAAAAACCCACACACCTCATTTAAAGTAGGCAGGGATGACTTACAGTTGGGGTGCTGATGTGATGTGTATGTTTGAGTGCTTGCCTTATTATTTTATTTAGTTTCTTCTCTTGCATATTAGTGACATTTTATATTTTCTATTCTGCATATACTATATTGATATGATTGCAGGACAGATATCCGTCTATATAAATTGCCCAAGACTGCTTTATGTCACTCATTTAATCTACCAAAAATCAACAAATATCCCAGTCATTGTAGTTCCACATCATCTCCTACCTCTACGCGAAGTCCACTTCCAAAGACCACAAAGCTCTGAAAAAAAAAAGAAAAAGATTTTTTTTTTAAAAAAAGACAAAGACAGCAAGCAAGATTCTTAAGCTTCCTGTGTCTACAGAGGAGCAGGGAAATTCAGTTAAGGTTCTCCTGTTAGCTTAAAAATGCATACTTGAGGTAGGAAGTACATGACCCTGGTCTCTGCTGCTTTAGGAATGGAGCATCTGCAAGAAAACATTCCTTGCCCGATGTTAACTTTTGCAACATTACAAAATAAACAATGGGCTTTCCTTAACAAAATAGACCTGATTGCTGATGCAATCAAAAGAACTCCAGTTGTCCTATACTTTACGTTTTATGTCTTTTACCATGTTACTCAGGGCACTTGTGACTAATGACAAACCGGGAAGCAGAGAAGGATACATAAGATACAGAGAAGATACATAAAGGATGGATCAACCCAGAGGAAAATCCAGTCAATAAGTATAGACCCCAGCCTATCAGATCTGTTACAATGTTGTACTGGAAATGTAGTATTAGTTCAATTGTTCCTTCCAGTAAAACCGTCCTCCCTCTTGCCTCCCACTGGTCTTCCAATTGTTTTGGTGCACCTTTGCTTTGTACTGAACTTGGGATTTGCATGTTCCTCTCCAGATAGGAGGAGGAAGAACCAGGAGCAGAAAAAGACACTGTTGCCAAAGCTTTCCTTTTCTTGTTACTTTGGAAGTGTAAGATTGTTGCAGGCTCTCTCCTAGTTCTCTGCATGGCTTACCAGTAATGGTCTGAGTAAATATAACACAATTATTAATGACTTCCCTGAAGTGCTTTATTCATAGGATGGCAGAAAAAATACAAATCCTTAATAATGGTTATTGTTAGGAGAGACAGCATTCTTGTCTTACCCTAGTTTAGTGACTGCTTAAAACATCTGTTCCAAGGCCCTAGCCAACAGCTGGAGTCCTCCTGAGAAGACAGCAGAGGTCTGCAAAAATTTTAAAGGTCTAGTAGCCTAATAATCCAGCAGTGCACTCAGAACCAAGTGACTCTTCCCAACTAGCATCCTCTGGTCTGCATATTAGTGTCCTACTTGGTAAAGACTGTGAAAAATGACATGCAACATTCAAAAAAGGCATTCAAAAAAGAAACTTGGCTCAGTAAATATTTATTCAAAGGTGTGGTTGGTTATGCATTGCTGACTTTTTAGGAGCATGTGATAATATATCATCAGAATGAAAAGGTAGGGACTTAATCATTTTCAGATGTTGGAAAATAAGTTTTATTTTTAGGTTTTTAACTCAAGAAGTAAATACTATTTCTACTAGTGTGGCCAAGTTTCACATGCTTGCTCTGTGTTGTTTTCTACTGCACCTAAATTTCACAGGATGGAACCAAGACACATACACTCAGCTGTTTAAAAAGGAATAGGAAAGAAACAGAGATCCTAATCCCAAAATGGAAAGCAGTCGTGGCTGACACCCACCAAGGTTTTGATGTTAGGACAGAAAGCAGGAAAACTAAAAAGTGATAATAGGGTCTAAACAGGAAATGGGAACAGGAGGTAAGAAACTTTCATCTTCAGTTCTGTCAAAGCCCATATATGCTATTTTGCTGAACATGTGGTTTTAACTCACAGCCTATCCTGAATGAAATATGTAAAGGATGTCAAGATCTGAGCTGCCTACTTTCCCTTATGGACAAGCAACTTCTGATGGAATGTTGTTCACATCATCTCCATATGAAATGTGGATTTCCTTTCTCATTTCTGTCATATGACAGGGATACAAAGTGGATGCATTCTGTTTCTATGGTATTTTAAAACGATCTGCTAATAGACTCAGACAATTTCTGCACTGGGCCTTATTCCAGAATTTATTCCAAAACAGAGACCTGCCATTTACTTGGAGCCTGTCATAATCTGTACTAGCATGTGGATGGCAAGTCCCTATTCTGGGATATAATCCAGAATAAAGGAGAATGGACCTCAGATAGTTTATAATTGCATCAAGTGAGTGTTGGCAGAAATGCTAAGAAAAAAATTCTAGATGTTGAGGAAACTTAATGCAAGAAATATTGTATTCGTTTGGGTAATTCCCTGCCCTTAGTGCCCATATTCAAATATGGTTTTGCAAGCCCTGGCATGCTTCCAGGACACATTACGGGCTCAAGGAAGGTTTCTATTCTAGGGCGGATCTCTTTGTTTTGGGAGGGAAATGCATTTTCTCTGTCTTATGTCAAAGCCTCCTCTGTCATAAGTTAGTGCAACATGATTTAAATGTACAGGTTATAACTAGCATAAAGATCTCTTAAAAATCTGGGAGTTTTGACTCAGACGGAAATACTTTTTTGCACAAACAGCATTGTACGCACAGTTATTTCTTTGTGTAGTAAGCTAGGGCTGATTTAAACTAGGATTTCAGTCTTCAGAGCAAGCAAGTTTTATCATGCTGAATCAACACAGGATTTGACTTTGTACTTATTCTAGTAGCAAATAATCAATACAATATAGACTTGTCACACATAACTGCTTTCCAGTATAATTTAACTCTCCAAAACCAACAGAGAACTTGTTCTATAAATAAACAGTAAAAGCTCAGCCACCTACTATAATATTATGAAGCATTAGAAAGTTACTAAGAGTAAACTTGCAATCCATATGGCTTCTTTTGTTTTTGTTTTAAAATAGTAACTATACCACCAGGGGGTAATTTAATAATATTTTCTCCTGTAATGATTCTGAAGAAAGATTTGCTGTGACAAATGGAGTTTCCTCCCTATAAACACCAATTTCAGAAGATGTATTAAGTTCAAATGTATGTTTAATGCATGTATCATTTGATTGTATAATGTATCTCTACACAAAATCTGGTTTTTTTAATGTGGTGTTTTGTCTTCAAACTTCAAGTCTGCAGGTAAGTCTTCTTGATTTTGTACATTTTTGCAAACTCATTGGGTACCTTATACCTAGGAAAAAGGAAACTTTGGCCTCAAAAGTGATGGCTGGCTGGCTGCATAAGACACATCCACGTACTGTAGGGATGTGCATGAAGCACATTTCTGCCCTTCAATTCAATTCAATTAAAACTGAATAAATAAATATTTTTATAATGATATCACCACACAGCCCAATGTGTCCATGGTGGCCTGGTGCTCCAGAAGAGTTGGCTTTTCTATCCTACTTTTCTCACCCATTTAAGAGCACTCAGAGCAGCTGACAAAGTTTCTGTTCTTCTCCTCACAAAAGGACACTCTGTGAGGTAGGTGGGGCTGTAAGAGCTCAGAAGAGAGCTGTGACTGGCCCAAGGTTACCTAGCTGGTATGCGGAGGAGGGTGGAATCAGACCTATTATTCCCAGATAAGAGTCTGGCTCCCTAGCCACTAGACCTAACTGGCCCACCACTATTAATTTCCACTAAATCTTTTTAGTGGCAGGCTGTGACAATACTGATCCTCTGCTACATATCCTTCTGCAGTTTGTGTTCCCGATACATTGTTCTGTGCTTTGGAGAACCCACAATAATAATACATGCTGTTGCACCCTCTAAATCTGTGATAGTATTGTTGAGTCAAATTTGTCTGCGAAAGCTAAGCCCTGTGGGATTAAAAAGAATAATTTTGACAAAATATTGAATGAGCCTGACTGTCACTAACCTAGTCTCACACCTTAACAGTTCATTAGAAGCACAAGGATTTCAAATAACAGCCTTAGAAATCTAGACTGAATTGCCTCCAAGGGCAATTCTGCACTGGCTGGTACACAAGACCGCCAGGTATCCTCTCCGCATGCTCCAGGTGGGGCCTCCCATAGACTGCACCAGAGTGTGGAAGGGAAGTTCCTATAACACATGTTGATCTAGGATACTGGCCAGTGCAGAAATGGTCCAAGGGGGCAAATTCTGGACTGCAATGCAACTTTAACTTTAAAAACTTTAATTGTAGCAGGTGTTTGCCCAACCTTTTGGAATAAATTAAAAAATGGAAGAAAATTAGGTATCACTCAGATTAAAAGCAGAGTACTGACTACACAGTCTTGAGTGTAACTTTCATTAAATAGGATGGGGAGTGAATTTCCAAATGCCTTTATCTCCTGATACTATGATGTGTCTGAGAGGCATCCATGATCAAAAAACTTTTCACAAACAGAGAAAAAGTATTAACCTATCCTCCCAGTAGGCAGAGAAGTTTGGCCAAATGACTGTTGACTCCCCAAGGCTGTATTGTTTTTCCCTCCCGCATAATCCCACTTCACCCAGGAACTGGATGTGCAAGTTTCCTTGAATTTTTTTAAAGCACTGAAAGAAAGAATTGTGAAATGCTTCACAGTTAGCAGTCAGAGCCTATACTCAGGTCATTTCTTGAAACCATGTCTCACAAATTTCAGTGGAATGTGAATACAGGATTAAAGCATTACACTATATTGTCAGTATAACTGACGTACGCCATAAAGTATGCCTCACTGCATACCATGCATGAACTGGGTGAAAAAATGGCTTCACCTTATAATGCAACATCCAGCTATTCAAGGAAAAACACAGATCTCTTTTTGCAAGTTTTTGAGGTATCCAGCATCAAAATCACAGCAGGTAATGCTCCTCCTACTAAAAATAACTACTGGCCCAGTTCAAGCAGTTTATTAAATTACAAAGTTGCTCGACAATTGCATCTGAAAGTAGGTGCGATTAAGGGATGGGCTGTAGCTCAGTGATAATCCAATCAGCCTAACGGACTTGCCAGTTTGATTCCCCAGTTTCTTCCCACTTCTTCCAAGAAAACTGTACAGTGATGCCCAGGAGGTCAACCATGTTGATCATGACTCAGTGGTACTCTTGCGAAACCCAACGACAATTAAGTAGGGATGTGCATGGATATTCATAACATTCAATATTTGTATAAATTTGGCTGAATTCGGACATTTGAATTTGAATCAAATGTTTGCACATTCGAAGACTGACATTTGAATTGAATATTTTGATACATTCATGTGAAGCTTTGTATGGGATTGAACATTCATACTGAATACAAATCCTACCACATTTGAAGGGGATGTATTCAAACAAATATGAATTTTCTTGCATTTGATTCAATATGAATTGAATAAAAAACATTTGTGTACATCCCTACAATTACGTAATGTACCAAATGGAGAATCCTGCTAGAAGTTAGGAGCTCCTGGATTTGAACACCACCTCTGCCTAATCTACCATACAGAGTTGATATGGCAATAAAATGTAGAGGTGGAGGAAGGTTTGCAGTAGATTTGGCTCTTCAGAGGAAAGGCAGAATATAAAAGATCATATTTTCATCAGATGAATACATATTACTTGACCCAGTGTTTTGACCGTAAGAGTGACCTTTCTGAATAGTTACGCAGACAACAGGTTTTTGTTTTCATTAAGCATTGCTCTGATGGGCCTGGCAGGATCATATGAATTTTGCCTTCCATGTACCGCATTTAAGAATTTGGGGAAGTCTAAAAAGATTTGAAATATTAAGACTTTTCTTTCCTGAAGATCTGTTGAAAACATCAGTTACTTTACAGATCTTACAAATAGCAGAATTTTAAACACAGTTGATCCAGCATCAGTTATCAGCATGGGATTTAAGTTTTAAGGGGATCTACCTACTGAAATGGCTCGGTTCTTGGGGTGACAGTAATAATTGTGTAAGGTGCTGAAATAATGAGACAGATACCCAAAAGCGACAGAATAAATGAACAGGCCTCCATACTAATCAGCCCTAATTTGCCTGAGAGGGCCAATGTTGCACAAACAAGAACTGAGTGGAAAGTCAGCCTCAATGAACACCAATTACAGTACCCTTTTCTTTTATGATGGGTCTTCCTAACACTTTTAATGCCAAGGATTTCTTTTGTTTGTTTAGAATCACCTTACAAATGGGGAGAAATGAGGTCAATTTTCTCCTTTCTGTTATGTCAGAAGAGTGAACCCCAGAAAAAGCAAGCTTTATCAGAGCAATTAGGTGACAAGGATTCCCCTTCCTTTTCATCTCTTGTCTAATGTCAGTGTTCCCTGCTGACAGACAGGGAAGGCAAAAACCTCTGAAGAGAATCTTTGACTGTACATTTCAATTCACTTGCTTACATGAGTGTTCTCATAAGTCAGTACATAGCTTCATCCAGACAGCACCTACTTATTCCACATTGGCCCTTTCTGTACTTGGCCTTTTTCTGGAATACATCTTGGGATAAGATGCTAATGTAGACTGTGGCAGGTCTTGCCTGGGGTCTGCCACTGCCTACATTAGTATGCACACAGCAGGGCCCTATTCCATGATATATTCCAGAATAAAACCAAGTGTGAAATGGCCCATTATTTGGATAATCCAGAATAAAGCATAGATAATCTGGAATAAAATGTGTCTGGATGTGCTTTACTCCAGATTGGTGGTTCTCAACCTGGGGGTTGGGACCCCTTTGGGGGTCAAACTACCCTTTCAGAGGGGTTGCGACGAGTCTCCCACCACCCTTCCCTCCCACCTCCCAGCTGCTCGGCCCCCGTGGTTGGGGTTCTCTACAACATGAGGAACTCCATTAAGGGGTCGCGGCATTAGGAAAGTTGAGAACCACTGCTCCAGATTATCAAAATAATGTGGAAGTGCTATCTGGATGAAGCAATTAATGACATCCCTTGCCCTTCCCCACCCCTGATAGAAGTTACTTAGCCACTCAGTTCTTAAATATCCTATTTCACACCATTTCACAGTAGGTGCCCCTATAGTTTGTAAAGGAATATTTAGGAATTTTTTTAAAAAAAGACATGGCAATTTTAGTGGAAAATATTTTTGAGTCTTAACTGATGGGAAATCCAGTAATTATGGACACACATGTGGTACTTGGATTCTGATCTTAGTGCTTTTCCACATATTAACCTGCAGGGTTTACTAAGAATACTTAAGACTTGTGGCCCATCTAAACTACCAGCCTGTTCTCAGTGACAGCCAAGTGCACATGGAAGGCAAAAAGTAGGACGTAAGTGCACACCTGGCCCTACTCACAATTCTCCTAGCAGCTGGCCTTCAGAGGTTCACTGCCTCCTATGGAAAGTCTAAAATTTATCCCCTGGCATTTATGATGAAGATGGCAATAGCAAACCACTTTTGCACCTTCAGCAATGAAAGTGCATGGATACGGAGTAGGATAGATTAAGGAATGCAGTTAGCCCAGGAAGCTTAAGGGCTAAGGAGGGGATCTGAACCATGGTCTCTCAGATCCTGGCCCAGCACTCTAGTATGTGGCCAACACAGGTTTCTCAGTATTACTGATGTCATTCCTGATATCACTGTAGCCAAAATCTCTGAACGATACTTCACAACAGTTTTATGTATGTGTTATCGTACGTAAGGACAGATTTTTATAATACTTGCTTGTCTAAAAAGAATCAGGCCAAATCTCTAAATCTCTGACTGCTGCCTTTGGGGTGTTCAGATAGCAGCTGAAGCACCATAAAATTGTTCCTCTGACTTCCAAGCTCTGTGGTTTCTCCAGTTGGATATTTTAGCCAATGTTTTTAAAAGATATAGGAGAATTAACCGTGTGGCACTAACTCTCATCTGCAAAAATTGTCAGCAATATGACAGGTTAAAGCAATAGACAAATATTTCTCTCTATATAACAATGCAGTGTTTAAATGTTCAGCTTTGGCACTTCTGGTTTTGAAAATTAAACACTTTGACCTTCTATGATGATAGCCGGATCCAGCAGAGCTTCTCTTATGTTCTTATGGGGGGGGGATGGTCACATTTCAGGTTGACCTCATTCATCCATCTTCTGTCTCTCGTTGCTTTTCTTCTGGACACCCTCATATTTACTTACCCTAGGCAATTTAATTGGAGGGCAGAAGCCATTGGTGCCAATAGTAATTTTTCTTCTCTGTACTGTCACATAAGGGTGAGTTAAAGGAGGGAAAACTGCATGGTGGGCCTCAAAGCAGAGCAGCTTTCACTCATCTAAAACAAAGCTAAATCATTTTGCAGCCTGTGATCCCAAGTTGATGGGCTGCTGCTGCGGAGACTGCACTGAATATTGGAGCGCCTTTGCTGGCACTGATTTAGGCTTTGGTCTTTAACATGGTTCAGTGCCATGAAAAGCACCTTGTTAATATGTTCATGCAATTGATTCATGCAATCATGCTACCTATGATTTCCCCAGAATATTAGACAAGGAAAGAATCCACACTAATTCATGATTCCTGGAAACATCTGAAATTCCCACTATGTCCTGACAACTCCAAGTGCAACTGTTGCATGCAGTAGCTTGCCAAACTATACCTCAGGATGACATAAATGAGGAAGGAGTTAGACATAGACTACTGGATGCAAATCATCAAACAAAGCTGATGAGATTTTTTTGGGTGGAATGGAGTTTCCATTCTTGAAGATGAGAGATTTTATATTTTAAATGTACACGGTTTTCCTATCATTTACATTTTCTCATCACATCAGCCCTGCAAGGTAGGTTAAGCTGAGACCAACTGGCTCCCTGTTATCAGCTGACTTCAAACTTGCGTGAGAATATAAATCCTTACCTGGCCATAAAAAGCAAGGGCACAGTATATACTCAAATGCCTTCTTAGAGCTTCCTAGTAGTTCAGTCCATAAAAAACGTCAACTGGAGATAATATATTGACTGCCCATCCCACCAAAGGGTGCTTAACCACAAGAAGTTTTCCTGAGGGGAGTGGAGAGTAGGCAGCAGGCTGAGTTGTTCTCCCAGTGGTGCCCCTCCCTGCTCCAACTGCCATGAGAAAGCTGTGGACCGTCTTGCCTGAGGGGGCTAAAGAAGAGGCAGCAGGCTGGGGATCTATTTATAGTGATTTTATTGTGAACTGCCCTGAGTCTGTTGGGTAAAAGGCAAAAATAAAATATAAATAGACTACCCGATCACCCTATTTGTTCAAATACCCTGCTCTTCCCATGCCTCTAGGAGGACAAGCCTATTTCTTCAGAATGCAGAGAACCAAATGCCCACATAGATGAACTCTTTAAAATGTAATCATTGCTAATGAACTTGAATCTCGGGGTGGGAGTGAGGGAGGGCATTGCCAATCTGTTTTTGAGAGGGATATTTTTCTTATGATTAGTTATAAATATATTATGTATGTTTAATCAATATATCAAATTTAAAAAAAGTTTAAAAAAAGAATGCAGAGAACCTGATTCACTTTCCTTCAGAAGTTTCTCCTCACTTGGATATTCTGTGTTTTCTTACAAGGAACTCAAACCAACCAACATGATTCCCACTAACAACTCTGTCAGGGATGATAGTGAGAGCTATGTAGGAATCCAAGGCTGTGTTTTCTCGCTCTGAAGGTGAACTGAAGCTGGATTAAACCTTAGGTGTGACCACAGCTCAAGTCTGGACTTCCTTGTCCTCCTTCAACACTCACTGCTGTATGCTAATATTTTTTTGAAACTGCTTTCCATTCAAATATCACAACAGTAAGGCCCATTTCAAGAGAAATGTCTTCAATGGGCACCTAAATATTGGCAATGAAGGACCCAGAACAGTATTCCAGAGTGCTGGGACCACCACAGAGAAGGCCTAGTTTTCAGTATTTGTACTTGCCCGTTCTATATAGGGCAGGCTGCCCTGCACCAGAATATATAATATGTCCGAAACTGCCACAGAACAAGGCCATCCATAGCAATAGGAGCCAGCACCCAGAGCCTCAAAATGCTCCAAAAGCCATTTGTGGCACACTTTGCTACACTTCCAAAACGGGTGTGATAACATGCTGGGAGACGTCCGGTCCAGGGTATCATTTTGTGTGCCCTGGTACGGTCTATGCTCCATACCGTGTGGATGAAACTGTACTAGGATGGGGTGGAGTGTCTGCCTTTCAGCACTAGTATGCAGATGGCGGAGGCCCAGAGCAGACCACGGTCTGGCCTATTGCCCAGTATCCAAAGACCCCAAGTCTAAAGCCTGGCCATTCAAAGCAGTTTCTGTAGTAGCTGCCCCCAGAAAACCTTGTTCTCCGAAGGCGACATTCTAATTGCAAAACAGCCTTTTGACCCTGTGCGCCTCCTCAAAGTGCCTTCCAGCTACTGAACTTCTTCGCTGAGGTTAAAAGCAGCCAGTCCTAGGGCGTGGCAGAGGCTGCTGCGATGAAAAGGTAGGAAACTGCTTCGGCTAGCCTTCCTCTAGCATTCGCCTCAGGTTGCAACTTTGTTTTCTCTCTCTCTCTCATGCAAAATTGCAGGATTAATTCCGCGGAGCAAAAACGGAGATTCGACTCAACTGCTATAGCCTTACAGATTTTTCTCGTTTCTTCTTTTGCACACTCCTTTTGCAAGCCGATACCTAAAATGAAACGCACAGAGCCCTTCCCCTTCTAGCAACCCATCTCCACGGATGAGGCCGGGGAGCCACGGGTCGGTTTCAGAAACTCACCAGGAAGAACAGCAACGGTCCCTTCGCGCCCAGAAGCCCCGAAGCCATGGCGAAGCCGCTGATCTTCGCTTCGAGAGCCGATTCCCGGCCCCAGCAGAGCCAGCGCCCGACCCACAGAGGAGGACGTCCGTTCTCGGATACGAGGAGCGTCAGGGGACCCCCGCCGCCTACCTGGCTCCTCCTGACGGCGGTGAAAAATGGAGCCGTCGGGCGGGTCGCCCGCAACTTGGGTCGGCGAGGAGGGGCGGGACCCGGGACGCGCCGCACCGGGCGTTTCAGGTGGGAGCGGGAGCTCCGCCCCCTCGAGTCAAGGGAAGCCGCCTCGCTTTGCGCGGCAGGGAGGGGCGCGGCGGCGGGCCCTTGGGTGCTCTTTGCCCCGAAAGGCCGTCCTTCACTCCGGAGCCACTCCTGCCTTATTGTCCCAGAGGGACGCAGTACAAAAGCGGTGGCGGCCGGCGGTATCTGTCTTTGCAGGCAGCCGTTGGTGTAACCTGAGAACTTTTTTTTTTTTTACCTCACGCCCATCTGAATCAGCCTTGGAGACGCTCGCTCCCGCCTCTTCCATTTTGTCCCGAATCACAAAGAAAGTGAGCGGGATTAGTTTTCCAAACAAAAGGTGTCCCGAAGCTTTTTTTTTAACCCTTGTTTTTCTCTCTACCTCGAACTTCCCAATTTGGCGGACGAAGCCTTTTTTTATATACTGATATTGCCCTAAGCTTTCCTGGCCTTGGGCCTGTTCACACTTGGCTTTATTCTGTAATATATCCTGGAACAGGGACCTGCTGTCCACATGCTCGTGTAGACGACAGCAGGCTCCAAGGGAGGGCTGCCAAAGGGTGTTTTTCCACTTAGCACTAGAGTACCCATTAAGGACCCGTTAAGAGTTCTTAATGGGCACTCTAGTGCTAGTAGAACACCCCTCCCCCAAGAACTGTTGGAGAGCAAGGGTTTTTTTCCACTAGCACTAGAATATCCCTTAAGGACCCCTTAAGTGCTAAGTGGAAAACCCCCCAAAGTCTGCATTAGCGTGCAGACAACAGATCCTCATCCTGAGATATATTCCAGGATACATCCAAGTGCGAACCGGCCTCTTCTCACAATCCCTCAGTTCCCTAATCCCATTGCAGACCTTCAGGGCAAATGCAAATCAGCGATTCTTCTCAGTCTGCTTCCCTTCCCTCCCCTTGAAAGAAACAAAGGATGTGGTCACACCTAAGGTTTAATCCAGCTTTGGTTCACCTTCATAGTGAGAGAACACCTCGGCAAAGTGACCAGTAATTTTCTTTCCACATTGTCTGGCCCAATTAGTTATTTAACATTAAAAGACAACAGCTTGTCGCTTCGCTGAGGTATTCTCTCACTATGAAAATGGACTGGAGCTGGATTAAACTTTTAAGGATGACCATGGCCAAGAAGAATACAATATACTACTACAATGCAGGTCAAGAAAGTAAAATCAGAACTTGCATTGACGCGATCATATTAAAGAACAACAGAAATTACTTTATAATTGAAAAGCATATCAAAATTATTTATTAGCCTCAGATTACTGCATGAAACAAAAGTTATTTAACCACTGCCCTACTCATATATTCAAGTGGTGATCATAAACAGCAAAACAGAGCATCTTTGAGGGCTCTAGATGGGATTGTTCACACACCAGTCTGGCCCTACCCCTCTCATGAATATTCTGTCTTAGAAAAGGATTGTGAACATGAGGGCCAGCAACATACTATCCCTCTAGGACTCTTCTGATGTATCTCTGTGCACGTGTTTGGTTTGATGATCTGGGATCTCACTTGTGAGCTGTGAAGAAATGCTTGGTCAGAACTGTGCCTTTAACTATATAAAACTATTTATATGACAGGTCCACCTGACACGGGGTATCCCAGGATCTCCCATGCTCTTTAACGTCTTTATGAAGGTACTGCAAGGGGTTATCAGGAGTTTTGGAGATGACACCCAGGTTTATCTCCCCATGCCATCTGAATGGCATGGAGGTCTTCAAGCAGAGGTTGGACCTACATCTGTCTGGGATGGTCTAGGACTTGATGATCCTAGATATCCCTTCCAACTCTATAATTGTATGATTATGATTCTATGAATCAGGATAAGTGATGGAACTGCTTGACAGGTGCTTGAAACAGTAATAGGCTTGAAGGGGGGGGGGGCGAATAAATTGAAACGGAATCTAGACAAAATGGAGGTGCTGTGTGTTCCAGGGTCTTGTATCCATGAAGAAAAAAGACATCATGCTCTTTATAGGATTTCTTTGCTGCAGAAGAGACAGGTGCATAATTTGGGTGTGCTCCTGAGCTGACACTTGAAGCTCAGGTAGAAGCAGTGGCCAAGAGCACCTATTTCCAGCTACAGCCAGTTCAGCGAGTGAAGTCTCCATTCTGCACACTGGTGGCAGACCAGCTCTTGGGGTGGGAGGAAGTTCACTTGTGGAAAGACATGTGATACTGTACAATAGAATGGCTCATTTCTGCTGCATACTGCTGGGAAACGTGCTGATGTTGGGTGTGTATTTCCTCAGAACCACACCCAACAAAGATGAAACACCATATGAAGTGCTGAACTTAACACTACTAAACTAACAACACGCAGGTTGTGTTCTCACTCATGCCAAAAAGCAATTTCAAAATGATCTGAACGTTTGTTGTCCCCATTACCAATTCGGTTCAGGTGTTTTTTGAGGAGTATATCACTAAAAACTGCAATTAAAAAACACCTGTTTTTTCAGGTGTTTTTCCCCCATTTTTGCTCTTAAAATGCTTTTTCTTTATTCCTTTGGAATATGAATAAATTTTATTGATTAGTTGCTTGATCATATCACGTATCAAATGTTCCTTTGGGAACAGTACAGCAGTATTGGGGCAAATCCATGATGAAATGGGTAGGGTTTTTCCCTGCAGGACAGCTCCTTGCCAGATTTAAGTGCCAGATTTATTTTTTCCTCTGCGGAGCGCTTCACATGTTTTCAATTTCAGCCACTTCACACTGATAAGTAACAATCATGCAAGTTTCATTTCCCACCCATGCACTTCACACTGATAACGGGCAGGCAGTGCTCTCGCTCTCTCTGCTGCTGCTTTTTTGCTTCTCCGCAAAGCAAAAGCAGCAGCAGAGTGAGTGCTGCATTGATCCAGGGGGCGCCTCATCTTGCTCGGGCAGGGAGGAGGAGCCTCCACTTAGTCTTTCTAATGGGCTAGAGCCAGAGTCTCTCTGCCATCTGGATGGTGGATAAAGTGAAGCGAGTGGGCTCTCCGGCATCCCTCCCTTCTTCCTCCTCGACAAGCCAGCCAGCCAGGGTGCTTTTTTCAAGGGGAACCCCTGCTGGCAATGGTGGGTGTGAAGGTGGAATGGGTGAATGGGGCTTGAGTTGCTGCCGTGGTGCTCCCTGGGTGTCTGGGCATTGCTGGTGGAAGGGAAGAAGGAGGTGGGTGGTGGCAGCAGCAGAAACCACCACTGCCACCAGGGTGTGTTTCCCTCCCTCAGCTCTAGGCTGCCTGGGACACCCCCAGCCAGGCATTCACTCTCCCTCCCTCCCTCCCTCCCACTACCAGCCAGCAGCATTCCCCACCCCCTTCCAAGAGTGGGTCGGTTGGGGCTGTTGCTGCGGCTCGCTCCTGCTCCTGCTCCTCCCCACCACTCACACTGTGCGTGTGTGTCTATGATTGGGAGGAAGGACATGGGGGTCAAAAATCAAGGGGAGATCTCCCCCCCTTTTTTTTTTTTTACAAATCATGATTCCATGGAGGAATCAAACTGTGGGCAGCAAAACCAGGAAGGAGGGGGTTGGGATTCCCCACCTTGGCTATGTCATCAGATCAAAGCCAATGGGGAGAGAGGTGTGGGCAAAGGGTGTGGAGGAAAATGCATTTTTTGGAAGTGTTTTCTGGGGGACACAATTCAGGATTTACTGCAATTGCCAGGTGTGTGTTTGCAATGGGTTTTGTTTCATTTTTACAACTGTTTTAAACAGCTCAGGTGGGAACACACCCATGAAATGTCTTTGAGGAGAATTGCTTTTCCTCAGCCAGACTTACCTTAAGTGTTGTTGTGGGAGTTAAAGAAAAGAAGGGGTTTCTATACAGCTTCTCTGAGCTACAAAAGTTAAATTAAATGAATAAATAAGTAAATAAACTTCCTATTTTTCATTTCAAAAGTTAGTAAGCATAAGTTAAACAGAAAGAAGAAACAAACATTTCTTGAGAGAAGCATTCAAACTTGCTCTGACTTCACACAGGCTGTGGTCAAACTTCTTAAATAAGATGTGTTCAGGCAGTCTTAAGATTGTGAGAGAACATATCAGATATGGTTATTCTGTTTTCGGCTCCCTTTTAGTAGCAGCATTTAACCAGCACCTAGAATATTTGAGATTCTTAATCCAGATTATTTCATATAGGGTGTAAATTGGGAGGGGGATCTGTGCTTCTGGCTGGATGTTTAAGTTCCATCACCTTACCCCACATCATGCTCTTCTGCCTCTTCTTTGCTTACCCTCTTCCTTTTCCCTGTCCAGTGCCTTTTTCCTTTCACACCCCAAAGACAGATGGTGGGTGGCCTGAGGCATCTCCCCAACCACTAGGCCTCAGAGTCCCCCCCCCCATTTGGTCTGGCACCTCAGCAAGTGACTCCCCCATGGTGGGGTGCCTGAAGGTCAGAAGGGAAGCATGGCTGAGCACGAATGCTGCACATGCACAGTGAATTGGTGAGTGCTGCCCCAGACAAAAAGAGGGCATGGCATAGGATTACCTTTCATTTTCCTCTAGAGAAGAGTGAGGGGTATTATTTTGATGGGACTTCACCCAGGTTAAAGGGGACTCCTGTTCAGCAGTTGTGGGCTTTAGGGCAATATTTGAAAATCCCGTTGGATCAGCACATTCCAAAGGGATGCAGTCCATGTCTGGCTTTAAAGTCATCTCCTTTGTGTTTCATTCTTACCACTATAATGTGGACTGGCAGCAGCAGCAGGAAAATGGCCCACTTGAAAGGCTGCAGACTAGGTGAAATGGTTCCCTAGTGAAAGGCTGGTTTCATCTGATGGTTGCTGCATCCCAGCCTTATGGAAATGAAGAGAAGATTCCTTCACCTTTATTAGTTGTACAAAACAAAATAAATTCCAGGAAGTAATGCTTGTGTTGAAACTGTGTTTAAATTCTTCCTCCTGCAAATTTATTAAAGATGTCCACTTTTTTTTTTCATGAAGTAGAGCTGGCTTACTGCCTTCTGAAGAAAGACAAATAAAATGAATGATCATCTGAAAGGAATTACCCGGCTAGAATCAGGGTGGGATCTGAGCTACATCACTGTTGGTTGCTGATTTATTTATTTATTTTGACACAATCATGAATGGATGGATGGATGGATTTTATTTACAGTCACAGACCAAAATCAGAAAATAAAGATACATAAAAATATCATTTTTTAAAAAAGTTTGGCAACGTGAGTGATAAAATAGTGAAATTTGAAATAGTCTGATAAAAAAATTTAAATAATATAGAAGAAATATTTAATATACAATATTTCTTGTTTTTCTGCAATCCTGGCCATTGGGCACAGTTGTTCTCAGTTTGACTACTGTCAGACAGAACTTCACCACAGTCCAAGTATTCTGATTGTCTTGCAATAAATTATTCAGACAATAGCCTCCTCCTATTACTATAATTCAGGGCAAGAGAGGTGATAAAAGTTGCACATGCCTCCTGATATAAATGACAGTGTAATATTGTGTGGGCAATGTCTTCTACCTGGCTCAACATGCATGGGCAGATTCGTTCAGAAGACACAATCATAGAATACAGTACATTCCATGTGAGTGAGGAGTGGGAAACCTTTTCACTTATGGAGGCAGATCCAAACCCTTCTTCACTTCCCCTTTATTCAGTTGAGTTCCTTTCTGCCCCTGATGTGGCAAAAACAGGCATCAATGACCAAGATGCATGGGCAGCTATCTATTAGGAGCAGTCAACCATCAAAACCTCATTAAACAGGTCTGACAGCAGCTGGAGACCAAACCTGGAAGAAGGAAGTGCTTGGGCTGTGTATGGACACATGAGGTCTCATAAATCCTGAAAACCAGCACATAAGGGTTAGCGTGCCCGGAAACAGATTCACTGTGACTTCATTTCCATGTCTGCATCAGCTTTTGGATAGGCAAGTGGAGACATGGCCAATGACTGTAGAAGGAAGGAAAAAATCCCTTCCAAGGAACTCTGTGCTGGTATGCATAAAAGCTAATTTCTTTATCTTTTCTCCAACATGCCTGCTCAGAAAAGGATTCTGTTTATCTTTTTATCCCTCTCTTACAACTGACAACTTTTGGTTGATGTAATGCACTATGGCCCTTTCTGCACTAGGCCTTATTTCAGATTATATCTCAGGATGGGGACTGACCATCTGCCTGCTGGTGCAGACTATGGTAGGCCCTGGTATGGCCTACCATAGATAGGACCAGCATGAAGATGGCTGTTCCCTATCCTGAGATATAATCCCGATTAAGGCCCAGTGCGGAAAGGGCCTATGTTTCAATGAGGTAGTCTTTAGTCCATTAACCAAAGAAATTGCTCACAAAGAAGAATTCTGCCATGTAAACAGATCAATGTCAGTAGGTCGGAAGGAAGATTGTCAGTGTTTCAACATGTGCCATTCTAACTAAATTATAATAGTTTGGGGTTTAATTTTGGCATGCATTTCCTTAGTCAATCAGTTTTATAGAAGCCATCTGGAACTCTGTGGCATAAAGAGTTCTAAAATAGTTTTCATTGTTCAATCAGTGTCAAGTCCTATCTGGCATTTCAATCCACTTTTGTAATCTGGCTTGACCTATCTGGGGACATATCATAAACTAAGGCCATTTTTGCACTTGTGGGGACTAGAGTGGTTCAGCTGGAACCACTACCAATGGAGTGGTTCCATGCTAGAGCAGTCCAGCTGTCTAGAAAAAAAGCTGGCCACATTTGGATAGTTTGCTCAAGGACAGGTTCTACACTATACTTTGATAGTCTGTTTTGGAACAGGTCTCATGCTGCTCCGGGCTTCAGAGCCTGTTGTGAGGACTCTGATGGCCTCAAACATAAATTCCTAGTCCTGAAGCCCTAGGGGGATCCATTTTGGTGATGTAATTTTGTGCATCACTGAAATAGGGTCTCTCTGCTAAACTTTCCCATGTAGGTTTGTGCATTTTCACATGCCTCCCTCAGCTGGCCTACCAGTATCCCAGTGAAGGGATAATCATTCTGCATCCAGAGCAGACACAGTATATTAGCAGGGGACATCTCTCTAGAAAGAGTGGAAAAGGGGTTAAAGGTCAAACAAATATTGTCAGGCCTTCCAGCCCTCATCCAATCAACTAAGTGGCATGGAATCCAATCACATGCTGGGGTTCCCTATCGCTCACTTAAAGGAGCATCTGGTCAGTCGTCTGTTGCCTGACTTTGCCTTGAAAATGGATACCATCAAGGAACTAGCAAATCTAACAGGTGCATGGGGCCTCTAATTCACATCACAGTCTAGGAGCAAGAGGCCCAGAAGTGGGCTTTTCACTGGGGTAGGATATTGATAAATGTGAAAATTGTCTGTGATTAGCTCTCTATTTCATGGAAAAATAAGAAAGGAAGGCTTCAGATATTAGCTTCCTGGTAAAAAAAAAAAAAAAAAAAAAGATGGAGGAATTGCACACTGGATATTCTCAGTGCTATGGGGATGTAACCATTCCCTGATGGCTCCAGCAGAATATGTTGGGGTAGTCCTCCTTGCAGTTAGCCACATGACAGATAGAGGGTGCACTTAAAAATCTATAAATACTTCTGCCACATGCCCTGCATACCAGTCATTCCTTGGTCCCTGTAGCAGGTACCTTAACAGCTGAGAGAGCTAGTTACAAATGGGGCAGTAACCATTCCCGTTCCATGACTTAATGAATAGGAATTCACATAGCATCAAGGAGGAAGGGGACATGTGAGATTCAGATTGGAAATATGTTATGGATGTGGCAGACATCGCAAAGAAATTTAAAATTATTTAGTACGCTTTTTACAAATGGAAGATACTTGCAGCTCCCAAATGGATGTATCTGGAAGCAGTCTTTAATCAAGAAGGTAAACCAGTATAAGACAAGCATATGGAATTTGATTACTGGACAATGGGAGACTTGAGACTGGTTTTATAATACATTTTCATTTATAGTAATTTCCCCTTTTTTCTTAGAGTAGGTAGGTAGTTGTTATTCCACCCTGACCATCAGAGAGCAGAAAGAAACAGTAATTTGTGGAGTTTAACAAACACTTTTTTTCCCCAAATATACATGTATACACATGTTTAGTTTCTCAGTGCTGCTTTTCTTGCTGTTTAACTGCAGATTTTTTTTAAAAAAGAACTTAGTTAAATTTCTAGATCAGATGAAAGAGAAATACAAAGACCATTATAAAACAAAAAGGCAATAGAAAAAGTAATTGCAAATAAAATAATATACGTGATTAAAAGTTTCGTGTTATATGTCAGTCTACCTATTCATTACATACACTTAATTTTCCCAAGAGATTATTTTTCAAGTCTCACCAATGATATATTTTCTTTTTTATGCAGAAAATAAAAAAGGCTTTGTCCTTGTTCCTTCAGCTTCCCTATTTTTGGCCATTCTAATGGTTTCTATTCAGCATTTATCCAAAGCCATTTAACAACTTGAGGTTAGGTATAGTTGAGGGAGGGAAAGCAGCTGATTCCACTCCCTGCCCACCACCAATTGCAAAAATGCTGCTGTGCCCAAAGTGAATGCCACTCAAATGACATATTGGGCCATTCATGAAAGCAGGGGTAAGGAGCCAAATCCCATACTGTTCTGCTTGAGCTGAACTGGAAGAATATCAGCACCTGGCTTTGTTGCTTCATCTGTTGCTTTCCGGGGTTTGACTTGGCCATTCTCTCTCCACCCCCATGTTGGTGTCCTATTTTGCAGGAGCAGAAGTAAATGCCCTTTATAAGGACCACTGCGTGTCCATCTTGGGATTTTACTGAACAAGATCTTGCTTGCATCCCTGTTAGATCTGTACGCATAGCAACTGTTATTTCACTTACAGTACAACTATGAAGGCCTTGACAGGGGGAGGGAGAGGCCTTGGGAAAGTTCCTTGAGAATCTAATCAGATACTCTAGCATTGTTTCTGGCTTTTGTCTTCTGCTATTAATCCTAATTATACTGCAGAACCCGCTAAGAGCAACTCTATGTCTTGTTGAATTCTTTGTCTTATTCTGGAACTCTGGACCCCCGGTTAGTAATTCTGTCACCTTTTTGGCAAAGTGCTACCTTTGCTCCTATCCATAGTTATGCCCCTGCAGGAAGAGTTCATTGGGCAGAGTGACCAAATGGAGATAATAACTGAGAATGGTGAATTCCATTTCTGTACAAGTATCTATGACACATGCTGCAGAGAAAAAAAATATTTGTGATCAGGAATGCAGTAGGGTCAGGCTGTGGCCATCTGTTCTATGTCTGGTGGCCATCCGTTCTGTGGCTGGCCCAGCTTACCTTCAAAAATTTCCTGGCTTTGACGCTGCAGGACAAGGACTTTTTGTCACAAAGCCTGAAAATTGGACCTAGAAGTAGGTCAGCTTCTGGAGCCTGAGAAAATAGTGCCAGACTTTGGAATGGACTGTGGGCTGTTCCTGCTACCAACATACTGTCTGTGTGCGTAGTGGTAGCAGGGGCAAAACTCAGGCTGCCTATGCCCAGATAGTTTCCAGCCATTTCCTGCTGGGGCACTCCTAGTGTGTATCTGTATTCAGAAATGAATGTGTGTAGGGCATGTGGTCATCTTGTGTCAAGGGAGGTCACAGTCTTTTGTGGTGAGTCCTGGGTGTGGGCATGCCATGCCCAAGATGTTTCTGGCATCAGTCCAGTGAGACCATGTTTGTGTTATCTTTTTATACAAATACAGCAACTAACACAGTGATGATGTCATTTTGCTTTATTAGCATAGTTTGCAATGTTATCACTGAAGACTGAAAAAAAAAAAGATCCTTTATTCTCGGTGAAACTTTCCCAGAAGATCATCCACAAATGTCACTCCCATCTTAGGCTGAGTCAACTTAAAGAAAAGACATTTGGAATCACAGAGATATGATTAATTATTTCTCAAGGAGTTTGGGAAGGTAGAAGGAAGTTCTTTGGGCTGACTCATTCAGTGCGTCTAATTTTGTTTCAGAATAGAATTAAAATCCATTTTGAAACCAATATGGAAATATGCTTTGACTACTTTATCCTGCTTTTTGTTGTGTCTTCCATGAATATTTATTTATTACCTTCTTGGAAGTAGAGCATTTTTAGAATTAAAAAGGTAAAGACAAAATGCTCTTGAGTCACACAATTCAACAATTTGCACTGTTCCACCATTGCCTTTGGGACTTCCTATGCCGGACTGTGAATACCTCTGTATGTGTGTTAACTCATACAAAATATGTAAATGAATGAGAATTGTTTGTTTATTAAGCACATTAATAAACATTAAAAACAAGGATGCAAAACATTTAAAATGGTGCTCTTTGGTTCAAAATTCCAAGAAGGCAAGACATTTCAGCACAGGCTTCTAAAATGTAAACTCACCCATAAAACTTCATGGATCACACATAAAACATCTGAAACAAACATTCTTCCATAACAAATCAGAAGCTTTATTGTAGTACAGCAAAAATCATGAAAACATCAAACTTGACATAATAGAAAGCAAGGCAACAGCAATAGAAAAGCCCGTAATACAACATACTTTTCCAATAGTGTCCCACTTTCTAAATCTGAATACCATACATTAACTCTTTAATTCAGTGTAGTCCCCCCTTTTACAGTGTAGCTCAATGGGAAGGGGTTATTTAACGCGAACTTTGACAAGGTGCCTATTAGCACTAGAAAATAGAACTTTTAACCAAAAACTAAATCACTAAGGGGATACCCTAAACCTCTGAATCAATAACTACACAGATTATTTTTCACTGTCAGATGTTCAACAGCCACAGTCTCTGCTTTGATGCAGTTCTGAAGTAGCACTTCAAAAGAGTAACCAACTAAGCACTGGCAGTTACACTAACACAGAGTCTTTGACACAGAGTCAGTGCTTACAGATAGCTTGGATGGAAGAAAAAGAGCCTGGGACAGTAAAGCCTCTCTCCTTCTCAATATGGCACAGCAGAGCAAGAATAAGCAACTTGGTTGAAGTGCAGCTCCAGCTGTCTGGTGGAGGATGACAGATTGCATTGTGGGTAAACAGTGGGTGAACTAATGTTGCAGCAGTTGTTTTGTGGTGAAAGGGTGAACAGTCGGAAACTAACACTTAGGACATTTTCAAGCTAAACTGAACAAAGATTGTGGTAATAGCCTAGTAATATCACAATTATCTCCAGGAGCCTGACAACCTATGTGACTCCTAGACTCCTAAGTATCCCTTTGGGAGCTTCAGGGACTCCCATGGGGGTATGTAAATGAGCTGATGTGGTGCGTGTCATGTTAATTAACGGACTATATGCGTACAGGACATTTAAAGTATTCTGAGGTTTTTCATCACTTTGATCTTATTGATTGTAGTTTAATTGTAGCAGACAGAGACAAATGTTGAGACAAATGTTGATGGGACCAGTTAAACAAAAGATTTATAGAAATTGGTTAACGGTTGTAATACTGTTGCATTTTGGTGACTCAGTTAGTATTGAATTGGTGAATGGTAAGCATTAGCTGCAAGTTTTGGTATACTGGGGCCTTTCTGCACTTGGCCTTATTCTGGAATATATCCCAGAAGAAGGATCTTTTATCTGCGCGCTAGTGCAGACTATGGAAGATGCCAGGTGAGTCCTGCTATGGTCTGCATTAGCTTGTGACCAGCAGACTGCTATCTTGAGATATATCCCTGTTTTATGGGATTCTCCAGCATTTCTAATTGCCAAGCCATGAAGTAATATTTGTTTTTAATCATAGTAGCTTCTTAGAGTGATCAGCCCCATTTCCTTGTAATTCAGGTTACCTTAAAGTAAAGAAAAATATTTTCCTGGTGCTCAAATGTTTTTTCCTTTTAAATTGCTTTAAGGAAACTAAGCTTTGTGGCTCCAAATCTGATTTTTTCAAGCACAAGTCAATCAGACCTCTGGTTAATGACTCTACATTAGTGTTACCTTTGTCGTCCATTAAGCAAGTCACAAACTAATCTTGGAATTTTTCCTTGTAAGCTGAAATGTGATTTAAAAACAAAATAAGGTATTCTCCTTTTAATATTTTCAATATGGAGGGAGTCAATTTGGATTTTTGGCCCAGATGTGCACATTGGTCACTTGGTTGCCCACTCACCCAGTGCTAAGTGATCCTTCTGGATCACTTCTGGATCACATTGGTCACTTGGTTGCCCACTCACCCAGTGCTAAGTGATCCTACTGGAGCTCTTCACAATCTCTTTCAGTTTTTACTACCCTAAATAATTTAGTATCATCAGCAAACTTTGTAATTTTACGATGTATCCCTTTTTCTAGATCATTTATGAATAAATTAAAAAGCACTGGTCCCAACACTGAACCTTGGGGGTCCCCACTTTTTACCTTTTTCCACCCTGAGAACTGGTCATTTATTACTACTCTTGATTCCCTGGCTACTTGTTCCTTTCCTGGTCCACCTCTAGATAACCTGTGAATACTAGAAGCACACTAGATATAATATAAATCTAGGAATGTTGTTAAAATATTAATGTTAGTGTTAAGGTGAGGGCTAAGGCTTACATGGTGGATGAAATATGCCTTCCATCATGTGGTAACCTGAATATTAAGTTAATTAATTTAGGCACCATTCATACTGAGACAAATTTAGTTCTGCCTTGGGTAGCAACTATCTGCGTCCCCATGCACTCGGTTTAGTGCAGCTTGGAAAATTTTTAATCTGAGTGCAGGGCCGAATCCGAATTGAGCTGTCCCCATGCGTTTGCTGATAATGTGGGCTCAATTCGACTATGAGTGTCCCCCTGCAAACCACCCTAAAAATCTGCATGGGGGAACAGCATCTTTTTCTCTCCACCCCCCACTTTTCCAAGTGGAAGCTGGGCTGATGTCGCCAACCCCTGTGCTGCCTGCTGTAGGCACATAGGCAATAAAAAATAATATTAAACAAATTGAAAAAGCCAGATTGTTCTGCAAAGCCACTATTGGGTTCGGCGGCAGTTTACTGGAGGTGCACATCTCGGCTGCACCCAGTACAGCAGTTTACTGCTTGTGTGCTAAATTAAGCCATTTAAATTAAATTATCATGCCTGGCTTGGCAATTGGGGAGGGGCGGTGGAATAATGGTCATGGAAAGAGACTCATGGGAAGCAATCACATCTTTCGCTGTAAAACTGGGGCACTGAAGCTTCTATTTGTTTTGCTGACTTGGCAATTGGGGAAGGGGGTGGTGGAATAATGGTCGCGGAAAGAGAGTTGTTTCTATTCAGTCACCATTTCTTGCAAAAAATGCCCAAACAGTTGTAATCTCCATTGCACAGGACAGGAACGGCAAGCACAGGATGAGAAACCTGCCCACTAATGATGAAATGTCAATCTCCTCCCCTAATAACCCGGGAGCATCCCCATGCATGGACTCAGCCTCCAAAATAATGTGGGCTTGCCTCCCGATCTGTAGTGAGAACAGTTTAATAAACAGATGTAGCCCGGTTTGGGGGCTTTGCATGGGGATTCTCCCTGTCAAATTCAGATTCAATTAGGAATATAGAGTGCATGGGGACATGGCATGGATGCATGAGCCAAACAGTGAATTACTCCGAAGCCCTGTAGGAATGCTGCTTTGAGTGGAATACTGCCCACAGCAGCCTCTTGCGAGGGGTTGGGGAGGCTTGGGAGCCAAATGGTGGTGGAAGCATTCCTATAATCTGCCCTTAGATGCCCAGATTCTTTAAAAAGTGGATGCAGTTTAAAATGATTTTTTCTTCATCCTGCTCAGCAAAGCAAGCAAGATAATTCTCATGGTTTCACTGAAAAGCAATAATAAGCAAGAACCATCTTAACCACAACACTTTCCATGTAGGCCTCCCAGTGTCCCATGCATGAAAATGATGATGATCATATATTTGCCCCATGTGTTGGTACAGTGTAATTACCCAAAGTAAGAATTGGCTGTGATCAAACATGCTAAAAATAATCTGCAAGTAGCTGAATGGGGTCTGAGCTGATGGACAGCTCTGACCACTAGCTGCTATGTTGCTGGCCCATTTCCTCATTAGAATTGCTTAAAGTAAGTGGAGAATGTGCCACACATATGAGGTACATCCTGCACTTATGACCCATATTTCTTTGGGCTGGTGGTTGCCTGGCCTTGCTGACAAGAGTCATTTTGCTTGGTCACACTTGGAGTCATAAAGGAGAGCATGCAGCTGGACTAGGAAGTCTTGAGAGACTGAAAAAGGGGGAAAATGTTGTCTTCTCCAAAGTGTCAGCATTTTCCTCCTAGTCAAGAGGGAGACAAACTTGCAGGAAAAGGAGCTTTGTGGTATATAAACCCCTCGTCCTGAGTGATAGCCTCTAGTCATAAATTAAAAAAAAAGAATTTACCTTTTCTACAGAGTAGTTTGCAGAGAGAACGGATTTTCCCCACGTTCTCCCAATTTTCTGAAGCAGCTGGCAGGGGTCAGCCACTTCCTCTTTGAGGGGCCTACTGTTTCCTGAGAGTGAACTCTTATGTGATCTCATGAGATCTTGTCCAAACACCCAGGAAAAAGGAAAAGCCAAAGCCAATGCTGAGTTAAGTGGGAGGTTTTTGCTGCGTAGCATTGGGCTTTTTTTCATAGGGGCTGTGAAGCATTCTTCATAGGGGCTGTGAAGCATTCTTCATAGGGGCTGTGAAGCTGCCTGGCCCTTTGACAGCTGTTCTGCAGCCCCTGCAGATTATACGCCCTGTCTGGATGAACCGTCCCTGTCATTCCAGGAGGAACTACCATGGCCATGTAAACACGGTCTTACAATGGCCAAGTAAGACTGTGGCCTAAGGCCCTTACACATTGGCCTTTATTCTGGGATATTCCCTGAATAGAGGCCTGTCATCCACATACTAGTCCAGGAATCCCCCATTCTAGGAAACTACCATCCATAGGAAATGAATGTATCAAGGCAATTTGACCAAAAGTTTTTTATTATTATTAAACTGGATACTATTTTATTTTGCATATTAAAATATATGTTTGCTTGCCAATTGACTATAACCCCAGAGTTTCAACAATTCACTTATAAACAAAACAATTTTTATAAAACACGATCACAACAGAAAACAGTAATGGGAGATGTTACTCAGAAATGCTTTGGTCACCCAACAACACTGAACCTAGGGTTAATGATAGTTGCTAAGTGAAAAAGTATTAAAACCTACATTTGCTAAGTATTAAAAAGAGTTCTCAGTGCATAGTACTAAAGACAACAGTTACTACTCACTAAATGTAATTAAATTTTTTTTTTGGTATGGGGTTTTAACAACCACAAATATTCCCAAAATAACATTCATTTTTTTTTAAAAAAATGTTTAAAGGACAAAAATAAGGTACAATTCTAGAGTCACTTATACTAAGCAGAAGGAGTTTTTGGATATTTATTAAGTCATTTGGAGTTATGTGAAAACTGCTTAGTATAAATGACTCTAGAATTGTAGCTTATTTTTGTCCTTTAAACATCTCCTTCCTATAAGTAGCTTCGTAGGGGGGAAGACAAAATGGTGGTAACAGTAGAAATCACTGCTGTAATGTCTAGGGCTTGAAAATAGGCATTACCAGGGCTGGGAAGAATTTTTCACCTTTGCTTTTTTGGGTATGTGCTCTACTAAGCCATTTAATGGCATATTGGCAGCAGCCTCTAGTTGGCATCCATCTTGGGCAACAAAAGAGGTGGTGTGTTTTTTTTTTTTAAATGACAGTACAACCAAGTAAACAAGAGGTTACTGGTGAATAGGTGGAGGAAATGGAAAATATCTTATAAGAAATTATTTTTCATTTTCTGGTAGCCTCTTAATTCAGCCTGCCTGAATGCAGTTAGGCTATGGAATTATGCTTTCCCAGTGTTACTCTTAAGTAACTTCAGCTTTGCCGTTTGGAATTGCACCCTTTTGCCCCTGCACATTGCAGCCTGTAACACAATGGAAATATTATATAAGGAAGCACATTTTTTTTAAAATGGCATATAGTTATGTTAATAATAATATTTATAGCTACATAATTGGGAAATATTAATTTACTAGTAGCCCTTGTGATTAATTAACTCTTACAAAGAGAATTTTTGCATTAGGATGAGTCCACAGTTGAAGCTGGACATTTTTGCCATAGTGTGATTTCCAGATAATAATGCGATCATTGAATTATAAATGGGAATTACATGGCTATAAAAATTAACAATTTTTGTTTTTCCCTTTACAGACATTTCAAAATAAGAGAAACATTGAAGGCAGCCCTAAACCAAGGCCATTAAAATTTCTATGAACATCTATTAAAAAAAGGAACATATAAAAAGGGAAAGAAAAGAAATCTGAAGAAACAGTCTCTATGAGTAATCAGTCTATTTACACCACAGAGCATGTTATTAAAGCTGTAGTTATCTTTAGTTTACATATTATACATAGCTAAAGCATGTAGGCTTAGATCCAAAGAACTATAAAAGTTGTATATATTTTATCTTTTTATTGTTGTGACCAGCCCTGGGACCTTAATGAGAACAGTGGGATTGGCATAACCTATTAGGTTTTGGACACATCCTTTTAACAATGCTAGCCTACTACTACATGCCATGCTGTTTTGAAAGTTGATTGGAGATGATTTACAATAGGAATGTCTCTACTTTCATGATGATGGATCCATCTACATGCCCAAAATTTATGGTCCTCAGGATATTTGGGAGGCTGTGCAGATTAACCCCTAAGACTCCTGGAGGAGCTACAAGGATGGCCATTTGTGAAGTTTGATTAAAATACTTTTGGGCTGCTCTTGTCCTAGCATTCAGCTCAAAGCTGCTTTGTGAACAAATATAGCAGCCAGGATCCAAATGTGTTGGTTGTCACTGTAACTGCTTTTCTTGGTGTATGTGTGTCCCATGGGTTTCAGGGCATTGCATGATGTAAACCATGTTCACATGCCCAGAGAAGCAGCTCTGTGCCTTATCTTGGATTCCATAGTCATAGAGGTGCAGCTCATGTTTCAATCTTTGGTTAGTCTGTCAAAGAGTGCTAGGATCTTCTCTTCAATAGTTGTAAAGTTCAGTGTCCTTCTGGGAAGGCCTAAAGTGATTCTGTGGATGTGTGTTAGTGTCCGTATCTTCAGTACAGTAGTTTATTGACCCATACAAAAAGTTTTCAGGGTCCCATGATATCAGTATACAATGCAAAAAAGAATAATGTACTATGTAATACTATTCTTGGTCCATGAGTAAAGCACATTTGTCTTAAAGTAAATCCCAAGCAAGCATAGGATTAGCATTTTGCAGCAACATGTAAAGCTTAACACTAAATAGCTGAAGATCTGAGGATTAGACTGAGGGGATTTCTTCTATTTTTGTTATGCAGAGTTGATTTAATAAAATACTACCCACTTGGACTGTATTAGCATTTAAGAGGGAGTGACTAGACAGTCATTCCCCAATGGAAAGTGGAACAAGCTTGACAGACAGACACCTCCATGTTCCACCATCCATTGTTTGCCATTCCTTGGTGCTCTGTTTGATATTCTGGGTAAAAGTCCACCTGCTGTTGAAGCTGGTGTAAGAGTACTATATGTAGCTCTCCTCAGTCTAACTGAGCTGACTGTGCAAATATGTATTCTGGCCCTGGTGCACGCATGGACATGATGCATATGCACAGGACCATGGAAACAGTAATGGGAAGCTGGTGTTTGGACACTGTGCGATCTGCCCTAATTCGCACCTGTGCTCTTAATCTGATCATTCTTCTCATCATCCTCAGTTTCATTGCTCTTGTCTGCTTATACATTATTTACAACAAACTTCATAATACGCAGAGTAGGAACCCACTAACATACACTGCTTTTCATATGCATTCAGAAATTGGTAAGAGAACCAGATAAAACTAACAGATTCAGCCCTGTATTTTGCTAGGAAGAATTTGTTTTCAAATGTTTTAAAGGAAGTCCCAAAACTTGTTGATAACACTTGAAATCTAATGGTTTATAATGAAGAATATATAGTATATTCATCATTCATAAATACTGTCATGACATGTAATGCTATCATGTTGAACCTTCTGGCATGGTAGTGTAACAGCACCCTAGTCTTAGGGGATTCTGCACTGGCTGGTAGACCTGAAACCTAGACTGCACCAGCATGTGGGAAGGGAGGTTCCTAGAACACTTGCTGGTCCCGTATACCACCAGTGTAGAATTGTCCTTTGACTTTTTTTCTTACCAAATTGTTTTCTGGTGTTTTTTCTGTCCTGGTTCTGATAACTAGCTACTTTATGCTCAATCTGCTGGATAACTTTAAGAACTCATTAAACCAAGTGTTGCATGCAAAGTTACTGCTTTGAAAAAGCTCAGGGTTTTGGCTGTGCCTAAAAGCCACTTTGAGCCCAGTTCCATTTTTTATTTTTATTTTTGTGCTGTATTGAAAGGGGATACTAATAATATGACAAATAAATGCAGAGCATTTTTACTGATGACTGGGTGGGAAATGATGCAATAGGCTGACAATTTGAGCTCCAAAAATCTATAGAGGGTTGTGAAAATGGTTTACTGTCAATAGATCAATGGATAATGCCTTTGTACTGAATTTTGGAATGGCATAGATTTTGTTTTTTTGCAATTTATTATGCATAAATAATAAAACTGTTGTTCAGTAGTAAACCTAAAAAGGTTGCAAGCTTTACAACAAATGTGCAACTGTAGGGGCCTTTACTGATTAGAATACTGTATGGTGCTGTATTTTGTCACCCTTCTTCGAGTTGTACCAGGAGAAGCAGAACCTATTGTTTGGCTGAGGAGATTATCAGGACCAAGCATTTGACCTGTGATGCCACCTAGGCTCCCAATGCCACCCATGCTGCCAACACCACTGCTGACTCCTGCCCCAGATACAACTCTTTCTGTAACCACCACATTGTGTGCTCCTGATAATTCAGCAGGAATGCTCAAATTGCCCTGCATAGTGGCAGGCCGAATCACTCTTTCTGTTACAACCACATTTGACCCATCAGCCAAATCAGGAATGCTCATGGTAGGTGGGATTCTTGTATTTGGAGCAATTACCCTTTCTGTGACCACCACATTGGACCCATCAGCCAGATCAGGAATGCTCAAGGTCGGTGGAATTCTTGTATTTGGAGCAATTACCCTTTCTGTGACCACCACATTGGAGCCATCTGGTAGCTCAGGGATATCTATCATGCCATGCAAATCAGTGATTGATGTGGGAGCAAGCACTCTTTCTGTTACCACAACATTGGATGCAGCCATAGGATCAATATTAAGTGTGGGAGGTTTCATTGTTGCACCCGATGTATAAGTCTCAGTCACCACTACATTACCATGGACCATCGGATCAGGTATAGGCTGTGGAGGCTGTACTGCAGAGGTCGCTGAATAAGTATTTTCTGTAACAACCGTTGTGCTTCCCATAGGTACAGGTGCCGGTGAAGATGCATTAACTACAATGGTGGTTCCAGGTGGTGGCAGGTTTATATCGATGTCAGGATTGGGCAGGGTCGATCGAGGCATAGTAG
This sequence comes from Aspidoscelis tigris stejnegeri, assembly GCA_023333525.1. Lineage (NCBI taxonomy): Eukaryota > Metazoa > Chordata > Lepidosauria > Squamata > Teiidae > Aspidoscelis > Aspidoscelis tigris. The sequence goes on from JALMGA010000004.1 coordinate 50,902,664, forward strand.
AATCTGGGAACGGCTCTATTTCAACACCCAAACAGATTTCTGCTAAGGTCTTAAATTTGGGTCCCAGTGTATCCAAATATGTGTCATCTAGATCGTCACCAATGAAACTACAACAGCCAATGGAACCAACAGGTGTCCCTATGCCTTCATTATCATATATCAGGAGACAGTCATTTGCAGGTCTACCTTCGTCTTCATCAGCATAAGCAAATGCTTTCTAAAAATAAAATCAGGAAATGGAATTAGAATTCAGGATTATTAAAATGGAGAGAAAAGTATAGTCTATTAGTAACCTTCTGTTGAAAACTAAGGGGAATATGCTGAAAAAATATCCTTACAATCCTTACGCAGCATCCTTACAATTGTGTTAGGCCTTTGAAATAAACGGCTTTTCATCAGAATGCTGCACATAATGATCTTAAATATGGCTGCAGCCCAGCATTTATCAGACTGTACTAAAGATTAGATCGAGCTATTCAACATTTAATAAAATTTATATTAGAAAATAAAAATAACTTGGGTACCTCTGAAAAGTAACTGTCCAGGAAAGCCATATTCACACCACTTTCTCTATATTCCTTTACTGTGCTTCCAAATGCTTCTTTTCTTCCCATTGTTCCATAGCCTGTTGTTGTTCCATAACCAACGTTTGTTCCATAGCCTCCTTTAACTGCTCCAAGTCCTGTGGTTTCTTCAACTCCCGCACTCACCATCCCCCCATCTCCATATTTAGTGGTGTAGATATCTGGGTATGTAAAATATGAATACTTCAGTATTATTATATGAATTCTAAACATCCTTATGGGTTAAATGATCTGAGATGAATTTGAAACATTTGTAGATACAATTTAATGTATTTTTGATTCTGGCAACTCAAATGACCAGGTTTTGTTGCAAGTCTTGAATAAAATTTGAACGGTTGAAACATTTTGTTGTAACAATGAACAGTTAAAGCATTCTGAGAAAAATATAAAATATTTTGAATGTTTGAGCCATAGGAATTCAATGGGGAAATCAAAACACTTTATTTCCAAACTAACTTCTAGAAACACCAAAGGAAGTTAGTTGGTCTGGCATATTGCATTTTAGCTACCACCCAAATGCTGAAAGAAATGCTTTTAAACAACAACAACAACAAAACCCCCTTTTCCTGAAAAGCCTTAGGAGTTAGTCCCTATTAGCAAGCATTAAATCAGGCCTTCAAAATGATTTTGGAGCAAAACTCCTTGAAATATAGTTATTTTGAGCTCTATATAGGCCCTTGTTCTTAGAGGTCTATTCTGAGAATACCCTAAAAAATGGGCCGGTTGTGCTGAGATGCTGAGATACGAAAAACTTTTGCACATTCACATTAAGTTTTAATTAAAGAGCTCCACTTCAACTATTTTCTGGATTAAACTATTCATAATAGAGATTTGGGTTACACACATTAATTTCTTGGTAGGTCACTGATTTATTTATGCAGTGACTATGCAGGAAGACAGTGGGCTCATTTATGCTTCAGCTGCTGCTGTGAGCTGAATCAAGGGAAAAGGACACTGGAAATCCTGCACTCACGTGAGTGCCCCCTGCTTCAGTATTGAGGCAGAGAGATGCTTAGACCTTGGGGGTGATATGGCCAGTGACCTTATGAAATCAATATCCCCGCCCCTCTAGAGGTTTTATTAGAGATTATCTTATCCCAGGACACCTATAGTCAAGGGTCTCTCCTCTTATCAGCTGGGATGGTATGTTATTTGAACTGAACTTGCATGCACAAATATGAAAAGCTCTCACAAAGTAGTGCCTGTATGCCTGTGCTATTAAGAGAAGAATATGTTGAACTAAACACTTGTGCAATGGGCGCATCAGTGTTTCCTTTGATCATTTTTCTAAAATGCCACCATTTATCATCATAATAAGGTTAAAATGCATCTCCATAGCACTGCAGAGACTGCCTACTCAGTTTAGTGTGTTAATGCAGTTGGTGGCCTGCATTGCTGTTCTGAGGCAGGGGATACCTTGGCATTAAGTGGGATTTCCTGATCTGAGGGCATCTTGACCCCAACCTGGTGAATGACAGCCCCAACTGGTGCCTACAGAGCATAACTGTCAGACAAAGAGGCTGGAAAATGCACAGGTGCGCAGGTTGCAGTACCTATCAGATTGGCCTGGCTTGTGGCTACAGAAGTGGCCTGCTGGGATGGCCAGGCTGCACAGAGCAGGCTCAAACTGCAGCTGGCTTCTACTGCCTTAGTAGAGATGGATCCAACTGCAAAGGAATATTTAAAAGCTGTTCCCTATGTGGAAAAGAGCATCTGCTCTTTCAACCTATGGAACTAATAAAATACGAATTCAACTTGTCACTTAATGGTCACTGTTTATATTTTGTACTTTGTTTTAATTTCAGGCATAGGGTAGAATAAAAATGCAAATAAATACCCAAATACCCAAATAAATAATAAGAAGAGAGCATAAAATTAACATGCAAATTCTGGTAAAGCCTAGTAACCTTAGGCTGCTTTTTAGTGATATTCCAGAGTAAAGATCCTCTGAAACAATTGCTTGTTGTACAGACAGCTGGGCAACAGTGCAAGGAAAGTGTCTGCTTTAGTGTGGGTACTACGCACATAATGATGGTGCAAAATGATCCTCATACATATACAGTGGCCATTTTTGCCTCAGACTCTGCCTTGCACATTTCCACAGGCCATTTCATTCTTCAAGGAACACGCTGCCAAATTTCCAGACAGGTAGGGATTAGAAGTACTCTGGGAAAACCTGCATTGACCCTTGGGTTTTCCTGAAATAGGAAAAAGTGTGATTTCGCCCTTCTATGGTGGGTCTCTATTGGATTCAACCCAAATACATGTGGCAATCCCAACATAGTCATGGCACAATCATGCTTTTTCAGCTCTCTCTGGAAAACAGCTTTAGAGGGCAACTACAAAACAGAATTCTATCTTAAAACCTTTGTCTTCTCCACTGCAAACAATAGTGAAAATTATTATTCATACACATGAAAATTCCTGGGAAAGTTAGCTTTTGTTTACCTGAGGAGTCACCATATTCTCCTCTACTTGCAGCTGTTTTGGTTGGACAAATATTTGAAACATCCTGAAAGACAAACCAACAAGCAAACAAACTGATAAACAACATGCTTTTTGAAAGACCATCCAAATCAATGTGCAAAGTTTGCTTGGATTCAGAAAACTGAAAATACAGGGAACCACAAAATGATATGTGGAACCCTATTTTGCATAAAGGGTATGTGAATAGGTCTACATGGCTAGCAGACAGTGGAATGACAGTCTGTAGATGATCCAGAAGACTGGCTAAAACACTCCATGTGCACTATGCAGAGGTCTACTATGAGATTACACCTCCCATTAGATCACTTTTTCTGCATAGATTGGAGTTTTGGAGCAGGCTATGGTGTGAAAATGGTGCCTCAGTTTGTTCAAAGTATGGACAGTTTGAGCCTATTCACACCCGGAAATTGCAGCAATTTCCCATGATCAATCCAGGAAACCAGTCCGAGCACTTTCCAGAAGTGATTGGATTGCTACTGGACTCAGCCTCCAGATCCTCTTCCAACAAATAAAAATAATAGCATTATCAGGCTATAATCATAATAAAAATAACTGCAAAAACTGTGGCGACAGACAGAGTGAATGGACACCCATCACTTTGTCAGGCTTTCTGAATTGGTGGTGGAAATTTTGCCTCCACCCATAACTACAGCTTTCCTCATCAGGGGTGTGTGCATTTATTGTTCTATTTTATTTTTTTGTTTACATTTTGATCCCGCCCCATACTGGAAGGTCTCTGGGTGGGTAACAACAGATTAAAACAAGATACACATTAAAAACAAGTTACAGATTAAAAACATTTTAAGAAAATTCAACAAATTTAAAACAGTACACTGCATTCCTAAATATATATAAGGAAGGGGCATGGCACACCTCGAGAGGGAGACTATTCCATAGTCTGGGGGCCATTGTTGAAGGCGGTGGGACAACCAGGAGGGCCTCACTGCTAGATCCTAAGGCACCGGCAGGTTGGTATGGGAGAAGGCGTTCCTTTAGATATTTGCACCCCTTACAACAGCCACAGCAATATATTCAGTAGACACATATCACACATTTATGCCATCACCACTGCTGATGCTTCTGTGGCACAGTTTGCTGCAAGTTTGTCTGTCCTTCACTGCACAATCTGATACTAAGGCACTCAGGGTTTGTTCCCATAGGCATTCAAATCCAAATCCAATCCAAATTCGGTATCCAAAGTTCCCATTTAATTTTCTATAAATCTGAACAGAATTCGAATTTGGTATCCAGAGTTCTCATTCAGTTTTTTATTCCCAGATTTTATGAGGACTATCCAGCAAAAATCCAGAGAAAAAAAAGTCCTGAGGAAAACTGGACTTTCCCCCCCTTTGGGAGCTGAGTCTTTTCTTTTTTTCCCCAAATGGGAAAGCTCCAGGACTATTTGGGGTGAAAGTCTAACTTTCTGGCAATGCCTGCAAGATGTGGACGGCATTTCACAGCTGTGAATGTCACCTCCCTCTCTTGCCATGCCCACAATGCTAGAGCTCCAATCAAGAAAAGGCAAAGGTTTGGATTTCCCCTGAATGGGAAAGGGAGGGGGAGAGAGATTTGACTCACAGTTTTGCTTTTAAAGCCTTTTTGCTTGATACATATGTATCCCAATTGTTAGCAGCTAGTCGGAAGGGAGAGTATGAAAAGGGGAAAGTGTGATTGTCCTGTGTGTCTGTTCTTCCCCTCAGCTAATCGACTAGGGCAGGTTTACAGGGCGGACAAAGATTAAAAGGTCCCGTTTCTCCATGGTGGGGATTTGGGCGGTGAGTGGGAACATCAGTATTTGGGTTCAGTCCGGTTTACTGTCAGGTAATGGGAACAGCCCAAAATGCACACTCTGCCCTGTATCCAGATCAAAATAGTCCAACCAGGACTAAAATAGTCCAATCAGGACTAAAAAAGTCAAGTGGGAATGGGCCTCAGATTAGGTGGGTGAAAATGCATAAAATTTCCCTCTGCCTCTGCTCATATCACTTTCTTGTGAACGTGGTGTAAACTGCAGTTATTCTCACTTGTTTTTCTCTGGTCCTTTTTATGTTTTGCAAATTATTTGTGGACTATGCCTTAGGTATAAAAACTGAAGTATGGATTAATAGTGATTTAATATATATTCAGATATAAATATATATATATTATAGCTATAAATGAAGCTATATTGATATAGCTGTCCCTTGTACAGCTCAGTTTTGTATGGCACATATTTGCTTACTTATGGCTTATTAAATGTGTTTTCCCTTGTATAACACTTTTTTTAAAAAAAAAATGCAGTACGGTTTTGCCTGGTAGTATATGATTTATTGCCTTTAATGCCATCCCAGAAACATTCAATATCATGAGTTGTCCTCATGAGTGAGCCCATTTGATCTAGTGGTTCGGGAGCCGAACTCTTATCTGGGAATATCGGGTTTGATTCCATCCTCCTTCATGAAGCCAGCTGGGTGACCTTGGGTGTGTCACATCTCTCTTCTGAGCTCTCATAGATCTACCTACCTTGCATGGTGTCTGTTGTGGGGAGAAGAAGAGAAAGCTTTGTCAGCCACTTTGACTCCCCTTAAATGGGTGAGAAAAGTGGGGTAGAAAAGCCAATTCTTCTTCTTCTGTGGGCTCACATCAGTAGACTGGTTCTCTATGGCTGCTGGGGTTGGGAAATGCTGGCTCTGCACACCAGCATTCTCCCTAGGAAGCATGGCCTCTTGGGGAATGTGCTGGCTTCACAGGCCTTTCACTTGGAATATTCCTGGACACTCCCTCTTTAAAGCAGCATCTGGAGTGGTCCATGCAATGTTTCTGCAGCCTCTGGAAATGGTCCATATCTGGACATGCTATGGAATAGGGGAACTTTCATTTCTCAGGTCCAAAGGTAGGCTACCAGGACAGCCAGCTGTCCTGCAGATAGCTACTGGCATGCCCTTCTTGCTCCATTACTGGTCGGCATGAGCAGGAACATGGGTGCTGTCTATTCCCTAGTTTTACACCATTGGTAATTGGTTGCATAATTCAGCTTTGCACAACACAATGATTTCTTAGAACTAAACCATAGTGTTACACATGGGATGATTGTATCTCCATCCAGGTATAGCTATATATTTATTTGCAAATTTGTGTACTAACCCGGTCTTCAGGCTGTGCTCCCTCAATGCCCCATGAATGAATAGCTCCTTCATTGCATTCAGGTACAGGCTCAAATCCTGCACCAACTCCACCAGTGGGGCCAGATCCACAATAGCCACAACAACCACTCTGAGACATCAGAATTGGAACCACTGAGGGGAAAAAAAAGATAATGCAAATTTTAAACAGCAATTTAAATATTTGTCCTTGAATATAAACTGTATACATATCTGAACTGGCAGTGAAAAAAGGCTACCCTGAGTAACATTAAAATTTCAAAACTGGGACAATCTCTGACTATTTTTAGTGCTTTTGATGTAACAATAATAAGCACTATGTGCAGCACGCGTATTACTATTGTTGTTGCTGTCATTGTCTACAGGAATAGGCAAGGCTAAGGCAAGGGTCCAAGGCTACTAGATACAAGGCTACTTGGTAGAAACAGATATCAGCTACCATCAGCTTCCTTGACTATTACTAAACAACATTTCTGGTCAGAGGTAGGGATGTGCACAAATGTTCAAAAATTCAATTATTCAATTCAAATCCAATGAATGTTGACATTCGAACTCAAATCGGATTTTGGAAAATCCAGTACCGATTTTCAAATAATTTGAATGTGTAGATTTGTATCTGTCATATACGAATCTGGGCAAAAATTATATGTACCTTGCACTTAAAATATGGGATTAAAACGGGATGCATACAGGATAATATGGGATGCGTACAGATATGTATAACAGATACGAATGTTATTGACATGCGTATCTTTAAATGCGAATCTAACATTTGAATGTATGGATTTGAATGTTACAGATTCAAATAGGATTTTATGACATTCGGATCTTAAATATCCGAATTGAATTGGATTTTTTGACATTCGAATATACTCGGATTCGAATGTCAAAAATACATTAGTGCACATCCCTAGTCAGAGATGTATCTCTGGAGTTGCAGATACAATCCAGTATCCTAAACATCCTGGATATAAAGTATTCTAGGGCATTTTGAAATAAGAAAGGCATAGTCAACATTCACACCAGGTGTCAATATTACAGAATTCTGTGAGATTCTGTTCAAGATTACAATGCAAGTAACTTGTCAAGGCATTGATTTGCCAGATATTTGTTTCGATTATAAATCAAGTCTTTGCTTGTTATTAAGCAATGTGAATTCCTGTGTGAAGCAAAGATGTGGCCGCCTAATCTCAGTACAGCAGGGAACATACATAATCAGACACCTGCTGAATCCAAGGTCTTCCAGCATAGACCCAACAGGAAGTTGATGTGGAAAATCACTGACTCTTGGACCATGGAAGTTTTCCATTGTATTTGGTCATGTCAAATATGCAGTCTGCATCCTGCTGCACACAGACATAAAAATGATTTTACCTCCACTTTCGTGGCTGTTCTCTCTTAAGACTGCCTACTGCTAGGATGCAGTGATGGTTACCTAAACCAAGCATATTCTTTCTGCAATGAGTAACCAGTTTATATTTCTGGATAGTTATAAGTCTGTATAACAACTTTACTTTCGTATATCCATGCACCAATGTATCCATACAAGTATGTAGTATTATTACTTGTCTAATTCCTTAATAAACAAGGATCTTACAAGGACTGCAAATATTACTTTATTCTTCCCAGTGTGCTGACAGAGGGAAACCACGCACACTGCACTATTTCTGTTACTCTGCTGCCTTATCTGACCTATGAATCATGTTCAGTTAAAAGGGCAGACAAGATGACAATAAAATATCATTAACATAACTGTGCATCATCGGCACAAACTGGGTGGGAATTTCAACCATTTCACTCTAATTGGCCTCAACAATCCAGCTGATTTTAACAACACTTGCATTAGTGGGAGGCATTTATCATTCTGATCGTATAGCAAAATTTTGAAAAAGGATGCTCTTGTTATAGTTATGTAACAAAGAATTCAAAAACAGAAATAATTAATCAGGTGTAGTGGAATACTTACACACAAAAATTAATCCTCCAAGAAACATCAGGCCAATTGCAGCAGCACTAAGTCCCATTTCTCCACCTTGCCTTGGGTAATAGGGGCCAATACCACCAGAGTCATAACCAGCATGGCTACCGTCAATTGGGCCATAATCACCATAGTTAGTACCTCCACCAGTGCCACCACCACCAGTGCCACCACCACCAGTGCTGCCACCACCAATTCCGCCACCACCAATGCTGCCACCATCAATGCCACCACCACCAGTTCCGCTGCCACCAGTTCCGCCACCACCAATTCCGCTGCCACCAGTGCCACCGCCACCAATGACGCCGCCACCAAAGCCACCAGTGCCAGTGCCTGTTCCTCCTGCTCCTTCTCCCTTTATACCACCTCCGCCGCCAGCACCTCCTCCACCTGCTCCTCCTCCACCAGCGCCTCCCCCACCAGCGCCTCCCCCACCAGCACCTCCCCCACCAGCACCTCCTCCACCAGCGCCTCCTCCAATAACACCTCCTGAGGAAGCCCCACCACCAATAACAGTCACAGTGACTCTTCGCGTAGCAGAATTGACACAGATCCCATTCCGATCACAATGGCAGGCTTGCAAAGGGATGACCAGTGGCCTGTCACAACTTCTGCCACCATTATCAATGACTTTTACTTGTACTTCTGAAATGGTGAATTCAATGTTCTGGCTGAACACTGCAGCTGATGTTTCTATGGGGAGAGAAAACAGAAGAAGTGAAAAAGTTCAAAATTCTGTTTTGCAATCTCTTTTGTTAGAATAAACCCCTCATCAGATTGGCTAGTGGATGCAGAAGTAACCAAGTGCTGAGGTGCCAGGCTTTTTACATTGAATTGCTGCTGGAACAGTGCCACATGGCACTTTATGCCCACACGGTATGCTTTGTGGTTCTAAATAGGTCCAACTGTTACTGTGCTGATATAGGATATCTTATAGATGCCCAGACTGGCAGAACAAGGAGGAAGCAATGGAGAAGTGATGGAAAAATTCTAATACTCTCCCTCTCCTATTAGTCCCATGTGTCCATGATGAAACACGAATATCAGGCACACATGATCCATGTGTTGTGTGAGCATATGCCTGTCACTTTTAAAAGGCCACCTGAAAAGAACATTAATTTAGTTGTCTATAATTAAAGAAGCAAATTGTTGTCCTAGCAAGGAGACTGGGCTCCTTAGAAGAGGAACCTAGGATACATTTAATCTGTATAGCTCATATGGTTGCAATAAGCAGTTTATTTCTTCCAACACTTGCTAATGTTCTGCTTTCTTGACTGATAAAGAGAGCAAGATAATTAGCAATGTTTTATAACAACCGCGTGGCTGGGCTCATTTCTTGTCTTGTACAATTGCTGGAAATATAGAAATTCAATCTAGAAATTATGGCCAAGTCAAGGAAGCTACTTTTCTTTTTCTCTGTCTTGTATATGTCCAAACCCAAACTCTCTTCTCAAAATAAAGTTGACTGTGTGCAAACAGATGCCCACGCTTACATTTCTGTCCTATTCAAAATCCTAAGATCCTAGGGTGGATTACAATAAAATTAATTTAAAAATAATGTGATTCAAAGTGGAGTCATTAAAAATGACAGATATCTGATTTTTAAAGGAGAGGGCAAGCTACTTATTCATTCAAAGGCTACGGTAACTAGATGTGTCTTGCTATGCCTCTAAATGTGTACGGTGATGAGGCTACATGAACCAAAGGCTGAGTCTCCATTTTAAAACGGAGGTGACTTCTTCCAGGGCATGTTTGAAATGATGCCAGCTCATCTCAACTTTTAAACCTTAAGGCTTTAATTGAAACAATGCTCCAAAGTTCCTCTCTTGAAGGGAGCAGAATCATGCCGTCAGAAAAATGGTGCCGTGGATAGTGATTGTGTCTAGTATTAAGGCAGCATAACTAATGGGAGACACCAACTGCCACTGCAAATGGAGACGTAGTGGCAAAAGGTCAGGTAAGTGAAGATGTGCCTTGTGAATGGAAGGTATAGTCAGGAAGTTGTTGAAAGACAAACCTTTAGGAAGGTAAGCAATAATTAATCTGTTAAAGAGTGATATCTGCCTTCACATTTACTCACCATTCACTATTCTGATGTTCCATGAACTTCCTGGCGACTGTGCCACTATGGTAAATTTGAAAGGTTGTCCATTTGGAGGACCATCTAGATCTTGAGCTGTGATTACTGCTGATGGATTGTCCGTGCACACTCTTCTGATTTCATCTGTTACTATGGGGCAGTTATCATTGATATCTTGGATAGTAAGCACAATGGTTCCAGTGGCTGTTGTGTAAGGTCTTTCTAAAAAATATAGGTAACAGTGTGAGGGTGGAACAATATACTTGCTACATAAATAGCAAATCAGCATATTCAGCAAAAAAGAAGTTGAACAAATTTGGGTGTATTCAGGCATGGACATTATGCACAAATTTTAGCCAGATTTTAGGAAAATTTACAGTGTTTTTGATAACATTCTCTTATTTTGCTCAGTTTCTGCTAAATTAATGCTTTTTCTCTCTCTGCAGCACAGTGCAGTCCTATAATCTGTTTATTGCAGAAATTCAATTTTCTGGAATGGTATTTGTGCAGTTTAGTGCAAAAATAACTAAGGAGCAGGTATTTGGTGAACAAAGCTTGCACATGTTTATCTCAGAGAACGTCCGAGGAGACTTAGGGTGTTTTCACACTAGCTGCAGAAACCGTTTTAACACACACACACCCAAGCCAGATTAAAAACACTTACCTTAAGCAGCTTCCGCATTGGAGCCCTCTTCTGTGACTCTTTGTGGAGGCTGCTTCCGCATTTCAGTGTGCAAGACCGGTTTTTAAAACCTGTTTTGCTGCTGAAATATGGATTAAATGTAAGACCTGAAAAATCAGGTCTTACATCCGTCTCTTCACCTGGATGTGTGCAGAAGCCTGCCATGTTGGGAAGGGCAGAAGCAGGACTGCCTGCTTTCAAAGCCCTTTCCCCACACGCCAGGTGCCTTCGGAAGCACACAGTGACTGGCAGCTGCATGCTCCAGTTCCACGAGCCAGAGGACTTTTGGAATGGGTGCTGATGAGTCCGCACAGCACCCACTCCATCCATCCTCCAGAATCCATCCTCTCTGAGGGCCCTTCAGATCTGTCACTATTTGTGAGGGATCAGGGGGAGGACGGATCGCTGAAAAACAGATCTTTTTAGATCTGTTTTTTGGCAGCCAATGTGGAAGCACCCTTAGAACTGCTAAATGAAAGGATCTTTTTGAAGTTTTCTGCTCCATTATTTTAGGCTGGTTCCAGATACTGGTCAAGCATCTCAGTAAGAAGTGATAATCTGCAGTAAAGCCCCTCACTTGTTGGCTCGGCAGCCTGGGGGGCAGTGCTGTCTGTTCACAAATCCGGGCAAAATACTTAGAAGTGCACGATTGCTGTTTTTTTGGCCCTTGCTGTAGCTGTGTTTAGGATGGCAGCTGTGTCCACACGGTAAGTTATAGGACTATTTTCGGAAATTCCACAATCAGAGTTGGGTTTCCTCAAAATGGGTTTCAGTTAGATTTCAGAAGGGTACAGCAGGGCTATGTTGTAGTTGCCACAGATGTGTGTGTCTATCCCACCATAGCTCTAACATAATAGTACTATATATCCCCCATTTAGATAGAGCCTTAATTAATACAGTGGTCATGCACTTGCTTGCTTTTTTAAAATAATATTAATAATTTAAAAAATCTGATAAACATACTATGCCGTCCAGTGCTCCTGTACAATTTCTATAATTTTAGGTTTATCCTCATTAAAGTATTGATGGGAGAAACTCTGCTAAGAAAGGTGCCATCATCATCATCATCATTACTACCATGACCATGACCATGACCATGACCACCACCACCACTATATACTGTATTCTAGTACAATAGAAATAGAATTTGCAATTTTGAAGTACTGGTATGTTTTATTATAATATATTTTACACTGCCCAAAGTCAGAGAAATCAGGTTTTGCAAATGGTGTTTCTGGATGTACCCACAGCCACCCAACCACTAACGCTAAAGACTAGGGATACTGCACTCTTTTAAAAACACAATGTATTTATTTTAGGTATTCTTTTTTTGCTAAGCAGAAAAGCATCACTGTCTCTTAATAGTATTGGATAATAATTGTAGATGTCTCATGAATTAAAAACAAAAACTATAAAATTGTATATGAAATTGTATGTTTGTAAGAGTATGAAATTGAGCTATTTGTCTTACCTCTGGTTATTGCTAAAATTTCTGCTGAATAGACCCCATTGACTACATAGATTGACTCTCGATCAATAACTTTGCTAAAAGTGATGTCTCCAGTTGTTGGGTTGACTCGAAACCAGGCAGCTGGATCACGTCCCATCTCGTACCTGTTTTTGTATAAGAGAAACACTTAGATTTCATTATAAAATGCATAAACACCCTGGATGTTGCAGGACTTTGCTAGTGCAAAATTCCCCACTTTGTTTTCTTGATAATTCTAATATGAAAATTATACTTTTTTTTTTTGCTATTCAATAAGATAAGATTTAAGTTATAAGTTGGAACAAAATATTTTTACTGCATTATAGAAATATAGCTTTTTTTATCCATCATGCAGGATGAGCAATAGTAGCTATGTGAAAAGTTCACATAGTAGCTGTGTGAAAAGTTCACATACAACCTTATTGCCCCACTGGAAAAGGGAGAACACTCAATCCTCTGCCCCCCTCCTGTTCTCGGCTGACAGGAAAGAGATTTGGCTTTAAAACTCAAGCCTTTTTCCTGTCAGCCAAGATGGTAAAGTCCAGGACTGTCCCCATGTGCAGGCTCGGCTCATACCAAATTGCCCAAACCATGCCCAGACTTGTTTTTCTGGGTATCAAATTTGGTCTGGGTTTGGGCAATTTGGCCCGCACAAATCAGGCCAAATCTAAAACGCATGGGGACAGCCCTCACCAAACCCGATTTTGGTACCGGAGCAAACATATATGGGGATGCGCCCAAAGTCCAGGTGGTTCAGAATGGGGCACTGTGAGCGCTTAAACTCAATCTCAAGGCTCAGTTCTCTCCTGGAGGAGATGGTGCAGCTTAGAATTGCACTCTCTCACACAGTATTTCATATATGCCATAAATAGTCAAGGAATAAATGATCTGGCGGGCAGAGTGACCCTTGTGTGATATATATGGATAATTCATGATATAACCTGTGCAAAGCTAATCCTTAAATTAGTATTTGAATTTTATAGATCTTAAAGCTCAAACTATCAGTACAGTTAGGTTGGTGCCATACTAGATTCTTATGCAGCGATGGCCAGCAAAACTGGGGGTTTGGTGGCATGGTGCTTGGACTAGCACATTTGAGCACTTTGATCATGTTGAAGGGGACTCTGACACATTGTGGAAAGAGCCTTATTGATTGCTTCTCCTCCTTTTCCTCACTATCTCAGGGGTTCTGGTTCACTTGCCAGACCTGATATTTTGTTTTGGTCTTTTTCTTTCTATGATCAAGTAAGAATATGTTGATTGAGCTAGAAGAAAGATCCTATGAAAATGAAAGTTTTCTTACCGAACGTTAGTGGCTATTCTTCCAGTATCCTGATCAATGGCTTGGAAAGTTCCGACCTTATAAGTAAGTATTGTTTCACTTGTTAAGCTTTCAGATGCAGTAACTTGCAATGAAGATGGGTTAAACATTGGTCCTTCTGGTACATTGGTCACTGTTACTGTAATTGGAGTACCAAAACTTTGATACTGAGAAGCCACTGAACTATGGAAAGCCGCTATATTCCGTACACCAATACTCAGAGACAGGGTTGAAGCTTGTTCATAATCAAGTGGCTAAAAGAAAGAATCAGAATGAGTTTCAACATCCCACATTGCCAGTCATCCATACTGGAAAATTCAAATTGCATGGTTATTTTAGTGGTTGTTATTTAAAAGTCCTGTACAAAGTATTGCGTATGAAAATAAAACATTTCTTGTCCAAATAATGCTTTTGCAAAGGAAAAGTTGAAATGAAGGAAGACAGCATAAAAATGTACAGAGATGTCTTCACCCAGTTTGCATAATGTTCATTATCTTTCATAGGCTAGTTACCAGGTAGAAAGCGATCTCCAAATGGGTACAAGACAGAGTTAATGCACAGAATACACAAAAAGGCCGAGGAACAGTTTTATCTATCATGAAATATGCAAATAAAGTATTTAAACCAGTATAGCTAAAAGAAGACCTCCACTCATGCTTTATAAATCTTCCAGGAAGACCCTCTTAACTGTGATACCATCTTCAGAGGTTAAAGAGCTGAAGATGTGTGAGGGTGCCTCCTTGGTGGTAGCCCACAGATTGTGGAACAGCCTAGGGATGTGTACAAATATTCAAAAATCCGAATATTCGAAAATCCAATTTGAAAATCTGACATTCAAATTCAAATCAGATTTCAAAAATCCGGATGTTCGAATTCGGATTCCAATATGGAATTTTGAAAATCTGATATGGACTTTTGAATGATTTGACTGAATTTGTCTCCGCATACTGCATCTGCATATTGGATCTATTTGCGCTTATAATACGTGATGCAGAAGTGATGCAAACAAACTGATTTGAAAATTGGATATGAATGTTCCCAACATTTGTATCATTCAATTCGAATCAGATTTTCAAAAATGTGGATCCGGATAATCCGGATTCAAATTGGATTTTTGAAAATCCAGATTTTCAAATTTCAATTTGAATTGAATATTTGAATATTCAATTCGAATTGAATTCGAATGCAAAAAATTCATTCATGCACATCTCTAGAACAGTCTTCCCTTGTCAGGCATATCAATTGTATATGTTTAAACATTATGGGAAGACACACTTCTTTACCTAATTCATTGCTTAAATTGAGAAGTCTATCCTTTCCTCCTGGCTGCCTGTAAATTTAAATCTAATATATTTTAATTTTTGATTTTAATTTGATTTAGCTTTTTTTTAAAGATACTGAAAACATGTTTTAAATTCATACCTTTACAATCCTCAGGATACCTTCATTAGTGGCTCGGTCTAATACAATTTCAAAGTTGTTGTTCTCATTTCCAGAGATAAAATAAAAGTCGGCAAACCAGTTATCTGTAAACTCTTGATCTGCATCATAAACCTGTATTCTTAGCACATCTTTATTGAATACATTTTCTTCAATGGTTATTGAATACTGGGGAGGGAAAAGAGTTGTGGTTATGAGACATATAGGGTTTTCCTCTCACCATCTCAAAAGAAACTTTGAAAAAGATTGTCACAACTTATTTTTTCTATGAGCATTAAAGATCTGTTTTATATCATTTGGCAATAGTTCATTTCGTTTAAAATGAATTTTTATAACACACTTTGTCATCAAATAACATAGAATATATCCCAAAAATAAGAGCTAAAAAGAAAGGAAATAAAATATCAGAAAATGATTAAAAATAGAAGAAACTACAAAAGGCCTGGTGAAAAAGTATGTTTCCACCAGACACCAAAAAGTACTGTGGGGTGAGGTTTGGAACGTGGCAGTTAGGAGTGTTTGGAAGGTTACTTATATAGTTGTGAGTGAAATGACCATAGAAAGCTGAGGAGAAGTATAAGACAAGGGAGGAACTGCTTTTGCAGCCATGTGCTTTAGCTGAGGAAAGCTGTAATCTGAAATACACTGAAGACAATTAAAAAAAAACACCTTCAATAAAGAAACCATCCACCCATTTTTCTTATTGTTCACTTTTATTTCCCCCAGAAGACCCATGTAGCCTGCATCTACTCAGGCTGACAATAGGCCAGGTTGTGCAGTGTGGGGTATACAGATGCTTTAGTTTCATTTGGCTCCATAGGGCTGTCAGAGAACAGAGTACTTTGGTGATGTTTTTGCAGGAAAAATTGCCTCCTTAGCCCTGTGCAGATGTTGGGAGTGGGGATTGAGGAGGCAACTTGAGGGATGATAATTTTGATAGGATTCACTGCACCAGGTTTGAAAATGGCCATCTTCTGACCACATTTCTGGTTCATCTCCTCTAGGCTCTTCACTTCTGCAAGTGAAATACTGACAGTAGCAGGTTTAGGGGCTACACCTTGGACATTAGTCTGAGGCTCTCTCATTCCTCCTCAGATCCCTTGCCTGTCTTTCCAGATCCAGTCCCTAATTGGGGCCATGTGGATAGTACTGTAGACTAGCTTGCTCACTCCAGTTTTCAGAACAATACATTATTCTGCACCATTAAATATTATTTTCAGTGAAACGATGATGAAACTTTGAACTTATGTTATTTTCATTTCTTTGAAAAGAGAAACTGGACTTACAACATAGAGTGCTTCTGTTTCTACTGAAATCTATTAAAATATGGCATTTCTTTAATGACACTTATATCAGTGCCTGTCCCCACAAAGCTCTTTCAACATTTGCAACTGACTGCTGCTGATATTGCTTACCGAACTCTGTGAAAGTGTTGGGAAGTTATCATTTACATCTTCAACTTTAACTTCACACAAACATTCAGATGATATTCCATCAGCACCTCCATCCCTGTCTGTGGCTCTCACAATTAACTGATAGGCACCATGCTCCTAAATCAGAGTTAGAGAAGAATAAGAAAGGGTAATAAATCAGAAAACCATACAAATATTTAAAAGATCACATTTCTATAAAACAGTTCAGTGTGCTTTATCTTATGGTTCACATTTTAAATAGATTTTCCCTCACTGTAGTGCAACAGGATTTTTTTCAGCCAAGTTTCATTCTGCTATTGACAAAATCTGCTAGATAGCTCATTCATGATTTAAAATTTATGGCACATTTCCCCTTCTTTCTAATTACTTTGAAATGACAATTTAAATCTGCAACTGAGGCTCAAAGAAAAGCATGTTTCCCAGGTTCACAAAGGTCGTTCAAACCAAGGCACTTTGCTACCATAGCTAAAGACAAGACGGTGTCCTTAGAATTTCTGTGTGCAGAGGATCACTTGGATGGCAGTTAACTCATATTACAACTCTGATGATGTGGCATCATCTTCTATTACATCTGAAGCAGTAAGATGAGCTTAGTGTGATTGGCACAAGCCATATAACATACATAGGTCTGTTTTCCATTAGACTGGGGCTGATGTCTCCAAATGGGAAAAGGCAATGCAGTATATAAAAAGGATCTTATCAGTGAATCCCAGCATAGAATTGTATACCTTCACTTCTGGTGAGGTGCACAGAAAGTTGTCTTGGTAGGAACTTCTGAAAGCCAACCAAAGGCCTGTTTGCACTTGGCTTCATTCTGGACTATATCCTGGAATAGAGTTCTGCTGTCCGTATGCTGCAGTAGGCCTCAGGTGAGGCCTGCCAGATTCTGCAGTAGCATGTGGACAACAGACCCTGATCCTGAAATATATTCCAGAATATGGCCAAATGTGAACAGGCTTCAAGAGCCTGACATCTTTCTTTCCTTGGTTTATTTGTTTGTGCTTGTTGGCATCTGGAACTTCCTAGCAACGGGACTTCATATGCCCCTCATGACATGTAAAAGTATTTGGGACCATCACAGGAAACCCGGCACTACTTGCAATGAATTATCTTTGTATTGCAAATGGCATTGCATTGGGAAGGCAATCCAAACACAATGTTGGGGCAATGTGAGATTTCTTTTATGCCTGAAGGCAGCCTGGAATAGCTGAGTAGAGGAAGATGATTAAAATAAATATTCAGGCTGGGACTGCAGTTGTTGGCCCTCTCATTTGCTGCTTGAAACTTCATATTGCATAAAGAGTGGGCCAGCCCTGACATAAAGAAGAGTAGCTGTTCCAAGAAAATAGCAGAGGTGTGCATGCTTTTACCTCTCTATCAAGGAAATTTGCGATGTGGAGTTCTCCAGACTGTTTGTTCAAAATAAACTTTGATGGGCCTGCAGGAGTTTGACTAATAATCTTGTATGCAATTTTGGAATTCAAGTTATTTGGCTCATCTGCATCTGTTGCAGTTATTTTCATCACCAGTGTGCCTAGAGAAAAAGAAAGAACAGTGATGAAAGAGTCATCATGAAAGAATCAAGAACTGTGCTTCAGTGTATTTAGCTGAGGCCTGTGAATTAGGATCATAGGGCAGTGATCTGCCTTTTGACCTACAGACTATGTCTCCACTTACTATGATAGGGCACCCTTGTGATTCTGAGAAGGTGCCTTCTCCTGCCCTCTCTCCATTTTTGGTGGCAGCAAGTGCCTTCAAAGTGGTCATGTGGGCTGTTTTCCAGCACGATCACTTGTAAACCTCTATGGCAGAGTGGTTTCTTCCCTTCTTGAATGGACATGATTAAAAAAATAGCACTTTCTTGCTGAAAAAAATGGAGATTAGGAGGATTCTGTGGATGAGGGGCCTCTCCCCTTCTGCCCTCGATTGAAAGTAGAGCAATAGAATAGCCCTGGAAGAACATAACCTGGTTTGGGAGGCTTTTCACTGAAGTCTTACTTCTTCTCTTGTGTTTTGTGGCTCTGATCTGCAGTCTGTTGCTGAGTTTATTAAAAGCACTGTGATCATAGGCTTTTTATGACTTCTTTGTCTTCAGTTGGTATCAGTGGGGTCGGAATAGCGCAACCCATTGATCCTGACCACAGAACAGCATTGGTGGGATTGACGATGGACACAGAGTCATCCAAGGCTAGCCTCAGGGGGCTGCATTTTGGAGCACAATATGCCATGCCACCAAAAACCCTCCCTTGTAGTCCTGAACATAGAGGCATCCCTCTGCACAGCATGCCCCCTCATTTGGGATTAGGGCCCCTGGTCCCTAATCATGACTACTGGTATTCCCAGTCAGGAGCCTCTTGACTGGGATTACATTCCATCAAAAGAAGACAGAGTGTTTCAGCTGGGGATGCTGCTTCATAGATCCATAATATTACTATGCAGATTTATGCAGTCTACAACCTTTCTACATGAGTCCTTAATCCTGATCATGGGCCTAAGTGTGTAGATTCTTTAATCCAGCCCTGCTAACAATACATTTTTTGAAAGATCAGATAGATTTCAGTCTCTGATCATTTGTTTGTCATAAAGAGACTGTGCCATGAGGCCAACTTGCGCTTGGCCTATTAGTTTGCAAAAGGCAGGTGCATCTGCACTTGCAGGAGACATTTATAACCTAGAAACTCCCCCTGTCTGCCCAGATGTTCAACCATTGCAACCTAGCTGGGGTGCATGAATCATTCAGCACAAGCAACCTAACCCTAACGAAGCACAACCGAAAGCTTACCTTTTGCATCCACTCTGTGACCACTTGCACCATTTCAGCTATGAGGTACCACACATAGTGCCAGTGCATACGCAGTCATGTAGGCCACCACAATAAAAATAATGGTGCCCTGATGGCAGTTGGAGAAGCATTCAGCACAAGGTAAGTTTCCAGAGACTTGGGGGTTAGGCTATCACGTACCAGCATTCCCTGGTCTGAATGTTCTGCATGTTTCCCA
The DNA here is from genome assembly GCA_023333525.1 of Aspidoscelis tigris stejnegeri. Classification (NCBI taxonomy): domain Eukaryota; kingdom Metazoa; phylum Chordata; class Lepidosauria; order Squamata; family Teiidae; genus Aspidoscelis; species Aspidoscelis tigris. The sequence continues at coordinate 50,922,297 of JALMGA010000004.1, forward strand.
TCCAATGGATGGCAAGGCAAGTGCCAAAATGCCCCATGCTTGTGGAAGGAAAAAAACACCCTAGTTTTTGAAAATCTGGAATGGGGAACATATAGAAAATTGATTCATACTGAAATAGGTCTTTTTTCATCTAGATCAAGGCATTTTACATAAAATGGGTTTTATTTTTGGACTTACACTTCTGGACTAAATACATTTTTAAGGAAAGAAAATTGGGGCTCCCTGTACTTACCTTAATTCTGGATTACAGTCCCCCATAGTTCTCTTTGGGGCCTTTTGTGAAGCCTTGCTCCCTACTGTAGTGCTTCAGCCTTAAACCAGATTAATGGCCTATGCAGAAAGGGCCTAAGAGAATCAAATGTATTTCAGGATATATCCGCACATCTGATATTAGTCTATCTGGCTGTATCCTGAAATCTCTTACTTATTTTGCTATATTTGGATAGTCTGCCATAAAAAAATGATTGGACAAACATGTTTATATTGGACATAATTATGTTTCAGGTAGCCTAGGCAAAAATCCTACTGAGCCTAATGAAGTTTACTTCCATGCACTGGGTGAAAGTTTAGCTTTTTAATCTCTTGCTTAAATAAATGGAACAAAAAAGTAGAGCTTGTTTGTCTACGCCTTTTATGATTCCAGAGAAGAGCTGATCAAATTTAATGTATATTTACTGTTAGAAACAACTGGGTACCAGTAGTGGATATATTGTGGTTTGAGAAGTACTTACTCTCCATGCTGCTTTCTATAATTGATCCTGAAAATACAGTTGATGTAAATATTGGTGGATTGTCATTTATATCCAAAACTCGAACTCGAAGCTCAAGTGGTGTTTCCACTGATTGCCCAGTCATAGCATTTATAGCAAAGCAGTTTATCTGGATTAAGATAGTTTAAAAATTTCAAATAGATTATAAATGACCCAAGATAGTAAAACAATTTTTGCACTAACACCCATTTTATTTATTTATGACCCATATCCCCCCCACCCAAAAAAAGCCTAACCTGTGTGAATGGCTGAATTACCTGATTTTGGGTGTTTTCCCACTGTCACTAGAAGCACCCATTAAGAACCCATTAATGGGTACAAAAATGCCATTTCATACCCATTAATGGGCACTTAATGGGTACTTTTAGTGACAGTGGAAAAACACCCTTTGTCTCCCTTATCTAACCATTTTAAATACTTAGCTTTTGACTGTTTTAAACTTGTTTTAAAACATGTTGTAAACCACTTTGACATGTAGTATGTAAATGGTATGTAAATATCAAAATGAACGAGTTAATAAAGCACTACAGGAAAAACATGTTATTATAAAGTTTATAGTATTCACTCTTGCCTTAAAATAATAGGATAACTATTATTTATTTAAAAGGCTTTAACAAGAGATTTACATACCTACATACAAAACAAACAAAGAAACAAATAAAAACTGGCATGAATACTTTTTTCAAATTAGCCTAATTAGAACTTTGTTTCTTGGCCTGGAATTGCTTGAGAAAGACAGGATAGAAATTTTATAAAGACTATCAGAGGGAAGAAAGATAGAAAACGAAAACAGCACATGGTCAAAAGTTCTGCCAAAAAGGAATTTTGTGGGGAAAAAAGTAGCTAACAATACGTACTACAAAGATTGGAGTCTCCTCTCGATCAACTATCTTTGTTATATTAATTTCACCAGTCTTCTGATTAATGACAAATATTCCAAAGGGATGCTGGTCAATTCCTACTCCAGATATTTTATATATAATTTGTTGAGTTTCTTCACAATCGGATCGAATCTACAAATCAAATCAAAACAAATGTTATTTTCTGTTACTGGGATGATTTTCTCAACATTAACTAGTTCCTTATTGATTTTTTAATTTCTTTTTAAAATTTATCTTACTCATTTTACAATATTATTTTACAGCAATAAAATTAATGAAAATTTCAAAATAATACATTACAATCCAATGATAAACACACTAGCCCATCCACAGCACATCTTTTTAGAAAAAAGACACTTGAGGATTATGAAATAGGGGTTTTAAGTGCAGCCATACGTAATCCAGCTAGTAGAGCTTGATTTTAACAGTTCGATATTAAAAGGATGATTCAAACAGTTACAGAAAGATTTGTAGTCAGTGGCCGCTTGTACAACAGGACAAGTAGAGGAGAACAGGAAACCATATGCTCTGGAAACTTGCTGTATTGGCAGAAACAGGAACTATCTAACACCCTTAGAAAAGAGGAACTGCAGCATTGTCCATGGGTATAGTACGGAGATTTCCGATAATCTGGTGAAACTGGGGTTTTTGGGGGTGGGCTTTCCACACCACTATATAACACTTGGCTTGTGCTATGTAACCTCAAGAAGGAACTTACCTCCTGCATGCAGTGTATTATCTGTCATTAATAAAGTGGAGATTTGCTTTGATGCTGAAAGGTGGTCAGAAATTTCTTTGACGCACTTTGTAAATATGGTTAAATTAATTTATTAGTCATATCATATATATTCCACATTTATTACTTTCTTATTTTGGTTGTACACTGTATCTTTTGCCTTGGCTTACTTATGTAACACAAAAATAGATTATTTCCTCGACTGGGCTTTATAGACACTCCTAATCTTTTATTATTATGGCACTTTTTCATTATTATTTCTTCAAACCATAGTTCCTATAAAGTAGAAGCATGATTTTGAGTTTGTGGAACTTAATGTGAGGGAGAAGGTTTGTGTCTATATTCCTAAACTGTAGTGCACTGAACATTCTTACATTCTGTATTTCACTCTTGTTTTTTAAATGAAAAGGAATTAATAAAAAGAGATACCCAAAACAGAAGCTATAACCTGAAAGTAGGATCAAAGTTCTCAAAGTGGAACATAAGGATAAAGAAGGAGGTAAAGACAGTATGAAAGACACTGTGATCTGCAATAGTAGAGTCTGTATGAGTAAGCCACATGCTTTCTGTTTCACAGGAAGAATCTGCATGGTCCTATGGGAGTACATAAAAGTATTCCTGCTGGATCATGCCACAGCCAGTCTAGTCCAGTATCTTGTTTCACACAATGGCTGACCAACTGCTTCTGGACCTTCTCAAGCAGAGGACAAAAGCAAACTTCACCTGCACCTGACTTCCTGAAAATGGCCTCGAGCTGCAGTACCTAGGTTTTTGAGGGTTCTCGTAGCCTTTGAGATATGTGTCCTCCATGAATTTCTCTAACCTTTCTTAAAACTCTTCAGCTACTTCTCCTTGTCTGTCCTAACTTCCCCACCCATCAGCTTCATAGGGTGTCCTTGGTTTTAATGTTGTACAATGGAGAAAATATTTTTCTCTACCCACCTTTTACCCATGCTACCATTTGAGATCAATGGACTTTGGCTGATCTCACACATACCTGGCCACCATCTTGTCAGAAGTCTTTTTCTTACAGTGCAGCCCTGCTGCTGCCACCATATAAACTTTCCTATGGCACTTGCCAGCAATCTGATCAGTTCTGTTTTTTTTTTTTAACTCACAGAAAACAGCTTATCTTTGGACCAGCAGCAAGCAGAAATATCAATGGTGTTGACATTTGTGTGGCTGTGAGTGGTGCTTGCACGCACATGCAATCAGCATACCTTCTGCTTTAAGGGCCAGAGTCAGCACTCCAGCCCTAAAAGTGGCAGGATCCTCAATGGATTGGACTTGTGTTTGCTACTAGTGAGCAGCAGCCGCTGCTCGATTGGGATGATGCAGATGTTTCTTAGCAATGTACAAATACTTGCAACTTACCTTGGCAATTGGATTTCTCTTTGAATTATCTTCTCCTTCTCTACAAGCTGCTGCAAATTTGATCCATTCTCGTTTCTGTCTTCTAAAAGATTTCCATTTATCTACCCCTTTTCCATTCCATTCCTTCACCTTGAAAGAAAAGCATCCTATGACTCTTTGAATGCCATTATGACCAACTGCTTAGAACACTTCGGTGAACATAAAGCTACATATAACTGGACAGTTGTGACTATTGCCATTCATGACTATCAATGCCATCCATTACTTGAATACCAAAGCCACAGAATGTTAACAAATGTTAAACAGTAGTATCACTGAGATGGAAATTTGGGTGCCTCCACTGTGATTCTTCTGGGACAATACTGGGACTGCCACACATATCCTGAAACAGTGATACTGCAGGAAACCCAACAACAATTTCTCATAATAGCACTTCCTTGCCTCTGTTTGTGATGGGTATTAAAGAGTAGGATATGTGAAAACAAGGCCCTTTATAAGAACTATGGGCCAGAGACTGAGGACGGCTGAACCAAATCTAATAGCTTTATATATCAATCCACACTGAGGCCCGTTTCCACTAGGACTTTTTTGAGTGTTCGAAATGGTTTCAAAACACTCTGTCTGGACTATTGACATTTTAAAACTGTTTAGAAATGGTCTGGATTCTCTTTGTCCCCATTTCCAATCTGTTTCAGGAGTATTTTCAGGATTATTTGGCTAAAAAACAGAATAAATGAACACCTGTTTTCAAAGGTTTTTTTCCCATTTTTGCTTTTAAAATACTCCTTCCTTATTGCTGTGCGAACGCTACAGCATTATTGGGACAAATCTGTCATGAAATGGGTGGGATTTCACCCTGCAGGACACCCCCTTGTCAGTTAAAATGCCAGGTTTGCCCTCTACAGCAGATGATTTCATTTTCAGACGGTAACAATTCACCCACTTCACACCTTATAACAATGTTTCCTTTCCCACCCATGCTTCTCCTGATGCACACACATGCCTTTCTTCCCATGTCCTGCTGCTGGCTGTGTAAAGGGGAGAGAGGACTGTACGAATTAAGTTTTTCAAAAGGGAGGATTCAGCTTCAACAAATGTGTGCTGAGTTTTATGTGTTTACCTAAAGATCAAGAAAGGTGGTGGCAGGGAGGAATCTTGCCCTTCACAAGCGGTCCTGCCTGCACAATTCTGCCTGTTTCCCTCCCAGTCTTCCTTGATCTTTAAAAAGGGAAAGAGGGGAAGCTGCAGGAACTGGGAGAAGCAAGGAACCGGCAGCCCTGAGCCCATCCCCACCCTCTCACCCACCCACCATGGCGGCAGCACTGCTTGCTCGCTTGCTCAGCTCCCGGACGGAAGTGTGCAAGTGTGCGTGTGCGCGCAGGAATGCTTGGCATCCCTAGCAGCTCCCGCCATGCCAGCCAACACCTCCACTCTCTGACAGGAGGAGCCGGGTCTCTCGGCCAGAGCGGGCAGTGTGTGTGTGTGTGTGTGTGTAAATTGAGGGGGCTTGATCACCGGTGTTTGTGTCTTTGGACCTTTTTGAAGAAAGGAAGGAGGCTCAGGAGGGGAGGGGCAGCTGGGATTTCCCATCCTTGGCCACGTCACCAGATCAAACCCAATGGGGAGAGAGGGTGGGGAGAAAAAAGATTCGCTTTCCTCAATCAGCGTTGACTGCGATTGCCAGATGCGCGTTTGCTTAGTTTTAAAGCGTTTTAAAAAGTGTTTTAAATAGCATTTTATAAAGTGTTTTGAAAATGTTTTGAATACTCAAAAAAGTCCTAGTGGGAACTGGGCCTGAAGGTAATTTGCACAAACTCTGCATGAATTACCATCCTACCTAACTGCTTCAGTACGAACAACTCCATGTTTTCTAGGATTCATGTTCAGTCAAAGTGTTCTGGAAAAGTTTTGCATAACATCCTCATACCAGAAAACTTCCATCTGGGCCTGAAGTTGCACCAAAAAGCTTTTCTATTTTCAGTTCCTCAGAAGCACACCCCGTTGTACTCAGTTGTACTCCAGAGTAAATGACTGCATATTAAGTAGGATCTGCATGACTGTGGTTCCTTCGTGTTCTAGGCTGGAACACTTGCCAGTAAATGATCTGGCCTTTAGAGAGGGAAACATGCTGTGCGTGAACCCTCATTGTTCCTGGTCATGGAAACACTGAAGCTGAGGAACTTTTGTTCACTGGATACAGTGTTTCTGGCTAGGACTGTTTTGGGAGGCATAGGAAAAGGGCTTGGAAGTTGGCCATTATGTGTGCCTCCAAAACCAGGGCAGTGCTATGCAACCTGAACAAAATGATATAAGGTAAGTCCACACACAAGTGGTTCACTGAGAGCTTTTCTCAATAGTTGTAGGGACATATGACCTCCACACCTTTTGAGGACTCCCATGGCGCCATTCATGGGTTGTGCAGATTTAATGGAGTCACATTTAACGGAGAATAAGTCCTAGTAAGTTTAAGGGAATTTGTTTCTCTGTAAATACGCCTATAATAACTTGTAATAAAGTTACCTCAGTATGAAAGGTGCCAGTACTGAATTCCAAGAATACCTGAGAAGAGAACAAGAACAACATTAGCTCAGCATTATCTTTTCCTCCTCCATTACAGAATCTCATAGTAGCAAACTTTGTCAGTGGCCACCTCTGTACCTTGCTATGATGCTTATAACACAGAAGTATCTCATACACATCATGAGGACCCACACGATTATGATGCTTTGCAGTGAAAGTGGGCTGTTCAAGGATTGGTGTCCATGCTCATGCTAAAGCCATTTAAGGACAGCTGTCTTTCATCACACTGTTAAACTGCTGCGATCTCAGCATCATAGAAAGGTGTAAATCTGGCTTGTGTAATTGAAAATTTGAATGATAGTTGTCAATATGAAATACATGCAGATGAAAATGCTGGCTAGATTCATTCTAAATCCTGTAGCTTTCCCCTCTTATTTATATCATTATATCTTGCAGGTCGCACACCGAGTATGCAATATAATATTTCACTGTAGAAAATATCACTGCTGCTGCTGCTACTACGAAATCAGAGAACCAAAAAGAAGAAAAATTAAAGCTGTAGATGATAAAAAGAAACACATGGAACTTTAGGTAATGCTATGGTAGATATATTTAGCTCTGTATGAATATCTAAGGACCAAGAATACATTCAGTCAGGATCAAAAAACTGTAATAATTTAATAGTATTTGATTTGCTGGACATGACTGTGGTGCTGCTGTTACAGTCCTAGGATATAGACCTGGGGCCTATTCGCACTTGGTCTTTTTCTGGAGTATATCTCAGGATAGGGGTCTGTGGTCCACATGCTAATACAGACTCTGGCAGACCTCGCTTTGGGCCTACTGAAGCCTGCACTAGCATATGGACAGCAAGTCCCTATTCCAGGATATATAACAGAATAAAGCCAAGTGCGAATAGGCCCCTGATATCAGGTATTATGGGAGAAAGAATTAACATGGTAGAATATCTCTTTAATATGGAATTACTCTGCTGTCTGGATTATGCTGTGAGAACTAGCAAGAACATGGATGAGAACTGAGGTATAAGCAGCAGCTACCTAGAAATCCTTCTAAAGTGCTACTGGATACTTCCATTGCACAATACTTCAGACACACAATAGGCTGCTCGCAAGGTGCCAAAGTACATAAATTGGGAATGAATAGCATTTCTCTTGGTGTAATGGCTGTCTCTGGTGCTTCAGGTGACACGGTTAGGTCAAGCAGAGTTTGCAGCACACATGCTATGCCTCAAAATGATGAAGTAAAGGGAGGAAATGGGTGTGGTGAGCAATGGGAGTGAAAACTGGCTGTCCAATTGTGAACAGGAAGGCAGATGGCGGCAGACAGGAAGGGGGGGGTCATGTGGAAAGGTAATCTTAAGGCAATAGCATAAATGTCTCCCTATGACACGATAAAACATGGAATATTAATCTAATATTGGAGCAAAGTTAAATAATCTGGGAATGCTTTCCCCCCACAATATCTTCCAATAGCAAAATAAGTAAGCAAAGGCTGTGTTCCCATAGGCACTAAAATCCGAAGTGAATTTGAACTTGGTATCCAGAGTTCCCATTATTTATGCAATTAATCAGAATTCGGCATCCAGCGTTCCCATTCAAGTTCTTATTTCTGGGTTTTGTGAGGACTATCATGCTAAAATCCGGAGAGAAAAACTAGACTTTTCTCCCCTTTTTGGAGGCAAGTCTGTCCCCCCGCCCCCCGGCAGGTGGGAACACTCTGGGACTTTTTGAGATGGAGATTTTTAGCCTTTGGTCAATGATAGCCAGATGTGGGTGGGATTTCCCCTCCCTTTTCCGCATCAGCAAAGAAAATGCAAAGACAATTTCCTCTTTTCTCTCCCCTCTGCTGTTGCAATGGCAAAATGTTTGCAGGAAAAGCCCAGCAGAGGCAGCTGTGGTGCTGCTGGTGATGGGGAGGCCAATGAAGGGAGGAAGGAGGAGCAGCAGCAGGACTGGCGGGAGAACACAGAGAGGATTGCACCACTGCAGGGAGGCTTGGGGGGGCTGTAAGGCTTGGGCCCCCGGGCCCCCGCAAGCACTGCAGCCCAGAGGGCCACTAGCCATCTTTAGCCCGGGCAACTCTTGTGGAAGGCGAGGGGTGCTGGACAAGGCCCCTCTATGCTACAGGGTAGGGAGGAGGAGGAGAGGCAGATGGTTCCTGGAGGTGCCTGCAAGGAAGGTATCTCTCCTCTTGGCATGACGCCAGGTGGGAACCTCCATGAACTCTGCAAAAAGAGGAGTGGTGGCTGCAGCAAGGAGGGGGAACCTTTCACCCTGGACAGTTTGGGGATGGAAGGAGCCGACTGGGATGCTGCCTTAATGGATGGCCAGAAGCAGGCGACCTGCCAGGCTCAGCAAGACAAAGGAAGTGCCTCCAGAGAGGCACCTCTCTGTATGCTCCCACCAGTCCTGCGGCTCCTCCTTCCTCCCCTTCATGAGGCAACCGGCTGGTATATGCACATGCACATGCACACACACTCACACACGCACGCGCATACACACGCACGCACGCACAGAGTAAACCCATGCCACTAATAAAGTAAAATATCCAGGGTCAGAAGTAGTCCAACCCGCCCTAAAATAGTCATGTGGGAACTGACCCAAAGTCTGGAGGTGGCCCAAGGAAAGCTCTGTTTTATATAATCAGCAAACTCAACCCAAGCAACACACCATCCACCCACCAATCACAGCATTGCTTCCCCAAAAATCTTAAAATGTGGTACATAACCCTGGTCATAGACTGTTAGGAGAGTCTCCACCCTTCTGTGCTCATAAGGAACTCAGTTATTTTCACAATACCATACTCTTTGATAATTGATGTCTTATGAAATATTATGGGTTAATGTCAGTGGTAGCTTGTGGAGCAGGATCACTTGGTAGTAGGGGAGGAGTGAAGTGAACTGGAAACCTTCCTTTGATCTCCCTGAAATTTTCTTTGATCCACCTAGGATCAAACTGTGGTTTGGAGAGATTAAAGAGGTCTTCCAATCAGAGCTATGTACCTTCTGGACTGCAATAACTAAGACCATGGCCACACCTTCACTTTAAACCTACTTCAGTCCATTTTCAGTTCTGACTGCTCACACCTTTTGGACATTCCTGAATGAAAAGTCCACAAATAAAATAAATAGACATCAAAAGAAGTGAGCAGTCAAATCTGAAGAAGGTTTAAAGTGAAGGTGTGGCCATGACATAAGTTTCTTAGGACAAGAGAGGAATAAAAATGTCTTCTGTGCACTAATATGTCTGCACCCCACCCCAGCTGCTAGGAGAGAAGAAGATACCACTGAATACACACGAAGGCCACATCCCCATTATAAGCTAAATCCAGTTTCCCTAAACCGAAATAACAGAACCAGATGCAAATGCGAATTTGCCTGATCCCATTACTTTCAGCTAGAATCACGTTCAATCCGGATTCTGAGGATGTACGTGACTCAAGGGGGGGACCCAGTGGCTACTTTTTTAAAACTGCTTTTCGGGGCTGCCCTGTCCTCTTCCTCCTGGCGTGAACGCGCCACCCATAACGGACCCCTTCACAGAGCCTAGCTGGGTGGTTCAGTGGCTGCCGCTTGCCTGGATGGAGGAAAAATGGCAGCCAGCAGCCAGCAATTCTTTCCCCTCCTCTCCTCATTGCTCAGCAGCAGCAACTCAAGTCCCCTTTGCCCGTCACGGTCACAGCCTTTAAAACACACATCTCCCCAAACCTGCAGCTGCTTTTCTTTCTTTTCCCTTTTTTAAAGGTCAGAACTTTCAAAATGGCAAGATCGTTATCAGGTGTGAAGTGCTTGGATTGCTACAGTGTTTTAAGGGGTGCTTGGATTGCTGCTGTTTTAAGGGGCGGATTTTACAGCTTGCTTTGGAAGCAAGCTATTAGGGGAGGGAAACTCTCATCCCTTAACACGGAAGGGTTCCCACAGTAAAAAAAATGTAAAATGTTTCAAGTGCACGAACCAGAGTGAGACCTGTTCAAGTGAGGATTATCATTTACAACACTTTGGGGCAATTTAACACACGAAAAGCGTGTTAAGCCAAACTGACGTGGGGTCTGCGAGGATTGAAAATGGGTTGAAACCGAACCAAGGTTGTAATGGGGATGCGGTCTAAGACTCACTTCTGAGTGCTGATAGAGCAATATGCTTTTTCAAAGAATGGTTCACAAGAATCTGGAATCTGCAGCATTGTTCAGTTCCACTGGCTGCAAAACTTGCAGTGAAAAAATGGCTATAGCAACAGCAACTCATGCAGTGGAACTTTTAAGGCACTGGAAGATGAGCAAAAGCCTCTTGGAGCCTCATTTTAATCATTCTGAAATATATTTTGATTTCTAGGAGATTAAGATATTATTCAGAAAGGTTGAAGGCAAGGCTCCCATCAAAGACTTGCATCCCTCTCCTATATTGTATGTTCACGTCTATTTTTCACTAGTGATTATGAATTAATGGGGCTAGACTCTGGGTTGAGCTAGCCCCTTTCTGCAATGCACTCTACTTGGGGCTTGCCCTTGAAGACGGTTCAGAAACTACAGCTAGTGCAGAATGCAGCTGCAAGACTGCTTACAGGGATATCAGGCCGGACGCACGTCACACGGATCTTAAAAGAGCTGCACTGGCTGCCAATTCGTTACCAAGCCCAATTGAAGGTGTTAACTTTAACATATAAGGCCCTAAATGACTTGGGCCCCAAATATCTGAAGGAATGCCTCCTCCCATACCAACCTGCCCGTGCCCTAAGATCTGGAGGTGGGGAGGCCATTCTCGTTGTTCCACCACCCTATGTAGCCAGACAGGTGGGCACTCGAGAGAGGGCCTTCTCAGTAATAGCCCCCAGACTGTGGAATAGCCTCCACCTCGAGGTGTGTCAGGCCCCCTCACTGTATACGTTTAGGAGGGGGGTAAAGATGCACCCCTTTGCTCTGGCCTTTGGTTAAACGTGGCACAGTTTTTCCCTACTGCACATACTAATGCCTTACATTGTTTTTATATATGGTTTTATTTTAAATATTTTTGTCTTTAAATTTTTGCTGTTACCCGCCCTGAGACCCTAGGGTATAGGGCGTGATATAAATAAATAAATAAATAAATAAATAAATAAATAAATAAATAAATAAATAAAATTTATTTGTCTGGGGACAGAATCAATGGGTCTTGAACTGCCAGGTCCACTTATTCTGACCACAGATAGGTGTGGTCTGGATCAGCGCTGTCTGTATAATGATTCTGGTCTGAATCAGCCCACTCTCAACCTCAAAGCACCCATGAGTTTCTAGCCATGGGATCCATGAGGGATGGATTTTGGGCGATGCATTGGTACATCACCAAAATATGTTCCTTTATAGCCTTGAACACAGGAAGCATGCCTTGTGCACACCTCCTGTGTTCTGGGCTAAGGTCTGTTCTGGTATGGCAATAGATTCATTTAATTCAGTCTACCATTTTCCTCATCAGGGATTCCCTGATTGGGATTACACACCATCTAATGCAGAGGGAGCATACCTTCAGATCTGCATTAATGTGTGGGCCAATGAGGTCCAGAAGCTTACTATATGGGCCCTCATTCCAGAATTAAGGTAAGCGCAGAAAGAGTCCAAGATGTTTTGATTATTTCTGTACAGTATGTATTGCCCTGCCCTGGGCTGATTATGGCTGGATGCTGAATTGGAGGAGCAGGTGGTAGTAGAGGTCAAGAGCTGTCTATGTTGCTGTGGCCCAGCTTGACCAGCAATCTAAGAAGTTCTCAGGCTCTAGACCTCAGCTGAGCCACATAAGTGGCACACCTCTGGGCCTACTTCTGGGATCCTGATGAAATGCTACCCAGCTTCACGTGTCAGGTGAATCAGCTCAGATGCTCACTGCCGTCTGTACCTGAGCAACTGGGTTGGTCTACACTTGAGGAATGTGTGGGATACTGCTTCAAAGGAGTTCCTGTTCAAATGGACTCCAGCAACATTTTCTTCCCAGGCCTCACTCCAATTACATGTAAGATACTGATGCAGCACTTCCACTGAAGGCATGGCCTCCAAATAGAAGGATCTTCAATATGGATGAAGCTTTCTGGCCTGGGTCAGTAGCTCTGTTTAGATATTTCCTTTGTTAGGCTGAAAGGCTGTCTGATTAGGCTGTCTGAAAACCTGCTCAGTTTAGCAGAAAGACTTGCTTTCATACACAGCTGGCTTTATCTAGCATGCTTATGTTTAACTATTAATGTTCATCAATTTACTGCAGTTTATAATTAAAGTGGTACATGCAAATGCTTAGTATATAGCAGAACCAAAGCTAGCTATTCACAGACATGTTTTATTAGGCATAAAAGTACAAAGAAAGATATATTTTGCCAACAAACGTGGGCATGGAGTCTATTTAGCAAGAGCTTAACTATTAAAATTAAATGTGTGGTTTTGTTCCACAAATCTCATGAGAAAATTCTAGGTTGCGTCCCTAGTTTTCTTTCATTTTGGCTCATGCTTTATGCAAGAGTTCCACCTGCATCAGCATTCACCTTGCCATTGCAGGGCCTCAGACGTTTATCTCAAATTTAATGACTCCCATGGCAGCTTTTAGGTTCTTCTGTCCTGAGAAGGGAGGGGATAAAGATGAAACCTCAGAGTGAAGGTTTCCACATACCAGGCCAAGCAGCTCCATCTGGGGTATGTGGGGGAGGTACTGCAGTTGCTGTCCAACAGAATATTGCGCCATCTCCCTTTTAGAACAAGAAGGTGTTATTCAGAGCAGTGCTCCAAAGTTTCTGAGTTATCTGGTGACTCTAACATCCTCCTGGTCTCTCATGTAAATAGGAAACTACCTTTTCTACTGAGATTTCAGAGGTACTGCTGCTCTGAGCAGCTTCTGCAGAGCTAAATCAACCAGCCCAAAGTTATGGACTTTTCTGCACTCTTTAGTGACTACAATTGAGGCGTTTCTGCACTTGGCCCTATAGTTTGAAATTAGTTAACATCTGGGCAGGTTTTGCCCCCTGCCTGCCTGCTAACTAGCTGTGGGGCACAAAATCGTGCACCACAAGCAATCCAACCCTCCCGAATTGCTACCAGGAAGTTACCCGACGTGTCCAGGAAGTGAGCACTTGCACCTTTTTTGGTGTGAGGGGGTCACTTGAGGTGCCATGCAAGTGCGCTGACACCTCAGATGACCCCTGACATGACTGCGTGTTCACAAAGCAACATCATTGTCATAGTGATGACACTGGTGCATGCATAGTTGCGCAGGGTGCTGCAACCAAAATGGTGATGCCCTGTGGAGGATCAGACATGCGACCGGATCCAGACAAATGTCCAGTCATGTGGGGCTTAGGCTATTGTGTAGTAGTGTTCCCTAGAGTGAACACTAGTACACGTTAGTCTCTTCTGCACCTTTCCTGTTCAGTGGATGTGAAGGCAAGTGCAGAAACATGCCTGGTCTGAGTGTGATTGCAACCCTAACATTTTTATTGGTCAGGCCAGACTTCACTTCCATATCAACATGAAAAGGATTGCAGGATCACATCCCCTTCTTTTAATGTTTTTATGGACTCCTGTTAGCTTCCTCAAGTAGTTATAAAGTAGGTGAAATGGAAGTATATAAATACATTTGAAGCATTATCTAAGAATAAAACAGTTTACTTGTCTGCATCAAGGGCCACAGAGTAGAAGTTGCTATTCTAAACTAATAGTATTTTAAGGTTGTAGTTCCATTGCTTGAATAGACTGCTTTGCAATTTCTACTTCAAAGCCATTTGCTAACACAAATTAATTAACCACTATCAGTGCCAAAGTAATATTATGTGCAATTATGGAATACTCCCTGTTCCACCTACTTGTCTCCCAATGACTGAACATGCCCTTCATTTCTGATTTGTTCTCTTTCCCAGCATTCATTTTAGAGGTTGAACCTGTTCTCTTTGAAGTCAAGCAGGCTTTTGCTGTGAACCAAGTATTCATGCACATGATACCATTACTCATTCTTGTGCCACTGGAGTTTGTAGTTGTGTCAGCAGTTTGAGCTATGAATTTTATTTGTGGGCCAAATATTCCACTGAGTAAGATTAGATCTTCTTTATTTTATTAAACCTGTCTCTAGTGTTCTGCAACTCTGCAGTCGAAGACTGAAGACTTGGCATCTCCCAGCCTAACCACTATGCTTCTCACTTCACAAAACTACTGCTGGAATGGGAACTTTGCCTTCTTATTCTGAGGAGCTATCAGGAAAATCACATGTGCCTATATAAGTGCACAATTTTGCAGAAACAAAATTTCTTCTGTTCATTTAATTTCATAACAAAAAAATTTGGATAAAAAGTTGGTCCAGAACTTGCATTCCAGAAAATCTGTTCACTAACCATTTCTTTTTAAACAAATAGTTTAGACTTCACACTTCTAGGTAATAAGGCTTGTTTCTAACAATACTGAAAATTTGCAATATCCCATAAGCTATTGTTATTTCTGAATATCGCTGACTTATGGCTGACTCATGGTTGGCTGCATGGGCACTTAAATGGGCACCTCTGCACAGCTTTCTTTGAAGAAATACAGAAATGGTTTACCATTGCCTGCATCCAGGGAGAAGCTGGCAATTGAACTGGTGACGCTGTTCCAGGCAGTTTACGCTACCACTGAGTTACAGCCACTTACGTCTGATAAACTAGTGCCTCATTTTGGATTTTTAAAAAATTGATCAAAATCTGAATTCATAAGAATATCTTTCCTAACATGATATTTAGCATTGCAATCCTTTCTGTGACCTGGGTAGTGATTTTCTGAGTACTCTTTTTGGTGCTTAATTAAGGGTTGTCTTTACTGTCTTATTCAAACCTATAGCAAGAATAAGAATTATTTGTACACATAGAAAATTGGCTTTCTAACCCTAAACATGACATGTCATGCATCAACACATTTCAACAGTTTAGCAGTGTGTGCTTAGTATTTGACACCAATAATTAAACATTCCATCCTGTGATGCATGATACAATCCTGTAATTGAGAGCTTAATGTGTCCCAGACTGTGAAGTTATAGGACACAATCCAAACCGTGTATTCTAAAGGCTTTAACAAGGTTTGTGTTGGATTGTGATCATATTCTTCTGTGTACTGCATATTTTTGGGAAATACGTACTTTTGGCAAAGATGATCTAGCCTAAAAAGTGACATTAAGGGACATGTATGCAATTTAGCCATTTGTTTTAATAATTAAAAGGGAAAATGTAATGACAAATAAAAGCTTTGGCCAAATGAAGATTCATAAGGCAGGGCAAGACAAAACAGCAACGCTGTACGCCTTCTTGAAGCATGCCCATACAAGTGCCAGAAGAATAGCCAAACCAGAAAGTTCAGCTTAACGTACCGAGTACTTCTGAAAGAAGCATACCAGTCAAGAGAATATACATCCATCCCAAACAAACAGTGTATTTTCTTTCAAATGTAATGGCTGATGATTCACATTTACTAGTTTATAGACTTTGGGCCTTTTATTTAGCTGTTCTGAAAACAAACAAACCTCAAAAGCAGCTTAGAAATAATAGCATTCAGATGCTCGTGTTCCCATCATACTTCTTATAGATATTAAAGGCCAGAGAATGCCCAACATGGACCAAAGTGAAAACACTTCTGTGCATTTCCTCTTGTGGTTTTGGGACCATCTGTGAGTTATTAGGAAGAATTGCCTTTCACTTCTGCTTGTGAAATTTCAGTGTTTTTGAAATATCTAATATCGACAACTTACATGAGCTGAGAATTTGAGTGTCTGAGTGAAATCAAATATCACCCATGCCATCTGGCTGATGGGTATGCATTGCACTGCATGTATGGCAGGGCATGTAGGTTCACAAAATATTTTACAGCTTTCTTAAAAGATTACTAAGTAAGGGAATACTTCATGGTGTGAAAAATAAATTGACTGCAGACATGTCGGAAGAGAATATACTTAAATGTCTCTTGTAAGTAGTTCATGCTGATATTAGGATTTCCAGATAACAGTAATAAAACATAAAAAATACAATACCAATGCTCCAGTCTTATTTATAACAACAGGCAACATTCCATACCTTGAAAACACCTGTATGTTACACCAAATATGCAGGAACTGATTCATCACTTTACCTATTGCCAACTCCTACATGATTTACTTTGCAGCTGTACTCATAGATTAATTCTACTTTACTGAATGTTTAATAGATTAAGTCCTTTGGGCCATGAAATGAAAAACTTCATTCTGCAGCATTGTCCCTGAATGTTTTCAGTAATGACCAGAAATAAAAGGTTAGATTTGGGATTGGAAGAGCTTCTATTTATGTTTAGTCTGAATAAATCTTAAATAACAAATCATGAAAACGGATTGTGTAGCAACTCTAAATATAATATTTCTGAATTCAAGAGCTGGTAACAAATTATGAACAGTGCAGTTAACTGAGCATATGGATTGCGAAGCAAGGGCAATATATTTTTAAGAAGGCCCTGTAGGTTCTTACAGTCTCTCCTAGTTTAATTGCTTCAGCATCAAGATGGAAATGCAACCCAATAACCGCCATATCTTACCACAGACATCACTTTCTTCCATCTGTGAGAAAAACATTGTTCTGTAGAACTGTCATTAAAGACTGCCCGGCTGATTAATAGTGATGACATTAACATTTGTCTTATTCTAGTGTAGCTCAAGAAGTCTGAGCATGTTGCTTAATTAAGCCAGGCCACAATCCAAGGAGCATAAAATAAAGAGCAAGCTGTATAACTATGTTGAATGCTATATTTTTCAAAAAGAAATCATTGCTTAGGTAAAGGTGGCAATATGTTTCTTCTCTTGGTGCTAGGAAGTAAATAGGCAAACATGAACTGTTTGTTGTACGGAATTGCAATTTCAGCATGTAATTCTCAACGATGTTAAACTAAATAAGTTGTATTAGATTTTTGAACAGTGAAAGCTACTTGTCAATGCAAAATCTCTGCCTGCTAGTTTAGTTTAGCTCAGCCAAGTTCCAGGGGGTCCACTCACCCCTAGGTAAACACAGAAGTACAATCACAGTGTCCCCTCAAACCCAGTCTTCAGTTTAAAAGCAATGAAGTGTCACTTCAAAGGTATAATTGACAAATGGTCAGTTATTACTATATGAAGTGCCTAAGGTACAAGTAATAACTGAAGCAGGACACAGCATGAAACATCCCCTCCAGATAAAAGCGCTCCAATTGAAAAGAAAAGGCGGGGGGAAGTTATAAATTAGTTTTGAATCATTTCTTACCATTAAAATGAACAGCACTGCAGCTGTTCTGTAGGGAAGCCAATCCATTGCATCTGTTGACTCTTAAGTCCAAGAGGGGACCAAAACGCTCCAGGTGGCTGTCCTCTTTCCCCCCCTTACGGCAGTGCCTGTGAAAGGACACTCCGTGGATGTTCTTTCAACCAGGCTTCGGAGGAACCTCTGACTTCCTCAGTAAGGATCACTGAAGATGCTGTATAATAGTGTGTGTTTCTCCACCCAAAACTTCTGGGCTGGTCTCACTTGAATGCTTGACAACATCATTATTGCTGCAAGGGAAAAGCTTAAGACACACCTTGATAGTTAATGCAATGAAAGTCTTTGTTGGGCACCAAGGAGAATCTTTCAGAGAAAGAGGGAGAGATTTTAGTGGGGAACTACCAAACAAAATAAAAAATTACTCATCACATGGTGGAAAGCTACAGCTGTAATTTCCCACTTTACAATTTTCCCCTTACCAGCTTTTACCAGCAGCAAGGATTGCTGGAAATATGCAGATTTTCAAAATTAATTCTCAGGGCGATTCTGCACAGGCTGGCATATCAGACCAGCAAGCGTACTAGGAGTTTCCCCTTCCGCATGCAATTGAATAATCAATCAGTCAGTCAGTCAGTAAATCATCAATCAATCAATTCCTTCAGTTCAAAGTAGATCTCACAGCAGATATTGCAGGTTTTCATCTACCTATTCCTTCTCAAAAGTCTTTTTTTTTTAACGACAGTTAGACAGTTGTTGTTTTTGCTTTCTGTGAGCCACATTAAGCAGTTCAGCGGTTCAGTTCTTGCTGGCTTGGCTAACCCCAGCATGAGTTAAAGGGCTGCCATTCCTTGTTTCTGGTTGGGCCCTATTTGGCGCTACTTCTGGTAGTCTTTCCTTGTGATGCTGAAAATGACCTCCCCCTGCTCCGCTGTATTCTGGACAGTAGTGTGTGTTTTCTGTATACTGTTAGCAATCTGTGATCAAACTTAAGGTTTAATCCAGCTTCAGTCCACTTTGAGAGTGAGAGAATACATCAGCAAAGCGCACCTCCCAATTGGCGTAGCCCTGGCCAATTGGGAGGTGCACCAGACGCAGGAACAAAGCGAAGTGAGACCCCGCAGCCAGAATTGGCCTGGCTGCGTTATGGTAAGGAGGGGATTGCTCACGCTTTTCCCAGGGTGGGCTGGGGGGGGTAGGTGGAGCTCCCCCTGGCTCCAGAAGCCTCAATCCACAGCTTCTGGGGTAAGGGTGAGCTCCGAGATAGGAGACCCCGAGCTCACCATGCTTGCTCTGGAGAAGCCAATCATGGTGGGCCAGGGGAGGGCCCAGTTAGGGACACTTTTGCAGTGCAGACACATCCAAAACAGATGTGTCTTAACTGCGGAAGTACCCATTAAGTACCCATTAAGACTACCTTCAATGTAGTCTTCCGGGAAACCCATTTAAGGGCTACTTACCATACATTAGGGACACATTGTGCAAGAGCCAGTGCGGAAGCATGTCTCTCTAATGTATGTTGTAGTGCAGAAGGGGTTTTAGAAATCTGTCCTTAATGGGTACTTATTGACCACTTGAAGTCTACCATAGGACTGGGATAGGACATCATTTAGGTGCCCTATCCCAATCTGTTGTAAGCTCTTGTATTCCTTTCTAGCTGTTGGCTTTGTGTACCCTGTTATTTTTTCAATTCAGAAATTTGTTATCTACTTTTCTGAATTCCTAGTTATGTTTCTGAATTCCTAGTTATGTAGAGAAATGTTAACCCCAATAAAATATAATCTGGAAGCATTAAAAGTAAATCTAAGCAAATATTTGCATATTCAAGTGTTTAATTCAGGGAAACATACCACACTCACCATGAAAATGGGAACTCGGGAATTATGTTGCATGATGTTTGTGTGAACTTAACATACATGTAGGTAAATACATGTACTATCCTGCTGTAATACTATTCTATTCCTGTTCAGAAATATGACTAATTGTTGCCCATACAAACTGTTACTTACAGCCTACTGTCTCCAGGTTGGAGGGATAAGCAGGATGCCTCTAAAGGCCACTTGCAGAGATTCAATAGCATATGAAGATTTTGGCTTTGTCTTCTGCTTGAGAGTGCCCAGAAACAACTGGACCACTGTGTGAGGCAGCATGCTAGACAAAATCTAGCAGGCCTCTTCTTATATTCACATGCTCTTACTTAGAGCAATAGATTGATCAGTTATTGGCTTGATTTGTGAATCCATTTATTTAGACATACATATGAATTATCATTGAATCAGAGGCTGTATCCAGATGTTTGGCAAATGGACCACCACAGCATCAAGAATTTAGGGATCTTGTGGTCTTGAAAAACCTTGCAGTTATGAACTGAAGGTTCTGCAACTGCTAGGTTTCCACGTGTTGTGGTTTAGTGTTGGATTGGAAGAGTAGGCCTGTAAGTTGGCCAGTAGCTGATAATTAGGCAACATCCGGACAAGTGCATTTTCACTTGAATGAAGTATTTATGCTAGAAACACATCCTACCTTCCCAGAAGTTCTCTAATTGTCAACTAGCTATGGAGCACAAAATTGTGTTCCACAAGCTTACTAACCTTCCCCAAAAGCTTACCTGTTGCATCCAGATGATGACCATTCACTCCTCTGCTGGATGGGAAGGTCAACAGAGCTGCTGCACAAGAGCACTGGCAGCTTTGCTGACCTCCTGACACAACTGGGACTGCAACTGTGCAGAGTGTCAGTGTTGTCATGGTGATGGTGCTGATGGACACACACTCAGTTGTGTAAGGTGCAGCACTCGATATGGTGGTGCCCTGAAGACAACTGGCCCAACGATTGAATGGAGGTAAATATTCAGTCATGGCAGGGTGGGGGGAGGCTAACGTTGTTAGTTCCAGCAGACAGGGAGGGAAGCATGGAATCACCCCAACTCTGGTAATTTGCCTCTTGTGATGGTAATGCAGGAGATGTCTAAGGGTCTTCCTCATGCCCAGTGCTTAAGGCATCTCTGAGGACAGGTTTTACATCTTGGAGGTAACCTGCAGGCCCAATGTGTGCAGGAATGTTTCTTCACTGAACCTCAGTGGTTCTCGAGAGATACCATTTTTGATTGTTTGGATGCAGCCCAAGAGTTGCAAGGGGCTATTCAGCCTCCAGCCTACTCCATACAGGTAACCAAGGCTGCGATCAAATATAACAAAAGGGACACTTCAGAGAGACAGTGTGGGGCCCTTGTGTTCCCAAGCCTTTTCTAATCACCTTTTCTAGCACAGAATATTCAGGAGAGGGGGCAGGCAGACTGGTATGTGAACAAACCCACCTCAGATTCTTTTCTATGTTGCCTCAGAGGCACCGTAGGTATACTTCTTTTGTGTGTGTGTGTGTGTCTGGGCTCATCCCCATGATCAAAATACTGCAAGGCAAACCTGAGTTCACCTTAGAGGGTCCCCATGACAAGCCCCTAATCTGGGCTACATGCGGGACAAATGGCAAAAACCCATGGCAAAAAAAGCCCCCTTGACAACTGTTCTTACCCCAAATTAAGAGGCAAGCCCACATTATTCTGGGGGCATGGGAACACTCCCAGATTATTGCGGTGTAGATTGGTAATCGCAGCATTAGCGGGTGGGGGTTCGCTGTCCCTGCCATATGTGCTGTGATCGCAACTGCCCCCCATGAACACCTGACAGCTTCCCTGCACTCATCTGAGCAAGATCAGCTGTCAGATGGAGGTATGCCCGCTGTCAAGCGAAGCAGTGCAGCTCCAGTAAAATAACTGAAACACAGCCACGGCTTCAATCAATGAGCCGCTTTCCCTTCTGCACCTCCAAAAACCACACACTGCACAACAGGGGGGCATAATAAAAAGGAAACCTGGCTTATTGATTGAAGCCGCGGCTGTGTTTCAGTTATTTTACTGGAGCTGTGCTGCTTCGTTTGACACCAGGCATACCTCCATGTGAGAGCTGACCTTGCTCAGCTGAGTGCAGGGAAGCTGTCAGGTGCTCGTGTGCTAAATCAAACCCTTGCCCATCCATGCCTTGCCCAATTGGGTAATGTGGCAAGGGGGGGGCATGCTTGTGCCCAGGGGGGAGGGGGTAGAGAAAAAGATGGTTCCCTGATGCAGGGGTTTATCACAGTTTTTATGGGGACAGTCAGGTTCGGCTTGAACCCGCACTGTCCTCAATCACCATTGGGACTTCTTAATGAGAACTACAATTCGCATTAGGGCTGCCCTGAATCCACCCTGAAGTAATTGAAGATCATGGGGACGAGCCCTCTGATTGTAGACCAAGCCACAAAGTTTCCAAAAAAGATCTGTAGTAAAGGAGAGGCTGCCATGCATGGCCTCACCTGCCTTTCCCACACACATCCAGTGTGGTGCACCTCCATTACACACTGTGCTGAGTCATCTGAGGACTTGTGTCCACACCCACAGGTTGTAGGTGATGTGGGAGAGGTGCCTAAGGATCAGTGACCTTGCATCCTGATCCTTCCCTTCTGGTGCTATAGCCTACACGTGACTATGCATGGCAGCTGACTTGTGAGGAGGGCTACTGATCTCTGCATCCATGTGCAGGCATGGCCCTTGGTTAACATGGCCTGGGGGCAAGGAATACTGGAAGTGTCTTCAGCCAGGCTGTGACAAGATTTTGTTGACAATAGTGCCTACTGACCCCTTTGAAGGGTTCAGGGAGCTGTGGCATATTATCACTTGTGATTTGGAAACTGTGCATCAATTTATTCAGCCAAAAATTGAATTTTTTTCTTTTTTCTTGTTTTGATTGCCTCACTGTATTGTTGGGCTCAGGCTTGGCTTGAACCAAGAGAGCCTTTCCATTAGTACATTTTAGGTAAATGGAAGTAAACATAAATGTAGCATCAAAGAATAAATAGAACCCAGACCCCCCAAATTACAACAAACTAAATAAAAATAAGCTTCAAAAGCACTAGTGAATTTAAAAGAAAGTCCTGAACCCTGATGGTGGCGGTGGTCTTCAGATGCCATGAAGTTGGTTGCCGCCTTACTGTAGTGCAGTAAGTCTAGGACACATGGGGACAAATTCGTCATTCACACCTAGGCAGGTAAGGAATGCGTGGGCATGCATTCCTACCTGCCTAAGTCTGAAAGGGGAATGAGTCCCCGCATGGCCTAGCCTGAAAAGGCTGGTGCAGGGGTGGGACGCCCCTCGCAGGCCTGACCCCATTGGGTTGAATCCGGGCATTGGCCTATGCGGGGATGCACACGAGAGGGAGGCATTTACCTCAGGTTCACTGGGTTCTGAAGTGGCCAGCGCGGCCGGCGGCATTGTGCATCCAGGGCATTATGACTCTTCACTCCTCTGCTGGATGGAGAGGTCACCAGTGCTGCTGTTCAAATGTGCTGGCAGCTCTGCTGACTCCTGACACGACTGTAACTGCACAGAGTGTCAATGTCATCATAGAGATGGCTTTGATACATGCATAGTTGTGGAGGGAGCCACACTCAAGATGGCGGCACCCTGAAGAGGACCGGCCCAGAGACGGAATGGCAGTAAGTATTTGATCACGGGGGGAAAGGCTAATGTTGCCTAGCACTCCAAAGTGTGAGCGCTAGTCAACGTTAGTTCATCACACAATTTTCCCATCCAGTGGATGGGAAGGGAAGTGCAAAGTCACCCCAGGTTTCCTCTTCTGGATGAGGTTGCACTCTCCTTGAAAAATCAGAACCAGAACTTTGATCCCCAATGGTCTCTTGATTCTCAGGGGGCACTGGTGACCAAAAATTTGCCTATTTCCATCTCAGGTTAAGAAAACAGCTCAAGCCTTTCCTGGGTTGACATGAGGCTGAGGACAGGCTTCCCAGTATTCCCTCTGTGCCAACTCATCTGGAAGAAATGCTCTTGAAATATTTCTCCAACAATTAATGGCAAAGTAATACCTCTCAGCAGAAGGAGTGGGAAGCCAGAACATCTGGTGCACCAACCATTGGTTGCCCCACCCCTTGCCCACCTCTGTTCAGCCTTTTGGGCCTATAAGGATTGTGCCTCCAATTTTTTGGATTTTTTAAAAATAGGTACTCAGTCCTAGTTACTTGAAGTAAAGATGTTAGTCCCAGTACTTTTAGTGAGTCAGTATGGATGATAATGATGGGAATTTTGCTAATTTAGAAGATGCTAAGTGAGCTGTTCAAAGGGACTTATGGAGATAGTGAAGGATTTCTGTTGTTTCTTTAAAATTTGGTACCCGGAGAAGCTATGTGTGTGTTTATGTGTGTGATTGTTGTAAAAAAAATAAATAAAAAAATAACATGGCACAAGGAAAGAAAGTTTAAGCCTTGTCTCCTTAGCCCAGTTCTGTCAAGTTCTTCCTCTTCAGCAATTAGTAAAGGAAATAAAAATACTGTTGACATTAATAAGATTTGTAACCTACAAACAAGAGCCAAATATCTGTACAAAATAAGGACCTTTTCATTGAGTTCTGACTGGGCAGGAAATACTAAAAGAAAATTACCTTTTTAAACACTGCACTCTTGATAATTATACACCTCTGCTGTTTAATTTCTCAAAGCACATGACATATTTGTAAATAAAATCACTTTGTTAACCTTACATAGTTAGGCTCTTAGTTTGTTATTAGTATATACTAATGGATTCTCTAATAGGCATTGCATCAGATTGGAAATCTCATGTGTTTTTATGAAGGTGTTAGTGGGGAATAGTGCATGAATATTAAAAAATTTAAAATTCTGATTAGAATCTGACAAATATCAGCATTCGAATTTGAATTGAATTTAACAACATTCAAATTTAGACATTCAAACGGTTTTTCTGAAACGTGCTTGGATGTTCGAATATTAGAATGTACAGATCTGTATGTGTTGCATACTATATCTGTCTACATATTATATGTATTTGCGCTTATAATGCAGGATGAAAATGGGATCTATATGGGATAATACAGGATGCCTATGGAATGTGAACAGATACATATAAGAGATACAAATGTTGTATCTCTGATCCTCACAAAGCACATGAGCTGCTGCGTTCTGGACCAGCTGAATCTGCCAGATCATCTTCAAGGGTGGCCCCAGGTAGATCATCGTAGTCCAATTTAAGAGAGGATAAGAGCATGAGCAATAAACTGGATTACACTAGGAACCCAACCCAGTCTAAGCATCAATCTAGTCTCAGTTCTTGATAGGTATGTGCTGCATCATATTTCCACCCATCTATATAACTTAAAAAAAAAAAATGGCACAGATGCAGTCATGAAATCACTGTCAGAGACAACTCACCAGGGTGCAATAAGGGCAGTAGAGGTTAAAGTGAGAGGAGGAAATAAAAGCTTAAGTCAAATATCATTGTCAGCGGGCCACAGAATGGACCTGCCCTCCAATAGCAGCTGAAACACCCCAATAATTGCTTACGTTGTGTGACACAGCAATTTAGATACAGTTTTGATAAATTTATGCTGATACCATGATTTCTGTTTAGTTTTTTTTTTTTGCAAAATATACTGAGTTCACTAGTTATTTGTAAATTGTACACAGTCTCACCATCATCAAATTCTACAGTTTCACATGTGATAAAACTGTGGCAGTATTTCCCCCTTGCTAAGAAGAGACTGAACAGTAGACAAAATATTCATGAACTTAGTAGGAAAGCACCATGACAAGAGAGGTTAGATACCATGGATGCCTGTAATAAATGAAAGAAATAGTATTTATTTCTTGCTCACTTAGCGATATGACTAAAACTGTACAGGCACAGTTCTATGATTTCTCAGAACATTAGCAAATGCCACTACAAGAGTCATTCTCTATTTTATACATCTAGATTATTCTGTATAGTTGTTGGCAAAAACTATAGAGCAGCACTTTATACTTGATTTAGGCTGCATCCATAAGTTGGTTGCTTATTTTGCCATATTTGGATATTGAAGAATAAAGCACAGAATAAAGCTTTATTCCAGAACATCGAAATATATCAGAATAAGTAACCGATGTCTGGATGTGGTCATTATAGCATATGTACTGTGTAATTTTGTGGTTATTATTGAGTGGATAGCTGACCGTCACAAAGACAACTTTTTTATTGGAAGAAGTTTTGAAAAGATGATTAACAATCAGTGTAGGAAGCAAAGCTTAATTTAAAACAATATGTTTACAGTACTATGTATACAATATGAAAAATGTCTTTTTGCACACCACACCACTCAATTTATGGTCATATTAACTTTCTGAGAAGTTAGAAATATATATTAGATATATATTATACCTCAGAAAGATCTTTGCAGCATCTTTGTGAATCTTTGAATGTACTATGAGGGTACAGTGTCCACATGACACTGCCCCTTTGTTGCTTGTGAAGTGTGCAAAGTAGATAGAGTTTGGCTTTTGAATTTAGGCGCAGTGATCCCAGGTTTTCCTGAAAATTCACAGTAAGTTATGAAAATTGGCAGATGATTGCCTATATAAAGCAGTAGTACAGAATATAGAAAATAATATAAAATGTATTTATTTATTTGCATTTTTTATCCTGCCCTATACCTGGAGGTCTCAGGGTTGGGAACAACTTTTAAAATCAAACATATTTAGTGCAATATCTTATAACAGCTGTTTTTTATAGCTGTATTTTTACTATCTTTCTGTGAGAAAAACCTCTTATACTTTCATGAAAAACTCATTCTTCTACTGCTAACTTAGGGTTTTTTTTCCCACTGACCTCCCATAATCCAGATCTAAGATGATCCGGAACTAAGGAATGAGCCCTTCAACTAATCTGGATCTAGTAGATCTGGATTAGTGGAGGTAACCAATGCATCCCCATGGGCAGTGTAGCACCCAATATCAATCGGTGCTAGCCCGCCTGCAGTGGACACGCCAGAGCACCCATGTGGTGAATCCAGATTGAATCACGTGGGGCTCACCCATCACTCCAGGTTTGTTGGGGGACAGGGGGTGCAATCTCCGTAGATGCTCCAGAGATTCTTTGAAGATTCTCTGGAGTGTCTCCTGAGAATCTCCAAAGCAATCTGCTGCAAACTTCAAAGACTCTCTGGAGCCTTTGACAGAGGTCCAAAGGACTGGCATTGCTCCTGTGTGGGGTCGTCTTCAGAGCCTGTGCTATTCTTTGGAGCTGGCTTTGGAGCCAACTTTGGAGCTGGCTTTGGAGATTGTGTACAGGCTTTAGAGCTTTGGGATTTTGGGCACCCCCCATGGGTGTGCCCCCCCGGAGACCCCCCAGACCCCATTGCCCGATTGTGGTGGAAATGCATTCCATACAATCCAGATTTGATGCCTGAAGACCTCATTGTGGACCCCTTTAATGGGGTCTACAGGAAATCTGGATTATAGGTCCTGGAGGACCTGTTCAATCTGGATTTTCCTAGTACTGGTGGAAACAAATGCGGCTCTAATGGGGTCTGCAGTGGAAATGGGGTCTTCCTGCTCTGAGCCTAATGGGTCCTTAATGGGTACTTAGTGCTAGTGGAAAAAAACCCTTAATTTTTGTGCAATGATAAGGTATTTTGGAAAACACCCAAACCCAATGTTTTCAGCCATTGAGCCGCTTTTATAGTTTGCATTTCTAGCATGGACATCTTTATTAATTCTACTTGTATTCCTCACATTAGTATAAGTAAGCATTTAGGGTTGTAGTTCATGGGATGTACTCAACAGTATGTGAAATGTTTTTGTTATCCTAGAAATCCAAAATGGTGCCTTTGATTCTGAGCTGTGTTCCAGTACAGCTTGGCTTTTTGATCAGGAGAGCAATGGAAATGTTGTTTGGTTTTGTTCTAAGTTTGAAAACTACTGTAGAAGGTTTCTATAGAGATTTTGAAATATACACACACCACTCCCTGCTTCAAAAACAAGTCAGTTGAGTTTCTCCTAAGACATATTTATCAGCCTCTTGGCCCATTCAGTCATTCCCTCAGTCAAAGCAACTTAAAGTGACAATAGTTACGTGCTTCCTGTCTTGATCTTGAAAAGTGTGGACATTTCTGTAATCAAATGTGCACACTTATATCTGGAAAGTTATTTTATAAACATTCCTGTTGAAGTTGATCAGCACAAAATTAATGATTATGTAAAAACCCTTCCAAGTGTTTATGTATAAATGCATATATACATGTGTGAAATACACAAAGTCCTATCTGGAAAGGCTGCATCATCTTAGATTTTTTGGGAGAAATTAAGTAAGGACAGTATTTTGACTTCATAGGTATACCAGTTTGCAAACTTCAGAGCTTATCACATCTCTAACCTAATCAGGATATAAAAATAAAGAAATACAAATACAAACAAATACAAAACTTCAAATGCTTTAAAATAAGCCATAATTTAAAACATTAAAAATATCAAGGAACTGGGTACACAAAAATGATGATACAAAGTTAAGAGTTCATGATACCAGGAAAATGTTGTCATCTGGGGTCACCACTGAGAAAGCCCTCTCGTGTGACGCCACTTGATTTATTTAAAATTTTTATATACTGGTTCTTATTACAATATAACCTCAACGTGTATTGTTCCCTCAGACCTCAGTAAAATAGTAGGCAAAGTTAAGAATGTTACATGGAGAAGAAGGGAAAGCATCTGAAAACAATAATTTCTGAACAGAAATTAGCCTGGAGCTCCATTTCAAGACCAAGATGCTTTTGACTGGCCACTAGGGTGGCTAGTTTTGACTAGCATCTGAGAGTTGCTAGTATCCATCAAAGATGTCCAAAGGTCAATGGGCAAGGAGTGGCACCTAAGCTGCTACCTCTTGCACTGACAGGGAACCTCACACGGCTGCTTAACCGGCTCCTACACCTGCAATGGAAGGCTGTGCACAGCATCAGAAGCTGATGGGTAGGAGAGTCAGATCAGACAAGGGGAAGTATTTCTTCACCCAGAGGGTCATCAGTTTATGGAATTTGCTGCCGGAAGAGGTGGTAACAGCTACCAGCCTAGATGGCTTTAAGGAAGGGTTAGACAAGTTTATGGATGACAGATGGATCAATGGCTACTAGAATGAATGCCTAAGTACATCTTTCAGGTTGTGGGGACAAGCAGGATGCTTCTAAGGCCATTTGCTGCGATTTGAGAGCAGGAAAAGGTTTGCCCTTATCTCTGCTTGAGATGCCCATTGGCAATTGGTGGACAACTGTGTGCAAAAGAATGCTGGACTAGATGGGCTGTGGACTAGATGGGCTGTGGACTAGATAGGCTGTGTGCAACAGGATGCTGGGCTAGATGATCCAGCAGGGCTCCTCTTATGTTCTTATGTACACAGTGGGTGAATTCCCATTACAAGCTTAAAACGGTTTCGAAATGGTTTCGATCCTCGCAGTCCCCACCTCAGGTTGGCTTAACACGCTTTCCATGTGTTAAATCGCCCCAAAACATTGTAAATGTTTCAACAGGTCTCACTCCGGTTTGTGCATTTGAAACGTTTTGCATTTCTTACTGTGGGAATGGTACAGTTTTAGTGGGATGAGAATGCATATTTAGGGTTTCCCTCCCCCAATAGCTTGCATCCAAAGATAGTGATTTGTAAAAATCCACCCCTTACAGCAGCCACTACACTGTAGCAATCCACCCACTTCACACCTGATAACAATGTTGCAATTTTGCTCAATTCTGAAAGTTCTGACCTTTAGAAAGGGAAAAGAAAGGAAAGCAGCTGCAGGTTCAGGGAGATGTGTGAATGTTTTTAAGGCTGTGGCGGTGAGCGGGCGAAGGGACTTGAGTTGCCACTGCTGCTGTGTGCCCTGGGCAATGGGGAGAGGAGGGGAAATAATCGCTGGGTGCCCGGTGACATTTTTCCTCCATCCAGGCAAGTGGCAGCCACCCAGCCACCCAGCTAGGCTTCGTGAAGGGGTCTGTTATGGGTGGCACGTTCATGCCAGGAGGAAGAGGGCAGGGCAGCCCCGAAAAGCAGCTTTTAGAAAGTAGCCACTTGAGTCCCCCGTTGAGTCATGTACGCCCAGGTATGATAATCAGAATCCGGATTGAACGCGATTAAGTTGAAAGTAATGTGATCAGGCAAATTTGCGTTTGCATCCGGTTCTATTATTTCGGTTTAGGGAAACCGTATTAAGCTTGTAATGGGAATGCAGCCAGTGTAAAGGTATGAGTTTTTTCAGAAGAGTTCCTGGGCAGAAGCACCTATCCTGTCATACCACCATGTTCTTGTTCTCTATTTTGGTGTGAGTGTGTGCACCTGATGGAGCAGTGGAACACTTCAGATAGGATCAAGCTTCTGAGTGGGGACATCATGCTTAAAAATATATGAATGTGATGTCCCTACCCCTTCCATAATGTGCTCATTGAGGTAACTGGAGTCATGGCCATAATTAGCAACCCCTTCAGAGTTCATTTTTCTCTCTTTATTTTAACATTAACATAGAATTTGGCTTTCTGCAAGTTCTGTTTTTGTTTTCTTTTCAATTCTTTGTTTTAAATGGTGCTTCACATGCTTTGTGCTTTTTTTTTTTATCTATAACTCAAGTATATTCTTGAATTTGAGATGTCATTCATAACACCGAAGAACCACTCCCTGGTTCTGTGTCTTTCTTTGAAGTTGAAACATTCATTTGGCAGTGGTACACTTCATAGTATATTAACTCCTCACACATAAGATTTTAGAAATAGGAATCATTTGAGGGTGTGCTCCCATATTGTAAAACACCTCATGTGAGAAACAGCCTTACCATGTTCCTTGAGTCATTTTTGTGATGAGGTTTCTTAAGACTTAAATCCAGGTGTGGCCCCTGAGGAATGGTCCTTACGGATATAGTAAGAATCATTTGCTCACTTGTAATAAGCATTCACAGCTGCTTTGGCTCTGGGATTTGCTGAACATCAGTATTATTTTGTGACAATGGCAGAAATACATCAGATCAAACTCAAGTTTATGGAGATCAAAGGGTAACATGAATTGCTATTTAGCTCCTTCTTTTGTACATTGTGTAACTGTCCTCTGATGGATGAACACAGTTATGGCTGGTGGCCAGTGTGGCAGTTGGGCTGAAGGGCAGGGCAGCTAAAAGAAGAGATAGACCTAATGGGAGAAGACATGATAAGTCTGGGAGGGACTCCACAGAACACAGTGGATAATGTACAAAATATTTTATTTTATTTATTTATTATTTACATTTCTATCCCGCCCCAGACCCGAAGGGTAGCCAGTCCTGACCACTTTAGCCCTATGGGCAAGCCAGTGGAAGCATATGTACCAATGTCAGGCCACCATAAAACATAATCTGGTTTCATGCTGACTTTCTCAATGAATACTATGTGGGTGAAGGATATGTTACTGCAATTGTTGTCTCTTTATTGTATATTATTGTATATCATTAGTTACATTAAAATGCAATTAAAATGTCTGGTCATTGCCTGAGTGGAATACTGCCTGGTAACTTCCAGATACACCACCTTTAATTACCAAATTAAAAGCAAAGAAGGATATAACTGCAAGTAACTAAATTAGCAAAGCACTGGAAAAGTAGTAATGTAATAAAATTTCAACAACACAGTTCTACTCACAAATCTTACTTCATGCTACGGTATGAATTCTGGATAAAATCACGTGAGTTTTGAGTTAAGGACTTGTTGAGTGTACTTGTTCTTAACCCCCCACCCCACCCCAGTGTAACTGACTGGTCAGCACAGATTGTTAATTACTAGCTGCTTTCCTCTACTGTTTCAATATTCATGTGTGTTTCTGCACAAAATTGGAAACTGGCAATCCTAAAATGAATACAGAAATGTACAATTGTATCTATGCAACAACAATAATAGCAAAATGGAACTAAATGGTTACTCAGTTTGGATCCCTTTGAAATGCCTACAGAGTACTAGTGGCTCTCTTTCTGTCCATTTTCTCTCTACCCCACCTCTCCTCCCCCCCCCCCACAGCAATTGAATGGGATATGGCTAGGGTTGTGCATGAATGCAATTTTCGGCATTCAATTTAATTTGAATCAAATATCTGAAGATTCAACTCAATTTGAATGTTTAAAATTCAAATGCATTTACATTTGATTTGAATATAATACATTCAAATCTATTTGTATGAATGTTTGTGTTTGAAGATACGAATGTTGACAACATTCATATGTGTCTGTACGCATCTGTATGAATCTGTACACATCCGTACGTATCTCGTTTTCATCCCGTATGCATCCTGTTCTCATCCCGTACGTATCTGTACAAATATGTATGGATATGAATATGATGTGTATGGATACGTTTGTAATGTGCACGTACCCATACACATATGAATGTCTGAATAATTCAAGTGAATGATTCAAAAGATTCAAATTTCATTTGAAGGCTTAAATTTGAATGTATGGACATTTTATTTGAATTCAAATGTTCGAATTTGATGACTGAATTTCAAACATTTTCGAATTTCATGCACATCCCTAGATATGGCACCAAAATGGCATCATATCCCACTCCACTGATAGACTCATAAAACTAGTCCACAACTGAACAGCTGTCAGTGTACTGGATCTTGAAGTGCCCATGGATGGCCCATTGCTGTGGTCTCATGTACCATGTCCAGCCTCTCTTTGGTGCCCTACCAAGAAGCAGTGAAGGAAATGAGCTGTTCTTGGGTACACCACTGAAAAGACCCTAGCTGAGAACTACAAAGGCCAGGAACTTTAATCTCTAGGCTTTGAAGACTGGGCCCAGACTTTGAAGCTGATTGGTTTGGCCTGGGCTGGACAGACCAGACAAGAAATATAATGGGCTACCTAGCCCAAGTCAGCCTATCACATGCAGAAATGGACTCAGATAAAGGACAAATAGAAGGTGTTAGCTAAAAAAGGAGAAAAAAAATACATTTTCTAAAGTAGAGGATCCTCCTAAGTGCAAAAAAGAAACCTATCCTTCCATTGGTTTTGACCTATAATACTGGGCAAGGCTGAAGACAGTGGTGTCCTGCAGATTGGAATTACTAGAGTGGTAGGGGAAATATAATGCAGAAAACTCACAGTGCAACCTTGTTCTTCATCACTGAGATTGCAGTGCCAAATCAACTGCAGCCAGTAGAACATTGTTTGTGGGTTCATATGTTTCTCATATGGGATGTCAGAAATGAAGAACACTTTTTTAAAACAAAATTTATGAGTGATTCAGATGAAAAACAAACGAACACTGTTACTCCAGTGCTTGTTTCCACATTAGCACAAGTCTATATAGAGCAGTGATGGCCAACCTATGACACACGTGTCACAGGTGACACGCCAAGCCCTTTTGGGTGACACACGTGGTCACCCTGGCACCTGGGAGTGTAGTGCTTGCTTGTTCTTGAAGTGTATGAAATACCAACTTTCAACTGAAGATTTAGCAAACGAAATTCAACAAAAGTCAGTAATGTAAAGAATTATACATATATCAAAAATATAACTTTTTTACTAGAGCTACAAATATTACAAAATTATGAATATTTCTAGACGTGACACAGCACCCGAGTTAAGCTAGGTTTTCTTGTGAATTTTGACACACTGAGCTCAAAAGGTTCGCCATCACTGATATAGAGACTTCTGCCTAGGCAATTCTTCACAGCCCTTTCTGCACTTACTGACTGTGGATCTGAACCAATAATGCTGGAATAATCAGGCCTATTGATTCAAATTGCATGGAGACATGGACCGAATCAGCACTGTTTGGCACCTATGGCACTGATCTGCATTAAGGTACACTGCAGCTGCAAAGCTTGTGCAAGGCTTGCAAATACCTCCCTGACTCTCAGCGCTAGTAATGGAGGTTCTTAGTGGCACTGAAAAGCATCTACTGATAATCCCTGAACATGGAGGCATGCTGTCTGCACAACTCCTCTATTCTGGACAAGGCTCTGGGTTGTCCGGTGGATCCAATTAAATGGGTCTACCAGAGATCCAGATTTTAATCCAAATCCTGCTTCATCTAATGCAGATGAAGAGGCCCAGAATGTGGCCTATAGGGATCCTCTACACAGATCAAAGGTAAGTGCAGAAAGGGACCATGAGATGTATTTATTATCTTGTATGTTGAAGCATTTAGGGACATATAATGTCCCTAATGTTCTCTAATGGAGGCAGAGGCTTGTTGGACAGCCTAAAGTTGAACAGACAGGTCAGAAGCTGTGCAAGAACATGATGAACGCTGGAGTTCTTTCTCTCTTTCTCATTGACATGAGGATCTAGAGAAAGGACTTCCCCGCCAGACCCATATTGCTGACTGATGCAACAAGCTTTTCTACCTGTCTCACCACTAAGTCATCATAGTTAGTCTGCAGGCATGATCATGCAGTGGCTGAGTGTTGAGGTAAAAGCACTTCACAAATCTTCCTAAGCAATTGGCCTGTTGAAGACATGTGCATATACTAATGAGTACCACAAATCATTGTTTTTATTGTTCTTCAAGCTTTTTAACTTCACCAACACACTGCACAGATTATCTTGCCAGGTAATAAAGGAGAATACATTTTAATGCTTCTCTACTGTGTGAAGGCAGATGCAACAGGTTTGAAGGGCCACATTAAGTGTTCGGTTGCTGGTGCCATGAAAGGTTGTTTATTTAGGCAGTACTACCATTATGCTCTTAAGCCACAGGCTAAATGTTCTATCCCATCATGCTTTTCCAGGGTGAAGTGAAAAATTTGATTTGATTTCATAAATCATTCAATCTTTTTTGCTCTCAGCATTCCTAGCCACACCTCTGTTTAATGCACAGGCTCATCTCCCGGGCAAGCTTCAACATCCCCCCCTCTCTCTCTCCACAAGTCTGAGAAATTCTCACCCTCTGCTAGTTTATGCCAGCACAAAGTGTGTGTGGTTTTGGTTTTGTTTTTGTTTTAAACAAAGTAATTCAGTGGAGAAAAAAAGTCCCAGAATCTTCCCCTCTTTCTCCGCCACGACATAAGAAAATCCAAGCCCTAGAAGGCCAGAAAGCCATGAATGCACTGCTAGAAGTGGTGCTGGAAATGGTCCCTCCTGGCAACAGTGAAGGGTGGGAATGAAATTCTCATCCTTCGAAGGCTCTGTGCCAACTCTGAGGCCAGCAACTGGGACTAGGCTGCCACAGGCAGTCTGAATGTGGACAGCTCTTGAAGCAGGCTATCGCTAGCCTGTTCCAACATGGCTTGCTGCCACCAGGCAGTGCTATGTGAGCTGCTGGAACAGCCCATGTAGTGCAGAAAGGGCTGATCTTTGGCTTCTGGAAGGAATAAACCAGGCAAGAAGTGCTAATGCAAAGGGCATGAAATACCTGCAGATGGTATAATCTGTTCCCTTGGTTTTCAGGTTGTAGGCAGCAACCCAACTGAACGCCCACAGTGTAAGACAGCATAATTTTAAAAACCATTAGGTCTGTCACTCATATTTCCTGCAAATAAAATGCTATTAAATGCCTTGACACTGCAATTAATTAAAAGTTTAGAATACAGGCCTTTTCTACACAAGTCAGTACACATTCTGGACCTCTCTATCCACACATTAATGCAGATCTCTGGCATTACCATTTAACTGGTACTACTAGAGGGACCAGGGACCAGATCTGGAACATGGGAGGCATGCAGAAGGCTACCTTCTGCACTCAGGATTACCAGAGGGTGCTTTTCAGTGGTGTGCCCTGAGGGTAGGAACTTTGGTTTCTAGCCTTTGGAAGTGTCTGTCAGTGCAGATGGCACCCTTGTTCTACTGATGAAGAATGGGTGTAAAATATAAATTTTTTTAGTAAAAATCTTTCTCTGTCAGCATCTTTTAATGTCATTGCCCATGGTATCCTTCTATGAGGTTTTTGAGTCAGAGGCACTGCATGACAGTGGTTCCACTCATTTGTCTGATAGCGGAGAGTCACAGGATTTTTTTTCAACATCTTAGGAACAATCTTGTGGGATTCTCCGGCATCAGTGTTATTCCCCATGCTTTTAAACATCTATAAGGCCTTCAGACTCAGAAAATTTAGAATGAACTGCACTTATTTGGTCATCTGGATCAAGAAGCCTCATTGTCCACATCATCTGCACAAGACTACTGGTAATCTGGATCAGATCTCTACTAGGGGAGCAGTAATCCAGATTAGTGATGTTCCTGGTAAATTGGTACTGCAACCATCTGATCCAGAATAAGGATGGGGCATTTGCATGTAGGAAGATTGTGGGTGTGGAATCAAGGAACATGTGCTGTGACAGCATGACTGTGAAGATGCCTTTTCAGATCCTTAAGTATAATGGCTGTGTTGACATCAATAGTGTCTTCACATTGCCTCTGAAGACACATGCCCCTGCTACCCAGATGCAGTTTTTGATGAGTTTTGCCTCCACTGATCTGGAACAGGGCTTAGGCATCAGCTTATGTCTCTCTGTAGACCTCATTTTCTGCTGTTCAGTCAGCTTAATGTGGCTGCCTCCTGCTGTAGTCCATTTTGATCAAGACAATCAGGATCTGATAATCCAGATTAAGTGCAACAGGTACAGAAAAGGTCAGATGCTTGAATCTTGTCTGGAAGCAGTAATGGGCTGGATGGACTTGAGGTCTGGGTATTTATCAGACCTTAAATCCATGAATCAGGGAAATACCATCTACTGGAAGGGACAGAAGCACCATTTGAGAGTATTCCTGGAGTCATCTTGAAGGTCAGGTAGCCAGGCTGGTCCACCAACTACAGGTTCTCTTTGTTTGTTTGTTTCTAAAGAGGTAGTTTTGTCAGAGTAACCCACACTCTGGTAACTTCCAGACTGGACTGATGTACTGGTATCCTGAGCAGGTCCTGTCAGTCACCTAGTGTGCAGTCAACAGACATCTGTTCCAGAATACAGTACCTTGACATACAAGTGCCCTGACATACAAGTGTTTTGAGATACAAGCCGCCGAGCGAGTGATATTTTGCTTTGAGATGAGAGCAAGATTTGAGATACGAGTATGTAAATACAGTACAGTACATAACAAAAACAACTGAGGTGGTGTTTTGGGAGCTGGAATGGATTAATGGGAAAATTGCTTTGAGATACGAGCGATTTGACATAAGAGCAAGGTTACGGAACAAATTAAACTCGTATGTCAAGGTACCACTGTATAATTCAGAATATGGCCCAGTGCAGAACGGGTCTAGATCTCATTTCTGATTGAAAATGCAGAGTGTTTGCCTGAAAAAGCCATAATTATTTTAGTTTCCATACTGTATGGGTTGTACAGAATAAGTAGAGGAAACACCCTAACAAGTTTGGTTAGTAGGAGAAGTTCTGTTAGAAAAGGTTCATTTGGAAATCTTTGAGCATTAGTCAACAACGGTAGACAGAACACACCCAGAAGTGTTGCTTGCTTACATTAAAGAAGAAAAGAAAAAAAGAGTAGCAGTCTCCTTATACACCTTTTTATCTGATAGGTTTCAATATTTTGTTCCATCTACATCTTTAAAGCAAAAATAGAAATGGATTATCACATCCTAGACTAACATATTGATTAGAATGTATTCATCTTTTGATTATATGTTTCCCTGAGATTAGTGATACAATTTTGGGATCAAACACCAGACCAGGGGTGCTTATAATTTCCTTTGGTCAGCAAAGCAACCAGTAATGTTCTTTCCACATTATCTATCCCAGTGGTTCTCAACATTCCTAATGCCGTGACCCTTTAATACAGTTCCTCATGTTGTGGTGAGCCCCAACCTAACCCTGAGCCTAACAGTAATTTTGCTACTGTTATGAATCGTAATGTAAATATCTGATATGCAAGATGTATTTTCATTGTTACAAATTAAACATAATTAAAGCATAGTATTTTCCAATGGTCTTAGACGACCCCTGTGAAAGAGTAGATCAACCCCCAAAGGGGTCCAAAAGGTGAGTTTTCTGAGTTATTTAACACTGAAAGAAAACAGCTTGTCACTTTACTGATGTATTCCCTCACCTTGAAAGTGGACTGAAGTTGGATTAAACCTTAAGTGTGACCACAGCATTGCTCCCAACTGGCTCGAAGCCCCTGCTGCCACCCTTAGGCAGGGGTCAAGGTGCTCTGGCATGAGTACAAGATGACCAGCTCGCAAGGCAACCTGTCCCATTGAGTTTGAATTATGTGGCCCTGAAACCATGCAATCCAAATCAGCTGGGCTACCCAAAGTCACAAATAACCATAAAAATGGATATAAACCAACATCATTAACAGCCTTCAAGCCAACCAAAACAGCAGGCCTTTAAAATGACCTCCTGGGATTGCAGAGGTAAATAGAATCACAGTTAGGTACCAGGCTAAGCCTTTTCTATTCAGCGGAGCTTTTTAACTTCTAACACTGCTTCAAATTGGTTTCCATCTGCTGCTTTAAAAATCCAGTTCAGACTAGTTTTTGTGGTACCACCCTTGTATATATTAACAGAAAGTTTTTTAAAAATAGAGAGGACATACTCTGAAGGTGTTTCCTACATGCAAGCTTGAATAGCAGAACTGTCATTTCCAATATATTTCAAAAGAAAATGCAATAGGAGCTATTAGAGAGGAAATATATAGAAGTATAAAGCATATTTGTTCCCCATAATCTAGTGCACAATTTATTTTTTAAGTCCCCCTGTTATTATTTAAGCAAAAATAAAAGTAAAAACCATGTGAATTATAATATAGCCCCTCTGCTTTTCCAGTATAGCCCAAAATGAATTATTGCTATCCATTTGATATTCAGTCTCTGTCTCCAGATTGCAAACCAAGCATTTCTGATTCAGAAGAGAACTGGAATTTTGACATTATCATATAACACTGAACTGTAGACCCACTGCTTTCTATCCAAAGATGCTTGGTACATCGGCTGTGACAAGACATAACAAAAGGGATGCCTCAGAGACATGGTGTGTGACCTTGTGTTCCCAAGCCTTCTTTAATCCACTTTTTCTGTAAGCATGGTGGGAGAAGAGCATGGTGTCACTGTGAATGTCACACTCTACCTGCACTTCCATTGCACAATGAGAGGGCAGTGTTGTGCAGGCACTGCACCCTCATTTGAAGCACCATAAGGGCACTGTGCAGATTCTGCCTGAGTCAACAAAGGCCAGAATCCTGGAAGTGACAGTGTAGCATTTACCTAATTCATTAGTGCTGGCTATTTGACCACAGGGATTTTCGCATTACACTTGTTCCATTTGGAACGGGTGTAGGACGGGAAGCCTAAGACACTTCAGGACGCTTTGACCATTCACACATAGGAGCGCAGGAACGTGTGTAAACGCGTTCCGGCGCGCCTGTGTGCGAATGCTCAAAGCATTCTGAAGTGCCTTAGCCGGCAAATGCCGGCAAGGGGCGCGGAGACGGCTGCTGAGGCTCCCGCAGCCGGCAAAGGAGGCAATCAGCTGATTGTCAGCCAGCGCCGGCGGGGGAGGGGAGCCCGCGGCTGTCAGGGAGAGAGAAACATGAGCGAATGCTTCTCTCCCCGAACGGCTGCGGGCGCTTTGTCCACGCCGGAACGGATGTAGAGCACTTTAAAGTGCTCTGCATCTGGAACGCGCGGAAGACAGCTCCGGATGTGCCGGGATGCAAACCCGGCTGCGGCAATGCGAATGCCGCGTCCCGGGCTGTCTTCCACGCGTTCCAAAACCCCGTGTGCGAAAACGCCTCAGATTTGGGCCTCAGGGAAAGGGACAACCATCAGCGCAGCTGAAAAACTAAAGGAGCAAATTACCTTAACCCTCATAAGTGTAGATGAAGTAATTTTATATCTAGCTAAGTGAAAGAGTACAAACATTTTTGCATGTAGGGGTTTTTCTGCATATACCCTTAATCTGGAATAAGGGTCCATGTAGAATACTTCTAGGCCACATATATCTGCACTTTAATACGGATCTATGAGGCCATGCCCCCCCCTGCAGATCCTCTGTCTGCTTGAGACAGAGAGAGATTCAAATTAAGGAGATCCTTAATCCAGATCTCTGCTAGACCCAATTAATTAGATCTATCAGAGGAATCAGCAACCCTGATCTAGAACATGGTAGGTTTTCCTATCTTCACACATCCCATGTTCCAGGACGAGCAGGGGGTACTTTTCAGCAGTGCTCCATTGTACATCACAGGAAAAGCACCCTCCACAGTCCCTGTGACATGAGCTGATCTGGATCAGGGCTGCTGGTGTAGATGGTGCTGAATCTGCAAGTGTCTCTCCCCCCCCCCCCCAATCTGGATCAGTAGGCCAGGCTGTTCCAGACTCACTGATTTGGAATTAAAGCAGGTACACGCAGAAAGGGTCTAGTTTGGAAAATACAGTGATGTAGTATAGTTTTATGACAGTTCCTTCAAGGGAAAAAAATCCTGCAGAATTTAGGCCAATACAATATATGCTTTGATTGCAGGAATTAGAGACAAGTGGGAGACAAAACAGTTCAGTCATTGGACAGGATGCTGGACTAGATGGGCTGTGGCCTGATCCAACAGGGCTTTTCTTATGTTCTTATGTCTACGAACTTTAATGTTTTCCATCCTTACTGATGAAGACTAAAAATACTTGCATTTTT
The DNA here is from genome assembly GCA_023333525.1 of Aspidoscelis tigris stejnegeri. Taxonomy (NCBI): domain Eukaryota; kingdom Metazoa; phylum Chordata; class Lepidosauria; order Squamata; family Teiidae; genus Aspidoscelis; species Aspidoscelis tigris. The sequence goes on from JALMGA010000004.1 coordinate 50,962,266, forward strand.
TCTGCACTGTCATCCTGTGGAAGTCCAATTAGGCTTAGAAAAAGGCAGAAGATCATCAGACCTCATCTGTGCCTTGTTCCAACACAGCAAGGATAATCCAAATTCTCAGCAAATTAGCACTGAGTATTTCAGATTGTTCCCACCAGTTTTCTTATAACACAGACTCAAAACGGACTTGCTCATTCCACCTCTTCATTCTTCCATGGTGGACATGGGAGAAAGCCCCCATTTTCTCTCCTTCCCTCATCAAAATCCCCTCCCCAGGCGGTCAGCAACTGGACACCACTCTGTCCATCATACCATGACTTCATTGGGGTGGGAGATCCAAACCCCACCTTCTGTATTTACCTGCTGTCACATCAGAACATGGAGTCCTTTGGCAGCACTTTTTGTACACCATTTGCCCCCCTCTTCCATCTTGTATCCCCCATAGCACTGTTTCCCCATGTTAACCTTGCAGTTGAGCTTCTTTAAAGGCCAGTCTCCTTTTTTCGTTACAATGGTGGTTTTGTGCTAGATTGCTATAGCACAGCAGCGCATAATGACAGAGTGCAGCAAAAAAGGAATGATGACAGAGGGGATCTATAGTCATGCTGTTGAGGCTAGAGTTTGGCAAATCACCTCTGATTCACATGGCCCTGCCAAGACCCCCCTAGAGGCATAGGAAACAGCCCAGTCTCCCTTTCTTTTTTATTAGAATGATGGTTTTGCACTAGATTGCCTTAGCACACAATGGCAGAGAACACAGTGAAGGGGGGGGGGAGATGACAGAGGAAATAAATGCTTATAATTGGATAAGAGGAAATGGGGAGAATGCCCCTAAAAGTACAGTTCCCTCCCTCAAAAAGTCCACTTCACTATTTCCACTTTGCAAATAAAATGATCAAATCCTCAGAACAGGACTGAAAATTCATTTAATCCACATACAGATAGCCTGCTTTTTCAGGATATTTAGTCCACCAAAGGGGTTCTTCCACTAGCACTAAGTACTCATTAGGGGCCCATTAGGCTCAGAGCAGGAAGACTCTGTTTCCACTGCAGACCCCATTAGAGCCACTTTTGTTTCCACCTGTACTAGGGAGATGTGGATTAAATGGGTCCTTCAGGACCTATAATCTGGATTTCCTGTAGACCCCATTAAAGGGGTCTACAATCCGGTCTTTGGCAATGAAATCTGGATTATATGGTGCACATTTGCACTGTGATCAGGCAATGGGGTCTAGGGGTGGGTTCGGGGGCATTCACGGGGGGTTGCCCTGAAGCCCAAAGCTTTGAAGCTGGTGCCTAATCTCCGATGACAGCTCTGAAGAAAACTCTGGAAAATGGCACAGACTTCAGAGCTTAGGCCATTTCGATGGGGTCTTTCTATGGAGCTTTTGCCAAGCCCCGGAGAATCTCCAGAGCGATTTGCTGCAATCTTTGAAGATTCTTCTGAATCAGTCTGGAGAATCTTTGAAGATTCTCTGAAGCAGCTCTGGAGTTTGCCCCCCACACACACACACATTGCCCCCCAAAAAGCAGGGGGTGAGGGATGGGCCCAACATTGGTAGAGTCAGAATCTCAATGTGGGTAGAGTTGGAATTGCAACATGGGTGCTCCGATGTTTCCACTGCGAGCATGCCTAGCACCCATTGCTGTTGGGTGCTACACCACCTGTGGAGATGCATCAGATACCTTCTTAAATCCAGATCTACTAAATCCAGATTAGTTGAAGGACCCATTTTTTTTAGATCAAGATCATCTTAGATCTGGATTAAGGGAGATAAGTGGATAAACCTCCCCAAAGTATAGATTCTTTCCCCATTTTTGCACTGCCCATCAAAGATCTGGATCTTTGAGATGGGGATCCTCCCTGGGATCCAGTCCTGAAAGATACGGATCTCTGGGAGGACCCCATACATCCCATTGGTGGGATTCTTCACCAAATGTTTGCTTTACCCTATAAAGATAACAGATCAATAAAAGGAATTTTCAACTTCGCATTCTTTATTGGTAATAGTTTTTCTTTTTGGGGAATATGCATGGGACGTAGTACTTAGCCAGAGCTGAGCTCTGTTATTATTGCCAAATAATGGGTGTGTATTTTCTATTAGAGCAGCTGTAGGCAAAGGCTGATTTATTTCGAGGAATGGTAGCTGCTGCTATTGGGCATCTACACCATCTGGTGATCCTTCTGTTGATTATGCCTAAATGGGTTCTCATAGCTGATAGTAAGCCAGGAGGTCTTGAAGAGTAAAATTACTGGGCAAGCCTAAATGGGAGAAGCTAATCTTTCTGGAAGCTTCAGATCCTTATGATAATTTAGTGCAACTGGAGTTTATATACACCTTTCACATAGGGAAAAGGAGGGGTGAATGTTAGGGTCTAACAATCAAATGTCTTCTTTTTTATATATATAATTTTATTTATTAAAATTTTACCACAAACTAAAAAAGAAAACTCATTTACACACTCTTCCATCATTACATTAATTGACATTCCCTTAACTTCCTCTGCTTGTCTGACTTCTTTATTCTGTATCCATCCTTTCTTGCTCTGCATCTTTGTCTCCCCTTGGTTTCCTGTTTGTTCTTTATCGTCACTTGAACCCATCTGTCATTAATTCAAGCTCTGTCAGATATTCAATAAATGGGGACCAGTCTCTCGTAAATTTATCAGTTGATCTATCATTTAGTAGGTTTGTTAATTTATCCATTTTTGCCAAATTGGTCATCTTAATTAGCCATTCTTCTCCCAATGGTATCTCTTCTTCCTTCCACTTCTGAGCATACAGTAATCTTGCGGCTGTCACCATATACAAAATTAACGAGTTTACATTTTCTAATGTATTATCTACAATCCGCAACAAAAACAGTTTTGGATTAAACCTAAAGTTTCTTTTCAAAATTCTTGACATCAAATTATATATCATAACCCAATATTTCTTTGCCTTTTTACACGCCCACCACATGTGGTAAAATGTCCCCTCGATACCAATCAAATGTCTTCATATTACCTGCCAATTACATTGGCCAATATTATACACACTTATTACGTTTTGAAATTTTTTAAAGATTTAAGCATGAAGCTATTGTGTCATCTGTATTCTTTCACATGCATTTCTTTAACAAACTCATTACATATTTTTTAAAAAGATGTAGTTAGAAACAGGAAATGTAGACATAATTGTTGATAATGCTTGGTCTGTACAAGCAGCAAAAGTGCTGTGCATAGTATTTTTATTTGCTTTTTTTGTTTTGGTAAGCATTCTCTTCACCACCATTTTATCCTTTCTAACTGATCTAAGGTCACCCACTGACATTTTGTGGACAATTAAGTCTGTGTACAGATAGGGTGCAAAACTTGGGATTATCTCAGAACTATGTTGGGATTGGTATGTCTATGGCAGTCTCAACATAGCCCCGGGATATTGGGGTGATATCCCTCAATAAAGTTATTGTGAGAAAAATCTGGATTTTCCATAAAAAGTGAGAGCACTTATGTTATCTGAGCGTGTGCTTACACATTCTTTCATCTTGGGAATGGCCACCTTGAAGCCAAACCTAGCTGAAAATGGCAGCCACACATGTACATAGGGCAGTAATTGTGCATTTCTGTTTATTTTGTACCTACCAGAATATCTGGATTTATGTGGTGTACTATCATGGGAGCCAGAATCCACACCACTTTATCTGCACACTTGCCTTGCCAGCTGGGCAACTAACATTAATTCCAGAGGCATTTTACTCCAGAATATTGCCAAATAGCAGTTGAAGTCATTAACTTCTGGAGGCAGCCTAGGATTTGGACCCCTGGTCCTAACTTAACATTCTTACTGCTGGAAGCTTTTTCTTCTTCCCAGCGAACACGTGTGGTTCTTTCTGCACTGGGTCTTATTCCACATTACATAGGGACTTGCCATCCACATGCTATTACTGGCTATAGCAGGCCCTGGGCCAGCATGTGGATGGCAAATCCCTATTCCAGAATACAGTTTGGAATAAGGCCCAACATACCACGGGCCAATGTGTAACCCTTTAGAGAAAGGGTGGACCCTTTTAAACAAGAAAAAGAAACCCAAGGGCTGCATTCTCTTGGGAAAAATCTTTGAGAAACTGTATATCAAGGGTAGGTGGGGCTGAGGTTTGTATGGGTTGGATCAAAGTCAAAAATGGGTGGGACCAAAGTTAAAGGTAGGCTGCTCAATTTCTTTCTACAAAAAAAAAGAAAAGAAAAAGAAAAAGAAAAAAAGAGAGATTATAATACATGGGCTTCTGCTTCACTTGAAATAAAAATGACATCTTAAAACAAAATAGTGCCCTGAAAACAAAATATGAATGACAGATGCAGCTTTCATAATGTTAACTTGCATCATGACATGAGAGAATTCAAAACCTGTTGTAAGAATTCTCTTTCACTTCTACTAGTTTTTAATAAGACTGCCTTGTAAGCAATGCATAAACAAGTTTTCAGATGTCAGCATTCTTGTTTGAGTGATCACAGAAGTATGTGTCATAGAATTTTAGATTTCAGAGGTGGGGCTCAAAGAATAAGACATTTCTCACAGTGGAGGCAAATACCTAGGCATGCCAAAGAATGCACCACACCAAAACCAAGTATTGTTTTTTCACCTCAGCTGAGCTGGCAACTTCACTGGCTGCACTTACACTCAAGAAATAAAAGCTTTACAGAACATACATTTATCATGAGAATGATCAAGATTGGAGCATCCCTGTCATGATGCGGTTCCAACTCTAAGGAGCAAAATCGGAGAATCAAGCCAGGTGTGGCTCTGGAGTTTCACTGCTCAAGGCTAATTGTTCAGAAATGTCCCCACCCAAGAAAAGCTGCTTGGCAAGTTCAGCTTTGCAAACAGCTGCCACAAGAAGCAAGCTGAGCTAAACAGGTTTTGAGAGCACATTTTGCCTGGTCTAACAGTATCAACATAGACTCCATATCTTTTGATAGATATTCCAGTACTCAGTAATTGCACTGACTCTAATACAAGTCAATTTCATTTTTATGTACCACTCCATGTAGTTATTTTTCCTTACAAAGCAGGTCATAAGAAACTAAGGAGAAGTGCTCTGCTGGATCACACAAGTGGCCCATTAAGTACAGTGGTGCATTACGGCAGACACCCAGTTGCATGCTCAAGTTACCATACAACCGTGAAAGGTATGACATTTCTGCTAATTCTAGACAAGCTCAAGATCTCACTTGCTCTCTGTTTCTCAACAGCTAGTCTTCCAAAGCACATAGTCTCCCATACCAGAAGTGGTCATACAGCTAGTAGCAAGGCTAATAACAACAGCAGACAGTGTGACATCTTATTGATTTAGCCGGATACTACCTTTTAAAATAAAAATAAAAATCACAGTACTATATAAGCAAATAATTTATTCTGATACAGAAGTGGCTCCATGTGGTGCGGCGCACCATACAAGAGTATCCCACATCTTCACCTTTTTGCCTAGTGTGAAAAGGCCTAGTGTGTGGCCCTCATGTTCCCAAACCTTCTCTAATCCACCTTTTCTAGCACATAATTTTAGGACAGGGGGAGGGCAGACTGGGGGTGTAAACAACCCCAACTCAGAATCTTCTCTAAGCCATTGCAGAGGTGTCTTAGAGGTTCTTTTTCCCCCTATCTGATCACAGCTATGCATGTCCCACTTTCTGAAATTTCTTTCTACAAAAGTCTTAAAGTAGGAAGAACTCTCTTAACTTTTTTACTTGGCCTGCAAGGAAAAAATCCATACAGGGCCTTTATGGTGCTCTGGGACTGCAGGGTTCGTATGTCCATGTTCCATTTTAATAACACAAAAGTACATTCCTGATCCTCTTGAGCATTCATTTCCACCATAAATGCTCATTACAGCCTGTAATGGTGGAGTGGTAGGAAGAGCTCTGAGAGTTCTTCCTAGCACTCTCTCCCCCTTCATGTTGACTTAACAGGCAATGTTTCATGAACTTGGCAAATAGCCAGCTTCTGTGGCCATTTCCTGTCTTCTTTAAACATTTCTATCTGAAGACATCAAAACTAGGAACAAGAAGTTCCCCGGCTGTGATATTTCTTTGTTGGCAATAGTGAAGCACTGCAACAACAATTGTATAGAAACTGTCAAGGCATTTTTTTTTAAAAAAATCTAATTCTGCTGAGAAAAATACACAGAATTTTGCAGGTTATCTGTTGACATCTCAAGCATGGGATCTTCATGAACTTCTGTTCATTCATTTCAGTACATTATCATATAAGAAACCTGCTTTGTTCTCAGGGCTTAGATATAAACAAAAATCACTTGCAGTTTTGCCTCTTATAAAACCAGGGAGACGTAGCGAACCCCCCCTCCTTTTATATTGCTTTCCCCCCAGTACATACACCATTGCCAGTGAGCTACAGCAGAGAGTGCTAAAATAGATCCCCAGCAAATTGCTTTCTTGTAAATAGCAATCACATTACAGGATGCATCTTGTAATTTGGACTCAATTTTTTCTTTGCTTAACCATGTTTCTTGAATACACATCTGGATAACCCAAATGTCTAGGGTGGGAACAGTCACAGTGTGTTGCTGAATTACATTTCATTCCATCTGACTGGCCAGGCTGATTGGGACTCATGACACCTGTAAACCGGTAAAATATTTTTGTCACGGGTGTAACAAGTTGCCTGCCAAGGATAGAGGAAATGCAATAGCTGTACTTTGGTTGATGGTATCTAAAAAAACATGAGAAATTACATAGGAGTGGGATACAAGATAACATAGATAACATCTTCACAGATGCTGATTTACCGCCTTTAGATATTTCTCCCTTCTCTGAAAGGAAAGGACTTCTGAGCAGTGTGTGGGTGTGTGGTGAAATTCTGCATAAACAAAAATCTTGTCCAGAAGTAGATATTTTTAGCAACTGGGCTGGAGGAATTTAACCCATCACATAGTTACAATAGAGGACGCAAAATGAAAGCTAAACCCTTGTTTTCACAAGCTTCTGTGGCAGGTACACCCTAGTTTAACCAATCATTATACTGATAATCAACTGCATAAATAATGACTTCCTTGGCTAAGTGAAAGACACATTCATATTTTCACAGTGCATACTGTTGGATCCCTAGGGCACCAAACATGTTAAGACTAATGTTTTGTGTTTAATAGCAATCTTCAACTTGGTAGTCCTAAACAGGGCGTGTCTCAGTACAATACAGCGTTGAGAGCTTACCTAAGTATGTTCACAGGAAAGCAAGGGCACAAGATATAAAATAAAACAAGATTAATGGCTTGTTCCTGTGGTTTGTTCTTTTAGAAATAACGCTTCTAATGGTTCTATGTTTTCAGTAGATAAGGTTTCAAAGGTTATTTCCTCTGAATGAGTGTAAGAAGGATAATTTTCATGTGTTAGAAGCAGTAACCGTTTCTGTTTAATTTTCTAATTGCATGGATTAAATATTTATTTATTATTTATTTAAGAATTTATATCCTGTCTTTTACCCAAAGGTCCTAGGGCTGGCCACAAAAATCAAAATATAAAATATACCTAAAAATTATTCAAAATTATAACCTTTCTTTTCTCCCACCATCCCTGGCAGAACAACACCCAAAGGAAGAGGTTTGTCCTAACCAGGCACCAAAAAACCATACAATGTAGGTGTCTGGTGAAGCTACAGAGGGAGGATGTTCCAAAGCCAGGGGACCATCACAGAGAAGGTCCTCTCATTATATAAGATTATGTTTTCCTCACAGCTCACTGCCATGGCTTGATTATCTGTGCATACAGAGCCCATGGGAGAATGTTACCATTCATTCATTCATTCATTCATTCATTCATTCATTCATTCATTCATTCATTTCACCCTATACCCAAGGGTCTCAGGGTGGGTTACAACATATAAAATGAACACATTAAAGCCAATAACATATGAAACGTATGAAAACACAGAGCTTGGAAAAAGACATAGCTATTATCCATTTATTAAGTGTATGGTGTTGGATAACTGTGTAAAAGATGGTGCAATGCATTGTGCATTATTGGCCGGTAATGAGAATTTCACTTAAAATGAATGAGTATGCTTAAACTGCACTAGGACCACGTCCCCATGCAAGTCGGTTGCTTCGCTTGTGATGCATGTCATAAAAAAAGGCATTGTAAATCCCAATAAAGCGGCCCCATGTGGTTTGGGGCAATGTGGATTCAAATTGTACGTGTCTGTCCCCATAAAAGCTGCTGTTCGTGAACCCGCATCTTTTTCTACCCACCCCCTCTCCCTGATAGGAAGCTGGGTTGACGTCACCATAACCCGTCCCGCTCGCTGCGGTGATGACAGGCAAACACCTCAGTTGCACCTCTATGACAACAACACACTAAGATCATTCCTTTCCTTGGCCGCCACAGTTAAAAGCATAACCAAAAGTTATCACATATACTTAAAAGCATAACTAAAAACAGATCATTCCTTTCCTTGGCTGCCCCAGGTTAGTGGAGGTGCGCACATCTGCATGACAGCAGGCACCTCCCACTGTAACCTGCTCAAAATTACTCACACGTAGCTTGCTATCAGGGAAGGGTGTGTAATAAATGTAGCCAGAAAGACACTTTATTTAAAGAAATCCACAAGCAGCTGCTGATCGCAGCGCACACGGCTGCCAAGCTCCGCCCCAAATAACCTGGGAGCATCCCCATGACCCCAGTACAATACATGCTAGTCCCCTATTTCAGAATGGGGGGGGGGTTGACACGTAATGTCTCGCATGTAGCCCATATTAGGGCTTTTTGTGGGGATGCTCCCGAGGCGACCTCATGATCACCTTGGACTATTTTCAGCATGGGGATGCACACTAGGGATGTGCACAAATAATTCAGCACATTCAGAATTCAGATGAATGTGTCAGAATTCTGAGATTCGTGCACGGATCAAATAGGGATAATCCAGTATCCGTAGAAGCTTCGGTCTATGGAAGGGTCTCCCTCCTTCAGCCTCCCTTCCCCAAAAGCTCTCCCCATGGCCTCCCCAGGACCCCCTTGGCTGCTCTGGTGGCACCACAGGCCTCTTTCTGGGTTCCCTGGAATGCCAAACAGGCTTCTGGTTTAACTGGAAGGCTTGTCTCCAGGTTCTGGAAAGCCTGTTTGGCATTCTGGAGGGCCCGGAAAGAGGCCCAGGGTGCCACCAAAGTACTTCCCCCCACCTCCCCAGTGCCATCTTACCTTTGGGGGCACTCCAGTGACTCCCCTCTTTCCAGGCCCTCTGGAAAGCTGGAAGAAGATGCTGCATCAGCGGTGAGGAGAAGGCGTCAGTGCCATGGTTAGGTAAGTGGGGGAGGGATGGGAATGGAGGGGTGAGGGAGGGTTTATTTATTCCATGCATGGATATTCGTTAGAATATCTGTGCACGGATACAAATACCCTCACATCCATGGGGGGTGGTATTTGGCCAGAGCTGAATTTTTCCAGATTCTGTTCATTACAAATAGAATGTGGGAAATGGCTTTGTGCACAATCATCACTTCTGATATGATAACCCCAGAATCAGTAATGGGAATGGGGCCAAATGTACACTTTGCCAAACTATGGCTGCACTGACATGCAGTAATAATAAAAGGCTCAGAACCAGCTTGGAGGTGGTGGTATCCACAAGCCACTGCTTTAATGGTAGGTCCCTACTCTGGGATATAATCTGGAAGATGGTCCAGTGTAGAAAGGGCCAATGCATGCAGATGCATGCCTTGATGTTCCAGATGATGTCTCCCTATGCTCTGTCTAGTGCAGATGTGTGGGTGGGGCCTCTGTCCTGTGTGGGTGGGGCCTCATAGATCCGCACTAATGGGCAGACTGATGAGGCCCCAAAACTGACTGTGGCTGAATCCCCAAAAGACTTATTAGCCCCTCTTGGATTCCTCTGCAGTCACTCTGTTATAGCTGACTTTAAAAGTCCCCTCCACTTCCAGAATAAGCGTCCCCCTGGCAGCCGCGATCTAAACGGACTTTCCGTCCCCGTGGTAGCAGTTTTCTCTTTCCAGACATTCCCCCCCCCGCCCCCTCTCTTGTTAAAAGGAAAAATCGCCGGATCTCCGTCTCTTGAAACTGCTTCCTGCCTCTAGCAAAGCAGATGAGCACTCATTCTTAGTCACTTTCATTCACTTTCAGCAGTTACTTTCACTTTGTTCTCTGTTAGAAAAGGCTGCAGGATCGGGAGCGCGATCCTTCGCTCATTCTCTTTTAAGGCTTCCCTTGAAAACAATGTTGCCATTCTGAGCAATTCTGGCTCTTTTTACAAAGGAAAGGAAGCGAACCTGCTGCATTTCTCAGATGTGTGAATGCTTTTTGGCTGTGTGTGCAGGCAAGCAATCCCCTCCCCTTTTGCCACGGAGCGTCCTCAAGGCAGATATAGCGAGCAAAACCCGCGAATCGCCGAAAGAGCGCTGAAACTCTTCTTTAAAGTGCATGTATTTTATCGCGGGTGTCTCACTTTGCTAAGCTCCCTAAGCGCCTTGTAAAGCCCGGAATGGGGACGCTCAGAGGCAAAAGGAGTGTCCTGGCACACTTTAAATTCCATGGGGACAGGGCTTATTTGAATTAGTACTGAATTAAGATGAGCGCAAAAAGGCCCTTTGTGTGACAAACTATGGACCTTTTGTACTTACCTTGTTTACCAGAACAAATTGAATCCTGGACTGGTTCTTTTGCACTTATGATTTTCTAAAATGTTCCAGGAATGTCCCTAGAGCTGCTTCCTGTTCTGATCAGGCTGTAGACTAATCAAAAGTGGTCTACAAGTGTAACTGTAGCAGCAGTAGGAATGGTTCAGGAGTGATGCTTCCACCCCACTTCTGGTATTTTGAGGCCAAAAGGTTGGGGTCTCTAGGGCTGAATGGTTAGTTCCAGATCCTGTGAAGCTTGGTCCTGTGGTAGTTCCAACTTAAATGTGGCCCCTTTCTGCACTTACTGTTGATCTAGATTAAGGAGTTTCTTAATCCTTCTCATGCACATGATAATGAGGATCAAGGAGGTCCCACCCCCGGCTATATCTGCACCTTAATTTGGATTTCTTGTGGACCCATTTAATTGGGCCCACAGGTGGACCAAGGTTTCAGAACTATTGGGGCGTGCTTTTCAGCAGCACACTATAGCACACCACAAAAAAACTCCCCCCAGGCACAGAGGCTAGGAGCTTTATTCCCTAGTCTTCAGAGGTTTTGTGCGAGGGGAGACAACAGTGGGGAGGTACATCCAGATCATCACTGATTCATGCGATCTGGATTAATGGGTCTGGAATCTGAAAGATTCTATTTTATTGTTTTATGGAAACTGAAGCAGGAGCCTTTTTGCTTCAGTTATGCCTTGTTCAGGTATTTGTAAAGAAAATGTATAACAGAATGCCAATGGGTTTTGGAAAAAGGTAGGATTTTCTTTCTTTCCCTCCATCTCATCCCCATCTTCATATTGATTCGATTATGCCTAATTGGATATTTCATACTTTCCTGCCAATTGTATGGTCAATCGCATTTCATGGGATGTCTGCTGTCTGTTAAAGACAAAAAGCTTTAAGATCCTATCTAGAATTCTTTGGATCCTAGGAAAGGGTGCAATTAAATCCTTTTATTCCCTTAGTTTGATCATAATAAGGAAAACACTAAACCATTTCAATCTTCTCTAGGTTTCGTGAAGCTTATCTTTTGCTGTACCTTTCAGTAACTGGGTGTGGGGGGGAGGACACAGCAACCTCTGGGCTTCCTTTAGGTGTGACTTTAATAAACAAACACTCAAAATCTATCAGTTATACTGATCTTACAAATTTAATGAGATGCTATTAGAATAAACAAGTCTCCTCCTCCTGTAAAAGTATGTCCTGTCATCTTGATTTAAAAACTACACCCAGATAAAAATCAGTGTACAATAACACTCTACATGATAATGATTCCCCCCCCCCTTTGCATACCTTTGTTCATTTTGATTGTCCAAGTACTTCAGGCATGCTATACACATATTTGCTTGCTCGTGTATTATTGGTCTCTTCCTTTTTTAGTACTGTGAAGGTGTTTGTGGTAGATTGACTCTTGCTCCATGTGTGCTTTGGCACAGGAAAGCTATTTGTTTTGGCTAACTGTGGATTAAGATTTCATTTGCAGAATTACATGGAAAGATGATGCTCTTTTAAAAGTGTAGAGTCAATAAAACCAACAGAGGATTGTGCCCTGGAGTTTTCATTTCTTCTGTATTGATGTTATGCCTACATGGACATACGTACCTCTATGTGTGCATCTGAGATCACTTCTTTCAATACTTGTGAAATCAGATCCACTTATGTGTTGCTTTACAATATCAGGCTGCAGTGTTTAGGCCTCTTCAGCCTTGAAAGACGGCATTGAAGAGGTGACCTGATTGATGTATATAAAATCACAGATGGAAAAGGTGGATAGAGAAAAATTCTTTCCTCTATTGCACAACTCTGGAACCAGGGGACACTGAGGGCAGGAGAATTAGTAGTGATAAGAGGAAGTATTTTTTCACCCAAAGGGTCACTGGTCCATGGAATTTACTACCAGAAGAAGTGGTGACAGCACCCAATCTGGATAGATTTTAGAAAGGGTTAGAGAAATTCATGGAGGACAGATGTATCAATGGCTATTAGAACTGATGTCTAGGATCTACCTACAGGTTTGAGAGAGAGACAGGATGCCTCTAAAGACCATTTAAAGTTTTGCCTTCGTCTCTGCTTGAGAATTCTCAGGCACAATTGGCAGGCCCCTGTATGAGACAGAATGCTGAACTAGATGGGCTGAGGCCTGATCCAGCTGGGTTCCTCTTACGTTCTTGTAATGTTATATTACAAGAAAATATTACATAAGATCTTCCATAATTCCCAGGCCCCTGTTTTAGCATGGCTTCCTGTTGTGCCACAAAATGCTTCTCTGACCTGTATCCTGGACCTGAAATCTATTCGCACTTAGGCCTCTGGTATGCAATTAGGACGGCTCTGGTACAGATACTCTTGACACTCTGCACCAGAGCTGTCCTAGGGTGTTTTTCCACTGTCACTAGAAGTACCCATTAAGTACCCATTAACGGGTACAAAAATGCCATTACTTACCCATTAATGGGTACTTAACGGGTACTTTTAGTGACAGTGAAAAAACACCCCTAATTGCATACCAGAGACCCAAGTGTGAATAGGCCTCTTGTCATTGAGGTCCTGTGGTGGGATGGTGAGGTCTTGCTGTGGTGGTATCTGGGTGTGAGCATGGTGCTCCAGCAGTCAACGCGGAATGTTCCAAGAGGTAAGTGTGAAAAGGACCATGGTTAAGACATACATTTTGACTTGGTCTCTGGATTTTAAGACATCCTTTGTCTATCCTATCATGTTGCTCTTGAGTTTTCAATATAGCTATGCCAAATAATAGTGTTATTAATCTAAAGGTTTATTCTTTACATGTTAATCTGTTTTAAATTTCTTCTGTTGCCTGAGGTCTTAGAATGAGGTGTCTATTAGAAATACAGATAGTTATAACATTTGGAAAGCATGCACTCTACCATGTTTTATTGTATTTTATTTTGTAGGAAATAGTTATGTAAACTGGTAATGGACAACCTACTGAGTTGAGGAGTTGGGTATTATGTTGATGGAGTCTTATTCCTAGCTAGCGTGGGTTCGATTGTTGGACTCCGCTTCCATCTGGATGGTCATTTCTGAAAGTATAGGAATTACACAGGAATTTTCTCAATTTTCCTTACAATATTTGTTCTTAAACATGAAAGGTAGTACCTGAATTTCCAGAGAATTAGAAACCATTTAAAAAATTAAGCAGACGGGGAAAAGCAAGTATGGTGGGAGCTTGTTTAATACATTTGTTTTAAAACACCCCTTCTTTCTGTGTTTTTTTTAAATTCCACCACTCCTAGTATTTAATTTTAGATTGCATGCTTATTTGGATAGGGGGGTTGTTTCTCCTTTTTTGGCTTCTCTCTGTAAAGCACTGAGTCCTCCTGATGAGATTATCCAAGCATTTTTTGGGGTGGGGGGGAGGTATTATACAGTGTATCTGTCATAACAGATCATATCTTTAGCAGATAATTTTTCCAAAAGATATCATAAGAACATAAGAGAAGCCTTGCTGGATCAGGCCACAGCCCATCTAGTCCACAGTGGCCCACCAAATGCTCATGGGCATCTCAAGCAGAGACAAGGACAGACCTTCTCCTGCTCTCGAGTCCCAGCAGATGGCTTTAGAAGCGCCCCGGTTCCTCCCTCCCCCCCCCAGCCTGAAAGATCATAACACTTCTTAAGGCAGCAACTTAGGATATACCATGTCATGTAGTTCCCAAGTAGCCACTCCCCTCCTTAGGAGAATCAGTTGTCCTTAATACTTTCATTATAAAGTGTTCTAAAGCTTCACATTCAAAATGTCCCTCAAGATATTTGTCATAAGTAGCATACCACATGGATAGAGCTTGTAATTATCTCCAACTATATACAGCAATTCATAGTAGCCATCACAATGTCATCTTTAATTTGTGTGATGAGTCAGTTAATCTATCACAGGATTTCCCAGGGTCTTCACTGTTGGTGGGAAAAAACCCCAGTCATAATGCATGTTCCCTAATCACGTTCTCTCTCTCTGTTCTTTTGCTCTTTCTGCATGGGAAGTTGTTCCATACTAGGAAAAGGTCCGGGATCCTCTCTTCCATAGGTAATGTGGGATAAAGAAGATCCCATCTCTTCTTAGAATATCCCATCCATACAGAATGGAGCACACTAGACTGGTGTGCCCCAAATGGCAACTTAGTGATCACTCTACTGGTCTATACCAGTCTACTAATAATAAGATCTACTGTTACACTGGGGTCTTTATCATAGATTCAGAGGTATAAAAAATGACATATCTCCATAGGCCAGAATAATTTGGGGTGGTACTCCAAGTGCCTGAAGTGGTTCACCTTGGCAAATGACCCTCCAGGAAATTTTGAAGACCAGGAGTGAACATTGGACTTAGATGCCAATTGCCATGACAGGGCCAGAGTGGGCCAACAAGCATGCAGAAGGCTCTTAGCTAATGCTAGGGCTAGCATGGACTGGACTAACTTAAATGGAATAGTGCAGTACAGGATAGCCTGTGCAGTGTGAAAAAGGGGATTGCATTCCAGGGTAAGGCCTGAGAAACTATATAAGCAAGACAAACTGGATCATGTCAGTGTTGGAATTGAAGACCTTTGGGAATCAAATTGTGCTGAGGTAGGTTTCTGAAAAGAAGAAAGAAACTGCTGTTTGGTGTGTAAAATTAACACAAATAACTAGTATGCAGGAAAGAAAAAACATAACTGCATTGAAGTTGAAATCAAAATATGAAGCTCTTCATATGGAGCAGTGATGGCATTGAAAATTGCTTCAGATCTGAATTACACAATAGATTGGGGCGTGCAGACCAGTTCAAAGCACCTGTTGAACTCCTCATTATCATGGGGAAGCCCACATTTGGTGGAAGTTAGTTCACATTTACTAGGCTGCTGTGGGGTGGTGGCTCCTCTTCTAGGGACAACAGGACAGGGACAGAGTGGTCAAATGGGCAAAGCAATTTGTAATGGTACCATAGCAACCAAGGTTCATGTTGCTTTGCACATACTATTATTATTCCAATCCAAGGCAAAAGTATCCCTCAAATTTTGCTATATTTCCTGGAAAAGTGCTAGTAAAACACCTTTGAAAAATGGTTTTTATTTTGAAGTACAGCACTGGTATGAAGGAGTTAGCATAGCTTTCATTACACTCTGTCTACATAGTTGATATTTATCACCAGCTATGAAAAACAGAGCCACACAGGAGTAATATTGTTCTGATACTAGGTAGGTCACATGCCTGCCACCTAACTGGTATTTAGTATGTCAGTACAAAAGCCATTTTTACAGTGTCCAGTGAGAGACACTCAGTGACAAATACAAGTATGGTACGTGCACAATGCTTTCTAAATATAACTTGTTATTGTTACTTGTATCAATTACATACCAGATGCGTAATAATTATCTAAAAGTTGAGGTCCAAGGGTTATTGATGTGGATGTTGAACTCACATTTCTTCACTTAATAGAGAGTATAATGTAAAGCTGTAAACATTAATTTCCTATATATACTTTACAACAGGGTTGTGTCTGACTAATTTAGGACAGATGCATAACACACACACATATATAGATAACATGGTAGCAACACTATGTGGGAGTTAGGTTAAAGTTTGTAAACCTTTTCATAACTTTTATTTATTTTTTTCACTTACATATGAAGACATAATGTAGAGCAATTTAAAACTAATAAAACTTAAAAAGTTTTTTTCCTCAGGTTTTTATTGGTTCACCTTAATTTTCATGATTTTATAGCATTAGACATATTTTTATTATTAATGTACTTATTTTTATTTTTTAGTAGATTGTACGCTACTGACAAGATTTATTATGTTGCTTGTTTTTATCTTAAATTGTAAAGTGCCGTGTGTACTAACAGTGCTATATGAATAAATGGTTAATAATAATAAAATAATAAACTTCAAAACACTTCCCAATTTTAAATGTTTTTTTAAAAAACATTGTTCATTATTTCTCCTCACATTCAGACACTGTCATAGTTTTAATATGCTTAACATATTATTGGTTTTAATGTATTCATTTTATACGTTGTGACCCGCCCTAAGACCCTTGAGTATAAGGCTGGATAAAAATGCAAATTAATGAGTTAATAAATTGATGATTATGATGTTGATGATTTATAGCAGTATTATTAAATATTAGAAGCATACTATCCAGGGTCCCTTCATTATAAAAGACCCACTTTAAGAAGAATTTGACATGATCCCTCCCAAAGTGTTCATTTTTATATTTTGTTTTTGATTGCTGTCACCCGCTCTGAGAGCTTTAGGTATAGCGCAAGATAAAAATGCAAACAAACAAACACATAAATAAAATATTCTGGAAGAAGGACCTTGGTTCTCTTGTGGCCCCAATTAAACAGGTCCACAAGAGATCCAAATAAAGGTGCAGATGGAGCCAGGGGTGGGATCTCTTTGATCTGCGTGAACATGCAGATGAGAAGGATTAAGAAGCTCCTTAATCTGGATCATTTAAGTTGTAACTACCACTAATTCTGGTACAGAGAAGTCAAAAGACAATGAGGACAAAAAGGTCTGGAAGGCAGAGCTGAGAGGAGAAGGTGAATATCAAAATCACAGAGAAGTGAATCATAAAAATTCAACCTTTGAACCAAGTATGAAGAAAAATATAGTTTTCCTTTTTATTGCTGGGTGCATTGGAGTAGACTCTGTGTAACTATCTGTGTGGATTAGATTTTTGACTGAAGCAGGGGAACTCAATATCCTAATTGTCCTCTTTCTGCAATATATGGAGTATCCCACTCTATGATGAGGCAATCTGTGCCCATTTAGACAACCCATCCCAAGATAGGAGAGACTGCCACTGGGTTTCATAAGGAGTTCCTGTCTCAACTTTGATGGAGGGGAATGAAAGTTCCTGGCCTTCACAATTGCCAGCTGAGGTTTTTTGGCCACACAGGCAGAAGCAGCACACATCTGGAGCAGCTTTTGGGTGCCTGGCCAGAATGGTGCTGGGTGTGGTATGCCAGGCAATGAAGATGTGCTGTCTTATGTTATCTATAGACTGATATACTAAAGTGGTTCACTTGTGGACTTAAAAAAAAAAAAAGTCTACTTGTGGAGTAGGATCTGGTGCAATTATAGCATCTTATATTCTGCTCCACAGCCTGATCCAGTGAGGACAGATCAGTCTACTGGGTTTATGGCTTCCCACAAAACTGGTCCACCATGTGGACAATGCATTCCATGACGTGCCTTTGGCTGGCCTAATGGCCCAGTGTGGAATGGATCTATGGTACTTCTTGAACAATTACTACAAATGAACAGGGTCATTTAAATGTGTTTGGATGATTTAGAGCTCTTCATTTTCCTTTTCATGTAACAAACGTAAGTCAGCTGACATACACATCATCTTGAGTCAATGGGAAGTTCAGGCTGCACCCTTAATAATTTGATCATTCTTGGAAGCAGGAGGAGGGCAGAAAAAGGTGGATATATGTTTGCAGAAGCAAGCATTCATAGTCTCCTTCTGCAACAGGCAATGTGTCAGCAAGCCTAATCAATTTGGTTTATGACTAATAAGCCTTATTTTTCCCCAAAGATAGGTGGTAAAACAAATGTTGCCGACAACAACCCTTTAGGTCATTGATGGCCAACCTATGACACGCGTGTCACAGGTGACACGCCAAGCCCTTTTGAGTGACACACATGGTCACCCTGGCACCTGGGCGTGTAGTGCTTGCTTGTTCTTGAAGTGTACAAAATACTAACTTTCAACTGAAGATTCAGCAACAAAAGTCACTAATGTAAAGAATTATTTGTTTTTGCTTTTAATAAAATACATATATAAAAAATATAACGTTTTTACTAGAGCTACAAATATCACAAAATTATGGATATTTCTAGATGTGACACAGCACCCGAGTTAAGCTAGGTTTTCTTGCGAATTTGACACACCAAGCTTAAAAGGTTCACCATCACTGCTTTAGGTCCTGCTTCAAAATCAATTGCTATATGGAACAAAGGCTATTCCCATTTGTATTCAAATAATATTCGAGTTTTTAAAAAGTCATTCTGCAAACAGGAAAGAAACTGATCATGAAAAAGACAAGACTAGAATATTTCTCTTTGATGTACATATTATGTATGAGTGGGAACATTTTACATGTGTAAATGGCTGATTATTACCAACTGCCTAAAATGCTACCATTTCCTAATCATGTAGACCTGTTTTCTTGCTTGTTTTCCATCTGAAAAGAAACAAGAAAAATTTTAAGTATTTGGACAAGATTTGTGTAAATCTGTTTTTATTTTGTGTGAAGCTTCAAGTACACTCTTGGTCTGAAATATTTTACTAAGTATTTTAGTACTATTACTTTTATGTATAATATTGCTTGTGCCACTTTGAAAATGCCACTTCGTGTTAGTATTATTTTTCAAATACATTATTCTAATAATAAGATTAATAACACTTAATCTATCCCTATCATTATACAAAATATATCATACTTAGAAGAAATCATAGTAAACTGGGTTGGGGGTTGTTTTTCCTGCAATAGGAATATGTGGGATTTCATCTAGTATTCTGGAACTATGTTGGGATTGCCACAGATGCATGTTATTGACCTTGTCAAGATGCACCGGAATCTCTGGTAGAAATTCTGGGAGCATTTTTGGCTGTTCAGTCAACTCTCGGATGCAGTGCCATTTACATGGCTATCAAGAGTCAAGTTCCTTCCTGCTGACAAAGCAATCTGGAGTAGCTTCCACTGCCCCAAGTAACACTATTTTTGTTTTGTTTTGGCCAGTCATTTTGGTCTCTTCATTTTATTCATTCATTTTATTTTGGAGTTTGAACCCATGAATAAAATAATTTCACACATTTGAGCCTGATCTAAGCACAAATGGGTCATTGGTAAGGATTGCACACACATGTACAATTAATCTTCCTGGCATGGCTTTTCTTCCAAAACAAACAAAACCATTGATAACAAGTTCAAAGCTCTGCACTGTTCATAAGGGGCAGAATGTCTCCATGAATCACAGTTTGAAAGGTTGTTCTCATTTCAACAGTGAGTCACAGACACTGCACAGAAATCAAATAACTTAAAAGTACTGATTTATTTTTAGGAAATTGTGTAAGACAAACACTTGTAAATTAAAAAGGAAAGAGGGGTGTGATTAATATTGACATTAGTCCTTTCTACTAATTTATTATCTGAATAGGATAAACATGTGGAGCTCCCCTGTGTTTAATTGATGCAAGGGAAGAAAATTTGAAAAAAAAGGCTATTAGATAAGATATTTATATAGTTTTTGGAAGAAACAATCTATATGATTATTATTGTCTTTCTTGGAGTGAAATAATATGCATTTACAGTGGAGTGAGGGGATGTAAAAGAAGTTTCCAAAGTAGCTTTTTTCAAGGTAAAAAGATGGCATACTAATGTTATATATAAATTAGGCACTAATGTTATGTGTAAATTAGCCTTTCCTGCATTTACCTGGTAATTCAGAATAAGGAGCTCCATGCTTGACTTGGACTCCATGGGACTAGTGGTAATCCAGATCAGATCCGTACTAAGGGTGCAGTTGTCCAGATTAGCGGTAAACTCGATTAATGAGTACCATAATTTTACTGCTGTCTGATCTTGGTCAAGCAATGGGGCATCCACATATAGAATGGAACAAGGAAGATTGTGGATGTGGCATTGGGGAACATGTGTTGTGATGGTGAGACTATGAAGATGCTTTTGCAGTTCCTTTGGAACAACGGTCTCACTGATGGTGATGGAGTCTGCATTGCCTATGAGGATGCCTCATGTCTGCTTACCTAGATGCAGTGTTTGATCCATGGGAACATGTTCCAATTGCATCATGGTTTCCCAGGTGCTATTAGCTACATCCATTAATCTCTAAGATGCTACCCAAACCCCTTGATTAAAAGAAATAAATTAATCAATGAACAAGGCTAACTAAAGCATTTAATAAGCTCATGAGTTAATTTGAATCCTTTCCAGATTGTTATGCAAAAAGCATCCTAAATACATGGGGAAATTTAGGCACTTCTAGAGAAACAAATTCATTCATTCATTCATTCAAAAAAACAAAACAAAATGTATATCCTGCCCTTCACATGGTCCCTGGGCAGGTTACAATAAAAATAAAACATGTAAAATACTAAATATAACTTAAAATATTACCTCCCTCCTCACCCCCTTTCCCTCCCTAACAGGACATAACCTGGGTGAAAAGATTTGTTTCCACTTGGTGCTGAAACTGTACTGTGTAGGCACCTGGCAAACCTCAAGAGGGAGGCTGTTTCAGAATCTAGGGGCCATCACAGAAAAGGCTCTTCTGCAAGTCCCTATACCTCAGACTGTACCTCTGAAGGAACGACGAGCAGGGCCTTTCCTTGAGATCTCACCGCATGGGCAGGTCTATGTGGGAGACGGTGCTTCTTCAAATGAGTATGGGAGGATTGGTATAGGAACAGGATGTAGCCAGATGTCAGTGCCAGGTGCAAAGATAAAAGAACTACAATATGAAAAGTCTACTTTTCTCTCCTGAACATTGCCATGACTTGATTTAGACTACTTATACCATCTTTACATGCTGGAAGGAATCTTTACCTTTTTATTGGATTCTGCTTGCAGTGTACTGATTTTGCTTACACAATCCCAACCTTAGTCAATGTCCTTTTTTATTGTTATAACCTTGTATTACAATCCTTTGTATACTTAATAACTATAAACATCAATGTTTTCAAAGAACAAACTTGCAGATGTTATTATTTTTGCCAGAATTCTTTGCTGACTTTGGAACATTAATCTAGGAAAAAATATTAGCTTGAGTACCAAGGATTGTTTGTCTTGACTCATAAAAAAAGTACTCCCCTGAGAGACTCTAGTAAGTCCATTGTGGGTTTATCTGCAACTGTTCTTTCACATATTCTGAAGTAAATACTGAGCAAGTTATAATGAAGTCTGAAGTTTTATCAATACCTTGCAAGTTGCTGTGACCAATTCAATTCATTATTCACTATGTCCCAAACTATTCTATTTTTACAAAATATGTCCTAAAAAGACTAGACTTGGAGCTAACAGGATTCTAAGGGAAGTTAATAAGAATTAAGGGCCCAATAGGATGTTAACAAGTTACTGCTAAAAAGTAAGAAAAGTAAGGCAGGTGTGACTCCTGGACATTAGGCTAAATTTTACTAGATTATTAAAACAAGTGAAACAACTGTTGGAAAATTGTATTTTTGTATGTTTCTTTAGCCTCAAATGATAATGCATCTATTATGTAAATGAGTCAGTGAAAACCACTGAGGGTCCTGGAGGATGAATGAATTGAGAAATTCTGATTCATAACTGTACAACCAAAGGCTTGAGAGTGATCTGTATTTATTTACCTGTGTTTTTAAAAATATTTTTTAAAATTAATTATTGGAAGACATATTTACCACTTCTTCCAAGTACATTTTTACCACTTTACCCAAAGTAGCTGATAATATAAACTTAAAATTAGGATAAAAATAGATAAAAATAAGCAAATATTGAAACAGAATTAAGGCAGATTCCATGCAGCAGCCTGATATAGCGATAGGAATCAATAATATGAGGTATTGGTCCCCTACAATTAGTGCTTCCTATGTGCTGTCTTTGCACGTTTTTGTGACATGCAATCCAGACACAATCAAATTCCTGGATGGACATGTCACCATACATATGCGGTTGGTTATTTTAACATCCACGCATGTGCCCTGGATGGAGCTCTGACTACTGCTCCATCCAAAAAGGTAAGTGGATCCTTAAAAAGTGCTAAAGGCGGAAAACCCACTACCAGTGCTGGGTTTTCCAGCAACAGCCAAAAGTGCTTTTTAGTGGTGAAAAAGTGGGTCTATGGTGGGTTGTCTACATTATGTCAGGCACCCCCTACCATAGCTGTGCCAGAAAGGCACTATATTTGTCCTGTCCGGATGCAGCCTAAAACTGAACAGAGTAAGGAAAAAGTTTTAATCAGGATTCCAAGTACATCTTTTGATTTTACTGTTGTGTAAATGAAAGCTCAGTCCCTAGAGACATTTGTCTGGCTTTAAAATAAGCCACTGGGTGTTTTTCCACTGTCACTAGAAGTACCCATTAAGTACCCATTAATGGGTACTTAATGGCATTAATGAACCCATTAATGGGTACTTAATGGGTACTTCTAGTGACAGTGGAAAAACACCCACTATTGATGAATCCAAGAAAAGTAAATTAATGGATAGTTAGCTTCCTTGAAACACCTCTTTTAGTCGAGCCACATATTTTCTTTTAACCTAATGAAGAACCTCTGTTCAAAATCTCAGTTGTAATTTTTGTAACTCTCTATATTTTAATGGGAATTTGTGAAACGTCTGCTGCTAACTGTGGTTCAGCAGTATGCATATAGATGCATCAGACATGTGAATCACAGTTCTATTTCCAGTGTCACATTAGCTGCAAAATTCAAAGTTCATCTGTGGTGCAATTTCTAAATTACAGAAGTGTTACCTGCTCACAACCTGTATGGATAAGAGAAAGAGGGTCCTAGCCAACCAACCAAGTCTAATGTGATCTAATGTGGTATGAATAACATGTAGATGCAGAAGGTCACCAACATCAGGTGATTTAGTACCTTCACTATCTGCCTGAATGCTGGGGTTTTCACAAGAAGCAGTTCCTCCAGTGATGAGAATGGACTCCAACATTCATCAAGGTGAAACACTTTACCTTAGTTGGCAGATTTTGAGTTATCATCAGAAGCAACAAGTTTATCAGGATTTTGTCCAATCATCTAAAATTATTTGTCAGTGGTAACCTCCAGACTATGGAAAAGCCTCGCCTAAGGTCTTCACCTTCGCTATAAACATTTAGAAGATTGGTGAAAATGTGCCTATATAATTAGTGCAATTATTTGAAACTTCAAAACCATATCTAAAGGATTTGACTCCATTATTATAGGGGAAAGGAAGAAGACAGAAGATATCAAAGGATTTCATATCAGATAGGCTAAAGGAACCAGAGTAAAGACCTAATTTGGACCCACATACTCATTTCAGTTGTAGGAACAAGTTAGGTAAGGGTAATCCATTAACAGTTAGATTCTCACATATAGTTCCCATGCTACTTTGCACATGAAGGTTTAACAGCTTGTATAAATCAGCTTGTTTAAATATCTAGCTTTGTGCAACTTTGGTCATATTTCTATCTACTATCATGCAGGGAATAGACTGCATGATGTGAGTGTGCATAACAGATCTGCTCTTGAACATGAAACCCATAGGTTGACCTTAGAGTAATGGTGTGCTTTGGTGGGGGTAGTGGGGAAGGATGAAACGTTGGTAGGAAGCCTTACTTTGTCCTACCAAACTGTACTTTGATTTGCAGTGGATAAAAACATGGTTTGATAGGGTGAAAGTAAGGTTTCCAACAAGAGTCTTGCTCCTACTCCCTGCAGTTCTCATCTTTGGGAGCCTATTATGCCTTTCTGGGCATGTCCCCATCGGGGCTAAAATCTGGAGTGGATTCAGATTTGGCATTGGGGGTTCCCATTAAATCCCCTAGTACTTCGAATCCACTCTGGATTTTCCAGCCCTGTTCCCATGCCAGTCCCCATGGGTAGTGAAGCACAGCTTCTGGAATGTTTGGATGTTGGCTTTTCTACCCTACTTTTCTCACCCATTTAAGGGGACTCAAAGTGGCTGACAAAGCTTCTCCCCATAACAGAACACCCTGTGAGGTAGGTGGGGCTGTGAGAGCTCAGAAGAGAGCTGTAACTGGCCCAAGATCACCCAGCTGGCTTCATGGAGGAGTGTGGAATCAAACCCAGTGTTCCCAGTCCAACTGTCTAACCACTAGACCAAACTGGTTAATGTCTGGTACCTAAGTACGCCATGGCCTCATAGATCTAGAGCATGGCATGAAGACAAATTCACCTAGTTTGTGTGGTGCTTAATTTCAGGAATTTCAGGTTCTATACTCACACTGCTTCAGTTTTGAGGATGGAAGATAGGTGTGATATCAATGTAATAAATATGCATCAGTTTATCTTATATTGTCCAGTGCCTGAATTATTGAGTAGGACTGATGTGGATAGTGTTACAATCCCTGTAAAAAGATTGCAGAAAATAAAGGGTTTAGAGGCTTCCCTTTTCCGGTGGTTTCTCCAGATTAACAGTAACTCACCAAACAAGGAATATGGGAAACTCATGAATGGACTTGCCCAAAGTTGAGCTCTTGAGTAAGAACTAGGGAGTTCCAGCAGCTCATGGTTGCAGCTGTCTGCCTCCTCTCTCAGACCTTTATAGGTCCAACCTTTTTTCTGTATGCAAGTCTAGTGCAGAGATACATGAAGTAGCTGAACCAGTGGATTAAGTTGGCTTAAAAATATGAAATGAAATGAAGGGTATTCAGGTAACAGCAGGTGACGTATAGACAGTTCATTTCTAAGATATATCCTTTTCACTCAGCCAAAGTCTGGGTTCTTTATAGTTAATTACAGGTCTGTGACAAAAACAAAAGGAAGCCTATCTGAGTTATCGGTGCCAACTAACCAGTGAGTCACAGCGTCCCAGCCAAGCAGGTGTCACATCTGATACAAAATAAGTATTGACACCTCCCTCCCCTGAAGCAGTTCTTTACCTAAAGGAGGAGCATCTAAATTAGCCTGTAAACTCAGGACCAAGCCCTCTTTTAATTGGCAAGGTGACTATGTGAAAATGCTGACTGAATGCTATTCATAAGTACTGGCTTTTTAAGAAGGACATACTTGTGGGAGGGGCACAGAGGGGAAGTTTCTGAAGAACAAATATAACTTCCCTACAGTGTTTAGGATTGGCTGGAGTCCATGCTTTGATATTTATAGGGCCCTTTGATTTCTACATACAGAAAACAGTAATAGGAACTTCAGATCTTCAAACAAACTCTGAGAACATAGGTGAATGGAAACCATCTCTGACATTAAGGGTGGAGTCAGATGACACAGCATTGTCTGACTGGCACTTGCAGCCTCTTTGTAGGGAGGAGGATTCCAGAGATGTGGCTTGTTAGTCTGCTTCTTCTTCTAAAACAACAGAGGCAGCAGCTCCATTTCATGGCTGCAAAAATGGCATGCGCAGAAATCAACCTGCTAATTCACTTCCTCCCCCTTACCTTCCACTGGGGAGTTGACAGAGATTGAATCTGGGCCCTTTTGCCTTCCAGAGGCTGCATCCCCAAGCAATAAAAAGCCTGTTAAAAAGCTTCTTTTGCCATGGAGTGTCTCCATGCACAGCTTTTCTCCGAGCTTCCAGCAGCACAAAAGGAGGAAAACGTGCAGGAAAAAAAGTGCCCTTTAAACAAGACTACCAGTGCACTTTTTGGAAGCTGTGGGTATTCCTAACAACATTGTGCATGGAGACGCTCTGTGGCAAAAGGGGCGGGGATTGGCAGCCAAGATCTCTGTAAAAAGCACCCTGGCTCTGCTGCCTCTGCCAGCCTTAAACATTCACATATCTCCCAGAACTGCAGCAGCTTTCCTTCCTTTTCCGTTTCCAAAGGTCAGAACTTTTAAAGAGCCAGAATTGTGCAGAATGGCAACATTGTTATCAGGTGTGAAATGGGTGGATTGCTACAGTGTATGGGGTGGATTTTTACAGTGAAATCACTATGTTTGGAAGCAAGCTCTGGATCCCAAAGTGATAAATGGCTCTGGTGGGTTTTGCAGGCAGGGGAGACGAACAGAGAACTTGTAAATATGGCTATTTTTCTTTTGGACTTGTCGGGGCTTGTCTCCCTGGTTGTGGCTGTGCAGATCGCAGTCCCTCCCCGTTCCTGCTGGCACCCTATCAAGCAGAGAGGGGCTGGGGAGAAAAATATGCAGGCAAACAAGACATGCTTCCTTGGGGATGGTAGGTGTTTTTAAAATGCATGTTTTACCGAACCTCATGGGGATGCTTATTCTGGAATTGAACTGCACTTTTAAAGTCCGTTGGAATAGAGCGACAATAGAGAGGCAAATAAGTTGCTTGGGGATGTGGCCAGACAGTTGTTCTATCATGGATTAATCCCTCAATGATATTTAATGAACAGTAAAAAACATTTGAATGGTTTATTGTTGAAACTACAATCTATCCTTCATTGGACTTGTCAGTCAACAGTGAGTCTGCTGTAGACATACACAGCCCCCTACCTAAATCTTTGTTCATGAATCCGTGATGAGACAATCCACAAGAAATGTTATGATCATATAGTGTCAATATTCTAGGTAACTGATATTTGTCATTCTTTGGCTTAGGAGCAATGACATTTTACATCTTGCTAGGGATTAGAAAAACCAGTTCAAACTGAGGAACCTTGGGCTACTCTTTGCCTCTGAGCTCAGACCTACTTTTCAGGGTTATTTTGAGGTTAAAGCAGAAGCAAGGACAGTAATGTCCACTATTTTGAGCTCTTTGAAAGTGAGGTAGGATATGAATGTAAAAAGAAGTTACTGTATTTTCTGGTGTATAAGACTACTTTTTAACCCAGGAAAATCTTCTCAAGAGTTGGGGGTCGTCTTATACGCCGGGTGTTGTCTTCTTATACGGCGAGTATATCCCAAACTCTATATTTTAACTGGAAAGTTGGGGGTCGTCTTATATGCCCAGTCGTCTTATACGCAGGAAAATACGGTAATACTACCTCTGTTTACATGTGATAAAAAAGCATCTCTGAAGTAACTTAGCATTCGCAGCAACAAAGTGACTCAAAAGCACCTGAAGGAGTAGATACCTGTCCATTTTACTGTGCATTTGACCAGAATCAGATGCATTGAAAACACACCAACATGGAGTTTAGATGTGAAATGTGCAGTATTTCCCATTAAATCTGATTTATTTATTTTTTTGTAAAATAAATCCCCACACAGAAAATATGTTGCTTCTTCCAATGTGTGTCTGTTATTTTAAAGGTGGACTGATAAAGGCAGGATGAGGGTGTTCCAGGGAAGGTGAGAGGATGCTATCTCAATTTTTCTCTGTCTGGAGAGAACCAATTGTGTTTTTTGTTGTTTTTATCTGCAATTTTTCACAAGACTGCACTTAAGGAACTCTGTAGGAAAACAACAGTTTTTAGCATTGGTTTCCGTTTTCCCAGCTCCCAGTTTTGTCCAGGACTGCACCTAAGGGTTTCAATAGCAAGGCAATCTTTCTGTAAGCATTGCTTGAAGACTTTGTCACTTTTTCACCTATGTGCAGGGCTACTTTAGTAATTTTGTCAGTAAACATTGTGATAAAAAGTACATTGTGGCATTACACTTGTCTAAAAGTCAGACTGGAATGAAGTCACTGAAACTGAAGCTAATACCAGAGGAGGTATGCACTGACCTATCAATTACAGTGATGGGGAAAAGTTTTAGGCAGGGTATGGTAGGTAGTAGAGTATACCCTGGCATGTTAGCAACTACAATTCATTTGATATTCCTGGAGAACAAGCTCATAGGATGTATTTTAACCTTTCAGGTCTGTTCTCTCATTCTGAAACTCCTGTAATTTCATCTATAATTCATTCATTCATTCATTCATTCATTCATTCATTCATTCATTCATTCATCAATTCTTGCCCTTGAGGTTAAAATCAAGTGTAGTATCTGTTTTTATTAATTTAATACCTGATATTTTAGGGATACATAACAAAGGAAATTGAGAAAAAAAGAACAGGGATTGAAGCAAAATCCAGTGCAAAAATGAACTCTAAATCAGGTAACGTTACTGCAAAAAGAATTATCTATGTTGATGGTAAAAGAAGTGGGTACAGCCTTGGATGTGTAACATATCTCAGAGATTTATGCAGGAGGATAGATAAATAGGACAGGTGATGTAATTTGTGAAGTCATTTGAAAGGGATGGAAAACCATTTAATAATACTTAGCCTAAATATTTTCTGCAGCAATTGCAAATGCTTACAGATCTGGTTGGGGCAGGTCATCATGAAAGTTTTGAAAGCAAACAAGAAGATTCAATAGTGTATTACATTTTATCCTCTTCTTGGTCCATGTGGCAACTGTGACAAATGAATATGTATCCAATAAGAATGAATACATGTCTGATATGTATCAAACATGAACGCATATGTATCCGATACGTATCCCATATCTGTTCTGAAACCATCAAATCTGACCTGAATCCACTTTTAATTTGCTCTCGATCCACATCAAATGCAATCTGGATCCATTGCAGATATGACTGGTGCAGCTACTTTCTTACCTCCCTAGTTTAACAAATGTCTGAACTATTCATACAAATGTCCAAAACATTTGAATTCACATGAATGTTAATGTACAATTGTCCTAACATTCAATTTGTATGAATTTGTACAAATAACGAATGCTATGAATATTCATGCACATTCCTAGTGTGGACTGCCTTGTTCTGGGCCAGGTGGATCAGCATAATCTGGAGCAGTTCTGACTGCTCCCTCCCATATAAATGTGGAAACAGTCTATGTTTATAATTAAGAACAAATTAATTAAATTGACCTTAAGTGACCTTGCCCAAAATGCTGCTTTTAGGAGAGACAGTGATGCTTTCTTTGTTTTCCTCTCACATTCATTGCAGATAATAATGATGAGTGAGAGTATGAAATGCTGTCTTCTGCACATGCCCTTATTCAAATGCTTTACCATCTGGATGCCAGCTGTGTCTTCATCCAAACCAGGCTATATAACTCACCAGTCTTTTAGAATTAGAAAATAATCGCCGTCACCACAACAAATGTGCTTATTTGTGGATGGATAATTTTCCTTCTGTGAATGCGTTTTTAAACCTTGGGGCTCAGCACTGACATGCTGTTGAGAGTGGTTGGCGACTTTTACCACAGAATACACAAAGAGTGGTCTGTACATAACTATCCAGAGAAGAAAATGCCAAAGCATTTTATTGGGAAAACAATACATCAAAAGTGGCATTTTCATCATTAATTTAGATGAGGACATTATTCATCTTGGCTTCAATAACCACTGCATAAAAAAAATGGACTTTTGCACTTAACTTTGGGTGTGATCAGACACTGTTAAAAGAGTCATCTTCTGGGTAACTTTCATACTTATTCAGCAGACATCATCAGCATGTGACTCCTTGGGTCTTGAAAGTTCAGCAAGGCTGACTCAGTGATGGGTGGGATTTCTCAGCTCCAAAGTAATCTTTTTTTCCCCCACAGCTGACACTGAAGCTGCGTAATCAGCAGGTGGGAATTTCCACCACAAGAGAAGGATACCATTGATCAATCTGTTCCTATTTGAATTTCATTATTCTCAGAACTATGAAAACCCATGATTCTTTGTTCTGCATTTGGGAGGCAGCAGAGGGAAGGTATAGGAAAGCTGAAGTAGAAAAGTGAGCAATGGTAGCATCCTGACAATTAAGAAATACAAGGGCAATTGGAAAAACAGAAAGTCATGTGTATACTCATTTCCAGAAATAAGAGGCCTATTCACACTAGGCCCCTTGAATGCAAGTAGGGCAGCTCTGGGACACACCATTCACATTGGCTGGAGGTCGGTTCCATTTGGAACTGCCCCATCTTGTCCCAGAGCTGCCCTACTCACATTCTGGGTGTAGAGCATGAAATCATGCTCTACACCCGGCCCAGGGGATTCCTGGCCGTCACACAGCTGTACGAGAGGGAGAGCATTCACACTCTTCCTTTTGGACAGCTGTGGACCCCCCCCCCCCACTGCTGCTTTTGGGCCAAAATCAGCCCAACAGCTGGCAGGCAATCAACTTACCTTGCCAGGCCCAAGGTGCTCCTCAAATGGCCTGGAGAGCAATGTGTGCAGGTGCGTGCAATCCAGTAGACTGACCCCATGCTGACCCATTGGGTAAGCATGGGGCCGAGCTACTGGAATGAGCGCACCTGCACAGATCCTGCCACATCAATCTTGAGGCTGCGAGAACTCTGGACCCTGGGCCCAGCAAGGTAAGGGGGCATTGCAAGTGTTGGGGGGGCACCCAGCGGTTTACTGCCAGCTGCTGCAGTCCAATCCTCACTGCAGTCCAATCAACACTGCAGCAGATTGAACCCACAGTTTGATCTCCCCCCCACCCCTTTCAAGGGTGGGGCAAGTTTGAACTCTGGCAACAAGGAAGTAAGTCCTTTGTGCGTGTGCGTTCAGGGAGGTGTGTGTCCCTCAGGGGGGTGCCTGGGGCAGTTCCGATTGGGTCCAATACAGCCCACAGGAACTCAATGGTGGCAGGCCTGGGAGGGGTGGCACACCCCTGCACTGGCCTTTTCATGCTGGGCCATGCAGGAACAGATCCCCCCTTTGTATGTAGGCAGGCAGGGATGCGTCCCCATGCATTCCTTACCTGCCTGGATGCAAATGGGGAATCTGTCCCTGTGTGTCCTAGCCTTCCTGCACTACTGCCCTTCGACTGTAGTGTGAAAAAGCTTCTGGATTTCCAGAAATCTGAAGTTGTGGAATAAGAGTGAGTGGTGGGAAATGTAGCCAATCACAGAATACAAATGGTTGCTAGGGGCATTTTGCGGAATACAGAGACAGAAAGGTGGGCAGACCAAAGGTTAATCAGTGGCTTGCAACCATTGTCAGAGGAGGTGTACCTTGATGTGGAAAGGAATGCAGGTTGCAGTATGGAAAATTGTCAGCTGTATATAAAACATCTGTGTGGAAGGCACTTTTATTGAGCATCTAATGACTGAACACATTTTCCTACAGAAATGATTTGACAAAGCTATGTCTAATTGCACACTTTTGAGAATAAATTCTCTCATTCCTTTGGCCATTTGCTCATTAAACAGTTAAGCACTTTTTTACACTTTGGTATCTTCATATTGTAATAGTGAATTTTTAATGCTTTACATACTTCTTGCTATTCTACTCTTTTCCTGGTCCTGAACTTAATAGCTTATTTATTAATTTTGGTGAAGAACTGTATGTATAATGTAACATTTGTTTATATAATGGAGTCTTTGTTAAATCTACTATAAGCTACCATTGGTTTGTTTTTTTTTTTTTGGAGGGGGTTAATGCCATATAAATTTTATTCATGTTATGTACATCTGGCAAAATTCTGCCTTCATGATTCAGCTTGTTGGAACTCAGAAGGAGTATCCTTTAATGCCACATTAATAAAGCAAATATAAACATATACAACGTGTCCTGTGGTTATATGTAGAATGTCTGGCAATTTAAAATAGGGACTACAGTTAGTTATTATAGAATAATTTTATTAGCTATTTGTTAGGTGTGAAGCTTCTTTGTGTACAATCATTGAAAATTATTGACAACTTCCTTCATAACATTGTGGTACTTACAAATGAATCTCTGCAACTAAGGTAGAACTCATCCCTATTTAAGGTGTAATATTTAAATGGTGAATTTTAGTCAGGTTAAACCTGCAGACAAAATGCTGCATTATGACAAGTACTTCTTCAGGATTCCAGGCAATCAAGCTCTGTAACCAAACTCATCACGCCCCGCCACCCAGTTTTATGTTTCTTCAGAGGTTACTTAGCTTTTCAAGTTCACTGAGTATCAATGGTGCTCAGCATGGGTGAGTGTAGATGGAAGCCACTCCCACTGCGGAAAGCCAATTTGGGAACTTCCTCTGAAGTCTGCAGGGGTGGTGGCTTCCACCTGTGATTACCCATGCTGGCTGCCACTGCTGACTGAACATCCTGAGTCCCAACTAAGGTCACATGAATGAAGTTGTCCAGGATGAGTAAGGCTCAAATTTTGTTCTCAGGTGATTCAAAGTTGCAACTGGTCAGTATATGTGGAACCTTCCCAGCTGAGTGACACTTCTGAGGCTGAAAAAGAGCCTCAAACCTCTCAGCTGCTCTGCCCATAGGCACTAAACACTTCTCATTCCTTTCCTGAAAACTGACAGCCTGATGATTGGCTGATGGGTGGGGTACCAGTGAGTACTCAAAGTACTTTCTCCCATATTCTGCCATCTGAAGGGGGGATATAATGGGGAGGCTTTTGATACTGGAGTGAGGAAATTGAGATTTCCTGCCCCACTTGGGACCCTTCTGTTCACATCTGGATATAGTCAAAACCAAATGCATATGCAGCTCTAAGGAGGCTTCCTCAAGCCCTTCCTCATTCTGAAATGGGACCTTGAAACCATATCCAAACCCATCCAAGAAAGCACACCAAAGCTTCCCTTCTCTTGTCTGTTCCTTTTCTCACACCAAATGCACTGTCACTGTTGAGAGATTATTGGTTGGACTTCACATTGGTCCTGCCCATAGAAATACATGTGAGTCCCAAATATGAGTTTTCGGGGGTGGGGGGAGGATTCTCCACCTCCCTCAAAACCAGATATTCAAAACAGATCCTTGATTTATTGGGGACTTTGAAAAAAAAAATACCTACTTTGTTTCTGATCCCTATTTTTGGTCTCATTCCATACAACTTCTGAGCAGGGTCTTTTTCACACTCCCTGTCCCATCCCTTGGACGTGAAAGGTGTGCAATCAACTAACCATAACTAACACTCACACTTGCAAGCGCTAGTCACTAACAGTCCACTGCATGCACAATCAGGCACTCACCTGTGTTTGATTGTTGGGCTGTTCCTCTTCTGGGCACTGCCATCTTGAGTGTGGCAACCTCCGCAACTGCACGTGCATCAGCACCATTGCCATGACGATGCTCTGCTCAGTCACATCAGGGGGTCATGACCTTCCCAGCTGGCAGAGGTGCAAATGCTTGTCAGCTGGATGTGACAGGTAAGTTTCTGGTCACGTTTGGATGTGTGTGGAGCACAATTTTGTGCTCCACCACTAGTGCATGATTAGTGAACATCTGGAGAGGCAGAGGATGCTGCAGGTACGAATGCACCTTCCCACATGTTCACTACTTATGCACTAAGCATCCAAGTGCAAATTGGCCCCTCCTTGTTTTGCCTTTGAATAATGGCTTGTTGGCTGCCTGCAGGTCCTCCTGCATCTCTAGTGTCACTGTAGTGATAGCTCCCTCCGTTCATTCCTAAATTATTTTTTGACTCTATTAATTAGGTTGGTTTGGTTGAATTATGATAAACCCTTCTTTTATTAAGCTGCTTTTTGAAGCCATATACTTGGGTTTGTTTCAGGACTTAGCTTCCTGATGGTTTCATTCTGTTCCTGCTGTTCCACTATGGGAGTCCTAAGGAAGGCCGCAGTGGTACAACTGTCCTCATTGCTCATAATGCCATAGAAACACCTTTAGGTCTATCTCACCTATTACAAAAGACACTTCTTTGGATCCCCAGGATGGAACTAGGTCATCATTTGTACAATTGCTTGTGGTAGAATTATCCTATGGTCACCTCAGTGTTACCTTATTTCCTGCATTTGGATGTATCCTAAGGCTGTGTTTAAACATAACAAAAAGAAAAAAGTAAAAGTAAAAAGTTCCTGCATGGAGAGGGAATGTTGTTCCCTCAGCTGAAGGCCAGGTTAAAGAGACACATCTTCACCAGTCTTTTGAACACATAAAATGAAGGTGCCTGACACATCATAGAGGTTATTCCATCACCTGGAGGCTACAACCAAGAATGCCTTTTCACATATTCCCACCCTCCTACTGATGGTGATGGGATTGCTGAAAAGGCCTCACCTTAGAGTACAGACAAATCTATGTGGGAAGAGATATTTCTTTAGATTTTGTGGCCCAAATCATTTAGGGCCTTATAAATTAATGTTAGTACCTTGAACTGGGCTTGGTAGCACATAGGCAGCAGTGCAGTTCTTTTAGAACCAGCATGATGTATCTCTGGCCAGTGTTGCCACTTTGAAGTCTAGCTGCTACATTCTGTACCAGCTGCAGCTTCTGCCCTAACATATTACAGCTGTCCTATCTAGAAGTTACCAGAGCCTGGATCAGTGTGGCCAGACTGTCTCTTCCCAAAAAGGGCTGTAGCTGAGCTTCATGTCTCAGCACAGAGTCCAAGAGCAGTCCCAAATTATGCACCTGTCTCTTCACCAGGTCAAATAAATCCCATCAAGAACAGATGATAGTAGCACTGCCAGGTACTTAGTCCTATGGTTCTACAAGAGACAACAGCACCACTGCTCTCATCATACCTGGCTATAGACAAACTAGCTGATGACTATAGGTAATGTAGTGCAATACAGCTTCAGCGTTGTTCATCTGACTGGTTGCAGCTGCATGCTTTAAACTGATGAGCACATCTTGGAGGATACACGTTCTTCCAGATTTCTTTTCAACTCTCTAAAAGAGGACCCACCCTTTTTGTATCAGAGAAGAAAAGACTCCTGCACAAATGTGGGAGGGAGGAGCTCGATCCTCGGTGTGAAGAAGATTGTTACAAGCATGTCCATGTTTTCATATGCAAAGCAACGGGGGCAGGCAAGGTATTATTGCTAAATTACTACCCACATGCAAGTTTCAATGCTTTGAATCTGATTTTACAAGTCCTACAGTGCCATTCATCCATCCAGTGAAGTTTGGTCAGCCTAAAGGCAGCGTTCATGTGGAAATGAACCAGCCACCCCCTGACTGCAGACAGCATAGGGTGTGTAAGTAACTATTCAGGTCTGCTGAGATGCTTTATTTCACCTTGCAGCTATGCCAAAATATTAGCCTTCATTTCTTAGACGTCCTTTTCTGACTCATGGGGTTGGCCTTCCTTAGCTGTGTCCCCACTGAGCTGAAAAGGCACTTAATGACTGCTGTCCTTTAAGACACATAGGATGGCCCTTTGGTAATAGTGCTTCTTCGCATATTAGATATGTTCCTACTGGATGGAATAAGGCACACCCATCACCTTAAAGGCTGAGATCTCAGTTAATCAAACACACCCAGCATATGAAACAAATTAGGAAGTGAAGCAGTAACTTTCTGGCTGTGTCTAACCTGCTCTTCTTCTCTTTGCTTAACTTAACATACCCCATGCAGATTTGGTATGGTTCCAAACACAAGATCAGCAAGGGGCATCCCCATGCGTTTTGGATTTGGTCTGCGGAAAACGGACCAAATCCCCCCTAACCATACCAGACCAGGGGCAAATTTGGTACCTGAAAAAACAAGTCTCACCACGGTTTGGGGGCCCGGCATGCATTAGTTAGCAAGCCGAGACTGTGCATGGGAACAATTGCGAGCTATCTGGGGAGGAGATTGGTGCTCATGTTATTAGGAGGTGGGGTGTGCTTGCTGTTCCTGCCCTGTGCATTGGAGATTGCAGCCGCTGACATTTTAAAATTGCTGAGGCAGGTAGGATACTTGCTTAATTTTTGTGCATTTTCCACGGAAATATTTCCACCCCTGTTTCCTGATTGCCAAGACAGGAAGGATAATGGTTTGATTTTTCTCCCAATTCGAAAAAATTTCAACCCCCATTTCCTGATCGCCAAGGCGATCATGAAATAAAGGCTTGATTTTCTCCCTTTTAAACTTTGCAGGCATTCTCGCAGTTCCCAGTGGAGTGGAGGTGTGCAGAACGGCTTAAGCGCCTAACTGCCACTAAATCTTGTAGCAGCTTTTGGTCTTTTAAAATTATTTATAAATTTATTATTATGAAGTGAGCTTTATTTTAACTTTTCCCCCGTGCCTTGCAGCCCAGTCCTGGCTTTCAGTGCTGCTAAGCGGGGGATGTGGCACAGGGGAGGGCTGATGTCAATCTGGCTTCCAATGAGGAGAGAGGGGGTGGAAAAGAGGTGGCGCTGCTCCCCCATGCCAGGGTTTGGCACAGTTTGTATGAGGATGCCTCCATCTGTGCCCAACCCACACCTAACCTGCGTTGCCAGGAATGGCATGGGGATGGGCTGGAAGAGATCTCAGACCCGGTTCCAGTCCCACGCGTTCCAATCCTGCTACAAATGGCGGGCATGGGGATGCGGCCTTATAGTCTATTCTTCTTTTCAGTTAGGTTCATTATTAATTTCAACCACAGCACCATGCCTAAAATAAACTCACTTTCATCCTTGTTTTGAAAATCCATGAATTTTCTTGTGTAAATCACACATTTTTCTCTGCTCTTTCTAGCTGTACTGTATATTGAAACTATCTCAGAAATCTTGTAGATAAGCCAAAATAACTCCTGTATCTAACGACATTTAAAGTACATTGCACCAATGGAACTCATTTTACAATTTTTGAATTTTGGGATACATGATTTAAATTGTCACCACCATCCCCATTCAGGAAAGAACTATGGCCTTTTCTGCAATTGTTTTAGATCTGAATTAAGGAGACTCTTAATCCAGATCCCCCCACACACACACATCCATACCCTGATGCAGATAAAGGAGGTCCTGCTTCTTGTTAGTCCGGCTTTGTCTGCACAAGGTGGAGCTAAATCCAGATTAAAAGGCCCTTAATCTGGATCTCTTGTAAATCCATTTAATCAAGTCCATAAGAGGACTGAGGGTTTGGGTCCAAATCACAGGAGGTGTGCAAATGACATACGTCCATGATCCTGAACTACAGGGGAGCTGCTTTTCAGCACTGCACCATAGAACAGTGCTGAAAAACACCCCCAAGGTGCTGATCCAGCCATGGCACTGATCCAGCCCATGCCTAGTCATAATCAAGATCACCGGGTTCGGTTATTCCGGACTCATTGATCCAGATCAAACTGAAGTAAAGGCAGAAAAGGCCTGTGCCAGTTTATACAGCACAATGGCACTGGATCTCCTGTAAATCAGGGTTTGTCTACCTTTTTGGATCCCACAAGCACATCTAGAATTTTGACAACATGCTGCAGATTCTGCCCCTTCCAGTTGCTTCTTTCTCCCAGGTAGTCCTGTGCATCCAAAGAATTTAAAAAAAGTGCACAGGCAGACATAAACTCCCTTTGTTTTTGTTTTTTTGTGATACCTGTGTCAATATTATTAAAATAGTTATGTGACTCTTACAGATCCATGAGGCTCGGTGAACCTTTAAATTATGAAACTGCAAGAAGACCAAAATATTTTATGTCTTCCTTCTGTTTGTCTAGTGTACTTTCCAAGATGGAGATATAATCTTCTATGTCCCTTTGTTATAAAGAAGGGCAGGAGCTGCTCAGAAGGTGTGTGTTAAGGAAACCCCCAAAAGACATTGCCATTATTGACTTCTGTCAGAAAACGTATCTATAGTGAAACTGTGGCCGCATCCCCATGCAAGCGAATTAGGGCGGGGAACTGGCTTGCTTTTGATTGGGTTACAAGACTGAAAGTGAAACTTGCCCGTCCCCATGCCATGACCACAAATGCGAGCATACACATACACATACACATACAGACGTCCCATGAGCTGTTTTGCACACTTCTGCTTCACCCGGGATTGCTTGCTGTGGAAAAGGGAGAAAATCAAGCCACTGCCCTGCCTGCTTTGGGGATTGGAACAGGGAGGTGGGTTGCTTGCCATGGAAAGGAGAAAATCAAGCCAATCCCTTCCCCAAATAGCCCAGGATAGTTCCCATGTGCAGGCTCAGCTCACAAAGCAATGTGTGCTGAGCCACCAAACTGCAACGAGAACAGTTTTTTCAAGGACAAAATCTGGTCCTGTTTTGGGCAATTTGGTCTGAGAAAATTGGGCCAAATAAAAAATGCATGGGGGTGGCCCCTCCCAAATCTGATTTCAAATTGGGGGCAAAACCCTACAGTATGTCTACTTTATCCTTTCTTGAAGTTTCACATAAAAGGTCAAAACGTAAAGACAGTGAATTGTTCGTGTTGTTAAGCAAAACACTATACTTCCATGTGTTATCACATTGCTAGTGCATAGTAAAATAGTTTTTAGAAGAGGAACCATTAGAGTTATATGCAGGGGGGAGGGGGGCATTTGGCCAGAACAGCCAAATGTCCTGTTTTGGAAGGGTTTGGCAGTGGACCAAATTGTCAGATGGTTGATGCTGAGGTACATCTTCTAGGCTGCGGGACAGGCAAGATGCCTCTAAGGCCATTTGCTGGGATTTGAGAGCAGATGAAAGTTTTCCCTTGTCTTCTGCTCAAGATGCCCATGAGCAACTAGTGGTGCTGTACTAGATAGGCTGTGGCCTGATCCAGCAGGGCTCCTCTGAAAGAAAACAGCTTGTTACTTTGCTGATGGTTTCTCTCACTCTGAAAGTGGA
Source organism: Aspidoscelis tigris stejnegeri (assembly GCA_023333525.1). Classification (NCBI taxonomy): domain Eukaryota; kingdom Metazoa; phylum Chordata; class Lepidosauria; order Squamata; family Teiidae; genus Aspidoscelis; species Aspidoscelis tigris. The sequence goes on from JALMGA010000004.1 coordinate 51,000,889, forward strand.
CTGAAGCTGGATTAAACATTAAGTGTGACCACAGGTACTGAAAATTGTATAGATTGTATGGGGGGAGAATAGCTTGGATAAAAACCAAAGGGGCATTTTTGGATGTAATCCTTGGGAATCCAGGCCTTCTTCAGGCCATTGTCTACATCCGTTGTGGCCACAGTCTTTATTCGCATCTATATGAGATGATCTTCATTCTTCTGAGAATGGGGGGAAAGTAGAAATACACGATGTTGCATAATATAATTGCCCCCTTCCTAAGTTTATTCCTTTGTACTGCAATGGGTCAGTATTTCTCTTTTTTTTAAATGCAGACTCTTCATATTTGTATCCTCCTTCCCACCTGAGGAGCAAAAGGCAGTGATCTTGTCCTTTTTCTTTACATTCAAAATCAGAATTGCTAAGCTGAATTTCTGAAATCATTGAAGACTTCTGTTTAACTAATTATACACTCATCAAGTAGGTATAAATCTTTACTTTAACTTCCTTGGATTTAACTTCCTTGGATCGGATTGTGCCCACCCCCCACCCCCAGGAAATGAAAAATAATTTCTTCTAGTAAGCTTTCCACTCCTTTGTTCTTTAGATCAATAGAGTTTTGTTCTTTAGTACTATCTGCCTTGGTGGTGGAGATAAGCAACAACTATGGTCTTCCCTTGATAGTTGCAAAAGTTAGGACTGATCAAAATGCTGAAAACAACCTTCTTACCAATAAAATAAAATTGAGTTATATTGTGGTTAATAAAACTACTGATTCAAGGTGCAGGCTCATTAATAAGAGCACCTGTTGAGTGAGTACAGCCAGAAGGTCCTCTCCATACCGAGAGCCAGTTTAGAGAGCTTCCTCTGGAGTTCACACAGCACTCAGGCCCTGTCCCCAAGCAATTTAAAGTCTGCTAAAACTCTTCTTTTGCCTCTGAGCGCCCCCATACCAGGGTTTTTAACGAACTTCCAGAGTTACAAAATGAGGAAAACGCACACAAAAAAAGTGCCCTTTAAATAAGACTTTCAGTGCTCTTTTTGGAAGTTGCGGGTTTTCCTCGCAACATTTACCTTGGGGACGCTCCGTGGCAAAAGGGGCGGGGATTGCCATCTGCACACACAGCAGTAACACAAGCAGCTTCCCTTTCTAAAGCTCAGAACTAAAGAGCCAGAATCATACAGAATTGCAACATTGTTGAAATCGCTATGAGGTGTGAAATGGGTAGATTATTGCTAGGGGTGGATTTTTACAGCAATAACAGGGAAAGTGGTGAGAGTGAATGTTTGCCGGCACGAGAAGCCATTTCGGGAGGCGGAAGATCTGGGAGACAAACAGAGAACCGATGGCTATTTCTCCTTTGGACTTGTCAGGGATTGTCTTCCTGGTTGTGGCTGCGCCAAGCGCAGTCCCTCCCCATTCCCGCTAGCACCCTATCAACAAGAGCAGGGGTGTGGAGAAAAAGATGCACGCAAAGAAAACACAGTTCCCATGGGGACGGAAGGTGAGTTAAAAACACGCATTCTGCTGAGCCTCATGTGGACGCTTATTCCTGATTTGCATGGCACTTTTAAAGTCCACTTCAATAGAGTGACAGTAGAGTGACAGTAGAGAGGCAAATAAGTCTTTTGGGGATGCAGCCTCAGTTCTTAGTGGGTGGAGCATTTTCTGACTGTGCTCAGCTCCACTGTTGACTGGCCACAGATACATCTATTTTGCTGTGATTTTGGCTTGTGAAGAGAGACCCCAAACAGTAGAGAATCATTGTAGGTCTTACTGCCATGCTAAAAAACAGCTTAGGAAAGGGGTATGTTGAAGTTGCCATAGATAAGAAGCCTAAAATGGGATGAGAGTGCTTGAGCAGCTCCTCAGACTTCATCACCAATTTAATTTTTTAAAAGGAAAAAAATAAAACTAAAAGCTGCTCCTGCCCCCTACATTCTGCTAGGAAAGTTATTATTATTACATTTATATCACATTTTCTTTTGAAAATCCTTGCAATTTGGACTGATGAATTATCTCAGAAGCAATGCATAGGGACCTATGGTGCCTTGGAAATCATCCAAGTTGTTTTGGGGTCAGCCTTTAAAAAGAATACAGTAAAATGTCCTTCTCTACTTAAGTTTTATGACAAAAAGAATTGGGTACATTAATTATGATGGTAATACCACATTTAGTGAAAGACATATTGCTTCTGAATTCCATTCGTGAATAGGATTCTTTATTAAAATTTGAAGCCGCAAAGAAAATCACTGTAATTGGCCCATTTGTATGTAAAATAGCAAGTCAAAAAAATTAAGAACTGGTTAGATGACTTGAAAATTATGGATACGCCTACCCCACAGAGACTGCTGAATTCATACCGAGACTGATTTCACACTTCTTTTTGTTTTAAAGTGAAATAGTCATAGACAGAAAGCTACATATGGGGAGGTGTATATACATATGTTTGTGCTGTGCAAGTGAAAAATAACAGTGGGAGGTGAGCAGGCCTCATAGTGCAAGCAGGACAATTTTTCAATTTGAAATATGTGAATTGTACATATATTTTAAAACCACACATTATTCCATTTCTACTTTCTAATTCAGGAGAGCTATAGCTTAGTGGTCAAAAAACCTGCATAGACGTTCCCATGCAGTCAACCAGAGGCCTATTTGCACTTAGGCCTCTGGTACACCCCAGAAGCCTAAGTGCAAATAGGCCTCAGGAGTCAACCACAACTCAGTGGTACCCCTCAAGAACATTTTGAATCCTGCACTCTACAGATACAGGGTGCATCCAGATGGTGAGAGAAAATTCTAGAATCTTCATTACATCCTGGAATTGAATCTAGTCAACCCTAACAGATGGCAGAAGGTAATTCAGGCAAAAACCAGCTCTTTGCTCTGCCTGATGTTTCTTTGTGAGATTGGTCCTCTTGCAAAATATTCATATGTACCAAGCAACCTGCTCACATCCCTTTTTCACTTATTTCCTGTGTAGATATTTTGCAAGAGGAATGATCCCATGAAGAAACACCACAGTTATAAGGAACTGCTATAATGAACACCCAGTGTTTCTGTAATAGCGATGTAGTGGTTTTTTGCTTTACCATCTTGAGGCTACACTGACCGTGCCACAAATATATACAGAAATACACTATAGTTGGATTTTTACCCCCTATGTGGAGACTCCTACAATTGTACCTAAGTTTTTACAGGATCAATTTATGCAGTTTTCCTTTAATGCTACCTGCAGATAGTGACCTGCCACCTTCTTCACTCTACTGCCTTTTAGTATTAAAATGCATGGTTTGCTGCATCACCCATTGGTCTGACTGTTGCAGTGGAGGAAACCTTTGGGGTTGGCATGGCTCCTGTCTTTTCCTGCACCCTGCTTTAGGCTCTGGGAATCTTGTGGAGGAGCAGACTCAGTGGTGGGCCACCCTAACCACAGTAGATTTTACTTTTCACTTCTCTGATTTAAACTTCTCTCATGCTTCTACCCTGCCTGTGGGAGTCCATTGGCCTAAACTTGGCTCACTCACCTCTGCACTATAGCCAAGGGCAAGTGAGGCAAGATCCTTAAAAGTAGCTATGTGAGGTGCAGAGAATCCTTAAGCACCATGCTTTATGGCCACTTTCCCAAGCCCTATCTGCTGATATTGCTGAGCCAACGAAAAGGCTTGTGCTCTTCCTGGGTTCTAGTGCCAGTTGCTCTGCATTGACTTAGCTCTTCCTGGGCCCTACCACTATGATGCTCACGTCATTTGTAGGACATTGATGGAACTTCTAGCCACAGATTCTTTAACCTCCAATTTTCATTTCAGCCAATGGTGTAATTCATGTAGAATTGATTTGCTTGGGATTTTCCCGTGCCTTGCAGCCCAGTCCTGGCTTTCAGTGCTGCTTTAGGGTCATCGAGCCATATATGAGTTTCTCCTTACTAGTCCCTTACTATGCAAATAGTTGGGTTTTACTTTGTGTGTGGTATCCTTAGGCATATCTGCATGATGGGTACCAGGTTGAACTCTAGTCTGCTGGGGTCAGGGTGGGCAAATGGTCTCATGCAAAACTCACTGGTCTCATGCCCCAAAGACCAACTTTCAGAATGGTAACAACAACAACACTCTGATAGTGCCCTGACAGTATAATTGGCATGAGGATGACTTTGCCACCCACTGTGACCCCTTGCCAAATCAAAGACCTAGAATATTGGGTAGTGTGGTTTGATTCCAAGTCTATTTCCAGTCCCTTTTTGGTATGGCAAGGAAATCTGACTCCAACAGGCAGCCTTGTTCAGTGATCACACCTGTGCAACCTTGAAAGAATGTCATCTTTGGCCATGGTCACACCTTCACTTTAAACCTTCTTCAGTCCAACTTCAGATCTGATTGCTCACACCTTTTCATTTCTATCCATTTTATTTGTGAACTTTCCATTCAAAAAAATTGAAATGGAAGGTGGAAATTCCACAAATAAAACAGATAGAAATGAAAAGGTGTGTGCAGTCAGACCGATGGACTGAAGGTTTAAAATAAAGGTGTGTTACTACAGTCATGTAACAGTCTCCATAAACATGTTCTGAAAATGTCTGTTTCCCTTTTCCTCTCATTTGTAGCAGTTTTGGGGTTATTATGCCATGTTCCAGGTTTCTTCTGAGAACCTAAGCTTTTGGATATAGCTGCGATATCCATCTTCAGAGGATTTTGCTCTTGGAAGAGTCAAATTAAACTGGCATAGCTTAGGTTTTCAGAAGAAATCTGGAACTTGGCATAACAGCTCCAAAACTCTAGAAACGAGATTGAATTTGGCCATGAAAGCCTACACATGACCATTCCTTTTTTTCTGATGCAGTCTCCAGATTTCTCAGCAATACCTCTGATGCTTAGGAAAGGCATTTGACTGAAGGGTAATGGCTCCTTCTTGCTGCTAGCTTTCTGTTGTTTCAGTTTATAGTTTGGGTGCCTCTAGATGTGGGTTTCATCCCACTGTTCTCCTAGGGTTACCTTGGAAACGTCATATGCTACTATAGGAAATTGCTATTATAGGAAATCAAGGAATGATGCCAGGTTTCCTGTAATAGTAACCACTTATCTCTGTCTGCTGGCTGCTTTTGAGATTGTTCCTCTCGCAGATACCCAGATGTCAGCCAAATACACACAAACAAACACAGGGAACTGGGCAGGTACCTGGCTGACATCTGAGTATTTGCAAGAAGAGCAATCATGAAAGGAGCAGACGGGTGGAGGTAATTGCCTCCTATATCTGGTGGGGGTGGCAAGAGGTAATTGTGGAATCTTTTGTAGATCCCGCAGTTGCCTCCTGCTATCTGGAGGTGCCCTTTATTGGTTCTATATATTTTAAAACTGATTTAGCTCACACTGAGACTTCAGGGTATAGTACACAAGAGATAAATGAATAGATGTGCCTGCAATTTTGAATTAGTATCTCGTGAAACAGTATCTTGAATAGAATTAATCTGCTTCAATTTCCTAGTGACTCTTTGGGAAGAACTAATTACAGGGATAGATCCCCCCTTTTAAAGTCTTCCTTCTAACCACTGCAGCCTACCCACTTGGATTTCCCAAATACTTCCTGCAGTAATTCATAATATAGTGAGTTTTCTTAAGCTTGTCACTTTTTCTCAAAAGTAGGAATTTCCATTGTGACCTACAAAATGGTTGTACTACTGATGGAGAGAGGGACAACTGGCAATAAAAGATGATGAAAAGGAAAGCTGGTACAAGATGATGAACTCTTCCTTCAGAACTGAAGGGATTATTTTGTGCCCATGTAATGGCAGACTGAAGGGTAGAGAAGAGGCAAAGTGGCATGGCTCCATACTTGCCTTGGTTTCTGCTGGAGGCTCATTCCTTCAATTTCTTTAGGTTATTAGAAATAATCTCTGTGAAACCAACCACAATTTACTCCTAGGTAAGTGGGAAGGGAAGGGCAAGCCCTGGAGCCCAATCCAGTTGACAGACACCTTTACAATCACCCCCAGCAGTTCAGTAGGGGAAATGAACTCTGTGAGGAGAAAGAACACATTCCACAAGTCTCTCTCAGGACAAGCCCTATCAAATTTAGCAAGGCAGCTGAATTAACAACCCGGCCCTTCTTAGACAGGCAAAATCTAGGTGATTGAGGAGAAAGTCGCATTCACTTTTTGCATCCTATACTTGCTGCTGCTGCTGCTGTGTTGTGGGCCAGGGCACCACCTTTTCCTTTCTCCTCACGCCCTTGCTGACCATTGCAGGGCACATCAGGTCTGTAGCCCTGCAAGCCATAAATCTCTCTGATTTCCTGTGTGCTGGAAGTGGTACTCCCAGCTGCAATAAGGTGTGAAGGAAGGATGCTACGCAGAACACTCTGGATACAGGTTCTCTTCAGCTTCCTGGTAAGTAAAACAGAAGATACAGAGGATGCTAGATAGCATTGCAAAGATGGGGAAAAAAATAGAGTTATTAAGTCTAATGGCAATAGGATGTAATAACAAAGAACACTGGTTGCATTTTAAATATTTTTAAAACAAATGGCATTTATTTTTAGGCAGTTAATGTAATATAAATTTAAGTCCTGGCAGGGCTGAGCAGTTTCCAAAATTGTTAGTTCTTGTTGTTTTGTTAACACATCTTTCTAAAAGTTGTAAAGTAACACTATTTAAATATTGAACCTTTTTTAAAAAATTCACTAATAAACTGGTTACATGTAATTTATCTTATATTGTATGGACAGTTTCAAATATGGTATTCCAAAATCAACAATATTCGCTGTGATTTAATTTGCTTTAAAATTCTGAGATGAGAGGCAAATCCAACTTATTTTGCCATGCATTGCAGAACTGTAGAGAAATAACTACACGAGGTAAATACTATTAATCCTTTGTAATATTTTATAATAAGACAGAATTGCAGTAATATTTGCTTATTATTTTGCAATAACAAGAGTTCCTTTAGTGAACAAAAACATTATTTGTTAAATTGTACTGAAGTTGCAAACTGAACAACTAAACAAGTCACACTGTATGAAATGAGAAAAAGTAAAAAGAGAGGGAGAGACGGTAGAAAAGGGAGGAGATATGTGTAGTTTTGCTGATGCTCAGTTAATTTCCCATCCACCTCACACTGCTTTATTAGATGCTAGGGGCTATGCAGTTTATAACAAAAACATCTGGACCAGAGTTCTACACAGGTTTCCCATTCCAGGTGTAATTTATGATTCTTTGGTAGTTATAGGGAAATGAATTTGAGAATAGATCATGTGGTGAGGATGGTTTGAATAAATGATTGCATTTGGATGAAATAAAATTCAAAACAAAGAGCAATAAATAAGAAAGAAACCCATTAGAGGAATGAAAAGAGTGATATCAAAAGCTGGCCATGCCAGACTGATTACAATTCAAGATTATATTTCAGAATTTCAAAGAAAACCATTTGGCTCCCTCCACATAGCATGAATAAGGCCTCTGTACAAAGGGCAAAGAACAGAGCTTCTTCAGGCTTGTGCTCACATCAGATCTAGACTTACCTCCAGGGGCAGAAAGTTCCTTCAAGGGCAACCTCTCTGTAAGGCACTTGCCAACCCCATTCACCTGTGCTGCTATTGTACCGATGGATCACAGCAGCATGAACAACTTATTGCCACCATTTCTGCCAAACTCAATAATGTTCTGGAAGTGGGCTATCTCCTGTCCTACATATTCTAGGTGTCTCTCAACCTTTGGCAGGATGCTGCTTGAAGGAGACCCCACTCCCAGTAGCTATTTCTCAGAACTCTGGAGACACAGGGCAAAAGCTGGACCTGTAAAGTCACCTCCCCACTCTGTGCATCCCTCCAGGGGAGCAAAGGCAACTTCCCTCAATGATACACCCTCATTGTGCTTGTAAGAGGCTTAAGGTAAGGATGTGTCACTGGGGACTTAGATGTAGTATAGGAGCTGAATGGGAATGCGGCCATTTGTCTACCCTATTCTCCTGCCTGTATAGAAGTTGACATAATTGATCTGGTTGGATGCAGCCTTAATAGATGAGCAGCTAGGAAAAAAAGGAACATGAGTTGGAAGGAGACTGGCTGAGATCTGGGCTGAATTTGCGCTTCAGCCCATAGTATGCAATTAGGCAACCTCTGAGCAGGTGCATCTGCACTGTCAGGAGGCGCTTACACACTAGAAACACTTCCTGCCTGCCCAGAGGTTGCCTAATTGCACACTAGCTGTGGAGTGCAAAATGGTGCTCCACAAGCTACCTAACAATTACCTGAGAATTATGTAAAGCGTCTAGCCAGCAAGCATTCACACCTCTGCTGGCTGGGAAGGTCAACAGAGCTGCCACGCAAGCATGCTGGCAGCTCTGATGCCATTGCGATTGCGCAGAGTTTTAGCATTGTCATAGATATAGTACTGATGCACATGCAGTCACAGAGGGCACCACACTCAAGATGGTGGTGTCCAGAAGATGACCAGTCCAGGGGTTGATCACAGGCGGGGAATAGGGTAATGTTGACTAGCGATTGCAAGTGTAAGCATTAGTCAAGGTTAGTTTACCACGCACTTTCCCCATCCATGGGCCTGGAAACACACCTAGAAAAAAGATTTGGATGCTTCATGGCATGGCATATTTCATCAAGATTATGATGGAGGACATTAGGGTTTTTTTTAAACAAATTATTTCCAGTGAAATATGCAGATTTTCAAAATCATTTTAAAGCTCCACTGGGGAAGGATAATGCATTGTTAAATACCTACAGCTAAATGGATATGTACACATGTACACATATATCAAGGCCTGTAACTTTTTTTTAAATTATCTCTGAGTGACGGACTGCAAACAACATATATTTTGAAATACATTGACATTTTGCTTTTGAACTGTATGCTTTAAAATTACTTAATCTTCCCAATTCTTAGTAAGCAATTAATTTTCAGAAAGAGATAGAGGGCTGGAAAGAACTAACTGTACATTATGCAAGCAGACTTCCTTTGTGATCAGAAAAATCAGTTGTAGGAAACATTTTAAATATTCAATTAAAAGCAAATCAATATAAGATTTGTTTGAAAAGGTTTTGTCCTTTAATATTAAAAAAGTGAATGCTTGTACATGTTTGTTTTTTCTTTCTTAGGCACTGAGTTTATCCAATCATATTTGCAAGAAAGTAACTTTTAATGTTCCTCAAAGACTAGAGGCGAAGGTGTTTGTTGGAAGAGGTAAGGAAGGTCCAGATTCCTTACTTTTAGGATGATAATGATGGGTGCCACTCTTCTGAAAATTACATTTGACTGCGTGGCAACTTAGAGACACTGTTTGAATTCTAAAGGTATTGTAATGGTTCTACATACTTAGCTAATTGGCTGAGGGCACTCGTGGCACCATTAACAAACCCACTGTTGAATAGAATGTCTTTTTGTTCCTTTACTATAACTTTGGTTCAGTGATTTATTATACATCTAGACACTTCTTTTAGTTCTGAACAATGTTTGGTTTTATTTTTTTTCTACAGTAAACATCAAACAGTGTTTTAAACCTGGAATTATTCGCACAAACAACTCCAACTTTACAGTTCTAGAAGATGGCTCACTGTATACAACACATGCAATTTCTTTTCCTTCTAATGAAAATACCATCTTCATATTCCTCAAAGGCATTCATGAACATGAAACAAAGAAGATACTTATTCACTTGCTTACACATCAAAGACAGGTATAACCCCAATATATCACTTAAGACGTGTCTCCATGGTCTCTTTTTGCTTCTCTCTTGCATTTTAAAAATGTGGGTTGTAATTTGAAATAAAGCATCCCCATGTGGTTTGGGGCAATGTGGATTTAAAATGTACTTTCCTGTCCCCATGCAAGCTGCTTTTTGTGAGCCCACATCTTTCCCCTGCATTGATTATGCTTTTAACTCTTGGGAGCCAAGGAAAGGAATGTTTTCACACACACACATAAAGAGCAATAAAGATTAATGCAGCTGGAAAGACACTTTAAAGAAATCCATGTGCGTCTCCATGCTCCCAGGATAATCCGCAGTTTCTCCCAACATCGGATGTATATTGTTTGAAAGAGGTTTTTTTTCCTGCTGCGGATTTTCCTCCTTTGTGCCTGATGTAGCCCGGAGTAAAGCTGTGCATGGAGATGCTCCGAGGCAAAACAAGCTTAAATCCAGAGTATTTTTGGCATGTAGATGCCCCTTACTGAACTCATAAAGATGCTTATAAAACAGGATGCACCTACTGATCCAGAATATGTACACAATTCTGTTTTTAAAAAACATCTGGTATCTAGAAATATCAGACACTCAGGGACCGGGCATGGGTGGGGTAGCTAAGTAGACATGTCCTCCAGTTGTTCCCCCATCTCTACACAAAAAAGGAAAAATATATCTTAACTTCTTATTAAAACTGAGTTAGTTCACCCAGAAACATTTTGCCATAAAATACTGAGAAGATAGGAGACCACTGCTTATCTCAGCTCAGTTCTACCCCATGGCAGTTAAGATCAGGGATGGCAGCTGGCATTTGCATTGTGAATGCCAGCCTATCCCAAACTTCGCCCAGACCTACCCAGAGCATCCACCTCACCACAGCAACAGCCATGTGCACTGGGCCATTGCTGCATCAACTGAGCAACAAGGTGCATGATTGCACAGCTGCAGCTGCATCATCTCTATGGGTGTTTTCCCACTGTCACTAGAAGTACCCATTAATGGGCACAAAAATGCCATTACGTACCCATTAATGGGTACGTAATGGGTACTTCTAGTGACAGTGGAAAAAAACCCTATGTAGCCTTTGCATAGAAGTAATGTGTAGGCCGTATGCAGGACCATATTAGGAGTGCTGTAGAGACTCTGAGTATAGCCGTGGGGTATTTTTACTGCTCCACACCTACTGAAGATAGGGACAGCCATGCACACTTGGACCTGCTCCAGGTTGGAAGGAGCTCCACTGTGTGTGAATGCACCATGCCAGAATGTATGTGGCTGCCCCATCTCCCAAGTGCAAAAAGCCCCAAATATATCCTCAGATGTTGAATGATTTATTTTTTGGACTTTCAGAATCAAAGAGCTAAGGCAAGAAAGATGAGAGCGATTGTTAGTCGAACTAAACGTAGATGGCTTCCTGTTCCAACGCTTATAATGGAAAACTCACTGGGGCCATTTCCCATGCAAATCCAACAGGTATGCTTTATGTCCTTCTATATTTTAAGTTATCTTAATATTTTACTTCTGTGGGATAAATACCAGTGTGTATGGAGCTGTTATTACCAAAAGGGAAGAAAATGCCTTAAGGTATTGTCAGCGAATGTAATTTATATGTGAAATACTAAGCAAGCCTGTGGGATATCCGACATATTGAATGGTTTTTGAGGACAGCAGTCATGAAGCTCCACACCTAGTGCATAATTAGGCAACTTCTTGGAAGGCATGGGGCACCTGAAGACTGTAACAGCCTCCTCTAGGTTCTTCCCTAGAAGTTGCCTAATTATACACTATGGGTTGTAGTGTGAATAGGCCACAGGTTGCTCTCAGATGTTCTGGGATGGAGGCAGCAGCATCCCAGAGCACCTTGGGCCATTCCACACACATAGGTGTGAAGAGGCCTATAGTTGCTGTCTCACTTACAAATCTGAGAATAAAACAGTTTGTAAGATGCCTCCTAATGTTATTTTGACTCAAACCGGTTATTTTTGCACAGTTGACTTCTGACACATCACAGTATTATAATATTAGATATTCCATAAGTGGTCCTGGAGTTGACCAACCACCACGAAATGTTTTCTACATTGAGGAAGAAACTGGAAATCTATTTGTTACCTGCCCAATAGATCGGGAAACATACCCAGAATTTCAGGTATGGACTGACAACTTTTATTTCCTTATTTGTTCTAAAAAATTAGCATGGACTAGTGTCAGTAAGCAATTTTGCCTGGCTGGTATACCAGACCAGCAAAAATACTAGGATCCTCTTTTCCACACACTGGTGACCCCATTCGGGGCCACACCAGTGTGCAGAAGGGAAGCTCCTAGTATTGCTTACCAGGTATAGCCCATTTATTCTTCTGTTCCACATACATTACAGAAGAAAAGGATCAGAAGATCAGGAAGGTAAAATAAATGCTGACAGCATTCTTGTATCCACCTTGTGAATCAGAAATGAATTAATAGATGCAAGACAAAGAACTGTTGCAATCATTTGTGTATCCCTAACTTTATGGTTACAGTCAATACATGAGTAATGGGTTTTCAAAAGCTGTGCCATGCAAAGCATTTTTAGCAGCCCTGATATGAGGATCCCAATATTACTAAATAGTGAGAGCAATTTGGTTCCTGGGTGGTATTTTAAATAAAACCGAGATACTGATTTGCTGTGGCTACCAGAGGTTTGTTGCTATCTGTCTACAAAGAAAGACGGAGAAAATGATGAAATAAAGGTCCATCAGCCTTCCCCTCCTATAAAGCCTATTGCGTTACTTTACTCCAAAACTTTCTGGTAGTGGTCTTCTTCACTTATCAGTGAAACAGTTCAAGACAAGATGAACAGGCGAGCAGATATGGGGAACATTATATTGAGAAAATGTTGAAGTGCTTCACTGATTAATTGGTGAGAAAAGGTACAGCAACTTAGTCACAAAAATGACTTTTATTTATTCCAACAGCATCATTCTCCTATTGTTCTCATACATTTCTTATCTTTTAATGCTGAAACTCTCATAGGCTCAGTCTAAAATGGCACAAATGATTGTCTTATTTACCATTTTCTGTTAAATTTCCTTGTGTATGTACATGTGAGCTAATGGGTATAGTATACATATGTATTTTCTTAACATCCCTGACTCTTTTCTCTCCTTGCTTTATTATAACTCAGGCATAATCCACAGTTATGTCTTTTGCTATATTCACAGACAATTTTTAAAAAGTACATTTGAGGCAGATTAGAGATGGCTTAGAGATAGCTGACAAGTGGGATTATTCATTCTCCTGTCTGCCACTCCCTCTTTTCATAAACATTGTAGGTGAGAAAAAGGTGGACTAGAGATAGGATGAGAACATGAGTGACACACTATAAAGTTGTCTCTGGGTAGCTGCTTTTTTTTTTCAGTGTGTGAATGGGACCATAGATTCTTCTGTTGTATGCCTGTTATCAAAACAATCATCCATATTTTGACACTGCTTCTCTTCGTTTTATTTCAGTACAATCAGTTTAGTAAATCTAGGTTGTTGGGATGTGATCAGTCAGGGCTTTTCGGGGGGGGGGGGCATTTACAAAGATTCACCCTATCTATAGAGGCAGAAAAAGAATCTTGCATCACACAGTTTTAAAAATAAGTGATTAAAAATCTATCTGTTTCACTTCTCTTCCACATCATCACCTCCTGTGATGATGGCCATGTCCCCATGCACTCTGTTTAGTCTGAATTGGACTATTTTTAGTCTGGAGGCAGGGCCGAGTTCAAATTGTGCCCATCCCCATGCAATCGTCGATAACGCAGGCTCTATTAGAATAGGGCCATCCCCATGCAAACAGCACTAAACCCTTGCACGGGGAAACAGCACCCTCTCTCCTGCTAGGAAACTGCGTTGAAGTTACCAACCCTTGTGCCAGCTGGTGCAGCGATGACAAGGAACACCACACACACAACCCCTCATGGCACATAGGGCTGAAAGGCAATAATAATAAAAAATTAATAAAAATCATATGAAAAAGCCAGATTGTTTTGCAAAGCTGCTATGAGGTTTGGTGGCAGTTTACCAGAGGTGCACACCTTTGCTCCACCGGTATGGCAGTTTAGTGCTTGTGTGCTAAATTAAGCCATTTAAATTAAATTATCATGCCTGACTTGGCAACCAGGGAAGGGAGGTGGAATAATGGTCACGGAAAGAGATTCGTTTCTGCTCAGTCACCAATTATTGCCAAAAATGCCCAAGCAGTTGCGATCACCAATGCACAGGACAGGAACAGCATGGAGCCCCACCTCCTAATGACATGAGAGTCAGTCTGCTCCCCAAAAGCCTGGGACTGTCCCCATGCACAGACTCGGCTCCTAAACTGTGCCAAGAACAATTTTCTACAGTACTAAATTTAGCATAGATTTGGGCGATTTGGTCATCATAAAGTCTGGAAAGAGGGTTTTGCATGGGGACGGGCGTTACCAAATTCAGATTTGATTTGGACTATATAGTGCATGGGGATGTGACTGATAAGTGCTCACCACTGATTGGTCAGTTGTATGCTCACTTTCCAAGGCCCTGATTGATTGATCAGTCATTCGTACCAGCCATTTTGAGGCTGTGATTGGCAACAGGAACCCCCATAACTTCCTGCCTAATCCAACATACAGTAAGTTGTCCTAAGAGTGATTACTTCTTGCCTGGGAAAGGGGCAAACATTCAGAAGCTTTGGGATTTTGGTAAGTTGATTTTTGGTATTTTATGCCTGTCCCTTGAGTCTCAAATTCCTCCCAGGGTAACTCTTTGAGTCTGGTCACATTCTTAGAGATGGTTCTGAGGTGGGATAGTTCGCATGCCAGTCTGCTCTTTCCCTTTCTCATGAATTTTCTAGTTGAGAAAAGCTGGATTAGAGATGGGATGAAAATGAGATAACATGCCATTTGTAATATTCTTTTCAGCCTTTTTGTTTTTGTTACATGTGAAGGCAGCCTTTGTTCAGCAAAATGCTGAACATGTGAAAAAAATAACTCCTTCATCCAGGTGATCCCTGTAATGAACTGAATAATTTGTATCCTGCTTTTATAAAAGCAAAACCATGTATATCTTCCAGATCAACAAGCAAATAAAAGTTTTTCTTTTCTTTCTAAATACAGCTGATTTGTTATGCAACAACAACGGATGGATATACACCAGAAGTACCACTTGTGCATGTAATCAAAATAGAGGACGATAATGATAATCCTCCATTATTTGACCAAGATATTTATACCTTTGGTGTTTTTGAAAACAGTAGAGTTGGTAAATTTTTAACATCTTTTAGAGCTATAGTTCAACAGTCATTTGTAAAATGCTAATTTCAAGTTGTCCTATCACATGAATACATTTACCAGTAACATCTTATCAGTATCCATGGGAATTAACAAATAGAGAGAGTAGGATATATTTGTACATATAGGATATATTTGTACTAACAGATGTGTCCTTTTTTAATCATCCAATGAGAAGACAACAAAATTAAAAGGTCCTAATAATTATTCATCAACTAGATATATAGATAATAGGTATTGAGTGAATGCTGAAGTGCTTGTTGAGATGAGCATGTTGGAAGACCAGTGTTTGAAAGTGAACACTAGAAGAAGAAAAAAGAAAAGTGAACATTAGATGGCTGCACACTACACACATGTAGTGATAGGTGCCTAGAATAGGTCACAGGAGCATTAGGGCCATGTGCCCAAGGTACCTGCTGGGACACAGCACTCTGAAAGTGCCTTCTACCATGCCTTTCCTGCATAGGACATAAAGTACTCTGAAAGGAGTCACTGCCCTCAGGCTCTCTCATGGCTGCCATGAAGATATACAACAGCAGCATCTTGCCTGCTCTGCACAGGTATCACGCTAAAAATGGGCCACTTCAGGAAGCAGCCTCTCTTGAAAGCTGAGGACCTTTACTCTTTGATAGGCCCTGACTCTGAAGAGAGCTAGGGCATAAGATGTACAGCAAGTGAATGTCATGCACCTCACCCTTGTGAGGTGGGACAACAAGTGCTTCTACTTCAAAGAATTTGCTTCCATCACAATTTGGCTGCAGCAACTGATGATTATTGAATTTGCTTCTAGTACTGAAAATATGCTTGTCAGTCTTTTTGGAGGACACTAGGTGTGTGCTGTCATTTGTGTTGTTCAGCAAAAGAGGGGCAGTAGAGGGAGGGCAGGATAGCAATCAAAAGTTGTAGTTTCACCTTCCAAAACTGGATTCAGTTGGAGCAAAAAGGCTTCCAGTTAATTTCCTGCACTCTATTAACTGGAAAAAGCTAAACAAAAATTCCCAGATAATAGACATGACTAACTATAGAATAGTTCTTTCTGTGCTGGACCTTATTCTATGTCTTGGAATAGGGGCCTGCCATAATCTGCACTAGCATGCAGACAGCAAGCCCCTATTCTGGGATACAATTTGGAATAAAGCCCAATGCAGAAAGTGCTGTTCTATAGGGATGCATATGTATCTCTCTTTCATACCATGTATTGCAGGGTGGAGTGGTGTATGGGATGTAGAAAGAGGATTTTTTCCTCCTTTCTTTGTGTCATTCAGAAGTACTGCTTCTTCTTCATGCTTTAAGGCATTTGAGGTCCTCCAGTGGTGACATTCATATTCTTCCAGCTGCTTCTGGTTGCTGGTGTGGTAACTGGATGCATGTGCCGATTGTAAAGTAAAACAGCCTAAAAGGAGGCATAGCTGCTGCTCATACATGTACTTGGCTGTAACTGGCCAGTTAATTGTCATGAAATTTTTCTGCTGGTGTCATGAATGTATAGACCTAGCATAAATTAGCTAGCTGACGTAGACTGCATCGTGCCTTGGCAGCGTAGGGTGCACCAAAGCAAGAATGTTTCCCCCCCATCCCTGGGGTGGCCAAATAGCCTGCCTCTCGCCCCTGAATATTTTCAGCATTGATAGCTCATCTCTGAAGATAGTGCTGGAAGAGGCCCCAGACATGTGCCTTTGCTAACCCAGTAGCTTCCTACAAAGGATGTGTAGGTCACTGTTGCCACCTCTGTGTGTTTCCACAGCAGCTGCAAAAGTGATTGCGGGTGGCAGTCATCCTAAGAAAAGTTAAATCTGCTCTGAGGAAGGATGCTGCAGAGGATACTTCAAGGTCCTCAAACACCATTCTCAGAGCACTCTACAGCAGCAGGCACCTCTGGCACTGAACCACTGTGCTTGTGGGACTTCCTTAGAGCACTCACTGCCATAGCTGTGGAGGCATCCTTAATTAGCCTAAGTACTACAAAATGTACTTTATGTTAATGCTTATGAATGCTCAGAAAAATGCTGCCTCGACTGGCATCTATATAATGTCATGTTCTGAACTGCTTTTGACATTTTGGTATTTGTTTTTCTCCAGTGAAAGGGTCTGACCTAATTTGGAAAAACCATAAACTTCCAGTATTTTATTTAGGACTTACCTGTCTGAACAAATGTTTTAAATCAGAAGCAACACTCTATTTCAGTGCTATTCACTGTGCTACTCATAAATTATTTGGTGCACACCAAATGCAGAGAGTCTGGATCACACAAGGGTTTTCTTGCCTGCTGAAGCCAGTCTGGATAGCCCATCCCATTGCATCCCTATGTACCACACCCATCCCTTCTGTGCACTGGAGTTCTGCCAGTACATTTCTGAGTAGATTTTTGTTTTGTTTTAAAGCAGGCTTTAGCTGCATATGAGCACAGAAGACCAGGCATGGTTCAGTATATCTACACTGAAGATTCTTCCATATCATTGGCAAAGCAAAGATTTCCTCCTTGGATTTGCCTGGGTTGCATTTATTTATTTATTTATTTATATTTCTATCCTGCCCTATACCCAAAGGTCTCAGGGTGGGTAACAACCTTTAAAACAACACATTTAAACCAATATTAAAATCAATAATATACATAAAAACATTTAAAAAATTAAGCATATTAAAATACTAAAATAATAGTATCTGCCATGGATAGGAAGGTATAATGACATCAGCCAAAGGCCAGGGCAAAGAGGTGTGTCTTCACCACCTTCCTCAATATATGTAGAGAAGGGGCATGACGCACCTCAAGGGGGAGACTATTCCATAACCTGGGGGCCATTACTGAGAAGGCCCTTTCCCTGGTGCTCACCTGTTTCATTACTGAGGATGATGGGATAACCAGGAGGGCCTCAGCTCAAGATCTTAGATAAAAACCCATGTTCAGCAATTGCTATTCTAACTAGGCAGCGCTGTGCTCTTGTGCATCTGCACATTTGCACAACACATGCATATTCACAACAAACTATTTATGTGACATGTCCTTTGCATTGTTAAGCATGTGGTGTGTTAGTGAGAACATTGGGATTTTTTGTTGGCATCATGGAGGGAAGATTACGGAACTTGATTCACATCAGGGTCAATTGTACCTTTCAGCACTCTCAAAGGAGAATGTATGGATGCTTCCCTGTCCAGTTTCCAGTTTTTCCTTTACTTGTGCATAACTTTAGACATTCTCCTGGTAAAAACAGTTTCTAGATAACAGGAGGAATGAAGTACACACTGCCCCCTCACCTGTATCAACTCCCTCTGTGAAGATGAAAGCTCTGGGTATGGAGAACACAGCTTCTTTCAGGATGCCAGTAGGAGTAGCCCAATTTCAGGCCATGCAATTCCCAAGCATAAATGTATGTCTGAGGAAGAATCCAATTTATCTTGCCTGAGACCCTTGTTACGCAGTTGGTCAGTCGGTCCATTGATCTCGTGTCTAGAAGTTGTTTATACCAGCAGTACTGTCACTTGTCTTCCCCTGGAGCTGTTCTGTGATTGGCCAGATCAAAAAAGAAAGAAGGGGGAAAGAGGAAAATCTCCTCCTTCTCTTCCCTCTGGGGCAAATAATCTGTCACAGCATTCACAGCCAAAATGCAAACATCTGTATGTTGGAGAAAAATGAATTACAGACAGATAAAATTTACACTGCAGAAAGTGTGGACTTTGCCAGGAACTGAATTGGACCTGTACAGATCATTACATTTTAACGTGTTCTCTGTGGATCACAGATGGGTCCCCTCTGCCCTCCATCTTTGCATGTTTATTAGATTGAAAAAGCGAGCATACAATTGCAAATGTCCTGAAATGTCGTGCTCTTCCACATATTTATTTTAAATTGCTGCACCTGCAGTTTTAACTTTTTTGGGATGGTGGTGGTGGTAGTGTTTCATTCTAAGATGTATGCTTTGGTTTATGAGTTTGAACTAGAAATAAATATTATTTTTAAGGCTGTCATTTGGAGGAAAGTTGAACATTTAAAGATGGTGCTTTACACATACAGGAACACTTGTTGGACAAGTGATTGCAGTGGACAATGATGAGGCAAACACCTTACATACCAAGCTGAAATACAGAATTGTGTACCAGAGTCCTCAGACTTATCAGAACTTCAGGCCATTTGCTATACACCCTGACACAGGTTCTATTACTGTAGCATCAGCACACCTGGACAGAGAGGTAATATTTTTCATGTGCTCAGTCTACCCTTGCCAAGCCCTTCTGAACTGATGAGATGAAACAATTTAGAAAAACTACTCCTCTTTATCCAGCTTCAGCTATTTGATCTGAAGGCTCCCTTTGCACAGACTTTTTAGATTGAGTTTTGGGCATGTCAAAAGAGAATGGGCCCTTTCTGGATTATATTTTGGAATAGGAACCTGCCATCTGCATGCTGGTGGCAGAATACAACAGTCCTGCCTGGGGCCTGCTTTAGGTTGCACTAGCATGCAGACAGCAAGACTCTATTCCAGAATATAATACGTTCCAGTGCAGAAAGGGCCCTAGAAGATTTTCCCTGGAGAAGTCAAAATTCTGTATGTTTTGAGGTGAGAAGTGCCTCATACAAGGGGCAGGATGAATGCTTCTCCTTGCACAGAAGCACAGTCAGAGCTGCATGCAACTGGAGAAGTGCACTGCACATACTCTTTCACCAAATGCTTGACAAGGAATGCATGCCCACAGGATGTGCCTGGATCAGGGTGAGGCAGAGTTCTCCTCACTTACTTTCTTGGGAGAGGCCAGGAGTGCAATGTAGATCATGACACCATGTCATGATATCCCCTTTCATCTGGCACAGATGAAGAAGAAAGAGGCAAGGGAAAAGGAAGAGAGGACAGCAGAACATCCCTTGCATTTTACACTTGGTTGTATGTAAGCTTTCACCGCCAGTCTCAGTCTCATTTGTAGCAGGTTTGGGGTTGATATGCCATGTTCCAGGTTTCTTCTGAGAACCTAAGTTTTCAGATGTTGTTGTGATAGCCAAACCCTCTGAAGATGGATATCACAGTAATATTTGAAAGCTTAGGTTCTCTGAAGGAACTTGGAACATGGCGTGACAGTCCCAGAACTGCTACAAATGAGATTTTACACTTGCTTTTCAGAAAGGGTAAATATAGAATGTTTATATCTCCTGGGAAAAACTGCTGAAGAGAGCTAGAAGAAGACAGCTGCATGCTACCCAGCAAGTGGCCTGGTTCACTTTAACAAAGGTTAAGGCAAATTCATGGAGGAAAGGTGTATCAGTGGCTACTAGAATGGATGTGTGGGAGCTGCCTCCAGATTGGGGAGAAAGGCAGATATCTCTAAAAGCCCCTTGCGGGGAGTTGAGAAGAGGTGAAGCTTTTGTCTTTGTCTCCTGCTTGAGATACTCAGAAGCCAATTGGTGGGCTCCTGTGTGAGACAGGAGGCTTGACTAGATGGGCTGTTCCATCTAGTAAGGCTCCACTTATGTTCTTAACTGCTGGAAACAGATAATTTAGGATATGTACTATCTATAGTGCTGTATTGAAGGTTGAGGAAAAGAGAAAGTCTTCAGCATGCTTCTTTGAAAAAGTACTGGGTAATTAATCAGAGCAGGAACATTATGCCCTTCTCTCTTTATATGCACACACACACATATATAAAACATTGCCTTTTTTTTCAGGAAATATCAGAATATAAACTACAAATTGAAGCAAGAGATATGGGAGGCCAAGAATTTGGTTTATGTAATACAGCAGAAGTGATAATTGTGATTAAAGATGTAAATGACAATGCCCCCAAATTAGCAGAAAGTGTGGTAAGTTCCTTCTCAGCAAGCAATAATGGCAGAGGGGCTATATTTTGCATTATAACATGCTAGTGGGATATCCAGGTGTTGTCTGGAGGCAGCTTAGGAAGACAAGGTAGGTTTCCAGTGCTCTTTCAGGGGGGTGGTATTAGTCAAGTTGTCTCTCTATCCAAGATGGGGCATAACAGAGAAAGAGTGAGGGGAGGTGTGCAGGACATGTCCATGGCATGCACCCCAGTATTCCTGCATTGAAGTGCCTGATGCCACCATAGTCTGCATGCTTCTGCTTATAATGGCAAAAACCTTGTTTTTCTAGTGAAATGAATATAGGAATTTATAAGTGAAATTTCTCAAATAGATGCTTGTATAACGAGACATTATTGTGCACACACTATTAAATGGTTTTTTTACAGACAGCTATGAAAATTTCATTTTCATAAACTGCTACAAAAATAAAATTAGTGTGATGAAGTACTCATAATTCCCCAGTCAGTATTGTGTCTTCAATAATCTTCCAAATACCTGGATTTGTGCATGCTTTGTTCAGGAGTATCCAAATATAGTGGAATAAATAACTGATGTCTAGATGAAGCTATAGCAATGAAGGTGCTTTCCTCCACATATAAGAAGAGATGCAGCTAAAATAATTGTATAAGTGTCAAGTCTGCAGATCAGCTTTAGCTCAAATGGTAGTTCATGTTTTTGAGGAAATGTATTTTTGTTCCAGAAGTATCTAAAGCATTCAGAAACTGATGTTTGAAATCTTTGTTTCAGTATGAAGTGCAAATACTTGAAAACACAGAAAACGTAGAAATTTTCTGCATCCCTGTGAGTGATGATGATGAACCCGGAACACCTTCGTGGTTGGCTGAATTCATCATCACAAAAGGAAATGAAGATAATGCTTTCGATATTATCATTGATAGAGACAAAAATGTTGGATGTTTAGTTGCTTTAAAGGTACTGATATATTAAAAATACTGTAATTGAAAAAATCTTGTAAGGATAATGGGAAGTGTATTAATTGCTTGTAATCAGTTAGAACCATACTAAATTCTGTTTACTGTTTTTCAAATAAGAAAACTTAGCTTTTGAGATTTTAGAAATGAGATTATTTCCAAAAGTTGACTTGTTTATCTCTATTTTTATCCCACCCTATACCTGAAAATCTCAGGGAAGGTTACAGCAGTAAAAACAAAATTTAGAATGAACCCACTAAAAGCAATAACAGCACCTGAAAGTAGGAAGGGGAAGCTGTTTCCTCAGCTTTTGCTAAGGTAGAAAGGTGCATGTTCATCTACCTCCTAAAAGTGGGCACAAACAGACAGCCCCCCCCAAAGATATTCCCAGAACATCTCCATGAGGAAGGCCACAGGGTGAGGGACATCCAAATGGTCTCATGACTGTTGCCCCAAGCCATCTCAAGCCATCCACCTCTTTCCTTTTTACCATTGATGCACTTTACCCATCACCATGCCAATCTGCTTCCTCTGCTTTTTACAAGTCACCCGAAATGGAGGACGAGGAGGAGGAATGGATGGAATAATCTACCATCTAGGAAACATCCATATGGCCAGGCATTGGGCAAAAGGGAGGGCCAATGCCTATATTGCCAACCCTCGATAATACAGTGCAACGTCTTTAGTCCTCTTCCTGTTCACATCCTTCAAACGGAAAACAGATTCAAACCTTAATCCGTCTTGAGTGCTGTGTTGGTCTGAATACAGGGAAGCCTCTTTGGAGGGAGGAAAGTCTGGAAAAAAACAAACCCTGGCTTAGTGTTTAAAGGTGTAACCAATGGGGCTGGAAGACAGACTGAAGAAGGTTTAAATCAAAGGTGTAATCATGGCCTCAGTGGTTATTATTTGGTGAATGGGTTGCCAATATCTGTGCCACCTTCCCAAAAACTTCTTGCCTCTTGGGTGGTTTTGAAAATGAAGGCCATGTACTACTGTCTCTAGGTTACTTTTCAGATGCTTCTTTTGCTTCATATAAATGTAGCCTGAGAAATACAGAGTCGACTAGGCTGTTCTCTTCCCGTGATACAATAAAAAAGGTTTGTACTGCTGTCCGTCCATCCCCCTGACAGTTTGTTTCTTCTGCATTATGTGGGGGTGGGATGGGATGGGAATATTATCAGCAACTGCTCCATTGTAGCTAGCTACACTCTTGCTTTCAAGCTTGAAACAGAGCAACTTGTAAAACATTGCTATTTTTGAGCTAAACCCTCCCCCCGTAGATTGTGGTGCTTCATTGTAACAGCTAGACATCATTGCTTTTTTTGCTGATTCGCTGAGCCTTTTTTTTTTTAAATTGCCTAATAACTCACTTCTTTTAACTTGGCTTGGTTACAGTCTTCATGAAATATTTTGAGTTTTTGCATTTTGTTTTTGGTTCAAAACACTAACAAAAAGTAAAGTAGAATGAGAAAATAGAACATTTCATGCACAACCCTAGAACTGAATGGGCTTAGCACTGCTGCATCTTTTACAATTTTGGAAAAGATGGCAAAACTTGCTTTGCAAAGTACTCCGGTGAAATGTCACCTTTTGCACAGTACTCAAGTCAACAATGCAGAAATCCCACTTTTTTTTTGGCTTGTTCAACCTCTTGACAACAAAGATAGTTTTAATTCTGTATTTTAACTGAGATCTTTCCTTCTAGGGACTTGACTATGAGAACACCAAAGAGAGGATATTAGAAATTGCAGTTAACAATGAAGTACCTTATGTGCTGTCACCAAATTCAAAAGCCCTTTCAATGAGTACTACCAAAATAGTGGTTCACATCAGGGACGAAAATGAAGGGCCATTCTTTGACCCCCCTGTATATATTTTAAATATCAAAGAATGCTTGCCAGATGGAACACTGGTTGGAAACTACCAAGCAAAAGACCCGGAAACTGGAACGACTTCAGGGATAAGGTACAGATTTGTTCTATTTGTGAATATAGTGTATACATTCCCATTTCAATTAGAAAGCAATGATTACTTTTTTCTTATGACAATTGTATTAATGACATACGTTGCTCCTAAATGGTTGGTTCTTAACAGGTACAAAGTAATAGATGATTCATGCCACTGGTTAAGCATTGATCAATCAGGAGATCTGAGAACAGCAGCAGTTTTAGACAGAGAAAACATAGAAAATAATCCATGCAAGGTGTTCATTGAGGCAACTGACCAAAGTAAGTACTAAATACTGATGATATGGTGCATAATTGCTTTCAAGCGTATTTTGTTTCTACATCTTAAAACTATGCCTTATGCCTTGGCAATAGCATGGATTTGGAATCACTGTTTAATTTAAGAGGATCTTCTAAACAGTATTTCCCCACAACAAAGGCCACCAGACTGTCCTATGCTGCTTCAACATGACACTGGATTGAACTTATGGAAGTTGGCCACAGTCAGGCCCTTTTCTATTACTATGTTTCTGTGTGCAGAAAGCTCTCAGAAATTCAGTCCAGAAGTGTTTTAGAGGAGCGCATACCAGGGACCCAACCATCTGAGAAAAATCTGGAAGATTAAATATAATGTGGTATTTTTTGCATCATCTTTGAATTTCGGTGGCAATATGCTAGTGGTACCCTAATATGACATCGTGGCTGGCTGCTGGTTTTGCTGGGAAGCTGGAAGGCTGCTGACTGTTTAAATATATTTGTCCCTTTCTATCCAGGTTAGGGTATTTCTAGAGATGTTTGGTTTGCATTTGAAAATTCAGCTGAACAGTTTGTGGTCCAAGCCGTTTGCATCAAACTGAATACATTTAAAAATTTAGAAATTAAATTGAAATAAACCAGTCATCTCCTCACAAACATAACTCAATCAAACAGTTTGTATTTATTGTGTTTTTGCCCTTGAAAAGAGCTCTTTTCAGTGGAAAATTGGTTGTTGTTGTTGTTGTTTTTTATTCAAACAAGTTCAAAATTAAACACGGACAGTTGTTCAATTACATGCTGTACTGTCAAGCCTAACAACAAATATTTGGTTTTATTTTGAACCGGACATGTAGTTTTTGTTTCTATGCATCTCTAGTAGTTTTTTTTTTCTTTTAATGGAACTAGGTGGCTTTTTGTACTAAGTAAATAGCAATAATCAGGAAATCTTCGAAATGGAAATGGGGAGGAAGTTGCACATTTAGAAATTTTGAACAACAGTATTTGGGAAATTCTGCTGCCTTGGCAATGATATGAATGAAAAATACTGGATTTCATCAGGACATTTTAAAAGTATTTTGACTAGGGGTGTGCACGGAGCCATTTTCCCACATTCTATTCAAGTCGAATAGAATGTGGAAAAATTCGGCTCTGGCCAAATACCCTCCCCAAAGATGTGGGTGTATTCATATCCCCCCATCCCTCCTTTTGGTTTTACCGGAAGGCCTGTATTTAGCCCTTGGAACCCTTGTGCAAGGCCCACGCTGCCGCCGGAGCTCATCCCCCAGGTAAGTGGGCCCTGGGGAGGTGGGCATGCATGCTCCAGTGGTGGCACGGACCTTTTCTAGGGCCCTCGGAACCCTTTTGCGGTTCCAGGGGACCCTGGGAAAGGCCTGCACCACCACTGGAGTAGGTAAGGGGGCCCCGGGGAGGAAATTTGGGGAAGGGTGGTCGGGGCAGGGGTGCCCTGTTGCATCCAGTATCCTTAGAAGCTTCCACCGAAACTTCTATGGATACTGGATTATCCGATTCCTGGATGGATAGAGCCCTTCAAATAGGGCCCTATATGATCCATCCATGAATCTTGGAACATAGACATATTCGCCTGGATTCTGAATGCATGGGTAATCCATGCACATCCCTAATTTTGACAACTGAGGCTGTGTTTGACAGACTATTACGTTTATCTGAGTATCTGCTTATGCATGGAGATACCAAAACTGTGATGCACAAAAGCTTTATTGATCAATGTTTTCAAATGTCTTTTCATAAACATAGTGTTAGGCTTTGTTGATCAATTGTCTCATGATTACAAAAATTGTAGTGATCATATACTTTAATTTCTATATTACACCCATACACCATTTATTATGTTCATGCTTAGACCCTTTTGCCAGCTGGTCAGACTGACAAAGCATTGTAGAGGAGACAGAGATCTGTGGCTGATGGTGTGATGAACCCTGGTGCATGGAGTGATGTCTCAACTCTTTCTAAAACCTACTGTCATCAATTCATACTTAATTCCTGAGTCCTGAATGGTAAATTAGTATTTAACCACAGACCAGGTCATGGGATAAAATCATGCAGTCTAGTTCCATGTCCCAACAGTCCTAAGCCAGTTTGGTCTTGTGGTTAGAGTGCCAGGCTCATATCTCAAAGTCACTAGGTTTGATTCCACACTCTTTCATGAGCTGGGTGACCTTGGGCTAGTCACAGCTCTCTTTTGAGTTCTCACAGCCCCACCTACCTCACAGTGTTTCATGAGTTCCCTTAAATGGGTGAGAAAAGCAGGGTATAAAAGTTGACTCTTCTTCATTGTCTCATTATATAATGAGGAAAACAAGATATCAGTTACTGCTTATTCTGTACATATCACAGTGTTATTGGGCTGAACGTGACTCCTTATAAAAACAGGAGTGCACATCTTTGTAAGTAACAGAGTTTTGCAGACATATCTGGGAAATTCACAGAGACAGGCTAAAGAGGCTTAGCTATAAAAACTCTGGAAATAATATTTTATATCTTCATGTTGTGTAGAGAGAGGAAACAAAAGACATTAACTTATATATGCCACTTGTTGGCAAAGGCTCATAAACACATCAAATATTTTATGTTCCAGGAGAAGAGAGAAGTCTTTGTTAATGCTTGCAGGCTGCCTTTCCAGTTACATAAACAGCCTAAAGCAATAAATCCTTTTATAGCTTCCTAACATAGGGCAAAGTGTGTGTGTATTTGAGCAGTTCAGGGGTGCTTTTCCACTGTAACTAGAAGTACCCATTAAGTACCATTAATAGGTACTTAATGGGTACTTCTAGTGACAGTGGAAAAACACCCCAAGTCAAATGGCATCCTTTTATCCTGTAACTGACTCAATTTGTAGGCCTTTTGTGATTCTTTTATGGCAATTCGAGAATTTATCTTGATGAATTAACAAATTTGGCATTACAAGACTTCTTAGAATCGTACGAGTTGGAAGGGACCTCTAGGGTCATTGAGTCCAACACTCTGCTCAATGCAGGAGTTCCTAAACCATCCCAGACAGATGTAGGTCTAGCCTCTGCTTGAAGATCTCCAGTGAAGGAGAACTCACTACTTCCTGTGGCAACTTATTCCATTGACTGATTGCCCGCACTGTCAGGAGGTTTTTCATGATATCTAGTATGTATTGACTCCCTTGAATTTTCATATCATTGTTTCTAGTCCTCCCATCTTGTGTAAGTGAGAATAGGGACAATCTTATTCTGCCACAACAGAAAGCTGTTTCATGATCTCATGGATTACCACCACTGGACATTTCAACTTCAGCTTCAACTTTATTTATGGTCAACTGCCTGATCAGGATGTTTCTCATATTCCAGTCCTGAGATAATTACTGTACACTCAATTTTTGGCGGCATCTCCATTACAGAGATGACATTCCCTTACCACAGAGCAGATTGTTATATTATTCTCCACTCTAAAGCAGCTGGGGAGAATACCTCCTGCAATGGGGAGAAGGGAAGGGTATCTTAGGGTCAGGAAGGAAGTTTTAACTCTGAAGATGGAAGGCTAACTTATAAGGAGGCCTCCCTGTGAAGGCACTGGCAACCAACTTGATCTGGCCAGAAGATCCTGCACTAGCCATCTTGCTGAAAATGCCTCTCTCCCCAGCTGGCCTCTGTCTTAGTAAGGACAGATATTGCCTAATGTCACATGTAGGTACACATTTTGTGACAATTCCCTGTGGTTTTGGTCCCCTTTTCCAAATCTGAATTCATAGACCACAAGAGCATTTCTCAGTCTTCTGTTTGTAGAATGAACATCAGCCTGGTCATCTTGTGTCAATTTGACTTTTAGGCCTGCTTGTTTCTCTTTTTATTATTCAATTGAACAGCAATTAACCTCCACTGAGCCAGCTTCTTAATTCTTTTTCCAACTCATCTTTATGACATTCCATACTGAAATCATATTTTTGTTTTCATGTGATTGCGCTAAATTTCCAAGTGTTGTTGTTAAGGCAGGAATGAATAAGCCATATAATCTTTCCCATTTTATACAGTCTAGGCAACAGAATGATTTCCATTGCTATATATTTGCATGAATGAGCTAACGTCAGCCTAACTATGAAATGTGTGACTTTCATTATATTAGATAATGTGAAATATCTGATTTTTCTAGGTGGCAAAACAGGTATTGGGGAAATTCTGGTAACAGTGATAGATGAGAATGACAACTACCCTGTGGTTTCCATAACAGATTATATCATGTGTAATGATAAAAAACCAATCTGTATTGAGGCTTTTGATGCCGATCTCTTTCCTCACGCTGCACCTTTCCATTTTGAAATTGAAGCAGGCCGAGAATGGAAATTAACACCAAATGATGGTACGTATTTGGCTTTTTATAGGTCTCTTCTATTGCAGCAGCTGTGGCTAGCATAGAAATTGTGTGAAATTCATCGTGGCACAAATTGTTTTACAGATTGCTCAGTTTTACTTTCACCACCAGAGGATATAGAATATGGCTATTATCCTGTTCATCTTAGGATATACGATAATGAAGGCAACAATGGAATAAGTGAAATAACAGTTCACTTCTGCAACTGCGTAATTCCAAGTGATTGTGGAGAACATACCAACAGGAGTGCGGATCATGCTGCTTTGGAGGCCCCTGTAGATAGAGATCAATACCAGATGACATCCACATATGCTTTTGGTCCTTTGAGCATTGCTGGTATAGTACTGGGATCATTAATGACAATGGGTAAGTTCAAGTTTGTTGCAAGGCCGTTAGAATTCAATGGCTGCATCCACATGCATTAGAAAAGCAGCTCAGACAGCTTGCAGACTCTAGTGTTTCCAACCCATCTCCAATCCTCCTCTGATGCTGACTTTTAGTGGGCGTCCCCATGGTAAGGATACTGCGAGGTGAATGTGAGTCTGCATCGCAAAAGTCCCCATGCAAAACCCTAATTCAGGCTACATGAGGAACAAAATCCTCCAAACTGAAGTAAAAAAATACCCACTTGATAACTGTTCTCACCCTGAATTACAGGGCAAGAATGGGTTATCCTGGGGCATGGGGACACTCCCGGGTTACCATAGCTAATGCTGCAATCACAACTGTCCCCCCTTACTTGAGTGCTTAATTGCCCAGGTAAGCCTGACAGCTGCCCTGCAATCAGCTGAGCAACTGTCAGGGGGTTATAGCAGCTCTCATGTGCACAAGCAGAGCTACGCTAATGGTTAAAAGAGAGACGAGCGAGAAATGAATTAATATGCACCTCTTCCCAAGGCTGGAGGTAACAGGCAGCTTGTTCGCATGAGAGCTGCTATAACCCCCTGACAGTTGCTCAGCTGATTGCAGGGCAGCTGTCAGGTGAGTGTTTGTGGTAAATCAATCCCTTACCTGGGTGATTAAGCACTCAGGTAAGGGTGGCGGTGGAGAAAACAGTGGCATCCTGATGCAGGGATTTGCCACAGTTTTCATGGGGACGGGCGTGCTCACCTTGAACCTGCCCTGTCCACCACTGTCATGGGGACTTTTTTAATGCGAATCTTAATTTGCATTAAGGCTGCCACAAAGCCACAGCGCACCAGGGGCAGGATGCTACTATCTCTAAATTGCTTTTCAGCCACTTTTTTCCCACCATGTATGGACGGAACATTCTGCAGGATCAGCATGATATGCAAGCCATCATACTCCCTCTTCCAAGAGGCTTCGCCAGCACATGGGCAAGGAAATGGGGGTGGGAAAGTGTGAGAAAGGAATGAGATTGTGGATTGAACCCCAACCTTACTTGTGTTAAAGTGAAAGCATACTTTGATGGTGGAAGTAGGAGTTTCTGGTGTGTGTTTGTAAACTAGATTCAGTGTCCCCAATACCACAAGCATTGTATGCTTAATTTTCTCTGCTAGTCCAGCTTGAACTATAAAACGGTCATTTCCTCAGAATTTTAAGAGGATCAAGATGATTTAACCTTGAATGAAGGTGTGTATATGAGAGATTCATATCTAAAACATGAAGGCTTTATATCTTCACTGTGTCCTAGGGCAAAATGGTACAACTAAACCATTGGGACCTCTGGGCATCAGATGAACAAGAAATATAAATAAATAAATCCTTAAAACAATGAACAGTTTGGTCTTGCAGTTACAGAGCTGGACTCTTATCTGGGAATACCAGGTTTGATCCCACAATCCTCCACAAAGTCAGCTGGGTGACCTTGGGCTAGTTGCAGTTCTCACAGCACCACCTACCTCACAGGGTGTCTGTTGTGGGGAGAATAATAGAAAGCTTTGTCAGCCGCTTTGAGTCCCCTTCAATGGGTGAGAAAAGTGGGGAAGTAAAGTCAACTCTTCTTCTTGTTTGAAACAAAAGGGAACCTAAGATCTTGTGTATTTCTTCCTGCAGGAGGCCTGGCAGCACCCTTTGGTTATCGGTACTGGAACAACAGAAGGAACCAAAATCCAGGTGCTTCAACTGGTGATATTGTTGGCGGTGGTGGAGACGGTGATGATGCGGCTTTTCGGAGTTTAATGAGAACAAACACTGAGGCTCCTGGTGAAGAACTAGCTGTAAGTTACATTTTTGTTCAACAGTTCTGAGATAGCTGCAATTGTCACTGTTGTGATCGAGGGAACAAACATGCAACTTTTGTACAGATCAAGTGTATAGCAAAAAGTATTAATGTTGCAAGCTAATTGCAGTAAAAGAACAAGTAATGCAAGCATTTTGATCAACTGGAAACAGGTTGTCTTTCTGTTTACTAAATACTTAGATAATTTGACATCTCATGTTTGCAACTGTTGCCCTGAAATCAGTCTCACAGACTGATATGGCTCAAGAAAAGGTGCTCCTTGACTGTTCGTTTATTTAAAATTGCTTCACTATCTAAATACTCCCCAAAGACTCTATAAAACTAAGATGAAGCTTAAACATTAACAAAAACAGCCAAATATTAAAACATAAAATTGCATGGAACTCTTTATTACTAGGAATGCTTAGGTGAGTAAGATTTTGGCAGTTTCTTAACAGTTGTAATAGACATCTACAAATACCCAGTGTGTAGGCACCACTACAGAGAAGGCCCTTGTTGCAGAAGATCACAAAATGGCATTGAGTAAGGCTGCATTCACACCTAAATTTTAATCTAGTTTCAGTTCATTTTCAGGCTGAGAGAATGCATCAGCAAAATGATAAGCTGATTTCTTACAGCATTATTTAACTCAGAAAAGCCCCCTTTAGGTTAGATAATATGGAAAGAAAATGACTGTTCACTTTTCTTCTGTTTTTCCAATCCAATGGTGGGCTAAAGTTGGATTAAAATTTGAGCCTCGTTCCGACTGGTCAAAAACATCCAGGTTTTAACCCAGATTTTTTTTGACCAGCACTGAGGACTCCTTGCAGCTGTCCTGACTGCATTGTGTCAGGATGCTCTCTACAGCCAGAGGAAAATGATGTAAGACATGCTAATCTCATCCACTGCCACCTGCCGTTTGCCTTCCCTGCCCCCTTCCTCCATCTGTCCTTGTCTCTCCTGCCATTTGCCTCCTCCTCACCTTGTTCCTCCATCTTTCATAGTCATCCCACTGTTTGCCTTCTGCACCATTCTGGAGGAACGGGGTGGGGGAAGCAAACAGTGGCGAGAGATGACAGATGGAGGAATGGGGTGGAGGGAGGCAAACAGCAATGGGAGACAATGGATGGAAGAACGGGGCAGGGCAAGGCAAACGGTGGATGGTGATGGCATTCCCATTAATAAACATTCAGATTATTCCAGGATTCCGCAGCAAGTCCTGTTATAATCTGAATAGTGATTTCCTGGATTTTTGGACATTTAGTCTGCAGAAACAGTGAGGATCTCTTCAAAAGTGTCGGGACACCAGAGGCTTGAGCTGAATTCAGGCCAGACAAAAACATGAGTCAAAATGCAGGTGTGAATGCAGCCTAACAGGTGATACCCAGAGCAGGACCCATCCAGATAATTACAGCAATTCAACTGATCTTTAATGGGCATGGTGATCTAGAAAGTACCTTGGTCCCAAGTTGTTTAGGGTCTTGTATGCCAGAGATGTAACCTTCATTCTGACCTGGTAGCTAATAGGCAATCAGTGCAGCTGCTTAAACACAGTTATAATGTGTCCCTTAACTGGTGCTCTCCTCAACAACCTGGCCACTGCATTTTGCATTTTGCAATATCATATGCATTTGGCCAGCTACTACTCTCTCTAACACTTTGCTCAAAATAGGGGTATTTATGACTAATAGTTGTTATAAACCTTTGAGTCCAGGGAAGGTTTCTTCAAGAGTAAATGCTCCACTACCTCTTTTAAGGGCCATGGAACTAACACATTCTGCAAGGATGTGCACACCATATCTTGGATCCACCCAGGCCCCCTCCAGGCATCTCACTCTAATGATCTAAGGTGGCCAAGTCTCCAGAAGAGGTGTGGTAGAATGGATAGTTGCAGTTCAAACATCCCCAGGCCTCAAAAGCTGGAATGAAAAAATGGACGAATCCAGTGTTCGTAGCTTCACAGACGGCCTTTGGATGGTTGGGACAGAGGGAGCTGACCTTTCCCTCCAATGAGAATAAAATAAAATAGATTAAAAGAAGTGCTTCCAGTTATAGGACAGCAGAGGGAGGGAGGAGAGTGGAGAAAAGCAAAAGAAATTCTCTCATTTGACTGAGAATGGGGAGGTTGTCAGGTATGGACTATACACCCACCCAGCCACACACACACAAACTGAGCAAGCTTTATATTTCATGGGTTTGACCAAACCAATATTAGACTCCTTTGTGCAATAAGATGAAGTGCATACAGACGAAGAGTGACCAGGCTTAAAATTCTGATCTGATATCTGGATGCCGCCTACTGTGAAGTCACTTGAGTTAAAGTGTATCACTTGGTGAACTTCATTTAAACTTTTGGCATTTGTCCTCTTCTACCTTTCCCTGTCCTTGGAAGGCACGGAAGCTCTATAGTCTAAGTGCCTTTGCTTCTTTCATGACAAAAATGGCCTTCTCTTCCAGCTTCTTCTCCCTGTTCCTGTTCAATCAGCTGTGCCCCTTCTCAATCTGAAATTCATTCTAAAACCATATGAAATTTCATCATCATCATCGTCATGTGTATTTTATGAGGAAAGGTCTCGCAATTCTCAAGTTGCTTAACCATGAATATACACTGTGTGAAACTGTGCTATTGGAGTTTCAGTTTCTTTTCTTTTGTTTGTTTTTATGTATTCTGGTATTTTCTTTTAAAGACATTGCTATCAACATTAAAAGGATTGCTTTCTAAGTGCTAAATAAAATTTAAATATTGGACATCAGTATGTATCTAGTATATACATAATAAATGTCAGTAACTCAGATTTGAAAAATAAAAAGCAGCAGCTCCACTCATTGGCATCTGCTTTGTCAAAAGGTCTGTGTGATGCGGATTCAGGTCTCCTGCCTGTTCAGTCTCAGCAAAACCCAGACATAGAGATAAGGAAGGAATGCCAAGTGACGGGTTTATGGTGCACAGATGCTTTCCATGGCCAGGCAACATTGACAGAGGAGTCTGGCAATGAAACATACATCAAAGGGTTGAATTTGAAACACTGATGAGAAAGCTTTGTTTAGATAGTCCTGGTGCTCTAGGTGGCTTATTAACATTATATATCCTGATTGTATCCATTATGTATCTACAGATTATTTTACTTGCCATTTCTAATATGGTCCCAGATTGGTGACTAACACACTATGTGCTCTAGTTAAGAGCTACAACTTTGGCATAATATAGTTACATAATAATGGAACAAATTATATTTCAAAATATTCTCAAGACTTGTATTCCAGCCCAACACACACCATCTACATAATATAAGGAAATACTGTCTCCTTTTGAATTTTTTATCTTTTTCTTCCCTAGAATCTAAACATATTGCCTGTAAATGCAGTGCATGCAACAATGGGCCTCAACTCACATAAAAGTTTGCAGGAAATAAATATAAAGGGGCAGAACATAGCAGAATTATCAAAAGGAGGAGGCACTGTTTCAAAAACAAGAATGTACAAAAGTTTGGAAGAAATAAAAGGAAATGGACAATGCGCACCACAGATAGCAAAAGGAATAGATACTGCATGCAAAACCAGAATGCACAAAAGTTTGGAGGAGATAAAAGGAAAGGAGCAATACTTATCACAAATAATGAAAGGACGGTCTTTGCAGAACGTTGCACAGCCTTTACGAAATTCCTGCAAGGGTATCTGTTCAGAATGGCAGACTTTCACCAATCCTCACTTAGCTGAAGTAAGTATTTGGATGCTGATTTCCTACCACAGATATCTGGGTTGATGTCAAGAGTGAGATGTTTCAGATACATAGCCTGAGTTTTACTGCACTGGCATAGCTGGACTTTTTTTGAGTTGCACAATTAAAAGCAAAATGAATCATAGAATCATAGAGTTGGAAGGGACCTTCAGGGTTGTCAAGTCCAATGCAGGATTTCCCAAACCATCCCAGACAGATGTAGGTCCAGCCTCTGCTTGAATGTACCTTTGCATGACACGTGATGGCAAATTTGTTTTTATTCTAACTTGTCCCATGTTAATCTAAACCATTGCACATAAACTCCAGCAAAAAAGAAGACGGCTGGAATCATGAGAATTATAAAAGGCCAAGATGTATTTACTATTAACTTCCTAAGTCCTGAAACAATGTACCCAAATGACCTGAATTAACCATAGGGCACATTCCCATGGGGCTACCCCTGATGCGCTGTGGCTTTGGGGCAGCCTTAATGCAAATTAAGATTCACATTAAGGAGTCCCCATGGCAATGGAGGACAGAGCGGGTTCAAGGCAAACCTGCCCATCCCCATGAAAACCGTGGCAAATTCCTGCATTGGGATGCCGCTGTTTTCTCCACCCCCCCTTACCTGAGCACTTAATCACCCAGGTAAGGGGTTGATTTACCACAAACACTCATCTGACAGCTGCCCTGCAATCAGCTGACCAACTGTCAGGGGGTTATAGCAGCTCTCATGTGCACAAGCAGAGCTCCGCTAAAGATTAAAAGACAGACCTGAGCAAGGAGCTAATTAATATGCACCTCTTTCCAAGGCTCTGAGCTGCCTGTTACCGCCAGCCTTGGAAAGAGGTGCATATTAATTAGCTCCTTGCCGGGAGCTCACAGGCATTGGGAAGCAAATTAGCTGCCTGTTACCTCCGAGCCTGACAGAAAGATGCTTGGCTTTACTGCTGAAGTTCGGCAGTAAAGCCCAGTGTCTTTCTTCTGTCAGGAGATCACTAAGGGAGGTGTAGAGAGTTGAATTTTCTCCCTTTTCCAGGGGGGCAACCGAAAGCCGCATCTGTTTTAATCATTTGTGGAGCTCTGCTTGTGCACATGACAGCTGCTCAGCTGTGCAGGGCAGCTGTCAGATGAGATTGTTTGAGGAAAATAAGCCCTTTTGGGGCAATTAAGTGCCCTGGTAAAGGGAGACAGTTGCAATTGCAGTGTTAGCAACAGGGGCAGCGAAGCCCTGCCCGCCAATGCTGCGATCATAACCTGGGAGTATCCCCATGCCTCCTTCATAACCCAGTCTTTCCCCACAATTCGGGGCAAGAACAGTTAGAAAGGGGGTTTTTTTTTGGTTTCGATTTAGAGGATTTTGTCCCTCATGTAGCCCGAATTAGGGCTTTGCATGGAGACATTTGTGAGGTAAATTCACTTTCGCCTTGCAGTATCCTTGCCATTGGGATATGGACCACAGTGTACTTATTACCGTATTTTCCGGTGTATAAGATGACTGGGTGTATAAGATGACCCCCAATTTTTCTACTTAAAATGGAGATTTTGCAAAACTGTGGTGCAGCCTAAATCGAGCCTCAGCCTTGGGGAGAGATGGCAGCCTTACCTGCTAATCCCAAGAATGTGGCTTGTAGCTTTCCTCCTGGCGCTGACAGAGGGAAAAACCTTGCTCTGATAAAGATCTGTGGCTGCAATGCAGCTTTGGAGTCTGCCTCCCTAGCGCGATTCGTCTATGATTCTGTAGGGGAGGGGGTGTTCCACTGAGCGAAATATGAAGAATCCTGCCATCATTTTCTCTTCAAAAGCCTCCCTGCTTTCAACCCCTCCCGTACTGGACCACAGACGAATCTCACGCTAGAGGGGCAGACTCTGCTAAAGCAAAATGAGGGCAGGATTCTTCATATTTCGCTCCGTTTAGCAAGGTTTTTTCCTCGCGTCGGCGCCAGAAGGAAAGCTACAAGCCACATGACTGGGATTAGCAGGTAAGGCTGCTGTCTCTCCCCAAGTCCAAGGCTCAGTTTAGGCTGCACCCCAGTTTTGTGCTGGCAGCTGTGGCCAGCAGGACCCGGGTGAGAGTATTACTGGTGTATAAGACGACCCCCAACTTTTCAGAAGATTTTTTGGGGTTAAAAAGTAGTCTTATACGCAGAAAAATACGGTATGTTAAAAATCTGACGGACTAGAACTTTCCCCTTTTGCTTCATACTTTGTAGGTGAGCTCTTTTGGCTCAGGACTCTTTATAGTAATTATTTGCCTACTTCTAGCCCTGTCTGGGGGCACATTAACTGTGCTGAAGGAATTTTGTTGCTGTCTCCTCTACTCTAACAATGAGGCTGTGACTGACTAGGTGACTTAATGAAAGGCACCTCCGGAGGACAGGAAGCAATTGTGGGAACTTGTGGTGCTTCTCCAGGTTTTTCAGATTCCAGTTCTCACTTTAACTCATAGTAATAGGTGACCACAGATGCCTCCAGACATCCTTAATATTTTACAACAATTAAACTTCAGAGTATTGATTATCCTGTCTGGACAGCAGGCAGTGGTTCTGCAGTGGTTCCATGCTCCCTGTACAGCTTCTGCTCATCCTATCTGGATGACAAGCCACAGCTGCACAGGGACTTCAAGTATTAAGGGTGTCTGAAGGCCCCCCAAAGGTTGCAAGGATGATGCCATGTTCCATATTGAAGCTGTAGGTGTTGCAACAACAAAAGAAGGACCATAAACAGCACTGTTGGTAATGTGCATCTTTTGAGTATAGGAATCTGTTAGAAGAGCAGATTAAAATCTTGTTTTTATATGATGTTCAATTGCATTTAACTTCCTGTTTTCTTTTTGAGCAGAAAGTATTTCTGTGTGAGCAAGACGATGAAAAGAAGCATGTTGAAGAATATGTGCATTCATATTATTATGAAGGAAAAGGATCACCGGTTGGCTCCCTCAGTGCCTGTGCAGCCGAGTCAGATGAAGAAGAATTTGATTTTTTAAATAATCTAGACCCTCCATTTAAGACGTTAGTTGAAGTTTTTGTAACGAAATAAGTGTGTTTTGTACCGGCCCTAACAAGCACAAGTGCAATCCTAGAAGTTCTGGGAAAGCCCCATAGGAACAAAGCAATGGTTTCTCAACCTGTAATTCATTTCAATAGAATTCAAGGAGGGATACTTCCCTATAGATTGCACCCACTTACTCTTTTCTGCAATACTTTTGGGGCAGGACTGTATTTATTTTCTTATATAGTTAGAGGATTTTAATGCTAATATTTTATATTATTGAGATTCTGAGACCCATAGCAGACTGGGCCTCAAATATATTACAAATTAGTTTTAAACGTGGATGCCTATTTTTTACATTTTTAACAAACATTAATTCTTTTTAACCTGGGTTTAATGTTTAACAGTTCAACCCTGCCTGGAAACATGGTTAGCTGTTTACTCACAAGGAAGCCTGGTAGATTCAAGGTATCCAAAAACATGGGTAGCCACAAACATGCCTGAAGATGTTCAGTCAGTCACGCCAAAGTGGTGCCCCACAACACAGGAGGGCATACCCCAGATCCATTTCTGATTGATGGAATACATGTACAGGCAGCAACCTCATAGCAGCCCCACTCCCCAACAGCTGCTAAAGAGCTATTTTTAACCTATGAGCATATTGACCTGCCTGTGCCTTAAGATCTGGAGGGGAGGCCCTCCTGGTTGTCCACCACCCTCAGTAGTAAAAGGGGTGGGCACCCAGAAGAGGGCCTTCTCAGTTATGGCCCCTAGGCTATGGAATAGTCTTCCCGTTGAGGTGTGTTAGGCTCACTTACAGTGTTAGTCACTGTATATGTTTAGGAAGTGGTGAAGATGCACCTCTTTGCCCTGGTCTTTGGTTAAATGGGAATATACTGTCTCTTTTCACTTCACAGACAATGTTACCGTTTAAATATATACTGTTTTAATATGTGTCTGATTTTAAATGTTGTTACCTGCCCTGAGACCTTCGGGTATAGGACAGGATAGAAATACAAATAATAAATAAATATAAATAAATAATGCCTGCTCATTGCTAAAGAACCATACTTGCACGCGTGGATTAAGCCTCTTTATCTCACTGTGGGCACCTTTCAGCCCTCCTGAGGCATCACCCCTCTCAAGAGGATAAGGTATACTTTGGGTGCTCAACTGCATAGTTTAACTCTGAAGAAGCAGGTGGTAAAACAAACAAACAAACACAAACAAACAAACAAACTACAGCACCACTCACCTTGCACCCCCAAGGCTGTGATGACACCTAAGGTTTAGGGTGTTTTTCCACTGTCACTAAAAGTACCCATTAAGTACCCATTAATGGGTATGTAATGGCATTTTTGTACCCATTAATGGGTACTTCTAGTGACAGTGGAAAAACACCCATAATCCAGTCTCAGGCCATTTTCAGAGTCAGAGTGCACATCAGCAAAATACTAGACATCCCCCCCGCCCCCACCTTATCTAACCTATGGGTGAATTTTCTGAGTTAGATAATGCTGAAAGAAAACAGCTTCATACATTGCTGATGCATTCTCTCCCTCTGAAAGTGGTCTGAAACTGGATGAACTCATGCTAGGATTTAGCGTAGAGTGCTAAAGATAAAAAGGCACCATCTATCTAAGGTGAGAGATCTGGAAGTTAATGCATTTGTATGTTGCACAAAGAGGAACCCCAAAGAGTTGAGGGTTGGGGAAACCTTTAAAATCATGTTGAAGTTGCCTCACAAAATAATGTTAAGTCCTGAGGTCACTCTGTGGGGGAGGAATTCCTACCCAGCCCAATGAGGTGGGGGAGAGAACATAGTGGAATCTAATTTCCACTCCACCTTTTTCTTCCCCCTTCAAGCAACCTCCATTCATTCTAAATGGATATTTGGAAGTCTGAACCTCCCAGCTCTCATGAACATTCCTAGGCTAAAAAAGTGAATTAAAGAGATGAGAACACAGAGCACACACTATTGTTTCTAGGGGTTTTTGAGATACTAGGGATTCACGGTTGGCTAGCAGATTTGATGGTTTGTTTTTTTTTAAAAAACACCTTTGGCCAGTTCATGGAAGTCTGGGCTATTAATGACTATTAATCCTTATAGGAGTAGGAAGTGGTGTGCTTCCAAATGGCCACTGCTAGAAGTCTGCAAAGTAGAGCAAGCTGTGTCCTTATGTCATGGGGGTGAATTTTCTTGTGAACCTGGTTGGCCACTGTGAGAACAGACTGGTAGACTAGAAGGCCCAAGGGTCTGATTCACTGAGGTACTTCTTACATTCTTAACTCCATTCACCCGCCCATCCCAAGAAATCTAACAAAACCATTATGTGAGAGTAACATTAATGTCTGGTTATTTTGTTCATTAGGGAGGGTAAATTATACAAGGGTAAGCATTTCCTTTAGTATATCCTTTATATAAATATTTGTTTTTTGTCTGTTGATTATATATGTTTGTTGTTTCCCCCCTTGGGTGAAAGGGCATTATATATAAATAAACATTATTAAAGCCGGGCAGAATTGGTAAGAAGAGACTTCATAAACAGCCAGAATTCACAGTTGCAATGAAAAGTCTACATGGGCATTTTCTGAATGTGTTGTTAACCTTCTAAAAAGACTAATTTCAAAATCTGAAGCCTAGTTTTCAAAAAGCAGCAGATGTAGTGAATCACACTGCTGGGACACATACTAAAAACTCACCTCTTTCCTATAGCATGGCCTGATGCTACTTTTAGCCCCCTCTGTGGGTAGGGCTGCAGTATGTCTTGGTGTGCATCACTCTGCATGAACATAATATCATGAACATGGTCATGCATGCATGCTATCATGAAGTTGTACAAGGGAAGCTAAAATAGCACTAGACCATGCTATAGGAATCTATTATTTGTTTTGATAACTTTGCTGTATTAATGAACATTCTGTTATATTCCCAGTCTTAGGTCTCTTCTGCACTGCATTCCTTTGGTGCTTTATGTGGGGCAGTCGCATTAGGAATGGGACTAGGTGCTCAACATTTTACCCCCTTTTCCATGAAAGGAGTTCTTTTCTAGACAGTTTGCTTCCAGTTCACACTGGATAAATCTCTTGCACTGTAACATGCCATTTTAGCTGGTGCAGCATGAATTATGGATGTGCTGAATACATTTTTCAGCTTCAAATTCACATGTGAGTTTGAAGTTTCAGGGCTTCATACATGAATCAAATGTATTCAGCCTGGTTGGATCCCCGCCCATCCCCCCACCTTAAATCCTGGCTGACACCTCTTCAGCACTGTCTCCACCACTGCACCCTGCTGCTGGAGAGATGGCTGTGACAAAAGGTGAGTGGGGGGCAAAGCATGCTGGGAAACAAGGGAGGGAATGGAGATTTCCCTTTGTGAGAACATTCAATGAATGTTGGCATGCAAAGGTGAAGCCCCCTATGTTTGGGGGGGGGTCATGAAACTGAACATTTCCTCCCTTTGATTCAAATCAAAATGAAGGATGAAAATCTGCTTCATGTGCATCCCTAGCATGAATGACTTGGGCATTTGTTGTACAATCTATAAGTACCTTTTCAGACTAAAGCCCCAGCGAGGTTAAACTAAATCAGTATGGGTGACCAAGTATTTAGTCTGGGACAGAGGAATTATTTTGAATTCCACTGGTCTTTAATTCCTACAGCTGATTACAGTGGGGATTATTCTATGGGTGTGCTCGAGGCCTAAAATTGTACCACATAACCTTTTTGGCCTGAATTTAAATTGCACAACTTTAGCTTTGTTGGGATACAAAATGACCCCACCCATGCTGACAAGGCTATGCTTTCTATTCCTGCTTTCCTGGCCCCATTGAGTTCACTGGAATTTTCTTCTGAGTACATAATTATAGAATTGCGCAGTTATGTTTCTTCACTAGAGATGTGTGACTGAGACAGGTGGTTTTCATTAATAATGCTGAGATGCATCTACCTATATATTCTCACAATTTACTGTTTTAGGACGATAGTTAAGAAAGTGATTCACTAGCTACAACATTTTAAGTGCTGAATTAGATTATAAATAGAATACACAATAACCCTGCAATACAAAACCAAGCTACATGCAAATTACCAAATGTGAATGAATTAAAATTCTGTAGGGCAAGTAAGTAACAACTTTATTACAAAGTACATTAACTTTGTAGGAGTACTTACTAAGAACTGCGGTATGACTGTGGCATAATCAAGCTATCATGTTCAATATGACACAGGCTCCGTCTTCATGCAATAAAAAACCCATTAAAAAGCTTCTTTTGCCAGAGAACGTCTGCATGCAGAGCTTTTCTCCAGGCTTCCAGAGCCACAAAGGAGAAAAATGCATGGAAGAAAGACCCCCCTTTAAACAAGACTACCAAAGCACTTTTTGGAAGCCACGGGTATTCCTAGCAACATTGTGCATGGAGACGCTCTGTTGCAAAAGAGGTATTTTGGGGTGGGGATTGCCGGCCAGAGAGATCATCTCTCTCTCTCTCTGTTTTTTTGCCTCTCATCCACAGCCAGCATTCAAGATCTATTAAAACAGTAGGCAGGCATTCCAATCACATAAGATACATTGTAATGAATTGCTTCCACCCACAAGTGAAAGTGTTAAGACTGAATGAGCGCACGATCGCTCGATCGCTGGCTGAGAAGGCTTTTCGGCTGCCAGAAATCTTGTGAATAGCGTAATGAATTGCTTCCGCCCGAGCGCTGGCTGCAGCCCGGCTCTGCCTTTGCAGGCAAGGGAGACAGATGGAAAACTTGTGAATACCCATGGCTATTTTTCTTTTGGACTTGTTGGGGGTTGTCTTCCTGGTTGTGGCCATGCAGAGCACAGTCCCTCCCCATTCCCGCCGGCACCCTATCAACCAGAGAGGGTGCAGGGAAAAAAAGATATGGGCAAAGAAAACACGCTTCTGTGGGGATGGTAGGTGTGTTTTAAATGCATGTTTTGCTGAGCCTCATACGAACGCTTAATTCAGAATTGAATGGCATTTTTAAAGTCTGCTGCAATAGAGGGACAATAGAGAAACAAAAAAGTTCCATGCAGACAGGGCCACACTTTTCTTTCCACTGGCAGATGCTGTTATACTTTTAAATGATGTTTGATTTTAGACGTTGTTACCTGCCCAGAGACCTCTGGGTATAGGGTGGAATAATTAAATAAATAAATAAATAAATAAATAACTCTATTTCAAAGTCAGTTAAAAATGTGTTTATTAAATACAGAATTTCAAGATGAACCATTTGATCAAAAGCCCTCAGGCCAAGTTCTAAAAGGTTTTTTTCCCCTTGAAAGGGGTACATTTAAGACTTACCTTAGCTCTGTGCAACTTTTATTTTTGTTAACACCTGAGTCTTATAAGACATTATGAATTGTTTTTGGCACTCCAGTTTTTGACCCTGTAAAAATGACTTGCCATGTGAAATTGGAAACTGTTTCTTAAAGGAGCAGACGATTTCAATATAACTATTGAAATCTATTTACAGATTTTTTTTTTAAGAGAAAGCTAAGGATAAAAAACACAATTTTTTTTGATCTTTGGTTATGCCAGCAAACAATAGTTTGGAGCAGAGAAGAATTGTTGCAATTGCCATATACTTTTGCAATGACTGCTTTGCTGCCTCATTGGCTAGCCTGCCTCTGTCCATAAAATTGTGTGCAGATTATAGTATATACACCTTGCTTCCTTTAATAACAGGCAGTTTATAATGGGACTGAAAATGACAGAGAGCAGAACAGTTTATTTTATTGTTCTTATAAAGTCACTCTGAGATCAATATGATCAAGGGCAGATTTATATGTGGAGGATAACAGCTGAATAAATAATCAATAAATAAATGGAACAATCATGGACTGGGCTTCAGTGTGCAACCTCCTTTTATTGCAGGTATTCCCATCCCATATATGTGAGTGGAATGCAAATGCCTTTGGTTCATCCTGATGAGAAAAAAGTTATATGTTATGAAACTGCATAAGGCCATTCATATGAATAAGAACTGAAAGATTTAGGTTAGTATAGGCAGTTATTAGCAAAAGACAAGCTATGTGTCATCTACTTTAATGGGATAACAGTTTAGAAAGAGTATACATGAATAAATAAATAAACATGTGTTATTACTTACCTCAGTAAAACCATGTTACATGTATATTGTTTGTTTTCTTCACCTTAAGAGATTCTGCATAAATGCCCTAATTTAGAATGTAGAATGAAATCTTCAATGAAATTTCCCAGCATGATCGAAAGGGACTTGCCATAGGGATGTCACAAAATAATGCAC
Source organism: Aspidoscelis tigris stejnegeri (assembly GCA_023333525.1). NCBI lineage: Eukaryota > Metazoa > Chordata > Lepidosauria > Squamata > Teiidae > Aspidoscelis > Aspidoscelis tigris. Next base: position 51,044,327 of record JALMGA010000004.1, read on the forward strand.
AAATATTTGTAACATTCAAAATTCATATGGATTTGTCCAAATTCGACCATTTGTATTCAATTCCAAAATTACATTCGTATTCTAATTGAATATAAAGCTTTGTTACATTCGTGAACCTGGGGAAGTGGGAAAGCAACTGTACCAGTCATACTTCAATGGATCCAGAGTAGATTCAAAGTGGATTCAGGGCAGATTTGATGCTTTCAGAGTGGATATGTAGTGGGATATGTATCGGATACGTATGTGATTTGTATTGAACATTTGTATCAAATTCATACCAAATGTTCGTATCAAATCAAATCCTACCACATTTGAAGGGCATCTATTCAAATGAATACAAATCGAATGCACAAAACCCATTCATGCACATCTCTAGCTTGCCATTGTCTGCACTAGCATGGAGACAGTAAGTCCCCATTTCAGGATATATTCCAGAATAAGAGCAAGTGCCATCAGGTCCCCTATGAAGAAAGATTGTGTGTTTGCAGTGCAGCAATGGTAGAAGATCTTCCACATATCTTGTTTACCTGTCCCTGTATTCTTTAATAAGAACAATTTGTTTGGCACCCCTTTTGTAAAATGTATCCCATTGGAATGCAGACCACAAGGCAACATTTTCACATCCTTCTATCCTTTGCTACATGATTCTTTCATCTCTGTTATTAAAACAAGATGTCCCAGTTTTCAGGCAACTACATGACCAACAATAGGTTGTGTTATCAGATCTTAGGCAAGGGACTCTTGCCTCGCCACATGACAGAAGAGTTTCCTTCTCTTGAACTGCTTTATTTGTTGAAAGAAATCTTGTAATGTCATGTTCCAGCAACCTGAGTCACTACATACATGGGGAAGCTTGTTAAAGAAACACTGTAGATGAATGCACCTGAGTGTATTGAGCTCTGAGGATGTTTGTCTTACAGCAACTGTCTTTGGATGGTGAATGCAGATGTGGTAAGGGGCTCTCTCACATTTGCAATCAAAATAATGTTGTGCCTCTGGCTTTAAAGAAGTATTTTGATGTCAATGGCTGTGCGGAGACACACTGTAATTTTTTGTTCCACTTTCAACATGCACTGTCTGCTCTTTCCTTGGCCTGCTTCTCTACATTTTGGCTTCATAACATTCCCATTATGCATCTTCACTCCTGTAATGGGCATGAAATCCCTTCATATTGCCCCCATCAGTTACTATGTACATGCTTCTGAGATTAAATGTTTTTATTTTTTGCTAGAGCCTAATATAATTTTGGCACTGGTTACTTAGTTAAACAAAGGCTGTGTTCCCATTATCACTTAAAACTGTTTAAAAACTGTTTGTATCCTCGCAGTTCTCACCCCCAATCAAGTAAAACAATTTGGATCCTTGTCGTCCCCACTGGAAATCAGTTTCAGGGGTATTTTGAGGATTATTTGGCTTTAAAACAGAATAAATGAACACCTGATTTTTCAGGTGTTTCTTCCAAGTTTGGCTTTTAAAATGCTTCTTCCTTACTCTAGTGGGAACACTAGAACAGTATTTGGGCAAATACGTCATGAAATGGATTGGGGTTTCACCCTGCAGGTCAGCCCTTTCACTTAAAAGGTACAGCAGCCGCTTTCACTGTAAAAATCCACCCTCTACAGCAGCAGTTTCAATGTAGCAACCCACCTACTTCACACCTGATAACAATGTTGCAATTCTGCACAATTCTGGCTCTTTAAAAGTTCTGACCTTCAGAAATTGAAAGGAAGGAAAGCTGCTGCAGGATTGGGAAATTTGTGAATGTTTAAGGCTGTGTGTGTAGGTGGCAGCAGAGCCAGGGTGCTTTTTTCGGAGGTGCTGGTGGTGACGGTAGCTGTGGAGGTGAGGGGGCAAATGGGGCTTGAGTTGCTGCTGCTGCCGTGTACCCTGGGCAATGGGGAGAGGAGGGGAAAGAATCGCTTTCCCCAATCCATTTTTGGAAGTGTTTTAAGTGTTTTGAGTGGAGACAGAAAATCATGGTTAATCCGATTGCCAGATGCTCTTTGCTTCCTTTTAATGTACTTTACATATCAATGCAAATCCCGATGTATATTCCGTTTTATTCCTTAAATGGGAACTCGCCCATTTTAGAAAAACAATTCTAGAAGATGAAAAACGTAAGTAAAGCTTTTGTATCTCTGAATTTTTAACCAAACTTTTCTTTACTATTTACTTGTCATCTTCACACCTGCAGAATTGCCTGCTTAAACCCGGTGTGTCTGAACAGCAATAGAGATAATGCACTGAGGGCACAGACCTCAAAATACATCTACACCTCAGCAGATGTCGTCTTTCGTGAAGAAGGGGTACATAGTAAAATAGCAAAGTTTGCTGATGATACTAAATTATTTAGGGTAGTAAAATCTGAAAGGGATTGCCAAGAGCTCCAGAGGGATCTCTTAGCATTGGGTGAGTGGGCAACCAAGTGGCAAATGTGCTTTAATTTTAACAAGTGCAAAGTAATGCACATCGGGGCAAGAATACAAATTATGTCTATAAACTGATGGGGTCTGAGCTTTCTGCAACATACCAGGAAAAGGATCTCGGGGTTTTGGTGGACAGTTCAATGAAGGTGCCAACTTAGTGTGCGGCAGCAGCAAAAAAAGCAAATTCAATGCTGGGAATAATTAGGAAGGGAATAGAAAATAAGTCAGCAAGTGTCATTTTGCCCCTTTGTAAATCTATGGTGAGGCCATATTTGGAATATTGTGTACAATTCTGGTCACCACACCTCAAAAAGGATGTTGTGGAACTAGAGAAGGTGCAGAGAAGGGCAACCAGAATGATTAAGGGTCTGGAACACCTCCCTTACAAAACCGGGCTGCAACCTCTAGGCCTCTTCAGTCTGGAGAGACAGCATTTAAGAGGGGACCTGATTGAAGTATATAAATTATGCATGGTATAGAAAAGGTGGATAGAGAAAATTTCTTTTCTCTATCACACAATACTAGAACCAGGGGGCACTCTATGAAGCTGATGGGTAGGAGAGTCAGGTCTGACAGGGGGAAGTATTTCTTCACCCAGAGGGTCATCGGCTTATGGAATGTGCTGCCGGAAGAGGTGGTGACAGCTACCAGTCTGGATGGTTTTAAGGTAGGGTTAGACAAATTTATGGATGACAGATGTATCAATGGCTACTAGAATGAATACCTAGGTGCATCTTTCAGGCTTCGGGGGGGGGGGGGGGGGGAACCGGGTCGCTTCTAAGGCCATCTGCTGGGACTCAAGAGCAGGAGAAGGTTTGTCCTTGTCTCTGCTTGAGATAACCATGAGCATTTGGTGGGCCACTGCGTGCGACAGGAAGCTGGACTAGATGGTCTGTGACCTGATCCAGCAGGGCTTCTCTTATGTTCTTATGTTCGTTACATGGAACATTAACTTCAGAAATGCAGCTTCAGGCAGCTTCTGTATGGTCCATATAGGACTACTCCAGCTGTCTTCTTAGAACAATAATTCCAGATGTTCCCAAAACTTATTCCAATTCTGTTGGTTTAGAATTGTTAATGCTTTATACAAAGGTGGCATAATTTAGCTTAACTCCCCGTGATGGCATAGGCAAATCATTATCATTTGCTTGCCAACAGCAACACAGTTGTAGTTCAGCTTTTCCTTTTTGGGATATGTTTCAGCTTCCCACTCTAATCTACAACACCTGGCATTCCTCAGCCACCCCAATACTATCTCTAGTAGATCCTATTTAGCTATTGAGTTCAGGCAAGATCATAAAACCATAAGAGGAGGCCTGGTGGATCCAGCCACAACCCCTCTAGTTCAGCATCTTGTCTCACTCAGTAGCCTCCCAACTGCTTCTCAAGCAGAAGACACAGGGAAAAAAACGTTTACCTGCTCCACACTCCCTGCAAATGGCCTTTAAAGGCTCATAGGTGAGGGTCAAACTAGATGCTAATGGAACGTTACATGGATCATTAATCTCCACAGGTCAAACCCATCTTGGGTCTCCTTTGCAAAGCTTAGGAGATTAGTCCTCTTCTTTATTAGTTCTTTTTCTCTATTGTACCTTTATTTTAGTGTGAGGCCAAATATGTGGATTTTATTCTGCTTATAGTATGATAATATTCCTGGGAATTAAGGCAAGACGGAAAGGCTAAATAATCAACCAACCAAGCTCCAGAAGGTTAAAGGGTTCATTCTCAGCATCTTCGTGCAAGAATGGCAAGTCATGTCTCTGCTAAGAATTCATGCATTCTCCAGGGCACCTTTACTTCACCTCTTCCTAGTACTGCAAACTTTTGGCCAGGGATGCTGAATGCTTAACGACTCGTGACTTCAGCGGAAAACAGAAGCCGCTCCACGGAATGCACACAATGGAAGAGAAGAATAAAAAATTGAAATGCCACTCAAAGGAACAAAACCCTGAACTACCGGGAGGTCGTCTTCCCTCTCATGTCCAGAATTGTTCGGCTTTGTCTTTTGTTCTTCACGCTGAGTATGGGAGGAGAGGCAGTCCTTAAAGAGGAGGCTCTCTTGATGGGAGGTCTCTCTCTCTCTCTAGGTGTCGAATAGCCGCCGGCCGCCGCTGAAAGCCGCCAAACCTGTTGGAGAAGCAGCCTCTGGACGGCAGAGGCCACCTGGGAACAGCCGAGCTCAGCGCGTGACGGCGGCCGCCCACCTTGGCCCCGCCCGTGTGAATCTTCCCTGTGTCGCCCGTACAGTCAGAGGGGAAGCAGTTGCGAAGGGCGTGTCTGTCTCTCGCCCCGGCAGCGGCGCGCACACCTCAGGTCTCTCCCAGCACAGGGGCAGGACGGGAGCCAAGGGCAGGGAATCTCCGGTGCCAGCGCCACTCCCTTCACCTGGCCGGCCAGGTACTAGTGCAGCTTATAAAGAAGGGAGGAGGGACTAAGGAGAGAGAAAAAACACCACACTTAATTAATAGGGCCCTCTGAGACGCTGCCGCAACTCTCCCCTCCTCTGCCCCACCCTCCGTAGCAGGCACAGGCAAAGCCTCCCGCAGGGCGGGAGGAGAGCGAGACGGCAGGAGCCAGCGTTACAAGGAGGGGAGGGGGGAAAAGCGAGCGAGCGAGACAGAGTCGGAGAAAACAAAACTCACCTCTTGCCGGCCCGCCACCGCATTCGCGCTGCCGCCGCCGCCGTTCAGACGGACGCGTCCTGCCACCTCGGGCTCGGCTCGAGACTGAGTCACCTGCTGGTCGCTTTGGCCAGAGCAACAGCAAGAGCGCGCGCGCGCCGGGGGGGCAGCAGTTCGAGTCCGCCCAGCGCCATTTGCCTCTCTCTCCCCCCCCACCCCCTGGTCCTAGGACCTTCGCGCCCTTTCTCATGGCCGAGCTCGTAGGCGCAAAGCGGCACGGCGGGGGCCTGTGCAGAGCCGCCTTCCTTCAGCTCCTCGTTAGCCTCCTGGTGAGTAGGGCAGGCTTTGGGGCAGGGAGCGCGCGGCCGCCGGTCGGGAGGAGGGCGGCGGAGGCACGGCGAGGGGGTGCCCGAGAGCGGTCCGCGGTCCGCACGCGCTTGCTGAGGGAGGCGGCAGTGGCGGCGGCCGCCCTCACAGAGTGACGCTGCCGCCGCCGAGCGAGGGTCGTTGGAGAGACCTTGGGCGCTTGCGACGGCTCGCGCGGGGGGCGCAACCTGCACGCTGAAGAAGAGGAACGGAGCAGCGCAGGTTCCTCCTGCCGGCGCTCGGTGGAGTCCTTGTTCCCCTTACCTGGAAGCAGAGACAGGAAAGCGAAGAACTCCCGCTGTAGAGCCCACGGCAGGAATCCGAGCCGACCGGAAGAACCTTCTCCCTGTGAAGCTCCGACTCCGAGCTCTTTAACGCCGGGAGGGCTCGGGCGTCGCTTTCTCTTCGAGGGGCGAAAGAGAGCTGTTACTTCGGAGCAAGGTCGCCGCGTGTGTTTACCAGAGAGTTGCCTAAATTTAGCCGAGCCTGAGACTTTCAGCCACTTCGAGTGCGCTTAAAATGGAAACTTTTTTGGGGGGGGGCGGGGGGAGGCGAAACAAGATGCAATAGGGAGAAGATTCTGTAGGGAAGGCGCTGGAAGAAATTTTACTAGTGCACTTTCCCTTGCTGTTTCACTGCCTCTTGAAAGAAACATACTGATTTGGAAGTGGCTACATGGTTACTTAGCTTTTGGTTTCCCTCTGACCTTCGGGGAGAAGCCTGGTCAGCCCTTGAGACCATCTGACATAATCAGATTGTTTGAGTTAGAATGGAGAGTGTAAAAAGTACCCCTCCCACTCCTAAAGGGTCTGGTAAAACATATCTGCATCGTTGCCAAGAAAACTGTGGGGTCCATCCTTTCTGTCTATACAGAGACTAGAAGCCAAGCTTGACCCAGTTAACCCTTAACAGATAATCCTTGACCTTGTCCATGCTTTAGTATCTGTGTAGTGTAACCTTTAAACTGAGGAATGTTCAAACTCAAAGAGTGTTGGGAGAACAGGTTAGCAGAAAAGCTGTAGCTCTGTTTTGTTTTGGTTGCAAGAGGTCCTCATTCATTCAACTTCAGCTGGAAACCCTGGAAACTGCTGGCATAGATTGTGCTACGAGGACAGCTGGTCTAAGTGTTTTCTCAAGTTAAGTTCCTGTTTCACTTTCCTAATAGTGAAGTTATTTAGCTATTTCCTTGTTTTATTGCTTTGCTGATGAATCTTCTTTTGGCATACTGTTCTTACTTTTTTTGTTCATTTAGGTTTTATCTTTATTCTTGTTGTAAAATCACCCTGGAATTTGTAATGGAGAGTGATACAGAAGTACATAAAAGAAATAAATCCTGGAACTTGGTTTCTTGCAGTGATAAATAGTACACCCTTATAACTGAAAGAAGAAAAAAAGTTTTGTTCATGCATTAGGAGTAACAATTCTGAGGCAACATCTACAAAACTAGGGAAGCACCTAAAGATTAACAACTCTGTGTAAAAATCCTGATTGTTTGGACATGGACTTGGTCATGTTTAAAATCTTTAATTAAAAATAGGGCAAAGTTTACACTCAGCTTATTAATAACTTAATAACAATTTGTTATTAATGTAATAATGCGGAATTGGATTATAGAAATATTTTTTTTTACGGAACTGTGTGCTTGGGGAATTTGTACTCCAAATCCTTTTTGTGCAACAGTTTCCTCATGTAAACATTTCCATTTGTAAGCCAGAATAAATGTCTTTTATTTGTTTTTAAATTACCTATCATTGAAAGATTGTCCCTTTGCTCAATACATAGAATACAGTAGATTTCCATTGTTCTAATGACTTTCATAGCTCTATCAGTAGAAACTCAAGATGACACTAGTGGAGTAAGAAATTACTCTGCAGAATTAGTGTCTAAATCTCTACAAGTTTGTGAGTTTTGAGACTTGCTAAGAAACTTCAGAATAAAGATTGCAATATTGCTGCATGTGGAAAGACAGATTTTAATGTTAATTAAGCTTAATTTCCATATATTGCTTAGTAGGAAACATCCCAAATAAAGTAACTGCATGCATATAAGTTATTAATTACTTTTACTTTAAGGATTAATATCTATTATTCAAATTTTCTTCAGTTATTTCTAAGTGAAACAGATTATTTGTTCATTAAGAATTTAAAATATGGATTTCAGGTTGCTTGAATTTTATAGCATAAATAGCAATAATAAATTGTGCCAGCTTTATTGGTGACATATTTCAGATGGGATTTTACTAATGTATATTATAATGTACTATAGTATATTCTATTGCATCAGAAATACTTTAAATTAATCCAAGGAAAGAAAAAAAGAGCAAGTTTCCTCTGCCAAGCCTGCAAAACTGTATTAATTTCCATGGGTTTCCATGGGGACAGAAGCTGTGGTGGAATACTCCAGCTAATTCCTTCACCAATAAAATGTGAAGATGAAACATTTACTTTTTTAGAACAGGGAAGCTAAAGCTCTGAAACAAAGTCTGGATTCTTTTCAATGATGCTGATTATTTAATGAATGTTAATCATTTGGAATGTATGTGCATAATAGTTTTGCTTTTCACATTAATGTATTCTACCAGAAACAGGAAAAAGTGATTTTCAGATCACAAACCTATGTCTACTTTGGCACTTCCTTCTGGGTCAGGCTTGCAGAGTGGGACTTCTTTCTGGATTGGCTTGCACAGATTTGAATGTTGGTTACCTTATTATTTTTAATAAGATGTCACATACATAAACCTTTTATTCTGGAATATGGTTAGATTCCACCTTAACAAACTTCAGCAAGATTATTGGATTGTCAGTTTGTGCTGTGGAAACAAACTAACGCTCTTGTGCAAAGTGGCAGATTGAAAGTCATTTCAACAAGAATCCTTCCTTCTGCTCATGAACTATCTTCCTCCAAAGTTATGCCTATTTAGCAATCCTCAGCCATAAAAGTTACTGATGCAGAGTGAGATCTGACAAAATCCACACTTGGAAAACATGGCTTGCTCAAGGATTCATATTGTAATACCAAAACTCTTTTGAATGACTTTGGTAAGACAGGCAGGCACTGTTGAAGTAACAATGGTAAAAGATGAAGGAGGAACCCTGCAAACTTCACTAGCTCATTTGCTTTGGCTCTCAGTTTATGTTCCAGCCCCACAGCAGTAGCTCATATGCAGCATATGGCACAATCAAAATACAATATAAGCAGATAAGAGTCAACTATCCATAAGAATCCAGGTGCAGGCAGCTTGAGTGCCTAGCTGTTTTAGTGACTGTTCTTGCAATGGCAGCCTGGATAACCTCCCTGATTTAATCTTTGCTAATTGATATTTCCCCAAGAGAGCATGTTGATAGTGCTTCATTAGAAAACCAGCTAGAACAGTTGCAACAGTTGATTTTGCTGCTCGATTACCACTGGTAATGACTCTTACACTGAAGATGAGTTAGTTCTGTTGGAAGGATGCTGTAAAAGATAGAATATTTGGAATTACTAATGCTTTTGGCTTCATAGCTGTTCAGAGGTGCATCAAAACACATTTTAAAATCAGGGTAGAGAATGCCCTTGCAGGTGTGAGTGTGTGGATGCTATCACTTCTAAGTTACCTTTGTACTGCCTGTGGTTTTTAAACAGGAAGGGTGTTACAGGTCTCTTTCTGTTTTATTCTTTAAGTGTTAAGGTGAATTCTTACCTTTTAAACTTAAAGAAGTTCTGCAACTGCACTTATGCTGTTAACTATTTTTCTTCCTTTCCAAATGAGTCATTAGAGCTTTGTAGGATTAATAGCAATGCTGTTATGGTACAACAATTGTTCCAAAATTCACAAGATGTCTTCTCATCTTTTCATAAGTCATCCTAGAGCAGTGGTTCTCAACCTGGGAGCCGGGACCCCTTTGGGGGTCGAATTACCCTTTCAGAGGGGTTGCGATGAGTCTCCCGCCGCCCTTCCCTCCCACCTCCCAGCTGCTCCGCCCCCATGGTTGGGGGTCTCCACAACATGAGGAACTCAATTAAGGGGTCGTGGCATTAGGAAGGTTGAGAACCGCTGTCCTAGAGGAACACATAGTGGAGTATCATGAGAACAGTCTTCACAAACTTGTCTTAGAGCCTACTGGACAAGTTTGTGAAATGTTTGTCTGGTTGGGTATTTAGAACTAATAATCTACTGCCCATCATCAAGTTTGTGTTCCTAAGACTGTGGAAGAGAATCTTCTAGTATTGATGTCAAATGCCATAGGAAATGCTGAGGAATGATTCTTGTTCCCACAATCTTTTAATGGAGTGACCTTATTGTTGACAATGTTGGACTTTTGCTGCCATACTCTCCCAGCAGTGAAAGCCTCTATGATTTTCAAGCAGTCTTTACTGGGAGGTCTCAGTAAAGGGAGGTCTCAGTACTGGGAGGGTTTGATGTCAGCTTATCTGCTGACATCAAACCCATACTTATCACTACTTCTTGAGGTGAGAATATCAATCTTTGAAAAATCTCATGAACCACAGAACCCCTGGAAATGTTAAATATCCAGCTTCATAGGTTTATATTGATTTTGCCTTCAAAGTAACAGTCTTAGTATGACATAATTTTATTTAAATATTATTTGAATTATTTTCTATCATAACCCTGTATAATTGCATCTTATCTGAAAACTTCCAGACATCTCTTCGATCCTCTAGTATGTAATTTAGTGAAAGACAGGTGTAGGTATTGATATTTTGTGGTATGTGGAAGCTGTAATTCTGCCTTGCATTGAATCTTAGGGCTGTTGATTGTGTTTTTTGTGGGTATGTGGACAAGAATTAGAGAAAGATGATAAGCTCCACATAGTGAGAAAATATTGTTTTTAGTTAGAAGTGTTATATTTTATATAAATTTTTGAAGAAAACTTTGTGGTTTCACTGAGGACCTTTCTCCATTGACGTTATTCTGGGTTATATTCCAGAATAGGGACCTGGCATCTGAATGCTGATACAGACTATGGCAGGCCCTGCCCAGGACTTCCTTTAGGCTGGATCAGCATGTAGGTGGCAAACCCATATTCCAGGATATAATCCAGAATAAGGCCCAGTGCAGAAAGGGCCTAAGTCAATTTTTCGCATTTGGACAGGGTACCTTTTTTTAAAAAAAACTTATGTATCAATTAAGGTACCTTAAAATGTGTGTGTGCTGCCACACCCAGCTAGGTTTGTATAGCTACTCTTGATAGATGCTGGTATAAAGTGTTGTACACATTATTGAATGGTATCATATTAAAGTTTTTCCTGATCTTGTTCATGCCTTTGTTTTCAGTATTTTTTAATCAATCTGATTATACCTGATCTATTTTGACAAGAAATATTTAGGAACAATAAACAAGTAGTTAAAAACAGAATGTAGATTATTTTGAAGAAAAGTTAGTCCTATGTGGCAGGAAATAGAGTAAAAAATAACAATTGAACATGCATTTTCTGATACATTTTTGGTTTAACTTGGTGACAGTTGCTCTTAGGTACAATTTTTTGGTGTTTACTGGATTCTGGGGCAGAATGGGATTATAGGTGAGACAACAACTGCTTGTCATTAGCTGAATCAAAATCATGATTCACATGTGGCAACTATTATCCATGTCTTTAAAGCTAAGTTGTTGGCACACTGGAATGGGATGGGATGAAGCTGGAACGTATTCCCATCAGAGTCAAAGGCTTTCCTTAAGATCTCAAGCAGGAACTTGAGTTGGTTTGTTTTAAAATTATATTGTTGGGTACCATCATATCAAATCCTTTTACTGGTGGTTTTCTCAGTTGTCCATTGCCTACTTCTGGGATGAGGCTTGGAATCAAACTGGTGAAATTGTGTTTTCCAGGTCATTTGTTTGGTCCTGAGCTATAACCACTCCCCTAAAAATTACACCCACTTACTATTACTTCTGGCAAAAGAGGGAGCACACACAAGTGGGTGAATCATTAATTATTTGCCATTAGATCAAAGCTTACCAACAGGAAATTTTATAAATTAACTGAACAATCCTGTGTGCATAATAGAACAATATGACCAAGAGTTAAAAGTCTCTGGTTATTTCATCTTCATCTTATTGAACATCATATTTATTATTGTAAGCATTTATGTACAAAATATCCCAAACTCGAAAAGTAGTATATAACAAAAATTCAGAATGTTTGAAAATCCAGATACCAAACATAGAGCATTACTAACATTACAGATCACTTTTAAGTTGGGGGATACTGACTGTGGCTTCAGGAGAAGGGAATTCTGTGGGTGGAATTCAACTACTGTGTAGGCATTTTCATAAATCTTCATATGGCCAAGTACCATTGAAACCGTAAGACTGTTGAAAAAATGGAAATAAAGGCTCCAAGGCCATTCCCCAAATTTAGGCTATGGCAGGTGTCTATGGGTTAACTTGCTCAGACTTGGTCAGTGAACAACAACAGGCAGGAGATGTGGGACCTGCCTTGAGTGTGGCAAGCAGAATGCTGCTATAGGTGGAATTTCCACATCCTAGATTAAGGTAGCGGTGCTCCAGATAGAGGTTGGGGAAGTTGGGTCATGGGTAGGAGTGGAAACTTTGCCCATCTCCCCATCACCTGTGTGGATGCTGGCTCAGCAGCCTGTGAATCAATATTTTTGCAGTGCTGGTCTTCACAGACTGCAGATTTCAAACTACAAGGTGAGTCGTGTGTGGTACCATATGCATTATACTAGTCAAGAATGCATAACTGTGGCAAGTTACCTTACCTGGGAAGGGTTATAATTAGTAAAATAGCCATAGCTGGGAACACACCTTACCATAAAGGCCACTGATACTCTTGATGGAACACCTCCAAATTATGCTTGCTTTCATCTGGATGAGTATAGCACCATTAAGGCCAGGTTTAATATTCTGTACAGATTCAAGTAAAATGTTGGTTCAGCATACCACAGCTAAATCTGTTTTCAAGCTGAGTGTCATTTTTATAAACTGATAACACTGAACTCCAAATTCTCAACAGCATGCTGTAGCTTAATGTCGATGTTAAGTGGTACAGAGTTCAGGATGGAGCCATGGTTGGGCCTGCAGCAAAATATCACAGAACCATTGAATCCTGTTTTCTGGATATTACCATTCATATACAAATGGAATTAGCTGTCATTGTGGACAGTGTCTTCAATTTGTAAAAGAGGATGCTATGGCTCATGCCAACCAAAGCTGCTGAGAAGTCAGGAAACATGATGAATAGGTTAGGGAAGTTACATTGAACAGGGGGCTGGACTCAGTGACCCAGGAGGTCCCTGTCAACTCTATAATTCTGTGGCTCTATGAAATGCAGATGGGAACTGGAAGTGAAATATATCTGAGGTTCCTTATTAAAACTGAAATTAGGAAGACCTAATCTATAAATAAGGGCTATAACCTTGTGCTGCATTTGTGTCATTAACAGCTTTATTTGCAGAAAAATAACAGTAAACAGGTAACACTGATTTGTTTTCCTATTTAGGTAGCAAAATCATTTTGCGAAGCTTGCCCAACAGTGACTTTTAATGTACCTTCTGAACTAGAAGCGGGAAGACTAATTGGCAGAGGTAAGAATCTGCAAAAACATATTTTTAAAAATCATTATATCCAGTTTCTTTTGTTGATGTTCCCCACTTCCATTGCTCTCACTTCTCTGTTGCTGATTTTACAGTCCAGTCAAGTGCATATTTATTAGGAAGAACCCTCCACTTGCTTCAACTGCATTTCAGAAAATTTGTCTTGTAACTTATTATCCTACAGCTCATGGAAGAATTCTGTTGGCAGAAGGAAACACTGATGTTTCTTCTGCAGAAATGCTGATCCAGCTTAGATTTTTTCTGCTCCTGTAGGAACTTCCATGATGGCAGGTCTCTGAAAAGAAGTATTAAGAGACAATGGAAAGATTTAGCTCCAGGGAATTTACACTCACACAGCTTGTTATTTAATTTGGGTTTAAAACTCTATTTGCTGAAGTGACCTGATGTCTTTCTCTCCCATTGGAAACTAGAATAATTAGTGTTTTGAAAAACAATAATGCTAATATCAGCATAACATATTTTAAAATCTTAGCAAAGTGGAGTAAAGCATCAGTCTTGCCTTTTTTAATTCTCTACTGATGTTACATGGTGTTTCAAAGATGTCACCCCAATTTAGGATTGCAGTTTTAGGGTACAGCACTTTATGAAACTGATGGGTAGGGGAGTCAGATGAGACAAGGGGAAGTATTTCTTCACCGATAGAGTCATTCATCTATGGACTTTGCTGTCAGAAGAGGAGGCAATAGCAACCAGCATAGATAGCTTTAGGAAAGGGATAGACGATTTCATGGATGTCAGGTGTATCAGTGGATACTAGAATGGGTGCCTAAGTATATCCTCCAAACTGGGGAGACAAGACAGGATGCCTCTAAAGGCCATTTGCAGGGATTTGAAAGCAGATGAAGTTTTTGCCTTTGTTTTCTCTGTGCGAATGCCCAGAAGCAATTGGTGGCATAGATGTGCTGTGGCCTGATCCAGCAGGGCTCCTCTTATGTTATGTTCTTAAGTACATCCAAGTTTTAATCCACATTCAATCCATCTTCAGAGTGAGAGAAGACACATCAGCAAAAGTACTCAAGTAATTTTTGAGGAACACTTACTTGCATTCATAAGCCAAGATAAATGTTATTTATTTATTTTAAAATTATCTTTCATTGGAAGTCTGGCCCTTTGCTGAAGACATAAATTTCCTTTGTTCTAATTTTGTAACCCAGAAAATTCAGCTTTGATTTACAAAATGCAGAAAGAAAATGACTAGTCACTTTGCTAATATATCCTCTTATTCTGGACGTGAGTTGAAGATGGATTAAAACATTAATGAAGTTAGATTTGGAAGTTTGGAGATCATGAGCGTGTTTGCTTTAGTACTGGTTGTAAACAAAACTTAGACACTTAGGCTCTTCCTGCACTGGATTATATCTGAGAATAGGGACTGGCCGTCTCCTGCTGTAGTATCTCCTACTTGCAGATGTTGACCCCTATTCTGTGATATAATCTGAAATAAAGCACAATGCAAAAAGGATATTGCTTTTTTAGTCACATCCAAAATGCTTTGTATATTCTGAGATCATTAATTTATCAGAAAAACAATAGCCTATCAAGGTGAATTTGAAATAATGACAGTATTAATGACAAACTTAAGTGAATTTGTAGTTTGTCTGCCTTGGCTTCTTATCTGTTGCATATATAATCCAGTGAATTTAATGGTGAGAACTGGTGATCACATTTTAAAATATTTTGGCCCAAGTTTAGGTTTAAAGCATGGTTAAGGATGTGAAAGTGAGGTTTAAAGCTGGCTAACATTTAATTACAATAGCCTACATCACTACCCCCCATCGATGTTTAAGCTTGCTACCAACTATAATTACTCAACTTATGCAATTGTCCTGCTGCAGAGACATAACTTTGCCATTGAACCAAACAATGCTGGAAGAAGCCCTTAAACTATTCATAGGATAAACATTGGTTAATGAAGTGATGTCAGAAGTTATTGTTTTCTTTGCTACTTTGATTTTTCTTTTACAATTTTTGTTGTAATACAGTAACACACAGTAATATTCCAGTTGTAACATAGTAGTATTTTTCTTTTACAGTAAATGTAGAACAATGTCTTAGGAGAGCTGATCTGATCCATTCAAATGATCCTGACTTCCTAGTTTTAGAAGATGGTTCATTATATACAGCAAATGCTATTTCTTTGTCTTCTGAGAAGAAAACATTTGCTATATTGCTTAAAACCTCAACAGAACATCAGAAGAAGACAATACATGTGACTTTGCTACCACACCTCAAAACGGTAAACCCCATGAATTTGTATGAAAGTGCGTTTAAATAAATTTCTTCTGTGGTCACACTTAGCTGTTAATTAACATCATGAATCCTTCCATGACTCAGGTGCAGTGGTATCTAGAATACTTGCTTAAACGTATTAATACTTGCTGAATACTTATCAGAAGCTGTGTGGACCATAAGGGATCTGTAGTTAAATTAGAACTATGAGTGCCTCCAGACACACCTGATGCTCCACCTTAAATTTGAAGCTCCTTCTGGTCCTCTGGACTGGGGTATCAGAAGCTTCACATTTCCTGAGCTGCACCTCTGTTCAGACTAGAGCAATGGAAGCTTCAAATTTCCTGTTGCGGAGCTTCCTGTGAGCTGTAGAAGATCCATGACAAAGGATGTTAAATCTAATAGTATCAACAGGACACTGATTTTATAGATGTTGCTTAATTTCTGTTCTTAATATGACAAGTCTGATGGAAAATTGAAGTCAGCAACATCCTCAGAGCTGTGAGTGCTGCATTCCTTATTTGAACTAGATATGCCACATTGGTTCCAGGAGAAGAAACTGATGGATGCTGTAATAAAATGCTCAAAAGAGAATGAGTAAACTATAAATAGAGGAAAGCAAAGAATAATATCAATAAAATGTAGACATTATCAAAATATATTGCTTTTGTGTTTTCTGTCTTGATATTCAGACACGCAAAAATGGGGATACCATACTACGACGAAGCAAACGCAGATGGGCTCCTGTTCCAACTACTATTATGGAAAACTCCTTGGGACCTTTCCCAATGCAAATTCAACAGGTAGTGTTTGAGTAATTAGGCTGATTGCACTGAAAAGTTATTCCATCTTTAGAATATTTATTTATTATGTTAAATGCAAGAACAAAAGTATATCCCTAACCTATCAGATATACAGGCAACCCTCCAAGATCCTATTCACAGCCCTGCCATCATTCTCTGTAATAACTATCTCCAAACTCATGAGGTTCCTGGCAGACTATGTCTATTCAGAATAGCAGCCTTAAAATTTGTAAATTGTAAATATGGAAAGGATCTGAAATTGTGTTAGCTTGTTTTCCATTGCTACACCAAGGACTATCCAGACTGCTACCAATGTATAATTTTTAAAGTATATTTATGACTCTGTTTTCTGTCCCTTTCCATGTTGAACAACCTCATTGACCTAGTTCATCTTAGGTAAAATGACAGAAAATGATTAATCCAAAATGGGTAGCTGGTTTTGTCTTCTGAGAGCTCTCAGTGAAAGTACAGTGAAAGAAAGTACAATATGTTTACTTAGTACAAATGGTTTACTTAGCAGAGTAGAGCAAATGCTAGTAAAAGAGATCTGTATTTGGTTTCTATTAGCACTGTCTTATACAGTGTAGCAGCTTATTGTGATCCAGTAGAAATAATAGTAATGGATTTCACCTGGACTGTCTTTCACTGTAGAAGAATAAAATGCTGGTCATTAAATGTTCTTATGAAGAATTTAAACATCTTGAAACATTCTATATTTAACAGGAATCTGAACTTATTTATGTACTGCAAAATGCTGTAATGAGGAAGATCAAAATAATCTTTTCCCCCTTTTTTCATATATATCATTGCCTTTACGTAGTTGTCTTCTGATACAGCCCAATACTACAATATAACCTACTCTATAAGTGGTCCTGGTGTTGACAAACCACCACTAAATTATTTTTACATTGAGAGAGAAACAGGAAATCTCTTCGTTACTTGCCCAATTGATCGAGAGGAGTATCCAGAATTTCAGGTATGAATACTAAATTTTAGATTTTTTTTAAAAAAAATGCTGTTAAACTTGTTACTCTGATTTATGGTCAATGTTTATGAACCAAATTTTGCTACAGAAGCAAAGAACTGGTTGACTGAAGCCACGTGGTCACATACATGTACTTTTTCTGAACCTGAGACTTTCTACATGCAGCTGGTATAACAGTCAACTGTGGCTATATCACACAAAGAATGCATTTTTCATCTTGCAAATATGTATCAGAAAGTTTAGGTTCTGCAGATTATTCTGCTACATTAACCTCTGAAACAGTGAATGAAACTTTCTGTGACAGATGAATTTGATCTTCTAGTTGAGGTATGTAAAATGTTGCTACAAATAATTCAAAACACCCATGCATTCTTGTAGTGGAGCCTGGGAGTTTATGTATGCTAGTGTAACTTTACTTGGCCTAGGAGATGGAGGAGAAACCCTTACCTGTGTGAAGCTGGCTCTGTTGGTCCTCCAGAGATTGGGTGAAGCTGTGTTGCATGATGATGTCATCAAACCACAATGCATTTCTTTGTACTTGTTGGAGCTTCCTAGAGGCCATGCTGGTCCAGAAAGCACGTGGAGTGTTGACCTGAGGAAAGCTCTGAGAGGCATGAAGGTTGTAGTCATTTGATGGAGTTTTGCCCATCTCCACAGGTTCCAGAATGTTGGCGAACACAGGCCTGACACAAGAGTTCCAGTGTAAATCTCCTCTTTCTAGAGTCTCAGTAAAGTTGTGAGGGAGCACGGCAGTTTTGAGTTACTTAAAACATTCTACACAGCTCTTTCTCACAGAATACTGGTGCTGAAGAATTATACATTTAAGATTTTATGCTGATGAAGAAATGAAGGTAGTCTCTAGCCATTTTAAAAACACTTAACAACCTGCAGCAAGACTCACAGACTGATGTATTACCTCCAAAATCTTGAATTAAAGATAGAGCAGAAAATCTCACACTGTCTTTGAAGTGTTGGCATGTTACTAGAGGATTGGGAGTCTGGTGAACACTTCTTCAACGCAGCATCAGATCAGACTTCAAGGAGGATACCATGCTTGTCTGTTTTATGTATTTTTTCATACACACAGCAAGCTCCCAGAAGTTCAATCTATAGCTGTGTTGAATTTGCCCACACTAGTCTAGCAGCCCATATGGAGAGAAATGCTGGCATTCTTTAAAACTCTGGCAATTCTCCATGCTGTCTGGAGACTCACTATCAGAATTTACAAATTTTGCAGAAATGCTGCTAGTAAATTGCAAAATCTAAATCTAGGGCTTCTGTTCTCATCAACATTCATATGATTAAAGTTTCTGCCTTTTGTATGCTTACTGAAAATTAATGATCACTTTGAACGTGTGCGGACCTTACTAACAGTAGTTACTTCTTCTGTGCAGATAATTTGCTATGCAAAAACATTAGATGGCTATACTCCTGAGGTGCCTCTTGTACATCTCATACGGATAGAGGATGATAATGACAATCCTCCAATTTTTAATCCAGTTACAGTTACATTTTCTGTATCTGAAAATAGCAGAATAGGTAAGTGGCAAAATAACCCACGGCATCTCCCTCTCCCCAGTTTGCTTCAATACTGTACAGTTTTAAGAATGTAGATTTTGGATAATTAAAGCTAATAGGGGGCAGCTTTTAATTTGTTTGGGCTTGCAAATAGAGTAACACATCCAGTTGTACAAAAGTGTGCTTTTTTTGTTAGATCAATCTATATATGAATACCTGAAGTTATACTGTACTGAGTCTGATCATTGATCATCTAGTCTGGTCTGTCCTCTTTTAATTTTCAGTAGCTCTCTGGGGGCAAGGAAATGCTTTCCCACTCTCTGTGATAGAGAAGTGTCTGGACCATTCCCTTGTAAAACACCTATTGTATCAATGAGCAGGGGCTTTTCCCACCAGGTTTTCAGCCATTTTCTCTTTAGAATATGAGGTCTGCTCACCGTAAGGTGTTGCCCCTTGCTATTAACAAGCACACTGCTGAAAGCTTGTGCCACCTTGTATCTTACTGATGCCCAAACACTGTGGTTTTATAAATGCCAAATTATTTCACACTTTTAACTGGCTAAATTTTGTACCAGAATGGGGGGAGATAGTTTCCCAACAGATTTCCAGAGCCTGTCCAGTGGGCAAAGCTGTGATGGTGAGCTTGCAAATATTTGTGAATCGTGTCTAGATGATGCCATTATGTCTTCTTTGATGCCTTTGCAGCATTTGGATGTTATGCAGACATTGGGTGGGGGTGGGGGAGCTAGG
Source organism: Aspidoscelis tigris stejnegeri (assembly GCA_023333525.1). NCBI lineage: Eukaryota > Metazoa > Chordata > Lepidosauria > Squamata > Teiidae > Aspidoscelis > Aspidoscelis tigris. Next base: position 51,063,601 of record JALMGA010000004.1, read on the forward strand.
GTGCACTGCTGAGCACAGCTGGCTCCTCCCACTTCCAGGAGATTGGTAAAGCTGAAGTTCCATGCTTAAATGCAAGGCTCCTCTTAGAGGTTTTTGACTGTTTCAAAATATTCAGAGCACCACATTTGTACCTCTGAAATGAATGTTGCTGGGTTCAGCAGTATTTGGAAATCCACACTTTTAGCCCCTACTGTTCTATGAATTGTGGGGAGACTAAGGAGGGACACAGAGAGGGAGAAAGAGGTTGCATGGAGACGTCGCTTACTTACTCCACCATATTTGCATATTCCGGAATAAAGCATGGGTATATTTATGCTTTACTCAGGAATATCCAAATATAGTGGCATAAATAAGCCATGTCTAGATACAGCCAGAGAAATGTTATAGTGCTTATTTATTATTCTGCCTTTTCTTTTTATTATCAGGGCTTGTACTTCAATTCCAGTTTATTTATTTGTATTTCTATCTTTCCCACAATCCCCAAGGCCTCACATTAGCACCAAACATAGGATGCATCACGACCATCTGTTACTTATTTCATTATATTTGGATATTCTGCTATAAAGCATGGGCATATCCAAATATAGTAGAATAATTAAGCAATGTCTAGATACAGTCTGTTAGATTGGTTTCTACATTTCCTTTTAAAATAATGTTCCTGAATTTTAAATGTGATTAGATTCACTGGATCTTGAATAATTCAAGCCATGTTATACTGAAATTTAAGAAGTAACATTGATTATTTGCATATGTAGGTACTATTGTTGGACAAGTAACTGCAACAGACAGAGATGAGCCTGATACACAGCATACTAAACTGAAATACAGAATTGTAGGCATGGAGCCTGCAGTGTTGCGAGGTGCCAACTTATTTACTATTAATCCAGAGACAGGTCTTATTACTGTGGCAACCCCAAGTCTGGACAGAGAGGTAATTCTTTCTTGAAAGTATGTAATCAGTTTGGATCATATTATTTCTGCCAGTGTAATGAGGTATTTGTGAAACAGAACCTGTGCATTTCCAGAGAAATACCGTCAAGAAACAGAAACATTTTCTTTGCAGCAGTGTCCTCCAATAATAAAAAAGAAGTCTGTTAACTGAGTGGCTTGCCTGTTTTAAGCTATTTCAGTTTCTATTCAGCTGGGAAATAAATTCTTGAGGCAGGGAACTGAATTTATAAAACCCTGCAGAAAGCGTTTTTTAAAAGTGATTGCATAGGTAGGAGTTCGTCACCGTAGTGGTGGTTCAGTGATCACAATTTTTGACTTTGTCTATGGAAATGAATATTTTGTTTGGGTTCTTGCATTTTGCCTACCATAACAACTTGACTACTGAGAATGAATAAAATTTCAAAAGAAGAAATAGGGAAATAAATGAACAAACTTATGTCTGTGTTTTTCACACTCTTTCAGAATGTCGCCACATTTACAGTGTTGGTAGAAGCGAGAGATATGGGAGGTCAGCCCTTTGGTTTGTGCAACACTGGAACCGTTGTCATTCAAGTTGAAGACGCAAATGACCATGCACCCATGTGCGAAACTAGCATAGTAGGGAGGCCTTTTTTGCTCATTTTATATATTCTCTGCTAATAATTTTCTCAATGGCATTTCTTTTTCAAGTCTTCTAATCATTTGTCTAATTTTTATCTATACTCTAGCTGTGGGTTTTGTCTCTCAACTCCATGCTATCTTATTTTATACTTTTTGCTGGACAGTCCAAGTTGCATGCTTTTATTTGTACGAGTGACTAAACTCTTTTTTCCTGATTGACTTATGCCTTAAATTATTTTTATAAGTTTATAATTTTATAAATTCATAAGTGTAATTTATTAGTCACCTTTAAAATTTTTCAGCGCACATTAAGGAAACCAGTAATGCATGGATATTGATAGTGATTCCAGCTCTATGGAATAATGGCTGTATGTTCTGTGTCATGCCATTAGTGACTCTGTAAACATGTTATTTTCTTTCAGGATGAAGCTTATGTTGATGAGAACACATATGGCGCTAAAATAAAAGAAATTCGTATCATAGACAAAGATAAGAGTGGAACACCAGGATGGCATGCTACCTTCAACATTATAAAGGGAAATGAAGATGGTGCTTTCAAAATTGAAACGAATAGAGAAACCAATACTGGCACTATATGTATTGAAAAGGTAATCAAGGATTGAAATTTCTTAGGGGATGAAATTGCATGGGTTCTGTCCTGCCAGAAGGATAGGGGGGGTTATGTTTTAAATACGTTTTAAGAGTGCTTTGGATCTTTTTCTTACTGTGACTCACCCTGGGACCTTTTGGTGAGGGACAGGTTATAAATTTATAAATAAAAGAAAACTTTGTTTTAGTGTCTTTAAAGGGCTCCTGTTATTTGGTCTAAACAAAATTAGGAAGGAGAGGAAGCTGGGGAATAACTGCTGGTCTGAACTGAACTATTAATGTGACAGTAATAGGCAAAATATACATTAACTTATAACCAAGTTAGAAAGCGGAAAAGAAAGGATGCAGAGAAAAGATGCAGAGAAAGAATTGGGTTTGGGGCCTATCCAATAGAAGACGCATGGAAATTCTTCTTTTCTTTGCAGACTTGTTAAAGAATCTCTAAAATGAGGGATGTTTTATTTCCAAACAAATTCTGAGTGGGAAATAAGTATTAATCTGGGTCTGAAACCACATAAATGTAAGAGAAAGATATAGAAATCAGAGACATAAAACTTGCACAGTGAAGAACTGCCTGTCTCGTGCTCCAGAAACCCCCTACATTGCTTTCCAAAAGCTCTCCGTAGATATCTGCTTGGTTTTGATGATATAGGAATTGAATATCACTGATTCCTTATGCCATAATATTTTTAATGCCATATTTTAATGTTTGTTATCATTCAGGTTATTAAATTAAGAGCTTAACAGTTCAAATAATTTATGCAAATAACAAATATGTCAGCTTGTTTAAAAAGTACCTTACCTAATTGAACAAATTCAACATAAAGTTTTTGATATCTGTTTTGAGGGCTGCAGTGCTGAAAATCAGGATAGAAAACTTTATTAAAAGCACCTCTGTGGCAGCTTAGAAATAGTTTACAGATAGTTCTCAGATGAGATCATTCACACACTAGTCTGCTCTTCTCCCTCCCCCCCCCCTTATGAGTATTATAGGTTGGAATAGGAGGGTTAGAGACAAGATGACAATATAAAGGTCTCACGTTACTATATCTGAGGCAATTCTGAGCAGCCTTTTTATGTGTAAGTACTGCCTTAGTATTTACATTTTTGGGAAAGGTAGATAACAAGTTTTACTTACATTTTCTAGGGATTGGACTATGAAAAAACGAAAGAGAGAAGATTAGAAATCGTTGTGAACAATGAAGTTCCCTATGTTCTACCACCAAATTCAAGACCACTTCTAACAAGTACTTGTGTTGTTGTTGTCAAAGTCCGGGATGTCGATGAAGGACCTGTCTTTGATCCTTGTGTTCTTACTGTAGATGTTAAAGAGTGTTTGGCCGCTGGAACACTAGTTGGTCATTATTTGGCAAAGGACCCGGAAACTGGAAATAGTGAAGGCATACGGTATTGTGTTTAGTTGCTTATCCCACTTGGGTGTTGCTATTGTTATTGCTGTTATTATTTTTCTGCATTTGCTGCTTTTCATTAAAACTTGAGGGGGTTTATTTAAAAAGTTAAGCATAAATGTCTTATTTTAAAATAAGAATTAAAGGAATGACTCTAGAAATTCATTCATAAGGATTGTTTGTATCACTTCTCTACTACCACCCAAATTACTTCATTCTGTAACTTACAAGATATCCATTTATAGTTGGACTACTTTGTAGGATTTCATGCAGTTCCTACAGTCTTAATGATATATCATTTTGTGAGAGAAGGAGATCAGGTTTGAAAGCCAAAACATGCATTAAATTTCTTGGGACAGTTTCAGTCTTTCCCTATATTCTCTTATCTGATTAGCCTAGTACCATGCCCTTCAGAATGTATTCTTTAGTGATGCTTTATTAAGACCTACTGGAGAAGCACTGTTGGCAGCACTACAGTTGCTAGAAGTTAAAGGAGCAGATTTCCATGAAAGGGCCTTCTCTGCATTGCCCCTATGATGCAAAATGCCCTCCCACTGGAGGTGTGTGAAGGCATCCTTCCTTTGCGTGTCAAGGAGGATGGAGAAGCATCTTTTTGCTAAGGAAGCAATTTTCAGATGCTTCTGTATTTGCTGCTGAAAAATGGATCTAAGAATATCCGTTTTTCGGTGATCTGACCTCCTGAGGATGTGTCCCAAATAGGGATGGATCCGAAAGGCCCTGCGAATCCACACACACCCTGGAGCCACAGGACTGGAGCAGTCAGCGTGGCGTGCGGGAGAGGGCAAAAGGAGGCAAACCAGCCTGCTTCTGCCCTCCTCAAGATGGCGGCTGCTGGCACATCCAGCCCTCACCTCTCTGTGTGGAAGCATCCTGCTTCCAACTGGATCGAGGTGAAGGGCCGAATGGAAGACCTAATTTTTGAGGTCTTCCTGGAGGCTGGACCTTTTGGTGGCAAGACCCAATTAAGAACGGGTCTTGTGCACCAAAATGCAGAAGCGGCTGCCTCAATTGGGCCTCCAGTGTGGAAAGTACATTTACATGTGGTCTGTATGTGCCATTAATGTGTGTCTATGTGTGTTCTTAGTGCGTGTGCGGAAGTACCCCTCCTTTGCACATTCCTATTTTTAATTTTGCACTTTAATTGTTGCAACCGGCCATTAGGAAAGCTAAGAAAGATTTTGAGGAGCACATTGCTAAAAACATCAAAAGAAATAACAAGAACTTCTTTAAGTATATCAGAAGTAGGAATCCAACCAGGAGAGCAGTTGGACCACTAGATAGTAAAGGAGAGAAAGGGGTAATTAAAGAAGACACGGAGATTGCAGAGAGACTAAACGAATTTTTTGCTTCCGTATTCACGGAGGAAGACAGAAGACACATGCCAGTAGCTGAGCCTGTGTTTTCTGAAGAGTTAAACTGTACAGAAATAACCAAGGAAGAGGTCCTGGCATGTCTTAATAAACTAAATGTTAACAAGTCACCGGGACCAGATGGTATTCATCCAAGAGTCCTTAAGGAACTCAAATGCGAAATTGCCGACCTTCTAGCAAAAATATATAATCTTTCCCTAACATCAGGCTCCGTACCTGAGGACTGGAGGGTAGCAAATGTAACACCAATATTCAAAAAAGGATCCAGGGGTGATCCAGGCAACTACAGACCAGTTAGCTTAACGTCAGTTCCGTGTAAGGTGATGGAAACCATTATTAAAGACAAAATTAGTGTGCATATGGAGCAGCAGGCATTGCTGAACAAAAGCCAGCATGGCTTCTGCAAAGGTAAATCATGCCTCACAAATTTGTTGGAATTCTTTGAGAGTGTCAATAAACACGTGGATAAAGGTGAACCAGTAGACATTGTCTATCTGGACTTTCAGAAGGCTTTTGACAAAGTCCCACATCAAAGGCTACTGAGTAAACTCACCAGCCATGGAATAAAAGGACAGGTTCTGTCCTGGATTTGTGACTGGCTTAAGGGCAGAAAGCAGAGAGTAGTAGTAAACGGCAATTTCTCAGGGTGGAAAGAAGTAAAAAGTGGGGTCCCTCAAGGCTCAGTACTGGGACCAATGATTTTTAATTTATTCATCAATGATCTAGAAAAAGGGGGTACATAGTAAAATAGCAAAGTTTGCTGATGATACTAAATTATTTAGGGTAGTAAAATCTGAAAGAGATTGCCAAGAGCTCCAGAGGGATCTCTTAGCATTGGGTGAGTGGGCAACCAAGTGGCAAATGTGCTTTAATCTTAACAAGTGTAAAGTAATGCACATTGGGGCCAAGAATCCAAATTACGTCTATAAACTGATGGGGTCTGAGCTTTCTGCAACACGCCAGGAAAGGGATCTCGGGGTTCTGGTGGACAGTTCAATGAAGGTGTCAACCCAGTGTGCGGCAGCAGCAAAAAAAGCAAATTCAATGCTGGGAATAATTAGGAAGGGAATAGAAAATAAGTCAGCAAGTGTCATTTTGCCCCTTTATAAATCTATAGTGAGGCCACATTTGGAATACTGTGTACAATTCTGGTCACCACACCTCAAAAAGGATATTGTGGAACTAGAGAAGGTGCAGAGAAGGGCAACCAGAATGATTAAGGGTCTGGAACACCTCCCTTACGAAACCAGGCTGCAACGTCTAGGCCTCTTCAGTCTGGAGAGACGGCGTTTGAGAGGGGACCTGATTGAAGTATATAAAATTATGCACGGCATAGAAAAGGTGGATAGAGAAAATTTCTTTTCTCTATCGCACAACACTAGAACCAGGGGGCACTCTATGAAGCTGATGGGTAGGAGCGTAAGGTCTGACAGGGGGAAGTATTTCTTCACACAGAGGGTCATCGGCCTATGGAATGTGCTGCCAGAAGAGGTGGTGACAGCTACCAGTCTGGATGGCTTTAAGGTAGGGTTAGACAAATTTATGGATGACAGATGTATCAATGGCTACTAGAACGAATGCCTAGGTGCATCTTTCAGGCTGAGGGGGGGGGGAGGAAATGGGGCGCTTCTAGGGCCATCTGCTGGGACTCGAGAGCAGGAGAAGGTTTGTCCTTGTCTCTGCTTGAGATGCCCATGAGCATTTGGTGGGCCACTGTGTGCGACAGGATGCTGGACTAGATGGGCTGTGGCCTGATCCAGCAAGGCTTCTCTTATGTTCTTATGTTCTTATGTAACCTTCCCTGGAACTTCAGGACAGGTTGTAAATGTAATAGACTAAGATAAACTTTTAAAACAGACTGAACCATTAAACATTTTCACATTTGTTTTATTTTTGTCTTTAACAGCTATGGAATATTAAATGATCCTTGTAATTGGATCACTTTTGGTGAAGGAGGTCAGATCAAAACATCTAGAATCTTAGACAGAGAACAGCCAGATTTGCATCTCTACCAATGTAATGTAACAGTTTTTGCCACAGACCGAAGTAAGTACACATGCTATATGAGTAACCTTTAGAGTAATCCTGTTGTGAAAGGAGCGGGATATAGAAAGTCCTGGAGTAAATGCCCTCTCCAGAGCCCAGGTGGCCACCTGCAATCACGGTGAAGAGGAGATGGATCTTCCATTTTGTTTTATTTTTCCTCCAGTGAGATAAAAATTGATTTTTTAGGCCCAGGTTTTGTGTATTTCTCCATCAGGTGTCAGTTGGGTAAAGGAGGGGACTTTGAGCCCTGTAGACCTTTTGCAGAATCCAGAATATCATATTCCAATCCCCATCCCTGACAAGAAGATTTGGTGTGACATCTGTATGCTTAGCTATACTGGAGGCTTCAGCAATGCACGTGACATTCTGTCATTACTTTTCCTTTGTTGGCAGAATGGCTTTTAGGCTACTTCCAGCAACCTTTAAAACGGAAGGAATGCACTCTCTTCTTAAAGAAAAACAAAAAAAAAATGCATAAAATAATTTTTATTGGTCTTTGGTCATATTTTAAAACCTGGGAAAAACATTTACTTAATCTGCATTATTTGGAAAATCTGGAATAAAACATGGATAATTCAAAATAAAATGTGTCTGGATGTGCTTTATTCTGGATTATTCACATAGTGCAAATTAACTAAATGCTGTCTGGATGAAGCTTTACAGGCATTGTTTACCTGATCCTTCATGTACATCCATAAGCAACCCTTTCGGTTACTTTTATAATGAGAGGATATTGTAGAAAAGAGAATAATTGATCTCTCCATTGGTGCTTTCTTAATAGGGGTGTTTTTCCACTGTCACTAGAAGTACCCATGTGTACTTAATGGGTACTTCTAGTGACAGTGGAAAAACACCCTAGATCACTTTTCCAAAATCCCTATACTGTGATTACCTTGAGGGCGGGAAAAGCCTTCTATTTAAGCCAGAATAAGAATTTTTAAAAAGCTTAATTACAACATAGGAAGTCTTAAGTTTTCCTCCATGGCTCTGTGTTCACCCATGACTGCTTTGGCACTCTTTTAATGGTTCGGAATACTTTCCCTACAGATGGATGTGGTTGCAACCTGTATGGGTCTTCCAGAGCCAGCTTTTTAAAACCTTAACAGTCACTTCTGGAGTTTTTATTACTTGTGTCTGTAACTGATGACTTAGAGGAGGATAAGAGGGAATGATTATGAAAGCAGGAAAGAGAAAATTAAAGATGTGGAATAGAATTAGGCTTTAAAGATGTTTTTGCAGGTTAAGCTTTCTTCTATGTTATCAGTAAATAAAATTATTTTAAAAATTATTGATTTTGGAAATGGATTTTGTATTCTGTTAATTTTTTTGTTTTTCATTTGTTTCTATCACATGCCACCTGGCAGGAGCTGGCAAGTTACAAATGCAACTGATAACTTTGATGCCATTCAGAAACGAATTACAGTACTTTGTTTACAGAGGATCTAGTATAGTCCTTTGTAAGCCTTACAAACTCTGCAAAGGTTGCTCTCATTGTACAATATAGAAATGTGTCCTGTCCTTGCTGCATGGATGACACTCCCTAGGTTTCTGTATGAAAGACGAGCTGGCAGATGTTTTGCCAGTTATTGCAGTAATAACATGCCTAATGTCCTGCATAAAGGAGCAATAAATCAACTTGAAGTACCCTCTAATTAACTGTAGTTATTTTTGGGATGGGACAATAGTAGGCACAGAATCTACTATTCAATTGCAGATTCTGATGTCTGAGTGAGTTTTTCTTTAAAAAACACGCTCTGAGAAAGGATTCCTTAGTTTTGCAAGAGGAAAGCAGTTTATATACTAAGCTACTTAAAGTATAGGTTTGTTACTATTCATTCTTTTTCCTTGTGTGTGTTTCCACAGGTGGCAAAACAGGCACTGGAACAGTGGTGGTTAATCTAATAGATGAGAATGATAATTTTCCTGTGATTGTTAAAAAGGAGTACATAATTTGCAGAGACAGACAGCCAATTTGCCTTACTGCTGTGGACGCTGATGATTATCCACATTCAGGTCCATTCCGATTTGAAATTTCTGACCAGCTGAGTCCATTATGGAGACTGAGGCCCAACGATGGTGAGTGTCTGTTTCTTGCAATTCTTATTCTACATTATTGATTGAAGAAACAACTAACCGAGGGACGATTTCTTTCTTTCAGATAAATCTGTCTACCTAGAGCCATCAAGAAACATTCCATTTGGTGATTACACAATCCCCGTTACAGTAATTGATCATGCAAACCATGGTGGAACCAGTGATGTAGTTGTTCGTGTGTGTGATTGTACAACTCCTAGTGACTGTGAGGCTTTGCCACCTCGGGGACCCATAATACGGCAGTCACCCAACGTTACTCTTGGTCTTTGGGCCATTTTGGCCATGATTCTTGGATCATTACTATTGTTATGTAAGCATAATTATTCCTTTTTTTTAAAGTAAATTCTGTAATGAATGTCAGGTTTAAAACATATAAGATTGCTTGACTGCTTCTGATATTTTAAGCTTGCAAGCAACCTAAAATGCTTGCAATCATTTATGGAGTCTATGTGAACTATATGAGCTCAGAAGTAAATGACACTGTGCTGAGTGGTGCTAACTTCATGGGAAGAGTGTGGTTTGGACTACAGCCTTAACTGCATTTAGCACAATACCATATGATGTTATATTAGTTATACTTGTTAAATATCCAACTGTTCCTTCTTTGAAATGCAGGGAATTCAGAATAGGTACTCAGCTTCTTCAGGTGTATGCCTAGTGGGATAAAATGTCACATGTGTATGACCACCTCTTTTCTTCAGTCCATTACTCAGACTGGATCATTTACATAAAAGCTAGATAATAGAAAATGACAGTTTGGAAAGGTGGAATGCAGAATTGTTTGGCTTTTCTCAGCTCCTCCTTTTTTCACTGGAAGCATGATGATGAGTTTTAGGTTTTAAAAAAGAAGCTCTGAAGGATCCTTGCTTCTGAATTATTTCTTTGTATTAAATAGGTTATTGGACCTGCTGTGGTTTCTAGTTTTGATGTCTAGCGTTTTGTTTAAATAAGGAAGAGTTTGAAATAGTTTGCCTTAATTTGAAAAATAATGGCTGCATCTACACGGGAGCAAAGCACATCCCTGGCTGTTCCAGAGCTAGTCCCAAATAGTTAGGTGGTTAGGCAGTGATGTAGACTTGGTCTCAGTTTGAGAGTCACCTGTCACCTTAAACTTGTTTGAAAAACTTTCAAGGTGGTTTGTGGAGGAGGTGACTTGCTGGGCTAATTTCCTTATGAGGTGTTTCACTGGAGCACTGAAAATGTCCAACTTCTGAGGACTTTTCTAGTGCTCCAAAAAGTGACTTGTGCAGAAATCCTGCTACTTTGAGTGGGGAGGGATTCTCTTTTAGCATTATGCTTTCAAGGAGTAGCAATCCCAGGGAAGTGAATGGCATGTTTCCGCTGCAACTCCTACCCTGTCCTGCTACCCGTTCCAGATCCTGGCTGCAGCCTGCCCCCATGAGGATGCAGCCACTTAAGATTTTTTTTGTTTCCTAAATGCAACAGCAGATCCCCCCCCTCAAAATCCCCCTAGTTGTGAAATACTAGGTTTTTAATATTCATGAAAGATGAGTTAAGATGGATTTGGTTGGCCTTTTTAAGTGAAGTTGCCACATGGTATGATCACTAGATGGGCTAGTCACAGTTCTCTTCTGAACTCTCACAGCCCCACCAATTTCACAGGTTTGTTGTGGGGAGAAGGATAGAAAACTTTGTCAGATGCTCTGAGTTCCCTTAAATGGGTGAGAAAAGCGGGGTAGAAAAGCCAACTCCTCCTCCTAGATACTTGCTCATTACTGTCTTGGTAGAGACACGTGCCACTAAACCACCTCTAAGTAACTTCAGAGTTGCTTCATTCTGCTTCATGTGAACACAGCTAAGGCATTGCACTAAGTCTCCTAGCGATTTAATCAGACTGGGATCAAATTGATCCTGGCTGATGTTCTGATGGAATTCCAAATTGGGAAAGTGATAGCTTGAACTAGGATTTGATGTTTCTGTCTCATTGGGTGAATGCTAGAGAACGAAGGTCCACCATGCAGACCTGAGATTCCCAGGGATTTGTTTAGTACTAATCCTTTAGATTTTTGTTTGAACTAGTCACCTAGGCATTATCCTTGCACCTTCTTTAGTCCTAATGTAAAGTTATTAATATCAGAAAGAAATTCTACTAAGGTCATTTTTTCTGCATGTAAATGAGCTTAATAATAGACAGATGTGTGTATCAAACAAATATTGTGAGTAGTGGTTAATGGGATAAACTTAAGCTATGCTCACATGCAGCAAAAACAAACCAAACAACCCCCAACTCTGCCACTTCTGAAGCAGCTTTGAGATGGTTCTCAGATATGATTGTTCACACAGTACAATATGCCCCTCTTGAACATTCTAGGCTAGAGAGGTACGATTAGAGATGGAATGAGATCACGAGGGCCATGTGCTACAGTCTCTGAGGTGGTTCTGAGCTAGCTTATTTGGCACAGCCACAGTTGTGTTAGACCCATATTCAAATCTTCAGTCTATCATGAGGTTAACTGAGTGCCCCTGGGCCACCGGCTTTCTTTCACTATAAATTAGCCCACAAAGAATCTGTGTGAATGAACATGGAACATGGGCTACTCTTGGTGTAGAAATGGATATGATGAAACATAACATAAATGCTAATGTAAATACTGTGAGTCTACAAGATTTCATTACAGCTGTTTCTTTTTCTTTCCTCCCACTTCTCCAGTAATCCTGATAACGCTTTGTGGCTGCTGTGGTGCTGCCCCTATGAGTAGTAGCAAGCATGTGTGTGATGATTTGGCCAACCAGAATTTAATCATTTCGAACACAGAAGCACCTGGAGAAGAAGTAATGGTGAGTTGTTTGTCTTAATTATTTCTGTGCCACTGCATACTACCTACATTGTACAAGTGGAATTTGTGTTGCTTCCTTCTCTTTTAGGACCCAAATATACTTCCTGTGAAAGCAGGAAATGTGGTTACTACTGATCAAGGGGCAGGTTTTGGTGCTGTTGGAGTGAAAACTGGAGGCCAGGAATCATTTGAAATGGTCAAAGGTGCTGGTCACCATACTCTGGAATCCATCAAGGGAGGAGGACACCATACTTTGGAATCTGTTAAAGGAGTGGGGCATCATACTCTGGAATCTGGAAGAGGATATGGGCAATCGATGATGGATACTTATAGATATAACTATTCAGAATGGCAGAATTTCACTCAGCCTCGCCTGACTGAGGTATGCATAATGCATTATCCATGTTTATAACTTCTGTTTCCTTAAATGGAGCTAATGTTACTTATCAGCATCTGTGACTAATGCATTTTGAAAAAAGTTTTTAGATTAATTTTCTGAGCCAAAGGTGAATTTATTCTTCAATTAAGAACTAAGTTTTTGTTCCCTGTTTGTTTGGCAGAAGAGAAATTAATTTTATTTTTAAGAGTTTGTTCTGCAAGATCAAGAATTTCATATGCATGTTTGCTTTATTTTGACTTTTTCTGGCAGTTCTTCCCTCACACTTTGATTTAATAGTCTTAAAAGAAGAGGCTGATGGCATAGTGACGTCTAAAAAACAGATCACAAAAGCCAAAGTTTTTATGATAAATAAAACACAATTACGTTTTTTCCACATTCCTTGTATTTTTTAAAAGCTGATGAAGAGATTCTTTGAATTTGATTATTACATGTGTGATCAGTAGAAGTCTGATTTTTTTTGTTAAATTATTCATAAAAATCAATGATATAGACCAATCATGTGCATTTTTTGTGTATAGGAACCCATTAGAGGACACACTCTGATTAAAAATTAAACTGAAAGGTAAATCAACGAAATCATTTTTATGTCTTGTTTAGATTATTTTGAGAAATCAAATGACACGGAAATTTGTTTCCTATGCAGAAGGTGTATCTGTGCGGACAAGACGAAGAGCATAAGCATTCTGAAGACTATATTCTTTCATATAACTATGAAGGAAGAGGATCTCCGGCTGGCTCTGTAGGCTGTTGCACTGATCAGCAAGAGGAGGAGGCCCTTGACTTTTTAGATCAGCTGGAACCCAAATTTAGGACTTTAGCAGAGACATGTGTAAAGAGATAATTTTGCAGATGACGACAGAGAAATCCACCACTTTTGAATGGGAGCTATTTTACAACTTGATAACATAATATTTTTTCTTATGTTTCCACCCATTCTTCCTATTAAGCTTGCCAATACCATGTCTTCTGTATCTAACTAAGAGGGTGCTGTAAGTTCTTTGAACTACATTGCATTGCCTTATTTTTTTTTTTTAAAAAACCCTCTGCTTGAAAACCAGCTCTTCAGTCAATGCTAGAATTAGTTTGCTTCCAAAGTCCAAATATTTTTTTATTTTGCGCTTGCATTTATTTTACTGGGGAACAAAACATGTTATTTGCCAATAGAAGAAGTACACTTCAAAAATTGCTAGGTCTTTGGGTCTGGGTGGCATTAAGCTTGGCTAGATTTGCCAGAAACTTTCTTTGTTTCATAAAAAGATGTGCAAAATGCTACTATTGAGTATTAAAAAAGGGTAATAGTGTGCATTCTTATAAAAAGTATGACTTTTATGTTTGTTTTTAAAAAGAAACTGATTGTCAAGGAATGAAACCTGGAACCAAATATTACTATTTGCACTGCTGTTTCTGGTTACAGTCAATAAGTCAGATATACCTTTTTGCTCAAGCAACCCATGTTTCCTGCTTTGGTGCTTTGGCTCTCTGTGATGGTTATTCGGGGATAAGTAAATACCTTCTTTGTGGCTCTTTCAGATCCCTCCCTATATCTGTTGTTTCTTTTGTTAATCTTAGGTTTTATATGCTTCCATGTGGTGTACAGGTAGTGCTATTTTACCTACATTAGAACCAATACGTACATAATGAGTTTACTAATTAGATGAATTTGCTAGATAGTTTGATCGAATACTTTCTAAATTACAGAATATGAGCGAAAAGAGGGAAATGCCCCACAGTAGCTAAATATATAATCCTCTAGGTTTTTAAAAAATGTGGCTGTGGATAAGAATTTTGAGTAGGGAGAACCTGGCATCAGACACCTATTTTCATGTTTTTCCCTGAAACTGCAAAGCCAGACCTGTACAAAGCAGTGATCTCAGCTGATTACCTTCTTTCTATGGTGACTGCTGCTTTGCAGTCTGCAATTCTGATGAAATGAGTGTTCCTTGCTTGGTAATTATATTCAATATAGATAATTTAGGAAAGAATATAAGGCTCATGTGTGTGGGGCATATGATGCAGGAAGCAGGGGAAAAATATGAGGCAAGCCACAGTTTTTGTTTAAAAATCCCTGCCACACATAAGAAAGCTGTTCTGTGTGAGAGATGTAAACAGATGCTTTTAATTACTGAAACAATGACTTTTTAAAAGTAAAGGTCATATGTGAGTCCTTCTATACTATGGAAATGCAGGTAAATATATAGTCTAGTTAATGATTTTAGGTTATACTCTTTCCCTATATTATGCATTCATTAAATGCCGTTGGTTTTCAGTTGGATCCACCAGATTACTGTCTGTGGTTGGAAACCTTTACACACTTTGCCTTTTAAAAAGGCTACAGGCATGGATAGCTGAAGCTAGGATATTCTGAATTGCACAAGGCAGCTTCAGAGCAGGATGTTCTGTTTTTGATCACTGCAAGATTTTGTACCATTTGACAATATTGATTTTAACTCAGTATAAAATTATGAGCAGTAATTGTTCCTGATGTATTAAGTATCTTAAATGAATCACTGTGCATTCAAAATAAAAACAGTATTTGGAGAATATTTTTTTGCTTGTTCAAACAAAGATAGCTAGTATTGGGGAGAAATACTTTTTTAAAGAAAGCTTTTTGTTCAGAAAACTGAGGTACTTATGAGATTTTGTTGTTTCAAGCCAGCTATAATAAATCTTAAATGGAAGACGAAATTAGTTTTCAGCTTGGTCTATTTTAGTTTACAATTTTATAATATGCTAGCTGGTTTTGCAGGCTGTAGGATTGTTGAAACAATCTACACATTTCTGTGTAGTGTTGAATAATAACTTTTGAGCCCATGGTCAACAATTACATTTTTGATGTCCATTAACTCTAGAAGAGGGAGTGGCTGTAGCACAGTGGTAGAGCAAAACCTTATAGAGGTGCCCATGTAAGTGCCTGTGCAGTCAGAGATTGGCCACGACTTAATGATATACAACAGCAGAACCCTAGAAATTGCTTGCATATCTAATCAGCCACCTGCCTTATTGCAAAAGTCTTAGACTTGAAACTGAATCAATCAAGTGGACCCTCATTTGCAACAACCTTCTTGCTTTGTCTTCTTGCTGCTTTAAGTTTAGAAAACTAAGAAGGGAAGGTATTGTCAACACTGTTATAAGGTGCAGGGGTTTTTTTATGATAAGATTCAAAACGTAATAGCAGCATCGTTTTAGCCCTATGAGCAAATTTTACTAAAATCAGCTCTTTCAATAAAGTTGTAAATATGCTTCTTTAGAAGGGTTTTTGCTTTGCTTTGTAAATTGGCTTAACCGGTTTTCATAATATTGCAGTGATCCATATCGAAGGCCAACTATAAAGCCGATGCAGCAACCACAAGAGCAGAAGCAAGGGCTTTGACTTATTTCATACTTGTGAAAGATGATTTTTCTAACTGTTGCAAAACTATTTAGGTGTTGGGTGTTTATCTAGGAAGTGACCTTCAAGAGTAAGAGTAGTTTTATTCTAAAAATTAATTTTCATTAATGAATCTTAAGGTTCATTTTGTTCTCTTCTAAAGTATCTTGATAGGTTTATTTGCCTCACATGAGCTATTCACATGCACAGCTTAATACCTTATGTTTATCCTGAGAAATAATCTATGCATATCTTGAAGATATAAAAAGATGTCTATTCCTTCTTTATGTAGGTTCTTTACAGAGTTCTGCCAGTGTCTACTGCTTCTCTGTGGACCTTTCTGACATGCACCTCTTTTCCTCCCAACTTTCAGGCACTGTTTTAAATATGTTCATTTTTATGTTTGATGTTTAATGTTGCAGTTCACCGTGAGACCTTCAGGTATAGGGCAGAATAAAAATGCAGATAGATAGGTAGATGATAGATGTAGAGTAAATTCTGTAAAACTTACCAAGATTTGCACTCAAGTATTTCAGTAGAAATGCTACACAATAATAGGAATATTGCCTACAAAATATATGCTTAACAATGGCAGCTGATGTGGGTGGCTATTAGGAAATAGTTCTGCCTGCTATATTAATTCTAACCTTGACAAAGTGACAGCAGCTAATTAATGCCAGTTGATTTTGAAAATCTGACTCAGATCTGATTTGTATTTGGATGGGAGACCACCTGGGAATGTCAAGCTTAGCTTATAGTCTCGATTGGGAAGTCAAAAAGCTTCCTGGAAGAATGGCAAACTACATTTGAACTCCTGCTAGTTTTATTGTAGCCAATAAAACTAGGGTAATAGGTCAGTGTAGTAGTAACCAGAAGTTGAGCTTGAGTGGAATACAACCTTACCTTACCTTTTTCCTTACTACCATATTGAATGTGTTGCCTGAGGCATTTCCTGTCAGGTACTTGATCACTTGAGAGAAATACTGTATGTAAATAGAAGTGATCTGAGCTTCTCTTAGTCAGTATGCATGGGATTATTTCCCACTGGTTTTTCATAGGATGTTTCCTCCTGTTTGTGTTGTCTACACTTGATACAAACTGTTGGTGATGGTGACAAGTCGCTGTCAAAGCATTCACTTAAGTTCATTAGTGAGATTTCTTACATTGCTTTGGTTTACAATTAGAAAGCATTTATGAATTGTATGTTTTAAGCCGTGGTAGGCAAACATCATCCGACAGCTTCTCCTTTGTTCTTCATCTTATCCTGAAGTATGCAGCCTTCATAGGATAAGGTAGAAGCCTCTATCCTACATGAACAGAACATATAACCCCTGATGCACTGAAATGCCCTTCAGAATATTAAGGTTCTGCGGCAGCTTAATTATACCAAAGGTTTTTCAATTTTTTTAAAACTATTGTTTCAGACAATCTGAAAATGCACACTTCACAAGACTGGAAAGTTCAAAACAGAAAATGTATGATTAATATGTAAAGTTGAGAGTTTTGTATTAAATATTTATAAAACTTTGCATACTGAAGTTGTATGTCATGCTTGATGTTTGTCTCCCCCAACAACCTACTTTGACTCAAGATCAATTTGGGGTCTCCCCTCCCCCCCCGCTAACTCTCTTCTCCAAAAACAGTCTAAATGTGTAAATGTATATTTTGTTTCATGCTTTAAATATATTTTGTATAAGACTAATAAGATGGCATTTATTTCAAAAATAAAGAATGGATGACAGTCCTTCTTTCTTTCAGATTTCATCTAATGCTTACTGGTGTTGATACACACTGGGAATGGCTGTTGCCATTGATAGGATAAATACCTGGAAAATAGGGTCATAGTCTCAGTGCCTGGCATCTCCACAGATGACAGTGACAGCAGGCTGTGCCTCCACTTAACAGCAGAGAATGCACCTGCTGTTGCTATGTTTCCCTGGGCATTATCTAACTCAGAAAATTGACCTTTGGGTTAAACAATGACTAGTTACTTTTGCTGATGACTAGTCCACTTTCAATATGAGGGTGGACTGAAGCTGGATTAAAATTTAGATGTGGACGGGGTCCTTATAGTGATCACAACACCCTATTTCTGACAATGGAAATATCAACAGAGGCATTTCCATCCTCTGCTGAAAAGACGCCTCCTTGCTTGGAAGTGGAGACAGATGAAGTTAGGGATGTGCATGAATATTCCTCAGCATTTGAAATCTGATTGAATGTGCCTCATTTTGACATTTGAACTCAAATAGAATGTCCCAAAATTTGAATGTAAACATTTGAACCAAATTTTGAACTTCGGATCTATTTGTTCAAATTATCCAGACATCCATATGTGTATGGGTTGGTACACGATGCATACTTGAAGATCCTCATCTTTCCCGGCATCCGTATGCACTTGTATGGATCTGTATGGGATGAAAATGGGATGTGTATGGATGTGTATGGATGTGTGTGTGTGCACATATGAATGTTGTCAACGTTCGTATGGGAAGATTCGAATAAAAAATTCAAATGAATAGACTCAAATTTGGAAAATTCAAATTTAAATCTTGTTAAATTCGAATTTAAAAGATTAAAATTGAATCGGATTTTTGGGTATTCAACTTGATTCAAATAGAATGTCAAAAAAACATTAGTGCACATCTATAGATGAGGTGTCCTTTTCAATGACACCTTTGCTGCCTTGTCGGATGAGGAAAAACCTGTCTTGTATCTGCCAAGAAAACTGCACAGGTGTGTCCTTGAAGGCTGTGGTTACATCTTGACTTTAAACCTTCTTCAGTCCATCTTCAGGTCTGACTTATCACATCTTTATATTTCTGTCTGTTTTATTTGTGGACTTTCCACCCTCCATTTCAACTTTCCTGAATGGAAAGTTCACAGATAAACAGAAATGAAAAGGTGTGAGTAGTCAAGTCTGAATATGGACTAAAGAAGGTTTAAAGTGAAAGTGTGACCACAGTTCAAGTTACCAAAAGTTAGGTGAACTTGGATTATCAGGATACCACTTGATCATAGTACAGTCATTTTTAAATATTAAGAAAAGGGATTTTCCTTTCAGCTTTGCTCTCATCATCTTTTTCTCACAAGGCCCTATATATCACAGATATGTTTTGCACTCCAGCTTCAGTCCACTTTCAGAGTGGAGGAAGATATCAGCAAAGTGATGAGTCATTTTCTTTCCACATTATCTAACCCAAAGGTGAATTTTCTGAGTTAAGTTGTTTGCTTTTGACTTTATCACCTTGCTAATGGCCTTATCTCACTGAAAGTAGACAGAAGTTGGGAAAAATGCAGAAAGGATGCAAAGAAGGGAGAAGTCAACTATAAAATAAGAAACCATTAAGAATATTCTAGAAAATGATGTAAATGTCATGTGACCTGTACTGCCCAAGGGTATATTAACTCTGCTTATGTTATGCTAGGGGTCCAACTTTGCATTTATGCAGATAAGACCCACCTATAGGTGACTGTAATAAAGCTTTGCAGTGCTGTTCTCAATTTCTGACCTGTTAGTTTCCCCATCACAAGCTTGGCTCCAGGGTATTTCTGTCTTGTATAAACATAGACAGCAGGCACTGCCATTGAGATATGGATAGTACATAAACAGAAATCAGCATTCCTGGCAGATGTTAGCCAAGTATATATTTTCTTAGGCTATGTTGTAAGATTTGTCACTTTAATACATTTTCCAAATCTCATCTAACTGTCCTCTGTAAAGATGCCACAAAGGTAAACTTCAAAATATGCTTGCTCTGATTTAGCCTAGTAAGATTTTTCAAAATGTATTTGCTTTGATTTATCCTAGTAAGATTATTTTTTTAAAACTAAAATGGACGGTATTGTTCAGCACAACTTAGCTATATAAAATATCTAAAACATTTTAAAATGTAACTTTAGGCTAAAATGTGAAGTGGTGTCAACATCAGATCAATCAAATAAGAACAACCATTTTGATAACATAAGGGAGATTGAGAAAACCTTTTTTTCTACCCTGTTTACACAAATATTGATATTTTTCAAAAGCCCCTTGTTTTAATCTGTTCTTCACTCTTAAGGAGTATAACCCACATTATGAATTGAAGTGGGTTACAAGTACATCTTTAGCTCAGCTGTTCTCTCTAATCAGTTATGTGCAATAGAATAATAATAAAGAAGAATATTGCTCAAATTACCTGTGATGTTTTGATGATTTCATTAATACTCTAGAATTTATGGTTCTTCATAGGTTGCAGCTGAGATTTCTAGATAAAAACACAAACATCTTTTTAACAAGGCACATTTTGAATCTAGACACTGAAATGGGAAGAGAAAGAATGGAAATGTGTGTGTGTTTATTTGTGTATCACACTCCATAAGATGTTGAAGATGGTTTAAAGTTTAACACTAAGAATAAATGAATACTAAAACCATGCACAAAATACAATAAGGTGCAAATAAGACATGGTGAGCTTTGCATGGGTCGCCACTTGCCACTGTGGCTTAGCTCCTTCAGAAAGACACTTCTCTAGGTGACCATGATGTGGTCTTAACTATAGTACTTTAGACAAAAGTATTTACTGCATTCCTCCTTCTGTACCTGAAAACGGTCATTCCACAACCTGTGTCTGAAGGAACTGGGAAGTGGAGGTTTCTGAATGCCCTGACAAACTCCACAGGGAATGCTAGTCACATTTATGGCTTATGCAGCACTCAAATCATAATCTTAATTATTTGCTATTTTGAATAAGATGCCCTTCGATAACAGGTAATCTCATGTTCAGAAATATAATTTTTGCTATTCTGGAGGAAATCATAAAGAGAAGAAGATACAATCTAAATAACCTGTTTGAATAAAGTTTAATGGTTCTATGGTATTAAGATGGCATTATTACGGGGGAGGGTCAAAATTATTACAAAATAAATTGTGAATATGCAGTTGAATGGGTGGGAAAGTCAAACCATTTGTTCACACATTCTGTGTATGGTTGAAATGGAGTTTATCAGTAACTGGAAATGATATCCTGATTTTAACAGTCCCATTGATTTCCTGAGTATATTAACAGGTATGTAGATTTGGACTAAAACTCAATCTTACCAAATAGATTTTTTTTAAAAAAGAGAGTGAATTGCAATAGCTTATTGGTATGAAATTGTTTCAGGAGTCACTTGGAAGTCTATTACTAGGGTTGCAGTTTGGAAATCTCATGAAGATGTACAAGGTATAAAAATGAAACGGTAATAGACAATTCATTTACTATGTCAATGCAAAAAAAAAAAAACCTAGCGTATTTAGGTTTGCAAAATGCCTGGCAAAAATGATAAAAGGCTAGCAGCAATGTTTTGATAAAACTGGTTCCCATGGTAGGGCAGAGGGAAGGTGTCTACTCCATCTTCTTCATTGTTCCCAGGAAGACGTCTCATTGAGAAACTATTTGATCTCAAGTGGCCTTGTTGCGCAAGACAATCTCCTAGCTGGACCTTTATGTCTGAGCCAAGGGGAATTTATGTTCCCTCCAGCTATTTATTTACAGTAAATCATTACACTATCCTGGAGGTTAGGAAACTAGGCTAAGAGAGAGTTCTCTTGAAAGGAGATAGTGAAGTCTTTCAAAGTGCCAAAGGAAATTGATTCTTATGGGAAGGAGGAAATAGATCCCCTTCCTGCCCAACTGGTTTGATCTTTCATCTGATGGATCAGTCTACTCACTCTCCCCGAAAAGACTCATCATTACTTTTTGGGTGGGGTGCACATTTGATGGGCAGGACAGTTCAGGGGTGTGGTCTCAGGAGGCTTCTTGCTAGATTAACTGGTTTGCGTTAAATGCCATCTTCGTGGCAGTAGATGCTAACCCTCACTGCCATTCATATCCAGGAAAAGCTCCACACTTAGGCATAGAACTCATCATAGTGGAATGGGGATTGCTGATTCTGGATCTATTCATTATGGTGGATAATTGAAAGGTTCTTTTCTTCCTGCCCAAGGTGTGCTCTGTCTCTGATGGCCAGACCTCCTGTATACCTCATCTCCAAAGAGAGGGGAAGCAAAAGACATTCTAGTGTTCCCTAGTACTGGCCCTGCAGGCCTCAGACATGCAGTCTAGTGATAGTGGTGAACCTGTTTCCCCTACATCCAGACCTGGACTGGTTACAGATGATAGTCTGGCTGCTCAGTGATAGGTCATGTTTGCACTTACCATCTAGAGAAGAATGGTTCACGCCCTGGATAAGTGTGTCCACATGCCACTGTTGTTGAGATAGCTTGGGCATTGCTGCACAGTAATACACCATATTCCAATCACCAGGACATCTGCCAGCTGTTGCTGCAGCCATGGACATTACTGGTGGTCTGGTTCAGGGCTTTACTAGCTTTCATAGTGTGGATGGCTTTTGCTGCCCTTGATTTTAACTGACTGCTGTGGTATTAATATACCTTACCAATGAGATAAGTGCAAGCAGGCCTAAATGTGGGCCCTAGCACTGGCCTTCTCTGACAATGTCATTAAGACAATATTGGGGGATAAGAGATTTCCACAGTCCATATTTTAAATGTACCCTGATGGCACTTCAGATAGTGGCTGGACACTTAAGTTTCTAAAGTTCTTACAGAGGTGATGGAACAAGGTTCTTGAGTGAAATACTCTCAGGAACATCTTTCAGCTCTGTCAGTGGTCCTAGTTGTTGCCATCCCATTTCTTATCCCATTGCATGTGATAATTAGGCATTTCCTGAACAGCTGCAAGCTCCAGGTACTTCCACCAACATGTCTTGGAGTCTTAACGTAACCTTAATAGCATTAATGGAAGTTTTCCTTTGAATATATGAGGGAGATTCCACCAAGATTTTCTCCTACAACGTGGCCTTTCTAGTTGCTGTCACCTTGGCCTACTAGATCTTGGAACTGAGCTTTTTCTCAGCTGCCTCAGAGTGGTGTGTCTTAACCTTTAACTTGTCATCCTAACATGGATTATTTTTCCATCAGGATCAAGAAATTCACTTACCTAACACCTCACAAAACCTTGAGAAATAATGGCACACTCTAAATGCCTGGCAATCCCTCAAGGTCTACCTATCTAAAATGAAGATCTTCAGAAAGACAGAAGCTCTTTTTGTCCTCTTCTACTGAAGGAAAAAAGGGCAGCATTTCTTCTTCTTTAATAGACCAGAAGATGGCATTTCAGAAGCTGTTGTCTACATGACAAATCTGCTGAAATTCCCTCTTCAGTGCAACTATTCAGGGAGCAGGAACCCTGTCCTCTTTTTCAAATAGTAACCCTAAGGAAGATAAGTTGAAGACCTATTTATAATTCATTCTTTGGACATGAGGCAGAGTGATAATTTTGTACTAACTCATATGAAGATAAATGCTATAGTGGTGCAGCAGTTGCTCTGAAAGTAGCTGATTGCAAGTTAGAACCCTGGTTTATCTCTGGAAGAAGGAAATGAAACTACATGAATCTGTCCATGCAGTCACTATTAGTCAACCCTGACCTGATGTTACCCAAAAATAACAATATGAATATTTTCTAATTCAGAACAGAAGTAACCAGTCCCTGGCATCCTAGATATAGGACTTGATTTTCTGTCATTCTTGGTCATGTTAAGTAGGCCTGATGGGAGTCACAGTCCAATAAATTCAGGATTGCACTATGTTGGCTACTCCTGCTTTAGAAGCCCATAACCAGTGGCTTGGAGACAGACAATATAGGAGGGTTAAGTTACACATCACATTAAAGCAAGGCCCATAATTTTGCAGACTGAGGAGCAATTATTGCCTTACGCTTTTGGAACTTCTCAGACACAAACATTCTCAGTGTTAAACTAACATTCCACTCCCACACATACTGAGAGATAAATATTGCTTATTTTGCAGGTCTTTTATTTAGGTAGGACTTACAGCTTGAGACTACAGCTGGCATAGTATTAAAGCAAATCCAAACACTCAAAGAAAACAGGCTGTCTAATCCTCATGAAGAACCCGTCTCATCAAAAAAGAGAAGATATTTGACCTCTGCTGTAGTTTTACTACTCTGCCTATTGCTTTTTCCATTCTGCCCTTCCATTTCTGAAGATGAATAGAGGTAGATCCCCATATGCTATAGTGGTGGAATAGGAAGAATTGTATGCTGTTGAACTACAGTTTCAACTCATTCCTTGAGATGAGCCCAAGCCAGCATAGCAGAGGAGAACTGTGGGTCAGCTATGTGGAAAGCCATAGCAGCTGTCACAGTATAAAACTTTTATGAGATTAGGCTTTCTATGCAGCAAAGACAGACTAAGATCCTAAAGAATCATACACAAGGCTATCAGAAGTCCTGTCTGACTCTGAATGATAAATGCTTACAGAAGATATTTTAGAATGCAGAAATTAGTACATGCTTCTTCATGCTCAGTATGATTCAATCTTTTCACCTTAGGATTGTTGAAACTTGTTTTATCAACCCAAATGGTTACACACTTAAAATTCTGAAAACGGGTTGCAAAATACATTTCAACATGACTCACTTGCTGACAAGTTAAAACAGACTTGAAAGAACAAACAAGGGGCATAGGTGTTGGGTAACTAATGCTAACCATTGTCACGTGAGAGTTTCTTAATTGAAAATGATTTTTCAAACGTGTCTTGATTAAAAACAAAACAAAAAGATTGACAATCTGAAGCATCCTCAGAATGGACTGGAATACAGAGGCAACAAAATTAGATCAACTGGCCAATTCATCTCTCTGGCTTTCTGCAGGATCCAGTGGGCAAAGTTTCAAGAAAAGAAGTAGATTGATGTTACTTTGCCAGATGAACAAAGGGAGGAGCCCTTTTGATTAATGTATTTATATGCTCATCTTGCAGTCTGAAATTAGTACAGATCTCTTTGCCCTGGCTTGCTCAGCTGGAACTGTAAATAATTCCTACTTTTTCCATATCCCTACTAAGACTTATAATTCTACCACTGCTTTTGACTACTGTTCTTGAACATAGGAGCAATTTAGAGCTCAAGACTGTGAGAATGGTGGAGGAGGGATGAGAGTCCAAAGCTGCGATCAGACACTGAAAAAACAGAACAAAAAAACCAAACTCCATCTCTGAAATACATCAGAGAAGGCTTAAAGGTAGGATTGTTGTTCATGTAGCAATCTGCCCTTCCCCCCTCATAAACATTCTGTGCTAGAAAATGTGGCTTAGAGAAGGCCTGAGAACCCAAGGGCCACCCACTGTCTTTCTGAGATACCCTTGTTATATCATAACAAGGAGCAAGTGGAACCGGCCCTTTTGCCTCTCCGCAATACAAATCACATTTCAGGAAGACAGAAGGAAGGAAGGTTTAGGATCACACAGTAATTGCTCCATTACTTGAAAGCCACCACCACTTGAATACAAATGATAAGAAACAGTTTCAGTTAGGTGACCCGGTGATTTAGATGTTAAAGTATTCCCTGCACTGGCTGGGCTTTACATTTCTTCTGCTTCATATAGAGCAGAAGTATCCATGGGCCTTTCTTCACTTGGCCTTATTCTGCAATATGTCCCAGAATAGGGACCTTCTGTCTGCATGCTAGCGCAGACTATGAAAGGCCCCCAGGTGAGGCCTGCCATAGTCAGCCGACCGCTATCCAAGTGCAGAAAGGGCCCCTCTTTTTTTTTGTTAGATGACAACCCAGACGTGGTTACAGTAATTCATGTGGCAATTACTGTCATGTCTGTTTATCATAGCGTGCAACATTTTTTGAATGCAGTCCATAGGTTAATTGTAACCTATGATTACAATTAAGAACGTTAGAGTTTTAGCTGGAGCAAAAATATCACATTGTAAATCCTTTCACCAGTACCCAGTTTGTTTTGAGGATCAGTTCAGGATGCCAGCTTTAATATTTTAAGCCTTATATGGCCTAAGATTATCTCAAGAGCTAAAGCCCTTTTAAAGATCTTCAGGCCTAGATTTCCTTATAAATATGATTCACTTAAAGTGAGCAGGAATGGGTACACACTTACTTCTACCTGCCCAAATTCATTGTGTGTACTATCCACTTAATATAACATTTTTTTATTTAAATATGGAACCCTTCACAAACGTGTATGTCATTCTAGTGTAAGGGCCATGCTAATAACATAAGAGAAGCTCTATTGGATTGGGTCAAAGTCCATCTAATCCAGCATCCCGTGTCCGATGCTGGCCCACCAATTTTTTTCTGGGCATTCCCAGACAGAAGACAAAAGTAAAACCTTCACCTGCTGTCAAATACCTGCAAATGGTCTTTAGAGGCATCCTGCCTGAATGGCTTCAGTTTTAGTAAACGTGCTGTGAAGCACCCAGCATACTCGATAAATAATTTGACTGGAAAGAAGTGTTATTGTATTATTATTGTGTTGTTAGACAAGCTGCAGATAAAAGTTTTGCTATACTTAGCCGTCCTCAAATGCTATTCTTAAATATTTTACTTTCCTGCATTTCTTAAAACCAGTTTGTAACAGTATTTTACTTAGACTGCATCCAGACATCAGTTCCTTATTCAGAATATCCAAATGTAGCAGAATAAGGAACTGATGTCTGGATGCAGCTTTTTGTTTGCAAAGTATGGAGATTGCTGCTTAAATTAAGTGCAATGAAATATTAGGAATTTGGGAGTTGTGATTTAATGTCAAAACTGAATAAAAAGGATCCAGTTGTGCTCATGGAAGGAATTTTAATATAAGAATATTTTTTTTAAAAAAAATAAATACAGCAGCATCACCTCCCCAACCATCTTTAGAGACCTGGAGAGAAATATCAGAAGGGGGACAGAAGGTAACGTGGAAGAAACTGTATATTGAATAGAATAAGCAGAGTGAAACCTGCATTGAGAAGCTGAGATCAGGATATATATGGAGATTAAGTTAGTTTCACACCCTGGAAGTATTTCCTTCAGGGCAGGGTTGGGTCACCTTTATGAAAGCATCAGGGAGAATCTTGCCCGGATAGAAATTACTCAGACCGTTTGGCTTGCATATCTTTCCTAAGCTTCACACAAATTAAGAACAATGACAGAACATGTAGGAACAGAAAAAAACCCTGCATTTGTTGCTCTTCCCAGTGTGATTCTTAAGCAACATCTATAAGGTCATTCTGGCCATTTCCCAGCTATCTGGGGGTCAGGTGGATAATTGCTGCTGCCTCCATTCAGCCCCAGTGCGGCCATATAATTGTGAGTGACAGCCAGGATTTGACTCAGTGGCCAAAACACAGCAGGAACAGCTGCAGTGGACTGAATATGGGGGAGGCTTCTGTTTGTACTTCTAGTCTATGGCAGAAATTTCAGCCATGTTTTGGCTGCTGCAGTATTCCTATGAGACTCCCAGGCAACTCGCTGTTTGGACAGCACAACCCACCTCTGAGGTGACAACTCTGTAAACTGCAGAAATTCATCCCTTTCCAAAGTGATGGCTTGAAGCCTATAAAAGGCTTCATGATCTAAGCCACTTCTGCTGCAAAAATATGCAAAGCATTCATGAGATTTCCCAGCCACCCCTGGATCTATTACTTTGGGAAATTTGTCATTCAGGATATTGGGGCCTTGGTATAATGCTGGAACTTGCCACCAAGGGTGGGAGGAAAATGTGGGATCTTGTCTGGATCCCACAAATTTCTTCTTGCCATCTCTGCAAGACTACAGGGCAAAACCACAGATCAAGCACAGACACTTACATGTTTGGACATTTGCTCCCGAAAGAGTGAGGTCTGAAATACCCAGAAGGCTGGAGCATGAAGTGGGATAACGTGCGCAAAATGGCATCCTAGGGTGCTTCCACACAGGCCCTTTAACACCCATTAGTCACACATTCCAATGTGTGCCTACGCACACGGGTTGCTGATTAGGACACTTCCGGCGAGGGGTGTCCGCACAGCGAGCCCGTTTTTAATCCAGATTCCGGCAGCAAAACCAGTTTGCTGCCGGAGCATCCACATTAGCGGAGCCAAAGAAGCACACATCCGGTGGGTGCGTCCGCACCTAACCGTACTTAATGTGTGACTAATGTGTGTTACTAACACACCACATTTCAAGTGGTCTTGCGCTGTGAAAACGCATCCACTTAGGATGCATCCACATGGCGCAAGTTTAACTACCCATGTCCCACCCCCGGCTTGCCACGATTGGCTCGCCGGAGCCAAGCATGGCGAGCCGGGGGCTCCTACCTCTTGGCTCGCCCTCGCTCCAGAAGTGGCAGATCGCCACTTCTGGAGCCAGGGCGAGCTTGCCTAAAGCCCACCCTAGCTGACCCTGGGGGGAGCGCGGCCGATCCCCTCCTTACCTCGTCAGCGTCGGCCGGTTTCTGAGGGTCGGTGCCCAGGATGCAGCCCCAATATAAAGTGGAGTTTGAAAAAAAATCAGAGAAGGTACATTTTATGAAAAACTAATATAAAACATTGACAGGACTGACCCAATCACATGGGTGAATTAGACAGTCACGTAGGGTACCAAGATTTAAGGCATTCTGGCCATTTTTGCACTCGTTCACTATCCCAGATTATCCTACACTGGCTGCCACTGGGCTGAAAGGAGACTCTTGCACTTCAGGCAACTTGGGCTGGCCCAGGCTCCACCTCTGGCTGTGAAGGCTGTGGCTGATGAAGCTGCTGCCCAGACTCCAAAGTCTGGGTAAGGAATTTTAGGGAACAAAGCTGTGCTTGCAAAGAAATCAGATAATATTTAGCCTTGTTAATTTTAGGGAATAAAGCTGTGCTTATATTTAGCTCTGTCAAGAGATAGAGGAGAAAATGTGTAGATGTGAATAGGGAAAACAAATTCCACACAGGAAGTACAGTAGATAGTCTAGTTAACTTAGCTTAGTATCTAGTAAGAAGACTCTTTCAAGGTGAAGATAGGTGAGGTGTGCAAAACATCACCAGTTCTCCTAGACTGAGACAGCATCATAGAGATTGCAACAGCTTGTGTAAGACAGAGGCAAATGACTCAAGATCAGGAGTTTGGGTGTCATTTGAGTCATTGTGACCTTGCTAGTAAAACTATATAAGTAGGTGTGTAGCCAATGTATTGTTTACAATCCGACGGAGCGCTGGAGAGAGCGGGGGAGACTTTGTATATAGAGATGGAAGCAATAAATCCTTTTCGGTGACTGACTGTGCTGGCGTGGATTCTTTCTAAACTACGGCAGAGGTGTGATGGTGCTGAAGAGGACAGCTCCCGAAGCCAGGACGAAGGGGGAGCAGTGGGCCAAAGAAAGCAAGCAGAGAGAGAGAAGCAACACAGAGTTGCTGATTTATTTACTGACAAGGGTTATGTTGCCCAGAGCGTTAACCCTGCGTGTGCTGGACAGTTCAACTGACTGTGAGTGCCGAAAGGCTAAGTGAAAAGAGAATCGGACGGCTGTCTGATTATCTAGTGTTGTGTGTCTGTTTTTTGTCACGTTTGACAGAAGAAGGAGAGAGGAAACTGCACTGCCTGAGAGATGGAAGCTGCACGTTTTCCAAAACTGGATGAGACGAACTTTTCCGCTTGGGCTGTTTACGCGGAAGCGTTGCTCACGAGGGAAAGGCTCTGGGATGTTGTTGACGCAGGCGTGGCAGCTGGTACGGTTGCAGAGGATCAGAGGGCAAGGGCAACCATTTTGCTCACGATCACGCCACCGCAAATCAACCACATCCGTGGAAAGGTAACTTCGAAGGAAGTCTGGGATACGTTGAAAGGGATCCACCAATCTCAAACAGCACTGTCAAGAATGATTTGGTGTAGGAGGCTGTATGCTTGCAAGATGCAGAAGGCGCAAGCTCCTGAGAAGCACCTGGAAATCATGGCAGACTTGTTCCAGCAAGTTGCAACCAGAGGGATCGAAATCAGTCCAACGCAGAGAGCATTTATCCTGTTAGGAAGTTTGACTGAGGAGTTTGAAAATATCCTGTGGAGTCTGCAGTGTGTTGACCAGAGGCAGCTAACTCCAGAGATGGTGGCGTCACGAGTCTTGGAGGAATGCCAGCGTAGGGACTACGAGGCGAAACTCCAGAGACAGGAAAAAGGAGTGAGTCAAACCCAGTCAATCGAGGCTTTCAATGATGTTGAGCCTGAAAAAGCATTTATGTCCGGAAGGAGAAAATGCTTCCACTGTGGTGGAAAGGATCATGTCATTAAGGACTGTAAAAGGTTGGCTGAGGAAAGAGCCCGGAAACAATCCAGGTTTGCTGCAAGCAAGAAAGAGGTTGTGAAAGCCGTGAAAAGCTGTGAGTCTGTAGCCTGTGTGGCTGCAAGCCCTAGCTGGGTGTTGGACTCGGGG
Source organism: Aspidoscelis tigris stejnegeri (assembly GCA_023333525.1). Classification (NCBI taxonomy): domain Eukaryota; kingdom Metazoa; phylum Chordata; class Lepidosauria; order Squamata; family Teiidae; genus Aspidoscelis; species Aspidoscelis tigris. Next base: position 51,093,505 of record JALMGA010000004.1, read on the forward strand.
GCAAGTTCTCACATGGTCAATTGTGAAAAGCTCCTGAAAAATAAAATGCCTTCGAACGTACATTCAGTCATGTTGGCGAATGGCGAATCGAAACAGGTATGGGCAGAAGGGACGGTAAAAATGCCATATTTTGAAAAGGATTTTTCAAATGTATTGTGTGTTCCTGAATTGCAAGACTGTTTAATCAGTGTTTCTGAATTAACAAACAGTAATTATACTTTGTGTTTCAAGGGGAATGATTGTACTATTAGCATAAATGATGAGATTTGTGCTAGGGCAGTCAAGCGAAACAAAGTGTATGTGATGACTGGCAGGGCAGAATGCGCGTTAGCTGTTAATGTGCCTAGGCACTTGAACTGCGCCCATTATTGCCAAGAAGCCAGAGGGCATGTGGACTTCACAAGTGTGGAAAAACTAGGGGAAGTGTGTCCAAAATTTCAGATGGAAATTTGTTCAAGTGATTGGGATGATTCAGTTAATGGCAAGGTGAAGCCTGAAGCTCTTCCTGTAGCCAAAGTTAACGAATGCACGACAGAAAGATTGTTTCGGACTGTGCAGGCAAATTTGGCTGACCCTGTAACCAAGCCTGTGGGCAGAAATCAGCACTTCATGGGCATTGAAAATTGTCCTACACAGTATTCGTATGTGATCCCTATGACAGGGAAAAGTGAAGTAGCTGAACACTTTAGAGACTGGGTAAACATGGGTGAAAAGCATGAAGGAGTCTTAAAGCAAATGTGGGGGGAGGCAATTTTGACTGTTAATCATGTTGCTAGCCATGCTTGGAATTCTTTTGTAAAGGAAATGCTTTATCATATGCTGTATGGTAGACCATCAAACCTTGAATGTGTAAGAGATTGTTGGCAATATGCGAATGTATATGATGTATATGTACCTGCAAATTTCTGGAAAAGGTTAATGTTTGTGGAGTATTCTGGAAACAGCTATAGATTTTGTTCAAGTCATGGAGAAATCTTACTGTCCAGGAGTGCCAACTTTGAGAGATATCCCAGCTGGGAAAGGCTCCATGTTAACAAGGAGGTTTTTCTCAAGCTAGGGCAGAGTGCCACAGATGCTGGAAATGGAGGGGCACCAAAGCAAGAAGGTTCTACAGATAGTGAGACTAACACTTCTGCAAATGAACAAACACAAACACAGCCTAGGTCAGATAGTGGAAATGGCAAAGGAAGGAAACAGGTGATCCTACCAAGGAGAGCTCAGAGAGTTAGAGAGCCCCCAGATTGGTTTGTGGGACAAACTGCAAACACTTGCATAGTGATAGCAGGAGGCAAGCGGGTATTCAAGAGGCAGGAAATGCCAGATGAAACCCAGAAACACAGAGATGGAGACAGCAGAGAGGTGAATGATCCTGAGATGCCTGGAGAGGACCAAGGAGGGAGAGTTGGTAATCCAGAGCAGTGGACAAGAACTGGAGTACTGTGTGGCATAGGTTGAAAGAGATAAAGTGCAGATAGCTTAAAGATAACACATCTAAACATTTTTGGAGGGGATTGTCAAGAGATAGAGGAGAAAATGTGTAGATGTGAATAGGGAAAACAAATTCCACACAGGAAGTACAGTAGATAGTCTAGTTAACTTAGCTTAGTATCTAGTAAGAAGACTCTTTCAAGGTGAAGATAGGTGAGGTGTGCAAAACATCACCAGTTCTCCTAGACTGAGACAGCATCATAGAGATTGCAACAGCTTGCGTAAGACAGAGGCAAATGACTCAAGATCAGGAGTTTGGGTGTCATTTGAGTCATTGTGACCTTGCTAGTAAAACTATATAAGTAGGTGTGTAGCCAATGTATTGTTTACAATCCGACGGAGCGCTGGAGAGAGCGGGGGAGACTTTGTATATAGAGATGGAAGCAATAAATCCTTTTCGGTGACTGACTGTGCTGGCGTGGATTCTTTCTAAACTACGGCAGAGGTGTGATGGTGCTGAAGAGGACAGCTCCCGAAGCCAGGACGAAGGGGGAGCAGTGGGCCAAAGAAAGCAAGCAGAGAGAGAGAAGCAACACAGAGTTGCTGATTTATTTACTGACAAGCTCTGCTATTTCTAGGGAGTAGAATGTGCTTTGCAAAGGCCTGATAATATTCAAGTCAAGGTCTGATAGTATTCAAGCTTGTTGCAAGTCAAAGGGGGAATTGGTTTTGGCCAGTTAGTTGACCGCTCCTTGAAGTGGAACCTGCTTTGCTGCAAAATATGGCTGTGTAATAGAGAAATACATATTAAAATCTCCTCCTTTCTCTGAATAAATTAGATGCAAATTAGCTAGGGGAGGCGCTTCGGGTAGGCTGTAACCTAAAGTCTCTCCTGTACCAACAGAGGCTTTGGGAGGGAATTTTCGGCTGGGACAGGATTTAAAAGATCTACTTCATCGTGTAAACCTTTGAGTTGGTTGGAAGGTGCAAACCCAAAGACCAGCTCCATTTTCTTTTATTGCAAGCAGAATGTCTCTAACGGCCATTTGCAGAGATTGGAGATCAGGTGAAGCTTTTGCCTTTGTCTTCTGCATGAGATGACCAGAAGCAATTGGTGGGCCACTGTGTGAGGCAGAATGCCAGACTAGATGTTCTGTGGCCTGATCCAGCAGGGCTGCTCTTATATCATTCTTCTGGAAGGCAAATTTAAGTGTCATCTAAACTGTAGAGAAAAAGCCATTCTCTGTTCATCAAAAGCACAAAAATGAAAACTTTGCTCCTAGACCTGGTGCACTGTGAGTGGATGTGATATCCACTTCTGAGGCCTCAACATCAATGGTGATTTAAGCTAGGTTTTTATTATTTTACACTGCTGTAGTAATCATTTAACCCTGATCCCTTCAGGGACTCTCCTAGTGCTACAACAATGCTGTGCAGATTCTGCCTAGAAATTTGTGTTCTGCAACTTTCTTGAGTGTTTCTGAACTTTTATAGAAACCCAATGGTGCCCTCTGCTGGGTTTTTTCAAAAGTGCAATTATAAACCTAGGTAGATTTAATACTTTACATATATTTTTGGTTTATTGTACATATTTGGAGCAGAACAGAGAGGCTACATGCCTTGGTAGAATGCTCTGTCTGCATTGGATGGAATGTAGCTCAGCATGGGGGCTCAAAATATCCATCTAGACTGGGACAGTGGTAGAAGTTCTGGGACATTTTTTAAAAGATATACCTTTGTTTTACTTGTAGTAAACTGGCCCATGAAGGCATATTGAAGGGTGAATGCTATTCCTGGGGCTCTGAAACTCACACATACTCTGAACAGCAGACATCCTTGTTCCAAGACAGTTGATCTTCTTCATCTGGGGAACTGCTCTATTAGGAAAACTGGAATGGTTTAGCACAGCTTAATACAGGAATGGCCTGGGAAATCACTATTTTGCTTTCTATGGGTGTGTCCCCATAGGCATTTAACCCAAATTTAATCCAGATTTGGTATCCAGCATCCCCATTACTTATGTAATTAATCAGAATTTGGCATCCAGGGATCCCCATTCAGTTTCTCATTCCTGGTTTTTATGAGTATCCTGCAGAAATTTGTAGAGAAAAAAGTACTGATGAAAACAGGTCTCAGTCCCCTTTTTGGAGCCGAGTCCACTCCCCCCCCCCAAATCGGGATGCTACCCCCCATGGGCTATTTGGGGTAGAGGTCTTCTGGCCAATGGCAGCCAGCAGTGGGTGGGATTTCACAGATGCAAAGCTTCCCCCTCCCTTGCCATGCTTGCAATGCTAGAGCCTTGATTGAAAAAGGCAAAAAGGGGAGAGAGCTGCTTGATGCAGTTTTGTCTTTAAAACCTTTTTGCCAGAAACATTTGTATCTTTTCTGGTTATGGTTATCAGAAAGATACATTTTATAAGCAAAAAGGCTTTGCAAAAAGCAGCTCACCTCCGATTGTGCTGTGCTTGCTCCTACGTTGATCTGCTTGAGTGCAGAGTTCCTGGCAATGTTGAAAGGAAGATGTGTGAAAGGAAAAAGTAACCAAGTTGAGAATTTTTTTTAAAAAGTGCCAGTTTTTAATTTAAGCTCTCCAGCTTCAGCTCAAGTGAGTGAGTGAAGGGGAAAGTTTTGCTGCTCTGATTGCAGGGGGGAATTGTGGGGGGGGGAATTTAAAAGTCCTGTTCTGAGTGGGGAGGGCTATATTTGAATTAATTGCCAGGCACTCTATTTGGATGAAAAATAGTCCCAAAAATAGTACAAACAGGACTAAATCAGAACTAAAAAAGCTAAGTGGGGACGCAGCCCAAGTTTGCTTTTGTCATAACTCATTGAGTATAATTAGAACTATTTTCACTTTAACGTTAATGTTATGTTAACAGTGTAAAGATTGGCCACCAGATGTCAGTACAAAATGTAAAGACAAACATGTCCTTGTGTTTACTGAAAATAAATCCAAGAACATACCATGAATTATTTTTTAAAAAAATCTTATATGAGGCCTTGGGGCCTGTGAGGCCCTCTGGAAGAGATGCCATGCTGAGTGGAGGGAACAGGAGGCGAAAGGGCAGGGGGTTGAAAGCAAGTGCTTGCCAAAGTGCCTGACAGCCTGCACTGGTGGAGTAGCCTTGCTTCTTCCTTTCCAAACAGAACTTTTCTTTCAGATACTGACTGTGAGGGCTCCAAGCAGTACATGCAAGCAGGCACTCATCTACTGAGCCATAGTCCCTTATTGGTCAAAATGCCAGCCTTTACCTATCCCATAAAAAGAACAAAATAATGTGGAGGAAGAATGGCCAGACCCACCAAAAAAGACAACTGGGGTGCCCTCCTATCATTGCCTAAGGCCTGGCACAGACATACTACATACATGCACATAGAAACACTTACACTATCAGATGAGATGTTGCGAGTGACTAGCACATTAATTGTTAGGCTGTGGAGATACTGTTCGAACATCTGCAACTCCTTTTTTACCACGTATGTGATGTAAGGATACATCCACAGTGCCGGCAACCTTAATGGATCAGGTTTTCTTCCAGGCCTCTCTAAGCTTCAGGAGTCTCAGAAAGGGGGTTGACTGATGAGACGGAGTCATATGCAAGTGCAGAAGGCCTGCATGGAAATGAGGTATATTTAGCTGTGACAAGGGCCCAGCTCAGGGTGTCAGAAGCAGCTTTTGAACTATTCCAAGCTTTTTGTGTGTGCATTGAAGTTTTTGTCACCTGGATGGCTATTTGACTCAAACAACTAGCAGAAAAGAAACACATGGGCAGAGAACAAAATGCTCTGTATTTTATGGAAACTACACTAATACCCAATGATAAGCAAATTTGTGGAAGGTACAAAATAAATTTTGAAATAGTCTTGAGCTGAAATGCAGACACATTTGTACATTACATGACAGTTGGAAGCTGCATCCATGCACAGTAAAAAAAAAAAGGCTTAAAAGAGGCTTAGAGGTGGCAGCACCCACTGACGTGTGCCTCAATTAAAAGGCAGAAAATGCACTTTTAAAGGGTGCCTCCAGACATGCCCCTTGCTCTGATGGAAATTCAAAGCTGCTCTGGTCCTCCACACTGGAGGATCAGAAGCTTCACATTTCCATTGGAGCTGATTCCCATCTGCCAGACAGGAAGGTCCATTGCCGGCAGTAGGAGCGTAGTAAGCACCAGTAACCATGCAGTAAAAAGATGCTGGTTTTTACTTTGCTGGGCTGCCAGGGGTAGGGATGCTGCATTGCTGCTGCGGGGCATGGAAGCAGTAAAGATGCTTTGCTGCTTCTGTTTCTGTCCTGAGACATTCTCGACTTTAATGTGGAGTAGAAATAGAATGGGAACACAAGAGTTTATAAACTACAATCTCTAAGCTGCTTTCAAGCCATTTTTCCACGTTTAGGTACTGGCTCTTGCTTGGGGAGACAGGCAGGATGCCTCTAAAGACCATTTGCAAGGATTCAAAAGGAGGTGAAGGTTTTGCCTTTGTCTTCTGTAGAATGCCCAGAAACAAACTGTAGACCACTCTCTGAGACAGGATGCAGAACTAGTTGAGCTGTGGCCTGATCCATCAGGGCTCCTTTTATGTTACGTTGAGAATGCTGCATCCCACAACCTGAATATCATTATGATTATCTCCCTACTGTAATCCAATTTATGGGATATATTGCCATCATGTGGCCATTTCATAAAGCTGCAGTATTTTTACTTGCAGAAGCTGATTCTATTTCAGTTAACCACTTTTCCTTCCTTCCTTCCTTCCTTCCTTCCACAACAATTACTAAATCTTACAAACTAATAGAAACATCATCAGTTACCTTTCTTGGGCTCTTGAACATTTGTAAAATCCAAGGAGCTTGCAGACATATTCTAAACACATGTCAAATAGTGGAGGTGAACCTACCATTTCACGGATCTCTTCTACTAATATAGAAGAAGCCCAAGGGTTAATTGTGTCAATTGAGATCATTTCATCTATTTTTTAATTACCCCCCTTTTTTTTTTTGCAATTTTTGCTTTGTGTATATTTTTATAATGGTTTTGGAAGTGTGTGTCTATCGTGTCTATTTGTCTGTCCAGCCCACAGCAGTTCTTGCAGCCTCCATTTTCGGCTACTGAACTTCATATTTTAGGTATCTTTGAAAATGGCAGAGGTGTTTCAGGGATGGGAAAACATTGTAGTTGTTCTAAACTCCTGTATTGTTTTCTGCTGATTTCTGATTCAAATATAAAATGTGCTATTTATTGCTTTAAACCTCTTGGGACCCACATGTTTGACGGAGGATTTCCCCTGACTAACTTGCCTGAGTGCAAGACCTTTTTGTGTCCCATTTTTCCAAAGAAAATCTCCCTAAACTGGAAAATGATTGCCTAGGAGATAATTTGCTTAATAGAAGCTCTTTTAAATTTACCCCTTAAACATACTTATTTTCACTCTATAGGCCTTCATTTCTTTGGACTGTCCTGAGTGGAAAGTTCACAAATAAAATGGATGAGAATTAAAAGGTACGAGCAACCAGAACTGAAGATGGATTGAAGAAGTTTTAAAGTTAAGGCGTGACCATGACTGTAGAGGCAAGGACTAGGGATGTGCAAGAATATTCAAAACATTTGAAATTTGATCGAATTTCTTCGAATTCAGACATTCAAATTAGAATGTCTAACCTACATGGCTTAGGACCAGTATATCTGAGAGACCGCCTCCTGCCTCATGAGTCCCTCCGACCGATTAGGACCCATAGACTGGGGCTCCTGAAAGTTCCAACATTGAAACAGTGCAGAAGAGCGGCCCTGAGGGGGAGAGCCTTCTCGGTGGCAGCCCCCACCTGGTGGAATGAGCTCCCGCACGCTATAAGAAATGCCCCCACCCTCCTGGAGTTTAGAAAGCTTGTTAAGACCTCCCTGTTTCGGGAATGGGTTTGAGAGTGGGTGTTTGATGTTACTGTTTTGCTTTTAACTGTTATTGTTTTAACCTGTCTGATATTTTGACCTGTTGTAAGCCGCTCCGAGTCTTCGGAGAGGAGCGGCATATAAATTGAACAAATAAATAAATAAATAAATAAATAATTGAATGTCTATACATTCATTTTTTTAACATTCAAATGAATTTGAATGTTTTGAATAATTCATATGAATAATTTGAACATTTGTATGTGTGCAGCTATGTACCCATTACATACATATCCATAGGCATCTTATTCGTATCCATACACATTTGTACGGTTATATACAGGACGAAAACAGGATGCACATGGGATAAAAACGGGTGCGTACAGACACATATGAATGTCGTTGACATTTGTATCATCAAATACGAGTCTAAGGCCGCATCCCCATTATAAGCTTAATCCAGTCTCCCTAAACCGAAATAATAGAACTGGATGCAAATGCGAATTTGCCTGATCCCATTACTTTCAACTCAGTCGCGTTGGATCCAGATTCTGAGGATCGTACGTAGCATACGTGACTCAAGGGGGGGGGACTCAAGTGGCTACTTTCTAAAAGCCGCTTTTCAGGGCTGCCCTGCCCTCTTCCTCCTGGTGTGAACGCGCCACCCATAAAGGACCCCTTCAGGGAGCCTAGCTGGGTGGCTGGGTGGCTGCCGCTTGCCTGGATGGAGGAAAAACAGCAGTGGGCAGCCAGTGATTCTTTCCCCTTCTCTCCCCATTGCCCAGGGCACACAGCAGCAGCGGCAACTCAAGGCCCCTTGCTTTAAACGTTCACACATCTCCCAGAACTTGCAGCTGTTTTCCTTTCCCTTTCTATAGGTCAGAACTCCAAAGAGCTAGAATTGTGCAAAATTGCAACATTGTTATCAGGTATGAAGTGTTTGGATTGCTACAGTGTAGCAGCTGCTGTAAAGGGTGGATTTTTACACTGAAATCACTATTTTTGGAAGCAAGCTATTGGGGGATGGAAACCCTAAACATGGATTCTCATCCCTTAAAACAGTACGGTCACCACAGTAAAAAATGTAACATGTATCAAGCGCATGAACCGGAGTAAGACCTGTTGAAATGAGTGTTAACATTTACAATCCTTTGGGGCGATTTAACACGCGGAAAGCGTGTTAAGCCAAACTGACGTGGGGTCTGCGAGGATTGAAACCGTATCAAAAGCAAATTAAGCTTGTAATGGGGATGTGGCCTAATATTCGTATGAATAGATACAAATGTATTCGAATCAGTTTGAATTTGAATACATTAGTTTTTTCTCTATTCATATGAATTTGAATATTTGAATATTCAATTCAAATCACATCAAATGTTGAAAATTGCACTTGTGCACACCCCTAGCAAGGACACTGATTTCAGCTGCAAATAATAATAATAATAATAATAATAATAATAATACTTTTACAGCCAGCAGCCAAAGCTATTATTTGCGATACCAGTTCTTTTCACACCATGTGCGCATGCTGGTGAATGCCTGGGATACATTGTGTGTTTCCACCTGTGACTCCAATGTATCCAGAACTTTCCCAGCACTTCCCCGAGTGCTGGAAAAGTGTGAGTGCTGCCCCACAGCTGCTCCACAGTGGGAGTATACTAGGAGTGCCTATGTGGCTCCTAGTATACTCCCCCACACAGTCTTCACAATACTTCCATGTGAAGGCTGCATGTGGGCTGGCTGTTGGGTGTGCAGATGAATGGTGTGGCACCTGATCACCACAGCAATGGCCTGGTGCTCATGGCCATGGCTGCAATAAGGCAGATGATCCTCCATGGGAGCACTTCTACTTTAGCAGCATGGAGGTAGGTGTGGGTGAAGATTGGGATGGGCCAGTGCTCACAATGTGAATGCTGGTCTGTGTCCCTGATCTTAACTTAAGTGCAAAAAGGCCCTTCTGGAGTTGTATCTTTTTAATCTGTCCTTCTGAACCAGCAAATCTTAACATTTTTCATTTTTGACAATGTTTTCATTTTTTAAGTCTGGGGCTTGTCTTCCTTTCTGTTCCAGTTTTTGTTTCATTAATAGGTAAGGATTACTTTGGTCTAGAGACAGAATCAGTCCAAAATCTAGCCTCTGTCGGGAAACAACATTTAGCTAGGATTTAAGGAGATGGTGGTGATGGGCTGGAAATAAGGGCTAAGAAAACCCCTTCACCTCCACACAGAAAGGGCAGGAGGGCTATTGAAAAATTAATGAGAATTAAAAGGGATTTGTGATGGGAAACAGATATTTTCAGAATGGTTCTGCCACCATCTATTTGCTCTCTTTCCCATTCGGATGTTGCTAAAGTATCTATAATGTCAATCCCTATTGTAGCTCAAGGAATTTTGGCTACATGTGCAAAATTTCTGGCATCTTATAAACTAAGGGGTATCTTTGTTTTCAGATGTGGCTAATCTTGTGCTGCAGGAGAAATATTACAATATGTACTGCCAATTCAATGTGAAATGAAAGCAATAAGCAGTAATCGGAACAAATAAATATCATAAAGCAATTCCTGACCCAAGTTCCAATTATCTCTATGCAGTTCAGACTTCTCTAAATACAATTAATTAATTTTTTCAAATGAATTACAGAAGCCAATTTCTCTCTCTCTTAATATAGTCTCCAAATCATTAAGGTTCACTAATGGGCCAAAGAGAAGGCATTGAAATTTGATTCTAGCCCAGGGGTGTTCATGCACTTAGCTTGAACAGAATGCGTTTCCAGGATGTAATCAGAATTGAATCAGTGGAATCAGTTCACTTCTGATTATCCGATTGGAAGCGCAATCCATTGAGAGATATTCCACTTTGCAGAAGAAAGGCAATTCAGATCTGGAAAACAATTATAGTTACATCAACAACAACAATATGCAGTGGGCTTGATTCATTAACTGTGTTGAGTTGTTTTATAGGATTCTCCAGCTATTGTTTTGTGTGTGTTTTGGGAGGGGGAATAAGTGATTTTTCCTTTTGCCTTGCAGCCTTCTTTGCCTTCTCAAAAGCTTGTCTAGAACTCTGGGGAATCTTCCACTACAAAGTTGGAAGTCATGCAGAGAGCTTCTGGGCAAAGGAAAAATTGCTGAAGATAATCTCTCTGTTTCTTCCAGTGGAAACTTCTGTTAGATTGGCAATCATTGTTGAAGGAAGTTTAGCTACAATGTAGCCTAAAATTAGAGTAAATGTTTACATTCTTCTGAATATTTACACGGATAAGACATAACATGATTACAGAAGAGCAGAAGGAACTTCTTAGATCCCTAGCCTGTGCCAAGCACTTCAGCACCTGCCCAGACAGACTTTGGGCCGTGTTTCTATTCTTAGGCTATGATCACACTTAGGGCCCATTCCCAAAGGCTAATTAAACCATTTAGAGTCCAACCTGAGATTTCTCTGTTCCCATTGTTTCTGCAGATTCAGTGCCTTTTGTGGATTAAACTTGTCAAAAGGGGACTAAATCGTAAGTGGATTAAATCAGCTCTCATTGCAAATTAGAGTTTCACCTGATTTATTTTTTTCAAGATGGGAATGAAATAAGACTTTTTGGGAAGTGAATGTACTATTTGGGGGCATACAAAGGGGGGGGCTCAAGTTTTCCATCCAATGAAAGACTTTCTGGTGGGCAGTTGCTTCTCCCTGCTGGCCTTGTGAACACAGGGTGAATGCTGCTCTCTGCTACTTATTTCACCCTCTCCCATCCCAGTAATCAACCCTTGCAGACCCATGAATAAAGACTTTAAATTCTGGTTCTGGCAAGAAAGGAAGTCAGCTTTTCCATTCTCCGCCACTCCATTCACTACGCTTTCAACAACACAGGGAAGGGGAGGGCTATCTTGGTTAGGGGGGCAAAGGGGTATTTCCAAGCAGCGACTGCCTCCCTCTGTCCCTTGCACCAACAAAGGAAGGGGAATTGAATGGAGGAAGGAGATGCAGGGGACAGAGGGAGGCAGCTGCTGCTCGGAAATACCCTGTTAACCCTCCTAGCCAGAAAGCCTCCCTCTCTGAGCTGACATAGAGTTACCAAGTGGAGGAGGAAGTTGAAGCTGCTTTCTGCCTTCCTCAAAAAAGAAAAGGAAAAAAAAAGCCTGCGTGTTCAAACTGACCTTAGTTGCCCCTGCTTAAAGTACAAACTGGGCACAGGTCCAAAGTATCCACCAAATACTGAGGGTGGAGTTTGTCTTCCCCACCTCTGTGGAGTAAAAATTTGCCAATGGGTGACTGCAGAGGGAAGGGAATCTGGTGAGAGGTGGAGAGAAAAAGGGAAGGTTTCTGAGTAAGGAAAAATAAGGAATGCATTTTGAGTCTGTATGGCTGTGTCCCCATGCTGGCCATCTGGCACACTTTGGGTGCTGTTTGGGCTCACATGGGCCGGGCACGGGACCAGGCACACATTTTGTGCATCCCCATGACACTCCCAGCAATGTGGGACAGGTATGGGTTGGGTGTGGATGGTGGTGTCCCCATGAGAACCATACTGAACCCTGGTACGAGGGAGCAGCACCACCTCCTCTCCACTCCCTCTCTCCTCATTGGAAGCCGGATTGACGTCAGCCGGATCCCCCCCCCCCCTTAGAGGCACTGGGGTGGGAGGCATGGAAACTAGTAAAAATAAAGCTTCATTCATAAAAATAACTTTAAATTTTTTAAAAAAACACCGAAAGCCACTATGAGGTTTAGGGGTAGTAGGCGCTTGAGCAGTTTTGCACACCTCCACTCCACTGGGAACCGCGAGAATGGCCGTAAACTGAAAATCAAGCCTTTATTTATGATCCCCTTGCAGATTGGGGAAATGGGGGCTGCAAATGGAACAAAAATCAAGCCATTATGCGGCCTGCCTTGGCATTCTTGAAACAGGATTGGAATTACCTCCTTGAAAATGGCAGAAAAGTTAAAAACCAAGCTGTTCTCCAGCCTACCTTTGCGATTGGCATTTTAAAATGTCAGCGGCTGTGATCTTCAATGGACAGGGCAGGGACAGCAAGCACACCCCACCTCCCAATGACGTGAGCTCAAATCTCCTCCCCGTTGGCCCGCTAGCATCCCCATGTGTGTTCCCGGCTCACTGAGCAATGCGTACCAGTCTCCCAAAGCGTGCCAAGACTTTTTTTTCAGGTATCAAATTTGGCACCCTTCTGGCATGGTTTTTGGGGGTAGGGGGGGTTGGTATGCTTTTTGCAGACCAAATCCAAAACCCATGGGGACAAAGCTTGCCAATCCCACACTCAGAACTGTACCAAAGTTGCATGGGGACAGGGCCTATTAAAATTAAAATGTGGGAATTTAGTCCATTTTATCAGTAATATGTGGAAACGGCCAAAATGTGTACTTGGTCCTCAGGGACTTTTAATTTGGATTAATCTCATTCTGTGGGAACAGGGCCTTAAGGTTCAATCCAGCTTCAGTCCACTAAGCTGTTTTCTTTTGTGTTACATAACTCAGAAAAGTTCACCTTCGGGATAATGTGGAAAGAAAATTATTGGCCACTTTGCTGATGTGTTGTCTCACTCTGAAGGTGGACTGAATCTGGATTAAACTTTAGGTGTGCCCACAGCCTTAGATATTGCCATTCTGGCAGGGCAATCTGAACAAAATTTAAGGCAACCTTACAAGTTTATCTCTAGCAGAAGAAGAACGTTGCCTTCCCTCTTTACTACTAATGATTCCTTTTTCTAGGTTGCTCTGCCACTGTGAGTGACTGTATCCCCATGATTCCTTCTCCTTTTTTAAAATACTAAGATAATTTGTATTTTTGCTTCCTGTTTCCCAATACAAAGCACTTCACAAAAATGTGTTTCCCTCTGACAAACTGATAGGAATATAATGTATTGTGGCAGTGCATGTCATAAAAAGTTGAACTAGACTTGAAGACATCAGATAACACCATAAAATAGAGAGGGCCTTTCTGCACTGGGCCTCATTCCAGATTATATCCCAGAATAGAGGCCTGCCATCCACATGTTGGTACAGATTATAACAGGCCTGGGGGAGGGGCTCGCATAGCCTGTGCTAACATGTGGACAGCAGACCCCTATTCCTAGATGTAATGCAGAATAAACCCCAATGCAGAAACGATCTGTCTTTGTGTGATTGCATTCCTTGGACCCAGGTGTCCTGTTGGGCAAAAGATTCAAGGTATATCATGGCTTGATGTGGAATCATTTTAGCCATGGCCACAAGGCAGAGATAAAAGCAAATGTTAAGTTTTCATCATCATCATCATCATTTGACAATGTAGTAAAAGCAGATTTGGCAATAAAACAATCAGGAAACGTCTAATGTCTTTCCTTAACAATCAGAGAATATGAAGAGTGGTATATCCATAGCAAAAAAATAAAAATAAAAATAAAGATGTAACTGTAGGTACTGTGTACAATGGGAATAATGGTGGCCGATCACTTTATACATTCTGGACAAGTGAGCAAACCTAGCCTGAGCATATTGTTTATTCATGTTCTATTTACTAAGCGCCTTTAGTGCTCCCAAATGCTTTGTTTATGTAAGTCATGCAAAAAATGTTTGGTTCTTCACTGACAAGTGAAAGCATTTTTAAAAAGATGAATAATAAATAGCAGGCACTTTATTTTCTCATTAGTTTCTCTTCAGTTCATGTGAATGCAGAATTTCATTAGAGTTCTTAGAGACGTTAATGTGAGACCTATTCTCATAAAGGCAATTTAGAAGAGAAGCATGCATTTGCATGCGTTGCTGTGGTAGTTTGGATGCACATCCTTTAGAAATACAGAACACATGAATGACAGTTTTTAAATCCACTTTAAAAATTCTACCTTTGCATACCCCCCCCCCAATTCTTAATTCTAGCTTTATAATAGCAAAGTGGGAACGGTTAAGTAACCATAGATTAATGGTAAAGTATGACTTGCTTACCAAAGTTCTAGTTTCAAGCTACAGCATCTTGTAGGTAATGGCAAACTACTTCTGTATTCCTGCCATGAAAACTGCAGGAGTTGCAATTCATGTTATGGCCAACTTTATTTTTACCTATCTGCAAAACAGAAATCTAATTCTGAGCAAAAATGACCACTGAGGTGGAAGGGAGGGCAAAAGACGGAAGACGGAACATCGATAGACATTCTAACTTTGATCTTTACAAACAGAGTCATGGTCCTTAACAAACAAAGACACGAGTTGCTTTGATCAATGAAGATAAAGGGCAGAGCATCAATTGTTGTGGCTGCACCCTGCTGCCTGCATTTCACTAGCTGTCACTGATACAGAAACATGTTGTCAAAATTGCTTTTAAAAAAGAACAGGGGGAAAACTGTTTCAAAGAAAGGAAATGTGCCAGTCAGAGGTGGCTTGAAATGTTTTTAAAACTCTGGTCATTATGAAGTTATGTTACGCTATTCTGAAACTCAAGAAATTTATGAAATGTTAATATCTGGTATGTGGTGTGTTTCTTCAATTTTCTCGAGGGTTGATTTTTATGATAAACTAAAGGAAGACCAAATGGATAGATGCAAACTAGGGAACCCGCTGAGGTATAATAATTTCTAGGAGGATTTTGTCTTTGCTGGGTAAATGTCATTATAGAAAAAGGCACTATATGCACTTTTGAAAGAGCAAACAGAGACAGATTAGATGATCCTTGTCTTGATAATATCCATTGGAATATCAGCTGATAGCCTTCTGATCTCCATTGGACATCTGACGCAACAGGAAGAAAATGTCAGTAAAGCTAAGAATAGAAAGAGTGTATTTCGACCAACACTCAGTCAGTTAATGTACAACCAGACAAAGAATGGCCTCATCTTCACGGCATAGTTATCTCGAATTCAAAACGTTTTGAGTTCGCGCAGTTCAGATGGCACTTCGGCTTAACACGGTATTTCTGTGTTAAAGGACGTTATCCCGATTTGAAATAAATCCTGATCTCAACAGGTCTCACTCCGGATCGTGCGTCGATACGTGTTTCCTTTTTAACTGTGTGGACAGTATCGTTCCGGGATGAGATTCCGTGTTAAGGCTGTCCCGCCCCCCCCAATCGCACTGTAACCAATGGCTGAACGTATTAGAAGCACGTCATGTTTAGGGTTTCCTTCATTGAAAAAATCCACCCTCAAACACCCACTATAAACCTCCAGTCCTTAAAGCTGAAACACTGTATCAATGTAATCACTTCACACCTTAAAAACAATGTTGCAGTTTTGCGCAATTTCAGGTCTTTGAAGGTTTTGAACAGTCGCTTTCAGCCCCCTTAAGGGTGAGAAGGCTTGTCAGCCACTTTGAATCCCCTGAAGGGTGAGAACAGAATGTCAACCGCTTTGAGCCCCCTCTAGGCTACTTTGCCTCTGCCTGTGGTCACACCTAAGGTTTAATCCAGTTTCAGTTCACTTTCAGAGTGAGAGAATACACCAGCAAACTGACAAGCTGGTTTTCTTTCAGGGTTAATAACTCAGAAAATCCACCTTTAGACTAGATAATGTGGAAAGAAAACTACTGGTCACTTTGCTGATGTGTTCTCTCACTCTGAAGGTGGAGTGAAGCTAGATTAAACCTTAGGTGTGACCACAAGCCAAGGTTTTAATCCGGCTTCGGTCCCTGTGAGGTGGGGGGGCGGAGTTCCCTCCCGGCCACGGGGGGAAGAGCAAGCGAGGAGCCCCCTTCGCCCTCTTGTCCACCCCTTGGCTCTCCTCCTCTGCGGGGCAAGGTGGCGGCAAAGCGGGGGAAAAGCAGCGGCGGAGCCCCAGGGAGAAGCCGCTAGCGCCGCAGCGCCGCAGCGCCGCAGCGCCGCAGTGCCGCAGCGCCTGGATGGATAGATGGATGGATGGATGGATGGATGGATGGATGGATGGATGGCGCAGCGGGCGCCGGAGCCGCCGGGGGGGGAGGCAGGGGTGGCCCGGGCTGCGAGCGCACTCTGGCAGGCCAGGCAAAAGGCGCCGAGAACACGGCAGCGGCGGCAGAGTGGCTCTGCCACTGGGCAACGAGGAGCCCCAGGGCGAAGCCGCCCGCGCCGCAGCGCCTGGATGGATGGATGGATGGATGGATGGATGGATGGATGGATGGATGGATGGATGATGGATGGATGGACGGACGGACAGATGGATGGATGGATGGATGGCGCGGCGGGCGCCGGAGCCACCGGGGGGGGAGGCAGGGGTGGCCTGGGCTGCGAGCGCGCTCTGGCAGGCCGGGCAAAAGGCGCCGAGAACGCGGCAGCGGTGGCGGAGTGGCTCTGCCACTGGGCAGGGAATCCCCGGCGAGCATGACACAAAGAGAAGGGAGGGTGGGATCCTGGCAGGGAAAACCAATCACAGGAGAGAGTGTGGGCAATGGGCGGGAGGACAATGCTGCCATGTGGACTCCGAGTATTGATCCCGCATTAAGGCTGCCATCGGAACCGGATCAACTTGCAAGTCGTGTGGACAGCTTTGTTCCGTTTCTTTTATTTCGAATTCTTTAAACTGAAATAACACATGCCATGAAGACGCGCCCAATATGGCAAGATCTGCATGTTGTGATTGTACCAAAACCAAGCCTCAAGGGGGCAGAGTTTGCTTAACTTTGATGCTATTCAGCGTAATTAATGTACTGGGAAAGTGCAGGTCCATACAACCATCCACTACCCACATAGGCAGCCACAATCCTGTTGTAAATGTTGTAAAAAGCAAGCAGGAGAAAGTGCCAGAAGACTGTCCTTGCGGTTGTTTGACCACCACTATGCTGCTACCACTTGTGAAGACCTATCTGGTCTGTTGTCTGAGGCCATTTCTGTACGTAGTATAAATCAGAGCATCCCACACTAATCCCAGGCTACTGAATCCATTCCACTTCCAAATAGATCCTTTCCTGGACTGGAACAAGGTTGTCAGCATTGCTACAACTGTTGTGTCACGTCCCCCATGCTGACTCTGAAGCTCACACCAGTTTCATCCCTGGCTCCAAAGACTCTGGTGGGAGCCATTTTGGTATTACATCAAGGTGTGCTGCTGAATAGTGTCCACTGCAAGCCACAGAGCTGTGCGCCATCCACATACCTACTAGTTCAGTTTACCACCATCTGTTACAATGGTGGACTTCTTTAAAGAAGTCCACAGAGTACTAAACTAGGAACTAGGTGGCTATTTTGGACCACCTCATCTGCTTTGTTTCAGTCTATATTTCAACCAATGTAACTAGACTATAATAGGAAGGATTGCGACCTCCTTTAGATGGCACCAGCAGGGCAGAGGGGAGGCCCTTAGTCCCCTTCCTAAACTGGATTACAGATAAGTGTAGGAACAGTCTGAAGCATTGCAGTCCTCTTTTCTTTGGACATGGAAAATGTTCCACCTCTGAGGTCATTTACTTTGTTTGAAGAAATGGTCCCAGCAGGCAACATTGTAGCCAAGGAATAAATGCAATGGTTTGCAGGTAAAGATGGTAGTAGGTATGGAAACAGCACTCTGCTACTTCAAAGAGTGCTACCTTCATAGCATTCTTCTTTCCTTCAGTTTCTAGTAGTGATCCAGTTAGATCACTGCTGGGTCCCCTCTGTGCAGATCCTACCTATCATGCAAAGGAGATTTAAATGTTCCTTGGGTCAAACCCGCCAGAAATTGAGATGAACTCTTTTTTTATTCAAACCTTCTTAAGACCATAGGATTATAAGAGGAATCTCCCCCATTCAGTCAGTTCAACATTCTGCCTCCTACAATGAGCAACTAGATGCCTCCATGAAGGATACAAACAGGCAAATTTCACAATTCTGGAATATCAAGAGTTGGACAACAAGCATTATAATTCAGGAACTTCTGGAGAGCCACAGTTGAGCATCCTCCTCTCAAGGTTCAACATAGCCATTATGACAAAGTGATGGAGTTCCATTAGTAATCTAATAATAAAAACCCCAGCTAAGCCAGCAGACATCACCTCATCCTTCAGGAGCAAACTGATTCACAATTTATGCACTGAGTGATGAAGGGCTTCCTTGTGATTGTCCTAAATACTTGACAATCAGTTTTGTTGGATGAACTAAATGCTCAGGAGAAAAGGAATCATCATGGTGTTCTTTCTTTCAAATCCACCCCCTGCTTAGTTGTCTTAAAAGGAACAAGAAAAACTTTAGAATTTTGAGTGATGGCTGGCTTTCTTTCTATCAAAGAAACATGGGATTTGACTTATGCATGAGCACAGATTACATTGTAAGAGTATTGGATGGTAAAATGTGAGATATTTCACAATTTTTTTCTAGACAGCAGCTAACCATCATCTCTTGCTGTATGCCACAAATAGCTTTTCCTGGTATTTAGATTCACCAAACATGTAGATAATGCTGCATATTAGCAATATCCAGCCATTTAGAAAACAATTTATTTAATTTAAGGTCTCAGAAAGGACTTAAATCCTCTTTAAGGTCCCCTTAACTGCAATTGCACAATATACATGGGATGTACACTATTAGCTTTAACTATTAGCTCACATCACTCACAGCAATTACATTGTTAGCACTGGGTTTATTGTGGCATTCATTTGATTATAAATGCAAGAATTTATTGTGGTAAAATATTAATTTGCTTGTAATAGTACGTTTAGGAAAAACATAATTATACTAGAACTTTATAGTGAGCTTATGTACCAATGTGGCCTTGCTGTGAAGGAAAAAAAAGTGATGTTCAGCTGCAATCAGACACTAGTGTATACTTGCTCAATGGTCAAAACAAAACAAAAACAACACCAGATGAATAAAGCAAGAATTAATACATGTAATACCTGAGGTTGTCCCACCACCCTCAGCTGCAAAAGGAGTGGGCACCTGAGAGAGAGCCTTCTCAGTGATGGCACCTAGGCTATGGAATAGTCTCCCTCTTGATGTGTGTCTATCACCTTTACTGTACATCTTTAGGAAGTCAGTGAAGATGCACCTCTTTGCCCTGGCCTTTGGTTAAATGGGGATACACTTTCCCTTCTCACTTGTAGATGCTATTTTTTAATACATGCTGCTGTTGTTTTAATGATGTTTCATTTTAGATGTTGTTACCTCCCTGGAGACCTTTGGGTATAGGGCAGGATAAAAATGTAAATAAATAAACAATAAAGTCATGTCTCCATGGGCCATTCAATATGCCTTGGAGGGCCATCAAAGTCCTCCTGTTCCCAGAGCTCTCTACACTAAAGGGCCATGGGGGTACTTGGAAGAACTTCAACAACACTCCATGGTTCAATTAATTCACTTCATGAGAAACAATTATGAGGTCACTTCTTGCAAAATGCACTACTAGGGATGTGCACAAATGTGTTCTTTTGCATTAGATTTGTATTGAATAGGATTATATTCAATACAAATGCATTCATATGAATTCAAACGAATATCCGATATGAACGCATATGTATCTGATACATATCAGATACATATCCAATACGTATCCCATAACATTTCCACTCTGAAAGCATCAAATCCACCCTGAATCCACTTTGAATCCAGTCTCAATCCACGTCAAATGCACTTGGGATCCATTGCAGATGTGACTGGCCCACCTCCCCATTTCAAAAATGTTCCAAAGCATTTGTATGAATACGAACGTCAATGTATGAATGTTGTAACATTTGATTCGTATATGAATGTGCAAATTCATCCAAATTTGAATGAATAGCTAATATTTTGAATATTCGTGCACATCCCTATGTACCACATTTGCATGTGGGGCTCTGTGCCTGTGTACAGAGGGCAATGAGAACCTCCATGTGCAAACAATGTGAGTGGAGCAATGTGGTTTTGCTGAGGCCACCTGAGCTATGAGGGCAACCCTCTCCTGTGGACAACCCTCCCCATGGCTTCCTTTGCTCGGGAAACAGAGACGACCCCCAAGAGAACAAAGCAATGCCACAGAAGTATACTTGAAATTCACATCTCCTTTCTTTATCTGAAGTAGACTATCTGTTTAATGAGAAATACTTGTCAAGTCAGATGTACTGAGCAATAGTCATGGGCTTGTGTCCAAACATGTTACTCTCCTGATTGGTGGCTTAATTCACTGATGGGACATGGGATAAATCCATTTCTGCCAATACCTGATTTGTTACAAGGTTTGGAGAACTTGTTGTAGATGTAGAAGTTTCAGTGGAATGGGCAGGGAAATACTGGAAATGGTTTTCTTCCCCGGTATACTGTGAAAAAAAATCTGTTATCCCTTCAAAGTAGAGCTAGTCAATTACAGTTCCTAGTGATTATAAATATATATATCTATGCAGCTTTCTTGGGAACCATACAGAAGTGGTTTTCCATTTTTTTTAAATTGTTTACTGTGGATCAAACCTATGTTGCATGCATGCAAAGCCACAGTGCTATGACTCTTCTTCCTACCACTTCTGCCTAATCAAACATTTTGAATGGACATATGAGACAGGATGTGGGATAGATGATACTTCTAATTACAACACAGAGTTGTAAATATATAATTAAATATATAATCATAATATTGATCTAGGTCCGTGATGGCCAACCTATGACACGTGTGTCACAGGTGATACGCCAAGCCCTTTTGGGTGACACACATGTTCACCCTGGCACCTGGGCATGTAGTGCTTGCTTGTTCTTGAAGTGTACGAAATACCAATTTTCAACTGAAGATTTAGCAAACGAAATTCAGCAACAAAAATCACTAATGTAAAGAATTATTTGTTTTTTGCTTTTAATAAAATACATATATAAAAAATATATTTTTTTTACTAGAGCTATAAATATCACAAAATTATGGATATTTCTAGATGTGACACAGCACCTGAGTTAAGCTTGGTTTTCTTGTGAATTTTGACACACTAAGATCAAAAGGTTCACCATCCCTGATCTAGGTAGATGCTCTATTCATAAAGAAGCAAGCTTCCAGGAGATGTTGCTGGTTGCAGACGCCATTCACATGACCACTAACTGAAAACCATGCTGGGGAGCTCACCAATGGAGACCACTTTACTGTTGCCTTTTGAATATTGATGTTGGGGTGACCAACATGGCACACAAAGCCCAGAGCTATTTTACTGAGCTCCAGAAACAGCCTGCTTCTGAGGTGATTTTTGGGTGCACTGATAATATCCACCCCCACCTGCTACTTCAGAGCCCAGAGGACTTTTGTTCCTTGGTCACTAAAGGTAGTCAGGACAAACAGCCACCCTGCAGATGCCTGCCAATATGCTCCTTCAAACATCTCCCATCCCTGGCCTGGATCACTTGATTTGGACCAGAGAATGAACCCTGCACTGTAGGTCAAGAGGAAACATCCTGAAAGTCCTTGAGGCTGAGCTAATGTAGCAGCCCTGCTGAAACTACAGTATGTAACAATACAGGAAGCTACCCTTTTCTTTTCCTATTAATTCAGAAATGCTGAGCCAGAGAGATGTTTATTTAAGTTCAAGGAAAGGTCTGAGAACAAGTGACACTGACCACACAGGGCTGGTAGACTGGCCTAGGGGACATATTGGAATGTGCCATCCACATTATATAACAGTAAACCAGGAAGTCAAGAGTCTCAACAGGCCACTTAACCTGCACCAGAGAAGGTTCTGGAGTGCAGTACAGTGCAAAACTGGTGTCCTAGCCAGCTCCAAAGGTGGACTGCTTCTACGTGGTCCACACAGTATTCCAGCTGGCATACTGGGCTATGGGTCATGTGTGGACAGCACACATGCTGTAGAATGTTAAAACCATGGGGTGTACATTTGTTGTGTATCTCTGTGTCCTTTTAGTTCCTGAAACCCATTTCTCTCCCTTGAACTGTTATACTGTTTCCAAAGATCTGATGCTTGTTTGACTTTTGGAAGCCCCAGAAGCTAAAATAACAAGGAGGAAAATGGGGATATGCATTAGTTGTGAACTGCCCATTAGTAACTGCTCTGGTCAATCCACAAGACAGGAACAATGCAATGTTTGCTTGTCCACTGAAATCTATGGGAAAAACTGAAAAAAACACAGTGATACTACTCTTCTTTCATTCACTCAGCTAGACATCTTATAAAGCTTGACATTCATGAAAACACATACCACTGCCAATCATTTAGCCCTGCTTCTCTGTGCCCCCAGGGATGCCAAACTGTAAAATATTTCAAAGATTTTCCCCAGGGTTGCAAACCACATCAAGAAAACCTGCTAGTATGGCAGTTATAGAATGCCCTGTAAATTGAAGTGTGATATTCCCCCATGGATTATCCCTCAGAAGCTGAACATCTCTCCTAAACATTTCCTCCAGGCTAACAGGTGTCCTGGAGAAGGCTGTTCAAGTGCTAGCATGCCTTATGGGAGATTACTTAATTTTCTCAGCTTGAGCGTGGGGAAACTGCACAATAAAGGCAGAACAGGGCAATTCTTTCCAAGCTTTCAAGCAAGGCTTGGAACATCCTGTTTTCTTGGATACTGCACCATGCCAAATCAGGACAAAACAAGATGTTGCAAAAGTGACAAAGGCTGCCCCCGTATATGGGTTATCTATTAATTAACAATATGATGCTTCTCTGATATTCATACTGGGGTGAGACATGTTCCAAGCGACAGGAAATTTTACAGATGGCAGCTAGTGTGGGGGGAATACCAATTCTTTAAGAAGGGCCCCCATTATCCTGCAGTGGAGGAAATAGTTGCTGTCAGACCTGCTTCAGCACAACATTGGATCAGACATCTGGGAAATTGCTACTCTAGCACCCCTTTATTCAATTATTAATTTTCACACACAATAAATTTCTGATCTGCTGCTATATCAAAGCTGAGGGCACCAGACACTGCACAGCTGACATTGTGCTGATACTTCCCAGAAAGTGCAGTTCTTCCTCTGCTTTCTGGAAGATTGAATGTGTTGGCAGCACTTCAGTTTGGCTTTGGGGATATCTGTAGGCCCTTCTTTAAAACCCCAGGTGTTAAAGTTCCAAAACTCCCTCTTTTTATATGTATATTTTGTAAACATTAATCCCTGATGTATGTATCTTTGATAACGATTCCCTGGATGTAACCTTTACTGATATATACATATACGCTGTCCTATAAACATATTGTTGTCTTAGACAACTGCATTACCCAATTTGAAGACATATGCATTTCTAAGAATAGCATGCATTTGAGTTTGCAGGTTGGCTCGGAATGAGTTATTTTCATAAATTTGCAATTTTGGGGATTTCTTACTCATCCATCTCTATACAATTTTAAAGCAGAAAAGGTGCAGAAAATTGCAACCAGAATGATTAAGGGGCTGGAACTCCTCCCTTACAAAAACAGGCTGCAATGTGTAGGCCTCTTCAGTCTGGAGAGATGGCATTTAAGAGGGGAAGTATATAAAATTATGCACAGTATAGAAAAGGTGGATAGAGAAAATTTCTTTTCTCTTTCACACAACACTAGAACCAGGAGGCACTCTATGAAGCTGATAGGTAGGAGAGTCGGATCCGACAAGGGGAAGAGGCCATTTTGAGGCTTCTGGTTCACATTACACCTCATCTTATGCAGCCTGAGTGTTCAAATGAGTGTGAGATCTCTAGTCTGCTTCAGAGGTCCGGAAGAGGTCCACATGGTCCACCAGAGGTAAGTGCAGAAAGACTTATGGGAAGCTGCAACTTTGCATGATTGCATAGGGCCATCATGGCAGTACAGGGATGATACCCATGCGCCCTTCTTGCACCAGTGCAAAATGCGTACACTACTGTGTCCTCGAAGCACCAATTTCACTGTAAGCACTCAGTAGATCTTATAATGGCAAAGTGATAGTAAGAATATTTATACACTTTCTATTGCTCTCCCTCCCTCTCCACTGTCCAGACCTACCCTAGGTTGGTGGTCAGTTACATGAACACAAGCTACATCCTGTCTTCATTTAAAGAGATCTGGGTAGAAACATCAAAGCCTTTGATATTTTTACTGCTGGAACAGTTGCAGGCTCACAGACAGCACACTGCTGCAGCTCTTAGCATGGTGATCAAAGATGGCTGAAGGAACACTATTTGATTGCTGCATTCTGACACATGAGGATGTGTAAATTTCAAAGGAAAGCAAAAGTATTTGAGACAAAGGCTGTGATTGGACCCAGTAAGAAAAACATCTCCCCCCACGCCCCGGTCCTAAACATTCTGTGTCAGAAAAGGTGGATTAGAGAAGGGTTGGGAACACAAGGAACACACACATTGTTAGGTGCCTCTGAGGTGTAGTTTTTGTTTTTTCCTCATTACAGCCAGAGCAGCTTTCCCATAGTCCCAGTTTTGCAGGCTACAAATTGCTCTTAAGATCTAGCCCGTTAACTTGATAAGGGAAAAGTACTGGAACAGCTCTGGGGAATGTGCTTCGATGAGCTGCTTTACTAATATATTATTTGAATGCCATTTGATAGTAGTATTTGCGAGTACAACACAGCAGTCAGCAAGGATGGCATCTCTTTAGGCATTGCCATCTCAACGATCCAGTTGCTTAACTCTCCCAAATAATAGCAGTATCCTATACAATCCTATATGCTTAAAAATTAAAAATGAAACACAAATACAGCTCTTATTATTGCCAGGGCCACTGTTTAACATTCCATCTTCATGTACTGTCGGCATTGTTAAATTGCTTGCAACTGCAGAGCAGTCAAGCAGTACACAAATTAAGCCACAAAGTAATCGGATTTCAATCACTGGATATGCACAGTTCAATTAAGTTATTTATTGAAATGTTTGTCTTAGCTGCTGAATTCTTTGCATATTTATTGCCATTCTAAATAAACCTTTCCTTTCTTCCGTTAAAGTATCCTGATGCGAAAATAAAATGTAACATTTGTTTCATAATTCAGGTTATGTTTTCCCCCCCAGGTATTTAAAAAGGAACAAAAAGTCAATTACCTTGAAGTTTGCCAAGGATGTGATTAAGCACACATAATCAAAAAAGAATAAATTGCACTATTTTTCCTCAAGGAAGCTATATTAAAAAGTGTATTTTGGGCAATTGTTCATTCTGCCGCTCCTTTCTA
Organism: Aspidoscelis tigris stejnegeri; assembly: GCA_023333525.1. Classification (NCBI taxonomy): domain Eukaryota; kingdom Metazoa; phylum Chordata; class Lepidosauria; order Squamata; family Teiidae; genus Aspidoscelis; species Aspidoscelis tigris. The sequence continues at coordinate 51,118,771 of JALMGA010000004.1, forward strand.
AATGCACTCCCTCATGTGTTAAAATAAAAGGTGCCGTTGAGTACCAACCAATTCAATCTGCTGCAGGAGCCCAAATACTCAGCAATATTGCTTTGCAAGCCTGGAATCCTATTACTAGATTATATTGTCTAAATTTCATTGAAAATACAGAAAGATTACTTTGGGGCAAAGAAACGACACAGGCTTTTGTCCATACACAGAATTTGCTACTTTGCTAAATGGTACTTGGGGCTACGAACACAATGATAAATGAGTTGCAACAAACATGTGGCATTTAGACCATTACTGAATCAAGCGTATTACCTAAAATTCTTGTTAAATCTACCAGCTGCCCTGGCACTCCATTACAATAAATATTTAAAACAGCAACATCCTGAGCACTGAACTTAGCACAATTGCCAGAATCATATGCAATGACGATTTGGGTCATATCCAGCAAAAGCACGCATGCACCAGTGGCTTTAATTTATCTTATTCCTGGTTCAGATTCTAAGGTACGTTCTGACTGGCCAAAGTTCACGTGATTTATAGCTGCAAATATAGCTGACTGACCAAAATTCACATGCTTTATAGCTGCCTTGACCCATCTAATTCCTATGTTCAACACTCTCAGCCTAGTGCTGTGTTTTCAGGTTTCACAGTAGCTTTCAAATGCAACTTTATTTGGGTCTGAAGTGCATTAACCATAGTCAGATCTTACTGCAAAGTTTTCATCTTCCTGACACATGTGTCTCAAAGTGAGATTTGGGAAGATAAATGTTAAGCTTTCTAATGGATCCTCACTCCTCTCACATTGCCTTTCACTGTTTATCTGTAGTCAATTCCATGAAGGATAATACCATTTAGGGAAAGACCAAGGTAAAGAGTAAATACAATTCAGATATATTTCATGGTTTCTCCTTCCCCCTTCACATTCAGCTTCCTTAATATCTCCTTCCTACTCTGCAATGGCATGTGCAATCCTCAAAAGAGCTATGGAAATCCAATTAATATCCAGAGGCGTTTTCTCACTACCCTTCCCATCCACTGGGGAAAGGAGCGTGCTGACCCAATGTTGATTAGCACTTGCACTTGAGTGCTAATAAGCTTTACCTTCTCCCTCCCCCTGGGATTGGATACTCACCTTATTCAATCCCAGGGCCTGGCCCTCCTCTGGGCACCACCATTTTGGCAGTGGTGCCTCCGTGACCGTGTGTGTGTCAGTGCTGTGGCCTTGACGTTGTCTGAGGTGCCAGTGCGCTTGTGCGGAACCTCAAACAACCCCTGAGCACTGGCAAGACTGAATGGTCATGCCACTGGATGCTTCAGGTAAGCTTCTGGTCAAAGCTGGTAAAGGTACAGAGCACAAAATCATGCTCCACACCTAATCAACGATTAGTGCACTTCTGGGGAGGGAGGGCACCCTTGGAGGCTGTAATCCCCATTGCCCACGCTACTGGTTTAGTTGATAATGTGCTGGTTTTACATTTTAATATGGGTGGTTTTGTTTTGATATGCTGGATTTTGAAAGCTGTTACCCGCCCTGAGACCTTCAGGTATAGGGAAGGATATAAATAAATAAATAAATAAATAAATAAATAAATAAATAAATAAATAAATGACGTGAATTAGGGGTGTGCACGAATGCAATTTTCGGATTCAATTCAATTTGATTCAAATTGCATATTCGAATGTTTGAATTCAAACAAATAGAGAAAAAAAAACCATTTGAATACATTCGTATCTATTCATATGAATATCCAGTTTGTATTTGAGGATATGAATGTCGGCATTTGTATGTGCCCACACGCATCTGTACACATTCATATGCATCCCATTTTCATCCCATACTTGTCCATACAAATGTGTACGGATACAAATAAGATATGTATGGATATGTATGTAATGCATACATATCCGTTCACATACAAATAATTCAAAACATTTGAATTCTTTTGAATGTTAAAAATATGAACGTATAGTATAGACATTTGATTCCAATTCAAATGTCTGAATTCAAATGAATTTGAACAAATTTCAAATGTTTCGTATATTCTTGTGCCTCCCTAACATGTGTATGCTTTTCCCCAGAGGTGCAATAATTATGCAGTAGAAGCTGTAGTGCAAAAAGGTCTCAGTTTGGTAGCAGGAGGGCAAGTAGCATCGACTCCTGTGCCTCTCGCTCTTGTGGTGGATTCTCATGGTCCATTGAGGCAACCTTTTGATCCAACAAGTAAAACAATACACTTTCAAGTCTTGTATTTTTAAATATTTAACACTGTCATGTCTCTGTAACAAGTTTGTTTATGCTAATTAGAGTTTTGAGTTGTAAGCCTTGTTTGTTAGAAGTTTTAGAAGAGAAGGTTAGCCTGTCTCTTTAAGAAGTGGGTTTGTGGATAAGGAGGGTGAAGCATTAGAGTTTACACAGAAGAGTTAGGCCCAGTTTTCAGTCTGCAGTCAGAGTGGAAGGAAGCACTATTCTTAGAAAGGCAGAGACTCCTCATAGGCCAGACAGGGCCTCAGCAAGAGAAAGGCAGAAATTTTTCCTCACAGGCCAGCCAGTGCCACAGCCAAGAAAGGGAGAAACTTACAGGCCAGTCAGTGCCTTAACAAAATAACTGGAGAAGCCATAAAGAACTGAGGCCTAAAGAACTAAGAAGCTGCAAGGAAACGATAAGTTGTTCTTCACTAAGAAAATTGTTATATTTGTTATACTGTTCTAAGAAATGATATAATTCATTTGTATCAAGGAAGACTTGTGATTCTTCAAAGTGTGAGGAGTTTCTCTTGTTCAAGACCTCTGTCCAAGGTCATAGTACAGACTGAACTCAGAAGTTTATGTTTACTTGGGGCAGAACAAACACATTGTCTTACCTGTAGCTTTTACTTTGTCCTTTTTAAAAATACAGTTCTTCTTGGCCAAATTTAGCTAATGTAAAACTCATGAGAGTGTATTAGGACCTTGCCAGTTTTTATTTTCCTTCACTCCCCCAAATGCAAACCTTCTTATATCCATGTCTATGTGCACTTTCAGTTATGAAAATGTAAGAAATGGCTGCAAAATTAGGCTCATAAATGGTGATTTATGATAAATGGATGTCCTTTATGCACCTTCTACATTTTGTGTATGTATCCTATATTGTACCATGAGCATTCTGGAATTCCTTTATTATTGATGAAGGACAGTTATTTTTTGTCATAATTGTTGAACTGGGAACTTTTCGTGCCTTTCTGACCATCATTTCATTTGTTCCTCATTGTGTTTAAACAACAAGATGATTTATAGCTTGTAAACTATCCTTGATCTGAAGGAGCAGGTCTGTAACAATACTGAAAAGGCCATGCACTTGTGATTGTAGGACAGGTTTTTGAAGTTAAATGTGGTCTCCTTTTTTCTCTTTTTTCCCTGTGAATTTTTTATAATTCTGTCATTCCTGGTGAAAGCTGGGTACAGAGAAGTAATTACTATTTAATATGAAGATGTTCATTTCTGTGGGCTTTTCTTACGTACACTTTGTCAGTGCAGTAATTAAAAGTGCATTAAGACAGCAAACGTCTGGTGGCATTTCATGCACCAGGATGCTGAAGGCTGTATCTACATTGTCTCAATCAAGTACATTACCCCATGTGAGGATTAAACTGGGGCTTCTGGGCTGAAAGATACTGGGTCACTGAGTGCATATTACTAAAGGATAAGATAGTAGAAGCAGGTGACTTGCATACAGCTATAAGGTGGTAGGGTAGCAAATTGGCAGAATCTGTTTGGCACCATTGTGGGCTGGGAGAGTGCTCCTAAGGTCAAGGTCTTACATGTCCCTGCATCCTTGTAATGGCATGTGAGTGCTCAAAGAATGTGGAGTTGGCACAAATCTGCACACTTTGTCAGAGTGTGGTGGTAGCAGAGCAGTAGGAATAACCTGGCAGTGTTGCATCATGCCACCACTGTGATGTGCAGACTTGTGTTTTTTGGAGGCTGTCCCTGTTTTCAGGAACATAGAATATGGCCAACTTCCCCAGCCATTTCTTGTGTCCCTGACAACTTTCCTGTCTGGAGACACTGAACCTGGGACACAAAAGTTTGGCTAGGATGATACCACACATGGGAACAACATGCTGATTCTTTACAAAGAGTTATCTGTTAGTTACACTTTTCTAAGCTCTCTCTGTGGCAGCCTCCATCTTCATGCAGATCCTGACACTGATTGGTGTGGAATTTTCTCTTCCTTTTAAACCAGTTGTATGGAAATTGGTTTGTAGAGAATGGTCCTCCCACACTGCCCGCCATTTGAAAAACACTGGCCGTCCTTGGGTGGAATTGCTATTAGTTTCACAGGTCCTGAGGCTGTGGTTACACCTTCACTTTAATCCTTCTTCAGCCCATCTTCAGACCCCAATGCTCACACCTTTTTAGTCCAATCCATTTTATTTGTGGACTTCCCTTCCTTCAGTCATATTTTCCTGAGTCCTGATTTTTACAGGTCTCGTGCCATTATAGAATATTAATCAATTTTCAAAAGTTTCTGGCCTTTAGATCTTCCAGGAGGACCTTTTCAGTGGGATGCCACTGTTAGTAGATGTCCTGACATGTGTCAGTGTCAGGACATCCCTCATATTGGAATCTTCTTCATATAGTTTAAAACAAAAACATAAAACCAGAGCAGTTTTGGTACTTAAAGGCGTAAGACAGCAAGGAGAGAGAGACCTCAGAGTGAGTTTTCCTCAACAGGAAAATGATTTTATTAATTATACAAAAGAAAAGGCAAGTAAAATGGTATAGTCAGAGGTTGGTGCTGCACAGAACACCACTACTCAATCTTGCCAAGGGGGAAACCTCCTGATGATGTGCACTGGGCAGATCTAGTCAGAGGAACAACCCTGGCTGTCAAAAGTAAAAGTCCCTGGTACAGGCATTCACATACCATAGGCTGCTAGGCAAGATTTGGGGTCCAGAGTTCAGAGAAGCAGGGAAGAGAAGACAGTGTTGTCGGGTCCCTAACCTACTCTCTGGTCCTAGGCTAGTGATACCAGATATGATTTATGGATTTATTAATAAATAGCACATTATGAATTTTGGGAAAAAGTATCTTCTGGATGATTACTGGGAGTGAAATGCTATGGCTCTGGAATGTTGGAATGCTGAAGATCTCTGGCTTTCTAGATAAGAACTCTAGGAACAAAAGTAATTTTACAGGGTCAGTCTGACCACAAATGCATGGATTTTCTGAGTTAAGTAAGAGTTTAAAAATATATGTCTCCATTATTAAATATCAAACTGTGGTGATTTTTGGACATTTAAAAGGTAAAAGGTGTTATATATTTATAATCGAGATGCTAAGATTTCCAAGAATTGGCTTAAAATCTGTTTGTCTGTGTGAATCCTAATGAGCTAGAAGCTGGCTCTTCAGTTTGCTCTTGAAGAAGTTTAGCTGGCATCGCTATGTTAATGAGATGGTTATCTGGCTAGCAGAATTTTTTCTCTATCCTGTTTTCTGAGTGAAAAGGGAAAAAGCCATGTGCTTGGTAAACTCGATTGCTTAGCTTTCTTTCTCCCAGAAATCTTTGCATTTCTTGAGTCATTTCCTATTGAGGTTTTGTCCAATTTGAAGTAACTTCCTGAGAAGAAGTACAGCCTCCAGAAGATATCTTTTAAAAGGGCTGGGAAGTTTAGACTTTCTCTCTTTTTCCTTTGCTGATGGTTGGCAAGAAATGTAATGTGCCTGTCCTCTCTTCCCCCTACCCCTATTTCTTTTTCCTAAGAATGGCTTTGCAGGGAAAAGTTTCCCTTAGTCTGCTATTTTTATTGAATGGGCAGGAACAGAGAGTGAGAAGCTGAACTAAACTATTTTAACTCTGATTTTTAGAGGGTTTTATTTAGTTCCTGGATGGCTCCAGCAGAATACAGTGGGTTAACCTCCTGGCTGCATAGCCACCAACGACCGATAGAGGGCGCTAGACCAAATCTATAAATACCAGTACCATAATGCCTTTCTATCAGTCATTCCTTGGTCGCTGACTTACCCACACCTTAATTAAGAGAGAGCATTAAGGGATGTCTAGAAGATTAATTCCTGTGTCAGCTGGGGTATCTGAAGCTCCAGTGCAGGGTGAGACAGCTTTGTATTGCCATTTTATGCCTCTAGTTTTTCTTTCTTAAATATAGTTTTGGAAAAGGGTGTGGTTTTTTCCTTAGTTGCACTTTGAAGTTGCAAAGATGGAATATAACTGTTTCTTTTGCATTACTTTTAAATGTTGTTAAAGAAGTTGAGACTCTTTTCTTTTTAATCATTTGAGTCTTAACTTTTTGAATTCTTTTGCAGTTTTACCAGTTTTAAAGAGCTTTAATCAGTTTTGCTCCTGAATTAGAAGCATACCTATTAAAAGGGCATTTGTTTTTTTTAAAGTTTTTTGGAAGAATGCTTCTGAAGCTGATATCCTGATATTTCCTGGATATCTCCATGCTTTTTGTAAATTTTTTATGTTGAGTTAGGATTCTTTTCCCATAGATTAAGGGTTTTTCTTTCTTTCTTTTTCTTTATTTTTGCTGCTTTTTAAATTTTAAGCAAAATGAGTTTTATTTTAAAACTCTTTTCTTTTTGAATCATTTTAAAGAGTTTTGCTGCATAGTATGAAATGCTAGCAAGATAGTTGTTATTTTTTGCACACATTTGTGTTCTTTTTGTCTGTTTTGTACAATTATGTGAGCTATGTGCAATGAGATGGCTCTACCCCCATTTCCATGTTTCTTTTCTGTACCCTAACAATTTTTTTTTCATTTTCTCTCAAAATAAATGATTTCCAATGTTTAGGTGTGTCTAATATTTCCAATTTCTAGCTATTTTTCATTTTTAAAGCCTTGTCAAAAGATCTCTCTCACACACACCTTGGATAGAGTTTGGGGTACTTCTGGGTTTTAATTAATCCAAGTTAATCCAACTTCACTTCCTTGGGTAACACTAGATAGAAGAGCAGGGGAGGAAGGAGGTTTTCTCACCATCTGGTCATGGAGGATGTCTGCAGGAGGAATCAACACCAAAGATCCAGGTGGAACTGGGGAAAATAGGAACAGGTTCTCTGTCACTTCCAAGGCAGAAGAGACTTTGTGAAGGGTTAGAGGGCCAACAAGGTCAGGGCCACCCAGCAGGGGCAGATGGTTGGCAAGAACAAGAGGCTAGTTGTGGCTTGCTGGAGGAACAGCAGGTCCTGAGCCATGCAGGACTGCCTAGTGATTTCAGCTAGTGTAGAGAGTGATTTCAGCAGGAAATGATGCAGCAGAGTGGGAGTCTTGGGAAAATGACAATGCAGTCCCTGAGCTGTAGGCCAGTCTTTATCATCCCAGAGTTATAGGGGGAAGCCAATCAGATTTGAAGTGGGAACATATGAATCTGGGAAGGGCTAGATTGTTTCAAGAGATCCCAGAGGCTGAACTTTTGACTTGGTTTGCTGCTTGATGAGTCAAGTTTGTCATTACATGAGATAAGTTGGGCATCTTGGCAAACAAAACGCTGTCTGGGTGCTAATGGTTTCCCATTGAGGTGCTAGATAGCTATGCACTGATCAGATCTGTGCTGTGTATATGCAAAACTCAAGGGGGAATCCTTTCATTTGTTCATTTTGTAATACTGAGAAATCCTGGAGAACATCTTTTTCTCATGTCTTTTATATTGTGATATATAAAATATATAGCTGCCCATGCCTGGCAGAGCCTTCTGACCAAGGTAACTGAGAGAGGGGGGTTATGGGAGCTCACATGCTTAAACCACTTCTGACACTGCTTCTTGGAACTCTACCCAAAGGATACCCCACAGACCCACTATTATACTGGCAGACCTCAGTGCTAAGGTATACTGATAGATTGGGATAGGGGACCATTTTGGGTGTTCTATCCTGCTGTATGCTCCATTCCATTCAGACAGACCATTCTAGGAGGGAAGGGGCCTGTGGTCTCCCATGATAGCATATGAAACCAGTCCCTAAGATCCCTTCCTGGACTGCGTCAGAGGTAAGTGGAGAATGGGCCCCAGGTACTTTGTCTTTTTAAGTGAAAATCATGTGATCTTTGAGATGTGCCTCCTTTCTAAGAAGATTGTTGTGAGAATAAAATGCTGCTGGGAGCACCTTTAATAAAGCTATGAAAGCACTTTAAATAAGGATGTAAACATGACCCAGACGCTCTGAGGGGGAAGTATTTCAAATACTTCCAAAGTATTGGGGCAGAGGGAAATGTTAGCTCTCCTTTAACAACTGGGACGGGATATGAACTTGGAAAATTGACCACTATCATCACTGTGTCCTCCACTGGCAGGATAGAACTCATTTCTCCATAATCCCAGAAAAAAACTTGATTAATACACTTCACATTTCAGAATTTAATACGTACAGGTCAACTAATTTACAGACTCTGTGGACATATTAGGATATGTAAGGCATACTGTATAGATAATTAACTGCAAGGAAAACTATGAAAAAATACTTAGCAACATAAACTTGACTTAACCCCTCTGGTATACTTAGGAATTAGTTCACATTCAAATTCCTCCTGCCTGATTATATGACGTCCTCTGCGGGGAAGATTTGGTAATTGTCTAACATGGGAGGAAATAAGAACAGAGCTTCCTCCAACTACATAATGTTTTGTCCTTCATTTCCTCAGATTTAAGTGAAATGTGTCCATGGCATGTTCTGTAAGGTTTAAATAGGTAGCTTAGTCTCCTGTCACAGGGGTTCTCAGCAATAACACTGAATTATTTTGACATCTTGAGTAATGATAAGTGTTTGATGAAAATGACAGATGCAAACCTGTCAAGCTTGAAGCATGTTTAGAGTTGCACTAAGTCTGTGATGATTTGCACATTTTTTGGACAACATCTAGGTCACGTTCCCACCTATAGCGAATTGGATGCAAACCTGGATTACTCTCCTAATGGCCCCGAGTGAAGGAGGACAGCTGGCGGCATGGGAACTGGCATGGCAGTGGAGCTTGAAAATCCAGACTGAATTCGGAGTACTGGGGGATTTAATGGGAACCCCCAATGCCAAATCCAAATCCATTCTGGATTTTAGCCCCTAGATATCTTATCAAATGTATGTATATACTGTCATTTCAAAATTTCTTGCCTCAAGAGTGAATCTCTTTGTGTCACCACACAAAATGGTCATTGGCATTAGTTGTAGCTCAAGGTGATAGAGATCTTTTGAGGGCAAACCTTTTGTTGGGGTGAGTCTGAAGTCCAACATGGATGCCTACTGTTTACTTCTCCTAAGATGGAGGTGGTTCTTTTCAGAAAGAAAATCCAAAATGAAATGCCCTTGAAGTACTAAGGGATCTCCTGATTGTCTGGGAAGTAGCTGCCACTTATACCGTTAAATACCATACTATCTTTAGGGCTATATCAATTGGTTTAGAGAAATGAGTCAATGAAGATCTTTTTTTTTTTTGCTCTGGCAGTCCCTATCTCACATTTCCACTCAGGGCCTTTCTGCACTTACTTTGGTTAATCCATATTAGCAAGATCTGTGTTAGCTAGATCTCGATCAGCCACAGCCAGAGGCACTGAGTGGGCCTTAGAATAGCAATTATATGCTAAAGAGTGCTACTATGGGTGTAAACCACATTTATCTGGCCTACCACTAATCCAAATTAGCGAGCTCTTAGCACAGTTCTGATCCAGATTGACTCTACTCCTGTGCAGATGATGTGTTCTTAGCAGCTCCTTGGTCTGGATTGCCATGAGGACATGTTAGCAGCTCCTTGATCCTGATCAGTGCAGAAAGGGCCTCAATAAATAGAGATTAGGCTGTGTCTCCAGCATGCAGCAAAGGCACCTGAAGGGAGGTCAATTCTCACTATTCTCAATGGGGACCATTTGCCCTGAAGCTCTGATTAAGGTGGAGAGAGAGACTTGATTTCTGAATTTTTCACAATCAAGCTGCATGGAAAAATGTTGCTTATTTGGATTTATTTATTTAGAAAATTTATATCTCACCCTTCACCGAGTGATCCCAGGGTGGGTTACAATGAGAATAAAACATATTTTAGGCATTTTATGCCTCGGGTGGATGAATGCACCTTTTTAAAGGTATTTACTGGAATTTTAGGATCTCTGTTATATAATGTGACATGGGTAGGAGCTAACCTACAGGAGATTCCTACTGGGTGATCAATATTTTTATGAAGCACAAGGGAGAATTTTTTTCCTTTTTGAACCTACCTAAAAGGTGTTCCTGTTAAGAGCTCTGACACGTCATTTACAATAGTTATTAAAATTACCATTTTCCCAGTATCTGTGTGTGTGTGTGTAGGAAACACCCACAATATTAATTTCCCTTGACAGTCATTTTGAGTTAATTACATGGAAAATTAATTTATGCTTTATGTGTTTAAGGATCCTCAAGGGAATATTCTTTCAGTGATCAATAGATAGTTGATGCACAATGACTGTATACTGTAATTTAATTATAATGTTCCAACATTCTGAATCTTTCATAATTTGGAACACCAATGCTGAACAGCATTCTTTCTGATATAGAAAAATCTGAGATCTTTTATGTATGAGCTGTCATAAGTTTAAAGGCAGAGCAAACCTGAACCAGACATCTTTCTTTTCTTTTTTCTTTATTGGTTGAAGTATCCTAACTTGGGTACAGTTCAGCACCAGAATTATATCCAGTGTATTTTCAGGACATAAGAATCAGGGCACCGCTCATCCAGTCCAGCATCTTGCCTCGCATAGTGGCTCACCAATTGCTTCTGGGCATTGTCAAGCAGGAGGTGAATGCAAAATCTTCACTTGCAGTCAGTTCCCTACAAATAAAATTTAGAGGCATTCTTGACATGCATCTAATACTTGAATATGTAGGCATCACTTTAAGTAGCCATTGATACACTTGTCCTCCATAAGTTTATCTAACTCTTTCAAGCACGGTTATTCAGAAGTTAGATGCAAACTGCTCAGTGATGTTTATTCCAAGGTTACATTTGCACATGTTAATATGGATTATCCAGAGCCCTTTCTGCACTTGGCCTTATTCTGGAATATATCCCAGAACAGGGACCTGCTATCTGCATGGTAGGGCAGACAGTGGAAGACCCCAGGTGGGCCCTGACATAGTCTGCATTAGCTTGTGGCCAGCAGGCCAGTATCCTTAGATATATTTCTGGATAAGGCCAAGTGCAGAAAGGGCCCTGGTTTAATATGCTGAACGGCAATGTCTGACATTTAAGAATTAAGCTGTCGTAAATGAGTGAACATGGAGTAGTGTGACAGAATAGAAGAGGTCAGCATTGTTCTCTGTAAAAAAGCAGTGTTAAAAGGCAAAAATAATGAATTATTTAGAGAAGAGCAATCAAGTCTTTCCAAATCTATAACACAAGAGAAGACAACATGTAATTAAGTTCAACCATTAAACCCAAACTGATTTATTTTTCTTTTGTTTGAATACTCTAGATTGGATAACAGTGAAGTACTATCCTCTCATTAATTCTATAAAATTTTCAAAGTAGGCTCCTTATAAATAATGTTGTTATTGTTGAGATTTTATCAGCAATGGAGGACAGGAATCACCTTCATGGTTTATCTATTGTATATATTTTATTTGCTGCGTATTTTATTTTATTTCATTTATTTTTCTATTATTTTGTAATTCACTCTGAATTCTTAGACAAATATTGGATTTCTTAAATATTTGGTAGGGTTTTATTTGGGCTAAAGGAGAGATTCAATGGACCTTTCTGCACTTACCTTTTATTTGAATTGTGGTGTGAACTAGAGAGGCCCTGCCCCTGATAGTACATTCTGTCTACGCAAGACAGCATGTAATCTAGATCAGGTGGCTCAAAATGATATTCTGGTCCAATATAGATCCAGAATATTGGTAGACCTAATTAAACAGGGGCACTGGTGTACTAGGGCCATGATGGACCCATTTTGATGCCATGCCTTATACCATAAAAATGGTTCCCCTGGGGACTCCAAGGCCAGGAATTTTTGTTCCTAGCCATTGGGGTTGGCCTCAAAACTCACATAGGCTTTGGGACAAGCATGGTGACTGGTCCAGAACAGAACTTGCATGATCTAGACCAGCTGATTCAGATAAGGATGGATAAGTGCCAAAATGTCCAAAATCTGTTTACTTCTGACTGCAGCATCTGTATTGACTGGATTTTTGCTATTACAGTATATGCTTTCATATGTCATGTATTTCAATTTATAAAGGTTTCAGTAACTTTTTTCAAACATTACACAGAAACTCCTATGAACATCTTACCACAAAGTATATATGCAAATGCATACATATGTATGAATTGAGTTCAAAATTTGCACATTCATGTGAAGCTGAAAAGGTCTGATATGATGGAGAAAGTGGAAGTGGAACTGAAACAATTTAAAATATATGAGTACAAAAATGAAAACAATATCCCCCTCCCCTCTAAAGGACAAGTACATCCATATTCAGGTTACAAAGATTCATGTGTTACAATTATCACTGAAGTGATTAAAAATAAAATTCTGGCTGCTCTCAGCATAATACATTATAGCTATTATGAAACATGATATTCACAAAGATGTAGCAGCTGTATCAGGCAGAAAGTGGTCAGTTTTAAAGAAATGTGCTTGAGAGCTCAAGAAGAACCTAATTGGAGAGGACAAAAGAGATGGCAAGTATAGACAAGATCACTTCATTGCCAATGAAGTTCAGAATTCATAAAGCAACAGTCTTTTATCTAGTAGAATAAAATTGAGAGAGCTGGGTATTGAAAAAGTACAGATATCTTCAAATTATGAGCAGCAAGATGGACCAATTAGGCATGTACCAAAGATCTTCATCAGCTTCACATTTGCATGCAAATGCAAATGTTAAGGTCTTTGTACATGAAGTCAAATGGACACAACACTTGTAGGCCAACCTTCACAAACAAAGTAAAGCTATCGGCTCTTTGGTTGAAGTTTCATAATATTTGGAGGTGCCCCCCCCCAAAAAAAGCAGATGTATGCCTCCACAGCCACTCAGGTCAGGAGTTAGCTTCCGTCCCAAGTGACTTTGGCGCTTGCCCCAGCCACAGTGTCCAAGGGAAAAAAGGGCACCCTGTTTGCATGAATGGAAACTAGGGCTGTTTTTGCACTAGCACTGAAACCCCTAATCCAAACTAGGAACCCATTTGGAATCTGATCGATACTCAGTTGGTACCAATTAGTCATGCACTGTCCCCATACAACAACCCTTTAGGACCCTATTAGGAACCCATCCTGATTGTGCTGTCCCCATGAGTGCTGGTGAAATCCAGATTTAATGGGTCCTTCGGGCCCTTAAATCCTAAATAACTGTAAACCTCTTTAATGGTGTCTACAATCCAGTCAGAGGATGAATGTCTGCATGCATGTCTTACCTGACCTATGGGTTCAGGGGTGTGCTCAGCAGTTGTAATTTGCAGCAGGGTGGCTCCGGCTCCACCCCACCCTGCCATTCACAGCTACGGAGGCCTGCACGGACTCCATAGCTGTCTACGATGTCAAGCACAGGCTTTGTAGTTGCTGTGTACACCTTGATTGACATTGGTGCTGGCCAATCGCATTGCACCACAGGTGGGCCTTCTGACTCCTGCTAAACGGAGAGCCAGGATGGGTGCTATGGCATCTGCACTGTGCCCCTATTTGGCACCCATTTCCATCGGATGTATGGGTTCCTTGCTGAGATGCAGATCTTTCAGGAATGGATTAAAGGGAAGACCACATATTAAAGATCTGGATCTTCTAAATCTGGATTTACAGAGATATGTGCAAAAACAGCCTAGTACTCTGCTTAATTTGATGCAAAGTCAATGGGGCTATGAGCATTCATGTACATTCCTAGAACAAATTAGTCATCTTAAACTGAATAAAACTGGACAGCATCTTTGAGGTGATGAACAGTACACATAAAGTCCCTTGTCTCACCTTTACTTTAAGATGACTTCAGGTCGTCTTCTGGTCATGTTACTCACATTATTTTTATTCAATTTGTTTTCCAAGCCAGGTTATCCCTGTCAGATCATTTTAACCGGAGTCCTCTTTTCCAGATGACTCAGTCCATCTTGGCATGCTAGGCCATCTTCTCTTCTTCAGTGTGAGCAGGGTGAGGGGTGGGCACACTAAAGGAGGCTCAACTGTGCTGTGCTGGGTGGGGTTCAGTTTTTCCTTTCAGCCATTGTGCACATGCAAAGTTCATGAATCACTTACACATCTCTCCTCAGTTTATGTGTATGATTCCTCTATCTAGTGTTTCCCCACAAATTTACTATTATTAAATGGCACATAAAAAAGGAAGGGGGTATGTAGTTGGGGGAGCAGGCTTAAAAAGAGAACCACAAACACACACAAAAAGGAGGAGCAGGACGGGGTAGATGGAGAAGCCTTCTAATTCTATGCTTTTTTCCTTTTCCTGTACCTAAATGGGGAAATAGTTGCTTTGGATGGCAGTAGGGGAGGGTAAGTATGTAGCAGAGTGAATGGGGATGCCATCCAGTTCAATTCACTCTTCTTTAACTCATCACAATGACAGAATAGCTGCTTGGATAGAAAGTCCAAGGAACTGACTTCGTATGGCTACTATCTTAAAAGTGTTCTTCCTATCTGCAATTCCTTGGAAAACATGGCTACTCTGAAATTCCAGTAAATTAAATAGAGCTTACTCCTATTTATTTAGAAATATTTATTTATTTTGTCACAATTTCCCCTTAATTTTATTGGGAAAGCCACATAACTGTGGGATTCCCAATACTGTATAGTCCTGGAATATCTCGTAATATTGCTGTTACAGGAACTCCAGTAATGATGTTGGGCTTCCTGTAACAACAATTGCTTATCTCCATCTGCTGGGTTCCTTTAATGATTGCTCCTGTTGCAAATACCCAGATGCCATCCAAGCATGTGAAAACAAAACAAAACAAAACAAAAGTAGGCAGGGGCTTGACTGACATTTGGATATTTGTGACAGAAACAATTATGGAAGCAGCCAACAGGTAGAGGTAAGAACTCATAATTTCCTCCTGCATCTGGTCTGGGTGGTGAGAAGCAATCATGGGATCTTCTTTAGATCTCATGATTGCCACCTATCTTTTGGAGCCATCTTAAGATGGAGTTGACAGTTCTTTGTATTCATAGCAATATTTCTTTAGTCGTAGTGTTAATTTCAGCATAACAAGTTAACACTCCCTTCTCCTTGATGACTTTATCGTAAAGACAGGTCAATTACACCATGGGAGTGCCTAGATCTGACAAAATTTACTACCTTTCTTTTTTTTAAGGTGCAGACATTATGCTTTTATGTTTCCGCATAGAAATCTGCCCTTCTGCAATAAGAATTTCACATCAGTGCTTCCAATAGACCATCAATAGACTAATTATCCTTTATTAGCTCTGCTGTTTAGTGACTGTCATTTTAGGATCTCTGGGTGCTTACATTCCAGTATGTTTTATCTTAACATGTTTATTGCCCCACCTAGAAACATGCTGCTCTGAAAGCTCATAACTTCTGTTACTAGTAATCTAAAAAGTCTGCTGGAGTGAATTTAAACAAATTTTTAATAATTCTAAGCTTAGTTTTCCAACCAGTCCAAGATCCCTAAACAAAAGTAACTTTTTCATTACAATGTGACTGCTGAGTGTTAAAGATAAGGAAAAAAGCCCAACCATAATGAAATATAGAAATCAATTATTTAAAGTAACAATATATCAATAAATAAATGAATGCCACATTATCTGTAAACTCTTTGTTAATGGAATTGGTTAAATTGATTAAAATGTGTTAACAACAATTTTCACTAATGAAATGTTAACACATTTTAATCAATTAAAACATTTCTATTCTGTTTCCTCTTCACAATATATTGAAGAACTGTACAATATGTTAAAGTGCCTCATGAACACCTGAAGGAGGAGCATTCTAACCTATGGGCACCACCACAGAGAAAGACTTGCTGGGGGAAACAGCAAGATGGTATTCATCAACTAGTGATACCTGCAGCAGAATCCCTCCAGATCATTACAGCAATCTTACTGCTCTGTGCCTGGGATAGCAATAAAGTACACTTTGTCACAAGTTGGTAACAATCATAAGACCTTAGATCTGGCCCAGTAGCTGACTGGCAACTAGTATGACTACTTAAGCACAGGCCTTAATTATTGCTAAAATGGCATCTCACATAACAGTATTTTGCACCAGCTGCAGATTCCAGACCAAGTACGTAGAGCACATTTCAATAATCAAAGCCATGGACCACAGTGGCCAAAACCATTTGAAGCTGATAATAAGCATGTCTTGTCACAGAGGTCACTTGAGCCTCCAGAGACAGTATTGGTTGGCAGGGTACACCCAAACTAGGGCTACTAGAGCTCAGTCACTTAGTGTTACTTTCTGACATTATCCCAACAGAAACAACACTATTTCTTCAACTCCCAACTCTCAGAATCAGCTGCTGAGAGTTCTGTTTTTCTTACAAGTGGTCATCAACCAAGAATTGAGTCTGTTCCCAAAGGCAGGCTTGAACCCAGACTGCAATGGAAAAAGTGCCTGCAGCTGCACAGTTATTACTCTCTAACACCTTGCCAAAAATGGCGGAAAGCTTTTTCAGGAGTGGGAGCAACACTGCATTTTTCAAGACCAGCAGCACTACTACACCACATCCAGGTCCGCCCAGTTGCCCATGTCATGGTTCTCTAAAAAACAAGGAAAGCAAGTGTCAAGCTCTTGATGGTTTTCCAGCAATAGCATTTGTAGTTACACTTACCTTTTTGGATGAAGTAGCAATCAGAGCTCCATTCAGGTTACATACAAGGAGGTTGAAACAGCTGGAGGTGGTCATGTGCATATCTGGGAATTCAACAGCAGCTGAATTACCCAGATTGCATATAACCAGAATGCATAAAGACAATGCTGGGACCAGAGCTGTCAGGATAGAAAGTACTAAGAGCGAGGAAGCAATGCTCCACATTATTGCTTTCTATTAGTTTATCAGGCTCCACCATCTTTTCTTGATTGTGATCTGTGTCTTTTAAAGTAACTCTTCATCTAATATTGAAGAAGAGCAAACAGTTGTCTTCATGATTAATAGCCACTGATGGACTTAACCTTGAGGAATGTGCCCAGTCCCCACCCACATACAATTTAAAGTCCCCCAAAGTTCATAGATCCCTTTATATAGATATTTTATATGGTGTACTATGTTCTCCTGCTTGCTTCCCCTCTGAGCAAAGATACCCACAAGCATTGTGACCTTACCTTATAGAGAACCTGCTCGTGCTCCTGGAAGTATGCTCTGAATAATATTCTTCATTGTGAGCTGACAAATGGCACAGCTCTATTTTCAAGAGGATCTAAGGCTTGTAGGAATCTTATTTTCATTCTGTTCCCTCTCTAAGGAAGGCTGGTGCATAAATGAAAATTCAGCAGCCACATTTGCTGCAGGCCACAGGGTTTCAATGGCTACTATTTCATGTAAATAAAACATTAATTCACTGGGATTTTACCTTTAAAATAATTACAACTGTTGTGGTTATAATGGAAAACATTCCACAAAGAATGAAACAGAGCATGTTAATAGTATTCAACCATTACTGATCTACACAGAAGTTTAGAACTCTGTGGGCTTGTTTTAATTAATAAACCATGTATAATAAAGCTTAATGCCAAACATCAGTCAGGATACCGGATAACCACAAGCAAAATAAACTACCCCATATGCTAAACAGAAGCAGTTACTTTCTACCTGACTTTCTTCTAAATAAATAACAAATATCAACAGTATTGTGTTTCAGCTTAACCTTACCTTCAAGGAAAGGAGTGATGTCTAGGTGTCCAGAGGCTAAAAAAGCAATAAAGAAAATACTGAAAAAAGTAACTTCACCTATTTGAGGAGGAGAACAAAATCTTATTCCTACTTTAAAATTAGCCAGACAAGCATTCTGTTCTGAAATCAGGTGATTTGGGGGAAGATCCCCCCGACCTTAGCAGGCTAAAATGAAAAATCGCTGAATTGAAAGAGCAAAGAGTTATTACATTGTGTTAGTGTCAGATCTTTAATTGGATGTCCTACAGTACAGAAGAAGTAGTCACCTTGTAATTATGGAATCTCCTGCTGCCCTTGAACTGGTCACCAAAGCCCAATTAAACATGTGTCACCTTTTGTCGACCCTGATAATGCTTCTTTGAAGATTAGCTGACAGAGCCCTCTGAAAACAACATCTTGCTTTCACAGGATGTCTGATTTTACCAGCATTCAGGGACAGCATTCTCAACAAAGTCTTGTTGTGGCTTATTTGATGAGACTGTGTGAACATGTTGAAGACAAATAAATAAATCAGCAGATCACACAGAGCAGATCACACAAATAAATCAGCGTGATCACAAAGTTGCAGTGAAATGAGGACAGGAGGAAGAGAGAAAGTGGGTGGTTACTTATTATCACTCCATATGTTCCCAGACAGTTTACCTGATGGTCTGGATTCTGAGCCCTCCAACCCAGTGATTCTGCTGTTGAATGTCAGTTCACTCAACAATTAGACATGCCTAACTCATAACCTGATTGTGAATGAAAGTATTAACTGGGCATGTATCACCAAAACATGGATGGGTGAGATGGGTGGAGCAGTTTTGACCTAGCTGTACCCACTAGGTTTTTGTGTGCAGTATTATGACAGCAGGAGGGTGAAGTTTGGGGGGGGACGACTTTCTGTATTTTATAGATCTACTGTTCTCTTCACCAAAACAACTCCACAGCCCAAAGTGGTTTCTGAGGTCCTGTACCTTGTGATGGGCCAGTGAGGCTGCATTCCCACTCAACTTTTAAAAAATGAAATTAACTTAAATCAGATCCAAATGCGGAACCCCAGCCAGGGTTGATCACCTCAGCCCAACACCCATGACAATCCTTTTGTTATTTTTATCTGTAAAATACTCAAAAAGCCACGTTCTGGTATCTATAACCAACCCCAGCCACGACGTACACTCCCTCTTTCCGCCCTCACACTAACAAGCGGCAAAAAGTTTCCTGCTACTGCATGCTGTGGCGCTCTGAGGCTTTTACTTTTTAAAGAGACAGTACTCACTTCTGTTGTTTTCCCTGCTGCTGTTTCAGCAGACAATGCCAGACAGAGCTTTGTTAAAACTCCAATCAAGTTCTTTATACAGTTACAGCTTCAGGTAAATCAATCTTTAAAGATGAAACAATCTCATTAATGTTACTTTTACTTTCTTATCTCTATAGCTCGTAATCAGGATCCCCTCCTATCTCCTCTCATAGGCTAAAGACACAGTTCTAGTCCTACCCATGATTTCCCCCCATAAGATAATCAGATTATGAACAACTCACTTCTAATGCCATTTGCTGGGATTCGAGAGCAGGGAAAGGTTTGTCCTTGTCTCTGTTTGAGATGCCCATGAGCATCTGGTGGGCCACTGTGTGTGACAGGATGCTGGACTAGATGGGCTGTGGCCTGATCCAGCAGGGCCTTTCTTATGTTCTTATGATGTTCAAACCTATTTTTTTTTCTAAAAAGTCTCTCTTTGGAGAGGCTGTGATGGATTAGAAGAGGGCCAATAAACTGAAGTTGAACCTTGACAAGATGGACACTTTCTGGGTAGAAAGTACCAAGGTCCAGGAACTGGAGGAGAAACAGGTATGTAGTTTTGGGGTGTTGTTGGATTCACCTCTGTCCATGAAGGCATAGGTGTTCTCTGTGGCTTGGGTTGCCTATTGCTAGTTTTGTACAGTATACTAGCTACACCCTTACCTGGCAACTTATTGTCCATACCTTAGTAAATTCATGTTTTCCTATACATTAAAAGAGGTCTACAGCAGCAATACTGTTCTTAGTGTGTCAGTGTGCTGATTGCAGGCTCTCCACTGCCCCTGGCCTCAGCACCATCATGGCCAGGAAACATTTATTCCCCGGCTACAAGGCTGACAGATGACAGACCACTAAGTAGACAGATCAGTTTCTTCAGTGGCAGCGACAATATAGCAACAGTATAGTCTTCCTATGCTCTGCTGTTCAAGTCCTCTAGCAAGTGTTTAGAGCCACAAGGTGGCCAGATGAATGCAGGTTCATGTAGGCATCATTCTTGTCCAGTGCATCCACTATGCCATGATTATGTTCAATTGTGTAAACCCTGCACATTCATGCTACATTCAAGATGCCATAAAGGCATTGTGTGGATCTTACCTATATCTTGCTACTGTGCTCTTAAGTAATTTAAAATGGCCCTGCATGTTCCTCTTTTTTTTTGGTCTTCTCTCTTAACCTGAATATTGTTTTAATGTGGTTACCCTTGAAATTAACTGTTGGATCAGGTATTCTGCCACGAGTGTGGGTGTCTACTTATGCATAAACTCAAATCCCTAGCACAGCCCATCTGAGAATGTAAGCTCCACAACACTCATATTCCGTTAGAGTTTGTAGGTAACTTCATTTCAAAGTGACCCCGATACATATCATGGGTACTTTAACTTTCCCATCACTCTTCAGGGAATGAGTGATTATTCATATTATTCAACCAATAAGCAGATTTTGATTTCCTTTTATACAAAAATTAGTTTTAAGTAGGCTTCTGGGGAAGTCATGGCTAACGTGTAAAGTTAATGACTTAGCCTCAGAATTCTCCAATGGGGGAAACATAATTTTTGTGTATATGCGGATTTCTGCTACTTCTGCCCTTCATGGAACAAATAGCCTCTTTGTACTATGCTATCTCATTCCTTATTATAAACTAATCATAGGTCTGGTTTTTCTTTCTACTATATGGTGACACCATATTTCCCATGTTCATTCAGAGAAAGAGACTGAAACAGGCTGAAGGAATTAAATTTTTGATTGAAGTTCTAGTCAGGGATGCATATTGCAGATAGGGCTTACATAAAGTTTACAAATCTGAGGAAAAACTGGATGAAAATGAGTGAAATTGCTTTTGAATGGCTGTGTTCTGCACAGCTGTGACACGTTAGAAAAGACAACACCACAGGGATGTTTCCAGATGAATTGTTTCTACCTGCTTCACTGCCAATAACCTTATGTTTATGCTAGCCCACAGATGGAACAGGACAAAGCCCTGCAGAAATGTGCTTAGTGGCATTAGACACTTGGCATATGTAAATAAAAATACCTTGTACCTCATTGATAACATATTCTTAAAACAGGGTAGAAGACAGGTGTTCAAATAAGCAGCTTTTTACATTATTATTATTATTATTATTATTATTATTATTATTATTATTATTATTATTATTATTATTATTATTATTATTATTATTATTATTATTATTATTATTATTATTATTATTATTATTAAGATCCAGTGATTAAGTAAGGAGTAATTTGAAGGGTAATATTGAAGGCTATAGATTAATAACTGCAATCAAAGAGAATATTAATTTTAGGAAGAGCAAAGTCATTCCAGGTTGTTGCTGTTCTGCTGTGACACACAAGCATTTTCCCAATCAATGAGAATACTGTTTAAGATATGCTTTGATGGGTTTCCAGTCTTGCTATTATTCCTATTCTGAGAATTAACAATACAGCATAGATTGTTCTACTAAGGCATTGAATATTGATATACTGGATGGAACTATATGCTTCCATTATGGTCTTGTATTAACTTATTCACTTTCAAAAGATTTCTAAGAATTCAGAGACTTTCCCCAGAATAAATTTATTGCCTTCATTCTCAGTTATTTGTCACTGTGGAAGAAGAAAGGAAAAAAAGACAATTTCTGTCATGTATTTTAAACTATAATTGCAAATGGTTGCAATTAATTAATTTAGCTGTGGTAGCTGATCAATCAGTCAATCAATCAATCAAACAATCTTGATTGTACAGATATACCCCTTTCTGATCATCTTTCAAACCTGAAAATCTGAAAAGTTCACACCCCTTCAATAATAACATTTGGTTATAACACGTTTGATCTCTTACCTGCTGGATGAAATGCAACTTCTTTTGTACAATGTGTTCCCAGAAACTTGCAATAGCAAAATTTATCTCTATAGCATCATTGACTTATCAAGGTAGATTGGAGTTTCCCTTTGCAGTTTCTCCATGACTTTATTATTATATGGATTCTTCTCCTCACAGTGCCATTGACTTACAGTGTTAGACTGCTCATATTCAAGGTTCCTACCACATTCACTTTTCCAGAGGTGGCAAATGCATAACAGAGGCCGCGTCTCTATTGCTCAGCACAGATGGCTTTGATGGGTTTTTAGGGTGCAAATGAAATCCATATACCGGTGCAAATGCACCTTCTAAAGCATCTTGTCAGGTATAATATGGAATCGAGGAGCACCTTAGCTGGCTGGGCCACAGTAAATATGAAGAGTTTCTTGCTGTTGTGTAAAAGGAGAGCCAGTCAGAGTTTCCCAATTCATGACAATTTGGTGGAATCAAACTATTGCGTTATAGGAAGGCTAATTGTATATGTAAGCTACTGATGTAATAACACCGATTTACTATAAACTATGGGCACAGTTATACTTGTTTTAATCCACATTATCCAACTCAGAAAATCCATCTTTGGGTTATATAACGCAGAGAGACACCAGCTGATCACCTTGCTAACGTGTTCCATCATTCTGAATGTGGATTGAATATGGATTAAAAATGAGGTGTAACTGGGGTCTGTATGTAATGTTTACAGAGTCTGCTAAAAACACATTTGGGAAAGAGGGTGCTTCCGCACAGCATCTCCAAAATCCGGGTCAACTAGATCCCAATTTCAGAGATCCGTGTTAACGTTAGATCTGTATCTATTAATCCGTGTTAAGGTAGATCCAGATCTAATAGATCTGGATCTACTGCCAGTCCTTCCGTCCGCACACGTGGCGGAAGGACGGATTTAGATCCGGATTTGAGGTGGGTGCTGTGCAGAGGCACAGCACCCACCTCAATCTGGATCTATGGAGGCCCTCAACCAGCCCGCCATGATTGGCTCCTCTGGAGCTGAGCATGGCGAGCTGGGGGACTGCAATTTCATGGCTTCCCCTCACCTTAGAAGCAGGGGATTGCTGCTTCTGAAGCCAGGGGGAGCTTCACCTAAGCCCCCATAACCCACCCTGGGGAGACCGACAGAAAACCTCTCCTTACTTTGATGCAGCCAGCCCAATTCTGGCTGCAAATCCCCTGTCGCCATCACGCCTGCATCCTGCGCACCTCCTGACTGTCCAGGGCAGCGCCTGGCTTCAGGAGGCTCTCTGCGCAGGCGCTGACTCTGGCCAATCGGGAGGCATGCTTTGGCCAGGGCCGCCTGCCTGTGCAGAGAGTTTCCTGAAGCCAGGTGCTGCCCTGGCCAGTCAGGAGGCATGCAGGACGCAGGCACACAGGAAACTGGGCGCTCACAGCCAGAATCGGGCTGGCTGCATTAAGGTAATGATGGGTTTTCGGTCGGTCTTCCCAGGGTGGGTTAGGGGAGCTTAGGTGAAACTCCCCCTGGCTCCAGAAGCGGCGATCTATTTCAGATGTGTCCTAACAGCAAAAACACCAATTAAAACACATTATATGTGGTCTTCCGGGAAACCAGTTTAAGGGCCAGTTAGCACCCATTACAGATATACCCATGCGGAAGTGGCTTTCCCAATCTGTCTCTAATGGGTGCTGCTGTGCGGACCCAGTTTTCCTGAAGTGTCCTTAATGGGTGCCGCTGTGTGGACACGGTTTTCCCGATGTGTGCTTAATGGGTGTTAAAGGGTCAATGCAGAAGCACCCAGAGAGAATTAGGTATACTTTCCAGTGGTCGTTTAAAAAAAAAAATGATTTTGCTGTCTTTGTTTAAGACATATATATAGTATATGCTTAGGATTAAAGTATAGGATTAAAGAAGGCAAAATTGATTAATAATTACAATTTTTACTGCTGTTTCAATCATTTGTCTTCAATAAATATGGGTTTTGTAAATTCTGATTTCACTTGTTATGCACGAAGGCATGAACTATAAAGAATTGGATTTTTGTAAAGCAATCATTATGGGCCTGCTGAATCACAGAGGTCATTGTAACACTTGTTAAAGCTTTACTTTAATAGCTGGCTACTTGAGGAATTTGTACTGTCTGATTCTTTTCAGAAATTCTTTTCAGAAATATATATACTCATGCATACATGTATGAAATGCATAAGGATGTAATTGCATATATTTGGATTATATGTGCCCAGCTAGTAATACGTTCATTTGCATTATATGCATACATATGGAAATGCAAAATAAAATTCCATGTATAACGACAATCTATAAAATTACAATTTCTGTTTCTAAAAATGTCACTCACATTTTGCCTCACCCTCAAGAAAAGAATCATAAAAACAAAAGCACTTTTCCATTTTTTTCAACCATTGTTCTTTTCCATTTAGGGACCTACAAATATACAATTAACCATTTTGCTACCTTATCCTAAGCATGTGGCCACACTGAGTTCAAAAGTAAGGTAAGCGTATTTCAGCTTTAAGTTTGAGAATATGTCAAAATCAAAGCTTTGCAAGGACTTTATACTTCTGTGCTCTTCAGATTTTCAGCACTACCCACATATCATCATCCCCTTCAACTTTCAAATTATTTACTTTGAAAAATAATAGCAACAATATTAGTGTGAAACAAAAATTGAATGAGTGAAGACAATCCTTTCCTCATCCCGGTGTACATTTAATATTAAGTATTACTAATGCAGACCTAATGCTTATAGAAACATTTTCACACACTGGAAGGAGCTATCCCATAGAGAGTAATTTGACATTGGAAAGGCCATAGAGAGTCTTAACTTGCTAGTTTAGTATATTTTTCAGGGGTTTAGCATATGGCCTTTGCAGGAATCAGTCGCTGAGGGAAGGACTATATGGAGAGACTCAAGGCCTTGATGTGATCATGTATTAACACAGAGAGTAAGAATCACTTTAATAAATCACTATGGGCCTGCTGAATCACAGAGGTCATTGTACACTTATTAAAGCTTTACTTTAATAGCTGGCTACTTGAGGAATTTATACTGTCTGGTTCTTTTCAGAAATCAGCTCTTAAGGGTGAGAAACCTTTCCCTTTCCCCCTTTTTTTTTTAAATTAAGCAGTCTGAAGGAATTGTGGTCACTTGGAAAGCTTTGATGAAATTATGTATTACATTCTTATTAATAACACTATCCATGCAATGCAGACTTCTGCAAGCACTAATGACAGCAAAAGCCATTGGAACAAGGGTTAATGTTAGTAAGAAGATGACAGTCATACGAGTGTTATTCTAGGGAACTTTATAATGGGAGCTGAATGCAAAGAGTGACAGTTTTAAGAATATATGAATCATGCAGAGCTCACTAATTTCTCTCCCCTGGAGACTATTATAAAAATAGCTTTATATGTTAGCTGGTAGCTGCTTCGGTTGCAGCTACAAGTAGGATAGATTCTATCATGGGAGTCATTTAAGAATAGATTAAATTAATATGCCTCATGTTTTGCAATTTTTCCTGCAGCATGATCAGTTATGTGCATATTGTCCCTGTCATTGCAGTTTTATTTATTTATTTATATTTATTTTTGTGCTTGCATTCTACCTGGCTTTTTAATAACTTGAGGCATAAGGGCTTGCAATCTTATTCTCTGTGCCTTGTTTCTTATTAGTGTGTTTAATTGTTCTTTTGCCTCCATAGCTTCCAAGATAACCTCAGGAGAGCTTCTAAGGTCTACACTTACCCGTAGACCAAGATAGGAAAGGGTCCAGGGACAGAAAAGGCCCTGCGGTGGATCAAGTTCCAGACTGAGAAAAGGTACCAAAATGACACCTTATTTGTGTTTGGGGTAAAATGGGATAATGAGGTCCAACAGTGGACCAGGCTCTGTATTTTGGAGTATAGAGGCATTTGGACCGCATGCCTCTATAAGCAAGAATACTATGTGGGACCCATTTTGGCAGTGCACCAGGAAGCACTGTCAGAAGTGGCACCAGACTAAACCCTCCTGAAAACAGTGAAGGCTGAGAACTTTCAGTCCTGACCTTCAGAATCTAGTCATCAGCTTTGAGGTCTGGGCCCAGTCTTTGAAGCCTGAAGCTAGGGCCAGGCTGGCAGAGTGGGAAAACAGTCTAAGGTTGCTGTGCTGAGTTGTAAAACCAAGTTGGAAACCAGCAGGACCCAGGCCATGGCTTGACTTACTCTGGTAAACTGGCTAGGTGGGTATGAGGAATATGGGGAAAAAAAACTTTTGCTATTAAAGAGCTGGTCATACTGGTCAAGCAAGTGCCTGTGCTTGATCATGGAGGCCAAGATTTCCAACCTCTTCACGAGTTGGCCTCAGTCTCACAGCATTTGCATTAAACACTGCTGGTGAAACAAGAGATCAGGGCATCCTCATGGACTTTTTTGCACTTACCTTTATCCTGGAACATGGTCTCCTTCTGGATATCTTTTATTTGTGCACTAATGTAGACTAGAGAAGTTCCACTCTCTTATACCCTCTTTCTGCATGAGACAGAACATAATCTGGACCAGGAAGCCAAAATGGCCTCCTGGTCCACTTTTGGGCTTATTACTGGTGATACGATGAAACAACAGTACTAGGACCATAGGGAATCCAATTATCATTTTGCTGCCAAAATTGGTCCCCCAGGGGCTCCAAGCTTTTGTTCCTGGTTGTAGTGTTTGGCTCTGAAACTTGCATGAGGCTGGTCCAAACCAGCAGTTCCATATCAGCACAGAAAGTGCAGAAATGTCCTCAGACTGGGGACTCTTAAAAGGGTCTTAATCTACCTTTAGTCCAATAAGAATCAGAGAACACAACAGCAAAGTGACTAACAGTTTTCCTTTTGCATTATCTAACCTAGAAAATCCACCTTCGGGTTAAATAATACAAAAATAATGTGGCTAGTTATTTTAGTGATATGTTTTCCCGCTCTGAAGATAGATTGAAGATGGATTAAAACCTAGGCGTCTAAAGATGCCATTGTATGACCCCCAGGGTAGCAGCAATGGAGCACATATGTCTCAGTGTGGGGAGCAATGGAGTATCCTCTGGGATGGAGGAAAGGTGCTTGCTGTATAGTGACAACCTGGCTTCACTACTGAACTGAACTGATGCAGTCTTTCCATCCCATCTTCATTCATAGGTAGGTTCTGTGTAGGTCCTTAAAGTGGCTGTGGAATCTCTGAAGACATTATCTGGACAGTCTTGCACCATGGAAACACTTACTGCACTCTTGGCACTCATTAGACTGTTATAAATATAAACTGCTGGGATGTTTCAGCATCCCAGACCAACCTTGTCCATCATTCTTCAGAGAGCGCTGGAAAATGGCTTACTTCCAGATCCATTTGATGATCTCCGAAGGAGCCACTGAGCAGAAACACTGAAGCAGGGAACAGTGATTCTGCTTGCTCAGAGCCCCAGCAGGTATGTGAACAGCACACCAGCACCAGCACGCCCACTCCCCTTATGAACAATGGTGAAAATGACAAGGATTGTTCTATGAGTGATCTTCATTTACAGTGTGGGCCTGTCCTCAGGTGGAACTTGTCTTAGCTTCCAAATGTTGAGGTGGTTGGGGGCCAGTACTAAAAAAAAATTGAATTCTCTGAGGGCAGCAGAACTCTGTTGTTTTTTGCTGTTGTATACCATTGGATCAGGTCACACTCCTACTTCATGCCATGACTGCCTCCCACCTCCCTGTGGCTTTCTTGGCAAAGACACAGAAATAGTTTGCCGTTGTCATTGCTGATTTCTGGGGAATTAACCTGCAACTCTCTCCAAGTTGCTTGCTGTACTACTTAGCTTCAGCTACCCCAAGTTCCTTTGTAAGTATGTTTAAATATTAGGTTGATTTCCCATGGGGTCCAATGAAATTATGCCCATTCCTGAGTTTATATAGTTTTCTTCCTGTTCCAGTTCAAACCTGAGGCCAATTTGCACTTGGCCTTATAGTATGCAATGGGTTAATATCTGGGTAGATGCATCTGCACTTGCAGGAGGCATTTACAGCCTAGAAACATCCCCTGCCTACCCAGATTTCTGGTTGGAGAGCATCTGAGGTGCTGCACAAGCAATTCAGTTATGCCAGCTGACACAATCAAGATGGTTGCATCCTGTGGGTAATCAGAAACACGCCCAGATGGAGGTAAATTTTCAGATGCGTGGGGGTTAGGGTGACGTGTACTAATGTTCCCAAGTATGAATACTAGCACACATTAGTCTGTTCTGCACTTTCCTCATCCAGCGGATGGGAAGCTAAGTGTAGAAATGCCCCTGGATGGCTCAGTCCACATCTTTTTGGATCAGAGCTCCATTAATGGTAGGAGAAGTGCAAAAGGAGATGGGATGGTTAGAATTATGTAATGGAAGCAATGACCATGAGCTCAGGGAAACTTCGTAATAAAGTGAGGGACAGAAGGGGCTGGCTTGTCATGGTCCATGGAGTCAAGAAGAGTCAGGGACAACTTTACATCTGAACAATAACAAGGATTATAGGAATGTTTATAGTGGGGATGGAAAATAAATCACCAGATCTCAATCTCTTTTCTATCTTTACCCCTTGATCTGTGAACAGGAAGAGATTTCAGAGTAAAAATCTTTTTGACATATTTTAAGAGTTTCAAGTGATTTTTCTTTAAAAGTAGCAAGTTTTACTAAAGCTGATGAAGGTACATTTATGCTGATATAAATGTACATTGGGCCTGTCCCCAAGGAATAAAAAGTCTGCCAAGACTCTCCTTTTGCCTCTGAGCGCCCCCAAGCCAGGGTTTTTAACAAGGTTCCGGTGCTACAAAACGTGGAAATCGCGCGACAAAATACATGCACTTTAAACAACTCTTCCAGCGCTCTTTCTGTAAGTCGTGGGTTTTCCTCGCTACATTTACCTTGAGGATGCTCCGTGGCAAAAGGGGCGGGGATTGCCGCCTGCACACACAGCAGAAACACAAGCAGCTTCACTTTCTAAAGCTCAGAACTAAAGAGCCAGAATCACGCAGAATTGCAACATTGTTGCAATCGCTGTGAGGTGTGAAATGGGTGGATTATTGTTAGGGGTGGATTTTAAAGCGATAACAGGGAAACTGATGAGTGAATGAGCGATCGTGCGCTGGACAGGGTGGATTTTTGAAAGCAATAACAGGGAAAGTGGTGAGAGTGAATGTTTTCCAGCACGAGAAGCCATTTTGGGGGGGGGGAGATCTGGGAGACGAACAGAGAGCCGATCGCTGTTTCTCCTTTGCACTTGTCAGGGATTGTCAGTGCTCGTGCGCTGGGCAGGGTGGATTTTTGAAAGCAATAACAGGGAAAGTGGTGAGAGTGAATGTTTTCCAGCACGAGAAGCCATTTTTGGGGGGGGGGAGATCTGGGAGACGAACAGAGAGCCGATCGCTGTTTCTCCTTTGCACTTGTCAGGGATTGTCTTCCTGGTTGTGGCCACACCGAGCGCAGTCCCTCCCCATTCCCGCTGGCACCCTATGAACAAGAGCAGGGGTGGGGAGAAAAAGATGCGCGCAAAGAAAACAGGGATCCTATGGGGACGGAAGGTGCGTTAAAAACACGCATTTTCCTGAGCCTCATGCGGACGCTTATTCCTGATTTGCATGGCACTTTTAAAGTCCACTTCAATAGAGTGACAGTAGAGTGACAGTGGAGAAGTAAATAAGTCTTTTGGGGATGCAGCCATTGTTAAACATTTCCTAGTGCAGAAGGAAACACTATAATTCGTCTTTCACCTTCATTTTGAGTTGGGTGCAAGATAATTTGCATCACGTACATAAGAATATAAGAGATTAGGCCACAGCCCATCTAGTCCAGCATCCTGTCACACACAGTGGCCCAAATGCTCATGGGCATCTCAAGCAGGAAGAAGGACAAGCATGTTCCTGCTCTTGAATCCCAATGGCCTTAGAAGTGTACTGCTTCCCTCCCCCCCCGCCAGTCTGAAAGGCATTCATTCTAGTCGCTATTGATAGATCTGTCATTCATAAATTTGTCTAACCCTACCTTAAAGCCATCCAGATTGGTAGCTGTTACCACCTCTTCCGGCAGCAGATTCCATAAACCAATGACCCTCTGGGTGAAGAAACACTTCCCCTTGTCATATCCGACTCACCTACCCATCAGCTTCATAGAGTGCCCCCTGGTTCTAGTGTTGTGCGATAGAGAAAAAAATGTTCTCTATCCATCTTTTCTATGCTGTGCATAATTTTATATACTTCAATCAGGTCTCCTATTAAATGCTGTCTCTCCAAACTGAAGAGGCCTAGACGTTGCAGCCTGGTTTCGTAAGGGAGGTGTTCCAGCCCCTTAATCATTCTGGTTGCCCTTTTCTGCACCTTTTCCAGTTCCACAATATCCTTTTTGAGGTGTGGCGACCAGAATTGTACACAATATTCCAAATGTGGCCTACCATAGATTTATAAAGAGGGAAAATGACACTTGGGGTGAATCCCCACAGCAAGCTTATTTCGCTTTCCCTAAACCAAAATAATAGAGCCAGATGCAAATGCGAATTTGCCTGTTCCTATTACTTTTAACTTAATTGTGTTTGATCCGGATTCTGAGGATCGTACGTGGCATACGTGACTCAAGGGGGGACTCAAGTGGCTACTTTTTAAAAGCCGCTTTGCAGGGCTGCCCTGCCCTCTTCCTCCTGGCATGGACGTGCCACCCATAACAGACCCCTTCATGGAGCCTGGCTGGGTGGTTGCCGCTTGCCTGGATGGATGAAAAACAGGCACCGGCAGCCAGTGATTCTTTCCCCTCCTCTCCCCATTTCCCAGGACACACAGCAGCAGCAGCAGCAGCAGCAACTCAAACCCCCTTCACAGCCACAGCCTTTAAAACAGAACCTCCAGGACTTTCCTTTCCTTTCCCTTTTTTAAAGGTCAGAACTTTCAAAGAGCTAGAATTGCGCAAAACTGCAACATTGTTATTAAGGTATCAACTGGCTAGATCGCTACAGTGTAGCTTTAAGGACTGGATTTTTTTATAGTGGCTGTTTTGAGGGTGGATTTTTTCAATGAAATCACTATCTTTAGAAGCAAGCTATTGGGGGAGGGAAACCCTAAACAGGGATTATCATCTCTTAACACGGTACGGTCCCCACAGTAAAAAATGTAAAATGTTTCAAGCACACGATCCGGAGTGAGACCTGTTGAAATCAGGATTGAGATTCACCATGCTTTGGGGTGGTTTAACACGGAGAAAGTGTGTTAAGCCAAACTGCCGTGCAGACTCCGAGGATTGAAAACGTTTTGAATCCGAGATAAGGTTGCCGTGAAAACATGGGCTTGCTGACCTGTTTTCTTTTCCCTTCCTAATAATTCCCAGCACTGAATTAGTCTTTTTTTTGCTGCTGCTCATATTCCTCTGCATCTTGCTTATCATCAGGTTAACATTAAGGCTGTGTTCAGACTTGTTTATACTGCCCAGCAGAATGTGCACTCATGATTGGGGCATCACACATGATGATTGATGCATCGTCATGGGGTTGCATGATCTGATAATTGCTGTGCACTTACCTGAATGCTGACCTAAGGACACTCGCTGTGCGGTAGAAACAAAATTCCAAATTTCCCACCAGTCCAGGCAGAACAGTGAGAAAAGCGGGATGAGAGCAGGAGGGCAGCTCAAATGTGATTGGTTGCCTCAACTGCACGCTGACTCATGGCTGGTCGTCGCTGCGTTTTACCTTTAAGTACGGATTTATTTGACAAGTCTGGAGGCAGCCTAAGTACAGACAAACCACCTTTAAAACGTTTCAGATCAACACATAAGTACTGAAAATATTTCCTTGCTGGAATATGCTAACAGATTGTGCTATGCTCATATTTTATTAACAGAAATTGAAGTTTCTTAGGGAAAGATGGTGGATGTTGTTTTCCCATAGTCAAAAAAGATGAAGGTACTAAGCTGTTGTGTAACAGGATTGTATTTCACTGACATTCTGCCTCTTTACAGACACAAGGTGGTGCTGTTGATTAGCAACAGCTTTCAATATAGAACCTTATTTTTTGGTTTAGAAAAGAGATGATCAATTCACTATCACTGCAGTTATTCTTTATTGAACTTAAAAGAAGCAGCCATCTGGAACTTATTCCAGTATTTGACTTCAGTTACTTTACTGCTTAACAGTGACCTACAGAGAGGTTTAACCATGTTATCCTCCCTTTTTAATGTAAATCAGAGAAAACAGCCTGCAAAAATAAGCAGAATAATGCAGAACAGAAATGCTGTGTTACAAGCATTAACTGATACTAAATTTGCTATCTGCAACAATCTGCGTATCTTCTCCCTATAACTTTGCTAAGCAAGAAAGCAGGAGAACTTCAACCACAAGAGAATTTGTAACATAACATGTCTTTGGTGATAAATCACCTGTATCACTTTGCACATATGCACAGTCAAAAATCTGATTCGTGTTTTCCCTGAACTAGCCTGAAATGTTCATGTTACTTTCACTGAGAAATGCACTACAGCAGTAGGAAAAGTGCAATTTCTCATGGGTGGCTACATTCTGCTCTACACAGAACATGTCCTTCAATGTCATCCAGTTGGAAAAAGGTGTCTTTAATTCTCTTCTTGACATCAGGCAGGTGAATGATGGTCTGAATGGGGAAGGGTGAGTCAGCTAATGGGGCTGGAGAATCCTTGTCAGCCCAATAGTCACAGTTCCACTATTGTTCATTTGAAGGAAGGCCCCTTTGCTGTCCCCTGATTCAGGCTGTTGACATATGGCAGGGGAAAAAAGCTGCTTCCTGGAGCACTCTGGAGCCTTTGAAGCTGAGAAACAAAAACTCCTCGATTTTGAAATTTCCACCCAGTGCTATTGAGGGTGAAGCAGGGGCAGAATATCTCAAACCTAGGCATGAAAACTCCGGTAGGATCACTATAGCCAAAATAATAGAGAATTAGCTAGAGTGGCACAGTCACAAGAAAACAGTGAAATCAAAGTTCTTTTAAAAATGAAAATAAAACCTTATTGATTGCGCCGCAAGAGGCTTCAAGCACAGTGGTGTAAAATAGGCAGCAACAGGCTGGCTACTGATCATGGTAGCAAAGAAGAAAAGGCAAAGCGCAATGCAAGTATAAAAGGGATACAAAAGCATAACACCCAAGCTGATGTGTGTTTCTCTCTCTGTATGTTGGGGTGAGGAAAGCTAGTCCTAAAACTACCCAAGCAACATGGATGTTACCTCTGGCTGTGAAGCAGAGGCCTTCGCATGAAGGGGTTTAGAACATGTCTCCGACATGCCGGGATGCCACATTTGCTCTTGTGGGGTGGCCGGATACGTTCCAGGCCACCCCAAGTGTCCCAACGCATTGTAGACATGTTCCAAAAGCAGAGCACTAAAAAGTGCTCTACACGCGTTCCGACGCATTTGAGCCATCCTCGGCCGTCCAGGGAGGGAAGCATTCATGTGCCTCCCTCCCTGAGACACGTCCCTGCTGCCATGGTTCAACAGGTGGCAGGGCCATGCAAATCACTCACCTTGCTGGCCATGGGGTGCGATCTGCTGTGTGTCTGTGCAGCCGCGTGCACTCCGGTAGACCCAGTCAGAAGCTGCGCCACATGCTTGTGTTCTGTGGTGCCAACTGAACCAGGTCATTGGGACCCAGGACAGCCAGCAGGTAGGTGCTGCATGTGCAAGCATGCCCCCGGGCCATGGGGGCGGGATGTCCCCAGGGGGATTCCTGCCAGTTGTAGGGGACCTGATCTGGTCCCCTACAACATGCAGGAACCCAGGGAAGGGCCCTGCCACATCTGCCCACCCTTGGGTGTTAGTCACCCAATGGCAGGTAGGCCTGGGAGGGGCGTCCCACCCCTGTCCCACCCTCTTTAGTCTAAGACACTCTGGGATGCTTAACCCATTCGTGCAAAGTGGCCTCAGGTCTTGAGGGATTGGATTTGGCAGAGCAGTTCAGTCTGGAGACAGCAAAGGATGGGAACTGCGGAAAAGCCAAGCTGTGCTGCCTTGTTGCTCCTCTGGAGTAAACCTAGAGAGTTTTTAGGCTGTCTTTGGATGTGTCCCCCTGCACATTTTGGTCTGAATCAAAATCAGACCATGTATTTTAGATTTGGTCTGATTTCTGCGGACCAAATTGCCCAAGCCAGGACCGAACCAGAACCAAATTTGGTCCTGGAAAAAACTGTTCTTGTTGCAGTTTGGTGGTTTGACATGCATTGCTTTGCAAGCTGAGCCTGTGCATGGCGATGGTCCCGGAGGAGATTGGTGCTCATGTCATTGGGAAGTGGGGTTTCATGTCCTGGGCTCACCATTCCTACCCTGTGCGTTGGAGATCGCAACCGCTGAGATTTTTTGGGAGTAAATGGGGTTAAAGGTGAAATGATGAGGGGCCCAAATGGCCTTCACTGCCCCATGAAATTCTTTTATACAAGTATTCCAACCCCCTTCCCTGATCGCCAAGGCAGGCAGGATAATGGCTTGATTTTTATCCTTTTTCCATGGCAAATATTCCACCCCCATTTCTCGATCGCCAAGGCAGGCAGGATAATGGCATGATTTTTCTCCCTTTTCCGATTGCCGGGTGTTCTCGCTGTTCCTGAGTGGAATAGAGGTGCGCAAAATTGCTCAACTGCTGCCAAACCTCGTAGCAGCTTTGCTCAAACAGCTGTTATTTTTTAAAAATATTATTTTCGCTGTTCAGTCCTGACTTGTCTGTGCTGCTAAGGGGGGGGGGAACGCAGTGGGCGGCACAGGAGTGGTGGTGATGTCAAACTGGCTTCCAATCAGAAGAGAGAGGGTGAAGAGGAGGTGGTGCTGTTCCCCCCTGCCAGGGTCTAGCGCAGTTGGCATGGGGACAGCTGTATTCATATCCAGCCCACGTTAGCGGTAATGGTATGGGGATTTGGCAAGATTTGGTTTCAGCCCTGCACTTGGTCATAAGCGAGCCACTCCCGCACCAAACTGCTTGCATGGGGATGTGGCCTTAGGCACTAATGGCAAGCTGACCAAACTTAAGTCCCAAGAGAAGCACTCCAAGCTGAGATGGCCACTCACAGCAAAAGTGGGAGGGGGAAGTTTCGGAGTAGAGGTATCTTGGTGGCAGGAACAATGGATGTAGGAAGGAAGTTTTGATGGAACGGGAAATCATGACATGTGCTGTTCTGGAGCTATTTTTATTACCTGGGGCATTTCTACACTTAGCTTCCTGTCCATTAGACAAGAAAAGTAAATAACAAACTAACATGTACTAGTGTTCACACTTCTGGAAGCTTACCTTGGTCTGGGTGCATGTCCAATCACTGCCATCTTAATTGTGGCATTTGGCATAACTGTGCATGTGCTGGTGATGTCACTATGGTAACGGTGATGTTCTGCTCATGTGCACTCATGCTTGGGATCATCTGAGGTGCCAGTGCCCTTGCGTGGTACCTCTGATGAGCCCTTGCATCAGAAATGGTGTGAATGCTCATTGGCTAGATACTACAGGTAAGCTTTCAAATAAGATTTTGTGTACCATCACTAGGCCCTGTTCCCACTGGAACTTTGTTGCATATTGAAAACATTTTGAAAACCGTTTGTCCGCATTGAAAATTGGCTTCCTGCACTTTCCAAGGAGTAAATTGGAAAAACATGCATTAAAAAACCATTTGTTCAAAGGACTCTCACTCTGGTTTTTGGTTTCAACATGCTTTATTTTCCCTTTGGGAACAGTAGATTTGCAGTATCCTGCTAGTCTGCCCACCCACCTCCCCTCTCTGTGATAGAAATTCATGGGTTTCAAACAGAGCCTGAAGTTGGCTGTTGTCGCAACACTCAAAGATCAAAGATCAAGGCCTAGGAGAAAATCATGCGGCAACAGCGACAACAATGGTGGTGACAGCAGGTATGTGAGGGTAGTGAGAAGGGAGAAGTGGAGGGTTTGCTTTGTTTTGTGCACAAATATTTGTATGAGTATTTGTGCATGAATACAAAGCCTCCCCCCTTTGACTGAAACCGAATATTAGTACATTTGATTTGTATTGAATCGAATGTGGGAAACTGGCTTCATGCATACCTCTAATGCGTACCATAAAATGGTTTATCCTTACTCCCCTGCTAGAAAACTGATATTGTTGGGAATATTTCCAGGGCTTCAGAGAAGGCACCCAACCATATGCTGATTTTTATGGTACTTTTCCAGAGCATCTTCAGTTCTCCAACAGGTTTTATTGGAACGGCAATAAAAATATATACACTATTTCAAATCTCAGCAAATCTCACCCAATTTATTTGGGTGATGAAACAATAATACTTCTGATTTCAATAAGTTTTCTAATAATACCTAATAATAATAATAATAATGAATTAGTGTTACTTCCCCTGATGCTGCAGAATAAGCTGATATTTCAGTGAACTTTCACCTGTGATCTTAGGGTTTCTTTCTTTCTGGAAGAATTTGCAGCCAATTTAGGAAACAGCATGCATACAAATCTGGTATCTTTCCTCTCTCCGCTGAACATCACCTATCATATTAATGTTCTGCCATCAAATCTGAGGAAACCCTTTTGGATTCCTTCACACTATGCTTTATTTTTTACCATCCCGGATACTTCTGTGCCATCTGCTACCTTGTCTATCTCACTCTTCGTTACTAATTCTGGATCACTTATAAGTAAAGCTGGAACACAATTTAATATGACAGTCGCTAGATTTAGCTGCGGGGACTTTAATTTGCTAGTTTGCTATAACTTTGTCAGTATGCTGTAACTTCACTAGATAATTACTCATTGTTGAGTCCCTCATCAGGCCAGGCCATTTTTTGGCACATAGTGTCACTGGTGCTGCTGCTTCTGGGAATGGAATCGGCTGGAGCATACTATTTGCAACAGAAATACAGCAGTGCCATGAACAACCTACAGCCTGTTCTAGAATCTAGAGATGTGCACAAATATTCATAACATTTGAAATTCATATGAATTTGGCTGAATTCATTCATATTCGAATTGAATTTTGGCACATTTGAAGATTGACATTCAAATTTGAATAAAATGTTTCAATACATTCATATGAAGCTTCATATGGGATTCGTATGGGATTCATACGTGACTGAACATTTGTATTGAATTCGAATCCCACTACATTTGAAGGGGATCTATTTGAATGAATACGAATTTTCTTGCATTCGATTCAACGCAAATAGAATTTAAAAAAAAATATTTGTGCACATCCCTATGATGACATTTGCCAGACTCAAAAAATTCTGGGGCCTGGCAAAATATTCCAGTTGTGGAATTTTAACACCAAGGAAGTTTTGTTTCCCAGTCTCAAAGATAAGCTGGCTGGGCTGTCCATTTGAATGGTTGGCTATCGAGCTCAGGCCCAGGAGCAGTCTACCTTATGCATACCAAGCCACAGTGTAACTTTTCCTGCAAAGTCATGTATAGCTACTAAACTTTATTATTATGAAGCCACAGTTGGGCTCAGTGCTGGGAAGAAGCATCAGCCCATGTGCCTTATCAGAAATAGTAGGTAGGATGTTTTGATGTTTCACACTGAAGTGGCATATCCAATAATCATTACAGTCCTGTTCCATACTACGGCTGTTTCCACACTTACCTGGCCTATCCTGGCACAGGGTGGGTTATTCCATACCAGGATACACAATTTGACCCAAGCTGGGACAGATTGTTACTGGCATAGAACATGACCATCTGCATTGGGACAGCCTGGGCCATGCCAGTCCCTATGCCAGCCATGAAGTTTGTGCAAGTCTTGGAGCCATTTCAGGGGACTACAAATGCTCTGAAGGCTAGCAACAAAAGTTCTTGGTGTTCAGAACTCCCAGGGGACCCATTTCAGTGATGCACCTTGTTATGCCACTGAAATGGGTCCCCTTTGTTATATCAGAACATGGAGATGTGCAACTGCACATCTCTGTGATCCAGTGTACCATCCCATAGTATGCCAGTAGACCTTAATCCACCCCCTATATGCCAGTAAACCTCAAGGTCAGTGAGGATGCAATTTTGGGCACCTTAGCCCAGTCTATGCTTTGACCTCTAAGGATGGAGCATGCTAAAAGGGGGAGGGGCCCTCCTAATCCTGCATCAGTGTATGGAGGGGATCCTTCCTATACTGCACTGAGAATGTGTGCCTATGTCTCATTAAACAGTTGTCAAGATCTTAAATATCAGTTTTAGGTGTAGACTTAGTACAAGTATCTTTGTGCTCACTGCTGCAATTATGTCTTTACCTCAACTTGTTATATTTCTTTTGCATTTTTATTCTTTCGTAAACTACTATAAAGTCTTCTTTCCTAAGTAACCTCCTCCCAGTCAGCCAATCTCCAGTGCTAAAAATAACATAAGAAACTACTTATGAGCCAGTTTCGTCTAGAGGTCAGGGAGCTGAATTCTTACCTGGGAATACTGGGTTTGATTATGCCCTCCTCCATGAAGCCAGCTGAGTGACCTTGGGCTAGTCACAGCTCTCTTCTGAGCCCCCACAGCCCCACCCACCTCACAGGGTGTTCTGTTGTGGGCAGAAGAATAGAAAAGCCTTGTCAGCTGCTTTGAGTCCCCTTAAATGGGTGAGAAAAGTGGGGTAGAAAAGTCAACTCTTCTTCTTTATTCCATGATAGAGCACTGGTCCGTTTTCCTCAGTGGCTACACTTAAGTTTTAATCTGCTTTCAGAGTGAGAGGGCATGCCAGAAAAGTGACAAGCAGTTTTTCTACCACATTATCTGACCCCTGAAACCCATCCTTGGCTAAGATAAGTGTCTTGTCATTTTGCAAATGCATTCTGTTCACTTCAGAGATTGATCCAAGGTCAATTAAATTTTACTTGTACCTGGGCCAGCCCAGCCTATACTAACTGCTACTAGGCTTGTTTTCAGCAGCTTCCGACAGGAAATGTGGAGTCTGTGCCTCCCAAGGATTGCTCTGTCTGCCAATGGTTAGCCTGCTACACAGTGTGAAAATGGCACCAGGGAGTTTGCCAATGGGAGACAACTTTAAAGAGGTCTCCCAAGTATTTCTGATAATGAACTGGTTCAGCAGTTGGGTGGACCTGGCCAAGTAATACATGGAGTTTGGCATCATTTTGCTAGTCTCCTGGAAATGGCCCAGGAAATGGGTTGTTTGTGGCATGACACACACACACACACACTTGTGTGCACTCTTACACATACACACAGAGGCCTGCAACTTTGGAAGCTAAGGAACATTCATTGCCAGGCTCTAGACATAGGCCAAGACTTCCAACCACCATGCAGCTGGCTGTTGGCATGGTTCCCACCAGCTCTACTTTCCTGGCCTGAATTGCTTGATTCAGATCTGGAAAGGGGCTTCATATTCTGTGCTACTAGTTTCCACTCCTAAGATGGAACATTTTGCATATGATATTTCCTTAAAGATAATTCTATTGTCTTTAGTTTTTTTTTTAAAAAAAACATCCTTATCATCTAA
The DNA here is from genome assembly GCA_023333525.1 of Aspidoscelis tigris stejnegeri. NCBI lineage: Eukaryota > Metazoa > Chordata > Lepidosauria > Squamata > Teiidae > Aspidoscelis > Aspidoscelis tigris. The sequence continues at coordinate 51,158,122 of JALMGA010000004.1, forward strand.
CAACATTCTTTCTTTGCAGTTATGCCTTAAAAAAAAAGGAATAAGCTATTTGCAGGTAAACCAAAAAAACATGGTTTATGAACATAACTGGATTCAGAAAACTGTTGTCTTTAGGTGAAATGGTGGAAATCACAATTTAGAATTATTTTAGTGGACTTAACACATATGAATGGCTCCTGGATTTTGACCACGTGTGTGGCAGTAAGCCATACCGAGTCAATCAAATAGCATACAATGTTTTACATTGCAAAAGGGAAATGAATTACAAAAGGCCATCTTTTCATGAAAAAAGTCAGATCCATCCAACTTTTCAGTCGTAAAAGAGTTGCAAGGTAGAGATTGCTCATGCAGCTCCCAGATGCTTCACTGGACACCCCTAGAGAATACAGATGAAAATGGTGACATTTTAAGTCCCTGCACATATCAGAGAGCCTTCAGAGCAAATTACCAAATGTGAGACTGCTCCATCACGAATCCTTTGAGACTGCTGTTATTTCTCAAAGTGGTTTAAAGTGCTTTCACAAAATAGGATCACCTTATATTTCTCTACTCAACTACTTCTTGACACTCAATTTCACTTTTCCCTGTGACTGTATCTCTGCTTCTCAAATCAACTTCAGTATTATTGGTTGTGTGGTGTATGCATGTATGCATGTATGCATGTATGTATGTATGCAAGTATGTAAGTATGAGAGAGAGAACAGAGGGAAAAGGAAGAAATGTAGAGATAGAATCATAGAATCATAGAATGGTAGAGTTGGAGGGGACCTCCTGGGTCATCGAGTCCAACCCCCTGCTCAAGGCAGGATCTCCTAAACCATCTCAGACAGATGGCCGTCCAGTCTCTGCTTGAAGACCTCCAACGAAGGGGAACCAACCACCTCCCGTGGCAGCCTGTTCCACTGGTTGATCACTCTTACTGTTAGAAATTTTTTCCTAACATCTAAACTAAATCTTTTCCCCTGCAGTTTCACCCCATTGTTTCTAGTCCTTCCTTGAGAGAGTGAGAACAGGGCTGATCCCTCTGCCTTGTGACAACCCTTGAGGTATTTGTAGACAGCTATCATGTCTCCTCTCAGTCTTCTTTTTGTTAGACTAAACATTCCTAGTTCCTTAAGCCGTTCCTCATAGGACATGGTTTGCAGACCGTTCACCATCTTGGTAGCTCTCCTTTGAACCTGCTCCAGCTTGTCAGTGTCTTTTTTAAACTGGGGTGACCAGAACTGGACACAGTACTCCAGATGAGGTCTGACCAAGGTAGAGTAGAGGGGGATAATAACTTCACGTGATCTGGACTCTATGCTTCTCCTAATACACCCCAGGATTGCGTTTGCCTTTTTTGCAGCTGCCTCGCACTGTTGACTCATGTTCAGTTGATGATCTACCAGGACACCCAAGTCTTTTTCACATGTGCTGCTGCTCAGCCGAATTCCTCCCATTGTATATGTGCTTTTTTCATTTTTCTTGCCCAGGTGCAGAACCTTGCATTTTTCTTTGTTAAATACCATTTTATTAGTTGCAGCCCATTGTTCGAGTTTCTCTAAATCTTTTTGAATCCTCTCTCTCTCTTCTCTGGTGTTTGCAATCCCCCCTAGCTTTGTGTCATCGGCAAATTTGATCAGTTTCCCTTCAACTCCCTCGTCCAGATCATTTATAAAAACATTAAACATAACTGGGCCCAGGACAGAACCTTGTGGTACTCCACTTGACACTTCCTTCCATTTGGATGTGCAGCCATTTAAAGCCACTCTTTGAGTACGATTACTAAGCCAGTTTTGAACCCACCTTATAGTTGCCTTGTCAAACCCATATTTGATCAATTTTTCAATGAGGATCGCATGAGACACTTTGTCAAATGCTTTGCTGAAATCAAGAAATACTATGTCTACTGCATTTCCTTGATCAACCCATTCAGTGATTTTGTCATAAAATGAAATCAAGTTGGTCTGACACGACTTGTTTGATACAAACCCATGTTGACTACTGTTAATTATTGAATTCCTATCCAAATGCTGACATATGTGTTGTTTAATAATTTGTTCGAGAATCTTTCCTGGTATTGAAGTCAGGCTAACAGGCCTGTAGTTCCCTGGGTCTACCTTCTTCCCTTTTTTGAAGATAGGAACAACATTTGCCCTTCTCCAATCGTCTGGGACTTCTCCTGTTCTCCATGACTTCTCAAAGATTACAGCAAGTGGTTCAGCAATTACCTCTGCTAATTCCTTCAGTACCCTAGGATGTAATCCATCTGGACCCGGGGACTTAAATTCGTTTAAGTTAGCTAAGCGTTCCCTTACTCTCTCAGTGTTGATTTTGTGTCTTGATTCTCCTAGTCCTTCATCAGTACAGTGAAGGAGATATGTATATTGAATTTAATATGGAATTTCAGGTAAGTTTTTTTTTAAAGTCTGTCTGTCTGTCTATCATCTATCATCATGTGTGAAAGTTTATGTTGACCATGTAGGTTGTTGTAGTAGACAGAGATCTACACAGTCTGCCACAATCCATGTGTAAACACATGATATGGGCTCATGTGCTGATAGGTAAAGAAAGTTGTTAAAACAAAACAGTTATGGCAACAGGGGAGGACAAGAGTTCTCACTGAAGTTTCATCTTCATTCCTTTCATACTACATTTTGATTCACCACTGTTAAAGAAAAACAGTTGCAATATCAAATGCTCTGTGAGGTGAAGACTGGGTTTACATAACCATTGCCTTCCTTACTAATGCTTGATATACTGAAGGTATATAGCGAGAGTTTCTGTCAGAGAATTTGAGATGGAATACCTCATAACATGCCAACTAAAACCAAACTCATTAGTGGAGTCCACTGAGTGAAAGTCAAGACCCTGGTCGGAGGTGCAGATTACAGCTCCTTTCTGTGAGATTTATCTTTATTAAAGGAGCACAGGGAGAGTTAACCCTAGACTGACCATTTTGGTGAGTTTGGTTTGGAGCCGAATTTCAAAAATTGAACTCAAATAGAATGTCCCGAAATTTGAATGCAAACATTCAAACTGAATTTTGAATTTCAGATCTACTTGTTCAGACATTCGTATGTGTACAGGCTCGTATACAATGTGTTCTTGAAGATCCGCATCTTTCCCACATCTGTACGTGTTTGTATGTTGTTGACATTTGTATGTGCAGATTCGAATCAAAAATTCGAATGAATACATTCAAATTTTGTAAATTCGAATCAAATCTTGTTAAATTTGAATTTAAAAGATTTGAACTGAATTGGAGTTTTGGGTATTCGATTCAATTCAAATAGAATGTAAAAACACACACACAACATTTGTGCATATCTCTAACACAGATAAGGCCAAAGCTTTTTAAAAAAAGTTCTAGCAATTATTTTTGCAAGAGATAAATGGCACTTTCTTTGACTTTCACATTGATTCTTAACAAAACTAATTTAGCAGTCCAGGTTAAACCAACGTTTTGTCTGGATTTAACCCCCAGGTAATACTTAGGATGTTTCTGTTCTTAAGGCCCATCTCCATTTCCTGGCCAAGGGACCTTTGCCTGATCCCAGGACATGTGGACTCTGCCCCTCACAACCTAAGCATTTGGGGTTGCTGTTAGTGCCCTGGAGCCTGTGCACTGGTGGTTCCTCCCTGTAGCGAAATGACAACTGAAGGTTCTGTTGTGTCTGTGTGGGGAGACTGTGTGCAGGAGCAGGCACTTCCTGTAACACACATCACCCAGAAGCAATGGAGATGGGGAGGCATGTCTGCAAACCCTGGTTGGGCTATGATGAGGCCATGAAAATGAGGCATCTCCCCTCAGAAGCTTCCACCACATTCAAGATACCTCAGCCAGAGCCTCCCTACAGCTAAGTCATCCAAAATAAACTGTGATTGCATGTAACAAAAAGCACCTCAGAGACTTTCATGTTCTCATTCCCTTCCTGATCCAACTTGGCTTTATATTCCAGGACTAGTTTATATATCCATACAGGGTCAGAATCCTGTAATTATTTTGTAATTGTGCCTGATTTATCAGATATGGTCTGTGGTCACACCTGATGTTTAATCCAGCTTCAGTCCACCTTCAGAGTGAGAGAACACATCAGCAAAGTGACCAGTAATTCTCTTTCCACATTATCTATCCCAAAGGTGAATTTTTTGAGTTATTTAACACTGAAAGAAAATAGCTTGTCACTCTGAAAGTGGACTGAAGCTGGATTAAACCTTAAGTGTAACCACAGCCACAATCATGGTGCTTCTTATACCGTCCTGGACTATAAACCCAGTTTACCAGTTTACCATTATTTTACTAAAATTAACTGTCATAGTGCAAGTGATGTCTACAGTCATCTCGGGAGGGAAAAAGTTAGTGCTGAGTTCTTTAAGAATCTGTAGTTTCTGGTTCTTGCTGCTCCTTAGAAGGTCTGACATGGCACAATGAATTGTTTTGCTTATTTTGGCTGTGTCGTCACTCTTTTCTAAGGTCATATCAATTCCACGGCCAATTTCCCCCATTCAAACAAGTATCAGCAAATCCAGGTATTCTTGTGACTCAGTGAAAACACTTTGTAGCATATGGACTCCTCCAGGTGTCCAGATCTGATGTTTTCTAATGTTTGGCTTGTCAGGCTTCAGAAACCCGAAGAACAAACATTTCAAATTGTCAAAAGGAAAACAACAGTTGTACATTCCCTTTTATCATTTCTGTCTAGCAGTAATAATAGTCTTCTGGAGACAGACAATACAGAAGTCAGTATTGTGTGGACTGAAAACTAGTACTATTCTCACGGTTATCCCCCCACCATCAACACCCCAACATTAGTTTCCAGAACTTATTAGCCATAGAATTCAGACAACAGAGAACAGTGATAAACTGAGAGTCCACATAACTTGTAATTCAAGCTAGTGAAATAATGCAGGCTGCCGTACCATGGAGATGTTTGCAGGCTACTTTCAGCTCAAGGAAAATCCCATGTCAAATTCAAAATAGGAAATTTGTTTAAAGCTGGGGATAGTAAGATACAGCACAGTACTAAAGGGATGAATCAGTAGAGAAGACTTGATTCTCCCTCCGCTTTTCTTACCCATTTAAGGGGACTCAAAGCGGCTGACAAACCTTCTGTTCTTCTCCCCACAACAGAACACCCTGTGAGTTAGGTGGGGCTGTGAGGGCTCAGAAGAGAGCTGTGACCATCCCAAGGTCATCCAGCTGGCTTCATGGGGGAGGGTAGAATTGAACCCGGTATACCCAGATAACAGTCCGGCTCCTAAACCACTTAGAACTCCCTGAAAAGATGGATTAACCATAGATTTAAGATAGATTCTTAAAGATTAAGAATGGTCCCCAACCAGGAAACAGATTAACTATGGTTTTGCACTTGATTTTATTCAAAATTATAGCCCAGAATAGGGACTTGCCATCTGGAGAGGGCCTGGCATAGTATGCAGCAGCATGTGGATGGCAAGTTCCTATTACAGCATATAATCTGGCATAAAGCCCAGTAACTTTACATAGGCAGGTTGGCACATCTGAGTTGGGTATGGACTAATGAAAAAGCATTGGCTTGCATTTTGTAAACCTGTGAAGACTCAAATCTCTCCCCCCGCCCCACCTATGTAGAAATAGAAGCAGAATAGAAGATGTTAAGACAACCATGAGTACAAAACTATTTTTCCTTATTTTTGGCTGTTATTATTTATGAGGTCAGTTCTTTGATAAACAGTTAGTACATTTTATTTTGTTTTTTGCAACAGTTAGACTTTAGTGACTTTTAAGAAAATCTTGGACAGTTTTGGATAAATCATAATTAAAACTAACTGCTGTTCTAAGTAAAAATGTGCTTCCCAGAGATCAAAGCAAGTCTTCTAATCACACTTCACACCACTGCCACCCGATGAGTTCTTATCTGTGGACTACTGCTGTGCAACACACATAGAGGTTTACATTGACAAGAAAGATAAATTAGGGACTGTTTGATGAAGGCTGTTACTAATTATCTCAAATGTGTTATATGTGTATATATGGCTCTTTCTGTACATGCCAGTCATGTGGAATAAGAAGATGAGTACAGGCCTCCTTTCCACATGCTGGTGCAGGCACAGGCAGTAGGCAACACTTGCACTGAGTGGTGTAGCAGTGATAATATCACCAGTTCTTTTTCTTGGCTGGGTGTGGTGGTTATATTACAGTCTGGGACCTGCCAAGTGACTGTGCAGTGGAAGGTGGGGTGGTACATGAAGGCAAAATGACTAGCTCTGCCTGTTTCCAATAGCTGACAGCTTGCACTTGCTCTCTCCCCCCCTCTCATGCATATTTAAATGAGATGTAGAGCATCTCATATACTATTAGCCATACTCTCTGATCCCTAGTACCACCACCTTTTACCTGATCTGTCCTGTACCCCATCAGCCATGAAGGGCTGGAGGCAGGGCTAAAAAAAATCTCATGACTGACTAGGGTCAGTCTACTGTACTGACACCACTTACAAGCTGTAATTGAAGCAAGATCTCCAGTAGTAGTTGTTGTTGTTGGGTACCACTGAGTTGTGGTCAGCCTTTGTGAGACTGCATGGGCACCTCTATGCTGTTTTCTTGGCAGAGGTATAGAAGTGGTTTTCCATTATCTACTTCCAGGGAAGGCTGACTGTCAAACCAGCAACCCACTGTCTTCTAGGCAATTTACTCAACCACTGAGCTACAGTCACAACAATTATTTATTTATTTTGTTTTCCACTTTCCATAATAAACAATGAGGCTGTAGTTACTTGTGTCAGCTGGGTATTTTTGGGTGGGTGAACTGGAGCCAAGCAGCAGTGCAGTCTTTTGGATCAAAAGCGAAAGATTTTGAAAATGAACGTCTTTACTCAAGCACCATGCTACGTCTGCAAATCCTTCTTTCTCATTTGGGAGATCCACCTGATCTAAACTTGTGTTAAAGCTAATGCTAATGCTCGTTTAGTGTTTATTTATTAATTGCTTTTCTTAAAGAACAAGCCAAAGTAATGCACAAGAGTAAAGAAAATCCCTCAACAAAATGATGTTAAAAGAAAAAGCACAAAAGAATTAACACAAAACGTTGAGTGCTCTCATATCTGACGGCTTGCTTCCTGCTGGCTCCTAGGTAATTCTTAAGATTGCACTTCTAGTTAATTAAAGTATAACCTTGTTTCTTTCAGTTTATGAAGCCATACAATATGTGCCAAAATCAATACTAGTATGTCTAAAATCAGATCTATTCCGTTTCAAGACTTGTTACCATATTTCAAAATCTGATATGGAAAATTAAAAAAAAGGTTATAACAATCTCATTTGTAGACGTTTTGGGGCTGTTATGCTAGGTTCTCAGAAGAAGAAACCTGGAACACGCCATAACAGCCCAAAAACTTCTACAGATGAGATTGAATCTGGCCGTGAAAGCCTATATACGTCCAAGGTTATAACACTTGCCACAGTTGAGTTCTTTTAGTATTGGCTTTATACTGCTATGATCAAAAATGCAGAAGCAATTTCTTTGTTTTGTGCCTTTAGTAACAAAGGGGTGGTAAATATGGAGCTAACTGGATACAGCTGGGAGAGTAGTTACAGCAAGTAGGGGTAAAAGATCTGAGACTATGGAGGACTGACTTGGGATGTGAGGCCAGGCAGACAAAGATTTAATAGATAGAGACAGAAGGGGTGCAGGGAACGAATCAGGGAAAGGAGCATGGTGGAAGAGGAGAGGTGGAGGCAAGAATATAGCCCACTCACTTCAGCAGGACACCATTCAGAGTTAGCTAAACACAGTCAACTTTACATTTTTTAAAAAATAAGCTTGCCTGCACTAAGTTTAACTGAATAGGCTTCAGAAGGTAAGAAATCACACTATCAAAACTCTTTATTTGTTCCTATAGCTATATATTTCCATTTATAATAATTTCTATATTGCCTACAATCATAGGAGATCCCATTATTTACCTGAATATTTTTCCTGTGTAGTTCAAATGCAATTAATATTAAATTTATTTTATACAATGCAGTGAAACATTAGATTGCTTTTGCTCTGAAGTTTATATTACATCAGAATTTGAGGGTTATTAGAAATTTTCACTATTTCACCATTGTTTCCGTAGGGTTTTGGTTTATTGGAATGGTTTCTGGCTTTTTACTCACCTTTCATTTGTGCCCAAGAGCAACTTGACATGGAAGGACTAAAAAAAAAAAAAAGAGAGAGATTTTCAAGGAGTTGAATATTTCATAATATTTTCATTTTCTAGTTAGTGCTGAAGAGATAACAGGTTGATTTATGAACAAAAATTCAGTTTAAATTACCAGCATCTTCCTTTTACGGTGTTGCTCTGTCCCTGCAGGTTTGAATTTCTTTTTGCAATTTCAGAAGTTATGAATAAGGATGGCAGCATGATCACTGAGATTGTTTCTAACCGGAATAATGTGTACTATAAAAATGCAGATTCACTCAGGAATAAATGGAATTTCCTGGACTCTCTCTAGCACATGACTATATGTATATTTCAATGATCTGAAGCCCAACCATGAAGAAGATTATGTTATAAAATATTCAGGTTGCTCACAATATAAATACCCTATCCCCCAACCTATTTACTGACAGAAAGTTTCCATGGGTGCTTGCTAATTCATTGAGAAGTCTGACAGTTGCAGCAGCCACGATACGGCAATAAGAAATGTATCCATCAGTGGTCTGCAGAGGAAATCTTCAAGAGTATTGGAGAAAGGGTAACTCTTTGATTATCAGAAGGCACCTTTATTCTCTATGAACCATATTTTGATTTTCAAGGATCAAAAAGATCTTTAGATGAATCACAGGGAGAGTATGAATCAGAGCTTCATGACTAAACTCACTACCTCTGTAGCCCCAATCCACAGGGAGCTATTGAACACACCTCCAGGTACTTTGCAAAGCATGATGGAACTCCTCTTTGAAATGCATCTACATGATAGATACTAGTGACCTTCCTTTGTAGCATGAGAATTCATGCAAATGTTACATGATCAAGTTGTTTTTCATGTGCTTGCCTGGAAATCTTCAAGAAGAACTTTCCCTCCTGGGTTTCAAGTATGGGCAGAGGGATAAGAAGTCCTGCCACCTTATTTATTATTATTTATTATTTACATTTACATTTATATCCCGCCCCATACCCGAAGGTCTCTGGGCGGGTTACAACTTTAAAACAACAGATTAAAACAGAATGCACATTAAAAGACGTTAAAAATTCAGTTAAAAACAATATACAACATTGAAGCTCTCACTCTCTGGTTGTTTTCTAAGAAGCACTAAAGGAGAGTGAACACAGTGGTGAAATGTTGGTGTTTCCTTCCTGTGTTCACTTAACCCTCTGCTCTCCCCCAATCTCCATGTGTTAAAAAAAAAGAGAGAGAGATTCAGATTTAGCACCTATGGTTGCAGACTCTCAAAATTTGCTAATTAAAATAGCATTTTGATATTTGCTTCCCTTTGCATCCTGTGGACCTACCTGCACAAGTCAGAGGGCTATAGGATGTGTTTCCACTGGTGGGTGGACCCAGTTTTGTGCAGAGAAACACCATGGAAAAATGCACTGTCCTCTTTTTCATTTCAGAGCAAGAAGGTGCTGGGAATCGGTTTGGGTTGGGGGATTTGGGTTATTACGGTTTTAAAGACTAATCTGAATGGATGTTTTGTATTTGATGTACAATTTATGCTTTGTATTGTATTATTTGGTATTTATATTGCTTATATTGTAAGCCGCCCAGAGCCCACTTGTGGGGTGGGCGGGGTATAAATTTCAGAGTAAAGTAAAGTAAAGTAAAGTTTTCACCTCTGTTCATGTATGACGAAAAGAAACTGCCATACAATGGAGTTATACTGGAAAATGGCCTGCACAGTCACTTCAACGGCACCAGCTGCCACAAAAAATGTAGATGGGGTGGCAATTTTTGCACCTTCTTCAACCCTTGAAGGCATTCTATTCAGGTAAGTGGAGACAAAACAACCTTACAGTAAATTATTGTTCATTCAAAGATGGATGGATAGTGTGCATTCATTTTAAATGACTGATATATCCACCTTAATACTTACGATACAATAAAAGAAGGCCTTTCTATCCACATTTGTCAAACAATATAGCTGGTATTCTGACCCAGTGAAGCAACTCAAGGTCATTAGCAAGTGCTCAGATCCCAAGATTATCTTTGCCTTGTCCTTCAGTTAAATCGGGATACGCTTTCTCTTCCTACTTGCAGATGCTATTGTTTTTAATACATACTGTTATTGTTTTAATAATGTTTGATTTTAGATGTTGTTACCCACCTGGAGACCTCTGGGCATAGGGTGGGATAAAAATGTAAACAAACAAATGAATTGAAACACAATTCAGAACACACAATTCAACCATTCGTGATCACTGTCATGACACTTTCTTCCTGAAACAGAAGCAACTTCCATGCCCAGGGGCACCATATGGCCCACCCATCACAGCTTTGTAAGCAGAACTACTAACTGATCTTGTTTTCCTGTCAAATAACTGCCTACTTCCTGCACTCTTTCCTTCCTGCACTCTTCCTTCCTTCAAAAAATTATCCACTGCACCTTAACTTAAGCAATCCTCCATATTAAATATTTGCTGTTAATGAAATAAATAAATAAATAAATATTTCTAGAGATTGTGTATTAATCTCCACATTGTCTCTCTTTGAAGAGCAATTGATAAGATTCAGTCTGGATGCACTATTTTCCCATGATAAATATCTTTCCCCCTCTTTTTGAGCTCTGCAAAGCACTTTTGTCCTTTATTTGCCACTAATGCTTATGATAAAAAATTAAATTACTGTTCATCTTTTCCACCCTTTCAATAAGTTTCCCTCAGAGATTCTGTGCTGAAGAACAAACATTTAAACGGGATGCAGAAGCTTTAGTTTTATACACAGCCCTGCTATATTATTCATTGCAATGCATTTTTAATGTCACAGAAAGAAAAGTAAAATATATTTTAATTTCTGGAGCTAGGCAGCCAAGTGATCCAAAGAATCATAAATTTACACAGGCTATAGAGAAGTGTGTCACAAGAAAAAGAAGGCTCTGCTCCAAGGTAACCCTAAAGCTTCTGTAAGTGATTCATGAAAGTTCTTATTGGTTAGAATTCTCCACAGACTGGTGTATAGGGCCTTAGGACTCTTGACCTACAAGTGCTCACTGTGCCTCAAATACCATTTACAACCCAGTGTCAGGACTAGTAAGATAACAACTACAATATTGGAAATCAAAAGTCTAACTTGTGAATATAGCTGTAGGGATAGTATCTCAGGAAACGTTCATTTTCCTTTCAGTGATACCTAAGTTCAATTTTCAGAAAGACACTTTTCTGATTTTTCCCCCCCTCCCTGGTATATTTATTTCTGAACAAACCCACTCTGAATAAATAATTGCCATAGTGTATAAGAACATCATTTATAGGTTTTCAAAAACCAGTGTATTATATTATGAGAACAGAAAGAGAGCACAACAGGCTTTTTCCTAAGAAATTGTTGGGACTAATGATTTTCTTTGTGTTGTATTCTCTTGAAATTCAGCAATTTATCTTCAGTCCACAAGCTTCACAACAACTAGTAAAGAATCGATTTACAAAACTCTCTGAAAGCTAGATTGTAGATTAAACACTATGGACATTGTGTTTTTCAAATGTGTGGACACCTTTCATGCTCCAAAATAAGGGAAGAGCATAACTGTTTGATGTGAACAAAAGACAGCACAGAATTTCCTTTGCCTTTGTTCTGGTAATTCATGTTAACACTTCTAACAAATGTAATTTTCCAGAATGAAAATTGGGAAGGAGGGAATGTATCTGTTTAAACAGTAACATTCAAAGAAAATCTTACAAGGAAGTCTGACAGTAATGATATCAGAGGGAAGACTTTACCTCATCAAAGAATGCCAAAGATGACATAGGGTTTTTTGTTTTGTTTTGTTTTGTTTTAATCTCTGTGCTACATCAGACCAAAATTCTGGGCTCATTCCCCTTTAACTGAATATATAAATCAATGATAGAAAATTAGTGATTTTGCATGTGTTATAATCTTTATGCTTGATTAAAGTTTCAGCAATGGGATGCTGAATACAAGCAAGAAGGAGGGAGGATTCAGGTTTTTACAAATAGGGCAGTGCAGCTGGCAGATATTTCACAATAGGGACCTTTTAGAACTCAATTTTTGGGTTAGTGATGTCACATCAAATTTGGAATCTCAGGCAGCAGAAAGATGAATCTCAGGAAGCTCCCTCCCTTTGTACCATCATCTACCAATGTCCTCCCTTTTTTCCCAAACTAAACACTCTGTTGTTACTCAGTGACTGCCAGAAGGAGAAGAAACTCTGTTCAGAATATTCATGAACATTTCTGTTTTCCACTTATTTGAAAAGAGCTAATCGTTTCCAAACTCTTAACAATTGAAATATTGTCATTGGAGCTGGGAGCTGGGAGGATTTTCTCTTTCTCCGTAGGCAGGATATGTGGACTAGGGGCCTTTCCACACAGGCTCTAAAAATGCATTTAGAGCCTGTTCGGGGAAGGATTTGGATGTGGCATCTGAACAGGGAACCCAATTAGGGTCCCTTTGAGGACGCCACGTCTGCACATCGGCAGGCAAAACCGGTTGTTTAAACCGGTTTTGCCGCCAAATCCTACCCAGATGTAAGACCTGCAAAAATCAGGTCTTACATCTGGCTGTTTCCCTTAAAACAGATTGGAAGCTAATGCTTCCGCACTGGAGAGGGAAAAGCTGGATTGCCAGCACATGCCCAGCTGTCAGAGAGGCAGAGCGCATGCTCTGCGACTCTCACAGGTGTGTGAGTCTGGCAGCCAGCTTCCCTGCCTTCCCCCTGGCCAGAGAACCGACGATCCTCCATTCGCTGGCCAGGGTAAGGCAGCTCCTACTCCTACTCTCACCCCCACCGCACCGAGAGTCCCTCCGACTTACCTGATTGTCTCCAGCTCGATTCTGAGGCTGGCAGGGCCGGCGCCAATCGTGCATGCACGCGCCGTGGCCCTGACAGTCCCAGCAGCCCAGGACTACATTTCCCAGCATCCCTGGGCTGCTGGGACCATCAGGGCTGCGGCGCGCATGCATGATTGGTGCCGGCCCTGCCAGCCTCATAATCGAGCTGGAGATGATCAGGTAAGTCGGAGGGACTCTTGGTGCGGTGGGGGTGAGAGTAGGAGTAGGAGCTGCCTTACCCTGGCCAGAGAATGGAGGATCGTCGGTTCTCTGGCCAGGGGGAAGGCAGGGAAGCTGGCTGCCAGACTCGCCCACCTGTCAGAGTCGCAGAGCATGCGCTCTGCCTCTCTGACAGCTAGGCAGGCACCGGCAGGGCCGGTTGGGGATGGGTGCTGGTGCATTCGCACAGCACCCACCCCAATCCGTTTTCCCATCCGGCCCTGCCACCACCGCCCCGCGCGTATGCGTACACGCGGGGCCTCCAAGAATCTGTCTCTGTTTGAGACAGATTCTTTTTTAAAAACGTTACACCGGAAAATGGATCTTATAGATCCGTTTTCGGCGGCAAATGCGGAAAGGCCCTAGGATACACCTCCAGCCCACCTTCCTGCAGAAACTAGGTAAAGTAATATGTATAGATGGTTTTATCCTCAATCCCTTGTAATTTCTGTCTATAAAAGCAAAAACCTATGGCTTATGGTAAGGGCACATACATGGAATGTAATTAAAAACAAAGATTAGAAATGCTCTTAAACAAGTGGGATTATTAATCAAACATCAGTTCCTTGAAGGCAGACAGAAGGTAGTTATAAAAGTATTTGCCTCATAGGTGACATTTTATAAGCTAATGGTTTTCATGAGTTCCCCAACCTCCAGACAAACCTTTTCACACTTCACTGACAGTGGAACTCCCAGTATGCCTCAACACTTAGAAGTACCTCCACCATCAGCATGCCAGTTCATAGGTTTATTTCAAGTACAAATCTCCCTCTGATCAGATCCCCAATGAACTTGCAAGTCTTTTGCAAGTGATTCTTCTTTAATTATTCTTCGACCAAATTGAATGAGTCAGGATCCCCCAGAGATGGTCCACCCATAAATATGATGTGTATGAAGTCACTAGGAACAGTCATCTGAATATTGCAAAGAATGGAGGTTGTACATGCATAATTGAATGATTAAATAACAAATACATTTAATTTCTCTCTCTCTCTGTGTATTTTTTTTTAGTTTTTAATGACTAAGGAAAAAATAAAGAAAAAATATATGCTGTCATATATTATTTTTTCTCAGCTCCTTGAATATTTTCAAGTAATGCATTCATGACATAAAAGCCTTGGGGATTGGACAAATGGCCTTTGTAGTTATTCAATCTGTTTTCTTGACAGCCAGCAAGATATTTAAAGAAACTTGCAAAATTTGTGCTTCCAAACAACTGATCTTCAGAAGGCTTCTATAGCAAGTTCTGCATGTACATTTTAGCAAATTCTTTAGCAATTGTTTCTAAGATGGAATCAGATGGAGAACTTTCTCTGGCCCAGGAGTAGGCTAGGACAGCTGTTCCATCTGAACTTTGAGGCTGAGGAAAGGGAGTTCCCTGGTGTTGAATTTTTTTTTTTGCACATCAGGAACATTCCACCAGGCTCTGGTACTGACCACAGAAGTGGCCCATTTTCAGAGCTTGTCAAGATGTCACAGGGATCTGGAACTGCCTGTGAGCTGATCCTACTGCTGTTTTCTTTATTCATGGTGGCAGAAGGAGAGATCCTGGCTCACGCTGCATTTGTAGAGTTGTTCTTAACTGCTCTTGGTGTAGATTTCCCCCCAAGGGTAGATTGAGTTAGGATTTCCCAGTCAGGATTGGATCAGACTTGATGATGCGTGGGCACTGTGAACCAAAGGAAGCCCTGGTCCTCTTTTGACATGTGTCACTGAGAAGCCATTGCATATCTGGAACTCTGTTAACTCATCTCGGAGGAATGAGTGCATCTTACCTACTTCCAATAAAGATTTTTTTTTCTTCAGTTTAAATATCTTCCCTTTTTTCTTCAAAACAGCTCAAGGTGGTGAATACAGGACAGCATGAAGCCATTATTTCTAGCAGATAACAATACTTTCACTTTGAACTTGCACTTGGTAAGTGTTGGCATTAGAAATGGTGTCTTTCAAAACTGGACACATGTTTATTTGTATCTTTAAATATAAGACAGGACTATATTTTTAACTCTGGCAAATGAAGAAAATTAGTTGGGGCTAAGAGAATAGTAGCTTAGCAGTCCATATTGTATATCCATGGCAGCTTGATCTAAATTATGAATACCTGGTTCACCATTCTACCTTATAGATGCTGCTTTTATAACAGGAGTTAGTCTGTTCCTTGGTATTGAATTATTTTCAGCCTTTAATATGCAGTTGAAATACTCAGAATCAGAAGGAAAGAACTCTTGATCATCTATATCCATCCACTTATTTCCTATCATTTATTTATCTGACCTGTGTATCTTATAAAGTCTGACTTTTATCTAGTTTCTCTCTTCTACAGTATAAATCTACACACAGAAAAGAATATCTGAAGCTTTACTTGACCATTATTAAATCTGAATTGCAACAAGTCTCAGAATGACCCAGGTAAGAGACTAACATGAAAGTTTAAGAGAGAGAAAAAAATCTTCCCAGCCGCACCATCTTTACTCAGGAGGTAACATAGCTTTGACCTGAAAGCTTCTTTGTAAAATTTCTATGGATGATTTATGTGATGGGCTATAACCTATTCAGTTTGATGCAGGGGAAAATTCTGCATCTTTAGGCGGAGACATCTGTAGTCCTGGCTGAGCTTCACTCTTACATGTGTAGTGACACTAATTTCTGTGAATTCCAGTGTCATCCACATCTCCAGGAACAAAGTGCTGGTAGAAATGTGATTCTAGTTTTATAGTCCAGCTTTCAGTTTAAAAAAGTATCAGAATATACATATGCAATGGATAAAAAGGGCACCTATTCACTGCATTTAGAGCACAGATATTTGCAGGCAAATATGAAAGCAATTGGAATGAGATTATTAACAAATGCTTCTATGTTTCATATTAACCAGCAGTTGCTGTATGTTATCTTGTCACCTTGAGTACATAAAGCATTTAAAATATAAGTGCAAACCAATCAAGGCTGACAAAACATCTGCAGACACCTGAGGTGACCTGGCTATGACGTCTGTCATTCCATTGATCAACAGGATTGATTTGGCTAATCTGGCTGGTTAGGTGGGTGTCTCCTTCCTCTTTCACTGTTCCTTGTGTATCTTTCCTGAAGTTGCATGCTCAGTGGAAGAGGATGACTATCCCAGATAGGAATGTACCCATATTTTGGTGAAGAGTATATTATAGTTGTGCTCTCCTGCTAGAGCCTCCAAACAAGCTCAAGCACTATGATGGCTGTTTCTGCACTTACTACTTCAAATCCAGATTAAGTAGATCCAGATTGTAGATGCCTTGGAGTTCCAGATTGCTTAGTTACAGATCAAAATGTAGAACCCCCCCCCCCAAAGATCATAGTGGAATGGATGTCAATGGATGCTAAACAGGTAGGCCATGTGGGTGCCATAGCATGTGTCTCCAGGCAGAAATTGAATCTTATTCTGCAAGAACCACCCAGAGCATTGTGTGATTTGGCCAGTGCAGCCATCACTCAAAGCACACATCCTGTTACTGACAGCATGGCAATGAGGTTGTTATGTAGCTGTTACGTAGGCTCCTGCTCATTGCACAGTTTGATTCCACACAGTCTATGTGTGGAAGCTTGGTATTTAATCTGGATTTTGGCACACAAGCACAGATTGTAGACCTCTTTTTCAGGGTCTACAGCTATTCCAGATTAGAGGACCTGAGAACCCGATTGGTTCCAGATCCCTTCAACACCTGTGTGGAAGTGGTGGCCATAATGGGGAGTTCATGGGGCTGACTGTGCAAAAGGTATAACCAGATACATACCTATTGGGTGCTTAATGGGGTCTAGAATCCCCATGCGGAAACACCCGGTGTTAGAATGCAACTGGTGCCCCTTGGTGCTTCTCCAAGGACACTTGAGGGATACCAAATGTCCTCAGAGGTGCCCTTCACTGGCTGTTTGAGTGACCTACTTTCACCTGAGTTCTGTCCAATGGTATGTTTTTGATACACTGGAAATGGGCCAATCCTATCACATGAAAAATCCTCCATGCTGCACCATTCCCCAGCTTTGAAGAGGGAGAGTGGGTGAGGTGTGTGTCTTGCAGACATTCTGTGCCGTACACCTGGAGTGGGTACAAGCAATCTGATCTGGAAGTTGCCACCATCTCACACTAGGGGATGCAGCTGAACTAAAAAGATGAGTAAAATTGTTTAAAATTCCCAATATGCATCAAAGAAGTGCCAATTTACCAGTGCATCTCTTTAAAAAAAGGAATATTTTTAAAACAAGGCCCAGCACATTTCCCCCCCCACCACCAATTTGCATACGGGCTATGCCATTTTGCACCAGTGGATTATAATATTTTACTGTCATATTGACTTTGCTTATCTGAAAGACACAGGCCCATAAGGCTTTTAAATGAACAATTCTCCATCTAGTCTTTAAAAATTACAAATATTACTGTGAAACCTTCAGCATCCCGCCCCCAATCTATGTGCTGTACCTAGCCTATAGCAACTGCTGAGATGAAATAAATAATCAGGTTTCCGTACAGGTTTTTCTGCTGCCTGATATCCCAAGGCAACTACTAGGAAGCATCAGCAGCAAGCCGAAAAGAAAGCCATGGCACATCTTTTTCTTTTTTCATTCTGTTTAAGAATGAACTCTGAGCCTTATAATACAACATCCCACAGTGTACCTTCTTGGTTACTTTTCTCAAGGATTTCTGCACATTCGTATTGGCATGTAAAACTATACCAGTATATGACAGCTTCACCTTTTGAACGATATTTGTGGAAAATTAACAACTGTAGTGCAAACCTAATAACAGGATTATGTTTCCTGTGCACAGTAAGTGATGATTAGCTTATGTTGCACGGCAAAGCTTAATTTATTGAAGTAAATAGCACTGAAATCGATATATATGACACCAGGGGTATTTTCCAGGTTTGACTTTCAAGGTATAATCAGGGTATAATTAATTCTAATCAGGCACTGCAGACTGGAAGTTGTAATTTCTTAGGCACTGTGAAAATCTGACAATTTCAAGGAGAATAGGAAATCATCAAATTGAAGTTTTACATTAATTAACATATTTCCATAAGCAAGTGTTTGAAGAATCATAAATTTTACAATGATCATATTAATGTCTGGTTCCTACTTCCTTCCTTCACAGCATACAAAATCTCAATTTCCATCTTAAAGAAATTTGACTAGGACTTTCTTAAGGGAACTCCTTCAAAACACGTGTTACTGAGTTTTCCGGTTCCTGTTATTTCCTCTTGGAAATAATTTGCAGGTCATTTCTGGAGACCAGCTATTCCAGGATATGTGCCTGGAATAACTTGACAGGAAATGAAATTCCTGGATCAGAGAGATGACAAAAGTTGCAGACATAATTTCCAGAATAAAAAGTCTAAAATGGCAGTGTGCTCAGTAACGACGAGGGTAGAAATGATGAGGGTAGTGTTCAGTTGAACTAGGGGTTGCCCTACCCACACAACAGATGGATGAGTAAAATTTAACAAACAAACAAACAAACAAAAAAGCAGATATATTGTGGAACTGCCCAGGTGAGAGAATTGTGAAAGAAATTTGGAGAAGCTTCCATCCAGAATATAAATGGTGATTTCACTAGTCATAGTAGTAGAGCAATAAGAGTAGTTCTTATTGCACATCTGTCTATCTGTCTCTCATCTTTCTGTCTCTCATCTCTCTCTTTTCATTCATTCCTTATTTTTCTTCCCCTGTTACAGTTTTACAGAACATTTCTGGAGCTATTTTTTTTAAAGTGTGGAGAGGGATTTCTCACTGACATCTATGGAGGAAGGGTGCCCCCAGAAATAAAATAAAAATGTGAACTTTGCTTTTCTCTGAAATTAAAAAAGGTTGTAGGGAGAACAGATCATCTCCACATTCTCCTAATCCTCTGAAGCAGCAGGCAGAGCTCTTCTGACCACATGAGATCTTGCAAACACCCAGAAAAAGGGGAAATTTGCGGCTGACATTCAGGTAAGTCAGAGGTTTTTGCTGTACACCATTGGGCTTTGCTTTTCAGGCACTGTGACAGCTGTTCCACAGTCCTAGAGAAGTATATGTCCTGTCTGGACAGAGCTGAACTTCCTCTCAGTAGAAATCTCATCTTCAGAAGCAATTGTGGTTGGCTTTTACTAGGAATGGGAGAGTGAGCAATGAAGCACCTAAGAGGAAGCAATATTATGGGCTGGAATAGATAGCGCTAATGGTTTGTGACATAGACACAGACACAAAATATTTTGTCCAGCCACCCATGAGAATTGTTCTGACTGAGCACAAAATTACTTTTATTATAATCAGCAAACCAACAAACTAAAGTAATATACAGACACATTCACCAACTCTTAAATGAAATGTGGTGAAGGAGAAGGACAGAGTGGTCTAAACTAAACTCTGAGTTATGCGCAGTGGCAACTGGTTCCTGTTAACACTTTGGAAGTTCTTGTTACTGGTGGTTTGGATCAAAGGAAAATTTGCCAGTGAGTAGGGTTTCAAACAAGGTGTGTTTCTGCACAGGCCGCTAAGACCCCATTAAGCACCCGATAAGGACACATATAGCACACATCTGCAAGATACCTTCCGCACAACAGGACCAATTATGGCCACTTCAAGGATGGCACTTCCGCATGGGCTCACGTGAGATCTGTCTCTAATGGGGTCTAGAGGCCGCCAAAACTGGTTTTCAGGAAGACCTGAAAAATTAGGTCTTCAGACTGTTCTTGCCTTCTGTAAAGACCGCCTCTCCACCCTTATCTGTTTCCTATATATATTTATCTTAATTTGGTAGTGTGGTAGCGTTTTGTTTACTTGTAAATCAATCTCTGTTATTCCCTTCCAAGAGGCGCACCTTCCATTTCCTTTTCTCTACTCTTTGGCTTGATAATAATGTTGCCTCCCTTCTGATGCTGCAGCAGACAGCACCCTGCCCCCACTCTGCCAGTCTCCAGCAGTGGGTTGGATACGGTTACTGTTCAGAACTCTGGCCCTGTTTGGCTCCCTTTATAAACAGACCTCGACGAAGCTTCTTTAAAACAACAAGAACATGTGTTTATTGAATACAGTTGAAGTTTAAAGTCAGCTTCTTCTCACAGTTAGTTACACGTGGTTACTTTTGCTGTCAAGCAGTTCAGTCTTTCACTTTTACACTAAGTCAAAAGACTCTCCAAGTTCAAGAATAAAACTTCAATCAGTTCAGAATTTGTTAGCTTTCCTTTTAAATAACTTCACAAGCTTAGCATTCATATACTAAAAGACTCAGGACCCTAACTTTAGCCTCCTCAGCTAAGAGCCCGTTTCTCCCCTTCGTTATCCTCCCTCCAGGATTAACGACCCAAGGCAGAGAACAGAAATTGTTCCCTCAGGCCCCCCTTAAATATGGGCCTGGCTGGCTAGCTTCACCCTTATTGGCTGAGCTCCGCCTGGATGCAAATTCAACCCCTCCCCTTGGAGTGCTCAACTAGCCCCTCCCTTAGGCTACTTACCCTTGTGAAAATACACTTTGGCAACACTTTTAAGCGTCTGGACTTACCGTGTTCGCCACACTTTGCATTTTAAACTTAAAAACGTACTTTTGGGATTGAGGGGTCCTAGCGGGCATTACAACTCCTTTTACCGCGGAGGAAATAAATAAATAAAAATAAATATTTATTTTTATTTATTTATTTTTTTAAAACTACTATGCATCAACATCAACAAATTCAGTCAACCAAATCCCCTTGTGCCCCCACAGTTATTCACAAAGTCTCTTTCAGCCTTTACTGCTGCTCTTAGTCTGTTGGTCAGCCTGCTGCGTGAGCGTTTTCAGCTCAGTCCGGCGCTGCTTCTTGACGGTGCTCGATCACCCTTGGCTCCATGTGGGTTGCCTCCTCTGGAGTCTGCTGCCTGTGGTCACCTGCTGGGACATTGGCTGATTCTGGACAGCGTGTCAGCTGCTTCGGGGTATCAGCTGATGATCTTTGAATGGCACACCTTCTTGCAATTCCAAGTTCACCAAGCTTCTTCTGTAAAATTAGTGTCCAGTGCAAAAGCTGATCATTGCTCCTACGACTGAAGATTGCTCTTTGCACTTCAACTCTTGTTAGATATGGAAGCGTATCAGCTTCTCTAGTGCTGCCTGCCAGTGATTTAGCAATTGTTGCCTCTTCGCAGTTAAGTTTGGTTTGCTTTAGTTGGTCTTTTGATGTTCCACTTAGCAATTCTTCGCTTTTTAGTGGTTCAACCAGAATTTCAGCCACTGTCTGCTCGAGAATATACTCTAATTTCTTTACTAATGATTTCTTCTCCTTGCCTATGGTAACTGTTTCAGTGCTAGTTACTATAGGTCTTTGATGGACAACCTCTGTTGACAGTTTAGGCTTTGATTGTTTTCCATACACATTAATTTCAAACTGCTCCAAATTTCTTGCACTCTTTTGATCAAGTTGCTTTTTCATGCCCATCTCAGATTCCTTGCCTATTTTTTCAGTAGGTAACGGTCTAACTGAATGCTCTGGGCTCGGGTGAACATCGATTTTCACTTTCACTCCTTTTCTTACTGAATCAACATGGCTTTTGGTTACTTTTTCTGGGAATATCTTTTCTTCTTCCACTGTTGTAACAGTCCTTGTTTTGAAATCTCTTGCTCCAATTTTCTTATCTTCTATATCGTCTGCTTTTACTTTCAACAGCTGAACAGGTTCTGTTTCTTCAGTTTTATCTTTGTTAACTGTAAATTCAAATTCAATAAACTTAATCTCTTTTATGAGCCCAACATCATTTGATGTGGCTTTCTTAGGCTGTTCCTGCTCCTCTACTATTTCTTCTATAGATGGCGACTGTTTTTCGGCACCCTGGGGATCTCTCTTCTCATCATCTGCACAGACTTTATCAGTGGTGTCTGCTGGGCTACTGACTCCACAAAGGTCACCTTTCTTATTGGCAGACAATATATTACTCTGAATCTTGTTATTAACTTCTAGGAGAACTTTGGTTACTGCTCCCCCCAATAGTTCAGTGTTATTCTCTTCGCACATTGTGCTGCTTTGAGACAAAAGCCTTTCGTCTGTTGCCACATCTTCCGCATTATTGTCACTGAATAAAGATTCTATATCACCTAGCTGTAGGGCTTGGTTTAAGATACAGTCTTCCTCCAGCAATTGGCTATTTTCAATCATTTGTTTCCCCAGCTCACTTTCCGCAAGGTCTTCCCCACTAAGATCATCCCTTTTGAATAACTCTTGTAGGGTTGGATCTGTTCTTTGATCCTGCTTAAACTGTTGTCTAGTGGTACCACTGAGATCTATTGCCTCCACAGGCAAGATATTTTGTAGCGCTTCTTCTTCTGCCTGCTGGCAATCTGGCTCTTGGAAGCTCTCAATAACAGGCTCTGCAATAACCTTTTGTATTTCATCTTTCCTTTCTAATTCAATCTCTTTAGCTAAGTTGTT
The DNA here is from genome assembly GCA_023333525.1 of Aspidoscelis tigris stejnegeri. Lineage (NCBI taxonomy): Eukaryota > Metazoa > Chordata > Lepidosauria > Squamata > Teiidae > Aspidoscelis > Aspidoscelis tigris. Next base: position 51,180,699 of record JALMGA010000004.1, read on the forward strand.
CCCAATCAGCATTGGAGTCGGTATATCATCCATTACGGCAAATTCATGTATCCCTGTCCATTCCCTTATGGTTACTTTCACTTTGGCTATTTGTGCTTTGATAATCGGTCCGCCTAGCCCTCTCAGTTTTATCACAGCTCCCTCTACAACTTCATGAGGTTGTACAAGATTACTTCTTATAATTGAAGCCGATGAACCAGTATCTCTTAGGCAATGAAACTTCTGCCCTCTTATCTCTACTTCCCATAAATATTCAGGATCCGGGGCATTGTGAACGCTTATGCACATAACGGGTCTGCATACTGAATCCCAACAACCATCTGGTTCTTCATTTGCCTCAGCCTGGTGGCCATTTTGTTTTCCAATCACCTCGGCCTCAGTTGGGCGGCCATTTTGTTTCTCATTCGCCTTTTTTCCCTCAGCTACATTAACATTTTTTATTACAGGGCTTTCCTTGTGTCTTTGTATGTAATAACTGGTATGGATGTCACTTTTCTTATCTCTGCCATCAGCTTTGGGCTTAGTGCACTGGTACCTTAAATGTCCTTTTTGTAAACAATTATAACATGTTACATCTTTACTGCTCAGTGTTTGACTCTTCTCTTTAGCATACTCATTGTGTCCCTCCTGTTGTGATACTTTTTCTTTATGTAATGGATCCTTTGTCTCCCTTATACAATCACTGCTTCTCTTATACGGTTTATTCATAGTGTTATGTGAGCCCAATTTTAAGAAACAATCCTCCCTGGCCTGCATCATCATATCAGTCCATGCTGCAGCCTCGTCCACTTTTCTAAACTGCTTATCAGGCAATAGCCACTTTATTTGGCTCGGGACAAGCTCATAAAAACGCTCAAGAGCGATGAGTTCTCGTAGTTCTTCAAAACTCTGCACCTTTTCTTCTCTAAGCCATTCCAAAAGGTGTCGCTTAATATTTGATGCCACCTGAGCATAAGTTTCATCTCCTTTCTTTGTGATCGATCTAAAAGCTTTTCTATAATACTCTGCCGTGAGTTTGCACCGCTGCTTGACCAGCTCTTTAAATTTCGGGTAAGATGAAGCATCTTCATCACTCAATTCTGAATAGATTTGTAACAACAGCCCCGATAAACATGGTCTCAGGCAAGCCATATATTTATCTGCTGGTAATTCCAGCTCTGTACAAGTTCTCTCGAACGCATGGAGGAAAGCTTGTACATCGTCCCCTTGCGAAAACTTTTGAAATCTTTTCATATCAATTTTATCTTGGCTACCTGACATTCTTGGTTGATGGTGTTCCCCTTGGGAGCCCTTTAACCTGGCCATAGCTAATTCATGCTCCCTCTCTCTTTCTCTTATCCTTTCCTCTCTTTCCTCCTTTTCTCTTTCTCTTTCTCTAGCTTTTTCTCTCTCCTCTCTTGCTAACTGCAATTCAATCTCCTTTTGTTTCATTTCTCTTTCCTCTCTTGCTAACTGCATTTCAATCTCCTTTTGTCTCATTTCCATCTTTTTTTGTCTAATTTCCATCTCTTTCATCTCTTTCTCATGAGCAAGCCTAATCCTCAATATTTCTGGATTTTCTTGAGCAGCTATCACGGGGTGTTCAACATCTTCCCCATCTCCCAATCCAGGGTTTACCCTTCTAGCTCTGGTTTCCATTTTGCTTTAATATATTTACTTGTTTACTTGTAATCTTCCAGCAGATTTGCTACTATACCGTCTTTGTTTACCTCACAAATCTGCCTTTATATTTGTGTATTGAGTTGCACACAGGACCGCAGTGTAGATTAGGTGTTTCTACCAATACCTTTAAACTGTTACCTCGAAACACCTTTTTTTTTGCTGCCTTTTCTTTTATAATATAATCAAGTGTAGCCTCTGCCTGCAACTTCCAGTGGTGTTGCTACCTGTTACCCAATGTTGAATACCTCGCAACAACCACCTTTGCTGATCTCACGTCAATATCCCTACCTTACCCTCGTTCTTTTACCTCAGGATATTGACTCTAATTGACTTTAAAAGTCAAAATTCATCAACTTTTACTTCAGGAAGTTCTGCTTAATACTGGATTACTCGAATCCCAGCGCTTGCCACCAGTTGTAAAGACCGCCTCTCCACCCTTATCTGTTTCCTATATATATTTATCTTAATTTGGTAGTGTGGTAGCGTTTTGTTTACTTGTAAATCAATCTCTGTTATTCCCTTCCAAGAGGCGCACCTTCCATTTCCTTTTCTCTACTCTTTGGCTTGATAATAATGTTGCCTCCCTTCTGATGCTGCAGCAGACAGCACCCTGCCCCCACTCTGCCAGTCTCCAGCAGTGGGTTGGATACGGTTACTGTTCAGAACTCTGGCCCTGTTTGGCTCCCTTTATAAACAGACCTCGACGAAGCTTCTTTAAAACAACAAGAACATGTGTTTATTGAATACAGTTGAAGTTTAAAGTCAGCTTCTTCTCACAGTTAGTTACACGTGGTTACTTTTGCTGTCAAGCAGTTCAGTCTTTCACTTTTACACTAAGTCAAAAGACTCTCCAAGTTCAAGAATAAAACTTCAATCAGTTCAGAATTTGTTAGCTTTCCTTTTAAATAACTTCACAAGCTTAGCATTCATATACTAAAAGACTCAGGACCCTAACTTTAGCCTCCTCAGCTAAGAGCCCGTTTCTCCCCTTCGTTATCCTCCCTCCAGGATTAACGACCCAAGGCAGAGAACAGAAATTGTTCCCTCAGGCCCCCCTTAAATATGGGCCTGGCTGGCTAGCTTCACCCTTATTGGCTGAGCTCCGCCTGGATGCAAATTCAACCCCTCCCCTTGGAGTGCTCAACTAGCCCCTCCCTTAGGCTACTTACCCTTGTGAAAATACACTTTGGCAACACTTTTAAGCGTCTGGACTTACCGTGTTCGCCACACTTTGCATTTTAAACTTAAAAACGTACTTTTGGGATTGAGGGGTCCTAGCGGGCATTACACCTTCAAATTCAGGATCAAAGGACGACACTTCTGCACAGGGACAGGAGAAGGAACACATGTGGGCGGGGCAGGAAGTTGCCATGTTGAGCACAGCCGGGCAGCCATGGGATCTCAGGCACGCTGCTGATTGGTGGGCAGTCTATCCCCGACACACCCATGCACAGTGGAAGCGAGCGGTGACTGATGGCTGAGTGCTCCAATCGTGCTGCACCTTGGGCAGCAGGGCCTCAGAGAGGCCTGATCCTTCTGGATATTGATGCTTTGGCATCCGCACAGCAAATACATGATGCGTTCCTCACAATTTGTGCTTCCCACACAAGTGTGGATGCATTAAGCCTCATTTGGACCCATCCTTATTTCAAATGGTTCTTCCCAGGGATGGATTTCAGAAATCCAGATTTCAAGCCGTAAGTGCGGAAACACCCAAGGCAAATGAATTGGGAAGTGTTCCAAGCTTCCAGCTATGACCTATACTACCAGCCACCAGTAGTTACTGCAGGTGAGCCAGTTTGGTTTAGTGGTTAGGGAGCTGGACTCTTATCTGGGAATACCAGGTTTGATTCTGCAGTCCTCCATGAAACCAGCTGGGTGACCTTGGGCTAGTCACAGCCCTGTTCTGAGCTCTCACAGCCCCAACTACCTCACAGGCTACCTATTGTGGGGAGAATAGAAAGCTCTGTCAGCCATTTTGAATGCCCTTAAATGGGTGAGAAAAGTGGTGTAGAAAAGCCAACTCCTCCTCCTCCTTCTTTTCATTTGATTATATTTTTCTTATGACCAGAGTAGGATTGTCCTCAAAAAAGAAAAAGAAAAAGAAGTTTTAAATCCCCTTCACGTGCCTGCTGGGATCTCTTAATTGTCATAGCCTCCCACAGCTAGTAGAACTTGAATTTTAAAGACCTGTGTGTTAACTGCAAAGATGCATTTATCAAATGATGCAGTTCAGCTCTGAAATAAAAGTCTGTGAATAATACTTTTTGAGAACCTCATGCTGTCTGCTGAGGTGAGAGAATGTAACTACATAATCTCCCTGGTATATTCAAGAGCTAAAAACTGTCTTCCTAATATTTGACCTGCATATACATTTCACATAACAAAATACTTTATTACAGCTGCAATATCTGAGCTGAGTGAGTCTCATTCCAGATAGAATGCAAAAAGCTGATGAGACTTAGGGAACACATTTCATCATCATCATCAATCATCATCATCAGAAAAAAACTTAACAGTGACCCATTGGCTTGGTAGCCTAGGCATCTCAACCCTGAAGTTAATTTTGGGTCTTTAAAGGTTTTTAAGTAGAGAGACGGATTAAATTTTAATCTCACAGCTGCAAAAAACATTTCTGCATTTCTTTTAACCTTAATTTGCTTCATTTTCTTTCTTCTGAGCTGAGACAGTAAGTGTTGACAACAAGGCCTTTGCAAACAACAACAACAAAAGAGCCTGAAACAAGACAAGACCTGGCAAATTCCTGCAAACTACACTTTGGGAACATGGCATATTTTAGCTGCGAGCCATGTTGATGTTTTATATCACAACCTTCTGTGCTAACATTACTCAAAGATAAATGCCCTTGATAAATCCTATCATTTTCACACTTTGAGAAGAAAACACCAAAATAAAAGAGCTGATGAAGCATAAAATATTGAAGTAGCATGTTATTTTCAACATTTTATCTGTCATTTGCCATTTATTTCAACCATGTATACAATACATGAAATCCACATTTGTCATGTGAAGGATACACATGCTCAAGGAATAGCAAAGTGCCAAAGAGTTATAAGGAATCCATTCTTCATAGCAACAGTGACAGAGGTCAGAGAGGAATATTACTTTTCAGCATTAGGCTCTTACATCAACTGAAGAATAATGGTAGCATGACACAGGAAGAAAAAGACAAAAAGGATCTGGAAACAGTCATGAGACAAATACATTTAAAGATATAATTTTGAATACTACATGGGAGGCTGCCTCCAGACATCTCTTGCTTATTCTGCAATTTATTGATGTATCATTTTAAAGCACATTAACTTCATTATTTGGATAATCCAGAATAAAGTGCGTCCAGATACATTTTATTCTGGATTATTCCAGATTATTCAAATAATGCAGAATAAGTGTTGCCTGGCTGAAGCTTTAGTCTATAAGATCAATTCTTTGGGTTTTAGCATTTCCGCAGCAGCAGAGTAATGTTGCAGCTGTGAAATTTTGTTTCCATGTGAATGGAATTTCTTTCCACGAATGCTTTTTTGTATTTGATTCCAATTGAATCAAATGCAAGAAAAATTATATTCATTTGAATAGATCCCCTTCAAATGTGGTAAGATTCATATTTAATATGAATGTTCAATCCCAAATAAATGCATACGAAGAACCTACGAATCCCATACAAATAGCATACAAATCCCATGCAAATAGCATACAAATCTCATATGAATCCCATATAAAGCTTCATATGAAGCTTCATATGAATGTGCCAAAACATCTGAATTGAATTTGAATATCAGTCTTTGAATGCGCCAACAGAATATTATGCTATGATGGTTCATTTTACCAGAATAACAATAACCCCATAATCTGGGCTTGTATTATGGGACTATCAGGACCATAAAGACATTATATGAACGGTGCTCTTAGTGCATATACCTATTAGGGGAATGCTCTGTACATGTGTTTACCAGTGTTCCCACAAGCAAATCAAGCAATAAAAAATGTATTGATTAGCATAGGGATCATAACATACAGAGGCACAAGAGAAATAGTAAAAATACATGCAGATTAAATATGCCAACCATTTAGTTGTATATGGGTTGGAAGAGAAGGACTTTAGCATTTGTAGACCAGCAGTTCCTATTTCCCATGATTGGGATTATATATATTTTTTTCTCTTTCAAGAATGTATACTTTACAAATTAGTAAAATGCAGGACACATCTTTGATACAGGTTCAGTTTCATGACCAGAGTGGAATCGATCCAAGGGAATGAGAAAATAGCTTTGCTGATTTTGCTACAAAGTTTGTTTCATCCGATGACAGGGGACACAGGAAATAACTTTATTCAAAGTTGGCTGAATGTTTAATTAATTAATTATTAATTAATATTTATTTCCTTGCCTATACCCAAAGGTTGAAGAGTGGGAATCCTAAAGTGAATAAACAATAACTTGTATCACTGCAGGACTTTCTACTGTAACCACAGTAGAAAGTCCTGCAAGTGGCTTCTACTGTAACCACAGTAGAAAGAACATTTAAAGATTCCCAATATTTCCTAGACTAAATGCAAGGCAGAAAAATGGCAAAGAGAGCTCAGCTTGGAACATTGTATGTGTGGATTTTTCAACCAATAGTGCCTGATGCTAGGAGAATAGTGGCTAAGTTCCATTGGAAGATATGGGCTAGCTGAACTTCACCTACCTTCTTGGGAAAAGTGGCACCACAGGTTGAAACCCCTCATTGTAATGAACAAGGGCTGTGGTTTTATGCACATAGTAGAAAGTGCCTGGGGAGAAGCACTTCCTTCATCAGGCCATCACTGTGTCCTTACTGGGATTGGCTAATGTGCCTCCCTGGCTCCATTGGCACTGAGTGAAGCATGTTACAAGAAGCACAGCTTGCATGTTGCCTCCCTGCACAACCCCAGCAGCCCCTCAAGAATGGCTGTGGCTTGTTTCTCTGCTTACACGGATGCCACTTTGCAAGGTAGTGACCTGAATGACACTCCTCATTCAGTGATCTTTAGGCAGGTTTTACAAGCCGTGAGGGTGGTAGAGAGTTTCCCCAGAACCACCCATCCTGAGACTTGTCAGAGGTTTCTTAGCCATGAAAGGAAAATGCAGTCAAGATTTGGTTCAGTCAAAAGGAATGAAATATTGATGACTTTAGAAACCACTTCAACTGGGCATAAGTGAATGATAACATATAGTACAATAATCACTGACAGAGATGAATTAAGATAACTGTTTTGTCTATTAGCAGTCGGCCTGGATTATTCATCCATTACTTTCACATCATCTTATGTGGTAAGAATATTTCAAGCTTTCCTTACAATTCTGTCTGTCATCATGTCAAATTTTAATGTCAGTGCTGCGTTCATTAGGGACAAATCTGCCCAGGAGGCTTCTCTTTTCTTGTTTCAGTTAGTGACAAGTAGAAATATCATCATGTCACTACATTTTCTTATAAAATAGACTGCAAACCAATGTGTCAACTTGGAAATTAACTGCATGCATTAAGACTTAGGGTTCAAATGTAGGGCTACACTGAATGTTTACAAGCAAACATTTTCACCTTGAAATTATCTTGGGGGTAAAATAAGTCCCCAGATAGGCCTCAGCTTTTGTTAAGCTGCTATTTAGGGATTGTTTCCCAATGAGCGACACTACTCTTAAAAGAAAATGGGGATGAAAAACACTCTGGGATTTTTTTCTATTCCACTGGAGATTTTGTGACAATAATATGGTGGACCTTTGGGACAATAATATTTATTATATTTAGGCTGTGATCAGACAAGGTAAAGGGGGAACCCCGGGATGAATTTGGAGCTAAAGAAAAATATTGATTTTTTTTTAAAAAAATGCTTTACCATGTCTCTAGAGGCGAATATGCATTTTGCCTCCCATTACTGGAAGCAAAGTGCTAGAATGCTCTAGCTATCTGCACTTGCTGCTGGTTACAGGCTCCCTCTGGACCTCTTCCACCCAGAAGAGATATGAATGGGATCTTGCTGGGCAGTCACAGCTTGGTGGTTAGTATAGTTTTAACTGCTCCTTGTCTATACTGCCTTGGGGATGCTCTGGGAAGTGTAGAAAAGTACATTGTATCTAGTTATAATTTGCTAATTACAAGTTTTAGACCAGCCTTGTTCTACTGCTTGTTGTTTGTCTAGTGCTACCAAAATCTATTTTTAATTAACAAAGAGAGCTGAAAATACTAATATAGTCCAGACTAGTACCCAGAGTTGGCATCAGGAAATGAGTAAGTATTAAGGATGTGCATGAATATTTTTTTAGCATTCAACTTGTAATGAATTGAATGTTAGAAAATCTGTATTTGTTTGAATAGATCCCCTTCAAATATGGTAGGATTCTATTCAGTGCAAATGTATTCATATGAATTTGTATGAATATCTGATACATATCTCATACGAATGCATACATATTCAATATGAATGGATACATATCTGATACATATCTGACACAGACACATACATATCCAATACATATCCATAACATATCTGTGCTCTGAAAGCATAAAATCTGACCTGAATCCACTTTCTCGATCCATGTCAAATGCAATCTGGATCTGTTGTAGGTGTGACTGGTGCCCTGCTTTCCCACCTCCCCAGTTTAACGGATGTCTGAACAATTCGTATTAATGTCTGAAACATTTGTATTCATACAAAGGTTAATGTATGAATGTCGTAACATTTGATTTGTGTACAAATGTCAGAATTTGGACAAATTCGGAGAAATAACAAATGTTATGAATATTTGTGCACATTTCTACTATATATTGACTCTTGATAGCCCCTGCTAGGTGTTATCTGCAATGATTTTACACTTTATGATCAATTGTCTGTATGTTGACAGGTTGTATTTTGACCAGTCATAACGCTGTCCTTTGTGTGTTTCCTTTTGCCCATGAAATTTTACTGCTTTGAACCCCTTTGCCCCTTCTTTGCCCATCTGTCTTGCTCTGGTCCTTCCCACTCTTTTCCCTTCCCACTGTTGTCCCTCCCTTCTTGTTCCATTTTGCACAGAAGAACGCAAATTGTCATGATCGTCTAATTCTTTAGGTGGCTTGACTCCTGAGGAAACTCTATTTCTTCCCCTCACCACAGCCGAGATCACAGTCAGTCTTGCCAACTGGCAAAGATTCTTAGCTTCCTTGCTGCTGAAATCACTACCTTTTGTATTTCCCATTTGTCACCCAGTCTTCCTGCCCAATGTGATTTCCTTTTGCCCTGCCTAAACCACTGCACTGGGTTGGTGGAGCCATTCGCCACTCTTGTATCTTGCGGTGGGCCTCTGATTCCCTTCCCTCAGTTGCATTCAGTTGTGCACTTCTGTCAAATAACAGAGGCACTTGAAATAGAACACTGGCTAGGTGTAACCTGCATTCTTTCTCTTATATTCCATTCATGTTGTATTGTGTCTGGCACAGGGCAGAGACCTGAGAGGGTGACCCTTTTTCTACTTGCTTGGGTTTTACCTGGATCACTGGGTCTGGAATAACTGGATCCACTTATCCAGACTGTGGCCGCATTGGTGGGATCAACACTATCTGCACTGATGGTATCAATTCATATTAACTTGCACCTTGGCTACAAAGCTTGAGTGAGCGTCACAGCTGCACCCCACACCCCCAAAGGCTAGGAATGAAAGTTCCTAGCCTTGTGGCCTGGTGGACTAATTTTTGGCAGTGCATCATGGTGTGCCATTGGGGGGGGGGGCAGTAGTCCCGAACATGGAGGGGTGCCAACTGCATGCCTCTCATGTTCTGGAACAAGATTAGGGTCCCTCCGGTGGACTCAATTGGATGTTATACATTGTGAACTTTAAGCTAAATTCCCCAAACCAGTGCAAACCAGTTAAAAAACAATTCACATAACAGTGACCAACCTTTAGTGATCCAAGAGGCACGTCCAACTTTTGCCAATTTTCTTTTGAGCCAGCAAACATGACCCGAACACAATAGCACCCTGTCTTCAATAAATTTGTTGAATGCCCTTTTCAAGTCATCCAAATGAATGCCCATCACAATGCCATTTGATGTCACATTCTATAGTTGAACCAAGTGCTTGAAGAATAAATACTTTTGTTTTATTTGTTCTGGCTTTTTCAAGATTCAGCGTTATTGAATTACTTTTGATTCTAAGGCTCTGGAAAATGGAGAACTTTCCCCATTTTCCAAAACTATTATTCTTCAAGTTGTCCTGGTGTTCCTAACATGTTTCTCTTCCATCTTTCTTCAGATTAAATGTTGCTTATATTGAAACAAAGTGTTAACTCTCTTACTTAAGGGTGTGGCAACATTTCCATGACTATTTTGAAGACCTTTATAAATGAAACAAAGTAGACACATCATCTATTGGGTGTACATTTATGATTAATATTTCTCATGTCTGACTTGTGGACTAGTGAGTAGTCTAAAATATCAAGTGAAAGTAGCAGTCTTGAACATTCAAAATTAGAAGCTTTGTTTAGCTATAGAAATGAAAGGGGACTTTCTCAGGCAATTAAGAGGAAATGAGATGAATTGTACCTTTATGAGCAGCTGTGTTTACTAGCTCTTGTGTACACTAATCAGGAAATCAGATTACCCATGATACTATAAATATATCTTATAATGAGAAGTGAGGATTAAATTAAAGACAAGATAGGAACATAGACTCTATTAGCTCTGGAAAGATCATTCTTGGAGTAGCCTATGTACCCTAGAGAAAGTTGAGAAATTTCTCATAAAAGCCAAGATCTGCAAATATACAAACAGGAAAATTTATTCATGAGTGAACTGACATATAACTTCACATTCTGTTTCACAAAAAATCATGCTGTTCCAATTAGATTTTGTAGCACCTAAGATGTACATATAGTTAATCAAAACCATGCTGCCATAGAGTGGGAAAGGATGAGCAGTAACAGTGATACATTAAATTGACAATAAAAGTTTATTTATTAAAATATTTACATATCACCCCATATCCAAGATCTCTGAGTGACTTACAATTAAAAAAAAACCATATACAAATCATAATAATCTTTCCAACACAAAAAGTGCAGAAGGAAAGTGTTGTGCTCTGCCACTGAAGAGTTATTAAACCTCTTGCGAGAGTGCATAAAACTCATAGGGTGTTTCCACACTTACCACTTGAAACCCGGATTGAAATCCAGATTTCTGAAATCTGTCCCAGGGAAGATCCATCTGAAAAAGGAATGAATCCAAATGAGGTCTAATGCTTCCACACTTGCGTGGGAAGCACAGATAGCGAGGAATACTTCATGTGTTTGCTGTGCGGATGCCACAGCACCAATATCCAGAAGAAACAGGCTTCTCTGCAGACCTGCAGCCCAAGGAGCCACATGATTGGAGCGCTCAGCCATCAGTCACTGCTCATTTCCCCACCGATCAGTGGCGTGCCTGAGATCCCATGGCTGCCTCACTCAACATGGCCACTTCCTATCTTGTCCACTTGGATTCCCTTTCCTGTCCTTGTGTGGAAGCATCTTCCTTTGATGCAGATTTTGCGCGCAGGAACAGTTTGAAGACACAATTTTTCAGGTCTTCCCAGAAACCGGTTTTGACAGCCTCTAGACACAATCAGAGATGGATCTTGTTCGAGGCTGTGCGGAAGTGGCATCCTTGAAGTGGCCCTAATCTGTCCTGCTCTGCGGAAGGTACCTTGCAGATGTGTGCCATATGTGTCCTTATTGTGTGCTTAATGGGGGTTTAAGGGCCAGTGTGGAAACACCCATAGGTAACCAAAGAACATACACATGGTGTCTTTATCATGCTATGAATTCACCATGAGGGGCCAAGTCAGATGGACTTGGCTCTCTTATGGCATATTCAGTACAAAGAGCACTTTAATGGCAGAGATGGATGGGACACATTTGTTTCCACCGCCCTGGGGAAATCTGGATCATATGGGTACATCTCAGCCTTTAATCTGGATTTTCTGTAGACCCCATTAATGGAGTCTACAATGGGGTCTTCAGCCAGAAAATCCAGATTAAAGGGAGCCTGTTTCCACATTAGTTTGGCAATGGGGTCTAGAGGAGGCTAGGGGGAGGGCCCCATGGGGGGGAGCCCCAAAATCTAGGCTTTGAAGTCATTTCAAAGCCATTTTGAAGTTACTTTGAAGTTGCCTTCAGAGATTAGCAAAGGCTCCGAAGTCCCTCTGAAGGCAACTTTGGAGATTAGCAAAGGCTCTGAAGACAAACCTCTGAGAACAAAGGGAGAACAAAGTGGACTGTTACCTTCAGGTATGGAAAGAGGTACATATTAATGAGGCTGACTCATCCCTGCTCACAAGGAACTAATTAATATGCAAGCTCTCCCAATGGATTTGTCTTCAGATCCTTTGCTAATCTCTGAAGTTGCCTTTGGAGGGACTTCAGAGCCTTTGCTAACCTCCAAAGGCAACTTCAGAGGGACTTTGGAGGGACTTTGGAGATTGCACCCCCTGTCTCCCAAAACACCTGGGGTGACAGGCAGACCCCTTGTGGGTCAATCCGGATTTGCAGATGGGTGCTCCAGTGTTTCCACAGCAGGGAGGCTAGACCACCCACGGAAACACATTGGGTACTGCCCTTAATCTGGATCTACTAGATCCGGATTAAGGGAAGTACCCATTCCTTAGATCTGGATCTTCTTAGATCCAGATTAAAGGAGCGCGGTGGAAAAACACCCATAGTTTAATTACAATATATAAACAAGGATTTAAAAATTCAATAAAAAGCAAGCTCAGCAGTCAGCCAAATGCTCTAAAGAGTTTCTCTTTTCTTCCTGGTCCCCTGGCACTGTATTTCCCACTGAAATACAATCTTGAAGTGGTTTACGTAAGATAGAGAATAAAAAAAAGCTAAAATCATAATAGTTATATAAAGACATGACTACCCTTCTGAGGAAGAGTGATGGCCTCCTCATACATGACCTGTTCTCCTAACCGCCAATGCTGGATTACCAGAGAAAAGATATGAACAAATGAAAATAGACATTATTGGAGTCTCTTTGAAGCAGTGTCTTTGTTCTCCCCTTGTTTGTTCTTGTTTGCTTGGGGAGCACTCTGGAGAAATTTGATATTAATTGGCAGGAAATTAAAATAATAATAATAAACATTTATTGACTAGTCCATACAGAGGTATAATACACAACACAGGAACTTAAAATCTAATAAAAATCTGCACAGATCTTCATTGCCATCAAGATAAAAAGTGCAACTTTTAAAACAGACTGCTTATCTGAGCCCCAAAGCAGTACATGAAGTTTCCCAGTGTCATCCGGAAGGTTATAATTACCTTGAAGAGGGGCTATGTAGTAGCTCTTAATTTTCTCATATAGATGACAGTTCAGAAATAGATGCATTAAGTCTTCAACAGTATTTTCTCCACATACACAGATTCTCCTATCATAAGGTAACCACTGATAACAGCCCAGTTGGGTCATAATGTCCAGTTGTTCAAATCTCGCTCTAGGAAATAGCCTGCAAAGATGGAATGGCATTGGGAAAGTATGGTATGCCTCTATGTTAACCTGGCATTTATGGGTGACCAAATAAGGTGTAGCTGTGGCCTGAGCGATGGCAACTAAGTCAGTTTGTGCTGCAATGTCCAAAGCCTGTTGATGAATAGCTGGAATGCCTTTAGGGCCAAAGGAGCTCAGGATTTGTAAATAGAGGCCAACAGAGGCAGTAGAGTTTTCTAAACATGCAAGTCAGGAGGGCTTCTCCCTTAATTGAACGTGCTTTAACATGAAAAGGTGAGGAGGTCTATCTGGGTTCATTCAGATTGTCTTTACCCAGTAGCTGACTTGTCTTTTTAAGATTTGACACCTTAAAGGTAGCACTCCAAGTTCTGCACAAACAGCTGAAGATAGGGATGATTTATTGACACCCAAGCAGGCTCTTAGCTGAGAAATTAAATAGTAGTTGAACTCTGGAGCATCTTTCTTGGACTTCACTCAAGAAAATAAGGCTGTGATTAGACACAGCAAACAACAACAACAACAAAACTCATCTCTGAGGCATCTCAGGGAAGGCAAGATGTCCCTCATGTCTTCATGAACATTCTGTGCTAGAAAAGCTAGATTAGAGAAGGTTTGGGAACATGAGGACCACACACTGTCTCTCTGAGGCACTTCTGAAATGGCTCTTTTGTTAGGTCCAAACACAGCCTAAATGTAATTCTAAAATCTTAATGAGAAATTCTGCATTTTTCTTTCAGCGATCTAATGCACACAACCGCTTTGTTTCTTCACTGTCATATCTGTGGTTTTAATTAATTTTAACTGTGTCTTATTGTACAGGATTTCTTATGACCCATATTGAATCCTTAGGGAATACGGTGGGATAAAAATGTAAATAAACCTGTATCTATATCATCTAAACATACTGTATTTTCTGGCGTATAAGACTACTTTTTAACCCAGGAAAATCTTCTCAAAAAATGGGGGTCGTCTTATACACCGGGTGTTGTCTTCTTATACAGTGAGTATATCCCAAACTCTATATTTTAACTGGAAAGTTGGGGGTCGTCTTATACGCCCGGTCGTCTTATACGCCGGAAAATACGGTAATTACTTATCTACTATATTTGGATATTCCAGAATATTCCTGAATCTGGAATATCCAAATATAGTGGATTAACTAACTGATATCTGCATGCAGCCTTTATCTCTGTCTCTATCTCTGTATCATCTGTATCTTCTCTATCTCTGTCTCTCTGTCTGTCTGTTTCTGTATGTCTATGATACACACCTGGTGCTATCAGTGAACACATGTATCCTATAGACTAAGAATAAATTATTCTTGAGAAATCAATTCCTGCATTCATTAAACAAAAGGTCCCTTCCAAAGGTTTGTGGATTCCTCATAGAGAAATGGAAGTTTCTGTAGTCCATTCATGACAAATCTATAGTGCTATTATTATTGGTACAGCTTAAGGGAAAAAATGATTCTTTCCCTCTACCAGTGCCATTAGGGAAATATCAAGAGGTGGTTTTATAGGTGGCTGTCCTGTTCTGTATGCTGGTAGTACAGCATAAAGAATGTCTTGCCTGAGAGGCTTTCTAGGGACACAATGCTTTTTGCCCAGGTAAGAGTCTCCTTTACTATAGTCCCTCTCTATCATAAAATGTATTCCCCATTTGCCATTTTTTGCCCATTTATAATTTAACAATATTCTTACTCTCTCCTCCCCTGCTTGAAAAAAAAATATCCAAGCATCTCCTAGGATCTGGTTCCTTCCCCTCCTCCTTTTCTCCTGCCCTAGAACCTGTGCAATTAACTTCTGTCACCTTAAAAGCCTTTCTCACGGTGCATTGCTCCAGCTGTTGAAGCATATGTAATTACATTCAACAGAATCTGTCCTGGGGCATGCTAGTTTCATACAATTTTTATATCACCTTTTTTTATTATTCAAGCCGAGTGAAATCTTTAGGACAATGTGATTAGAGACTAAAATTGGAACTATTCAAGGTATGGCATTCAGTGAGAAATGCAGGCTTTTCACATCTTTACAATGAGCTCAGAATCTATTGTAGGAGGAGGGGGGATGAATTTAATTCACTTGGCACAAAATGGCCATATTGTAATATCTGGCCACTATCCACCCACAGTATCTCCTGAGCAGGAATTCAGTGAACAGGCTGCAATCCCAGTTAATTTCAATGCTTTTTCTAATCCTGATGCCTTCTCTGGCATTGCTTTGACAAGTTACAGTCCCAGATTAGGGATTCATTAGAGCTTTCTGACCTTAGTTGAAGCATCATTTGGCAGAAATTGAGTCAATGATTAATAGCTCACTACATACCTATAAATGATTTTATTTTCTTACTTTGCCACTGAGAATCTATAATGGCCAATATAAGAAGATGGAACAATTGAAGCAAGTAATGCACCCTTGTTCCCAAAAGAATTATGTTGGTAAGGAATTCTAAAACAACAAAGTGAAAAAACAAACAAAACAAAACCAATAATTGAAGGGGGAGGGGGAAAGCCTAGCGTGAAAATATTAAAACCATCAACATTAGCACCTTTGTGTGCTATAATTATAGCCTGAGTTCACATTGCAAAGTTTAGGTGAAACATTTGATTTGAAATCCAGCTGTATCATTGGGCAGAGCAAAGTGGGAGAAACTGACATAGTGATCAGACACAGCAAACAAAGCACCTCTGTTTAGGCAAGATCCAAGATGGGGTTGTTCACACACCAGTTTGCCCCTCCCTTTCTCATGAACATTCCATGCTAGAAAAGGTGGATTAGAGAACATAAGGGCCTCACAGTCTCTCTCTGAAGTGCTCTTGAAGCACCTAATTTGCTATGTCCTTGGATTTGACCTGCAACCTCTAAATACTTAGGGAATTTAAAAGTGGTGAGAAGTAGAGGCCTTAGGCTAAGACAGTTTGGTATGCTTTACCCATCTGCACGTAGGCAGGAAAGGAACATTTTTATATGCGTTCCTACATGCGAATGGGGAAAGTGTCCCAGACTGTCCTAGCCTGAAAAGGCCAGACAGGGGCTCGGATGCCCCTCCCAGGCCTGCCCACCATTGGGTGAGAACACCCAGGGGAAGGCAGACCTGTCAGGGGCCTTCCCTGGGTTCCTGCATGTTCCTACAGCTGGCAGGAACTCACCTGGGCAACCACCCACCCCGGGGCCCAGAAAGGAGCGTTTGCATGTTCACCTACCTGCTGTCTGTGCTGGATCCAAATGATCTGGCTCAGGTGGTGCCACCCGCATGGCACCACCTCTGATTGGCTGGCCAGCAAAACTGGGTGTCTCCCCAATGGGACTGAAGCAGCCGGGAGCAAGCCACCCTCCCCCCACACACATGATCGCTTACCTTGCTGGCCCCAGGGTTGCCATCTGCTGTGGTCTGCGCAGATGCATGCACTCCTGGTAGTTGGGACCTACACAGACAGCCTGGGCCCATCTACCAGGGTCCATGTGCCTGCGCAGACCATGGCAGATGGCAACCCCAGGGCTGGCAAGGTAAGTGATTGCACAGCCCTGCCACCTGTTGGGCCAATTTTTGGCCAATCATGGCAGGGGGAGGCATGTCCCGCAGCTGTCAGAGAGGGAGGCATGTGCAAACGCTTCCCTCCCTGGATGCCAGGGACGGCCAGAACACGTACAGACATGTGTAGAGCACTTTTTAGTGCTCTACATTTTGAACATGTCTAGGACATGCTGGGACGCTTGGGGTGGCCTGGAATAGATTTGGCCGCCCCAAGCATGCAAATGCAGCATCTTGGCTTGTCCTAGATGCGTTCCAGAAGGCCTCATGCAAAAAGGCCTCTGGTTTTTAATCACCTTTGCTTTTCTTGTATGTGAACTGTTTTTAAGCTACTCCAAATGTTTATCCAGCTACCTGTTTTACTTGTGGGTGTGTTTGACCAACCCATTTGCAGAGATGTGAAGGTTGGAATCATGTGGATTATACCCATTAATTAAACAGTTATCTTGTTCTTTTGGATGTATCTGAGGATGCTGTTCCTGGCACCGTATGCTACTGAGATATGGATGCAACCTTAGTTTTCTGTTGTCTTCTGTTGCACTTCCACAACAGTCTTCCCCTCCAGAATAACTCTAAGGGTGCATCCCCATTGGCATTTTAATCTGAATTGAATTCAATTCGGGAAAGACCTTTCCCATGACTCTGAATTTGGCACCCAGGCATCCCATGCAATTTCTTATTCCCATATTTTATGAGGACTAAACTGCCTAAATCTGGAGGGAAAAAAGTCCTGATAAAAACAGGACTCAGTCCCCTTTTTGGAGCCGAGTCTTCTTTTTTCCCCTCACATGGGGATGATACCGGGCTATTTGGGATGGAAGTCTAGCCTTCTGTCCAATGGCAGCCAGCTGTGGGTGGTTTTTACAGATGCAAAGCTACCTTCCTCCCTTGCCAGGCTCCCAGTACTAGAGCTTCATTTGAAAAAAGGCAAAATGGGGGAGAGCTCCTTGCCTTTTAAAACAGTATCACTGGAAACATTTGTATCTTTTTGTATTGTTATCAGAAAAGATACATTTGAGAAGCAAAAATGCTTTGCAAAGTCACATTTTATTACGCTGTGCTTGGTCCCTCACTCATCTGGTTGAGCGCACATTTTCTGGTAATCTCAAAGGGGAGAGGTGTGAAAAAGAAAGTATTTGTGGTTAGAATTTTTTTAAAAAAACCTGCCTTTAGTGAGAGTAAGGTGAAGTTTTTGCTGCCTTTATTTGCAGGCAGGGTTTGCATGGGGGTGGGGATTTAAAAGTCCTTTTTTATGTTTAAAATAGTCCCCAAAATAGTCTAAGCAGGACTAAACCAGGACTAAAGAAGCTTCACGGGGACACCTATATTCAGATTAATTGACAGGAACTCTATTTAGATTAAATATAGTCCCCAAAAATAGTCCAAACAGGACTAAACCAGGACTAAAAAACCTGCATGGTGACACACCCTAAATGTTAAATGGATTTTCGCTATAAGTTCAATTTTAAGGAACCAGTTAGATGCAGATAAAGAGGGATGAGTATACCTGAGAAAAAATATATCATGCCCAAATAAGATTTTGGATAATTTCAATATGATGAAGAGTAATTCTGATTACTTCTCATACTAAGTAAGCTGGTCTATAATATTTTTGCAAGACTTTATTTGGTAGTCCTATTATACAAAGCCCTATGTTTTAAACAGTAGACAATTGCTAAGATTATTTTATTTTACTTTTATAATTAGCTGCATATATATTTGTACTAATAAACAAGGTATATAGTAATGTTGCTGGGTCATCTTAAGATAACTGAAGTAATATTTCCATAGTATCACCATATCTGCAAGTCAGCTTAATACAAAATGACATAATGATCTTAATTAACATGATCTAAGAGAGTTCACCTGTACAGAGTCAGCTTAGAAGAAAACAAAGAGTCATTTTTCCTGGTCCCTGTAAATTCAAAATAACCGGGCCCACCAATCTGGATCATGTTGAGGCATGGAGCGATCAGCATTGTCTGCGCTTACAGCACGGGTCTGGCCCATGCCTCCCCATGGCTGCAAGCTTGTATGGGCTTCACAGTAGGAATGTGCAAAATGCAATTTGTATTCACAAAGTCAATTGAATATTTCAAATTTGCAGACATTCACATTGCTCAGACAGTGAAGTGTCCTTATCACCTCAGATCCTATGCCTTCCTTTGCCATCATGCTGTACACCTCTGTGAGCAAAGCTATTTTTCTTGCAACCAGCCACATCTACTGTGCAAACATCAAAGAGAGTCCTAAGGAAACAATGGCAGAGTTTTCATACTGCCTTTATGGTACTGCATGACACTGGGTTTCTCTTAAAATTGTTTCTCTTAAAACGAAGGGGGAAAGGTATTATGATGGAAGCTCCCCTCCCCTTCCTGTGTCAAAACGGTCGAGGTGACTATAGGACCAGGATTTTGAAGTGGCCTCACGGCCCTTTCACTGAATAAATAATATTTCATTGAGTCTTAAAGGAACATTAGGAATTATATGATAACCTGTTAAAAAAAAAATCTAAGTATATTGTGGCTACAATTTTTGGGGAGACGAAATAGCTAATTTGGGCATTATCACTTCTTGCTACTCTTCATTTTTAAGCTGTTGCAAAGCTGTGTTCATGTGCTTTCTTAATGGTAATTCAGCTGCTGGTCGTATAACAAATATTATCTGAGCAATCAAGCATGAACAAAAAAACCCACACAAAACCACATGTAGTATGAGACTGTGGATATTTCAAAAGGGGACATAGTAGATCTTATGTGTTTTGTATCTTCCTTAGATCACAAATGAACATGTTATGAGTCTTCTATAAATCTTTATTTAGGTTGCTGCTTTTCAAATATTAAGGGTGTACATAGGTGAATTTCAGTGGGTATTTTACTGCAAATGAGAAATGAGTTATTTTTATTTGGATTTTTACTCTTAAAAAGAATTCTGAATTAGTATAAGAAAACTATGCATTTGATGAAGACAAAATCAGGTAGGATATGTTGAACATTTGAACACATAATCCTAAATAATCTTAGGTCCTTTCTAAACTGGGCCTTATTCTGGATTACATCCTGGAATAGATATCTGCCATCCACATGCTTCTGCAGACTACAGCAGGCTCCTATCCCAGGATGTAACCTGAAGTATTCCCCAATGCAGAAAAGAGTTCAGTTCCTTATAGATTCACAAGGAAACACAAGGTCAGGACCAATATGCAGAGGGACCCTATCCAGGATCTCTGGAGTAGAGGCAAACTGAAGGAAAAGCTACAGAATGGAGCCTGGGGTGAGCCTGAAGACAAGGCTGGAATCTTAAGGATGGGGAGGAACTAAAAATAAGTCTGGAAATGTGATGACTTTGCTTGTCACTCATGGAATTTAAACTCTCCTTCTGACAGTTTTTTAGAATCCTAGAAGGGAGGGGTAAGGAGGTTGTAGGTGGAAACAATTGGGTTAGGCAGACTGATTAAATAGGATGTGTCAGGGGAAAGCTCTGCTTGAACATATCTTAGACAGCCCAGAGAGGCTGGAAGTAATTCAAGATATATACCTAGGAAGGGCGAAAAGCTTAGGAAAACTGGAAATAACACGAAACAGGATCAGCTCTACTGGTACTATTTGAGGAAAAGTAACAATAAATGTAATTTTAAAGTCAAACATCCATAAGTTAACATTGAAGAAACCTCCATGGAAAGTATTAAATGATTATTGGTTACATTATTATGGATTAGCTGAGCCATTAGTATTAGTGATTTTTATGCTCTGAGTTATATAGAAAATCTTCCTCTCTACCAACTTTTTAGGCTGCTATGTAACTTAGAACGAATCATGCCTACAGAGTATAAATATATTTCAAATGTCGTGGGGACATGTTATTTATTTTACACGGATAAGGTTTAGTGAAAGCTTTTTAAAATGTATATCTTGCAGGGAGAGAAATGATAATTTTCTAAACTGTATAAGAACACAATGAGAAAATATTAGCACAATGAATCTAAATCCATGCCTTGTAGCTCTTCAGGGCAGGTAGCACTACATATCCCTTTGAAGTGTGATGATGTTTCAATTAAGAGATAATCCATAATCAAATGGAGCAGCCATCTGGTGCCTGGATCAGAGAAGTAATGCAATCTTACAGACAGAACTTAAGTTTCTGAGGGATAATTTCCCTGTACAGAAATCTCCCAGGGGCTTCAAGTTCATTCAGCTTCCAACTGATACTGACAAAGCTGGTGAATTAACACCCCCAAGGGAAGATCTGTTTTTCATAGGAACTGAGTCAGCAGACAGCCAAGGTACAGTACAGATTTAATTATTGGGGTCAAGTTGCTTCCTACCTTATATCAAACAAAAATTGTAATTTCAAACCATAAATGATTTTATTCATTTATAATAGTGCTACTCAGCATATATAGAGATGTTGTAGAGGAGGGCTGTTTCAGGGTTAGCAAGACTCCTGATCCCATATCTTTGATTCCCCCCCCCCCCCCGCTAAATCACATACTCAGGAAATTGTTGTGACATGACTAGATTTGTCAGAAACTTCCATCAAGTATCATTTAGGACAGTGGAATGATGGAGGTAGACTGAGGCAGCAGTTGAAAGAATGAGGATGATTCTGCACTGGCCAATGTATTGCACCAGCAGGTATAGTGGGGGCTTCCCTTCCACATGCTGTTGTGGTCTAAGGGAGGGCTCTCCAGACGGAATGTAAGAGCAGGGCTGGGGCCTCCCTTAGACCACATCAATTCGTGGAAGGGTGACTTCTAGGATGCCTGCTGGTCTAGTACACCAGAAAGTGCAGAATCAACCTGAAAGTCGTTTTCCTAAACCATATTTTAGTGTGGAATGGACTAGGATGTTGTCTGGGAAGATCGAACAGGGCTCCCTCCCTCCCTTCTCAGAATTCTACAACTCTGACTCAAGAATTACGGATTCATTTGATAAAGGATTCTCTAACTCAAGGGTTACAAATATACTATGAGGTAAAAGATGTTGATGAATGAATCTCATATATAAAACAGTAGATCATCTGTGTCATGCTGGTATGTGTTCTGGAAAAACATTAACAGGGCCTATATTTCAGCAAAGGACAAAAGGAGGAGTTGAGAATTCAATGAAAATTAGCAAGGTAAGGTGACAGATTGACATACCAGTTAGGGGTGTGCACAAATGCATTTTTTGCATTTGAATTTGAGTCAAATCGAATATTTGAAAATTCAATTTGATTCAAATTTTAAAAATCTGGATTTTCTAAAATCCGATTCCTGATTATTCAAATCCGTACATTTGAAAATCTGATTCAAATTTGAAGATACAATTGTCAAGAACATTTGTATCCATTTTTTGAGTTTGCGTGCATCCCATTTTCATCCCATATGCATCCTGTTTTCATCCCGCATTATAAGCGCAAATGTGCATTATATTCATATGCAATATATGTGGATCTGTTCATTCCAATTATTTGAAAATCCATATCAGAATTTCAAAAATCCAAAATTTGTTTGAATGTGTAAATTCGGATTTTTGAAAATCTGATTTGAAATCAAATGTCAATATTTGATGGATTTGAATCAGATTTTTGAATATCCGTGCATATCCCTATGGTCCAAGGGCAAGTACACCTGAATTCATATTAAATCTTGAAGAAACAGGAGTTACAATCTGCATGTTGCACATTGCCTGACTCAGGGCGTGAGGCATCCCCAGTGCTCTTTCTTGCTCTTCGGTTGTCTTGTGGCAATCAAGGGTGATGTGGACTCAATGTGCTATAGAATCTTATCTAGGAATTCTGGGCTTCAGTCCATTTCCAGTTCCTTGCTGGCATCCCTAGATAGAGAATTTGGCTTATATGACTGGGTTCCAGCAGCAGAAATGGCTTGGGCAGTAAGGAGGGCCACTTTGGAGTTTTGACTAATTAGTCAAGGACCTCCTGTCCTTACTGTGGGAGTATCCTGCTGCTGCTCTTAATCAGCCTAACTGGGGGCCTTGCCACTGCTCTTAATCAGCCTAACTGGGGGCCTTTCCACACGTGCCACTGAAAACGGATCTAAAAGATCCATTTTCCAGCGGAACAGTTTTAAAAAAGAATCTGACCCAGATAGGGTCAGATTCTCGGAGGCCCCACGCGTACGCACACATGCAGGCTGGCGGTGGCAGGGCCAGATGGGGAAACGGATTGGGGTGGGTGCTGTGTGGACACAACAGCACCCACCCCAAACTGGCCCTGCCGGCACATGCCCAGCCACAGAGGGGCTACCCC
This sequence comes from Aspidoscelis tigris stejnegeri, assembly GCA_023333525.1. Classification (NCBI taxonomy): domain Eukaryota; kingdom Metazoa; phylum Chordata; class Lepidosauria; order Squamata; family Teiidae; genus Aspidoscelis; species Aspidoscelis tigris. The sequence goes on from JALMGA010000004.1 coordinate 51,203,640, forward strand.
CTCGAGCATGCTCAGAACAGCCCAGCCTAGTCTACACTGAATCAGGCCTGCAGGAGAAGGTAAACCCCATTCACATGTGCATGCGACCCTGGGGATGGGTTGGGGGCTTTTGGCTGGCGTTCCTGCCCACTCCCGGAGCCCGATCTGGGGTTCGAGAGTGAGCAGGAATACAAGGAAAGAAGGCACCTGGGCTGCCCACACTGGGTCCATAGGAGCCAGTGGGAGCAGCCCAGGGGAGGGGCTTCCCCCCGAATGGGTTGAGAACACTTTCCCGTTCACCCTGGCAAGTAAGGGAACTGCGTTCCTTACCTGCCCTCATGCGAATGGGAAAGTGTTCTCAAACTGTTCCGAGGCGTCTTCGCCTTGGTGTGAAAACGCCTCTGACCTTGGAGCCTCAGGGGCTGCATTTTGGCAGTGCATCATAGTGCACCCCCAAAATGCATCTCTCAATAGTCCCAAACATGAGAGGCTCCATCAGGGCTCCATAATCTGGAACATGCTCTGTCTAATGGAGATGGAGTTAGTGGCCTCACTAACATACAGATCTATGAGGCTCAGAATAGTACTACTCTCAGAGCCCTTAATTCCAGATTAAGGGTCCACACAGAAGGGGCCTTAGAAGATGGGAGAGGAAATACAGGTAACACTCAGGAGCCACAAGGAAAGGTTCAGATTTACTAGGAAGACTTTGAAAAAGGCCTAATCATTTTAGTGGAGTGATTTTTGGAGGGAATCATAATCATATAGTATTAGCTTCAGGAAGGCTGGCTTGAACATTGGAGGCTGTCCTCTCATAGATCAACATTAATGTGCAGATCTATAGGCCCATATACTTAGTAAGTAATTCCTGGGCACAAAGGGCCATAGATGATCAGTAGTAAGAAAACATCTCTGCTCTTCAACTTCAGCTTGCTTCCATTGCTTATGAGATGAGATTAAGAGGACCAAGAGCCCTCTAGTCTTTCCCCTATGAGTTTTTTAATTAATGGCAAATACCTTATTCTAGGGAGAAGGAACATCTTTTATTCTCTGTTTAATAGAGTTTGTCAAAAATTACTATTCCAGCACTAAGGGAGATTATCTGGGAATTTCCAAATTTATTTGTATAACCTAAATCAACAGCCTTTGTGTTTCCTGATATCTTGCATGACCTCAAAATGGATAAATTGGTAGTCATCCATTTTAGTACCCTTGTAAGGTCTAGAAATTAGGTATAATATAATGATAAACCATATTTAATTAAGTAATGACAGTGTCTGTGAAAAAAGGAAGACTTACACAGTGATGTCTTTTGTCTTCCTGATGAAAATGCAAATTAAAACATTAATAGTTTATAAATGAATGCGCCAAAGACAGTGAACCTGTGTCCTGTTCTGAATTAAATATAGGAAGCAATTGTTCCATTAAATGTGAAGAAGTAAATTTTCAAGCAGCTTTTAAAAATGCACATTTAAGTATTTATCGCTCTACAGCTTTCTGCCAGAAAAAAACACAACCACTTCTTTTTCTACACCTTGTGGATATGGAGGAAGTTTAGAGAATATTCCCCTAAGATTCACCAGGACTTATGGGAATGTTCACTAAAGTGTGGAGCCTACAACTGAATTAAATCTCTGAATTCCAGACTTATAGGATGTTGCATAGATATTCAGTACTTCTATATGAAATTAAGCTAAGCTTGTTCCCATAATGTTTTGGTTACTGGAATTCCAACAGGTTCAATTGAGAAACAGTTCCGTTATCCTAAGTCTGCCATGATTTTAGACAGAGGGAGGACCTTGGGCATTTTCACATTTCCCTTCCTTTCCTGTAGACAGGAAAGATAAGTGATGAACTAACCTTGACTAGCTCTTGCACTTGTGAGCGCTAGTTGCTAACAGTCTACCCCCCACATCATCGAACAGTCACCTGTGTTCGATCACTGGGCTGCTTCTCTTCTGGGCACTGCCATCTTGAGTATGGCATCCTCTGCCACTGTGCCCTGCATAGCTGCAGTCACTTCAGGGGGTCTTCAGAGCTGCCACTCCACTTGTGGGGCAGCTCTGATGACCTTCGCAGCTGGCAAAGGTGTGAAGGTTGCCAGCTGGATGCAATAGGCAAGTCTCTGGTAAAGGTTTGTATGCTTGCGAAGCTCAATTTTGTGCTCCATAGCTAGTTTGCAATTAGGTAATCTCTGGGCAGGCAGGGGGCACTTCTAGTCTGTAAATGCTTCCTGACAGTACAGATGCACCAGCCCAGAGGTTGCCTAATTTCATACTATATCCCAGCAGTTCTCAACCTTCCTAATGTCACGACCCCTTAATGCAGTTCCTCATGTTGTGGTGACCCCCAACCACAGGTCTGGGGCAGCTCAGGTGAGGACAGGGCAGAAAGGTGTGAGACTCGTCGTGACCCCTCTGAAAGGGTGGTTCGACACCCAAAGGGGTCGTGACCCACAGTTTGAGAACCGCTGCTATAGCCTGAAGTGTGAATTCAGCCCCTGGTGCTGTGTGCCTCATTCCTGAGCCAAGTGGACATATGTATTTCCCATACCACTAAATTTCATTTTAAAAAATTAAAATATGTTTTGGTTTTTTAATGAGAAAACACTGTGAAAATTTTCACACTACAGTCAGTAGTGCTTACAGGGGGAATTCCAGCTGAAGTGTCTGCACTTATGGAGCTGCTTCTTTACTAGAAATGGCTCTGTGAGTGTCAGAGCATACCGTGTGCTGTATAGATGTGGAGCACTTAAAAATTCTCCATGCTTATACTAGTGGCAGGGCTAGTTAAGCCTGGACCACCCATCTTCCAGCACCAGAACTCAGCAATGGCCATTGTCTGGACAGCCATTCACACTCTAGGTAAGTTTGAATGCTTTAGCCTTCCACAAGTACAGATGCTAGAGCATTCTAGCACGTTGCTTCCTGGCAAATGAAGGCAAAGTGTGAAAAGGCGCCCACACTCAAAATGATCATACTTAAATCACAAGACAATAGTCTAAGAGTATAGTACCAAAACGAACCGACATAAGGACCTGTCTGTATTGCGCCATATTATGGATTATATCCTGCAATAGAAGGCTGCCATCAACATCCTGGTGCAGGCTACAGTCAGTCCTGGAACAAAAATTCCTAGCTTTGTGGCTTGGGGTGGTGTTCTTTGATGTCACTATGGCTTACTGCTGAAAAGCACCCTCTGATGGTCCCAGAATATGTAGGAATGCTATCTGCATGCCTCCTATGTTCCAGAAGAAGGCCTTGGTCCCTCTGGTAGTACTGATTAAATGGCACGCAGTGAGCCTCTTAATCCAGATCAGGCTCCATCTGATGCACTCAGAGCCAGACCAGCAGGGGACAGGCCTCCTTGGTCTGCAATCGTGTGCAGATGGGAGGCCCAGAATGTGGACTATACGGACCCTTAATCCAGATTAAGCCTCTGTGCAGAAAGGGCCTTACCTGCAAAAAAAAAGTTTTAAAAAAATCTGAGATTTGACAATCTGTAAACTAGAAAAAAATCCATGGGCTAAAAGGACAGGAGCCACATGAACCTGTCATTTCCCTTTCTTTCTTTCTTTCTTTCTTTCTTTCTTTCTTTCTTTCTTTCTTTCTCTCTTTCTCTCTTTCTCTCTCTCTTTCTTTCTTTCTTTCTTTCTGCCTCCATTGGGAAGGAGAACTTAAAACATGTGACTTTTAAATAATCCATGGCTACCTTCAATTCCTGTCTTACACGCTCTGGGTTTTTGGCTGCTGCTGTGAACATTACTGCTTTCAGTGTGTCTAGCATGTCTTGTATGGTTTGTTTCACCTCTGCAGTTTTAAGTGATTTTTAAATTCTTACTTAAGAAAATGCCTCACTCAACTTCACCTATGTTCTAGGCCTCTGTTCCACAGCAAAGGTGACTTACCCAGGGCAGTAAATGGATCCTGAGGCCTTGGTTAAGGTGCCTTTGCTGTGTAATGAAGACACAGCCTTTTTAAAGTACATATTATGTAGTCACTGAACTTGAGGTCAGGTAATGTACGCCATAAATATGGATCATCTGTGACATTTTCTTTTCATGGGCTACTTAGAGTTTAGATTAGCTATTTGTCTAGAGGGAAATCAATAGTGTTTTTAGAACTAGTCGAGCTGAGTCTGCCTGTTAAATTTATAGTATTTTTAAAATGAATTTCTAGAAGTAGAGCCTATGACACAAGTTTTTTTCCCTCTTTCCTTGTGCATTAGACTTGTCTTGGTGACTTTAGTCGTGAATAGAAACAATGAGTTGATTTTCTTTCTTTTCCTTAAATGCGACAACCTGGCATAATGTGTTTCATAGATTTTCCTGTCACCAAATTATTATTGCTTGTCCCCTGTGTAGCTGTCTTCAAGCATTTCTCTTCCACTGAAGCTTTAGTTTTAATAACAAAGTTAATCCCAAAGCATTTTTCTGGAACCACGCAGGAATATTAAGTTGGCAAATCAAATATTAAGGGACTTCATTTGGATGGAGCCTAGGTAGTTGTATGTTTCAGGGGAGTATACCTTTTAGTCATTTCCTGCTCAAATGATCCAGTGAATACCATTCATAATTTATTGGGCCTCTATAGGGAACAGATGAGGAGACTAAATGAAGTTTTATGTTATAAAATGCATTGGTCTTATAGTGCCTTAAATGGCTGTTACCTGGCCTGAGACCATTGTTTGGAAGGCAGAACATCTCCTCACACACAAATAAGTAAATAAATGCTGTATTAAAACTTCACCCTCTTAAATGAACACAATTTTACCCAATATAGCATACAATTTTGCTTTACATGCTTGGTAGTATGTTACTTCCCTTGAACAAAACATGCATTTGTACAATATGTGTATATCTGGGCTCTGAACCTCAGTACTTAAGGGGTGACTGAGCTTTATATAGCCTGGAACAAAACATTTCTCTGTAAATGTTCGTTCCTCTCCCTTGAGAACTACTCTGCAGTATGATCAGCTTTGGGGATAGGTGGAAGCCCTGGATAATGAACTTATCGCATGTATGGTAGTGGTAAGTTTCCAGAGGTTGGGACAAGCAACCTTTTCTCCCTGTTCCTAAAACCTCATGATTTTCTTGTGTTCCTTTACCTAAGGTCCTCCCCTTCTTTCCCTCATTTCTTACCAAGCACTTTAACAATCTCTGGCTGTTTCTAGGTGGTGCATTTTATGCTGTGCAGGTCTGATCTTGATCCGGATCAAGCAATCCAGCCCAAGATCTGAGGGTTGGCAAGCAGCTTGGGTCAAGGGCTGCCTGCATTGCAGTGGCCCAGACTGACTGGCAAATTTGGAGGCTTGGAATTGTGAGGAATATTTTCAAGGACATGTGTGTTTGCCAAGAGACATGATAAGAGGTCTTCAAAGAGTAACTGGTCTAAACCAGTCATCTATGGACTTAGTTTTTACTGCGCATGTCAGAGAAATCTGATATGTATGTCTTTTTTCTATTTAGAAGGCGTTACGGGAAATTGTAATCACCGGCCGTGTTTTTTAGGTATAAATTGTGTTCTGGAATGTGGGATGTTCGAAGTTTTGTCTTGATGGGGTTATGGAAAGCGAACTTCCTATGCTGCAGCATACAAAATTAAAATGAATCTTTTTCTCTCTGACCCATCTGCTTATTAAGAAACTAATATGAATAGCATTTCCTGATAGAGTGGCACTTGTTTTCATAGTGGTCTGGAATTTTCCTAACAGAATGAATGTTTCCAGTCTCTGAACTTGCCAGCCAGGGTGCTCAAAAAGCAGTGCCTTCTGAGATCTTTTCTAGGACCTCAGTGAAATGGCTTTGGACTCCTCCTGCCATCTGCACACGAGCAACTGGGTAGCCTACCACTGGCGAATATTGAGGGATACTCTTTCAAAATGTCTCCCTTTGGATCAGACAGTAGCACCATTTCTTACCAGAGCTTGCTCCAAATGCTGCATCTATGCAAACACAGCTTTTCCCTGGAAGTATGATCCTCCAGGTAGACTGCTAGGTAATTTGGATGAAGCACTTTCTGGGAGGTGGTGCCTTGATACAGACACCCAGTGCATATTATGCCTTAGGGCCTTTCTGCACTTAGTTCAGGCCAGTATATGATGTAGGCTACTGGCCTTTGTTCTGCATCATAGAATGGTCCAAGGGAGGCCCCAGCCACCACAGGCATGCCCTGTAGACATAGAACTGAGCATAATTCAGATTGAAGGCCCCTTGATCTGAATCACCAGGAGGACCAGCAAGCCCCAGTCCAGAACACAGAGGCATACAGAGGCCATATTTCCATTATCTGGACTCCTGGGGAACTCATTTCTTTGGTGCACCAAATCATGCTGCTCAAAAGTCCCACAGGGACTGCAAGGCTAGGAACATTTGTTCCTACTTCTTTTGAGCCCCAAGAAGGTAGTTCCAAAGTTTATGCAAATTTTGGGGCTGATGTGGGTGCTGCTCCAGACCATTGCATGCCAAGATCTGGGCTGTGGTAACATCCGAGGTTTAATCCAGCTTCAGTCCTCCTTCAGAGCAAGAGAACACATCAGCAAACTGACCAGTAATTTTCTTTCCACATTATCTATCTGAAAGGTGAAATTTCTGAGTTATTTAACATTGAAAGAAAATAGCTTGCCACTTTGCTGATCCACAGCACTGGATCAGTAAGCCTGGCTGGGCCAAACACATTGATCCAGATCATGCCCGTTTAGGGAAGAAAGACCCATTGGCTGCATCCCCATGCTGGCCATCTGGCACACTTTGGGCACTGTTTGGGCACACATGGGTCAGGCACAGAACCAGAAAGGCATTTTGGGTGTTCCCATGAGATTCCTGGCAATGCGGGACAGGTACGGGTTGGGCGCAGATGGTTGTGTCCCTATGAGAACCGTGCCGAACTCTGCTACAGCGGAGCAGTGCTACCTCCTCTGTGCCCTTTCCCTCCTCATTGGCAGCTTGATTGTCATCAGCCCACATTTCTCCCCTCCCTTAGTGGCATGGACAGCCAGGACTGGGGTGGAAGGCATGCAAACAAGTTAAAGCTTCATTCATTAAAAAAACTTAAAATGCTGAAAGCTGCTGTGAGGTTTAGCAACAGTAGGTGCTTGAGCACTTGTGTGCACCTCTGCTCCAACAGGGACCATGAGAATGGCCGCAAACTGAAAATCAAGCCTTTATTGATGATCGCCTTGCAGATCGGGGAAATGGAACAGAAATCAAGCCATTATGCAACCTGTCTTGGCATTCTTGAAACGGGGTTGCTATTACCTCTGTGGAAATGGCAGAAAAATTAAAAAGGAAGCCATTTTCCAGCCTGCCTTTGTGATCAGCATTTTTAAAAGTCTGTGGCCGTAATCCTCAATGGACAGGGCAGGGACAGCAAATATACCCCACCTCCCAATGATGTAAGCGCAAATCTCCTTCCCGTTAGCCCACTAGTGGCCCCATGTGCATTCCCGGCTTGCTGAGCAATGTGTGCCGGTCCCCCAAAGTGTGCCGAGACTTCTTTTTTCAGGTATCAAATCTGGCACCCTTCTGGCACAATTTGGGAGGGGTTGACACACTTTTCGCGGACCAAATCCAAAACCCATGGGAACGGACCGTGCCAATCCCATTCCCGGAACTGTACCAAAGAGCCATGGGGACAGAGCCTTAGTGTCCTAGCACAAGATAACATTTTTATTTTTGTTAAACCATTTATTTTGCTTTAAATTTATAAACTGTATAAAGCTGTATCTGTATAATGAATATCCAGTAAATGCATAATCACAGATACAAAAAGGTGTGCTATTTCCTGAGTCCCATGGTATTATTTGCTTTTGTTTTCATCGTGGATGCTATATTTGGGTAGGGGGTATAACTACAAAAGCTATGACTGTGTCCATGGGTAACTCTCATATTTAGGTACATTAAATGAAATTAAACTAAATAAGTCTAAAAGTAATAAAACATTTTTTTACAAGGCTCACATCAAAGAATCAGGAGATGGAACATTTGGCAGAATGCTTTGCAAAACCTGCATTAGTGAAATCCTGGGAGCAAAGTTATTGTTTCAGATCTGTAATATTGCTTAGCAAGCACTTTTTATGACCAGCAAGACGGATTGCAATAATTAATAAAATAAATCATGGTATCTCCCTTTGTAATGCTCTGGCTTAAGGCTATTCTATTGCTGATATCACAAAATCATCTTTACCATCTTTTAAAGCTGCTTACAACATGGATATGCACCAGAATGCTCATTCTGTAGTGTCTTATGTATCTCAGCCAAGATGAGAATCTCTTAGGTTGTATCTTCATGATCAGACTTATGCCTCTCTCTATGACCGAATTCTCCTATGAACCTTCTGGACCAAGAGGCATGCCATGTATATAGCCTGGGCTTCCTGGACTTGCAGGCTTTAGAGCTTCTGCCCAGTATGATTTAGCGCTGGGCAAGAAATAGTCCCAGAAGGTAGCTAGTTTATGCTGGGCAAGTTGGCCAAGGTATGCTGCTCTGACGTCCTGACCCTTTAGACAGTGTGGGCAGGGCCACAAGAGTGTGAAGTCTTCCCTCAGAATCTTTCACCCTGATTTACCAGCAGGGCATTTCCCACTTTGGGGAGCTGGCTATAGGTCCAGTGTGCAGGGTGGTGATGTGTGGTCACTGTTGTCCAGGGGCTCACAGATGATGCAGCCTTAAACTTGAAGCCTGATAAATGTGTCCAACTGTGCACGGCTGTGTGCACTCTGATTTTAAAAACAAGAACACTCTATTGATGAGAAACAGATATAGACAAATGCCAGGCTTTATTTCTATAAAATTATTCTTTAACTTTTACATGAATTTTATGCAATTTATCTCTTATAAAAACAACAATAACAAAATTCCAGCCACTGTAGTCAATCCCTATAGTGTTTATACCTCACCTTTCCCCCCACTAAAAGCTCAAGGTAATGTTTGCACTTTGGTAATGTTTGCTTGGCACCATTGTGGTACCATGAATGTGTCATGATTGTAGTTTCCATCTGTCCCTGCACGTTCATGGAACAGTGGGTGTGCTAGAAGAGTGCAGTTATCCTACTTTAAGTGCTCATTAGAGGGTTATAAACACAGAGTGGGAGAAAGCACTCTGTCAGCACTTTCACTCTCTCAACACCTTCTCCACTTACCTAGACTTATCTTAGCATTGTTCATTACAGATCAGGCAGCCATGTTTCTTTCAGTACAGGAAATGACCCACTTCTGGGCCATTTCTTGTGTTCAATAAAGCACTTCCAGCTAGAAACCTCAAAGGATCTGTGGTCAGGAACAGGGGTCTGAGAGTTCAGATGAAAACTTCCGTTTCTTTTCTGGTTGAAAGTTGCCTGATTTGGACTTCTTCTCTCCCCCCCCCCCAATTTTTATTTTTATTTTTAAACATTCGGATAATCCCAGCAATAAGGCCATTAAAAGGCCATTTGAAGGAGTGCCTTCTCTCATATAGACCTGCCCATGCACTGAGATCTCAAGGAGAGGGCCTTCTTGTAGTTCCTTCTCTTGCACAGGTATGAGGCATAGGGACATACAAGAGGACCTTTTTTGTGGTGGTCGCTAGACTTTGGAATGGCCTCCCTCTTGAGGTTCACTAGGCGCCTACCCTATATAGTTTTCAGCGCCTGGTGAAAATGTATCTTTTCAGCCAGGCTTTTTCCATTTAAATAACTTCCTCAGGTGCTGTCCTATTAGGGAGGGAGGGAAGGTGGGGGTGGGAGGGAGGGAGCAAGGGGGCAATATTTTTAATTATGTTTTATTATTTGATATATTTTATTCTTACTGTAACCTGCCCTGGGACCATTTGGTGAAGGCTGGGGCCTTATTGTGTAGATACTGAATCCTGACTATACATTCAAGGCACCATAGAAGCCCTATGTGGACTCTACATTATGCTTATAGTAAACTGGTTGAGGTCAATGGGACTTAAAAGGCTTGTGCCTTGAAACAGCTGTGAGGCCAAAGTTCTCAAATGACCCCAATATGTATGGCCATGCTCAGTCAGGTTCTACCAAAGGAAAACTGGCATAATAATTTATGTGGAGATGTATAGTATCTGCCAGGGTATTAACAAGATATTGAACTGATTGACTTCGTGGCCCTCCACCAAGAACAGGACATTTTTTCAGGGCATTGAGAGTGCTGCCAGCACAGATGCTGAAAACCTTGTGCCTATTACAGCTGTGACACGGAGATGGAAGACTAGTGCAAAGGGTGGTACCCAGCCATAGTCAGGAGCTTAGATCCTGAGACCATTCATCCTTTCGCCTTCACACATTTCATTTCAGGAATCTACTAACAAATGCAGAAGCAGCTTTCATGGGACTAGGTGGGACCTCCTTGATGTACATTAATGGGCAAAGGGCACCAGTGATCCAGATTAAAAGGATCCTTAATCTGGATCTCTAGTGAGTGCAGAAAGGACCTAGGGAAAGATAAAAAAAATATTATGGAAGTAAATGCTTTAAGAGCTGGTGTGCAGCCATGGAAGTGCCTGAGAGGATTGGGAACTGACAAGAGTTTGCTATTGAACCGTGGCTGTCAAGTCCCCTTGGGAGATCACCCCACTCTCAGGTGTGTAGATACTGTTCCCTGGGGCCTCAGTGGCTAAGACCAGTTAGAAAGCACAGGTCTTAGATGTGAAGAATGCTGAGGCCTTTTCGCATTACAGCCAGAACAGCTGTAATGCACTTCGGCTAAGACAGTTTGGGACGGCTTACCCATTCACACATAGGCAGGGAAGAACACGTTTACACGCGTTCCTGCCTGCCTACGTGTGAATGGGGAAACCATCCCAAAAATGTCCTAGCTGGGAAAGGCCGGACAGGGGTGGGGACGCCTCTCCCAGGCCTGCCCGCCATTGGGTGGGAGCACCCAGGGGTGGGCAGCTCTGTCAGGTGGCTTCCGATTGGGTCCTGTGCAGCTGGCAGGAACCCACCCAGGCACACCCCTTGGTAGACTGGAACCATGTGGGTCTGGTTTACTGGGGTCCCACATCCTCCGGCTCACCGTAGCAGATCGCAAGCCTCTGTGGGGTCGAGCTGCCTCGATTGAGGCAGATAAGCCCCGCAGAGGCACCCCAGCACCTCCACTCCAGGCCCCGGGGACATGCACGCATGCACGCAGGTCTTACCTCCTCAATGTCCTGGGTCTCTATGACCCAGGGCAGCCGGGAATACACACCACGTGCACGCGGTGTGGCTTCTGCATTATACAGAACAAAATAAGAACATAAGAACATAAGAGAAGCCCTGATGGATCAGGCCACAGCCCATCTAGTCCAGCATCCCGTCACACACAGTAGCCCACCAGATGCTCATGGGTATAAAGTGGGTTTATGTCTGGGATAATTATGTGTTTGAAAATTATTGTTCATGTTATTCTTCATGTTCAGAACATGTTATTATTATTTGTCATGTTCAGAACAATTCTCTTTCTAGCACACATCATCATCTATTAATTTATTTTCAGGATGGTATCAAATTCTGCTTCCTATATTGATGTTTTGGCATATATGAATAGTTACCTTAAGATCAAGCTAAAAACTTTATTGAATTTCACTCCACCTCCCTTCTGAGTGATCTAGAAAGACCGGAAATTTTCAGACCAAAATGGGACACAGAACATGGAAGAAACCTTTGCGAAGTTAGCTGTACCTTGCTTTGACATAGTTATTGCCACTTCTGTTAAACAGAAATAATTAGAAATCAGAGACACTACAGTACTTCGTTCTGTAAAGAGAAGGAAAGGAATATTCAATGAACAAAAGTAGGGCACAATTTAGCCATTTTTACCTGTTTCTGAAATTGAAAAAAGTATTAAGTTTTCTTTGATAGCAACATGCTCTATAATAATCCATCTAACTTGTCATACCAAAGTATGACTTATCGTATCATCATTAATATTCAACCTAATACTTTGATGCTCAACTAAAAATATGTTTCAGTCATTTGATGCCTTTTTGTGTAACTATGGGTCACACTTGCTTAAAAATTAACAGAGTGATGCATTCTACGAATTATCTTTTTGTACTATTAGAATTAATCACTTGAAGAACAGTTTCTTCAGATTGCAAATTCTCATTAAAACCACTGATATTATGAAGAAATATTGCTCCTAAATATAATTGTGCACAAATAAATAGTTTGTGGTTCAGTTTGGTTCAAATTAGACTAGATAAGCTTGAACAGTGGGCTGAAACTAACATGATGACATTTAATAGGGATAAATGCAAAGTCCTACACCTTGGTAAGAAAAATGGTAAAAATGAATGCAGAATGGAAAGAATTAGGCTGAATAGTAGCACAAGTGAAAAGGATCTGGGTGTACTGGTTGATGACAGGATGAACATGAGTCAACAATGTGATGCAGCTGCAAAAAAGACAAATGCAATCCTAGGATGCATCAACAGAAGTATTGAGTCTAGATCATGAGAAGTAATTATTCCTCTCTACTCTACCGTGGCCTGGCCTCATCTAGAATATTGTGCTCAGTTCTGGGCCCCCCAATTTAAAAAAGCCATTGACAAGTCCAACTGAGGGCTACCAAAATAGTCAGTGGTCTGGAACGTATGTCCTATGAGGAATGGTTGAAGGATCTGGGAATGTTTAGCCTACAGAAGAGAAGACTGAGAGGAGACATGATCACGGTCTTCAAGTATCTGAAGGGCTCTCACAGTGGAGAGGGATTGTCTCTGTTCTCGCTTGCACAAGATGGGAGGACTAGAAACAATGATATGAAACTTCAAGGGAGTCAGTACAGATTAGATATTAGGAAAAACTTCCTGACAGTGAGGGCAATCAGTCAGTGTAATAGGTTGCCATGGGAAGCAGCTGGAGGTCTTCAAGCAGGGGCTGGACCTACATCTGTCTGGGATGGTTTAGGGAATTCTGCACTGAGCAGGAGGTTGGACTTGATGACCCTAGAGGTCCCTTCCAACTCTGTGATTCTATGAAATCAAACAGAATCACGGTGACTTCAGTTTGATCTCAAACCTGTTGAACAGGCTCAACCAGGTTCAAATTGAACCTTGAACAGTCCATGAACTATTAAATTAGTAAAAAGCAAGAATAAACACTTTTGAATACCGTTAAAAGTCTTATTTAAAGGACAAGGTGGGGTCAATTTCAAATAGTTAAATTTGAAACATTTGTTTTAACCTGGTTCAAATGAACATCCCTGCTTCAGTTCAAATCAAACTAGGGATCAGGTTTTGTTCCTTAACGAACTGGGTCAAACAAAATTTACACAACTCTGCTCTTGAAATCTTCCACAACCATTCACTTTCTCAAGTATTGTGGGATTCAGTAGGGCAGTGGTCGGCAAACTCATTAGTCAAAACAGCCAAATATCAACAGTTCAATTATTGAAATTTCTTTTGAGAGCCAAATTTTTAAAACTTAAGCTATATAAGTAGGTACACGGTTATTAACTTAATTAGAGTCCTCCTAACCTGGAAGAGCAACAATCAAGGGGCCAAGGAGCCACATGTGGCTCTTGAGCCATGGTTTGCCTACCCCTGCAGTAGGGGAATGAAATATGGGAATACGACAAAATGTGCAATTGTTGGTTTGTAAAATAACCACTGGTTAGGAAACCAGTGATAATAATGAAGACCAAACCAAATCTGAAGTACAAGTTCTGCAGTTGAATATGGTAGCTTTTTTTCCCTCTCTTGTTAATAAAGTGACTAATAACAATTACATATTCACATTCCTGGGATTCAAACCTCTTTGTTCAACTAAATCTCTTGATGAAGATGGATATTTTTTTCCCTTTCAGGTTAATAGTTAAGCTAAAATGTAATTAAGATGTCATCAGGGTCAGGAAGAGCTCTGTTTAGTGTTAATTAAAATTAAACATATTTACAGAAAGTTACATTAAGCAGAACACTCACAAACATTTGCATCTGTACATTACACAGTAACATGTTAACAACCAACCAATCACTGCCAAAATACTGGGAAACACTTTTTCAAATGCCAACAATGTATAGGGTTGTTCGTTACTCCGAAGAAATATGTTCAGATATTGGAGGATTAGTGATACCAAGCAAGGGAACCAAGCAGTTTATAGTAGTGAGCTTTAAAGGTAAATCAGTAGATCATTGATTTCTTTAAAAAAATAACAAAAAGTTGTCATTAAGAATGATAAAAGTGCATAATGAGAACATATAAAAGGAGAGTATTGTAACAAAGAAGAGAAATATAACAAACTAGGACTTCAGTCGTTCATCAGCAGAGGATTAACAAAGCCAGAGAGATTGTTTAGAATTCATCAGTCCTTCTGGACTGAATTACCAGTATTTTCCTTTTATTATGCAGATTGCTGACTAAATGTTTAGTAGAAGCTTTCTAAATGAATTTTTCAAGTCCTAAGCATGGGTATAACTTCCCTCTTTTCCTAATGATGATAAAAGGCAATCTTAATTTATTTGTAAGATGAGCATGTTTCTGATTTGTAGTTTTGTTTAGCCAAAGTGTGGCTTACTGATAATGCATCCTAAGGAAAGAGAACAGGGGCCAGGAACCTTCTAAGGGCATCCTAACATAGCACTTTAAAATAAATTTGATTTTAATGAGTATTTGGCTGCATTTACAGTTATTTTTTAATCCAGCTTCAGTCCACATTCAGAGTGAGAGGACACGTCAGCAAAGCAAGAAGCTGTTTTCCTTTGGCATTATCTAACTCAGAAAATTCACCTTGGAGATAGAGAATAGGGGAAGAAAATTACAATTTGTTGATGTGGTCTCTTGCACTGAAATTGGACTGAAGCTGGATTAAAACTTGGGATACATTCTCACTTGGCCTCTTAGTATGCAGTTAGTTAATATCCTGGAAGGTGCATCTGAACTTCCAGGTGGTTTACAGCCTACAAAAACCCCTGCTTCCCCAGATGTTAACTAATTGAATACTAGCTGTGGTGCACCACAAGCAATCTAAACCGCCCTAATCCCAGCCAATTCCTAACCTTTTCTGTCCATGCGACAACCGTCTGCACTATTTCCTGTGTGAGGAGTCATCTAAGATGCTGCACAAGCATGCTGGCACCTCAGATGACCCCTGCCGCTGAAATGAATTGTGTTAGTGTGTCAAGCCACAAAAAACCTCCTTTTTGGCCAGGCAATATAGTTTATTTAACAGGCTAAACCTAAGAGAGTGGCAAAAGAAGGGAAGCAAAGTTAATCATAGTGAAGAGAGAAATCTCTTAATGAGAAGTGAGAGGGAAGCAAAGTCAAAGGAAACCTCTTTAGTACAGGTATAGATAAACAAGCAGAGAGGGAGAACTATATCTTTCTTCAGTTTTTATCTTGGTCAAGAATGTTTGCAGTAGGAGATAAAGCAATCGCTCTCATACCCAAGCTAGATATTTGGACTAACAGACTTAAGTACTAGTGCTCTGACTCACTACTCACTACTAGTGGCAAAATGAGGCACAGCATTCAGGAAATCACTATGCTAAACAGTCTTACTTGATCTCAAGGATCCAGCTTCATAAGATGTCAAATATGTCCCAGTGTTCACCTAACCCATGATTGCTCTTGCGTCAGTGGTTGTGGTACAAGAGAGAAATCAAACTACCTTGATTTTGCAACACGCAGCAGACCTTGGGAAAGGACAGCAAGTTTGAGTCTCATCTCCAGAGCAATTTCAACAGAATAATTTGCCTGCAGCTATTTTGGATTTTTTTTTTAAAAAAAAAGCAGTATATTCTGGCATATAAGACTACTTTTGAACCCAGGAAAATCTTCTCAAAAGTCAGGGGTCGTCTTATATGCTGGGTGTCGTCTTCTTATACAGCGAGTATATCCCAAACTCTATATTTTAACTGGAAAAGTTGGAGATCGTATTATACACCCAGTCATCTTAAATGCTGGAATATATGGGTAATTTTTTTTTTAAATTTCCAAACATACAAGTACAAACATTCAGAAACAATACAAGATGCAAAAAACCCCCAATACTAAAAAACAAAAACAAAAAAACCCTTATACTTACCATATACATCAAATATCATTTACCTCAGACTTGTAAGAAAGTTATTTATTATTTCCTTCAAGTTGTTATTTACTTCCGGTTTGGCATTATAGCTATATAAGTCTTTCCAACTATTTTCAGCTAAGGTTTTAACATTCTCTCCCCAAATCCTCATTCTTCTTTGCCTGGTCATATCTTATTCAAACTGCTCAGATATATAATAATTTTATTTTGGTATTTAAACTCATATAGCACACAAAGTTCAGCTTCTTACAGGGATAGAGCAAAGTTTAGCCCCTGTTGCAGGTAGGAGGTAGTGAATCCCATAGAAGCATGAGAAATCAGGGACAAGACACACTGAGGTTATCAATGAAGAGGGACACTTGTTCTTTTACTTCAGGTGGGAAAATAGATTGTTCTGTGGGAAAGGGGGGAAAACAAAAATGAAAATGTCAAGCTTTCTAAACATGTAAACAAATCAATTATTCAATCTGGGTCCCCACATTGTCATGCCAATTCTTGAAGGTGCAGACTCTTATGTGCCACCTTCCTGCAATGGATTGATAAGATTAAGTTATTTGAGGTGATTTGACAGGATGATGGCATGGGTTAGAAATGCCACACTTTCTATTATCTGGGGCCCTGTCCCCAAAAGACTTATTAGCCCCTCTCGGCTTCCTCTGCCGTCACTCTGTTATAGCTGACTTTAAAAAGTCCCCTCCACTTCCGGAATAAGCGCCCCCATGGTAGCCGCGATCTAAACGGACTTTCCGTCCCCATGGTAGCCGTCTTCTCTTTCCGGGCATCTTTTTCCCCCGTCCCCTCTCTTGTTAAAAGGAAAACTAGCCAGATCTCCGTCTCCTGAAACGGCTTCCCGCCCCTAGCAAAGGCAGATGATCGCTCATTCATTCACTTTCAGCACTTACTTTCACTCAGTTCTCTGTTAGAAAAGGCTTTCTTCCCCGGCAAAGTCAGCGGCTGCAGCCATCGGCAGAGCGATCCTTCGCTCATTCTCTTTTAAGGCTTTCACAGATCACTTGATAACAATGTTGCAATTCTGAGCAATTCTGGCTCTTTTTACAAAGGAAAGGAAGCGAACCTGCTGCATTTCTCAGATGTGTGAATGCTTTTTGGCTGTGTGTGCCGGCAAGCAATCCCCGCCCCTTTTGCCACAGAGCGTCCTCAAGGCAGATATAGCGAGCAAAACCCGCGAATCGCCGAAAGAGCGCTGGAACTCTTCTTTAAAGTGCACGTATTTTATCGGGGGTGTCTCACTTTCCTAAGCTCCCTAAGCGCCTTGTAAAGCCTGGAATGGGGCCGCTCAGAGGCCAAAGAAGAGTTCCAGCAGACTTTCAATTGCATGGGGACAGGGCCTAAAATAGGGTCCTGAGTGCAAATTCCTATGCTGAAAATGACCTCAGGCTTCTTCTTGTACAAGATTGCAAAGGAGGGCCTTCACCTTCCTCCACCAGTAATGCACTTTTCTGTTTTTTAAAAAAAACTTTTAAAATCATAGTGAAGTTCTATTTGTAATTTAATTCTAGGGAGACTACTAAGGTTTTGTTTTTTTTTAATTGTGAATGGGAATTTTCAGGTGAACAATCATCACCATTATTTCCTGCTAAGACAAGAAAGCACTGAGAGAACACCAAGTCCCAATACATTTGGATGATTTGTTCTTTATTATCTACAGTCATTAATAAAACATCTTTAAATTAACACATTTTCATCACTTCCTGTTGGCCTTTAGGAACTGGAAAATCCATTGCCAGTGATGAAGAAATGTCACCAGAGAGAGACCAGAAGATTATTTTATTGGTGTAATTAAAAGCAATGATATTTGCATATTTCACTGTCTTCGTCCTAAAGTCAGTGGGATACATTTTAATAAATTCGCTTGCTATTTTCACCAGGGATCTCTGAGCTGCCAAATAGTTAAGATGTGTGTGGGCTTTAAAAATATAAGTGCAACTAGAAATGAAAGGCATAGTAAGTATTTATAGTACAATGCCCTTGTATCTTTCCATACTAGTCTTACTAAGTTGTCACATCTTGTTAATATTAATTGAAAATTTCATTGTCTGATAAGAACTCCACTGAATTTCATCAATAAAATTATTTTTATAGAGTAACTAAAGTTTTATGATTCAAGCATATTTTTCACTGTGGTAAGGGTCAGACACAGGTACAACTGTATCATGTGACAAACTGTTAATGAAATGCTCTCTAGCCCACTGAGTTGAATGTCTTCTCTGGCCTCAGTCAAGCCTGTCTTCTTTTTCTCAGCACTGCCAAACTTAGTAAGGAAGGATGATTTAACTGACAACCATTTTCCAAGCCATGAAGATTGTTGCCAAAGACCCCAGTACTAATAATGCAGCTGTGAACTTGAAGAGTTCAGCGTTCTTTCAGTAGGAGTGCAAAATGAAGGTAGAGTTCTGGAACACAAACAGATTCTGTGCTACATCCATTGCCTTGCTTTTTCTCAAATTTAATCATACATAGTTGCAAAGTAGCAGAAGCCTGGGCACAAATAGTCATAGGAAACAAAGCATTCAGGCAACCAAATAGAATTGGTGTGGACTGCAGCTTAAGAGAACTAAAGATGCATCTCCACTTTTCTGGGTACATGGGGAATTGCTCCAGTCCACCATAGAAAAGGGCATCCTCAGCATCTTCATTTTGGAACATGGAATTGCCACATTCAATTCAGTGTTTCCATTCACGGTACAAATCTGAGCCCTGCAAACAAGGTGCTTTTGATGGCAATCACAATGATGAAGGAATGGCACAACTGCTGTGAGGCACCTGCAATGGAGATATGACAGCAGGGGGCATCTTTTGGGGATGCAAGGTGCTTCCAAAGGTAGGTGAAAACACAGCCTAAAGGCTATACCTACAAATTAGTGGCTTAGGGATGAAAGAAGAAAGATAGCCCTGTTCATGTGTTCACACAGTTGGAATAGTGTTGGGTGCAGCTACCATTTCACACACTATTATAATGACAGCTATGGAAAAACTTAGTGATGTACTGAGAAGGCCGTTCAATCAATGTGCTTCTTCTTCTATTCCCCCTATGGATGACAAGTACTCATGTCACTGCAAATCCCATGTGTTAAAGACCCTTTTATTTTTCTGACTTCCTGTGATCCTTGGATTCCATAATGCTGATCCCGTCTGCATCCTAAGAACCTGGGAGGAGGAAAGAAAGAAACCCAGCTTTGTCTTGCCAAAGAGACCAACAGCAATGGGATGATAAGACAAGATCAGTTTGTGTATATATATACATATATATATAAGGTCTGATGTGCATTAGAATTTTGACACCCTCTGAAATGCTCAGGGGAGAGACATAACAAGCTTCTAAGCCCGCCATTAACAGCCATCCTTTATCACATTTTGCCACCATCTCTGTGTGCAGATACATCACTTTATGACAGCAGTGTCAAACAATGACATGAAAGTGTGAATGGGCCATTGCTGATCTAACACCACAGAGAGAGAACTTTCGTATCACACAATGTCACCTCAAGCATAATATTTTTGACTGAGGTAATTTACATATTCAGCTGCTAGTCATCACATATTGCCAGGGTCAAGACATTTGTTGCCTAAAGCGGAGCCAGAAATAGCATTTGTTCAGACCTTGAAGTAGAGGTGTATAGTACTCAAAGCCAGTCAAATTACTTCAGCACCAGAACAAACAAAACCAGACAAGCTCACTATAAGAGTCTCTTTTATTTTCTTTGGTAGTAAAAATGTAATAATAACAAACCATTGCTGCACAATTGACTCCTCCTCTACGAGGCTTCAATTAGTTGCCCAGACCAGGGACAGCTGACGTTCAGAAAATTAAAATCAGAAAATTAAAGATGGCTAGACAGTCAATGGACAGTATCATGGACACACTACCTCATTATTACTATGCATTTGAAACTGAGGAAGAGCATGGTATCTGCATAGGTGCCGCTGTCTTACCCTGCTATGCTGTCAAAAGTGTCATTATGGTGCTTTAGAGGCAGAGGGGTTTGAAGACAGAACATTAAACTGTGGAAAATTTGAAAGAAGACAGACATTCCAGAACACTTGACTGTACTCATGAGGAAGGTTTGCACTGGCTCAGGCCATGGTTGCACCTTCACTTTAAACCTTCTTCAGTCCATCTTCAGGTCTGACTGCTCATACCTTTTCATTTCTATCTATATTTTTTTGTAGATTTTCCACCCTCCACTTGGACTTTCCTGAATGGAAAGGTTTGAGCAGTCAGTCCTGAAGACAGAATGAAGGTTTAAAGCGAAGGTGTGACCATGGCCTCAGAAGCAAGAGTCAGAGCAGGGCAGAAAGAGACACATTGGTTTCTAGTTAGTAAGGGAGCAAAGAGATGGCCTGGAAGAAAATGAGAATGACCGTAAGATTGGTAAGAAGAACATTAACTCCATTAGCAGAAAAGGCCTTACAGGCCAAACTCTGAGAAAAGAATGAGGAGATGGGTTTAAACCTAAAATTTAATAAAATAACAGCCCTTTTTGCATAAGGGCTTATTCCAGATTATATTCTGCAATATGAGCCTGTTATTCACATGCTGATGTAAATCATGGCAGGTTTTACCTAGGGCCTGATATAATCTGCATGAATATGAGGACAGCAGACCCTAATTCTAAGATATCATTCCATATAAGGGCCAGCACATAAAGGGCCAAAAATCTTGTCAACAGGACCAAGCAGCAGTTTCCAGCTAGAGGGTGAAACTCCAAAAACAGTTGATGGCTTTTGTCTCCTAGGATCCATGATTAATAATAGAGGGTATAGCACTTACGAAGTATGCTGCTGGTTGGCACTGCATAGAGCAGCGATGAAAAAATTTGAGAAGATTTTTAAGTGATGTGACATCTGACTGAACACAAAGATCAGAATGATTAACACCATTTTTTTTAGCTGTATGGCTGCAAAAGCTGGGCAATGAGAAAGCAAGATGGGGCTAACTATGTCAAATCAGTCTGGTCTGATCTGCAAGCAGCCTTCAGTTAGCCAAAGATGTTCATATACATTTGGCTGACATATCTCATGCCCATGTTGGGGGCATGGTTTATCTTTCCATCCACCATTTCAAATCCACATGTTCTATATTGGCCCATTTATGGTAATTGCTAACATCAACCCTGGTTCTTTCTGCTTAAAGTTGCCAAAACACATGAAAATCAACCCCATGTTTTACCAGAGTCAAATCTGCAAAGAGCCTCCTCCTTCCCCTTTCCAGTAGTCAGTCCCACCTCCTCCATTATTGATGTAGGTGAACATGGGCATTTTGAAATCTAGGACATCCTAGACTCATGCATTTCAAGGGCTAAACTGCAATATTTGGTTCATTTGCTGGGCTATTCTGCTTCAAAGTGATCCTTTATCAAATCAAGTTTGCTGGCATAGTTAAGTTGGTTCTGCCTATGACAATTAAATGAGGCCTGGGGAAGTATCCTTGACAGTCTGGATATGTGGGGGAGGATGTAAATGCCACTCTGCTGTTGCTGTAATGATCAGAGCGCCAACTTGTTAGGTATGTTGTAAAGAAAACAGTTTCCCACCACATTACGATGGCCCAGTCTTAGACACTTAAGAAATCTGGTGGATTTCTGAATGTCCTGGGAGAATTTCCAGAAGCCAAAGACAGTGATTCTGTTGAGGTCCTTTTGTGGAATGCAGAGACACAAAGAACCATCAGCACAATTGCTCTCCAACCATCTCCTCCAATGTTGTGGAGCCCCAGCTGCTCCATGGTTTTCTGAGGAGTTTTCAGGTGTTGAAACAGGTCAGAAGAAAGCTAGAGTGTATGCTGCTTGCCATGAAGGTAACCAAGTACATATGAGACACATAATTGTTAGGGATGTGCACATGCTTTTTTGTATTCAATTCGCATTGAATTGAATGCAAGAAAGTTCATATTTGTTTGAATAGATCCCCTTTGAATGTAGTAGGATTCATATTCACTACAAATGTACATATGGGTCCCATATGAATGCATACGAATAGCATACAAATCCCATACAAATCTCATATGAATCCCACCTGAATCTCATACGTTTCTCATATGAAGCTTCATACAAAGCTTCATATGGATGTATCAATTTGATTTGAATTTGAATGTCAATCTTCAAATGTCCCAACATTTGACTCGAATTCGAATGTCTGAATTCAGCAAAATTTCTACGAATTTTGATTGTTATGAATATTTATGCACATCCCTAATAACTGTACATACACTGTGGCAGTGAGGACTGTGAAAAATAATTATTTTGCAGCCACCCCATTTCATGTCCAAGTATTTCTGAACAGGTTCAATTGGACATCAAATTGAAAGGTTCCCTTGGCAGTGTTCCTGGCATTCAAACTGAGGAAATGGTCTGATTCCCCTTTGTCAGAACAGAGATGATTTTTGGTCTGGCAATTGAGGGGAGATGATGTACAAAAAGCATCCCCTCCTTACTGAGAATGGCACTGCAATGACCCTAGCCAGGGGTAGATCACCTCAAAGCCTAGCACCTCTGCTTGGAGACTCTTTCCACTATTTATAAATCACCCAAGCCTCTTCCTGGCACCTGAAATCCAGCCCCCCCCCCCAACTATGGCATGCACCTTTGATACTGTCTTCTCTTTCAGCAGGCTTCAGTTTCAACTACCACTGAGTATGGCACTTTCCCCTATTAACACTAACACTTCTTAAAGAGACAGAGCCTTGACTCCCCTCGTTTCTATAATATGAAAGACAGCCAATCTGGTGTTCTTTAAACAAAACGTAAGCTTTTATTGTTTACACATGAGACTTGAAATGTAATAATTCAGTTCATTTTCAAACAAATACTTTTCTCTTCCTACTCCTACACCTTCTCTCAGGATTCTATTCTGCCCTGCCTGACAGCCCAAAGAACCCAGTTCTTATCCTGTTCTTCCCACCTTTCCCAAAGGTGTACAACTGTTCCCTCCTGAACAATCCCCCAAAACAAGAAAAAAAGAATGACAGCTTCTCCCATCACAGCCTTTTATACCCACCTGGTAAGCCAGGACCCTCTCTGATTGGCTGTTGTGTGGGCTAACTTGCCCCCTAGTGAGCTGTGCCCCCTCTCATTGTTATAACTACTCATTCAATACCAGCCACTACCTATACATACTTACCCCAACAAGATCGTCACAGGTGCTACAAACATAACAATATTTTAAAATATGAAATGGATAAGTCATGACAGGTACAACACTTCTCCCATTCTTGTGAAGATGCTGCCTGTGTCTGACAAATGTCATCTAGTTACCCATGCTGCTTTGAGGACTGTGGTGTATGGTAAGTCCACACGGGTGATAGTAGCACAGTAGTAAAGAGCTAGGGATGTGCATGAAGTTTTATCCCAATTAGTTTTGATGTAAAGTGAACTGGTGCAGTACTTCAAATTTTCATCAAAGGTTTGGCTAGCTGTTTTTCCCAACAAGACCACTGAGGAAAGATGCCAACTGGCTGATGAAACTGCTTGGAGGTGGTCACTGCTAGCCCCAACTTCAAAGTTACCCTGGTGAAAGTGCCTAGCTGGCTGTGTTTCCATGTGGTATTGCCACCTGGGATTGTGGCTGGCAAGCCAGTGAAGCCACTCTGGAAGGGCCAAGCCAGCTGCTTTCCCTGGCACCACCATCAGGGAAAGCAGCTGGCTGGCTGGTTGGTGAAGCCAATCTGGAGGTGCTCAGTTGACTGCTTTCCCTGATGGTGCTGTTCCAGAGGTACCTGGCCAGCACATCTCTAGTAAGAGGAGAACAAAAGAGCCTGTTTCAGCTTTTTCTACAATTCTGTTTTTACCACATTCTGCAGAGTGCTTTTGCTAAGATGTGCATACATTGAGGTTGGGGGATGCAGAGCCTGCCCTCCTTGACTGCACCCACTGCACCATGAGGGTGCAGGGACCTGCAATCCCTGTACTAGGAATGTGCATGAATATTCTAAACATTCAAAATCCGATTGAATTTGTTCAAATGTGGACATTCAAACTCAAATCAAATGTCTTCACATTTGAATTTAGACATTCGAACGAATTTTGAAGGTTCCAAAACATTAATTCGAATGATTCAAATGGACAAATATCATACGTATTTCTATGTAGTTGCGCTTATAAAATGGAATTAAAATGGGATGCATACAGGATAAAACAGGATGCAGACAAAATGCATACAGATACGTATAACACATACGAATGTTGTCGACATCCATATCTTCAAATTCGTATCTAACATTCAAACGAATAGATTCGAACTTATCAGATTCGAATAGGTTTTTGTTGCATTTGGATTCTAAACATTCAAATTGAATGGAATGTTTTGACATTTGATTTGACTCAAATGCAAAACAAACAAACCATTCGTGCAGACTGCTGCCCTGTACTCTGTGAGTTTTCACAGAGTGATAAGGGCACAGTGTGACTGTAGTTGCAGATTCAGTTTCTGTGGCTACATCATGTCATATCACATTTACCTCTTATAAATGTAGAGGCAGGGAAAAAAATGGGTTAACCTCAGAGTGTAATTTAATCATGTATCTCAGAGTGGGGAGAGAAAAAGATAGTGTGGCATCAGCTAGCATACATTTGACCTCATACATATTAGACTTTCTGCAATGAAAAAAGTGATTTATTGCAAGTGGTCATGCAGAGTGACTTCTACGGAGATGATAATATGATCATTGTTTCCTAATACTATATTATGTCAGTAGCTAAGCCCTCAACACATGTCTATTGTATTATATTCCTTCAGCATTTCCCTCAGCTGAGGATCCAATTTTGCCTTCTGTTTTTATTTATTTTTATCCTTTAAACCAGAGAGATTAATAGCTGTCCATGCCTGTATCTTATTATATTTGCAATTTTAGAATTGCTATTTCCTAGGATATTCCTGGCAGAGAATATCCTTTACTTTATTTTACTTTACTATTACTGTGGAACTTATGCAGAACTTAACTCACAGTCCTAGGACAGATTTGGATATTGCTGACACTGCTAAATGAATCATGATTTTTTTAAAAGTAGGTCACTTGCTGTTCCTTCAAAAAGAAATATAATATTGGGGACTTTTGGTGAGAACTGGACTTACAAGGTCCTCTGGTTTGCACCACAGCAAGGCGTGGTTTCAGTCAGTACTGGACCAACCCCCACACTGACCCTGAAGCTCACTCAGGCTTTGGAGATGGCCTCTGAGGATGCTGAAACACAAGGGACAAGAGTTCCCAGATGCTTTGGGGTACCAGCACAAGGAGTTCCCTGGTAGTTGGGGTCATGAAGGTGTGCTTTCTGCTGGTAGACCTCAATAGCAATATTGAGGTCAACTGGTGATCCAGATCAAGGTCACCTTGATCTGGATCATGCTTTGGCCTGTGGAGATAGAGTGTACTAGTGGGCAGGGCCAAGTGTACTAGTGGTGGGCATAGTGTGGATTCAGATTTTCCTTCTTTATAATAGATACATACCCAGGTATTAAGATCAAAGGAATAGACCCTTTTTGTAGCTCTGCATACTTCTGATGTTTGATGATGGTGACGCCTGGAAAGGCCTTCTTGTGGTGGCCCCTAGGCTTTGGAATAACCTTTAAGTAAAGTACATTATTCTGTTTTATTAACTTCTCATCTCCTATTTTAAGAAAGAACTTAATTCCCACTAGTTTGGACATTTAAATGCTTAATTACCTTTGGAGAGGCTACAAAGATTTTTATTAAAAAGTAATGGCAAATTGCACCTTAATTGGAGCCTATCTCCATGAAACTTATGAAACTAAAGGAAGCTGGCTAATGCTGGTTAAGCTGCTTAGCTTGTGTCATGTTGGAAAGAAGTTTGAGATACTTTTCATATCAAGAAGGAGATGTCCTTTGCCTCATGATATGCTTCTTTGAAGTGTGAATATGACACAGACACTCAAGTTTACCTTTTACATGGTTATGGCTGTATCAGCACAGGAAATGGAGGCAACACTGGAGCAACCACAAACTAGGAATGTTCACAAATATTTGTAACATTCATTATTCATATAAATTCGGAGATTCATACACAAATCGAATGTTACAGCATTTGTACATTAACATTTGTATGAATAGTTCAGACATTTGTTAAATTGAGGATATGTACTGATATGTTTGCATTCGTATTGGATATTCATACAAATTTGCACAAATAACATTCATATTGAATAGAATCCTACCACATTGAAGGAGATATATTTTAACAAATATGAATTTTCTAACATTTGAATCAAATGCCCCCCAAAAAACCATTCATGCACATCCCTACACCATACAGGTACGTTAGTTCCATCCCCGGGACAGTTGGCTTTTATCCAAGAGTTCTTAAGGAACTCAAAGGTGAAACTGCTGATGAACATGTTACCAAGAATGACGTTTTTATTTAAAGTATTACCAATGATAAATAATGCAAAAGATTTTATGTTTTGGCAGAAAGACATTTTAAAATTCATACAGCGAGGAAAGAAGCCTAGGATGAAATTCAAATTAATGCAAGACTAAAGAAAGAGAAGGTTTTGGTTTACCTAATTTTAAGTTATATCATGCAGCTTCATGTATGGGATGGATTACCAAGTGGGTTTGGCTGAAAGATCAAAGACAACAACAATTGGAGGGAGAAGACCTAAGATATGAATGGCATGGCTATTTGTGGTATGATAAGACGAGAGTCAATGCTGATTTTTTTTAAAAAAAATATAAGAAATGCCTTATATAAAACCTGGTTGAACTATAAAAATAAGTTATACAGGAAATTGCCACTTTGGGTACGTCCACAAGAAGGGCTTCTAATAGAATTTGGTGAAAGAAGACTATGGTTGAAATACGATGATTTGTTATATAAAAAAGATGATGTTAATGAATTTGATATTAAAACAAGAGAACAGTTAAATTTAGAAGGAAAAATATACAGCGGTTTGCATATGTGCAACGTGTGGATATCTTTAGAAAAGATAAAAGAGAATATAAATTTTGGGTGTTTTTCCACTGTCACTAAAAGTACCATTAATGGGTACTTAATGGGTACTTCTAGTGTGTTTTTCCACTTTCACTAAAAGTACCCATTAAGTACCCATTAATGGGTATGAAATGGCATTTTTGTTCCCATTAATGGGTACTTAATGGGTACTTCTAGTGACAGTGGAAAAACACCCTTTGAGTGGGAGAAACAAGATTGGGAGGTAAAAGTGAACAAGGCTGAAAGGCGTATGATAGGTATGATGTATAAAGTGTTACTTCAAATTGAAATGGAACATGAACAGGTTAAAGACTGTATGATTACATTGGCAAGAATCCTTAGATATAATATCCAAATGGACCAATGGGAGAAACTGTGGGTAAAAGATCTGAAATTTACAGCTTGTATGTCATTGAAAGAGCATATATACAAGATGATGTATAGATGGTATTTAACACCACATAAGTTGGGCAAAATGTATCAAAACATGTCTACGAGGTGTTGGAAATGTAAAAAAGTAAAGGGTACATTTACCATATGTGGTGGACATGTGAAAAAGCAATAAAGTACTGGGTAACCTGATGAGACAAATTTTGAAGAGTAATATTACGTTTAAACCAGAATTGTTTCTGTTGGGAATAGGTGATGATAGTTTAAATAGAATAAAGAGTTTGATATTATATATGGTGAACGCAGCCAGATTGGTATATACACAGAAATGGAAGGATGAAGAGTTACCTACAGAGGAGGATTGGATAATTACATTGATTGAAATGGCTGAAATGGCTAAACTGGCAAACTTACTAAGGGACAAAACAGTGAATAAGTTTTTGGAAGACTGGAGTCCCCTTACTGAATATCTACAAGACTTGGAAGTGACGACGGAGGGTTTTGGCTAACGCATATGGTAAAGAATAAAACACGTATAAGGGGAGCATAGAACTAAACAATTATAAGAAGGGGAGTCGGAAGAACGGAGGAAGTCACACAGAAAATATAAAAGCATTGTAATAAGAGGAAGTGGGGAATACTGTTGTTAAAATGATCAGAAAATGCTTTTGAAAAAAATAAAAAAATATACATTTTAAGCCTTTTTGCTGAGTTGTAATAAAGCGTTTTGATTTTGTTTTGAAGAAATTGACTCCATCTCAGATCTCAAGCTTTGCTCTATTTCACTATTTCTCTCTCTCCTTTCCCCCCTCTTCTAAATGAATTTCTGATAATATTTAATACTTTAAGAACAGGAATAAAAGGAATTTGCCACTGATTCAGTTAGTTATTTTGTTTTGCTCTTTTTGATGAAGTTAGTTTAATAATTGTGGTTTCTTTTGAATAAATGCCAATAATGATACACTAAACATTTCCAATATATAGATGTAAAAGGAAGAATGAATCCTAAAAGGGAATGGAAGCAGAAGTAGTAGTGGTGGTGGTGGTGGTGGTGGTGGTAGCTCTTATGCCCCATTTTACTCACTCATTTAAGAGGGCTCAAAGTGGCTGACAAAGCTTCCTATTCTTCTCCCCACAATAGACACCTCGACTGTGAGAGCTCAGAAAGATCAGGCAGCTGGCTTCTTGGAGGAGGACAGAATCAAACCCTATGACAGTGAGATACGACTATGAGATATGAGTCCAGCATTCTAATCACAAGACCATGGAGTCATATATCTCTTCTTGCCTCCAAATGGTTTATGTTTCAGACAAATTTTATTCAATTGCATAGCTTGCTTTTCATATCTAAATAAGATTTCAGAACATTTTTGACATTTTATAGTACTGAAGGCTTTATTATTATTATTTTTCCCATGGCCAATATGGATTTCTGTGGAAGACATCCTGTGCTGCAAGGCTCTTTTCCACCGACACTAATTAATATTTCATGCTTCATTATAAAATATCTCCTTTTGGAGCTTTGTGCCGTGCAGTTTGCAAATTATTGCCATGAAATAAGCAATGTCTGACTGCAAAATGTTCAAGACAACTCATCATTAATTATAGGTAGGTAGATACTTTAGTGTAATTAAGGTTCCTGTGTCTTCACTTTCAACAAAAATGGGTCACGCCGGGAGACAATCTTTCCATAATTCAAGACAATGCTGGATGTTTGCCATCAGAATTCAGTTACTCAGAGAACAAATCTTTTCCTAAGTTGCTTGTCCCTTCTTGGTACTAGTATCTTGCTTTGGGCACTGCTGTCCTTTATGATGTTTTAAAATTCTCTGTGGAAGCCATAGTGTTGGCAACTGAGTCGAGAAGTCTATGCACCCTGAAAAGAATAAATGGGTAGGCTGGTGAAGGATGATAGTACCAAAGAGGAATGTTTACAGGAGAGAACCTATAATGAGAGCAGTGCCTAGGGTGAGTAAGGGGAAAGGCTAGAGTTTGAGAAGAAGGGATACAAAGAGTAGTTAGGCATATGGGATACTGAAATACTACCAGGGCTGAAAATGATGGTAGGAGGGCACTGAGTGAGGCAAGATGTGAAAGAAATACAGCAGACTCAGAACAAAGATGAAGAAAACAAGAAGAATTTGGAAATCAGATGTATGAGGAGAAAAATATTAACACTATAGCCAATAAAGCTGTAATCCTCAGGGATTTTCGCACTGCAACGCGTTCCAAACGGAACGCGTTCCGGCGCGCCTGTGTGTGAACGGTAAAAGTGCCCGGAACTGTCTTGGCCGGCAAAGGCCGGCCAGGGGCGCGGAGACAGCTGCGGAGGCAGATCGGCAATCAGCTGATTGTCAAACAGCTGATTGCCAAACCTGCGCCGGCGGGGGAGGCGGACCCGCGGCTGTTCGGGAGCGAGAAGCAAGCACGAATCCTTCTCCTCCCGAACGCCTGCGGGCAGTTTGTCCGCGCCCGAACGCATGTAGAGCACTTCAAAGTGCTCTACATTTGGAACGCGCGAGAGACAGCTCCGGACACGAGGCGGCGCAAGCCCTGCTCGGGCAATGCGAATGCCTCGTCCGGAGCTGTCTTCCACGCGTACCAGAAAGGCCTGTGCGAAAAGGCCTCTCGACACATTCATCTGGCAAAAGCCTGTGTGTATATATGCCACTGATGCTTCAGGTTATGCTGAAAATTATGAGATGCTCTAGGCATTCTAGATAGGTAGTTTGGATTGCTCTGTACCCAGACACTTTGTGTACTGGGGCCTGGGAGGAAGAGTGTGAAGATGAGGTCAATTTGAAATGAAACCCTAGACTCTGGCTCCACCCAAACAGATACAACAGTTACCCAAGGTTGACGGGGTTTTTTGCACTTAGCTTGTTGTTTTAATATGTCTGATTTTAAATGTTGTTACCCACCCTTACAGCTTATGGTATAGGGCAGGATAGAAATTCAAATAATGGATGGACAGACGGACGGATGGATGGACAACCTGGGGATGCTCCAGTATAGAGCATCTGTATTGTGCAGTGTTGCTTCTATTCTGGAAGTGGCTCTGTATGTACTAAACCATCCCCCAGCCAAAAAGCAGTGGAGCATGAAAATGTGCTCCAAAGCTATACTTGTCAGATCTGGGGTGCAGCTAGAATGCCCTGGCACATACCTTTCGTACTCTTTCAAGAGAAGGGTACATGGGGTGGGACAGTGCAGTCACAGCATCACCCAATTGCCATAGCATTCACTGAAGCAACACAGCCATTGATTCAGAGAGGCAGTCACTCCAATACAGTGGCAGTTACTAGTACAGTGGCAGTACCCAAGACTTGATGAAGTGCTGAGTAAGTTTGGGATGCAATAGGCAGTTCAAAATGCAGACACCAGGGGCCTTTCTGCACTTAGCCTTATTCTGGAACATATCCTGGAACATGCTTCTGCTGTCCACATGCTAGTGCAGACTAGTGCATGCCCCAGGCAAGATGTGCCATAGTCTGTATTAGCTTGTGGACGGCAGACCCCTATCCTGAGATATATTCCAGAAAAAGACCAAGTGCAGAAAGGACCCTGATCTATCCCAGCTTTTTGCTTGTTTCTACATCTAACAAAGGTGCAATCTATGGTGCAATATGCATCTATGGTGCATATTGTTAGATGCAGTTCATATGCTGTGTATTTTTCAGGATTCCCACCAGTTCAATAGTATAATTCTCTGTCTCACAAACATCTTTATTGGTAAGAGGATCTGTCTTATGGAATACAACATTTTTTTTTGTTCATGTAATGTCTGTCTCTTTCTTTGTACAAGAAAATAGGTGTGAACAGGTCATCTCTTTAAAACTGACATTGTTCACATGAACAATAACTCAAAAGCATGATTTCCTTCTAATCTGATGTAGGAAGGCAAATTTTATGGCAGTTCATTTGCTATATTTGCCTGCATCTTCATTCCACAAAGGGATAATATCCATTAATTAGATTGTCACAAGATCTTATTTTCAGTTATACATTAAGTGCTTTTACCCTTTTTTTGGCTCTGGCGATATGGTGGCTGCACCGCTGAATGACCCAAGAGTTAAATGGTGATACAATATTAATCATTATGAGAGGTAAGCTTGCAAATTCATAAATTCACAAGAGAAGTCTGTTTTCAGGACAATTTACTATTCAGACCTCATGTTCGCACTGTGAATGATTGTAATTACATGCTGTGACAATAACACATTCATACAAGGGAACAGGAATGAACTTCTACTGCATTATTTTAAGGCAGCAATTCCAGCCAGTCACAGAATTAACACCATACAGAGACAGCCATTTTGCTGCTGAGTCTGTTAGCTGAGGAACGGTGCAATTCTATAAAGTTCCTGACCTTTGCTCTTGGGAACACTCTGTTAGCAGAGAAACAAATCAGTTTAAGAACTCTCCAAATAAGTTACAGAGGCTCTCTTCGTGATTACCCCAAACTGAATGACCACAGAATGGATTTTTTTCTGGCTGAGAATGAGTGAACTGTCTATCCGGAGTGCTTAAAAATAGCCTGGACTGTTTTGAACTGTGAAGAACTCTGAACCTGACAAAATGTGTAGCTGCAAAGGCAAGCAGAAAAGTTCGGGCCAGAGTCATGTTCACTGCAGTGAAGAAAGTTTTCCATGTCTTCCACAGCTTTCTGAAACAACAACAACAACAAAAAGGTTGGTAACAATTTTTGTGTTGTAAATTGACAGCCACCTCCAGTGGTGGGCCAGGCTATAATGCTTTTAAGAGGGAGGAAGGGAACCCATGTCTCCACCGGGCTTGGGTCAAACTGAGGTTCTTAAAAACCAAACCAAACAAAAAAAGAAACCCAAATTGCTTAGAGAAGCCTGGGACTGTCAGCTGCCTCACTGACAACTTACACCTGCAGATACTTAAGTGTAACCCTCTGTAAAATGGGCAGGGAACTCGCCTACTTGGGAAATGGGTCCACAATTATTTGCCAACCACCCTCTGTTTGCAGGCAGGGCCACATTGGCCTTATGCATGACATCTTCATGCAGGTGCAAAGAGCATTAATAGAAGTCTGTTCCTGCGTAACGACATTGCACACAAATTTGTCTACTTCTGCAATTCTGCCTTCACATTTCTGGGATGAAGTACAATGGACCATGATGAGATTTACTTCTAAGTAGACTTGTTTAGAATTCTACCATAAACCTGTTTCCGACCACCTTGGGCATGAATTTAGGAAGAAGAGTTGTAAAACGCCCTCAGCTTTTGTAAATGAAGCCTGATTTCAAAATGGCTGAAACATTGACACAAAGACCAATTTGTTGCCAGACTGTATGCTAATGATGTGTGTTTCAGGTGGGGGTAAGAGAAGGAAATATTCAAAATGAAAGCGAACTGATAAACCTTGGAATATATTTGAATAACATGGAGGATAATAGATAGCCCTGGAGTAAAAATGAGGCTGTATTTCACTCTGAAGCTCAGAGGCAGCCATAAAGCATGAGAGGTTTATGAATGGCAGCGGTGCCTGAGGAATTAATTCACTCTTGCATCCATGCTGAGACCATCTGTTGTTATTTATAATAGACACCTTATAATTGCTACTTTTAAACAAAATAACAGTTGTAAGTGTAATCATTTAAAAATTAAAACACTAACTTATAAATGTATGTCCCTTTTAGCAACATTGGTTGTGGGTTGCAGGTCTCTGTGACTGTTACTGGATTGGGGAGATAACAAATGACAACCAAATTTGAGTAGCAGCATTTTATTCCTCAGGAAGTCCCCTGTCTCTGCCCTGAAATATGCATAAAGATAGTTACACACTGATTGAATTAAAATGGAGAACAAATAAGGGAGCTCCCTGCAACGGCACACTCACTGTTTCAGTACACGTATACAGAGTACCATTCATAACACTATCACAGGTTATGTCTAAATGCAGCAAAAGGGGTGATACTCTGTTAGTCATGGTTTGGAGCATGATCCAGTGATGACTTATTTCTACCCAAGTGCTAGAAAGGGCAAAATGACTGTAGAGCAGGAAATCCCTGTCTCCAGGCATCACCACTCTTTCTATTCCGTGAATGAGAAAAAAGCATTCTTTTTTCAAGAGCGGTTGAAATGTATTATACTCTACAGCAAAAGATAAATTTGTCCATGTCCTAGAGGATTCTTGAATATTTCACAACAAGTCTTAGAAAGTTTCAGCTAGAATAATGAATATATAAGGTTAGCTGATTTCTTTCAGCAGGAGTGCCTCATGACTAGATATGTGCTAAACTGGGTGGTTTAACCATTTCAAACCTGAACCTGATCTACCTTCTGTTCATGGTTCAGGCTTTTAAAATTAATTTTTTTGCCATTTTAAACAACACTTTTGGTACATCCATACTCATGACTAGCACATTTCTACTCATGACTTGAGCTCCATTTGTAGAATCCTAAGAGCTAATCCATTGCCTTGAGGGCTGCTTTCGCACACAGCAAAAAATACCAAAAGTACCTTAGAGCTGGTAGTAGATAGAATTCTCATCCAACCTCTAATCCACCTCTCACTTTGGAAGTGCATTTTCAAGTGTATTATAGGTGGAATGGGTCCACTAATGTGTGACACCTACAATCTCCATCTCTGAGGTTCCTTTGAAGTCCTTTTTGGCAATGTTCACATAGTAGTTTCATGGTGTCATGTACACACCTTGAAGGTACAGGGATCATATGTCCTTGTTCCCCTAGAACTTGTCCAGCCAGTCACAATACGACTTCAGGCACTCCTTAGACCACTGAGCAGCAGATCAGACCTAAGT
The DNA here is from genome assembly GCA_023333525.1 of Aspidoscelis tigris stejnegeri. Lineage (NCBI taxonomy): Eukaryota > Metazoa > Chordata > Lepidosauria > Squamata > Teiidae > Aspidoscelis > Aspidoscelis tigris. The sequence goes on from JALMGA010000004.1 coordinate 51,237,768, forward strand.
GTCGTGACTCTGCCTTTCCCATGCTGCCTGCCTGTACATCCTCAAAAATAGAGAAAGGACCATTTCTGATATTCATTCACACACCAATTGGCAACATCTCAGCAGGAGTACAGAAGTTCCTTGGCTGTGATATTAGTGTGCCTGGTGGTGGCAGCAAGAATGATTGTTACTCTTGTAGCCCTCTTAATGTATGGGAAGAAGAGTACTATGGCAGTGGTGTTTGCTGTATGACTCCATCTCTTTTGACTCCATGTGAATACAACCTAAAGAACATCAGAGATCTGTTTGTCTTGTTTGCATAGCAAACTGGGTGGCATTATATTTGCGAAGGGAATGAGCTAAGTATAACTACTTCTATTATTAACAAAAATTCAACTTTTTTTCCCCAGAGCAAAATAGTAGGATTTTCTTTGAACTCAAGTGCTTTTGAAGAGTTTGAGAAACCTTTTCACAATGCTCAACCAAACGCTGAAAAAACTGCCCCCATCTTTCTTCCTGCACAACTATTAGCACTGTCATAATAAAAGTATTTGTGGATCCTGACAGTTAGTGCTTAGAAAAGAATAGCTGGGGTGTGATTCTCACACGGTATCACACACAAATGTTCTGCCAAAACTAGAAGATTAGAATGCTCATTTATGGTTTACACACATGCAGAAAACTAAATGTCACTATATTTTTTAAAAATGCTATCTTTCCTCCACCCTGACTGTGAGGTCAATTTACTGAAAGATAATAGAGGAAAAGAATGTAATTCTAAACATTTATGAAGTTCCACCAGGATTTATAGATCTTCCAGGGTAGAAAGAGATTACTTTTTAAGTTTATCTGCCCATGACATTTAGGCAGTCTCCTGCCTCATTGTCATTTTGCAATAAATAATACTTTATAAGTCATAAAATTATATTTATAGTTTATGTAAATATTTTGTAATAAGCAATACAACTGGATAGAAATTATTTTGCTATATATAACCTTTAAATAAGACAGGCAAACAACAGACTTTGAAACTAATTAGGCTGGAATTTTTTAATTATACTTATCTATAGTGTTTAGGAAGGGATTTATTGACTGCTGTACCAATACAAGACACTGTACTAGTGACCTAGCAACCAATTAATGGAGATGAGTGTTCATCAGTAGTAAATACGATATCATAACATGGCCTAAGCAAAAACAGAGTCCCAGAAGGATTTTTCTTGTGTTCAGTGCTGCTTAAGAGTTTTAGAGAAATATAAGGAATGAAATAACAAAATCTGCAAACAACACTGTATTATGGAAGACTATAAGGTCTCAGTTACATGGAGAAAAATATGCAGAATAGGATACACCTTTTTTATGCACTCACTCCAGGTATGGCAGGATATGACTGACCATTAAAAACTATTCTTGAATAATATTTAGGAGGACCTTTTTTGTGTCATATTGGGCTGTAGCGGATAACCTGCTTTTAGTTGCCATGACACACACACATTCCTGCAGAATTGCTCTTCTCCTTTCACTTCCTTTGAAGATCTGCAGAGATGTAAACCATAAACAGGGTCCATTGCATTGGCAATGTGCAGATGTGTGCTGGATGTTGCTGCAAATATTGCCATCGTGATCCAGGCTGCCCTGTCCTGCCCATCTGCACTTCAAGTGTTGCTGGCCAAGTATATGGCTTTACCAGCACTTGAAATGCAGATACCTGTCATGTCACTAGATCTTTATCTGACGGTATGATATTGTTATGTCAGGTAAAAGCCCCAGGATAGCCAAAAATGAAACAATAAAATAAAACATGTGGTTGAGCTACAGTATTTTATACACAATCACATCTGGCATTTTTCTCTATATTCCTCTTCTGAGTGAATTGTGCAAACGATCACCAGGAGATGAATCTTTTTCAGTCTTTACTCTTAATTTGTTTCTGCTTTTATTTTTGTTATAAACTGTCAAGATATTTTTGTCCCAGGTCAACATTTATGTGAATAGACTGGAAAATATGTTTCTGGTTGAGAATAGAGCCCCCTTAGATCATATCAGGTTACTATGTGTTACATGAGCTATATTATTATAAGTACCATTTTCATCTAATAAATCTGCTTCTGGAGGTTGTGACCGTCTATTAACAGTAAAAAAGCAGCAGCAGCTTTAAAGTATACAAGAACCTTCTTGGACTACTCTAGCATGGAACTGGGGAGGATTTCAAATGAATGGGATGAGTATATATAGAGGGTGCTTCTGCACATGCCCTTAAATACACATTAAGGACACATGTGGAAAATGGTGTCAACACAGCAACACCCATTTAGAACACTTTGGTTAATCCACGTCCACACAGCGGCACCCATTAAATACAGAATGGGAAAGCAGTGTCCTCACAGCGGAACCCATTAAGAACACTTTCAGGAAACCGCGTCCGAATGGCAGCACCCATTAGAGACAGATCAGGGAAACTGTGTCTGTCTCTAATGGGTGTTAACGGGCGTTAAAACTGGTTTCCTGGAAGACCACATAAAAGTAGGTCTTAATGGGTATATTTTGATGTTAGGACACATCCGTTAGGATGCTTCCACACAGCGAAAAGGTCCCTAACCGGGGCCCTCCCCTGGCCTGCCATGATTGGCTCCGCCAGAGCCGAGCATGGCGAGCCAGGGGAGTCCAATTTTGCAGCTCGCCCTCGCTCCAGAAGCAGCGGATTGCCGCTTCTGGAGCCAGGGGGAGCTTCACCGAACCCACCCACCCAGCCCACCCTGTGGAGAATGGGAGTGATCCCCTCCTTACCTCTTATTCTAGCCGCGATGTCCCAGGCAGCCCCGCGCCTGTGTCCTGCACACCTCTTGACTGGCCAGGGCAGCACGCCTGCGCAGAGAGCCTTCTGATGGCAGGCGCTGCCAGACTGGAAAATTGGAAAATTGTATAGAGTGATTATAAAGAATGGCATAACATTGTCCCTAGAAATGATACACTGGAACTAGGGATGTGCACAAATATTCATGACAGGAATTTATATGAATATGTACAAATCCATGGATTTGTGGCCAAATCAAATAGGGCTTACATTCGTAGACCCTATTCATCCACAAATCAAATTAATGGTATTCTTAGAAGCTTTGGCGGATGTCAGATGCCCTGGGGCCTTTCCCTGCAGCCTCCTGCTCCCTGCAGCCTCCTGTCCCCGCAACCTGGCGGCTGCTTCTGGCTGGGGTGAGAGGAGAAACAACCAGGTCTTTTGCTGCACTTGTAAGACTGGAGCCTGCACCACACCCTCCCCCAGGATGGATATGGAAACTGTGGCTGTCTCTCACTGGGGTGAGAGTAGAAACAACCAAGTCTTGTGCTGCACATGTGAGACTGGAGCCTTTGCCACAGCCTCCTCTAGGTGTGGGATCCAGTTGAAGATGGAGGAATGGAGGGACACCTGGGCTGGTTGTTGCTGCTTTGCTGCAATTTCAGTTCAGTTTCTCCTTTGACATTTTTGAGTTGTCTTGTGTTAATTGGTCTTATGATTTACTTTTTATTTGATACTATGTATTGTAGGTTTTTTTTAGATTACATAGATTATTATTAGAATTTTGTACATTGCTCATGATATATATTTGATGTTTTAGTTATTGAAATTGATTTCCTTACTTGCTGTATTGTATTTCTCTGATGTGATGATTGTATTTGCATTATATTTTTTCTGTTTGTTGTAAACTGCCTTGAGCAAAATTTTCTTTTGGAAAGGCAGTATACAAATAGAAATGGAAATGGAAAGAGGCCCGTGGCGTCACTGGAGCAGTCTTGCCCACCTCTCATGAGTCCCCTTACAGTTTGAGGTGTGTTCCGGTGGCATCCCCGGCCTCTTTCTGTACTCTCCGGAGGCTGAAACAGGCCTTCCAGAGCCCGGAAAAGACACTCCTGGTCTGCACATGCAGACCTGGAAATGCCTTAGAAGAAGGCACAGTGGCAGTGGTGAGGAGGACAGGTAAGTAGGGGGAGCAGGAATGGAGGTGTGGGGGAGGTTGTATTTATTTCATGCACAAATACGAAGCCCCCCACATTTGTACCGAATTGAATGTGAAAAATGGCTTGATGTACAGCCCTAATTAGAACATCTATACAAATTATCATCTGACAACAACAAAGAACTAGTGGAAGCATACTATTGAAAAGGCCATAGAAAATGAGGTCAAAATACTATGGAACTTTGGAATATAAACTGACAGAGTTTTGTGCATACTACACCAGATCTAAAGAGGGTGTGGATTACTGACAGAGCAATATCTTGTGACAGCAATGTCAAAGACAAAGAACTTGATAATCATAAAATATCAAAATCTGAAGACTGAAACTGAAAGATTATGGCACAAGCCGTGCCAAGCAGTTATGGTCCCAGTGATTATTGGTACACGAGATGCTCTGGCCTCAAAACTCTGGCCAGCATTTATAACATCAGCATATTGACAAAATATCCCTCCCTCAGTCAACTCCAGAAGGCCACATTGCTCGGATCCACACACATCTTGTGCTGATACACTACATCATCCAGAGTTCTTGGGAAGAACTCAACATGAAATGAAAATCAACACCAGCTAAAGAACAGGCAGCTGTGATATAACATTGTATAATAATAATAATACAGTACTGATGCCACTGATTATCCTTGGTCTTTGGGAAGGAAAAGGAGGTCACAATACCAAACCAGTCATAAACATCTACCAGACTGTGTGATGAAGATATTAAAAATAACAACAATGCTTTTGTTCTCCAATGTAAAACTATAAAGAATAGTTTTTCACTTGTCCAGTAGCAGCAGCATAAAAATTAGGAATTGCACTCCATTTTTGCAGAACCTTAGGAAAGCAGGTAAAAAAAAACCACCTCCCCCACCTCCACATGACACAAATTGCCATTTCCAAATTATACATCACCAATCAGAAGAAAGGCATTATGGGTTTCATCTCATCAGTGTATGATTATCTTTAATTGAAACACTTCATTCCAATTACAGCAATTGGTATTTTCCCTCCAGATTCATTTTGCCATCTATTGTGTTTCCTAATGATGAGATGATGAGTTCTAGAATCCGGGGCTTTTCATCAGGGTAGCCCTGCATCTTTTTTTCTCTCAGTCTCCCACTGAGCCCTCTCTCCCTGATCAAAGATGTCACCAGGGATAAAATTAGACTTCACATTTGCAAATGGATTGTTTTCATTACAAAGCTGGTATTAGCACTTAATTAGATCACATGCAGCCAGGTACGTACCATTGCCTAGCAATAGATGTCATTAAATTCCAAAATAATTAGCTGACCTTTTCACAAAACTGGTTTTCATGTCAGATCTCTAACCTCAGAGTATGCCTTGAACTTCTGGCACACTGTCAAGCATAAAATTAGGGCTTATAATAAAGGTGAGTCTCCCAATAGCTTGAACTGTTTCACTAGGCAGTGATGACAACATTTGAAATGTGTTAAAGACTCTAATGTAAATTATTCAGATTCCCTACATGACTCACAGTGCAAACATCTTCTGCGTGAAGAGCCTAATCAATCCTTTTGCTTGATAGCAATTATAATTGAAGGCAACAGCCACCGTAGGTGCAAATATTGTTCAGCCGTCCTATTCTCTTACCAGTATGCAGATGTAATTGGGGCAACCCTCGTTTTCATTGTTACTGCAGAATCGCATTACAGTGATTTAACCATGAGGTTTGCAAAGAGGGATGTATTATGAGAATAATTATCCAGTCTCAGAACAATATGATGCCATAGCTATTTTCATCCATCATGACTATTGGAATATCTTTTTCAGGGATGTAGGCAATAAACTAAGCACTTTAAATCTGCAAGAAACATCTGTCTGGGATGTGCTTTGTTGACGTGTCATTGGGTATCTTTACTATTAATTTCTTTGCATGATATATTAGCTCAGGAATCACAAACATGAATATTTCTTCATTTGCCTATCCCCCTTTTTTGTACTCATATGTATGTATATGCATGAGAGAGAAAACTATCTAAAATCTCTCTTAATGCAGGTACCTGAGCAACCATATTCAACATCAAAAGTATTTCATAGAGCCAGTGTTGTAATAAACAATTTTGCAAACTATGTTAGAAGACACTTTTAAAATAGAAGTAGAAACGTTTTTATCAGAACATGCATGGGATGAATCAAATTATATCAAAAGGGAGAAGGGAAATGCCAGGGAAAGAGTTCAGAAATATAAAGCACTGCCATGTCATCAAAGACACATTTTCTACAATTTTTAAAAAAATACAAACAAAGACCTTGTGCATTGAAACACTCATGCTTCTTGACAGTTTAAGAAATTGGGAGTGGTGATTATCTTAACCTAGCTATTATCTCCAGAAATAATATTTTTGCAGAAGCTGACTTAATGAGGTAAGGTCTAGTGATTTGCTAATTAAAATTCTAAAATTAGTACAAATGACAAATGCAGTGTCAGAATTTTCTGGTTAGAGGAGGGCATGAAAGTGAACAGTGATCAATGAACAGCTCTGACATTATGGCATTACATATTCATTTCCTGCACCTCTTCTTTTATCAGATAATTGTTACTACAGCTTGGATTAGGACCAAGGGAAAGAGTACTTTCCACCAAAAGCTTTCCTGTGAATAAATGGATCACTTTGCTGCTTTGCTGTGGATTTTAGAAGGGTGCTCAGTACCACAACCTGGATTAAAAACAAAACAAACCTACTTCCTGTTTTGTTCTGACATGAAAAGTGTTCGGATTCAAAGTAAAAAAAAGAAAAAAAAAAGAAAAGCCTTTCAAAGTTCAGTATGTATCTCCTGTTCAAGCAACAAAAACTCACAAGCCTGAAAAAAAAAAAGTAAAATCTTCAGAAACATGAAGAATGGTGTAACAAGACATCTAACATGAACTGACAGGGATTTCATCTCAGCATCAGTGAGTCAGTTTGACACAACTTGTGAACCTCTGCCCCTGAAAAATGACACAGTGAGTAGGCCTGCTAAGATTCTGTTGCAAATATTTACAGGCTGGCAGGAACAGAGTTCAAGCTACAGGTAAAAAGAAACCAGGAATCAGGCAACCAGATCCACTTCAAGCTAATGATTTGGACAGTAGTCCCAATTAGTGTCCATTAAAATGGATGGAACAGAAGCTACTTTAGAAGGAGTCTTCACATAATTAGAAACAAATGCCATTGAAAAGAGTAGAAATGTCACACAGCTTCATTCTGTGCATATAGTCACTCAACTACATTGACCCAATTTATCCCAAATCTTTCTGTCCTGCCATTACAATCAATAGTTGTAATTCTTCCTCGCTAGGCTGCTATATATTCTTCTGTTACTGATGCTTGCAAATTCCAAACAGCATAGCTGCACATTATCCCATAACTTTATCCAAGGACTGAAGAAAACAAATTTTAGCATTTAGTTCTGATTCTGGAAGGGCTTGAATACTTTGCAAGGCCTAGCTGTTCAAATCTGAAATTTAACTACAATGTTCATTGCAGGAGAATGGAGAAGTGGTGCACCATTTTCTGAATGCTCCAGGCACGAGTCTCAAAAGTAAAAAGAAAAATGATTAGCCCTTTCCTTTGAGCAACAACAGATGTATATGAAGATGAGGGAAGAGCTTTTCTCCACTCTCTAAGTGTAGATATATCTTGATTCAAAACCTAGCATATAACCTGGAATATCCTTCCAACTCTACGATTCTATGATAAGGTCCACTGCAGTAAGGGCCTAAGACACCTCAAGGGTTTTACCTGTGACACCTCATTTACAAAGTTTATTACCAAAGGCCATTACTTTGTTTTTATGGTGATTTATTTGCAAATTCTTCTGTGTTCTACACTAGCATTATGGTGCGTGAATGGAGAAGGAACTAACATATAATACAATGAGAGCAACAAGGCTGAGGGCGAGGCCTTCAGGGACACAGTAGGAGCATCCCACTCCATGATAAGCAGCCCTCCAGCTGCCTTGGAGAGGAGAAGCCTCAGGCAGGGAGGACATCAAGCCAGGGAAGAGGGTCAGGCTCCCTTATATGCCTGTATCCTCTTGCACCGAGGATACTCCTCCATGGGTAGTGGGAGGAGGGCTTCTATTCGATTATCAGGAATATAGAGAGCTGGGTTTGTGATGGGCGTGGTGACCACATGGTGACTTGCCTGCTGGGTGCAAAGATTGCAGACATCACGTGGCATCTAGATAGGTTAGTAGATAGTGCTGGGGAGGAACCAGTGGTCATGGTACATGTTGGTACCAATGACATTGGGAAGGCGGGACAGAGCATCCTGGAAGCCAAATTTAGGTTGTTAGGTAGAAGACTGAAGCCCAGGACATCCAGGGTGGCACTCTCAGAAATGCTACCTGCTCCACATGCAGGACCAGCCAGACAGGCATAGCTCCGGAGCCTCAGTGCGCGGATAAGGCAGTGGTGTTGGGAGGAGGAGTTTAGATTAGTTAGGAACTGAGGAACATTTTGGGACAAGCCAAACCTGTACAAGAGGGATGGGTTACACTTGAACCAACATGAAACCAGAATGCTGGTGCTTAACATTAAAAAGGTTGCAGAGCAGCTTTTAAACTGATCCCTGGGGGAAAGCCAACAGGAGCTGTGCAGCATCCAGTTCAGGAGAGTGCACCCTTAAGTGAGGAGGGCTGGAAATATGCACATAATGCTGAGTGAAGTGGGGAATTAGTCAACAGTATGCAATAGTTTAATATTGTTAAATACAAACTGAAGGTCTTAACTTTAATCTGTTAAGGCCCTAAATGTTTTCTCCCATATAGACCTCCCCCTACCTTAAGATCTGCAGGGGAGACACTCCCGGATGTACCACTACTTTCAGTAGTTAAAGAGACAGAGACTTGAGATAGGATCTTCTTGGTGATAGCCCCCAGACCATGGCATAACCTTCACAATTCTCCTTTGCAATTAATATTGATTGAATGTTGGCTATATGCGAAGACTGACCATCATAACGCAAAGTGAAAGCTTTTGTGCCTTTGTTCAAAGCTTTGGAATGGATTTGGAGTGGATTCAGGACAGATTCAAGGTGGATTCAGAGGCAGGACTGGTGGAGGCAGGGATCTGAAGCAAATTTGAAGCCTACCACATTCAAAGTGGTTCCATTTGCACAAATGTATAATTCCATCCCATTCACTTTAGTGCAAAGCGAATCAGGGAAAAAATCACGCCCATCTTTACTTCACTATGTATGTTTAGAAGGCTGGTGAAGAAGACAACCTATTTACTCTGGGTCTTTGGTTGAGGAAACAGCTTGCCTTCCCCATTTTTAGGCACTGTTATTTTTATTATGAGTTCATTTTAAATTTGGGGCATTTCTGCACTTGCTTTCCTATCCGCTGGATGGGAAAAGTTCAGAAGAGACTAATGTCGACTAGCGCTCACATACAATAGCTTAGCCCACATGCAATTGGAGACTTACCTGTGTTCGGTCACACATCCAATCCTCCACTGCATGTCACCATCTTGGTTCTGCTGTCAAGGGGTCACCTGAACTGCCAGCACACTTGTGCAGCAGCTACGATGGTGCCCCAACTGGAAACAGTGCAGATGTTTGCCCCTGGACACTTCCAGGTAGGTTCCCTATCATGTTAGGTTAGGGTTAGGGTGCTCGTGGTGCACAATTTCATGCACCACAACTGGTATGCAATTAGGCAACCTTTGGGCAGGTAGGAGGAGTTTGTGGTCTGTATTGCCTCCTGAAAATGCAGATGCACCTGTCCAGATGTTGGCTAATTGCATATTAATTGCAAATTCACCTTTGTTTCTATTACTAGAAGCAGGTTTTGGGGTATAGGGAAAGCTAAAAATACAAACAAATAACATACGCAGAAAAATATCACTGCTGCTTATTGTCAGCAACCAATTATTTGGGAGGAGAAAACACACTGGAGGAAATTAAATGGTAGAATAATTGTATGCAACATCAGTGCTTGGGAGTTAATCAAAGAAATACTTTCCCAAATCAATCTGAAAATGATCATGTCATTAGCACTACCTATAGGTGTGGTTTTTTTGACACAAATTTTTGTGTATAAAATTATATCAGAAACCGATGTTTATAATTCACAAATCTTGAGAGCTTCTAACAGATTTAAAGTTAGGTTTCAGTGATTAATAAACACATTAAAATAAATATTAGTAAATCTCAATACAGGTGATATTTAGAGGATATTTTATGGCCATTTAGTTTAGCTGTACCGTTTAATCAAATTACTGCTTCCATCCCAAGTTAATTTAGAATGATAACTTGATTATCATTCTGAGGCAGGAAAGAACATCTTTATATGAATGAATTACAAACAAGCCCAAATATATCTAAGATAGCAATTCTAAATTTGCTTATCAAGAAGTAATCCAACTGAACTCAAAGTGACAAATAAAGAGCAAATAAAAAACATAACTCCTCATAATTCAAAATGTGAATATGGCAAAGTGAATTATGGCAAAATAAGGAGAAGACAGAGGCATAAAAATATAATGAATACTTTAGGCATGGCACAATACATTTTGCGCTGAATAATTTTAATAACAACTCTGCAATTATTTAATTTATGCTTATTGTTAATGCCTGTCAGGCAACTGTTGACAGGCATTTAATTTTCCACCCTTTGAATTATCCTGGCTGCCACATGCTTGTCTTTCTAATTGCATCTTTTCCCTGATGTGATCCTAGAGGAAAATTATTTCCTACACATGCTCCCGCCCTTCAACTGTGCCAACTGCAGAACTAATCACTTAAAGATCAGATCACCATGCAAAATGCCAGTATCTCATTTTCTTATTTTGTGACTTTGTGACTACAACATGGCAATAGTGACCATTCACGGGTTCACCTATCTTACTCTAAAATCTCTGCTGCCCTATTTCCTTGGGGTACGGAATTTCTTTTCATATTTCTGTTGTCCCCACTGTGTTACTGTACGATTGTAAGTTTTCATGCATTCTGAATAGAAACAGTGGCTACTTCTGGATGACAAAAGGAGAATGCAGGGTCTTGTTTAGACCTCACAATTGTGTCTCATCATCCTTGCCAGTTGGCAGGGCAGACTTGTAGGCCAAGCCTGCCCTTACTTTTCTGGGTGCAAACTCCTGCAATGGGATGGGCACATATGTACAGATACTTCTATGATACAAGATACCCAGACATGGTTTTGGCTATGCACATATGTAGTGACCATTTTCAAGATGTCAGCTCCCAAGAACAAGCAGCCAGTGTGATAAGCCCACAGCCAGATTGGAACTTTTCCTGGAATAATGATACCATGGGATTTTATATCCCAGTTCTATGCTGGAATTACCATGCATATGTGTCACAATCCCAGTATAGCCCTGAGATACTCCCATGCTTTTGGTTCAGTCCAGATGTAGCCACAATCAACCTCCTTGTGATTTATCAAAGCTGGCAAGTTATGTATTTATGAAGTTATGAAGCAGGTTATAACAACAACAACCCCCCTCCCCCCAATGAACACACTAAAAGCAATGACAGGACCTGAAAGTGAGGAAGGGAGGCTATTTCTTTAGTCAAAGTCCAGTGTAATTAGGAGCATCTTCACTGTTTTCCTAAATGTGTAGAAGTGGTGCTTCAGGGGTGAAATTGTTCCATAGTCTGGAGACCACCATGAGAAGGTCCTTTCCCAGGTGTCCATTCTTTTTGCTACTGAAGGTGGTGGTAAAACCAGGAGGACCTCTCTCTTGCAGGTCTTAAGGCTCAAGCAGGTTGATATCGAAGAAGGCATCTCTTTAGATATTTGGGGGCTCAGCTATTTAGGGCCTTATAGGTTAAGGTTAATATTTTAGTTGGATTTGTTACTGAATTGGCAGCCACTGTAGCTTTTAAAAACTGATATAATGTACATTCGGGTAGCCATTCCAGTCAACAGTCTAGCTGCTACATTCCGTAATAGTTGCCTATGTATAGCACATTAGAATAGTCCAGAATATTCCCACATAAGAGTCTGGCTCCCAAACCACTAGACCATATTAATGACATCTCACTTTAAATCTCCTGATGACCTCTCCCAGCAGCTCCATTTAGATATTAAATAGCATAGAAGATAAGATTGACCTCTGAGGAACCCAACAATTGGGTTCTCAAGATGCTGAGCACTATCTGGCATTGGCCTTGAAGACAGGAGTGAAACAAATGCAACTCTTAGACTCCATAGCTAATTGTATCAAAAACTGTTGGGATAACCAGAACCAACAGGGTTGAATTCTCCTTTTTTCTCTTAGAGAAGGTCATCAACTGGGGCAACCAACTGGGCCTGAAATCAGATTGAAATGGATCTAGATAACCGGCTTCTTCCAAGCATGTCTGCAGTTGAACAGTCACAAACTTCTTCAATACCTGGATCAGTTCCAGGCTAGAGCAGTCCACCTGACATGGAAAAAGGCCATCCGTATTTGGATGCCCTTTCCACAGGGAAGGCCCCTTGTCTCCTGCACTGCTGTGAAGCTCTCTCAAACTTCAAAGTCCCTAGCCTCGTATCTCTAGAAGGAACCATTTTGACAGCACAATTTGGTGTGCTGCTGAAATGGATACTCCCATTACACTGGACCAAGGGATGTGAACTATTTTGCACATCTCCTTGGGCCAGTCTAGAGGTCCCCTAGCACTATCTCAGTGTCCATCTAGAGGGGGGCTACAGTGTGCTCAATGTAGATGCAGCAGCCTCTCTGGTCTGCACCAGAGTATGGAAGAGAGAGGCCAAGAAGGGGCCTAGGCCCAGACAAAGGATAAGTGCAGAGAAGGCCAGTGTTTGAAGCAACCCTGTCATTTCACAACATATAGGCAGCAGATATTTGGTTTGTGAGGTATTTAGCAGTGAAACCTTACCTGAATAATTACATTTTCATTTGATACAAAAGACCTTATTCTGGACTATATCTTGGAATAAGGGCATGCCATTCACATGCCAGTGCAGCAGACTGCAAGAGGAGGCAGATGCCAAGTCTCTATTCTGGGATACAATCTGGGATAAAGCTCAATGAAGAACAAGAGACTTTTCCGCACTGCAACGCGTTCCAAACGGAACGCGTTCAGGCGGAAAGCTTAAGACAGCTCCCGGCGCTTTCAGCGTTCACACACAGACGCGCCGGAACGCGTACCGGCGCATCTGTGTGCGAAAGGTGAAAGCGCCGGGAGCTGTCTTGGCCGGCAAAGGCCGGCCAGGGGCGTGGAGACAGCCGCGGAGGCAGATCGGCAATCAGCTGATTGTCAAACAGCTGATTGCCAAACCTGCGCCGGCGTCGGAGGCAAGCCCGCAGCTGTTAGGGAGGGAGAAGCAGGCGCGAATGCTTCTCCTCCCGAACGCCTGCGGGTGGCTCGTCCGCGTTCGAATGCATGTAGAGCACTTTAAAGTGCTCTACATTTCGAACGCGCCGAAGACAGCTCCGGACACGTCGGAGCGCAAGCCCCGCTCGGGCAATGCATATGCCGTGTCCGCAGCTGTCTCCCACGCGTACCGTTCAGCCCCGTGCGAAAACGTCTAAGCTTGGTATATTTGCTTCTTTTCTCTCTTTTCTCTTTTGGTTCCTGAGGTGGGAAGTGGCATAAAAGTATTTTAAATTAATAGTCATGCTGCCAATTGTCCCAGTGGTGGCCTGATTATAAGGCTGAGATAACAGCTGAAGTGGGTCTATATACTTTGGGGGTGAACTTGAAGGTCTAGGTTCAAGTAATCTAAATGAGACTCAAAATAAATTGAGGGCCTGGGTCTTTCCATTTCACTGGAAATGGAGTTGCGGTAGACGTAAATGAAGTAAAATATAGCCTTTGAAAGTCAACCGTGCAATGGGAATGTGTTAAACTCATATTTGTTCGAAGTTCAAACACCAAAGCTGGTTAGAGACCAAGGACTGTTAGATACTGTCCCCCCTGCCCCCCTTGGCTTCACTTGCTTGCATGTGAGGAAACTGACAAAGGGATACTCGCTGATGCCATTATAGGGACCTTTGTGGGCAGGGCTGCAGTCTGTGATAGTGTGCATGCATGTTATATCATTACACAGGCACAGACATTTATATGTGCACCATCATGCACTGCATGTACTTTCTCGGTTGTGTTTGTGTTTCCAATGGCAATGACCCTATTTTTCTGCTCTCTTTTCTTCACTGTTTCAGTTCTTAAGAAGTATAGCAAGATCTGGATGAGGGTTGTGTGACGTGATCTAAAAAGACTGCTGCTGCCCAGCCTGCTAAGAAGACATCTGAGGCCAATTTGCACTATAGCCTCTGGTATGCAATCAGGACAGCTCTGGTGAAGAGCACACACACACTCACTAGACTGCTCAAGCCTAGAAGTGTCCCCACCTTCACCAGATCTACGCTCCACACCTATACCAACCTATTCTGTGATGCACTGACTGGTAAGTGGTCGATCTGGGGTGGGGGAGGTCAGTCTGACCTGATGACATGCCTTGCCACCCCTGGATCACACCCTCACATGCCACCCTATTGCCATGGCATTGCCAGGGGGCATGCCTGGATCACCCCCTACCAGCCTTCCTCCTTTCTCTCAGTGATTGGCGCCCCAACACACCAGGTCACATTGATCTCCCTCCTCCCCAGATCAGCTGCCTGGCAGCCAGCATGTCACAGGGGGCAGGCACAGGCCAGTACGCTCTGGGTACAGGACGACCGTTTGGATATCTGGCTGCTGAGGAGTGTCCTCAGTGGCCAGAAGAGCATTTGCTTTTCCTGTACCCGGAGTGAACTGGGCTTAGTGCACTACAGCCTAATTGCTGTAGCGTGAAAAGGCCTCTATTCTTGCAGCATTGCACTAAAAGCAGCAGTGTGCTATTTGCATGCCTGTCATTGCTCACAGATATGCCAACAGAACAGCTTGGGAGCTTTCATTCCCAAATGTCATTCAAGAATGTGGTTCAACTAAGTTCCATGAGCAGTACTGAATAAGTGCTGTTAGCCCCCCTGACAACTTCTCTACATTTACAGTGCTCTGTTGAGTGCTTATGCCAGGATGCCTGCTGGAGGAGTATAGGAATGTATGGACTCTGCACTCCTCCAGTGCACTGATTGCACCACGAATGTGCAGGCATGTATACATTCTGCCGGTTAGGCCCTCCTGGTTGTCCCACCGGCTTCAGTAGTGAGGAGGGTGGGCAGCCGGGAGAGGACCTTTTCGGTAATGGCCCCCAGGTTATGGAATAGTCTCCCCCTCGAGGTGTCTCACACCACTTCTCTGTATATATTCAGGAAGACGGTGAAGATGCACCTTTTTGTCCTGGCCTTTGGCTGAGGTGATTATACTTTCCCCCCACTACGGACACTATTATTTTACTATGGAGTATATTGCTTTAGATATGCTGAATTTTTAAAGTCTTTTTATGTGCATTACTGTTTTTAATATATATTCATTTATAATTTGTTGTTTTAAAGATTGTTACCCACCCTGAGACCTTTGGGTGCAGGGCGGGATAGAAATATAAATAAATAAAATAAGCTCTAACGTGCAGGAATTGTGGTGTGGTGCCTTCATGGTCTCACAACAGTACGAAGTAAATCTTACCTGGATCTCAATAAGTGAACTAATGTGCCTTAAAAATTCATCCTCCTTCCACAGGTGAGGTGTAATAAGCATTACCCCTTGAACCAGAATGTTTGAATTTTATTTGTAAGGGTTTTTTTTGTTCTTTACTTTAATATACCATTATTTCTTGATTTGTTATCAACATCTACAAAGATGAATGGTTTTCTGCTTATCGTCTTCTTGTAATATCTTTTGGCTGTTCTTGCTTTTGACAAAGAGAAAACATAATTCTTCATAAACTAGGTGTGCACAGAATACAGACATTCTTGCTTAGCAGTGCTGGAAATGTAGAGAAAAGCCGCAGGGAAGGCTAGTTTTCTGTATCTCATTGAACCAACTGGAATTTCTTTATTAGCAGGATGAGGCTTCCCCCCCCCCTTTCTCACTCCTCATTCTCGTTAATGTTCTCTGAAATGGAAATTATGGTAGAAGCATATGAAGATGCAATGGTTTTAATTACTTTATTATGTGAAATGATATTCTTTATTCTTTTGCCCAGTAAATCCTACAGAGAAAAATATGTAGAAGGTGTTTTATCCCCCTCCCTTGGATTATTTATTCACATTAAAGCTGAGCACACTCAGAATTACCAGTTGTTGTATATGAAGGATCCCATCCATAACAAGGAACCTGGGAACTAATTATAAATCCTTTATTGAGACTCTGTCAATCAAAATAAGAAATTCTGTATGCCTTTGAGGGTATCTGGCCTTCCCCAACTTTTATAGCAAGCCTTTACATGCAATGAGCAGAATATAAACAAATGCTTTGCACTGACCCAAGGAAAGGTTAAATATGAAGAAAGAAGAAAAGAGTCTAATTAGAATGAATACTTGTGATTAAGTTCACGCCTATCAAGTGTTGTTCTTTCCAAGGGTCTTGGTGTTAGATATGGTGAACTTTTTGCTAACAAAAAGAGAAAAATGTAACTGCTGAACAATCAGCAACCAAAAACTACCAAATAGCATTTGCTGCAATGAAGTTATGCATTTTGATAAATGATCAGAAAGTTCATCAGGGCCATGTTCCCACTTGATTATTTTAATCTGGATTGGACTATTTTAATCCGGATTCAGAATCGAGTGCACATTCTGGATGTTCCCATTTGCTTGATGATAACACAGGCTCAATTTGAATACTGCAGTTCCCATTCAAACCGCCCAAATCCCCAGCATAGAGAAACAGGATCTTTTCACCTCAGCCCCTTGTTAAACTCTGTAAACCTGCCCTGCTCAGATTCAGCTGAGCAAAAGAACAGATAGGGTGATCACTCTCCATTTCAAATTGGGTGCTCCCTCTATTCACTATGTTACTGGGAAGGCAGCAGCTTTGCACAAAATCAGCTGAGCGAAATAACAGACAGGGCAAAGCGATCTCTCCCTTTCAAATCAGTGAGGGGTGGGAGGAAAATTATTGTGGTTCCTGCACAGGTTCTAGGAGAGAAGAGGGGATTCCCTTCCTTCTTTGCTTTGAATGAACTGCTCAAGATGGAGCAGGGCTAAAAAAAAAAATCCTCTGCTGATTGCTGTAACAATGTAATGTCTCCCTCATAATTGGCATTCACAGAAAGGAAAAATGTATGTTCCAAGATCCAATACTTTTTTTGATCTCCGGGGCTTTAGCATTGGAGGAATGAGAAGGATGAGGGGGCAGACCTTCCCAGATGTGAAATCTCACACGTCTAATGCTATGCCAACAGTGACAGCAGGCATTGTCCAGAAAGATGGGGGGGGGGGCAGCCGCAAAGGCAGATCTTCTTCCTGAATAGTCCGCTAGTGTTCCCGTTGGGGAAAAAATGGGATTGAGAACAGTTCTTCCAAGGACTATTTTTTTCTGTGGATTTTAGAAATATAGTCCTCGTTAAGTCCGGGAATAAAAATTTAAATGAGATTGCACAATCCTGAAAACAGACTGGATTCACATTTAACCTTCTATGGGAACACACCAAGGGAAGACCTGAAGTAATGCAAAAGGAATCAGAATGCATAGTTCTTGAAATAAGGTATTTTGGCACCCATTCAAAGCACACTTTTTGGGCAGGCATTTGCTGCTTGCTGCTTGTTTCGTGTTATGCTGTCTTGCTTATTATTGTTAATACTATAATGATTTTATTCTCTTATTGTTGCATCTTTTTTTGCAGACGTTACTGGAACTATCAATAAAGGGTGAATTTTTCATTACAGTTTTTTTTTTAAATAAAATAAATTAGTATTGGATTTTAACAAACGCATCTATGTCCGTGGATAAAAGGAGTGGGTAGACAGGAAGGGTGGCGGGTGGATTTAATAGTGCATATGTTCTTAATTGTATAGACTTATTATTAAAATAAATAAAATTTTAAAAATAACTAAATAAATATGGTCACAGCATTTCTTCAGCTTGAGGCTTTGCTTTTTATCTCCAGGTCTGCTGAATCTGAGGTCCACAGGCCTAATTATGGCTATAAAATGATTTTGGTGTGAAATGTAGGGAAATTGAAGTACCTTCCCCCTTTATGTGTGCAAGTGTACGTGTGTGTTGTTCAGAAATAGAAAGTTTATCATGTCTCTGCTGGACTGCACTGTTCATGAGCTATGCTAGCCTGCAATAAATCCTTAAGCATAATATACCTTGAACTCTTCTCATCTTTTTTCAGATCATACACACATCCAAGAAGTTGACAGGCAACAAGGGAGATGGAAGATTGTACCATTAAAGAAGGGAAATATTGACAATTCTGTGTACGCAGAATCCTATTGGACATAGGTTCCCCTTTGGCATTACCTTCTCAGAAGTGTCCACCCTCACTCAATAATTCTTAATCTTGGACTGTCAAGATACAAGGGCATTAACACATGACATTTCTGGATATAAACACCATCTGTTTTGAAACTTAAAAGACAAGGATGTGTAAAATGACAAATAAAGTCATTCCAACTTTAGCAAGCAACCTGCGTGGGTTTTTTCCCTCTCAATGTAAAGCTTCAATACAAAAAAAGCACACTGTTTTTGCACACTGTGTTTATTGATTGCTATGTGCATTTCTTGAATTTAAACAGGACGAGATGAAAAGCATATCACATTACTTGCAAGTACGCATAACTTTGGTGTTTTGGTTCAAAGTAGGGATGTGCACAAATGTTTTTTTGACATTCGATTTGAGACAAATTGAATGTTTTGACATTTGTATCTGGGCAAATAAATATGAACCAGAATACCATTCGATCTGTATCCAGATCAAATGGATTCAAGTGTTTGCTGAGTATTCATACCAGATATGAATGTCAAATTTTAACATACGAACATCAGGCATGCAAATGAAACATACATATCTTAGAGACATACTTAAAATACGTATGTATCACACATGTATGCAAATGGAAGATACAAATCTCCCATTTGCATACATGTATGATGCATACATATCTTGGATATGTATCTAAGATATGTATGTTTCATACGCATATACAAATGGAGGATTCGTATCTATGATGTGTATACTGGATACGTATCATAGACAGGTGTGTAATACGTATTTCGCGCCTGTGAAAAATGGCAGATATGTATCATAGATACATACCATAGATATGTATCCGGCATTTTGCGCAGGCACAAAATATGAACATCATCATTCGAAGCCCTGCAAAGCACTTGCTTTCACATTCAAGCCTGTCCTTTGCAGTTCTCTGAAGAACATCCGTATGTACAGATACGAATTCATCCATATGTGCAGATACGAATTTATCTGTATCTGGAGACATGCAATTCTAATGTGAAATATACATATGAATGTCAGTAAGAGGTGCTGCAATGCTGCTGGCTGCTGCCTGCCTGAGTCACCTGTGCTCTTTGGATACCATATAGAAGCGCTATAAGCACAGGTGACTCAGGCAAGCAGCAGCCAGCAGCATCGCATTGCTTTTTAATGACATTTGTAGGTATATTTCACATTAGAATCTATATATATGAACCTTAAAAGTAAGAGCACCACCTGGTCAGGAAGCGCTTGAATGTCACGGATATTCATATGAATGTCTTCAGAATCTGATTTGAATCCGAATGTCAGCATCTGAATGTGCCAACATTCTATTCGAGTTTGAATGTCTGAATTTGTTTGAATTAGTTTGAATAATGAATACTAAGAATATTTGTGCACATCCCTAGTTCAAAGAGGCTTTCTAGAATGAAATATGTAAATGCCAAATATAAACTAAATTTTTACAAAGGAGAGAACAAAGGAGACTTAAGCCATTATCAGGAGTACCATTATTCATGTACATTTTGGAAGCATACCCCAGACCCCATGCTGTCTAGATATGTTCCCCAACCGAAGGCCATGGCCTCACTCACTCACTCGCTCACTCACTCACATACTACTGTTCCTATCATCATTAAAGACCATATATTGTGCCATCTCTTGTAGCTTGAAGGTCCATGCACAGGTGCAAACTGGTCACCTTCCTATAGACCACTGAAGGGATGAAGTCTTCATGCCACTATAATTTATTGGTTCCCTCCATAACAGAAACTACTGAGGGTCCCCCCTCCTTGCCCTCCAATGGAACACACATTTCTGGCACACATTTTTTAAAAAGGTCTATATTGAAAGAATCAAAGCCCTTGTAGTGCTAGAAAAAGCCCTCTGCAAAAACTGTGGATCCACTTGAAATACTGCACATTTGACTTACAAGTTCACATTTTAGTGGGACTCGATGCATGATGAAGCATATGTGCATCTCCCTCCTAAGTTAGAATAAGAGCTGCTAACAAAAAGATGTAGCAATTCTGTAAGTCAGCAAGGCACATATGCCTGTTCCTTCTTTGGCAGTGTTGAAGCTAATAAAGTGGCTTGCAAAAATAGCATTCAAAAACATGGACAAGTCCTATAGAACAAGATGAAAAGGGGAAATATTTTTGAATAAATGCGGATAGCTTTGTGCTGTAAGTTAGATTTATGTATTCCTATGTTACTAACTGTGAACTCATATGGACTTGAAGGAATATCTGCACTTTTACCAGCCATTATAAATACATCAGAAGGCATTTGCTACCTAGAGACCTGTCAGTACCTAATCTGGTTTCAAGTCAAGATCCATTAAGAAGTGGGTACTAAGATCTTGAAGTGTCCTTTCAACAGATCTTGGCCTGGAAGGACACACATATGTCCTAACCTTAGCCACCACCCATCAGCTTAACCATCTCCTTACGGAAACATCTTCCTTGTCTATATTCAGCTCTTGCTGGGATTCTGCTAACATCCTCAATTTTAAAATACAAAAGACTTTATCCCTTTTTCAAGGAAAAATAAAAGCTGTAAAGAGAAAGAAAGCTTCCTTTTGAAGTTCTTATCAATGGGGCACAGCACTTATAGCACTCACTTTCTTGTTGCACAGAAGCTGTTCCAAGAATGAGGCTCAATAATCCATGGGTAGGAGCATCACTGAGTGTGTTTCAGCATTTTCAAATTTCATGCAGATTTTTACTATGTTTTGTGTTGTTGTTTTATGTGATAAATAAGTGATGACATTAGAGAAAGCTAATGATGGAAAATATGAGTAAGAGTATGCAAATACGTTTGTTGTTTATAATAAGACCAGAGCTTATAATAAGACTAGGGGTGTGCACCAATTCCTTTTTTGTTTGTTTTTGCATTCAAATTCGAGTCAATTTGAATATTTGAATATGCAATTTGGTTTGAAATTTGAAAATCCAGATTTTTGTAAATCCGATTCGAATCTGGATTATCTGAATCTGTACTTTCAAAAATTTGATTCAAACTTGAAAATATGAATGTCGGCAACATTCGTATCCGATTTTCACATTTGTGTGCATCCTGTTTTTATTTTGTTTTCATTCTGTATGCATCTCATTTTCATCCCGCATTATAAGCACAAATAAACATGATATTCAGATGCAATATAAATGGATCTATTCAGTCGAATATCCAAAATTCAATCGAATGTGTTAGTTCGGATTTTTGAAAATTCGATTCAAATGTCAATATTTGATGGTTTCAAATTGGATTTTTGAATTTTTGAATATTCGTGCACATCCCTAAACCTGACAGACTTTTTCTTTTAGAAATAATGTTTCCAATATCTATTGACTTTTTAAAAATATCAGTTTCAGTATCTCTGTGCAGATCCACAATCATGATTAGTATGATTATGTATTGGGGTGTGTGCTGGGATAGAAGCAAGAATATTGGTAGTGGGAGTGAATTAGACTAAGGCTGCTTCTCATGCTGTGCTGGGTCAGGCTACCAATAGCCTGCTTCAGTAGCAATGCAGACAGTTCATTTTTTCATTAGCAATTGCAGACAGCAATGCAGAAGTTCCTAGGCTCTGAAGTTGTCAGCCTGAGTGGCCCATTTCAGGGTCAGGCTTGGTATACTGACCCATGACAATGCAATATCTACACATTAGGCCATTTCACACTTCCCTTCCCATCCCATGTACTGGAAAGGTGTGTGATGAACTAACATTGACTAGCCCTCACTTACCTGTGATTGATCCCTTGGCTGATCCTCTTCTGGGTGCCACCATCTTGAATGTGGTGCCTTCCACAACTACATGTGCATCAGAACCATTACTCTGATGATGCTGATACTCTGCAGAGTTGTAGTCATGTTAGGGGCTCATTGGAGCTGCTAGCACACTTGTGTGGCAGCTCTGATGACCTCTCCAGATGGCAGAGGTGTGAATGGTGGCCAGCTGGATGCTGTCAGGTAAGTTCTGGTCATGTAGGGTAAGGGTTGGTGAACTTGTGGTGTACAGTTTTGTGCAGCACAGCTAGTTCATGGTAGGCGAACATCTGGGAAGACAGGCGGTGCTTGTAGTCTGTAAGAATCTCTTACAAGTGCAATTGCACCTGCCCATGCCCAGATGATCACCTATCATGCACTGAAGTGTGAGTTGGCCTACTGTGTGTGGATTGGTATACTGAAGTAGACCTCTTGTGGACTACCTCAAAAAAAGTCTACTGGGGGGAGTGGTACAACTATATCCTGTTCTATTACTCCATTCTGTGTGGACAGAGTGTATTGGAGGAATAGGGCCTCTGCTAGGCTGCTCCTCTGTGTGTGGATAAAGCTGCCCAGCATGCACTGTGGGCTATTTCACTGCTGCCCTGCAGAAAGGGCCTGTGCCTGATCACAGTCTAAGATGCAATGTGTGGAGATTATCACTTGCATCCTTTAAAAATTGTATATCCTGGCCAGAATGTAATTCCACACCCTAGCTCTTATACATATTTTCGGTGGCATATCCATATCTCCTGCAAATATATTATAAATTAATGTCACTGACATGGCAAAGATTAATACTCCTTCCATAGATATACTGTATTTGCTAAGTATGTCTGCTGTTAGGAAAGTTGTGGATGAGTTTAATATTCAAATTAGACCAAGAACTGCCCCTTTCATGTCCTATTTACCCTTCTTCATCTAAATGGAAAACAAGCTGCATTCTAAAAATGTAATAACAGTAGTTTTGACCCCTCAACTTCAGTGTGCGTGCTCATAAGTAACTTTAGACTATAACAACTTTTCTACTGTTTCATTATCCTTTCTCCCAGCCCCATCAAGAAGCCAACATCTCCATTACCTGCTTAACAGACAGATGAGGCAGTTATCAGAAGTAGCAGATGGCTGAATTGGTCTGTTTTTGAGTTTTCAGTCATATACTTGGAAATCATTTTTGAGAAATCCTGGAGGAATGCTATATTATAGTTTAACTACATATAGAAGTGCAGAGGCATAAAAAGGCTGGTTAGTCAAAATTCAGAACTATTTCATTTTAAATAGGGCTGGAAATGATCCCATTATTCTTTATATCCAGGATGCCTTAATCCAGAGTATACTTGTGGGAAATGGAGATTAGGTTCACTCCTATCCCTTGTTCCATTTTGTGATGTGCCACAGAAAAAAATAGCTAGATTGTTCATCACAAGTGGAAACTGTGTTTTGACATGAGTATGCATCTTCCAAATGTTTTCTTGCTCAGAACATTTGTTGTCTCCTCCATTGATAAATTCCTCTGGGTTATTCACATGAAATTCAAGGAAACTGCCAATTAAAACATTAAAATATTAAGCAAATCATGAATAATGTAACAAGTTCATGTACATCCTGCCTAAAGCAAAAACACAATACCATTAAAGTGAACACATGTAGTCTATTACAAGAGTCACAGAGTCTCCTGGAAAGTCTATTTTTGTTTGTTTGTTTGTTTAAGAATTATGGGCCTCCACAGATCAGAACCATGGAACTGGAGTAGTCATGGGAAATTTCATTTTGTTCTTATTAATCTGCATTCTACATTGCAGAAGACCAAAATGCGATCCATTAAAATTAGTATAAGACTGATACCTGGATCTGTGCCTTGTTCTACTACCCTTGAAGAAGGAAGCCACAAGCTACTGCTGTAAACAACGGAACACTAAAAGACCTTAGGCTTGTGCTAACCATGGGCATTTTTGCACTTCCCTTCCAAGGAAGGGAAAGGATGGGAAAGGAATGCAATCAACTAACGCTGACTAGCACTCACACTTGTGATCACTAGTCAATGTTAGCCTACCCCCTGCATGATCAAACACTTACCTCTGTTTGACTTTTGGCCAGTCCTCTTCTGGGTGCTGCCATCTAGTGTGCGACACCCTCCGCAACAGCATGTGCATCAGCGCTGTCACTATGATAATGCCGAAGCTCTGCATAGTCGCAGTCACATCAGGAGGCCATTGGAGCTGCCAGTGCCCTTGTGCAGCAGCACTAATGACCTCCCCAGCCAGCAGAGGTGTGAATGGTCACTGCTGGACATTGCCAGGTAAGTTGGGGTAAGCATTGGTGAACTTGTGGAGCATGATTTCATGTTTCACAGCTAGTTCACAATAGGTGAACATCTGGGAAGGCAGGGGTGCTTGTAGGCTGTAAGCGCCTCCTGCATGTGGAAATACTCTTGCTCAGATGTTCACGTATCGTGAACTATGGTCCAAAATGGGAATTGGCTGCATGGTTGAACAGAAACAAGGAGGCCCAGGATAGCTAGATGCTTGCCAATCAAACTCAAGCTCTCTACTTGCACCTAAAAGTAATTAATAAGCAGGTGACTGCCACATCCTCTGGATGAGAATGAGGAAATGCTCATTTAACAGATGCATCAGCATTCCTACCAAGAGCTGTTAGGGTACTAAATTATTCTAATATCAGTCTGACAATACTATACACATAGATTAATAGTTCTTGATAGGTAACATTTGGACAGCAGGACTAATTGAAGTATAGGGGTTGGCGGCATATGCATATGTGTGTTTGTGTATGTAAATATACACAAGCACCATCTGCTGTGAAAATAATCTTGCATGGAATATTGTACATTTGTATAGGCTTATGTAAATATGTATGATGCATTCGTATTTTGCTAATATATTTGTGATTTGGCAACTGCTGCTATCTGAATAAATAAAGTTGTATTGCTGGTTTCTGACTTCTATTATTTATTATTCATTATATTCTAGTCCTCAGATTCCTAGACTCAAGAAATTCATCCCATTTCAATGTTAGGCAGGAAAAGAACTCCTGCAGCAATTTTATATACATAAAACTAAGAATGGAAGAAAAGTAAGAGAATGTTAGACATATCTGACTGAAGATCTCCTATGATCAGTGAAAGACAGTTCCCTACAAGCACGAAGGCAGAAAGCATGCCAAAGTATTTCCACATGTTTCATGTTTGGGTGTATTGATGAACTTTTTCAGTGCCTGAATATGAAAATGCATATTGCATTACTTGCTCACGAAACAGCATTAGAGGATTATGAGTAAATGGCCTAAGTACATTGTTTCAGCCTTAGTGGAAGTACACCTTAAATACTGCAAGAGACAAAATAAAACAGTTTTTACAGAACATTCACCCACAAATCTATTTGCCTCTGTGTTTCTGAGCCAGCACTCAAAAGAAACAAAACTAAAAGTACATTGCACAAGATAAAAATGCAATGTGTTTTAGCAGTTGGGCAGTTCCATCTGCTCCCTGGTGAGGCCTGTCCACATACTGCAGCCACTTCTCTCTCAGATATCACCAAGCCATCTCTGGGTCTAAATAGCTGTGGCCAACTAAAATGTAGTTCACGACTTTGTCAGAAGGTAGGTAAGTAGCTCTTGGGTGGCAGCATTTGTGTCCTCTTCCAAGTGTGACACTGTAGGTGTGCCAGAGTGGCTATAGCTGCACAGTCATGCACCATGTCCTGATCACTATGGCAATCCCTGGGCGTATGTAGGATGTTACTGTGATTGTTGCCATGGCGATCTAGCCTGCCTGGGCCTAGCCATCCATACTTCAAGTGCTGGTGGTCCAGTTCAGGACTTCAGTAGTCCCTTAAGTGTGGATGACTCTCACTGTGCCCTGCATTCTATGAAAAAAATCATTCTGCATTTGTTTCAGGACCTGTGCCTATGAACATGCAGGCCACGAATCTACTTCATTGTGGAACAGGCTAAAGGGGGGGGGAGACAAAAGGCTGTGGTCATACTTAAGGTTTAATCCAGCTTCACCCCACTTTCAGAATGAGAAAATACACCAGCAAACTGACAAGTTGTATTCTTTCAGTGTTAAATAACTCAAAAAATTCATCTTTGGGATAGATAATGTAGAAAAAAATTACTAGTAACTTGTCCAATTTTCTTGGACCAAATTGCCCAAACCAGGACCAAATTTGGTCCTGGAAAAAACTGTTCTCGCCATGGTTGGGGCGATTTGGTCCAAGCTGAGCCTGCACATGGGGACGTCCTGGGCTATCTGTGAAGGAGATTGGCTTGGTTTTACTCCCTTTTCCACAGCAAGCAAACAATCTACCCATTGTTCACAATTGCGGCTGGCAGGGCACAGGTGTGCAAAACAGCTCAAGTTCATGTCCCTTCAGAAAGGTGCCCCTCCAGGTAGAGACACAGCCAGAGAGATGCATTGCAGGCTGGCAATAGATAAGCTGTTAAAAACAAATTTGTTTTGTTTTCACAAATTTCTTATGTTTTCCATTCTGCCACTGGCTGTCTCATCAAATTAAGAGTTAATTTGGAAGTGGGGGTTGTAGAAATTGCACCTACAAACTCCCTAACAATGATCTGGAGCTGTTTTAGAACAGCTATTTGCATATCCCTATACTCTTTCCAGTTATTCCAATGGATCTTTTTACCAGTGTAGATAGCAGATGTGTGGGGGCTGATCATAAACACTCCAAACAATGATCCTACTTATCATTCTCTTTCTACCCCATTACCACCAATTTACCTTTAAAAAAAGATATTCACACAATTGCTGTGTGTTAAAAGTTGTATTCAATTATGGCCCCGGTCAAAAAAAATATAGAATCATGAATTATTTGTTGCTACAAATATCTCTTATAGAAACATTTTTTTTAAAAAAAATGCTGCAATGAAAACTGCTTCAGAGAAAAAAGGTGTAGCAATTTTAAGTTCTTCAATTACTGCAAAGTATTATCTTCATAGATCTTGCCCTGAAGCTTCAGTTTTGTTGTAAAAAGCATTTTTTGTATTTCTGCTGTTATCACAATTATTGCATCTTTTACTTATCAGCAGAGAAACACAGCTTGAAAACTGAGTAAATTCTTCTCATCTCATGTTTCCATATTGTTCAAAAGGGGAACAATTTTACTGACATTTAAATGTAAACCATGAAAAAGAGAACAAAGTGAGACACGGAAAATAAAACTTATTCAACAGGCAATGAAAATAACACATCTGAAATATGAAGTAAGAATCCATATTGATGTTTTGACTGTTTGATAAATTTGGTTTGTTTGAGGGGCTTGTTTGTTTGTGTTATCCTTGTCTAACACAAATTTTCTAACTGAAATAAGAAATCCTTTATGAGAAAATTTCTAATACCCATATTATGGCTGGGAAAAAATACTTACCTTTCTGCACTTGCCTAATATTCTGGAACAAGTTTTTCCCTAGTCCTGTCCTTCAGTCCCTTTCTGAGCTGGGCCTTATTCCAGATTATGAGTGATATTGCACCTCCTGAAGAAGCAAAGATGGAGTTTAGTTACAGGGTCTGTACTTTGAGTCACTGGATCTATCCCTGACCTTGCAAGTACTTCCCTAAATTCTGGTGGGGTGCAAATAGCTGCCCTCCCCCCTTGTCCTGCTTCTTCTCTCCACCCCACCTCACCTGGACAGGATTTGGGTTTGCCTGGCCTCACTAACTCCTAGGATAGGGTGAGAGTGTGGGTGCAGCCATGAGGCTGAATACAGCCAAGCTTTGAGGGAGGTCACAAGCAGCCCTGACCTCTAATCACTTTAAACATTCACACCCATCATTGTTATGTCATCACAGTGATGTGTTCCACTGCTGTGCAGCTACTGCGAAGCTTTATACTGCTTCACAGTTAGCAGTGATCAGGCCTGCTCTCAGTCATTCTGGGATGGAGGCAGATTTGGATGTTCTAGGATGGGTCATCCATATTGCAAGCACCAGTTGTTAAGTTGGAGAGAGCACCAGTGCTCATGGTGTGAATACAGGCCACTGTCCCTCTGCTTAACTTCATTTGAATACTCATTCCAGGGAGTTAAGTGTGAACAGTTCCTTGGACTCAATTTTTGGAATCAAACCATTTTTGAGTGTGTTTTCTCATGCTCTTGTTCTCCCCAAATCTTCTCTTACTTCTCTGGCAATTCTAGCTTCTCAAAACAGACACTATGGTTAGTGTTGAGATAGTCCCAACATGTTTGGCACCAAGCAAATTGACAGTACTTTCACAGGCACCTGATACAGAAAGCTTCTCCAATTACTTGAAGCATATAGAAACAACACTTTTTAAGTTGATGCATACTTCATTTCCACAAAACAGACACTGGAAAAGTGGAAGGAAAGGAAGAGTTATTTAACTTTCTTCCCTCAATTGATTTGAATTATTATCAAATCTGGATTTGCTTTCTCTAAGCACCCCTGTTTCCACTTGCGCAAGACTGCATCTGGGGCTGTAGCAAAGTTGTAGGTACTCCTAAGAGAAACAAAGAACCTTATTTTCAGCTGAACACTTGGGTCTTCAGAAATCAGTTGTTCTTTACGAGACCTGAATTCTCTCTTTCTTTCCTCCCCTATAGGTGCGGATGGTGACAGAGATGGAACTCATTACCTGTAGTGCCACACGCTGCCAGGAAGAAGCTTAATGAGAAAGAAAGAAAAATGGCTGAGGTTTTTACTATTGTCTTCCATCACCGATCATTGGGACGGCTGCTGACAATATGACAGGCAGCACAGTATCAGCTCGAGGATTTGCATACAGGCAATTGCACTGTCTGCGCCTAAAAGGAGCTCAGCTATCAAAGGAAGTTTGCCTGTCACTGAGAGGAGATAGCCAAGTATTCTAATAGCATTAGCGGGCTTCAAGAGAAATGGGTACCTATAAACCTCTGACATACAATCTTCTTAAAAATAATCTGTTTAGGAATGGGAAGTGCTATTTCAATGATATGGCCATCTGAATGCACCTGCAAAATAATTGTAAAACAATTCCACTTTTGGAGAAGGAGAAGTTGGACTGTTCTGCAAGGGAATAATCATATTTTTCTTCTTCTAGGATCTTCATTCCTCTCTTTCTGATAAAAAAAAAAATAATAGAAGTGGAATGTGGCAATATATATTTTGGAAGTAGGATGGAGAACAAAGAGGCCACGAGGGAGAATACAGAGACTCCCAAAGCACTCACACAATTGTCCTAACATATCATAATCATAGCCATAATGCACATTCTGTCACTTATGGACAATTTTTAAGGTTAATAGATTGCAGCTGGAAACCTCCCAACTCCCCCCCCCCACCGCAAGATGCACAGTCAACAGAGAAAGCAACAAAAGAGACCAGAGCAAGACTAATAGGGTACCCTTTGGATGCTACATGCAGTGTTGCCAAGTTCACTTTGATTGGCAGCATTTGCCTGACACAAAAGGACAATAACGAAGCACTGGGTTGGCAGCGTCAGTGCAGTGCAGATAGGACACAGTATCATATAGGCATTGTAGCTAATTGGTCCAATATTGGCACTTACCTAGCTGTGCAGGGACTCATTTGGATGAAACTCTTCATCTCTATTTTGTGGGAAAAAATGTTTTGTAGTGGGCAAAGCTAGTATGAAAACAGCTTTTCTAGTGCTGGTTTTACAAGCATTGTTCTGCACAGCTGTACCAAGCACGCTCATGAGCAGGATTTTTTTCAAAACGAAAGGTTTGACTTTACAGACATACAACTGACAGCCACTTTTCAAGGAAGGAGGAAATAACCAGGTTGTTTGTGATGTAATGTTTATTTATTTATTGTGACCAATTAGCAGTGGGAAACAGACACAAATGGCAGGAGCAACCTAAGTAGCAAGATGCAATTTTGCAGGCAGAGATTAACACAACAGAGCACAAAAATGGCATGAGGTGAGAGGGTTTACAGTCCAGTCAGACAACACTGATGGGCAGAACTGGGAATACTGAGCTCAGAGGCCTTAATTCAAAATACCCACGCTTGGAGAAGAATGGGTCAGAGGGTTGGCACACCTTCCTCAAGATGAATCAAACCCCTGTGGTTAGCAAGACTGAGGACAATGACTTCTTTTCATTCGTTAATTTGAGGTTTAACTGCAGCACCAATCCTTTTTGTTACAGAAAAAAACAAAGGATGTTTACATTTCCCAAAGATTCTGAAAAGAAACAGAAGAAAGAGGAAAGACTTCAAACAATAAGAAACCAATATTACCATTCAGTGGTCTCAATTCTTAGGATGGGTTCCAATTAGGGGAATGTTTGAGGTTCTAAATGCACACATAGGGCCTTTCTGCACTCACTCTAAAAACGGATTTAGAGGTGGGAAGGATTAAGACGCGGCTTCTGCAAAGGGAATGGAATTAGGGACCCTTTGAGGATGCCGCGTCCGCATTTTGGCACGTAAAACCAGTTTCTTAAACCGGTTTTGCCACCGAAATCCTACCCAGATGTAAGACCTAAAAAATTAGGTCTTACATCTGGCTTTCCCCCTGAAACTGTTTCAGAAGCAAACGCTTCCGCAATGGCAGGGGAAAGAACCAGATTGCTGGCGCATGCCCAGCTGTCAATGAGGGAGAGCGCATGCTCTCCCTGTTTGACAGCTGGGTCGGCCCACCGGCCTCCGCCATTGGCTCCATCGGATGGTGCCTTCTTGAGCAAGGGGGGAGCCGCAGCCGCCATCCCCTACCCGGCCCGGGGCTGCCCGCGTGTGATCCTTTCCTTACCTGGTTGCTGCCGAGCTGCTTCTGGCAGCGGGAGGCCCGGTGCGCATGCATGTGCATGCACTGTGGCTTCCCATTGGTGGGTGGCTGTAGGCCTGGCCTCAGCTGGCCATCTGAGCATGTGTAGGTGCCTGGCCAATGAGGGGCCACCCCCTCGAGCATGCTCAGAACAGCCCGGCCTATTCTATCAGAATCAGACCAAGAAGAGAAGATAAGGCCTTTTCACGTCCGCGCACAACCCCAGGGATTTATTGGGGGCTTTTGGCTGGGGTTCCTGCCTGCCCCCAGAGCCCGATCTGGGGTTCAGGAACAAGCAGGAACCCTGGGAAAGAAGGCACCCAGGTTGTCCACACTGGGTCCATAGGAGCCAATGGGAGCAGCCCGGGGGAGGGTCTTCCCCCTGAACAGGTTGAGAACACTTTCCCATTTGCACTGGCAGGTAAGGGAACTGTTCTCAAAACATTCCTTACCTGCCCTCGTGTGGACAGGAAAGTGTTTTCAATCCGTTTGGGGGGAAGCATTCCGAGGAGTCTGCGAAAATGCCTAAGATCTCCTAATAGCAAACCTTTAAAAAAGCCATCGCAAAGGAAAATTGACAGCTATTTCCAAACAAAGATGCATGGCTTAATTCCAAATCCTGATCCAACTCAAAATGTAAAGAATTTTAAACAGTTTCTTTCAAAGCCAAAACTGCAACATCTACATCACAGACTATCATAGCGAAAAACAAAAACTTTAAAAAACAAGAATGGCTGGACTTGCAATATCTCCACCTTGTAGAACTAGGAGTAAATGAACCTGCTATGCTGCCACACTTGAATCTGCCTATGGTCCACATCCTTACCACACAAACGGTAGTATAATATGGAATACGGATGAGAAGATTTCCTCTCAGGAATGACTAAGCCACTCTAAGAACGAGATGCTTAAAGTCATCTCCTGGAACATAGCTGGATGGGCAAATAAAAGCAAGAATTTATGTTTTTTAGAATATCTATCCTCCTTTGATATAATCCTTTTACAGGAAACATGGGCAACTGATGACCTCTCTCTGCAAGGATTTACAGGTTTCTCAGCAAAAGCTTTAAAGGCAGGAAATAAAGGCTGGCCCTCAGCAGGTCTGGCAAGTTCTATTTCAACTTCTTTAATAGTTGACACCACCTTGTTAGAAAGCAATATAGCCACTGCCCTTATGCTGGGGATAAAAACATCAAATGCCACCTGCATAGTTATAAATGTCTATATGCCACCAACCAAAACCAAGACATCCTGTAACCAGATGTGGACCGACTTAGAAAGACATATCACCCAGAAAATGATGAAGTAACCAACGGATCATATATTAATGATGGATGATTTTAATGCTCGTACAGGACAAAACCATACAACAACCGAGAGATGCTTGAAGGACAAAACAACGCTGGACAAAATCTCTTGCAACTCTCTACTAAACTAAATTTATATATGTTAAATGGTATAACCAAAGGTGATGAGGAGGGTGAATATATCTGTTTAAAACATCACGGTGCTAGTATTGGAGATTACGGACTGATAACATCTCCATCAGTACCTTTAGTCCATTCTTTCTGCATTGGGACATGAATTGACAGTGATCACCTTCCTCTAACTTTAAATCTTGCATCAACAAGCAAAGACTTAAAAATAAAGAAATGCCACCACATTGAAATTAACACAACAAGTACAAATATCCCTAAAGTGTCCTGGTCTAACTCCTTACTAGAAAAAAATGAGCAACGAGCTAACTGCTGAATATTCAACAACTCTTAGATCTAACATAGTTACAAACAACACTCCATCTGAGACAATTAAACCCTTCAGTGACCTTACTGCACAAATTAAAAAGATTTTGGCAAGTAATCTTACATCCAGAAAGGAAAAAGTCAGCAATCTATGATATCCTGGTTTGACTCTGGGTGCTTTCTAGCAAAGGAAAAAATGAGAAGGAAATATCATGCCTACCAATTCTCAAGGAATCCAGATTTGCTCATAAATTATTATAACATGAAGAGAGAATGCAAAACATTGATAAAATAAATACAAAAAAAATCATGAGATATGGTCATTACTTGTAGCTGCCTCTTTAAACAAAGACTCCAAGACCTTCTGGGTTCTGATAAACAGTGCCTTCAGAACACCAAGTCAACCACCTGGCTACAGCATCCCAAAAAATAAATGGGTGAGTTATTTTCAGATGATTTTCACTGACCATCCACTGGACAAACAAAAACCAATATATTTGAAACTGATTTTAAGAATTTTCCATCTTGGAATCAAGTAACAGAAGAAGGGTTCATCTCCATGCCGAAAATACTCCAAAGTTAAGCTTCTTTTGCCCTGGAGCAGCGCCATGAGCAGCTTTACTCCAGGCTAGATGAGACAGAAAGGAGAAAATCTGGGGCAGGGAAAAAAACCCTTTCAAACAGTAAACATCTGACTTAGGGGGCAACCGTGGATTATCCTGGGAGCATGGGGACACTGCCCTGCTAAAATGGTGGGAAGAGCCATGAAAGTAGCTGCTTTTAATCATTTTAGCGAAGCTCTGTATGTGTGCACAACAGCCCCTACACCTGCCTGACAGCTGCTCAGCTGTCTACAGAGCACCTTTCAGGCATTTGTCTGGCAAGGAGGGGGGAGAAAACTGTGTAGAGAAAATGAGTGGAGCTTAAAAGGGGGAGCGAAACAGAAGAGGAAACCCAGGAAGAAATTGAGAGAAAGGAAGGGAAGGAAGGCAAAGAGACAGACGCACGCAGGAGTGAAGGTTACCGTGGGGGGGGGGGGGGACAGAAGAGAAAGCCACAGAGGAAGAAATTGAGAGAAAGGAAGGGAAGGAATCTCCCTCCTAATAATGCAGCCTCCGCTGTGAAAGAAAGGGGCAGATTGCTGGTTTGCCTGTGCGCTAAAACAGCTGCCATTACGTGAATGCAGGGACCTGGATCTGACAGCTGAAGGGAGCCTGTCATCGCTCCAGTGTGATGGGGGAGAAAAAGACATGGGCTCAGAAAAAGCGGCTTCCATGGGGACAGGAAAGTATGGTTTTAATCCGCATTGCCCCAAACGACATGGGGACACTTTATTGCGAGTTACAACGTGGATTTTTATTAATCGCATCACGAGCAAAGCAACCGGCTCCCATGGGCTCACACCCAAAGAGATCTGTAGACCGATCCAGCAGTGTAAACCACAGAAAGCTCCAGGCTGGGACTTGATCCCATTAGAACTCCTTAAATACAACCTGGATTGGTGGGTCCCTCTTTACAGATATAAACATTACAGGGATAATCCCTGAGGGCTGGAATAAGGCCATACCAATTCATAAAAAATAAAATAGATGATCCAGCTAATTACAGACCAATTAGTCTATTATCTATAATAGGGAAACTATATGCAAAAATTTTTAATCAAAACTAGTTGCACATATAGAAGAAAATCTACTTCTTTCCAATATCCAGGCTGCCTTCAGAAGTGCCCAGTCCACATTAGATCATTGCCTACTGTGTCCCACCTAGTTGAAAAATATATCTGCCTATGGAATGGAAATTTTTTTGCTGCCTTCATGGACCTAAAACCTGCTTTTGATTCAGTTTCAAGAAAGAAATTATGGGTTAAGCTGGATGCTCTTGTCTCTGACAAAAGGTTAACCTCTCTTATCAGATCCTTGTACACAAACAGTATGCTACAAGTCAGATGCAACAGTGAAGGAACGTTAACTGATGATATTTCTATGTCATCTGGGGCCCAACAAGGTTGTAGTCTACTACCTGTTCTTTTTAATATTTACTTGAACGATCTTGAAGTCTATTTAAACTGCACATAGGGCCATTTTCCAAAGACAGGAAACAGGAAGATCAGTGTTGTCCTCTATGCAAATGACACAGTTTTGTTGTCCCAGACTAAACTTGGGCTCAGTTGCCTTTTAATGGCTTTTTCAAATTACTGTTTAGAAAATTCTTTAAAAATAAATTTAAAAAAATCCAAGATACTAGTATTTGAAAAGTAATTCTTAAATCTGTTGAGATTTTTCTATTTCTGAGGAGGAAGATATCTACCGGCAGTTGTTAAAACCTTTAATGCCAAGATTGGGTGTTTTTCCACCTCACTCCTTTAATCCGGATCTAAGAAGATCTGGATCTAAGGAATGGGTACATTCCTTAATCCGGATCTACTAGATCCAGATTAAGGGAAATACCCAATGTGTTTCCATGGGTGATCTAGCACCCAATAGCATTGGGTGCTAGCCTCTCTGCCATGGAAACACTGAAGCACCCATTTGGAAATCTGG
This sequence comes from Aspidoscelis tigris stejnegeri, assembly GCA_023333525.1. Classification (NCBI taxonomy): domain Eukaryota; kingdom Metazoa; phylum Chordata; class Lepidosauria; order Squamata; family Teiidae; genus Aspidoscelis; species Aspidoscelis tigris. Next base: position 51,272,867 of record JALMGA010000004.1, read on the forward strand.
ATCTACCCGTAAGGGGTCTGCTTGTCACCCCAGGTGTTTGGGGGGACAGGGGGTGCAATCTCCAAAGTGGCTTCAAAGTCATTTTGAAGTCATTTCAAAGTCACTTCAAAGACTGTCCAAAATAGCTCATTTGAAGTCTGTGCTGATCTTCAAAGTGAACTTCAAAGTGACTTCGGAGTCACTTTGGAGTCACTTCGAAGTTCACTCTGAAGATCGGCACAGACTTCAAAGATGCTCCAGAGCTATTTTGCACAGACTTTGAAGTGACTTCAAAATGACTTTGAACCTTAGGTTTTGGGGCTCCCCCCCATGGCTCCCCCCTCCTCCTAGTCTCCTCTAGACCCCATTGCCACACAAGTGTGGAAACAGGCTCTCTTTAATCTGGATTTTCTGGCTGAAGACCCCATTGTAGACCCTATTAGTGGGGCCTACAGAAAATCAGGATTAAAGGCAGAAAAGTACCCATTTGATCCGGATTTCCCAACCGGCAGTGGAAACAATTGGGTCCCAAATGGGTGCCATGGTGGAAATGGGGTCATCCGCCTCACACCCAAATGGGTCCTTAATGGGTGCAAAGATGGATACTTTCTGCCAGTGGAAAAACACCCATTGTCACCCAATTATTATATGGATCAGCCGTATGTGTAAATGATAACATAAAGGACATGGCAGCTTTCCAAGCCAACTTCTTGAGGACTATTTTAAATGTGCCCAAATGCATATCACAAGCAGTGATACCACTAGAAACAGGACAACTGCCATTAGAATCAGAAGTTTGGCTCACAGCTATCAAAGCATGGTTCAAAATACATATTTTTCAGTCAACAAACCAATTATTAAAAGAATTAACAAATGATACTTTTGTTAGTACATGGCATAAGACAGTAAGTCAGAAGATCTCCCAGCTAGGTTTATCACCAGACTATCTTTTTCAGCTGGGACAAAAGAAAGCCTTTATGCATATTAAACAAAGAATCTGGGACATTGCTACCCAGGATTAAATCACAAGAGCAAATACCATCTGTTCCCCTTTGTATATAGGCCTAAATTATGGGTACCAACTAAATGTGTTAGCGTACCAAAAAAACTTACATATAAAGATACAGAATTGCTTTTGCAAAGGCCTGACTAAATGTCCTACCTTCAAACCTACTGAAGGGTAGATATCAACATATTCCTATTACCCTCAGAACCTGTCCATGTAAAAATGGTGACATAGAAACAGTAGAATAATCTATATAACACTGCTCGCCAAGAATTAATAAATCCCAAACTGAGCCTATATCCAGAAAGATCCAGTGTAGCATACATCTGGTTGTTAAGCGATACCAATCCTGACATGACCCTAGCTGTTGTAAAATTCCTAGCCATAGTTATAAAAATAAGGGAGAAGTTAGGAAATGAAACCCTGTAACCGAGTGACCTTGGTTATAGATATTCTGGGGAAAAAATATCTTATTCTTGATCATATGAATTTAAATCCATTATGTTGTTTTATTTTATTTGTCTATTATAGTGGGCCGTTTTACCTGTTTTATGTACTATCCACTGTGTATGTAGACTCACGTGATTTTTACTTGATTTTTTCTGCACATTGTGATTTTAAATGACTTTTTGTAAATTTTTGTACTCTTTAACATTTGCTGTTTCTGGTCTGTGACCATACAAATAAACAACTATTAGTCTGATGCCAAGAGAGGGAAAATTTCTGGCCTATCCTTGGACAAAGTTTCTTTATTGAGAAATTTGAAGCCACCCATGAAATAAATGTAAATGACAACTAAGCAACTGGCATTAGTAATATCCAAGTGGCAACAATAAGACTTTCGAGTTGGGGCAAATTATCAAACAGTAGACAGCAATTCAACTTGCAAGTATTAGCAATGAGAGAAACTTGGTAAGACTTTGGGGCCGCGTTCCCATTATAAGCTTTATTTGATTTCCCTAAACCAAAATAATATAACTGGATGCAAACACAAATTTTCCTGATCCCATTACTTTTAACTTAATCGCGTTCGCTCCAGATTTGGAGGATCGTATGTGGCGTACGTGACTCAAGGGGGGACTCAAGTGGCTACTTTTTAAAAGCTGCTTTTCAGGGCTGCCCTGCCCTCTTCCTCCTAGTGTGAATGTGCCACCCATAAGGGATCCCTTCATGGAGCCTAGCTGGGTGGCTGAGTGGCTGCCGCTTGCCTGGATGGAGGAAAAACAGCAGTGGGCAGCCAGCGATTCTTTCCCCTCCTCTCCCCATTGCCCAGAGCACACAGTAGCAGTGGCAACTAAAGCCCCCTTCACCTGCTCACTCCACAGTCACTACCTGTAGCTGCTTTCCTTTCCTTTCCCTTTTTTAAAGGTCAGAACTTTTGCAAAATTGCAACATTGTTATCAGGTGTGAAGTGGGTATATTGCTACAGTGTGGTGGCTGCTTTAAGGGGTGGATTTTTACAGTAAAATCGCTATCTTTGGAAGCAAGCTATTGGGGGAGGGAAATCCTAAATACGCATTCTCATTCCTTAACACGGTACTGTTCCCACAGTAAAAAATGTAAAACATTTCAAGCGCACAAACTGGAGTGAGACCTGATGAAATGAGGATTAACATTTACAATGCTTTGGGGTGGTTTAACACTCGGAAAGTGTGTTAAGCCAACCTAACGTGGGAACTGCGAGGATTGAAACTGTTTTGAAACCGATATAAGCTTATAATGGGAATGGGGCCTAGATGTGTCAGGAAGAAAAATAACCATGACAATGGATGGGATACAATGTTTTCCTATCAGCCAGAGACTGAAAGTTAGCATTGCTAACAATATGGTATGCCTTCTTAGGCTTGAAGCTGGGCAGGTGAACAAGTAAGAGAAAGAGGGAGAATAGTGCAGATGGTCTACATTGCTACAGCCCACATCGCTGTAGACCCAGCCACAGCAGCTTCTTCTGTGTGTGAACACAGTGGCCAAGAGTCTACTGAGACCGTGCTAGGGCCTTGAACTCTGAGTGTGGAGATGGGTAAATTCCAGCTGACTAGGGAAGAAGGTGCTTCCAAAGATGCATGAAGAAATGAAGAATTCCGTGGAGCCATAGAGGGGAAGGTGCTTCCTTGGTGCTGTGATGCTTCCTGCTCCCCAACATCTCTCCTGCCACAGGGCCTGAACAGCAGTTACAGGAGACTATACAGGCACCTGAGCACGTTCTTTCCATGCTCACTTCGTTTCAGAGCCATCCACACATCTCTGACTTCTGTATGCTGGGACTTGCCTTATGCAGCTGCGGCTCTTTTCTAAATAAAAATGTATTTTGATCAATGTCTTTATAGAGTGCTTTGCAGAGACATGCTGAATTATTAAGCTGCAAATGTAATTTTCTTTCATCCATTTTAGTACCTTTGTCACAGCCCCAGACTTCAAAGCTGCTCTCTGGTAATGAGCTTTTTTCCTTTCCTTGTGTCTACATTTAATATATTTTTGTTGCTAAAACTGTATCCCCACATGAAATTATTTTCCAAATCCCCATACTTATGTTTGATGTCAACATCTACAGACAAGTTTTCCCCTTTTTCAACTACTGCCCTCCCTTGCTGGTACATATTTTTTGTCTTTTAAAATTCAGATTCCAACTTTGTCTCTCTCTCTCTCAGTCTCTTCACCCTCCAACTTCCTATTTTTACTGAAAGGATGCTTTTCATTCATTATATTGTTTCAATGTGATTTTAAATAACTGACTTTCTGCCTTTGAAACTTTTTTTTTCAAAGTTTTGGCTCATTTTGAAAGCTTACTTGCAAGACAGTTCTGCAGAATTAGGCTTTCTGAGTTTTTCTTTTGTTAATAGCAGATCAAGCATCCCTTGGAACTTGGCATGACCTTTCTCACTTTTGATGTTTTTTTGTATTCCTGAGGTTAGGCAGCTTCATATCTCTGCTTCAACAGGGAGCTTAGATCAGTAAGAATTAGCAGGATATTGAAGAGGTATCCCTCCCTTACCCCCTTCTGATCAACTGTCTAGATACTACAGCTTTATTTTTCATCTGCAATGTTTCTACGTTAAATCATGGATTTTGTAGTTCATATGCTCAGCTTTTCTGGAATTTTCCATATTATGTTGTTTTAAAACTCAGCAAGGTCACGCACTTTGATGGACCATTTTCATCTTATTGGATATTGTGCTATATTTCTTCCCATCAAGCATGAAGTTTAGGTTACACCATCTATTTATCTGAAATAAAATCTCCAGTGGTAATGTGAAGGATATTAGCATAGTCTGTTTTACCATTTTTCTTTCAAGGAGAAATCACATTGCTCACTTGTTTGGTGAAAGTGGCTGTAACTTTGGGCCTGTTCACACTTAACTCAGTGGGATAGTATAACAATATCATCCCACTGAGGCTAAGATCTAGTGCAGAAAGAGGTTATCTGCACTTCAGGTGTGGGTGCAGTCCCTGAATAGATCACCAGCACTTGAAGTGTGGATGGCCTGATGCAGCCTGATCACCAAGACAATGGCAACAGCAACATATGGTGTGTGTTGGAATGTTGTCATAGTGATTGCATGCAGCAGGTGACTCTGCAGTCATAGCTGGTCTGCACAAAGAGAGTGCAGACACTGCAGCTGGGAGCTCAACAGCTGCTCCCAGTGAAGCTATGGACAGGTTTTCACTTGTCCATAGCTACAGAAGTTTGGGGCAGCTATAGAAACCTTCCAGGTGGTCCACGATGGCAGCAGCAATGGAGAGTTGCAGATGTACATCTCCTGGGACATCTAGAAACACTCTGTTGAGGTAAGTGCAAACAAGCCCTTTGCCTATTTTTGCCATTAAAAGTATGATGGAGAAGCCACTGATCTCTCATGCTCTGTTCACTCACGTCTCCATTTTTTGCCTCCCCCACCAGAATTATGGGATAAGCCATAACAAAACACTGCCTATACTTAAACATACTTCTGCTACTGTATCCACCTGACATTATGTAGCTAGTCCTGAAGATTTTCTTCTCCTAGCTATTGTTGCAGCCAGTAACAGATACACCAGTTGTCTCAGTTCAATTTTAAGACAACTACAATTTTCAGTGTTCTCAACTGTAATTTCTGGTTTTGACAGCAGTTGTATATCTGCTGACTAATCATGGGCTCAACAAAATATTGCTTTTCTTAGCCACAAAAAGTAGCCACTGTGCTACAGATTCTTTTAAAATATAACTCACTGACAATGTAGATATTTATCCAGATTGTTTGTGATTTGCTGTGTAATCTGTGGCTTACTCTTACTCGTTCTCTGCAGATCTCAACTGTCCTGCCCATCTCCTATTTTCTGTATGTGGTGTGCCAGAGTGTGTTAGCCAGACCAGGATCCCTTGGTTCCAGACTTCTGTCTCTACATAGTCCACTTATGTGCAGATTGCTACTTTCATCAGTTAAATGTCTGCTGGCATGTCACTTGGTCTTTCACTGCAGCATCAATTTCCTGAACAATCAACTATTCCTGAAATAGCTCTTCCTTTTTCTGTTTGCTGCTCCAAGTGCCTGAAACTGCCTCTCCCAGTGGCCTTGAATTCTTTGATTCCTTCTCAAAATTGCTTTCTTCTGAGTTGAGCAGTGACATTCTGCAGAACATTTTCACATGGCTGATGGAGGCCAAGTGAAACTCCATTTTGAAATGTTGCTTCGATCTTGCTGGATTATTTTTATCCCATGGATTGCCACTTGTTCTGGTGGATATTTGGCTTGTTGCTTTCATGCATAAATATTAATTGGTAGTGGTACATGGCACGTGGGACACCTGAAGCTTCCAGAACCATAGCACACTGGTTTGCCAAGGTTGCTTGAAGTCCATGGAGTACTGGCACACTTCTTTTTCATCTGACCAAGAGCAGTGTGAGTTTTGGAACTGGTTCTGGATGAAACTGAGTGCATCCATGGCTGTTGGCCACTACTAGCATTACAATAATTAAATCAAAACAGTTCCATATTCTTCATATATCTCTCCATAGTTCCTCTTTCTCCTTGTGTATATTTCAGCTTATAAGTCCTTGAGTTAGGGGTCTCACATACTTTTGCTTTGCAAAATGATAGATGCATTGTTGATACCATATAAAGAATGAATGATTACACTATGGTGTCAATAGATGTGCATTTACTTCACAATTCCATTTTTTAGCTGTCATCATTATGGGCAGGGTAGCCTTGTACCCCAGCCAAGTGAAAGTACAGGTACAACTTTTGTAAGTAGTTTGAAAAATATGATTGAGTAGCACAATTTTTCAGACAATACCAGCAGAAATCAGACCATTACCATCTATGGTCTGAGTACAGGAATTTAGATCAAGTGGAACACAAAAACAATTTCACCTTCCACAATATTTCAGCTGTTTTTAAAATGAATGTCTGTCTATGTATATAATATACAAAACACTGCTTTTCACAAGGTCAAATGCAGTTTATATCTGCCCTCAAGGTGTTCCTGTCACTCATTATGGATAAAACATTAACTTGGGCTCTTTCTGCACTTCATCCTGTTGCTCCGGATTAAAGGGCCTCTTATGCTGGACCCTGGGCCTCCTCATCTGCACATTAATGCAGATCAAGAAAGCTTCACCCTTCCTCGTTCAGCTCTGCCTGCACTGGAGAGAGCCAAATCCATTTTAAGGTGATCCCTAATCTAGATCTCTTCTGGATTTGTTAATCAGGTCCACAAAAGAACCAAGGACCTCCTTGCAGAACACTGGAAACATGCAGATGGCATTCACCCATGTTCCAGAAATACCAGGGGGTGTTTTTCAGTGGCATGCCATGGTACAGCACCAAAATATTGTGCCCCAGGCTCTGAGCCCAGGAATGTTCATTCCTAGCCTTCAGAGGTTTGGTGTGGGTGGCTGTGGAGCTCAGATGAGCTTCACAGTCACAGGGAGGCATGAGTCAGATCAGTGATGTCAGTGCAAATGACGTTGATTTGGATCAGTGGGCCTGGTTATTCTTGGCCCACTGATTCAGATTTAGGGCAGGTAAGTGCAGAAAGAGCATTTGATGCTGGAATTTGTTAATGGGAGCTTGGTTAAAACTGAAATTGGCAATGCTTCCTAGTGATCATTAATTTGTGTAGTAGAATCCTTGCTTTTTGTTTCCTCTCTTCTTTGTGGGAGGGCTTTCATATGAAATCATTTCAGATCTGGAAAAAAATAGTTATATGAAAACTTATTTCTATTTCAGTGCTTCTCTCTCACATTCCTACTGCTTTCCTCAAAGTGAAGTTAAATTTATAGGACCATTTAATTGGACAACAAGAACGGTTCATCTGCCATCCCTCTACATCCTGCAGTTGCCTTTCTGATCCTACCTACTCAGTGGTGCAGAAAGGCTCCATGATTCTGTTGTTACTGACAAGATTCCTCTTCACTCCAGTCACTGAGTCAAGACATTCTGCTATTGACATAAGAAGGCTGAAGCTTCCTGGGGTCAGTGCCTGGAGGTGGGGAAAAATCCACTTACTCCCCCACCGTCAGGGCAGCACTAGTACAGCAGCAAGCACATATTTTTTAATAGAAACATTTTCTTTCCTCTATTTAAGAACAGCAGTCCTGATTGCAGGTTGTGAGCAGAGGGGAAGCATTCACCCCCACGTAGTGCACAAGGCTTTTTTAAAAAAACACTAAAATAAAAAGAAAGCAATCTTTCTTTTGTACAGAAGCATGAAACATGTGCACCTGGATATAACTTTAGGCTGAATTGTTCATTCCCTCAAGCAGATAGGGAGTATTTATCTCTTCCCTGCTCCTGAAGGTGATTAGAAGAGGAAGGTGTTATAAACGGATTCTATCTCTCTGTAGGAGAAGGCAAGTTAATCCAAGGTAGCTTTCCACTAAGTAAAAAAGAGAGGTAAGGCTGGCTAATGTCTGCTGCAGTGGGCAGTTTGTGTGACTGTGGGCAAAGGAACGCATGTCATGCAAGCATAGGTTGCATTCACACTCAGTTGAGGAGGAGCACTTCAAAGGTAGCTCACAGAAGGTTCAGAGGTGGCTCTGGCACATGTATATGTGCCCATCCCACCTTTAATGCATACTAAAGGCCAGAAGAAGCACTTCCAAAGTGCATTACAGGTAGGGGTGGGAATGGGCTGAGAACATTAGCCCTCTGTTTAATGTAGCAGCTATCCAGAGCCTCAAAATAAAATGACAAAGTTGTGTTAATTTGTACTAATCAGAAAAGAACGTTTCTGACACTTTCAGATACTTTTTAATTCATTCTCAAGGGATCAGAAAATAGTATTTATTTACCTGCGTGAAACTAATACTGTGATAAATCATACTGTGGCCATTCCCCCTTTTGCACGGCTGTAAGCCTTGTTGTCTGCTCATTTCCTTCTCAATCTCTCTCTCTTGATGAGTTTAGATTGTTGGCTTTTCATGAACAATTAATTTGCTGCTCTTGAATTGTGAAGTTTAATTCTGTTTGGACATCATTTTGTTTTGTGTTTTTGTTATTTTTAAAAAAAGTATCCGAGAGGTTATATTTAAATAGCTTTACAATATTGCAAATATGAAGGGCTTGTGGACAAAACAAGTGCTGGCAGCAGAGGCTTCCACAGGAGTTTGGAGGTTAAGGATTATGGTCAAGTCACTAGTACTTTCAACAAGTCACTTTGCCATCTACATGTTTCATTTCCTCCTCTCATTAAGGAAAGTAATGAATACTTCTTGTTCTACCAAAGCAGTTCAACAGTATTTGCTATACACACACTTACGCACGTAGACATATATATTGCATGTATTCAAGGTCATTTATGGCTATGTCCTGAACAGGAATTGTCAGTGGGCTGGAAGACCTTCCTTATGAACTCAGGTTGCAGCATCTAGGCCTTTTCTGTGTTGAAAGGTGATGTTTAAGAGGTGACCTGATTGACGTACATAAAATTATGCATGATGTGCAAAAGGTGGGTAGAGAATTTTTTTGCAAATACTAGAACCAGGGGGCATTCTATGAAGCTCATGGGCAGGAGATTTAGGACCAACAAGGGGAAGTATTTTTTTTTTACTACCACAGGAGTTGGTGATAGCAATCAGTCAGAATAACTTTAAGAAAGGATTAGATAAATTCATGGAGGACGGGTGTATCAATGGCTACTATAATGGATACCTAGGTACTCCTTTTAGATTGGAGACAAAGGCATGATGGTTCTTAAGGTCATTTGCAGGGATTCAAAAACAGGTGAAGCTTTTGTCTTCATCACCTGCTTGTGAATGCTTAGAAGAAATTGGTGGCCCACTGTGTGAGACAGGATGCTGGACCAGATGAGCTGTGGCCCGATCCAGCATGGGTCCTCTTGTGTTCTTAAGGTAAAAGATGTGGACAGAGGAGGAAAGAGGCAAAAGTTCATGTTATTCAGAGGAGGAACAATGAATCAAGCTCGACAAATATTGAGGATAACATTGATTGGCCAGATATTACAAAGCTTACCCCAAGATGCTGGCCAGGTTTACCATGTAACAGCTCTCATTTGCATGACATTTGCTGTTCCCAAATTTAACCAGAGATTCATCAAACTACAGAGGCTGACTTGGTTACAGGACAAAGAGATTGATCATTAGTAGCATTGCGACTGCTGTTTTCATTGCCCAGAGCATTTCCTTCAACTCTGGTCTGCTGTTTGTTTGTGTTAAAGCAGCCCAAAACAATAAGAGAGAAGGAGGGATGTTGCTGCTCAAATCCAAGTTGAAACTGTTCAAAACTGGCCTATGGAGATTCTGGCATATGCAGTTCATCAAATGATGGAATGTCAAGGAGACCTCCTCAGCACATCTCAGTTTCCAGCCTGGTCTATAAGGAAGGAGGTACACCTTCAGGTATGTGAGCATCAAGTCATTCAGAGCTTTAAAAATCAGCAACTGCATCTTGAAGTGAAATCAGAAGGGAACTGACAGCCAATGGAATTCTCCATGGACTGGTGTTATATGGAATTACCCAAAAGCAGTTTAGCTCCTGACTTGCCCTCAGGGGTAGCGATTTGGGTGACAGTGAAGGGCAACAAAACTTCCTGGCAGTGTTGGTGATCAGTCAGTGGAATTGGTTGCCATGAGAGGTAGTGAGTTCTCCTTCGCTGGAGGTCTTCAGGGAGAGACTGGACCTATATCTGTCTGGGATGGTTTAGGAAATCCTGCATTGAGCAGGGTCCACATTGTAGACCCCTTTAGAACCCCATCTTGAGGGCCCTGTGTGACATCCACTTTGTGCATTAATCACCAGGAAGGTAAGTAAGCCGAAAAACTGGGAACAGAGTCAGCTTTGATAGGGAGGCGTGGCTTTGCTGCGACTCCTGAAGGAAGAAGGAAGAGAATGTGAGTGGGTTCCAGCCAATCAGCTTTGGACAGTGAACTAGCAGGGAGGCTGTTGAGTCTGACAGAGGGAGAGTGGCTGGGGCTTTTTGCTGGAGGGAAGCTGACAGAAATATGGGTCAGGGGAGGAACCGGATATTACAGTTAATTAGAGTGTATTAAAGAGAAAGTTACAGACCTGAAATAGTGAAAGTGTGCAAAGTTAAAAGCCAAAGTGAAGCACAGAGACTCATTGGGGTTTAGGTTAATAGAAAAGCTGTTTTCTAGGTAGCATGAAGTAGCCTTTTTAAAGAGGCAACATGAACTCAAGACATGACCTTTCAGCATAAGTTGTATATAATAAAGAAAGTTTTATTGTTACAAAGAAACGTGTTGCAGCCACTGATTTCCAGAGTTCTCAAGCAGGAGGCACTGGCTGAATCCTGGAAGGGAGTGAAAGTGGGTAACTTGGAAACACAAGAACAGCTCTGGTTTTAAACCAGCAGCTTGCAGAAGGATTCTCTCGGGGTATAAGAGAAAGAGGGGATATGTGGCGAATCCAAAGCTGTCATGGCACTCAGGGAGAGCAACAGTTAAATGCCTGAGGCAGGCATGGGGCAGCAGGTTATCAAATGCTGTCCCCACAAGGGCAGGAGAAATGGGTCCTTCAGGTCCTTAAATGCAGATTTCATGTGGACTCATTTAAAGGTGCCCACAATCAGTGAAGACTGGGTGGGGTGGGGGCTCCCAGGGTGCCTCCATGAGGTGCCTGCGCCCTGTGGAGGCTGAAGACTCTGCCATTGGGCAGAGGGAGTCCTGGTGCGATAGCTGCTGGCATGTCCCTGATCGGGGCTGTGCTAGCTGCCAGGGACCCCTAGGAGCCCACTTGTACCCAGGGGTCCATGCCATCCCCCCCAACCCCTGCTTGATGCACTTACCTTATCAGGCCTCGGGTCTGATGTGGTCTTCATGAGGCCTGGCAGAGTGATCTGCCACTCTTTGTACAGGTGCGAGCTTCGGTAGCTCAGCTCCACACTGACCTGACGGGATGGCAGAGTCCAGGGCCAGGGCCCGCAGCTGTCTGGCAGAGATCATGTGAATGCTCTCCCTGCCAGACAGCTGTGGGATGGCCTGGGACGGTGTAGAGCATGACTTCGTGCTATATACCCAGAATGCAATTAGGCTGCCCTGAGACAGGCTGGGATGATTCCGGATAGAACCGCTGGCCCAACAGAGCGAATGCTCTGTCCCAGGACTTGCCCAATTGTGTTCCACCAGCCTAGTGTGAATAGACCTCTGGTCTCAAGGTATTAAAAGAGCATAGCACTAATGCATCTTAATTTAAATCTTTTTTTTTCTGTAGTGTTCCAGGTTATGATGAAGTGCTGTTTGAATTAGTTTGTATCCATTTAATGCTAGATTCAGCACAACTGCATTTTTTGAAAGATGACCAAATGAAAAATGTCCATTGGAAGTTATTATGTAATATAAAAGAATTCAGTATCAGTTTTCTACATTTGGAAAATACAACTAATGCTAAACAAATGAAAGATACAACAAAAGAAACAGATTGTCTGACACATTCTTCTCTGTTCCATTTAATGAGTTTTTCTGAACACTTTGGATTTCTCTATATCCTGCACTTATAAACAAACAAACGGAAGTGGTTTTATCACTAACCAAATCTAATTCAAAGCTGGGCTATCATTGCCATAAGAAAGAGTTCCTCTTCCATAGTTTAGAATAATTTCATTTATTTCAATTCTCAAGGGCTGCACTCTCCTCAGTCACTTTTCAATTATTTACGGTACTGAAGGACTGAAAAGTCCACTTATGAATGAAATGGAAATTTTAATCAGACTTTTTTTTTCCTTAAAGAGCTAGGATCAACCAGCCTATTGATTTTTAAAATAATGATACTGCTTTCACCCACTTGTTAAAATAACAAAGTATTTAATTTTTGCATGGTTTGATTTTATGAAACAGTCACCCAACAGAAGAAATCCTAAACACAGCTTCAACATCTTCCTGCATCTTCCCACTTCATCTAACCTCTAGTTTGGTCTAGGGGTTAGAAAGCCAATCTCTTATCTGGGAATACCGGGTTTGATTCCACTCTCCTTCACAAAGCCAGCTGAGTGACCTTGGGCTAGTCTCAGCTCTCTTCTGAACTCTCATAGCCCCACCTACCTCACAGGGTGTTCTGTTGTGGGGAGAAGGATAGAAAGCTTTGTCAGCCACTTTGGCTGGGTCCCCATCCACATTTTGGTCTGAACCAAAATCAGATTCAGGAAGGGTTGGTCCGATTTCCGGACCAAATTGCCCAAACTCATACCAAACCAGTACCAAATTTGGTCCTGGAAAAAAACTGTTCTTGCCATGGTTTGGTGGCTAAACCACACATGTTTTGGGAGCTGAGCCACACATGGGGATGGTCCTGGGCTATTTGGAGAGGAGATTAGCGTTCACTTCATTGGGAGATGGAGTTTCATGTCCTGTGCTTGCCATTCCTACCCTGTGTATTGGAGGTTGCAACCGCTGAGATTTTAGGGGACCTTTGCTGACCCATGAGATTCTTTTCCGTGACAAGTATTCCACACACACCCTTCCTCAATCACAATGTCAGGCATGATAATGGCTTGATTTTTCCCTTTTTCACAACAAGTATTCCATCCCCCTTCCCCGATCACCAAGGCAGGCATGATCACCAAGGCTTGTTCATAGCTTAATTTTTGTCCTCGATCACGGTTCCCAGCTACGCTCATGCAAAACTGCAAAACTGCCACCAAACCTTGTAGTGGCTTTCATCAAAGAGCTGGTTTTTAAAAATTATCATTATTGCCGTTCAATCAGAGCTTCTCTTTTATGCTAAGGGGGGGGGGGGAGATGTGGCATTTGGTGCTGTTTCCCAGTAATTGCTACATTGGGTAGTACAGGGGTAGGGGCGATGTCAATCCAGCTTCCAATCAGAAGAGAGAGGGCAAAGAGGAGATGGCGGGGTTTAGTGTGCTTTGCATAGAGATGGTTGTATCCATATACAGCATGCATTATTGATGATGGCATGGGGATGGGCAGATTGGATTTTGGTCCCACACTTGGTCAAAAACAAGCCTAAATTGCACGAAATTGCTTGCATGGGGACGCGGTCTTTGATGGGTGCAAAAAGTGGAGTAGAAAAGCCATCTGTTCTTCTTCTTCTTCTCAGAGGTGCAGGATTGTGGCTTCAAATCTCACTGAAGCTTCAAAGCCACATGGTGTGGGCAATCTGGATCAGTGACATTAGTACAGGTGGTGCTGATGCCATCCACACTTTCCTGTGATCCAGGTCAGTGGGCCAGACTATTCTGTACTAACTGATATGCATTAAAGAGAGGTAAGTGAAGAAAGGGACCTAGGCTGCATCCCCATGCTGGCCATCTGGCACACTTTGGGTGCTGTTTGGGCATGCATGGGCCAGCCACAGGACCAGGAACGCATTTTGGGCATCCCCATGACATTCCCGGCAATGCGGGACAGGTACGGGTTGGACATGGATGCTGGCATTCCCATGACAACCGTGCTGAACCCTGGTATGGTGGAGCACTGCCCCCTTCTCTCCACCCTCTCTCTCCTCATTCCCCTTCCCTTACCAGCACATACAACCAGGACTGGGGTGGGAGGCATGTAAAAAAGTTAAAATAAAGCTTCAGTAATAAAAAATAACTTTAAAAAATATAATGCCAAAAGCCACTAAGAGGTTTAGCGGCAGTAGGCGCTTGAGTAGTTGTGCACACCTCCGCTCCCCCAGGGACTTTGAGAATGGCTGTAAACTGAAAATCAAGCCTTTATTTATGATCACCTTGCAGACTGGGGAAATGGGGGGTTGCAAATGGAACAGAAATCAAGCCATTATGCAGCCTGCCTTGGCATTCTTGAAATGGGGTTGGAATTACCTATGTGGAAATGGCAGAAAATTTAAAAAGCAAGCCGTTCTCCAGCCTGCCTTTCCAATCAGCATTTTAAAAAGTCAGTGGCCATGATCTTCAATGGACAGGGCAGGGACAGCAAGCACACCCCACCTCCCAATGATGTGGGTGCAAATCGCCTCCCCATTAGCCCACCAGTGTCCCCATGTGCATTTCCAGCTCGCTGAGCAATGTGTACCAGTCCCCCAAAGCGTGCTGAGACTTGTTTTTTCAGGTAGCAAATTTGGCACCCTTCTGGCATGGTTTGGGAGGACCCATTCAATCTGGATTTCCCTAGAACTGGTAGAAACAAATGTAGTTCCAATGGGGTCTGCAGTGGAAATGGGGTCTTCCTGCTCTGAGCCTAATGGGTCCTTAATGGGTCCCTAATGGGTCCTTAATGGGTACTTAGTACTAGTGGAAACCCCTGCCTAGTTGAATCCACTACTTGATTGGAAAAACAGAACTCATCAATTATTGATGTATGAACAGTCCAACAACTTCAGGACTTTCTTTTTTGAAAAAGAGAGAGAAAGAAAGAAAGAAAGAAAGAAAAAGAAAGAAGACTATTTCCTATTAATTAGTATTAGCCAGAAGTCATTAATTTTAATATGTATTTGGGTGATCATATTTAAATTGTAAATACTGTACTTCTACAGGCTCCACATTTTTGAACAACAAAAAAAGCATACTTAGCATATTTATGAGACAATTTAGTAAAAAGATGTGGCAGGACACATATTCCTAGGGATATGTTCACAGTCTATAACTCTGCTGTAGTGTTGCCAAAGGCTCCTCTAGTTGCACTTTAGCACCTGGTAACATTGTATGTACAGTGAATGAAAGCAGACCCCAGTGAAAAATTAAACAACATACTGAAATGGATTTATCTCAATATGCTCTCATGTGTATAGCTGTAGGACAATCCACTTGCTGTAAATGTAGTCAGCTATTAAAGTGGAAGTATTAACGTGAACAACAGTGCTGCTGTTCATTGATGTTTAGCAAGAGATCTGCTTACAAAATGTCTTGCAGCAAATCTAGGATAACATTGTATCTCAGGGAAGTGTGCATAAAGTATTCTCATCCGTCCTCCCACAGTACTCTTGGGTATTTTAGCAGAGAAGAAATTCTATTTGAATTTCAATGAAGGCTCCATTTGGATCTGTATGGAGAACTGGTACGGTAGCAAGAGAGTCTTGGAAACCCAGGCCTATGATATGCCCTTCCCCATTCCCTGAAATGACTTTAACCATGGAATGCTCCTTGCAGAGAAGATTTTTTTCACTTACAAGAGCTGTAAATAGAGCCAGAGGTCAGGCCATGTAAATTGTATGAAGTCAAAATTCCAGGTCTTTGACAAGCATGGGGACAAAGCAGATGGCAAGCCATTGCCCCATGGTATTTTGGCCATCAGGGTGCTGTCAAAGTGGTTTTCAATGCTCTGATGTTTAGGTTACCATGACAGCTATTGGAAAGGGAGACAGTTGCATCTGCCACATTGACATTTGCCAACCCCCTCCCCTACACACACCTTGCGAAGCAAAGGTTGCATGTGTATAAGGAAAAGTAACAATTAAAAAAAAACTTCAAAGGGGTGACACAAAGAGATTAC
This sequence comes from Aspidoscelis tigris stejnegeri, assembly GCA_023333525.1. Lineage (NCBI taxonomy): Eukaryota > Metazoa > Chordata > Lepidosauria > Squamata > Teiidae > Aspidoscelis > Aspidoscelis tigris. The sequence continues at coordinate 51,288,718 of JALMGA010000004.1, forward strand.
TTAGATTTTTTTTAAAAAAAATCTGTATAAACCCATCTGTCATCACTCACTCTATTTTTGCAAGAAAACCAGAAGGCAATTAAACTTGCACTGTTTCCAGTACTTGACTTCCACAAACACTCAGCAGAAAGATCCATGTGAAATTTAAAACTAACATAAATTCATGATAGATAATCCAATTAGTAATTAAAATAATATAGATATCATTTACTGGGATTACTATGGTACCCCTAATATATGCTCTGATCTGGGAATTGCTCTATAAATGTGTTAAGTGCCATTCCGACATACGCACAAGGTCTTGAGTTTAGTTTCACTGACAATGGAGCAGCAATGATCCCAAGGGAGGAGGAAAACTTGGCTGATATTAGTACAAAGTTTCTTTAATGATAATCTGAAAGGCACACAGGAAATTACTTTATTAGAATGCAAGTGGTAATAGTAATACACAACCTGCAGTAATAAAAAGAAATAGTTGAATGGTAGGTAGCAATTCAGGGGATTTTTGCATTTAACTGCTGTGGGATACTATCCCACGGCAATTAAGATCAGGGATAGTGGCTGGCATTCACACTGCAAATGCTGGGCTATATGGGTGTGTCTATCTCACATCAGCAATGGCCACATGTATCAGGCCATCGCTACAGCAATCAGGCAACATGGCACACAACTGCACAGTTGCAACCACCCTGCCCCACCAGTGAGCAGCTTTTGCTAAGAAGTAATGTGAAGACTGCATGCAGGAATCTATTAGGAATGCCTATCATTTGAAAGTTTTTTTCTCTTTCTTTTTGGTGCTCCACAGCTACTGTGTATGCTCAGACAGAAAGGACTCTGCAGTATGCAAATACTCTGTGTTGGGGTATGCACAGCCATCCCATCTTCCAAGTGCAAAAAGGCCTCAGTTTGCAACTTAGTGAATGGAGAGAGACTTGGTAGAACTCTACATGTATTGAGAGGACAAACAACTGTGCCAATGGCTGGGATACGATGTTTGCTTATCAGCCAGAAACAAAGAGTCACTTTTAACTTCGGCCAATAGTGTGGCATAAATTCTTAGGCTTGACACCTGACAACAGAGGTTTAGATCAGGGAAACAAGGAAATGAAAGAGGGAGACCTGACAACACACTAAGTGAGGATTTGTATTAGCCAAACCAAATTTGATTTGCTAAGCATGTGTGGGCCACAGTCTGTGAAAGGATAAGCTTAAGTTCTAAATACTTGTCAGAATCCCAATTCAATAAGCTTTTCTTCCATGATACCCTCAATTTAAACCCATCAACCCCCCCCCCAACTTTCAATTGTGTCCCTGAGTGAATTGGGGCACCTGTGCCAAGTCACATTTTTCCCCCACAGGAAGATGTTCTAAAAGTATAGGAGTAGAAGAAAAGTAAGAACTTAGAAGAAAACCAGTGAGGAGGGGAGAAGAGACAACTAGTTTCAGCAAGCAAGGGAGAGACAGATCCCTTTCTCAAGGGATTCTCTTGCTCAGAGATAGTCTTCTTGGTGATCAGCAAGGCACGAACACACATACAGAGGGACAGACAAAGCTGGTGGGAAGATCACGGGGTTCAGAAGGATAGTGCAGAGGTACTTCTCACCTTTTATTACCTGCAAATTGAGATATAGGGTCCTAAAACTTTGTATGCTAGTCTTGCCTCCATGATTCAGTCTCCATGACTCAGTCTCAGACTCATAGAACTTCAAGTAAATCTGATTATCCACAAGATTCTGAGCTAGGCCTTGCCTCCTTATGGCAATGGTACAAAGTGGACGCCCTTCACTTTATTTCCTGAAATGGGAGCCTGACCTAGATACTGGTCTCATTGATGAAAATGGTCTCTTGGCATTGTTCAATCCAGATTCCAAAGATCTGATAGAGATCCAGGCATATCAGTCTTTTGTATTTTAAACCTACAGGTGTTTATTTAGGTAAATATCAAAGGCAAGATTCATAAGATGGTGCATTTGGGCACTTTGTTGCATACTGAGCAAAAAACACATGTTCCCACACCCATTGGGACATCATCCTGCCGTACAGGGGCAAAAAATAGCATCAGAGTTGCTTTTCAAGCAGAGCACGAGAAAGCTCTCTTAACAGTGCTCTCTGCCGTTTTACCCAGACACACGTGGATGGATGATAAGGCTGTAGTGATCTACATTTATAGCTCTCTGTCTGCAGCCATCAAACAAAGCATGGAAAATAGCCAGCATCCAGGGTCATTTCCTTTGCTTTGCTAAATGGACACAGGAGTTCAAGGCCGGGGAAACTTCTTTCTCTGGTTTTGATGTTAGCTTGGCTAGGAGCAGGTGTCGGTCCATCCATGTGCGTAAAGGCCCTATACGGAACTAAATTACATAACTGTTAATAACGGTATATTGATTAATTCCACTGAGGATTGAAAACCTAATGTTCATCCAGCAGTAATTTTACACAGCTCTACCGTTAGAAATAATAAATTAAAATTAGATCTGAGTGGACTGCTCATGCAGTCATTAATGAATTTAGCATCTAGCGTTCTCTTTATTTGTAGCATTTATATCTTGGCTTTTGCAGATAAGTCCCAACGTGGGTAAGAAAACCATTATAAAGGAATCTGCACCCAAATGTTTATTTCACTGTGTGTCAGAATGAAAATGTAAAGAAGCGGCAAAGCCCTTACATACTAATTGGAGGATGCTTTGCTTTATTTTCTAATGAAGTTTATGTTCCAAATATTTGCAGATATGCAATGGCATAAACATTAAGGTCCTCCATACCTTAAGGGTTTAGGGATAATCAAATGCTTTTTCAGTACAAGGATCTTCCCCAGGGGGGAGGACATTAATATTACATGTAGAGCCCACAGATACAATTCACATCAAAGTACTTCACATCCTGCAAAAGGGTGTGAAATAAATACATGTTGGAAACTTATCTCTAACAATAATCATTTCAAAGAAATACCTTGCTTATGAATGCAGCTTTGTATGACTGCATTTGGTATTCAGAAAGCAGGTTCACTGACACCCCTGCCAATGCTGGCTGATAAATGTTCAAAGATCCTAGAAGAATATTGACAAACCCTCAACTTGTATATGTATGAAAGATAAGGACACTAAAATTATATTTGCTTATACTTTTACAGCTTCAGCTGCAGCACAGTTAAGTACCTGAACTTTAGCTGATTTCCTGGCATTAGTTCACCTTAAACTGAGCAATGGTACTGAAGTATTGGCAGAACTGAGCTGAAACCTTACTTCAATATGTTGTAAATTGTGGAGGTAGCCATAGACGAATCTTAGCCTTATTCTGTATCTGTAAGGAAAGAAATCATAATTCTGTCCTGCTTTGTGGACTTACTGTTAGAACAGAGTGAGATTATTTGATGTGTCTAGAGGTATACAAAACCATTTAATTCCATCCTGCTTGGAAATCAGTGTAAAATCAATATAAAAGAATCATTGGCATAACCACCCCACTCTGCCCTGCCCACACACAGTGTTCACACAGGAATAAAGTGCAGATGCTGTATCTGGTGAAGCTGTGGAGAACTGGGAATGTTCCCGCATGCTCTTGAATGTACTGGGATGGAGGTGGTGCTGCAGCATGTGGATGGAGCATCGTGGAGCATGCAGGAACATCCCCGACTGGTAGGTGCGAACTAGGGATGTGCACAGATATTCAAAAATTGGATTCAAATTTGATGAATAGCAACATTCGAATTCGAATCGGATTTTTGAAAATCTGAATTTCTAAATTCGGATTGAATACGGATTTTTTAAAATCTGGTATGGATTTTTGAATGATTTGACTGAATTTGTCATTGTATATTGCATCCGAATATTGGGTCTATTTGCACATATAATACGGGATGCAAACAGGATGCAAATGGAATGCAAACGTGATAAAAACGGGATGTGAACAGATTTGAAAATTGGCTATGAATGTTCCTGTCATTCGTATCATTTGATTTGAATCAGATTTTTGAAAATATGGATTTGGATAATCTGGATTCAAATTGGATTTTCGAAAATATGGATTTTTGAATTTTGAATTTAATTCGAATGCAAAACATACATTCATGCACATCTCTAGTGTAGACAGGTCCTAAGTTTGCTAAGAATATATATTTAAGTGACAGAATCTCTCCTAATGAAATGTCCCTTTTCTCATGTGACTTAAGTTATTTGGCTGTGCATGAACTGGGGCATCATCGAGTATGGTGATCTCCATTACTCCTTCTCCATTGCACAATTCAGATAACATCTATTCACTTCCTTATGACATACTTTGTTTCAAGATTGGATTTTTTCTTTTAAAATCACAAAGCAAATATTCTCAACAGCCAAGGACTGAAAGGGTAAAACATGCTTATGAAACAGAGCACAGCATATTTAATGTGATAGAAGTTCCTTTGCTAGGCAGGTCTCTCTCTCTGACTGAAATTAGTGAACCTTTGGCTATTGGCTTGATGTTGGACCAGTGCAACTCAGTGCATGTCTTCCCAAATTTAACTCCACTGGAAAGGGTCACTTCAGACAAGTTTATTCCTGTCAGAGGGCAAGAGGCCACTTTAGGTAAGCACCTGGTCATACCTGAAGTAGGGACCTGTGACTACCTTCCTCTCTAAACAACCACAGGTTGTCCATTATTGCCTGTGTAGAAGGAACCTAAGAAGACTGCCAGCTTCTTTCCTGTCAACATAGAGTTTAGAAGTTGGAGGCAGTGCACTCATTGGTTCCGCTCCTATCTCCATGGCAGATCTCAGAGAGTGGTAGTAAGAGATGCTGACTCGACACCCTGGGACCTCACTTGTGGGGTTCCACAGGGGCTGATTTTATCTCCCTTGCTTTTTAATATCTATATGAAGCCTCTGGGAGAGACCATCAGGAGATTTGGAGTGAAGTGCCATCAATAAGCAGATGACACCCAGCTCTATATCTCTGTGCCATCTGAATCAGGAGAGGTGGTTGAAGTTGTTGACAGGTGTCTGGAGGTGGTAATGGGCTGGATGAATTCCAATAAATTGAAGCTGAATCCAGACAAGACAGAGGTGATGCATGTCAGAGGGTCCCAGGTCCATGTAGTTAGGAGACACCCTGTCCTTGATGGAGTTGTAATGCCCTGGAAGGGGCAGGTATGAAATTTAGGGGCACTCTTGGATTCCGTGCTGATGCTTCAGGTTCAGGTGGAGGCCATGGCCAAGAGTGCCTATTCCCAATTATGGCTGTTGTGCCAGTTGAAGCCGTTTTTGGACAGAGATGACTTGGCTACAGTTACCCATGCCCTGGTAACCTCCAGACTGGACTGTTGTAAGGCGCTCTACGTGGAGCTGCCTTTGAAGATGGTTCAGAAGCTGCAGGTGGTGCAGAATGCAGCTGCTAGACTGCTGACCGGGCACACATCACACTGATCTTAAAAGATTCGCTACCGATTCAAGGTGTTAACTTTGACTTATAAGGCCCTAAATAACTTGCTCCCCATATATTTAAAGGAATGCCTTCTCCCATATTGACCTGCCTGTGCCAGTGGAGGCTCTCCTGATTGTCCTACCACCCTAAGTTGTAAAAGGAGTGGGCACCCAGGAAAGGCCATTCTCAGTGATGGCCCCTAGGCTATGGAATAATCTCCCCTTGAGGTGCATCAGGCTCCTTCATTGTACAGTAGATGTTTAGGAAGGCAGTGAAGACATACCTCTTTGCCCTGGACTTTGGCTAAATAGATATATACTTAGATTCTGGATGGATTCTGATTCTGGGAATATACTGTCTCTTCCCATTTTACAGACACTGTTAGGCTGCATCCCCAAGCAATAAAAAGCCTTCTTTTGCCTCTGAGCGCCCCCATGCCTGGCTTTTCTCCAAGCTTCCAGTGCCTGAAAACGAGGAAAATCCGTGGGGAAAAAAGTGCACTTTAAAGAAGACTACCAGTACACTTTTTGGAAGCCACAGGTTTTCCTGGCAGCATTTACCATGGGGAGGCTCTGTGGCAAAAGGGGTGGTGATTGCCGCCTGCACAAACAGCCATAAAACATTCAGACATCTCCCAGAACTGCAGCAGCTTCCCTTCCTTTCCATTTCTAAGGGTCAGAACTTTCAAAGAGCCAGAATTACAGAGAATTGCAACATTGTTATCAGGTGTGAAGTGGGTGGATTGCTACAGTCACCGCTGCTATATGGGGTGGATTTTGCCAGTGATCAGAGGGAAAGTGTTGAGAGTGAATGAGCTAACGATCGTGTGGCCAATGGCTGCAGCCGCTGCCTTTGCTGGCACGGGAAGCCATTCCGGGGGGTGGAGATCTGGGAGATGAACAGAGAACCGATTTGGACTTCCTGGTTGTGGCCGCGCAGAGTGCAGTCCCTCCCCATTCCCACCAACACCCTATCAACAAGAGAGGGGGTGGGGAGAAAAAAATGTGGGCAAAGAAAACATGCTTCCGTGGGTTGGTAGGTGCATTTTAAATGTGCGTTTTGCTGAGCCTCATGCGGACACTTATTCCAGAATTGAACAGCACTTTTAAAGTCCGCTGGAATAGAGGGATGGTAGAGGGAAACTAGAGGCAAATAAGTTGCTTGGGGATGCAGCCATACTGTTTTAATATATATCTGATTTTAAATGTTGTTACCTGCCCCTAGACCTTCGGGTATAGGCCAGAATGGAAATACAAATAATAAATAAATATCTGCTTTGTTCCCTTTTAGCTAGCACTATTATCAGCCAGCTGTTCTTTTTCTGGTTCAGACTCTTCCCTTTCCATGTATCCTCTGCTAAGCTCTCCAGTTACATTTCACTGCCAGCTCTTACTGTAGGTGTTTAATCCACCGTGGTCAAGGCCCATCCCTGTTCATAAAGCAAGAGCTGCAGTTAGTTTGCCTTCCATCACAGAACTTGATTGTTTCCTTTGATCTTTCCCATGAATTGCGAACTGCCCAGCAAATTCCAGATTTTGTACACTGGTGTGCGGCTCTGCCTCAATGTACTAATTTGGTCTGCCCTCCTTTTGTTCCAACCAGACCTCCTGCTGTGATGTGGAGTAAGATATCTATGGAACCTGCTGTGTCATTTCCTCTGCAATTTCCCTGTGTCACTGAGTCCTTCCTTTAAGAGACTGGCTATGGAATACAGAGGCTACATTTAGTCACTTGTCCCGATATATTTGGATATTCCAGAACGAAGCATGGATATTCTGGAATATCTCTGCTTTATTGCTGAATATCCCAATATAGTGGAGCAACTAACCAATGTCTAGATGCAGCTTTACATACAGTAATAGGAAAGTTGATGAAAGCCTGAGTTAACTTTGAAAAAACATCCTTGCAGAGGTGGTCTAACAATTAGGCAGATTAGGAGGCTGTGAAGATGCAAAATGCAAAGAGAAGCAGAGCTGCCTGTGAAGTGTGTTTGGGCATGTGATGGCAAGACTTTGTGAGAAGGTTCCTCGTGGATTATGATGAAAGGTAGGAAATCAAAGAAGCCACCAGCATCTGACTCTGTTGATCAGACAGTGTTTCCATGCAAATCAGGCAGCAAATCAGATATTGCTTTTACTTTCCTTCCATTTCATCTACCGTCCCCTTAGTCTGTACTGATTCTATCAGTATCCAGTCCTTAGACTTTTCCGCACTGCAACGCGTTCCAAACGGAACGCGTTCAGGCGGAAAGCTTAAGACAGCTCCCGGCGCTTTCAGCGTTCACACACAGACGCGCCGGAACGCGTACCAGCGCGTCTGTGTGCGAAAGGTGAAAGCGCCGGGAGCTGTCTTGGCCGACAAAGGCCGGCCAGGGGCGTGGAGACAGCCGCGGAGGCAGATCGGCAATCAGCTGATTGTCAAACAGCTGATTGCCAAACCTGCGCCGGCGTCGGAGGCAAGCCCGCAGCTGTTAGGGAGGGAGAAGCAGGCGCGAATGCTTCTCCTCCCGAACGCCTGCGGGCGGCTCGTCCGCGTTCGAATGCATGTAGAGCACTTTAAAGTGCTCTACATTTCGAACGCGCCGAAGACAGCTCCGGACACGTCGGAGCGCAAGCCCCGCTCGGGCAATGCGTATGCCGTGTCCGCAGCTGTCTCCCACGCGTACCGTTCAGCCCCGTGCGAAAACGTCTCTGGTTGGTTCTTTCTACTGCTCTTCTTCCTTACATTGTTCTCACACACTCAGTAGAGAAGGAGAAAAGAGTTATGAACATTATTAAAAATGTCTTACAGAAAACAGTGCATGAAGGCTGCAGGCAAGGATGGTGGAGGAAGACAAAGATGGGGGTTGGAATTATTGGTTCTGGGACTGGTCTTCTTTCCCCAGTGCTGGGTATAGATATCTTGGGCAATCAAATACTTGGAAGCTTCAAAAGTAAGTTTGCAGACATTGTTGTGCCTCATTAATTTACAAATCTATATTGTACATTTGGAATATTGTGTATATGCTGGTCATCACACATCAATAAAGGTATTGTAGAGCTGGAAAAGGTACAGAAAAGGGCAACTAAAATGATCAGGAGGCTGGAACACCTCTCTTACAACATTAGGTTGCAACGTGTAGGCCTCTTCAGCCTAGGGTAGGGGAGTGAGGACCAAAAGGGGAAGTAAAATATATATCCTTCATAGACCAATGACTCTCTGTACAGCTTTAAGAAAGGGTTAAACAAATTCAGAGGGCTGGTGTATCAATGGGTACTAGAATGGATGCCTAGGAACAATCTCCAGAGGCAATTTCACATGAGGTGTGGAGACTAAAAGGCTAATTTCAACCACCTAAAATGCACTGCAGTGCACACTAAACACATTTAAAGCTTCTGGCCAGAGAATGCAGTTTGGAAGTGTGTTTTCTGGCTTTTAATATGTGTTAAGGCACTAGTATGAAGTACTGTGTGAGGATGTAGTCTATCGCCTGCCTGCCTGCCTGCCTGCCTGCCTGCCTGCCTGCCTGCCTGCCTGCCTGCCTGCCTATCTATCTATCTATCTATCTATCTATCTATCTATCTATCTATCTATCTATCTATCTATCTATCTATCTATCTATCTATCTATCTATCTATCTACCTACCTACCTACCTACCTACCTACCTACCTACCTACCTACCTACCTACCTACCTACCTACCTACCTACCTACCTACCTACCTACCTACCTATCTATCCCATTCTTTTGAAACAATTAAGACACTACATAACGAGACAGAGTGGTCATATGAAAGGAGTTCGCTGAACTCCTAGCTCCTGCTGCAATTACGTAAGTTAAATGCCTTAGAGAAGCTGCCTACCCTGTTGTCTTTTTCCCTGTAGTGCCTGTCTGTGGGCTGTTACTGGCATAGCTATGGCAGAGAAAAGTAACTTAATAGCATGAAACGGAGACTCTTGTGGGATTTGAGCAATCACTGACTGACAGCAAAGAGAGTTTATGGTTGTGAAGAAAATGCCAAGCCATTATGCAGCACTTTTGGGAAATGTGAATTGTGTTAGAAGTTATTCAGAAAGGGACTGAAAATAAATTTGGGTCTATTGTGCTGCCTTTGTACAAATCCATAAAGTGCTCCTAGAATAGGGCACAGTTCTGATCACCAGACCTCAGAAAAGGAATTGCAAAGTTTGTCACCTTATTTTTTATTCTCCAACACTTCCCCAACCATCTGTTCTCTTCAGAATCTGCTGCACTTTCCTTAATTCATCATTGGTGTCACCAGAAGTGGAGTATCACCGGGTTTCATTTCATTTTATTCTTATTCAATAAAGAATAAGAATGGCCTCAAGGAAACTCTGGGGGAGGTTCTGCAAGAACCATCTGCATTTCATGGAGTTGCATCTTCCCTAGATGCAGCACCATGCATGCAACACCATCCTTGGAGCACGTAGATGTAGAACAATTTTAACTGCTCTACATCTATGCTCCCTGCTACCAGGCAAGGCTCCCTCCTCACTTTGGGAGAAGTTCAAAGGGAAGGGGTGGCACAGTCACAGTTAGCACTGAGTTGTTCCAATGGCACAGCAAGGGTGCCACACAAGTGGTTTGGTGTCATTGCCATGGTGTTCTGATTGCCACCATAATGACAGCGATTCACACCTCACCAGCATGCAGAGAAGCTCTGATGAGTTTAGAGGGAGAGGCAGTGTCTGCAAATGCAGATGCTGGAACTCTGCCCCATCTTCCTTTTTTAGGAAAGTTCAAACTGGGAAGGGAAGATGCAAAAATGCCCATAGTTCTCCAGTACATTGTAGCACATTCACACAGCTTAATTTAATGCAGGGAGGAGGGGAAGGATTATACAGCCAGAAGGAAAAGCATAAAGGAAACAACCAAACTGCTGCTGAACAAAACAAAACAAAGAATGATAGGGTTTTAAGTCCCTTCAAATGATTAATTCAGTTTGGGCTAATATTAATTTCAGGAACAGAATGTTAATAATTAAGGTGTCAGGCTAACTCAAAGGGCTTTATCATCAGACATTGATAAATTCATATAAATTATTTATAAATGATACCGTTTATTATGGTAAAATGATTTTAATATGGATCCAGACACAAGAGAGGCCGAGAACTATGTGACCTATTTAAGAATGAAGACTCGGTTAAGATACTTTCTTATTAAACTTGTCATGTAATTCACAGAAGTCTTTTTTTTTTTGCTTGCATTCAGATTAATGTAATAATAGCTTGTTTTCTAGATGTTTTCTCCTTAAATTAAAGCATAGACATACCTGTAATAGGTACTCTTTTGCTCACCAGATAACCAAGCAAGGACTGTCTTTCAGAACAGAAAAGTACAGCAGTTATTATGTCATCTCAGGAGAAAATAATAATAAATGATGGAAATGGGAGTAGTCTTTCTATCTGGCATTTTAGTATTGAAAACTGAACAAGGATAAATTGTCCAATTACATATGCCAACGCTCTACTATTTATCTGGAATATCAGTATAGATTGCAGTGGCTTCTTTGCCTTCTGGTATATTTGAAGAATAATCATGCTAATGATTCCTTTTTAATAAATTAGGTAGCTTTTACCTTTAATGTTAAACATCACAGCCACTACTGATATGAATTATAGAGCAATTTGTTGTACTTAGACACCTAAAATTGCTAATAGGATCCTTATGCTTCTTAGACACCTAAATAATACAAAATAATTTAAACACCTGAATAAAAGAATGGAAACTGTATAGGTCTATTTAAAAAGAAAACAAAGCAACCCTCTGACCAATCCCTCTCATTTTATAACTATTTCAGTGACAATATGCTGCCCTTCTAAAGCCAAGAAAATCAAGATCCCATTGTCTTACAGATTACTAATGGAGTTGAAACTATTCTAATTTGCACTACTGACTGATAGAATTATTACAAACTAGGCCTATGCACTCGCTCTCAGGTCAGCCGTGAGAGTTAGAGCTAATGCAAACCTTCCCAGATGTGTTTTGGTGCCTTTCCATCTGTCTTTTGGCGCAGAGGGAAAAAAAGGAAGAAGAATCAAAGTGAAGGAATGAAGGATGTAATCAGAGGAACATATTAAAATGGCAGGAGAACATACCCATGCCATGGTTGTCACAACTTGTGACATTTGTGCCACATGGCTGTGTACACATGTCATTCTCATTCTGTCACAGAGCCACGAGAAGGGACGAGAAGGGAGAACGTGGGATTTTGCACCTGAAGGTCCCAGGACGGCTCACAGCATATGAAAAAAGTATAAAGCATTAAAACATATTTAAATTATGATCCTTCCATCTATCCTGGCAGGACTACATTAAGAGGAAACTACGCTGTACAGGCCTGGGTGAAAGGAAAAGTTTTCACTTGACACTAACAGACATATGAAGTTGACTATTCCAGTGCGTGTGTGTGGGACCCGCAGAAAAGGCCCTTTTGCATGCTACAATTACTTTCACCCCTGAGGCTGATGAAATTAAAAGAAGACCCTCACTTTATGATCTTAAGGTACAGGCAGGTCTATATGGGAGAAGGCACTCCCTCAGATATTCAGGACCCAAGCCACTCGGGGTTTTATTTTATCATTTTATCATCATGTAAAATTGGGCTCAGCAAATTGGTAAGTAGTTTTTATTCTTCTTCTCCAAAGAACGAGGGAAACATTTGTTAAAGGCGACCAATGATTACTCCAATAGCAGCTTTGTCCCATTGTGCAGCTTTGTCCTAGTGACACAAACAGAAACAGTGTCATGGACCTCAGAAGGGATTCATCCTTTACAGGTGTGCCACTGCCTCTTCCATTGTCGCTTCTGATCAGTGCCCATACTACTAAATGTGACTTAGACTCATCCACACATAGTAAAAAAAAATAAACACACACACACACACAAAAAAAAACAGGGGGCTCAAAGGTCACTTAGGCTGTTTTCATATACAGTAGAAGAATGCACCTTGAAGTACTATTTCTTTTTCTTTTTCTGCTTCTTTTAATAGCTTCGCGTATTATTAGCTGTCACAGGTCATTATGAAGTGGATGGAACACAGTACAGAACTGAGTGCAGGTGGCACGGTCATGTGCTTCTAATACTGTACACAATAAAGGACAGAAAAAGAACTTCCAAGAACACTAGCGGTGGATTGGAAATGGGATGAGAACATGATGAGAACACTAGCAGTACATGCAACCACCTTCAAAATGCTTTAAAGCCATTTTCTCTTTCTTTTTTTGCTGCTTGGAGATGGTAGATGCCACACGTTAGAGTTACTGTGCCATTTCTACTTCACAGTAAAGGCCAAAGTGCACTTTCTGGACTTTAATAGAAATCAAAAGTGAGGTGGCAACACTGGATAACCCATTTTTGAGTTCTTTTTAAGTGTGGGTAGATGAACATAAGAACATACAAAGAGCTCTGTTAGATCGGGCCACAGCCCATCTAGTCCAGCCTCCAGCCTCACACAGTCACCCATGAATTGCTTCTGGACATTTTCAAGCTCTGCTGTCCCTTCAAACAGCTTTGAGAGGAATTATGTTGGTATCTCCAACCTGGAGATAGTACTTAGGCATCACATGGCCTAGCAGGTGCCATTATCCCTATGTTGGGGATTCGGTGTTAGGGCATTTTTGCACTTATCAGCCTAGTATGGTAGGCTGGGCCAGCAGCACTTGAAGAGTGAATGGCCAGCACATTGCAGGCCAGATTATTATAGAAATGACAAGTCTGGATGCTGCACACAACTTTGCAGTTTCAGTCACACTGCCATGCCCACTTTCCATGCTGCATTCGGAAGAGGGTGTGAACACTGCTGCCCAGGAGACAGCTAGACTCTTAGGGGAGCAAACAGCCAACTCCAGGGTGGTAGTGGTGGCAGCAGAGTGTGGATGAGGCTGATGTGATGCCTACTCAGGAGTTAATCGCCCTCAGCCCAACACCTGCTGCTCACGAACTCTTTTTATTTATAAATAAGCCCACAGAGCTTCCCCTTGGTGTCAGTAATTAACTCCGAGATACGATGTTTGCTTCTTTTCCATTCCCCAGCTGTCAAGTGGCTGAGAGATTCCTGCTGCCACCAGTTGAGGTGTGCTTTCAACAACTTTTACTTTTTAAAGGAACAGAGTCCCTTTTCCATGGGCTCCCCTGCTGCCATTGAACACACTGACAACAGTCTGTTCCCTTTTAAAACACATGAATACTTCTTTATTGGTTTACACATGGAATTAGATAGCAGTAACAATCAGTTCATTTCAGCCTTTACCCTTTCTGTGCCTAACCCTACAGTTATTATCAGGATCCTTCCCTGCCTCTCCTCACAGGCCTAAGAACCCGGTTCTAAACTTGCCCTCGCCCTGCCCAGGTGTTGAACAGTTCATACTAGAACCATCACAAGAACTAGAACACATCTTCCCTTCTGTCATAGCCTTTTATACTTGCCTCTCGATGATTGCTCCTTCTGATTGGATGATCTCCTCGGCCAGCTTACCCCCTCCTTGATCAGGCTGGTAGGCCATGCCCCCTTCCAAGCCATGAGCTAACCTGATCTATAGGATTCACTCTCTATTTAACACTAACCCAAAAGGTGTTGCCACACCTGACCAGTAAGCAGATTAGTTATCAATAACAAACAGGTCCCAAGTACTTTAAAATATGAGTTACACACACACTGATAGAGCCCTCTTAAGAAGAGAAAAAACATAAGCAAATGAATACAAGAGGAGAATATGACATACGATCCTCCAAGAAAACATTGAAGAAATATATGACATGACTTTAATGAATGCCTTCTAAAGCTACAAAAGACAATATTGGACTAACCACATTGCCAGCCCCAATTCCGGTTTTCAGGATACCTTTGACTGTACCTAGGTCTGGTTGGAGAGAGAGACATTCAAGATTGTTGTGGGGATATAGCTGTCCAGTTAAGCAGGTTCTATGAGCTAGGGTTTGATAGCCACCACAGCAGTGAAGTATACTAGAAGAATCTGTCAGGTCATATGTAGGTTTGTTTTTTTCCCAAGCAGGTATCAGAGTAGGTATTCATAAAATCAGACAAAAAATGCAAAAAAGTGGCCGTGAGATCAGACACATTGCAAATTATTTATTCTTTTATTCTTTTATTTAGAAAATGTATATCCTGCCCTTCATCGAATGGTTCCGGGGCGGGTTACAAGGAAATTTAATTTCAATTACAAGAAATGGAAGTATTCCTGTATTAAAATTGCAAAATGTAGCATAAGCTGAAGTGTGGCATTTGATGGATGGTGATGGCTTTAATGTATGGAAAATCCTAGTAGTGGGGCACATGAGGTAGGAACAGACTAATTTGACAACTGGAACATAATGCAGAACAATGTGGTGAGGAATTGTCAGAAATATAATGCATATTTTCTGAAGCTTTTAAAAATTGAATAATTTATTTAGTAAGTGATTTAAAAATCTGGCTGAGGACTTATCAGCATTGGACTGGGACATGGCTACAACCTGCAACCCAGGAATTGCAAACAAAAGCAATAGCCAGAACTAAAAAGGTTTGAGAAGTTTCATTTTTTTGCTCATCCACTATATTAGTCAATGCAGAATCACCCAGAAGGAGCACACTATGAACATCTTGCATGCAGGATGTTTATGACCTCAAGCCCGAGCACAGCTACTGTTGTATCTTTAGTCTACACCATCATATTAGTTCAGCCTCTGATGACAAAGTACTGAATGCTGTCATTTCTAGATTGCAACATTATATGAAAGCACTTGATGCTGTCAGATGCGTGCCTCTTAACTAGGTGTAGCCTTTATGTTTCAGCAATAACCTACCCAATGGCTTCAAAAACCATCCCTCTCATGGTCTTTGTGCTTAGAACACAAAGGAGTTGAAAAAGCATTTGGAAGTTGGATTGACCACTAACAAATAATAAAGATGACAAACTGTTCCACAAGTCATCAAGGGAAATCAAAGACACCTCAAATTGCGAAATATATCTCCAAGGGTTTTTATGTGTGTGCTCTCTCTTTTCTCCCTCTTTCTCTGGCATTTATATAATGGGTTTAAAAAGTGGTACCATTCAAATAAGTCCCATTTATCCCCTTTCTCTTGCATAGGTAAATAGCAGAGAGGTTCTTGAGGAAAATCTCTCTATATAGGTTATCAGCTATATGCACAGTGACAGTATTTTTCTACTTATATGCCAGAGCATTCTCGGAGATTATTAACAATAACTTGAAATAGCACTAAAAAGCATGAAAACATATTTAGAGCCTTCAAGCTGAAGTCTCTGAGATAAACTCTAGTTTTGTTTTTAGTGGTTTTTTTCCCTGCTTTAATTTTGGTGCAGGTGGCAGAACTGATTGTGATAACATATTTGTTGACAAATGTACTTCAGAGCAGGGCTAAATGAATTCAGCACAGTAGATGAGTTGCTTCTTTTCCTCCTTAAAAAAAAATAATGATGGAGAAAAGCAAGCAACAAGTTGTCTTGTTTTTTTGCCCACCACACTTGTGGGGGAGAAAGTTTGCTTTAAAGAAAATAAATAAATATTAAAAATCCACTAGACTGATTAAAAATCAGATCTCATTATTTTACTGGTCGTCAGTTCTACCAATTGTATGTACATTTTTATTTATTTATAGACTAGACAGTTTTGAGTTTAAAAACATGGCACAGTGTCAGCTAGAGAGATTAAAAACTCAGTTACTGATACCTAGCAAGATCTAATGTTAAAGATCAGATGAACACAACAGGTTGACAGGCATAATTCAGAATGCAGCCCTATTTGAATCATGAGTATGGCTGTTTCTGAGCCAGGCAAAATCAGAATGATTTGGATTATGTTTGTGGTAAGGATGCATGGAAAGGGTGGCCATTAATTGCATATCCAGAAGTCAGCAGGTGGTACCTAATATGAACTCTTGAACATATCGGACTATTGTGTGACCTGGAAGCAGCTTGAAGCTGCTTTTTTTTATTTCCTTAATAAAAAAAGAGGGCCAATCCAGATCTGCACCTTTATTGGTGTGTGACAAAAATCTGAAAAGCCCCCCAAACTGCTACACATCTGCCCTAGTCAAAATGATAAATGATCAGCAATTACTGGCTTTACAGTACTGCAATATCTGGACTACAATACCTACAACAGCCACTCATTGAAATTAAAAGTTCTCCTCAACACTGTTATAAATGCTGGGTACTTTATATTTTAAAACTGGGAAACTGATTTAGTTCCAGGCAAAATGTGACACATGGGTACTTTTGAATGAACTGTATTTTTCAGCCCCATAAAACATTGGAGTGAAGGGGAGAATCTTAAAATGCAGTATTTCAAATTTGTAGTTTAGGAGAGAACTGGGTCTATAAACAACCCTCTGTTTTGGCATATAAATACATCTTCAGTGTTTTATCATTTCCTAAATTCATAAAGGGTGTAATTTATTTTTCCCTTTAAAAAGAAGGGTATTTTTTGTAACTCTGTCAGATATTTAAGGCAAGGGTTTATCATCCTTAGTTTCAAGAATAAAGTTCTCACCTTTGGCCCTTTCTGCACTGGGTCCTAATCTAGATTATATCTCAGAATAGAGACTTGCCATCCACATGCTGATGGAGACTATGGCAGGCTTTGCCTGGGACCTGCTGTTGCAGATGCCATGTCCTTATTCCAGTATATTGCCTGGAATAAGGTCTAATGCAGAAAGGGCCAAAGGGCCTGTCCGCATGCTCAAAATAATCCAGAAGGCTTCCTTGTCCACATCGGGAGCATCCACATGCACAGCCCTAATATGTGGCACATGGGAGTCAATACGTATTTTAAAAAAAACACTTCACAAGGGGACGGGGGGGCTCCTGGGGGACGGTTTTTAAACAGAGCCACGGAGCCGCAAAGGGCTCTCATGTCTAAAAACCTTTCCCCTGCTCTTTTCAGCCTCTCTACCACCTGTCAGTTGCCCAGCCGGATGCACCAGTTGCCCAGCTGGGTGCCTGTCAGTTGCTGACAGTTGGACAACTGGGGCACACAGCTGGGCAAGTGACAGGTGAAAGAAGGGCTGCAAAGAGCAGGGAGGGATTTTAAACAAAGACGTGAGACCCTTCATGGCTCCCCGGCTCTGTTTAAAATCCATCCCTGCATGGAGACAAGCACATGCGATTAAAATCCATGTTGCTCCAAACCATATGGGGACGCTTTATTGTGTGTTACAACACGGATTTTATCGCACATGTTCAAAGCGCATCAGTAGGTTTGCATGCAGACGTGCCCTAAGTAATATAGAGGTCTTCCCCTTCTTCTTTTTTTTGTAAGTGGAGTAAAGCACCTACACCCAGTTGAGCAGTTTAGCTATAGCTGCAGTTAAAAAAAAAATCATTTGCAATTTCCTGGAAAAGTACTGCAATGTAAAAATTGCTCTGTCTTCTATATAGTGATCTCAAGGATATAGCATTTTCTATGATCCTGAGGCCAGCTGAGCAGAACATCTACATATGTATTGGGTTGGAAGGATAGTACAAAATTGTCATTAGACAAATGGTATACAATTTTAATGAAACAATATAGATTTGAAAAAAAAATACGGGAAATAAGATTTAAAAGCCAACGTTTGAAACTGGGTCCCAAGAGTTATTGTATTACTCAACAAAACCTCAAGCACCAGAACTTTTGAGAGAAGAAATAACAAGACTATTTCTTTGGTCCAACTAAAGTAGAAGACCTAAAAGATGTCATCAGCTGAGTGCTCTAAGAATGGTGGTGTGTGTCTAGTTATTTTTGTATAATTTTAAATTAGTATGTATTAAGGGTGTTTTATCATATTTTATATTTAAGCTTTATTGCTGTTGTTGTTTTTGAATTTTTGTACCACCCTTTGGTGGAAAGGGAGCTAGAAATCATCATCATCATCATTGTCATCATCATTGTTGTTGCTGCTGTGTTTATGAAAATTAATTTCAAAAAATAAGTTTCAAAGTTTTTATTTATCATATTTAGACCTTTCCTGAAAATTTGATGTCCATACAAAGTACACCAAATGTAGAAAGGAAGAAAACAAATCTATTCCACCTTTTAAGATCTCGATTAAATAAGTCTTTTTGAATTTTATCTGAACTTATCCTCTGAAAAAAGTGGTACTATGCCTGCCAATACTGTATAAGAGGCATCTGGCACTGCTCTGTCCAAGGTGCTGATCCAAGGCTGCATTGTGCAGATTAAATGTGCTTTCCCAGTAGCATTTGCTTCATAACTGTCTCTGCTACAGACCCACTGGAAGCCTTCAGCCTAGTTATATTTTGAAAACGCTTCACTTCACTGGAATGGCTCTTCAGCTCCATCCCACCACATCTTTAACTGCAGACACTGTTATCATCTCTTAATATAAGAAAGTGCTTTAACAAAAGGAGACATAGGCTTTACTTGCTTTAAGAATTCAACAAAGTGCTTCATTCTCTAGGGCCATTGCGTAAGCATCATATGTGATTATAAAATACACTCAGACACATACAAGAGTTATTTGATGGTGTGGATATGTGGGCCAAAGCTGTCCTGAGTGTCTAAATGATTGCCATAAATGTCAGACAATTGTCAATACACTAAAGGGAAAACTAATGAGGTTCTGTGAAGAGGACTAGGCACTCAACAGGGATTCGTTGTCTTCACAGGCATCAAAATGAAATGCAATGTTGTAGGTAAAAATTGTCTTAGAGTGATTTTCTCCCCTTCATCTTCATCACAAAAGGAAGTGTGTGCCTGAAGGGAAAATAAAGATAACAGAATTACAGCTGAGACTCTATGGAAAGGTAATTTTTAGCTGTGAAAATTGCTTTTCATTTCTTCAATAGAAGAAAAAAAGCTCTCTGAAGAAACAAACGATAGATCATCAGCTTTTAATAAGCACTTTGGACTTTTTCATGTTGTCCTTGTATTGCCACTTACCAGCTCTGTGAACTTTTCATGTGCCATGCCTGCTTTACAAGGATGCCAGTAACAACTCTACACCACATACAGGAAGTCATTTAACCATTACAATGAGAGCTTTAATATTGTGTTTGTGGTAAGGATAAGCAATACAATTCATAGGATCCGTGGAAAGCTATAGCTTTTGCAGCTTCTTGGAGGGGGGAGAAACAAAGGTGTAACAAATAAATTTTATTATTAGACATGCCTATGACTTCTGACTAAACTCTTTAATCACAAGTCAAAAATGTTTTGAATGTGAAGATATCTTAATTATTCAAGAATGTTGTTTCCTCCAGTTTTGCTAAGGTAGGCATTCTGCACTGTGAATCCTTGGTTTAACAGCCTTTAAACCCAATCCTTCACCCTGTGTGATATTTCTTTACTTTCTTTTTGTTCTGTGATTCAAGGAAGATGTAGAGTTCTGTTCTGAACTTTTAAGACCTGTAGACAGCCGTCTCTATGCCTCTCACTGTATTACAGAAACACCATCTTAGGTTGTGTTGCAACCTAAGAAAAAATTGTAAAGCCGACAGTGTGCTCTGAATAAAAACGTCATAGGTAAGTTGTATGGTCAAACTGACTGAAAGCAATTATAACAAAGATGAACTGCAAGAACTGTTCTTCACACATATTGATGCCACTTCAGATAATATCATGGTCATCTCTGGGGAAAAGTGAAAGGGGTGGCTCTTTGGGCCCCTACATGTGGAGGTGAAGGGGGAATGCTTTGAACATGCGTCTAGGCTGCATTTAAATATGGTGGTCATTGTTGGCAACCTGCAAGCTTGTAAGCAGATACCAGGAAGCTGGTCAGTATCTGGCTGGCATTTCTGCATACTCTGCTCTGCTGCGGAAGGAAAGAAAAGTTTGGGAGTAGCAGAAAACCATGGCACAGTGTTCAGCTCACAGTGTCATTCCAGCACACAGCTGTGGATAAGTTGCTTTTTTAAATTTTGCATTCAATTCTTTTGCAAGAACATAAGAGCTCAGGATAGTAAACAGCAGGTGCTACATTAATTGCCTTGAAATTTCACATTTTCTTTCTCTCTCTCTTTGTTCGGCTAACATGTGAATTAAACATACAGGCTTCTTTTAGTGTATTTATTTGAGAGAATGACCTTCGCAAACAAGGTCACTAGTTTGGAATATAAATGAATCCTGATTTTGAAAGTACTTCACAAAGTGAACCTACTTAGAGAGAATAGATTGTTAGGAAGTTAACAGTTGTGCCAGATGGTTTCTACCTGCAAGCTCTGCAATAATTACAAGAACATCATCATATTTCTGGTCTTTCATCACCTTGAATATTTTTATTACATTTGTGAAGACGATTTTAAATATTTCAAAGTTGGTTATTTCCATTTGTGTGAGAAATGTCAATCAAACACTTGCAAATGAAAGGGATAATTTTATATTAATTGTAAGTTCTCATTTCCTAGCAAGGAAACTTTGTGATAGACTCTCCCTTAAATAAACTTGGATGTATCCGATAAATATCATAGCTAGAGCATTGGAATCAGCAGCCAAATGTTACAGACTTGAGTGCTACTTTCCAGTGTTACTATCCCAACAGATCAGCACCATTAGATGGCAAGAAGCATGTTTAGTTCTTACGAGATTTGTTTCATTTCATTTCATTTCCATCTTATTTGTATACCATCTTTTCAAAAGAAAATTTGCCCAAGGCACTTTACAACAAACAGAAAATATACAATGCAAAATAATAGTCAAAACATTATATTAATGATACATTATTAAAATCTCACATCATACAAAATATTGCAAATAAGCCACACACACACACTCACACAAAAAGATTAGGGCATCTGAGGTCAAGTGGAGTCCAGAGCAGCTGACAAAAGGCCCCAGTCCCACAAAGATGTCAATACCCAGCCAGGCTGGAGTGTTCCAGAAACCAGGAGGAATGGCATAATCAACTGTCCTTTATAGTCTCTGGTGTAGCTGGGACCAGATGGAGTCTAGGGCAGCTGAAAGAGGGACACAGTCCCACAAGGAGGCAGCTCCAAATTGTCAGGGCCCAGCCAGGCTGGAGAGTCACCCAGAGGGTAGAATGGTCTAGGCTGCCACCACTAGACCACCACCCGTGAAGGGATGGCAAGGTTCTCCTTTTCCTTGACCAGGGCTTCCAGGGCTTGTAATTACCTCCTGTTGTCCTTTGGAAATATTTTGTATTGTCATAAAAATTTGCATTTTTCCAGCATGGTGTTGTGGCTTACATGTAACCTGAGGCTGGGGAGGTGGCTGGTCTGCAGACTGGGCTTCACCAGACCATGTCTTTCCATGGTTTGGACTAGTAGATCTGGACCACAGAAAGATAAGTGCAGAAAGCAGAGATGAGAATCCTATGCACAAAGTTACTGCATTTTATGATCACGTTATCTGAGGTTAACAACATGCTGAGTGTTTCATTAGTTTCCTATCCTGTTGTAAAACCAAGTACAATCTGTTAAATTTGATATTAGATAGGAGATAATATAGCAGGCTGGATCAAAAAGAGGCATGAAGCCAGGTTATAGAATTCAAATACTTTTGGACTACAAGCAGCTGTGGTCACTTTGGTGGATGACCTATATTAGGGACTATACACAGGGAATATGTAGCTATTTTTATTTTTCTGTGTCTCTTGGCAACTTCTGACACCATTAACCTGGTATCCTGAGTCACCTAGATGGGAATGGAAGCAAATTTTGATAGGTCTGGCCTTTCATAGATGGATTATCTTAGAAAAAAATTGTGAGGGATTTTTATTTGACCATGCTCACCTGCATAAGACAAACCTCAGGGTTTCATTCTGTTCCACATGCTATTTAATATCTCTAAAAGGAAAGATCCCTTTCCAGTTCTCCTATATTCAGAAGCAGATTTGTTGATAACCTCTGAGAGAGAAATCTCATTGGCTGCCTCTAAGCTGTAGAATTCCCAGCCAAGGGGGGGAAGTTTGGTGTCCTTTCTTCTCTGGTGTCCTTTCTTTTACCTGGTGTCCAGGTAAAACCGGGAAGAACTGCTCACAAGTTCTGAACCATGATAGTAACACATATTATTCTTAGGAATGCAAATAAATATATCTAATTGTGTAAATCTATCTCTGAATCAGGAGGATATCTATTTAAAGCATTGTGAGGAAATCAGAATAGGTAATAAAATGTTTAATCATATGGGGTTCATATGAGGTACTGATCTCCATAAGAATCTGTATAGGCATGACTTACTGAACTAGTGCAGTTCACCAACAGAATAGTATAGTGCATAATTGCATGCTTATTTATTGAAGTTCATTAACTCACCCTAAGGTCCCAGGGCATTTTAAAAGAAGAAGAAGAAATGAATGAAAACAGTTTTTAAGCTGCACAATTTTAAATAATTATTTTAAAACCACAAAAACCAACGGAATAAAAAATGGGAAAGAGGAATGCACCAGTTGACTTCCTTTCCTTGATTTCCTGCCAGTTTGCACTTGAGTCCATCATTTATAATTAGCATCTGGGCAGGTTCATCTGCACTTGCAGGATGTGCTTACAACCTACAAGCAACCCCTGCCTGCACAGATGTTGATTAACTATAAAATAGCTGAGATGCATAAAATGGTGGATCACAAGCATGCCAGTCCTCCCCAATCCCACCATGTCCAGCCAATGGGTAACAACATTTAAAATCAGACATATATTCAAACAACAACAGTATATATTAAAACAGTAACAGTGGAAAGTGGAAAGAGACAGTATATTCCCATTTGCCAAAGGCCAGGGCAAAGAGGTACATCTGCACTGCCTTCCTAAACATATACAGTGAAGGAGCCTGGCACATTTCAAGGGAAAGATTATTCCATAGCTTAGGGGACATCACTTTCACTAATGAGGTTGGTGTGACAACCAGGAGGGCATCCCCTCCAGATCTTAAGGCATGGACTGGTTGATATGGAAGAAGGTATTCCTTTAGATATTTAGGGCCCAAGTCATTTGGGGCCTTAAAAATCAAAAGTTACACCTTGAAATGGGTTCAGTAGTGATTCAGCAGCCAATGCAACTCTTTTAAGACCAGCATGATGTGTGTCTTATCTGGGAATACTGGGTTTGACTCCACCCTCCCCCATGAAGCCAGCTAGGTTACCTTGGGCTAGTCAAATCTCTCTTCTGAGCTCTCACAGCCCCACCTACCTCACAGGGTGTTCTGTTGTGGGGAGAAGAATAGAAAAGCTTTGTCAGCTGCTTCGAGTCCCCTTAAATGGGTGAGAAAAGCAGGGTAGAAAAGCCAACTCTTCTTCTTCTTCTTGTTCCCTCTCTGTTTTTATGTGTTCGCCAAATGTGTGATAGGCAGGCAGGTCAGGATCCCTTTTGCAGTGGCTCCCCCC
This sequence comes from Aspidoscelis tigris stejnegeri, assembly GCA_023333525.1. Lineage (NCBI taxonomy): Eukaryota > Metazoa > Chordata > Lepidosauria > Squamata > Teiidae > Aspidoscelis > Aspidoscelis tigris. Next base: position 51,312,409 of record JALMGA010000004.1, read on the forward strand.
CCCCCCCGGGTCAACCATAGCATGGGCATGAAATAGCATCCTGGAAAAATGCCAACTCTAATGACAACTGTGCCCAGAAATCAGATGGCATAATTGCCACAGGATGCAGCAACTCTGCCACTCACAGAAATGCAGTAGTGAAGTAATTTTTTCCAGGTACTTCCACTGGTAAAGGGATGCAGCCAGGATCTCCATCAGAGTACATGCCTAGGTTGGAACTCTTGGCTAAGAGACATCATATATCCTCCAAATCTTTCTCCAACAAGGCGTGTGTGTATGATGCCACAGCCAAGCACTACCATCAGGTGTTTCACAACTCCACAGAGACAAAATAGTTCAAATTAACTTCTCTACTCTAGGTGCAAACCCACGCAAAATACAAAGTCAAGGGGCTTGTAGGTACCCAGAAAAATAGTTACTGTTACAAACTCCTAGCTCTCAAAGTGTGTTCCTTAGGTTACTTGATGATATCAAAACACCCTCCACCAAAAATATGCAACATGCTATTTGCATTTCTAGAACTTTTAAATTATCCAATTATTTTCTTAAGAACAATTTTGCTGACAAAGCATCATATCCTGAAAATGGAATTACCATTCTTACTTGTGAATGTCAAATATCTCATTTATTCTATTTACAATTCGCCCTTCAACCCTAATATGTTGAGAGCAGGGAATGATTTGTTAAAATACATAGCCTAACAGGCTTTGCTCTGTGCAGTCATAGTGCAGACAATTACAGATGGAACAGTGAAGAGTACCTCTCCTGTGTGCTTGAACGTAAGCATTGGCAGATAATGGAAGAGATGATCTTTCAGATATTTTGGCCCAAGTTGAATGCAGCATTATTTGACTAAAGCCAGTACAACTGGGCCTAGGAAAAATGAAAACAAAATAACAGCCAGCATTAAGAAAAGGTATTATTGCACAATTTCCCCCAGCATTCTCAAATGTTAGAAGCAACTTTCCAACACATGAACATTATTGTAATTTATGCCTAAGAAGGTAATCATCTTTATGCATTTGTTCTGTCTAACCACTCTTCAGCTGCTGTTGGTGGAATAATATAATTTGTTTTTCTTGTCTGTAGAGTACTTTGCACAGCACACAATGAAATGCATTCTAAACAGCAGAAGGATAAAAGCAAATGCTTTACAGATCTGGCCACAGTGTCTGTGACACAGACAGTGAGGGCAGGGTGATACACTGGTAAGAAAACAAAAAGCCAGGGAAGGAAAATAGGCTGGAGATTTTCAACATCCAAATTTCAAGTAACTGCCAACAGCAGTGCTGCAGAAATGAGTAAATTTTAAAGGAGGCAACAAACTATTATTTTGTTGAAATGTGCTCACTTACATAGAAGTGTGATATAATTATTATTTGTTATGATTGAAACAGAAAGGACCAGCAGCTTATATCTATCCAGTCCTTCCTCCAGTGTCCCCCCCCCACAGTATTCTTGTATAAAACCTTAAAGGTGGGCCCTACTGTGTTAAGCTTACACCTTTTGAAAGTTCTTGAGATTCTAAGGCAGTGTCAAACTACCTTTTCAGAGGGGTCGCGATGAGTCTCCCGCTCCTGCTCCCCCCTACAGTGCCCCTCGAGGTGGTCAGCAGCAAGGTTGCCTCACCGCCCCACTGTGCTGCCATAGTAGCTGACTAAGGTGTAGGTAGAGAAGGCGGCGCGCAGGCACAGCGAGATGCAGCTGAACACGTGAGCCCACGTGGGCCGCGTAGCACCAGCAGCTGCCTGAACATGCTGGTGAAGAGCAGCAGTGGCACAAAGTGCGTCCAGAAGTTGAGCCAGGCATCGTTGCAGCCGGGTAAGCATGCAATGTAGTGTTTTCTCTGTGGATTCTTCAGGGTCCCTGCCCCCATCATGCCAGTGCCCCCACCCCCATGGTTGGGGGTCTCCACAACATGAGGAACTGCATTAAGGGGTTGTGGCATTAGGAATCTTGAGAACTGCTATTCTAAGGTAACTTCCGTACAATGGCAGAGAGAGTGCTGCTACAGAGATCTCCAATTGCTGCCTTGCCAACAGTTGCATGAACAGCCTGTTATCTGCATTCCAAGTCTTTCTGCTGGCAGTAAATACATAGAAGCCGGACAGGTCCGATTCCCCTATTCTGCGCTTCCATTTGGGACTGAATAGCCACAGAGCTCAGCTCTTTTCCTGTGTTCTGCATGGCAGGTGAGAGAGAGTAAGCAGAAGAGTTGTTGGTGCTCTTCTATCACTTTACCATTATAACATTACATGCAATTATAAACTTGAAATTCTCCTGACACTATGTTGGGAAGGCAGATATAGTCCTGGATTAGTTTATGGGTGATCTGACATATCACTATTACAAGAAATGGAGCAACAATGTTGGGTTTCCCATAATTGTTCTGATTACCTGGACATCTGTCAGGAGTTTCTGAATTCAAGTCAGATTATATCACCAGAAGTCAGTCAGGTGCATGATGAACAACAAAGGAAGTGGGCTGGGTGCCTGGTTGGCTTTCTGGTTATATGATTTGCCTTCATTTGGCAGCTCCTGGCCCATGTCCAGGTAAGGGGAACTAAGCATTTTCCACATCTGCTGGGGGCTGGCAAGAGGCAATTACACAATCTTTAGATCCCACAATGCCTCTTGGTTTCTAGAAGCAGTTTAAGAAGGGCTTACGGCAGGCAGAATGCTCCCAGGCAACCTAAAAATTCAATATTCTGCAATGTCCTTTCTACATTGTCCTTTGGTTTGGTTCCAGAAGGAGACTATGAATATGGGAGATTCCATCCATTGCTAGTACACATAGCATGGAATACGATCCAGATCAAGGGGGCCTTAATCTGGATCACTGGTAGACCTCAATACCAGTAGACCAGTGTGGCCTAATCTGGAACACAGAGGCATGCAGAAGTCACACCTCTATGTTTTGGACTATTGGGGGACCATTTCGGTGTTGAACCAAATCACTCCAACAGAATTAAAACATATCGTTTCACACAGGCTTTTGATGTTTAAATAGCTTCCTCTGGGTGTTGTCCTGCTGGGGAGGGAGGGTTACAAGTTTAATTATGTTTTAATAATTCATATGTTTTATCCTCTCTTATTGTGACCTGTCCTAAGGCCTTTTGGTGAAGGACAGAATACAAATGCCTTAAATAAATATCTTGTTTCCCTGGTGTCCCTAGCCATTCAGTGCCTTAGAAGATCAGCCCCAAAGTTCATGCAACCTTCAGAGCTGGTGTGAGGACTGGCCTTGACCAGCATCATTATGCAGACAGTGCTATTTCAAACTAGCAGGCCTTGCTGTTCTCTACCACTAATTCAGATCACAGCTTTTCAGTGCAGAAAGACCCTAGGACTTTTGTGTTACAATGGGGACACACAGGGATGCAGCTCTGCCATCATCAGGTCAGTCCCACAGCAGCACCAAGGCCCAACACAGGTCTCTAAAAATCTGGCATTTTGTTTTGTGACAAGTTGGCTGGTTCAGCTCTTAGGGAAATGCACAAATGGTTTTTAAATTCAATTCATATAGAATAGAATGCAAGAAAATTCATATTCATTTGAATAGATCACCTTTGAATGTGGTAGGATTTGTATTAAATATGAATGTTCAATCCCATACGAATTCCATACAAATGCATATGAATAGCATACAAATCCCATACGAAACTCCATACAAATGTATCAAATGTCAGTCTTCAAATTTGCTAACATTTGATTCAAATTCAAATATCTGAATTCAGACAAATTTGTACAAATTTTGAATGTTATGAATATTCATGCACATCCTTACTCACAATATTGCCTAGGAAATGACTGTGGAAAAAGCTGCACTTTGGATTAGCACATTGACAACCATGCTCACTGCTTGATATCACTTTTTAAGAAGAAGTTAGGTTTGGGCACAAACAACAACAACAACCTTTCTCCTTTCCCTCTTCAGTAACCCAGACCTTAAGCCACTATAATATTAAATACATTTCAATCTTAACCTTTTCATAACGTTTCCTTGAAGCCATGCATTTCCTATAAATATTGTAGAACTTTGTAGAGCCCGTGGTCTAGTGGCTAGGGGGGTGACCTTAGACTAGTCATAGCTATCTTCTGAGCTCTCACAGCACCACCTACCTCACAGGGTGTCTGTTGTGGGGAGAAGAATTGAAGGCTTTGTCAGCCACTTTGAGTCCTCTTAAATGTGTAAGAAAAGTGGGGTAGAAAACCAACTCTTCTTCTACTACTAATTTCATATTGAACATTATAAGAATTGTATCAGTTACTGTGGCACCTCCTTTTCTTCCTTTTGATTAGCAGAAATGACATAAGCACTCACTTTAAAAATGACACATTTTAACTATAAATGACATTTTCTCCTATTGTTTTGGGACCTTGCTGAGGACCAGACAGTAGGAAATTTGAGTCCTTTTACAATTCAAAACACCCTGAGTTGTTAAAGACAGAGTTCAATAAAATGGGTGTCATGACTGCCTGAAAGTACTTTGTGCTAACTGTATTAGTACAATAGTTATTTATTATTCATGTAATTGTATTATATTGGTTATCCGTGTATCAAATATTTTTCACCCCACATATTCTTCTTTAATTCACACGAATCAGTAGGGATTATTGCTCATGGTATGTAGTTGTCTTGTTGTTGTTGTTTTTTTGAGAAAGAATGCCTCCTTATGCATTGATACTCAAAATGTCATATTTGATGTTTCTTAATTAACACTGGTGAAGGTGTGGAGGAGGTTTCTAAATGGCTTCAGGTGTCCCATTATGAGCTGAGTGTTAAACTGATATTGGCAGTCTGACATATGCCATTGCATGTAGAAGAGTTTTCAAGATGGCATCTTTTAGCCAGATAGAAGTGCTTACTTGTAAAATGTTTTAACTGTAATCTTCAGTGAAAAATTAAGGATAGACATTTCTTGGGATGCAAATTTATACTGTTCAGGAACCCTAAAAAAAGTTAAACATATGACATCACATTAAATGGCCATTAAAATAGTTTCTCCTTTATGTTTTGTACAGGGATATACAAAATGCACCAGATAGTTTTTCCTTCTTCAAAATTTAAGTATTTTAAGTTGTAAATACCTCAGAACAGCAGCCAGTCCTTTTGTTCCTTATCAAAGTATTATGGACTTTGATGATGATCCTTATCATCATCATAATTACTCCCTATCACTGTTAGTAGGTCCAAATGAGAGCTTTCATCAAAATCAAGTCTTCTTTACTGCAAAGCATCATAATGGCAGCACAAAATTAGTAACATTAAAGCTAATGGAATATCAGGGATGTACCCAGGTCTCTAAGAGGCTCACAAAAGAGCAAGTTCTCCAACGGCAAGTTCAACTTGTTATATAAATGCTTAGAAATGAAGTAGCTCTTGAGAGATGGTGGCAGCAACCAGTCCAGAAACCAGTTTTCTTGCTTCCATCTCTGTGCATATAACAATCTGGCAGCTGTCACCATATATAGTATCAAAGTCTTTACATCATTTAGACCTTCATCAACAATTCCCAACAAAAACATTTCTGGTTTAAACTCAAAATTACTGTTCAAAATTTGCCTCATCCAACAACCTATTGTGATCCAGTACTTTCTTGCTTTCTCACACGTCCACCACATATGGTAAAATGTGCCCTAGCTTATGTGGTGTTAAGTACCATCTGTACATCATCTTGTAAATATTCTCTTTCAATAATATACAAGCAGTAAATTTTAGATCTTTTACCCAAAGTTTCTCCCATTGATCCATTTGAATATTATATCCAAAATTTCGTGCCCAAGTGATCATACAGTCCTTAACCTGATCATGCTCCATTTCTATTTGAAGTAAAACTTTATACATTGTACTTATCATACCCCTTTCAGCCTTGCTCAGCTTAATTTCCCACTCTTGTTTTTCCCATTCAAAATTAGTATTCTCTTTGTTATTTCTAAAAATATCCACAAGCTGTGCATATGCAAACCACTGCAATTTTTTCCCTCTGAGTTTAGTTGTTCTCTTGTTTTGTTATCATATTCATTAACATAATCTTTTTTATACAACAGATCTTCATATTTCAACCATATTTTTTTCTCCAAACTCTTTTAACAATGCTTCTTGTGGTGATACCCAAAGAGGGATTTTCATATACAATTTGTTTTTGTAGTTCAGCCATGTTTTATATAGAGCATTTCTTATAAAATATTTTCTAAAATCCACATTAACTCTTGCCTTGTTATACCACAGATATCCATGCCAACCATAACTTAATTCCCCTCCCTCCAATTGTAATAATCTTTGATCTTCCAGCCAGAACCACTTAGCAATCTACCCCATACACGAGGCTACATAATATAATTTTGAATTTGGTAGACCAAAACTGCCTCTTTCTTTGGAATCTTGCATTAATTTGAATCTTATTCTAGGTCTCTTTCCTTGCCATAAGAATTTCAATATGTCTTTCTGGCAGACCTTAAAGTCTTTAGCATTATTTATAGTTTGTAAAAACTGGAATAAAAACATCATTTTTGGTAATATGTTCATTTTTATCAGCAAGATCCTCCCCATCAGTGATAGTTGTAAATTTGACCATCTTAAGAGATCTTGCTTGATCCTGGACCAGTTTTTCAAATAATTGTTCTTATAGAGCGCAATGTTTTGCTTAGATAGGAATACACCTAAATACTTGACTTTTTTTCCACAGCATACCTTGATTTGATTTTAAATAGCTCCTGTTGTTGTTTCATCATATTCTTAGTTAAAACCTTTGTTTTCATCTCATTCACTTTCAGGCCTGCAACTTTTCCATAACTCTGAATTTCCTTTCTAAGTTCTTCTATTGAGTTATTTGGATCTGTTAAGAGTATTGCTAAATCATCAGCAAAAGCTCTTAATTTATATTCCTCTTTTTTTAACTTTAAGTCCTTTAATATTCACATTTCTTCTGATAGCTCTATTCAATGCTTCTAACATTAATATAAACAACAACAGTGATATTGGGCAACCTTAGACGTTTTCGCACGGGGGTGAACGGGACGCGTGGGAGACAGCTGCGGACATGGCATCCGCATTGCCCGAGCGCGGCTTGCGCTCCGACGTGTCCGCAGCTGTCTTTCTCGCGTTCGAAATGTAGAGCACTTTAAAGTGCTCTACATGCGTTCAAACGCGGACGAGCCACCCGCAGGCATTCGGGAGGAGAAGCATTCGCGCCTGCTTCTGTCTCCCGAACAGCTGCGGGCTCGCCTCCGACGCCGGCGCGGCTTCGACAATCAGCTGTTTGACAATCAGCTGATTGTCGATCTGCCTCCGCGGCTGTCTCCGCGCCCCTGGCCGGCCTTTGCCGGCTAAGACAGCTCCCGGCGCTTTGAGCATTCGCACACAGACGCTCCGGAACGCGTTTACACGCGTTCTGGCGCGTCTGTGTGTGAAAGGGGAAAGCGCCGGGAGCTGTCTTAAGCTTCCCGTCCTACTCCCGTTCCAAATGGAACGGGAGTAATGCGAAAACGTCTGTCTGGTCCCTTTTTGTATCTCAAATTTGTCAGTCAATTCACCATTGATCACAATCTGTTCCTGCTGCTTATTGTAGATTGTTTTGATTCCTTTACTAAAATCATCTCCAAAATTCATTTTTTCTAAAAACTGAAAAACGAAGTTCCAGCTCACGTTATCAAATGCCTTCTCTGCATCCAGAAATACAATAGCAGCTTGTACTTCATTATGCTTTTCCAGATATTCGATTATGTCAACTATTATTCTTATATTGTCTTTCATTTGCCTGTTAGGTAAAAATGCCGCTTGATCCTCATGTATGATATCATTCAATACTTGCTTGAGCCTATTTGGCATTATGCTTGCAAATAGTTTGTAGTCATTGTTTAATAGGTCTATAGTTTTTCGGTTGTTGAGGGTCCAGTTCCTCTTTCAGTATCAAAGTAATAGTTGCCTCTTCCCATGATTTAGGTATTAGTCCTCTTTGTAATATATTATTCATTACTTCTTTCAAAACAGCTAAAATCTCTTCTTTCAGCGTTTTATAGAAAATCATTAGAAGGGCGTCAGGTCCTGGAGCCTCTCCTGTCTTTGCTCTTCTGATGGATTCCTCTACTTCTCTTGCTGATATTGGTGCATTCAGTAAATCCCTATGTTGCTGCAAGATTTTAGGTAAATTTTGTTCATTAAAATATTCTTGAATGTCATTTAAATTTTCTTCATTCTTTTTATATAATTCTTGGTAAAATGCTTGCATAATTTCTTTTATCTTTTTACCATCTGTTATTTGTGAATGCCCTTGTTTGATTTTCAGTATTAAATTTCTAGTTCTTTCTTTCCTTAATCTGTACGCTAACCATCTTCCCGGTTTATTTGCCAAAGCAAAACTCCTTTGTTTTAAAAATTTTAAGTTTGTTTCCATCTCTTGACTTTCCAACATCGACAATTCTCTTTTTAAAAATTGTATACTGTAGAATCTGGTTTCTTTATCAGTTTGCTCTCCCATTTCTTTATCTCTGTTGTGAGTTTTTGTGATTTTTCTTGTTTTTTCTTTCTCAGATCTGCATTTAATTTAATAAAATGTCCTCTCATAAATGCTTTGCTAGCTTCCCAGATAATATTTAGATTGGTACTTCTATTCAAGTTATTTTTTAAAAAACTCTCTGATTTTCCTAATGGTACTTATTAGGACTTCATCTCTTTTCAATAAATGATCATTCAATCTCCATCTCTTTATTTTTGATCTTCACTCCATCACCACCTTCACTGGATGATCCTCCTCTAAAGATTCATTCATGAAAAGCAATCTTCACCAATCAGTTTTACTATCATGTGTATCTATTATTTTGATATCCAGCAGCAGAGATCAGTACTTTACTGTTCCCCAGGCACGTATGGGATAAAATGGTAGATTTTATCTTTCTCACTCTTTGCAAACTCTCAGGATAGACTTCCCACAAATAATGAGACTTAACTGTATATTTCATTTTTTTAAGACATAAATAGAGGGTATACATTTGAACAGTGTGTTAAATTTCAATTAGTTTTCTTTTTTTTCTTTTTAAGTTGGCAGTGGGTATATTCTTACAACTTCTATATGTTTAATGATTAGCATTTTATACATCATTTTTCATGAATCTCAGGACAAGGATCCCCCCTTCTTTTGTCTTTGTGTTAATTATTCTTCTCTACTGTATCTGCTATTTAACTTTACAATTTGAAAGAGAAGTAATCAAGGCTGTCAAAGTGCTACTCAGACTCAAGGCCAAACTGATGCAATCAAAAGAGGTAGAAGGTGATTTTTAAAGTACCATAAATCCAACCAATGTGCTGTGCACAAATGCATGCTGCCTCCATTGATCTTCACATCAACTTGTCTTCATCTATAACATTTTAAAGTGTTTTTTTATCCCCATAAACAAAAGTAAACAGAAAGACTTTAGCACTTCATGACTCAATCAATGTAATATGTGCGAACGTTTAACAGCAGCATTTTTAAAAAGCAATACAATAGTTCCTCACTTGAGATGTTATTGGGAAACAAGAAAAAAAAAACACTTCTGTAATTCTATCCTGAATTTCAGTAGGGATGAAGTAAGATATTACAAAAAACAAAATAGGCCTGATCTTTCATGTTTTGCAGTGAATTCTATATCATCTGAGCCATCTAACCCAGTTTCTGACTTTACTTTTGCTACCTTGGTACAGGATTGGGTACCACATACCAAGATACACAATCAGTCCCAAGCTGTGGCAGATTGTTCCTGGTGCAGAACAACATCATCCATATTGAGATGGCTTGTCCTACTCCAGCCCCACACCAGGTCTGAGGTTCATGCTAGCTTAGGAGCCATCTTTAGAGTTCCTGGGGAATAGGTTTTGGCAATGCATCTGGTTTTGCCATAAAAATGGGTCCTCTGTGAAGTATTAGACCACAGAGGTGTGCCATTTGTATGCCTCTGTGGTCCAGTATACCCCCCTCTCAGTACACTGATAGGTCTTGAATCTGAAATCTACTGGTAAACCAGACTAGGACACTGTTTGGGATCTCTACCCTTTACATGTAGCGGATGCATGAACACTGCTAGACTTCACAGGAGGATGCCTATTTGACTGTTGTCAGTGGGGAGGTGTGTACTAGGGAAGTGTACAAATATTCATAACATTCATTATTCATACGAATTCGTATGAATTTGTATATTTGTACATAAATCAAATGTTTTGATTGACAACCATACCAACATCCATACAAACAGTTTGGACATTCATTAAACTGGGGAGGTGGAAAAGTGTCTGTGCCAGCCACATCTTCAACAGATCTAGAGTGCATTCAACATGGATTGAGAGCATATTAAAAGTGGATTCAGGTTGGATTTGATACTTTCACAGCAGATTTGTTATGGGATATGTATTGGATACATATCTTGGACACATATCTGATATTATTCATTTGTATCAGATATGTATTGGATAAGTATTTGTTTGTATTGGATATTTGTATGGATTTGTATGAATACATCAGTATCAAATATAATTTTATCACATTCAAAACCGTCTATTAGTACAAATACGCATTTTTGAACATTCGATTCATTACGAATCAAATGTCAAAAAACATGGAAGTGAGTAAATACCCCTCAGACCTAATGGGAGGATGGAAAGGCCAGGCCTGGAGGTTGCTGAGATGTAACTAATGAAGGGAGATAATTTGAGGTGGAATGGCAAACTATTTATTCAATAGAGATAGGTGGAAGGTTCTAGATTTACCAGTGAGTGGCCCAGCCTAATAACTGTTTGGGTTCATTATGAACCAAACCAGCATTTTCAAGTTTATGCAAATGATGTTTTCCTACTCAGTGGAGATTTGAAGCAAATTATTAATATCTTTATTTACTTGTGTATTATAATGACTCTGCAGTGTTCATCTTAAAAAAAAATTAAGCTAGCAAAAAATAATGCACCATCAAAATCAAACTTACTTTACTTAGTGGCCAGGTGTATCAGTAAAGAAGGACAGTGCCAAGATAATTCTTTTTTTAAAAAAAGTGAATCACAGTGAGTTTGTGAAGTACCATTAATTAGGTCTGTATTTTTTAGGCCAAGATTTAATTAGGTTTGCAGTTTTTTAAGGCTAAGATCTTCTCTGGAAGCAAAAACAAAAACTGAAGCAAAAACAGTTTTCAAGCAATATTTTGGTGCTATTAAATATGGCAGTAAATTAGCTTCATAGAAAAATCTAGGATATTTCATAACAATGATGTCACCTAACCTTAAAAGTGTTAATTCTTTTTGAAAAAAAAATTATTTAGTTGTATTTTAAATGGTATGTATGGTCCTGAGCATTATTAGGTGGTAAGGCAGGATAGGGAAAAAGAAAGTATTTAATCAAATGACTTAAGAAAGCTTATAGTAGGAAAAATCTTGGCATGAACTAAAGGAGAGGCTGTCTTGGTCTGCTCTCCAGTGGTTGCAAATTGCACTCCCAGAGGCTGTGGGATGCAGGGTTAGCAAAGAATATGAAACTCTCATGCCATCTCTAGAGAAGAAGCTCGTTCCAAAGTGTCCTGACCTAGAAAAATGTTGCTGTTTCAGATTTCTAAACTAAAGAAGTTAAGTGCATTTCTATGACTAGCAAAAGAAACAACTCCTTTGGGAAGCAAGAAAGGGGATTTATATCAATCTTGATGGAGAAATGACATGGCATTCAACAGCAAAGATGGAATTTCCTGTTCAAGGTATGTTAAGACTGAACAGAAATTCATTAAATTTCCTTCAGTCTCTAAGAAGAAACAACTGAAAAACTGTAGGTTTCATCTATCTACACACTGTCAGATTCTTTTATTATGTTGATGGTGATCAGATCAGGACCTTGGCATTTAAAATCTCAACACCTGTGGTAGGTTACATACTCACATGTCTGGGCAGCAATCTTAGATTTAGAGTTTAAAGGGTCCCATGCACAGAATGATCTAAGGCTGAGCAAAGTGGAAGCCAGGAAAAGAAGAATATAGGAGTATCGTTTTCAAAATGATTTATCAATAACTTTGAAAATAATGTGGTAAATTAATATCTGAAATAGTACTGAAATACATAGAAGAAATTAGCAATTATAGTAATGTTTTCAAATAGCCATTACTCCGTGTAAACTTATGAAATCAAACTCAAGAATGTAACTTTTAAATAATGCCTTTTTTAAAATTCTGCCTCAACCAGTTAAAGAAGGGGACCATGGATAAAACCTTTAATTTGTGGTGCAAATATATAGGGGGGCAGGATAATATTTGTGAGTTATACATTGCCTAGACAGTGACACATGATGCAGGAACATGATGCAAGCAGCTGTCCACACTCCAGCCTAGCTCTGAAGCTGGGGAGTAAAAGGCACTTAGCTTCATTATTATAGGCTGGGGTTACTTCCCTGTGGTCTCAGAAAAGACTCCGGAAGTGGGCCATCTTTGAGAACTTAGCAAAATGTTAAGATTTGGAATGTCATCTGGGCCAATCTTATCAACTTTGCTGGTCTGTAAGGTGGTGGCCATGGGCCTGAGTTATGAGACAGACTGCTCCTGGACATGGTTTCTGGTATACGTACCCCACAGCTGGGGCCATATCTGGTATCGTCCAGGTGGACCATGGATATGTTACTTTACTATGAAGTGGTCTGGCAATGAGGGACCTTCCTTGGGCTACTACGCCAATGTCAGCCTTCCAGCTGTTCAGTTATCCTTAACAACCCTCATTTTATAAAATGACCTCTCTAAGAAGGCTTAGGGTGCATCCCTATGCACATTTGGTCTGTTACCAAAATCGGGTTCAGCAAGGGGTGTGCCCATGCATTTTTAAAATTTGGTCTGAATTCTGCGGTCCATACCACCCAAACCCATGCCAGACCAGGACCAAATTTGGTACTGGAAAAAAAAAAGTCTGGGCATGGTTTGGGGGTCTGGCACACATTGCTTTGTGAGCTGAGCCTGTGCATGGGGATAGTCCCGGGCTATTTGGGGAGGAGATTGGTGCTTGTGGCATTGGGAGGTGGGGTGTGCTTGCCATTTCTGCCCTGTGCATTGGAGATCACAACTGCTGAGTTTTTTTGGAGTAAAAATCTCCTGATTGCCAAGGCAGGCAGGATAATGGCTTGATTTTTGTCCCTTTTACATGGCAAATATTCCACTTCTGTTTCCTGGTTGCCAAGGTAGGTAGGATAATGGCTTGATTTCTATCCCTTTTCCCAAATATTCCACCCCCATTTCCTGATTGCCAAGGTGGGCATGAGAATGGCTTGATTTTTGTCCCTTTTCTATGGAAAATATTCCACCCCTGTTTCCTGATCGCCAAGGCAGGCAGGATAATGGCTTGATTTCTGTCCCTTTTCACAAATATTCCACCCACTTTTTCCGATTGCCAAGGCAGGCATGAGAATGGCTTGATTTTTCTCCCTTTTAAGCTTGCCAGATGTTCTTGTGGTTCCTGGGTGGAGTGGAGGTGCGCAAAACTGCTCAACCACTTAACTGCCACCAAATCTTATAGCAGCTTTGGTTTTTTTAAAAAAATATTTAAAATTTTATTAAACTTAAATTATTTTTTTCCATGTGGTCCTAGTTTCTGTGCCACTAAGGGGGGAGGATGCGGCATTTGCAGCTGGTGGCACAGGGGTGGGGTGACATCATTGCAGCTTCCAATGAGGAGAGAGGGGGTGGAGAGGAGATGGTGCTGCTCCCCTGTGCCAGGGTTTGTCATGGTTTGCATGGGTATGGCTGCATCTGCACCCAACCTGCACCCAGTCTGTGTTACTGGGAATAGCATGGGGATGGGCAAGATTCAATTTCGGGCCTGCTCCCGGTCTCATGTGTGCCCAATCAGACCCAAAGGGTTGCATGGGGACATGGCCATATACTTTTAGATGCAGGTGTATAAACATCTCTTTATGCTGGTCTTTAGCTAGCAGAAATACCACCTTTTATTCCTTCGCTTTTACATTGGCTTTGTTTTCCCTCATTTTAATAGTCTCTGAAATCATATCATTAACCAATCATTATTATTGACATTGCTGCTATTTATTGTTGTTGTTGTTGTTGTGAAACCTGCTCTGATACTATTTTGGTTTGTATTTGGATTTCACCTGGTAGTACTGAGTCAGGCATTTCCTGTTGCTGTGCAATTTTTGTTGGAATGAACAAAACAAAACTTGGGCCTTTTTGCACTTCAGCCCATAGTCAAGAATTAGGCAACATCTGGGGAAGAGCATCTGCACTTAGAGGAGGCTGTTTCAGCCTCCAGGAACCTCTGCCTTCCCTGATGTTGTCTAATTCTTGACTAGGCAACATCATCCCCAACCCTTACCACAACTTACCTGACCACGTCCAGACAGGAAGCATTTGCTCTTCAGCTGGACGAGGTCAACACAACTGCTGCACAAGTGCACTGGCAGTTCTGCTGCCCTCCTGATGTGACTGCAACTGTGCAGAGCATTAGTGTTGTCATGGGAACAGTGCTGATACACGTACAGTCATGGAGGGCATTGCACTCGAGATGGCAGTGTCCTGAAGTGGACCGGCCCCAGGATCGGCCACAGATGAATGAACAATCGTGTCGGCCATGGGCTGTATGTGAGAGTGCTAGTTAAGGTTAGGAGATTGCGCTCCTTTCCCGTCCATCTATATTTGTGATTGTTATGACTTCTGAGAATCCTGTGAAACAATATTCACAAGAGAGATCAAAACGTTTGCAGGGAAACATATTAGAAGTATAGCATTCATGAATCACCATCAGTGTTAGGATTGTGGCAATTCTTCATGGTCATGACACTCAATAATTTGACAATTCTTTCATTTTACTCTGAACTTTGATTTAAATAGAATTCTTTCATTGTGCCACATATACATATTTCAGAAATTTATCCTTAAAACAAAGGGGCAAAAGGTTTTAAACAAACCTAGTGTGATGGATTCAGGGTGCAGGTTGCAGAGGGCAGGAATATTTCCTAGGCCCTTTGCCAGCTTTTTCTGCAAGCTGCAAAAAGGGCAGGAAAATGTTTCCCAGGCTCTTCGCAATCATTGGCTACAAACTGAAATTGGAGGGGAAACTTTCCCAGGGAAAGGTTCCCAGAAAGCTTGCTTGAGTGATAGGAGGGAGGAGTTTCCCTCAGTAACCACTGGTTACAACCAATCAGGGTGCGTCTTCATGGCATAGTTATCTCGAATTCAAAACGTTTTGAGTTTGCGCAGTTCAGACGGCACTTCGGATTAACACGGTATTTCTGTGTTAAAGGACGTTATCCCGATTAGAAATAAATCCTGATCTCAACAGGTCTCACTCCGGATCGGGCGTCGATACGTGTTTCCTTTTTAACTGTGTGGACAGTATCGTTCCGGGATGAGATTCAGTGTTAAGGCTGTCCCGCCCCCCCAATCACACTGTAACCAATGGCTGAACGTATTAGAAGCACGTCATGTTTAGGGTTTCCTTCATTGAAAAAATCCACCCTCAAACACCCACTATAAACCTCCAGTCCTTAAAGCTGAAACACTGTATCAATCTAAGCACTTCACACCTTTAAAACAATGTTGCAATTTTGCACAATTTCAGACCTTTGAAGGTTCGGAACAGTCACTTTCAGCCCCCTTAATGGTGAGAAGGCTTGTCAGCCACTTAGTCCCTTGAAGGGTGAAAACAGAATGTCAACCGCTTTGAGCCCCCTCTAGGCTACTTCGCCTGTGGTCACACCTAAGGTTTAATCCAGTTTCAGTTCACTTTCAGAGTGAGAGAATACACCAGCAAACTGACAAGCTGGTTTTCTTTCAGGGTTAATAACTCAGAAAATCCACCTTTAGACTAGATAATGTGGAAAGAAAACTACTGGTCACTTTGCTGATGTGTTCTCTCACTCTGAAGGTGGAGTGAAGCTAGATTAAACCTTAGGTGTGACCACAAGCCAAGGTTTTAATCCAGCTTCGGTCCCTGTGAGGTGGGGGGGCGGAGTTCCCTCCCGGCCACGGGGGGGAAGAGCAAGCGAGGAGCCCCCTTCGCCCTCTTGTCCACCCCTTGGCTCTCCTCCTCTGCGGGGCAAAGTGGCGGCAAAGCGGGGGGAAAGCGGCAGCGGAGCCCCAGGGAGAAGCCGCTAGCGCCGCAGCCCCGCAGCGCCTGGATGAATGGATGGATGGATGGATGGATGGATGGATGGATGGATGGATGGATGGATGGGTGGATGGATGGGTGGATGGATGGGTGGATGGATGGATGGATGGATGGATGCTGCTGCTGCTGCTGCTGCTGCTGCTGCTGCTGCTGCTGCTGCTGGGAAGGGGGAGGGTGGACTGGGCAGGGAATTCCCGGCGGAGCATGACGCAAAGAGAAGGGAGGGTGGGATCCTGGCAGGGAAAACCAATCACAGGAGAGAGTGTGGGCAATGGGCAGGAGGACAATGCTGCCATGTGGACTCCGAGTATTGATCCCGCGTTAAGGCTGCCATCGGAACCAGATCAACTTGCAAGTCGTCTGGACAGCTTTGTTCCGTTTCTTTTATTTCGAATTCTTTAAACTGAAATAACACATGCCATGAAGACGCGCCCTCAGAGTGCTAGGATCTGTTTGATATATAAGGCAGGAAATCAGAGCCGGGACTATCTTTTCTCTGGGGGACTTTGCTGGGGAGAGATCAGCAGGGGAGTTGGAGGAACTCCTCAGGCTTCTAGGGCTCATGCTTGCTGTTAGGGAAGCGGATTCTTAGCTAGCAGTTAACTTTATTGCTAGAGTTTGGGATTTTGTTTTGAGGAGGACTTTCAAGCTGAAAACCTAAAAGCTGGAGGCTTTTATTATTCCTTTTACCTATATTGGATTAGGCTGGGGGAGGGCTAAGTTGAATCCTATTATATAACCATTTGTTCATTTGGACTATTTAAGCAACATTGAACAACCTTTACTACCATTTAATTATTTGTTTATTCTATCTACGTGTAAATACTAAATAGTTAGTGTTATATTACACTAGTGTTCATTTTGGTACTTCAGGGGTAAGGCTTGGTTGTAAGCCTCTGGAGTGGGACGCCTGGACAAGGGAGGGGTCTAGTTCTAATACAGACACCAGCTCATTGGCAGGCAGTGGATCTGTGCAACTTAATTGCTGCTTCCTCGCCTGTATTACATTGTCAACGCTAGGCCACACAAGGGAGGAAGGGGGATCGAGTCGTCACACCTAGCAATGCAAGACGCTAGGACTGAGGCCCTTTCTGTACTGGGTCTTGTTATGGATTATATCCTGGAAAAGGGATCTTCCATCTACATGCTACTGCAGACTATGCCATAATCTGTAGCAGCATGAGGACTATAGTCCCCTGTAATATAGGGACAATTCACACAACTTCAGTGGGATATCATCCAACTGAAGATTAGGGGTGTTTTTCCACTGTCAATTGTACCCATTTTAGCACGCATTTTTGTACCTTTTGGCTGTGAGCCGGATGATCCCATTTCCACTACGACACCCATTTTGAACCTGATTGTTTCCACTGCCATGGGGGAAATCTGGATCTTTTTGGCCTTTAATCTGGATTTTCTGTAGACCCCATTATGAGGTCTACAATGGGGTCTTCTGCCAGAAAATCTGGATTAAAGGGAGCCTGTTTCCACTGGAAACAGGCAATGGTGTCCAAAGGAGGCTAGAGGGAGGGGATGCACCTTTGACCCCCCCCCCCAACATTGGCTTCAAAGTCACTTCGAAGTTGACTTCACATTCACTTCAAAATCACTTCAAAGTTGCTTTGAAGACTGCCCCCCCTGCCCCCCAAAACACCTGGGGTAATGGACCGACCCCTTGTGGGTCGATCCGGATTCCCCAGATGGGTGCAAAGCTGTTTCCACAGCAGGGGTGTTAGCACCCATTTCTAATGGGTGCTACACCTCCTGTGGAAACACATTGGGTATCAGAGCCATTGCTATGAGTCAGAAATTCTTTATCTTGTAAAATTTAACTTCAGGAAGCAGGAGCTAAAGAAGGCCATAAATTTAATCAGAAATCATTGCAAGGGACTTAATAAGAACGCTGATGTCAGCGTACAATGCCACAAATATTTATTGTGGCATATTTCAAAGGGGAGCCACATGATGGATGGGAAATAACTGGGGAGCCTTTTTGTTTGCCTCCTTTACTGGTATAGCCCATAAGGAGAAAAAGAAAATGGACAAAGAAGATGGTAAAACGGGTGACATTGCCACTGCTTTTGCTGGCCCAGCAAGTCTGAGAATCACACTGTCAGTACTTGCTGAGGTGACTTAAAGTGGGACCTCTGGAATATTTGAAGCTTCAGTTTGCTTTGTCAGGTAAAAAAAAAAATACTACCTCCAGCTGTCTAGTTGGGATGTTTTACAGCCTAATCTTAACATGGAGATGAAATGATGGGATCTCACCAGACAGTATTGCTTCAGATTTCACCAGGGGAATGTCAAATTTTGAATGCATCCAACATAAGGGTACACAATGTGTACCTGCAAATGACTGACCAGTCTGTGGCAGGTGTACTCATTATATATTGAAAAAAAGAACCAGTTGAATTTTAGAATTTGCTTCAGTCAGGTTTTCTAACCCCAACATGCACCACAAGCCACTTCTTCAGCCACCCCACCACCCATTTTTCTCATATGAAGAGCTGAAATTTTTTGGTTATTTGATAGAAGCATCTCAGCATCCCATTATCATAGGCCATGGTGTGGTAGGGAGCTGGATGGAGTAAGAAAAAAATTTAAGCATAACATAACTATCTCTGAAGGCCATTTATCTGCCCTAGATGGTTTGGGGAGGGTACCAGAATCTTGTACATTACAGCCACATTTTCTGGGTTCCACTTCAACTGGCTATGCCACGCAGGCACCGGCAGCCCTCTCCCTTCTGCTCACAGTGAAAAATGACCACTGCTGCAAGCTGAATGAAGGGTGCTGTTGAAGTGGGAGATCATACATCATGACAGTTTCAGGACTTCCTGATTGTTTCCACAGGGTTGACAGAAGGACACAGCCTTTGCTGTACAGAAACAAACCAGGTATTATTCAATTATAGTAACAATAAAGGTGCAACAGAAACAAGCCTGACTCCAGGACTACAGCTCCACAGAGGAAGGCATAATACCTGGGGAGTCATGGATGTTTGCTTTAGTGGCCTTTTCATCACCTTGGGCAAGTTCCCACTCAAGGAATAAAGCTCTATATACAATACTATTTACAACGAGATTTACATCAATATGTAAAGCATGTTAAAAGGAAGCAAACAGCATCTGGCAATTGGATTCAACCCCGATTTTCTGTTCCCACTCTAAATACTTAAAATGCTTCCAAAAACGGATTGGGGAAAGCAATTCTTCCCCCTCCTCTTCCCATTGCCCAGGGCACATGGCAGCAGCAACTGCAGTTCTGAGCATGCTCGAGGGGGCGGCCCCTCGTTGTCTGGGCACCCACCTGGCTTCTATTGCCCATCTGAGCATGTGCGGGTGCCCACCCAATGAGGGGCCGCCCCCTTGAGCATGCTCAGAATGGCCCAGCCTTTCTACACAGAATCGAGTCTGCAGGAGAAGGCAAGACCCTTGGGATGGGTTGGGGGCTTTTGGCTGGGCTTCCTGACCACTCCCCGAGCCCAATCTGGGGTTTGGGAGTGAGCAGGAACCCAGGGACAGAAGGCAGCCGGCTGCCCACACTGGCTCCATAGGAGCCAATGGGAGCAGCCCGGGGGAGGGGTCGAGCTGTCACAGAGAGAGAGCATGCGAATGCTTTCTCTCTGGGACAGGTCAGAATGCACAGAGATGGTTTCAGAGCACTTTTTAGTGCTCTGAAACTCGAACGCATGGAGGGCACGTTGGGACGCTTGTGGGCGGCCTGGAATGGATCCCGCCGCCCGCCCGCAAGAGTGAATGCTGCGTCCCGACGTGCCCTCCATGTGTTCGAAAAACCCCTGTGTGAAAAGGCTCCTGGATTTTAAAGGTTTCTTAGAAAGGGGAAACTTTTTAGGCAGAGGTTGAGCAGAAATACTTTGATAGAACTATATGAGATCTCTATATTATTCTGTTCATTCATAAATGAACAAAGTTGTTAAAGTCAAGGGTTGTTTTTATATTTATTTCAGAAGAATTAGTTTCCAGAATTACAAACTTCTGTACAAAGTTTTTTTAAAAAATTAAAAAATATATAAAATATGTTTTTGGAATGCAAATTATGAAGCTGACAACTTCATGAGAAACGGAAGAATGATAGCATATTAAATCTCTAAATTTAGGTCAATACTTTCAGACTTATCTTAATTAACGATTGCAGTATGGTACTCGATGTTCATTGACTGAGAAACCTTCCATTTATGCCCATCATACTGTATTCATTTTCATTCCTGAGTAATTTGGACAGTAATTTAATTGTTCCAACACAGTTCAAGCGTTGCTATGCACTATTGAAGGAGGAGGAGGAAAGCCTAGAATAAAGTCAAACTTTCATTTCAAAACAGGAAAAACAGGGAATGGTCTTCTATGGTTTCACCTAAAGCAAAATTCAGTGGAACAAAGTTATTTTGAAAGCTTCTGATTGAATAAAGAATGACTATTGCTAAAGCCAAACACCACAGCTGAAGCTTTCACCATTCCAACACTTAATGTTAGCTAACACAGGCCAGAGCAAGATATCCTGACCTGGAATGCTCAGTCTTCAGCCATGCTAGATTGAGTTGCTGGTAGAAAGAAATAGGACTGTCTGCACTCCCGTTCTTATGCTCAGTGCTGGATCTGACAACTGCATCCAGGCCTTAAAGGTGTCACAGACAGTTTGAAGGCTGGGAACAAACATTTCTGTCCCTTGGAGTTACTGGGATTGCCCATTTTGCTAATGCACAAATTTCTGGCAAGGCTTCCTGGAGCTCTGCTGAAATGCATCCCCTGTACCGTTGCTCGTCTGCTGGTTTTCAGGTACATTGTGACAGGCCACATTCGGGTGCCCTATCATCAGTTTATATTTCATTCAGGGCAGATATAGAATTCCAGGGAGAGCACAACCTGCTCTATCTTGCACCAGCATATGGAATTAAGACGCTGGTCCCTGTAGAAAGAACCTTCATTGTATCCCTGTCTTCAAAGGAGAAGCACAATATGGTTCTTTTACATTTAATATTTTTGTGCAATTAGAGGGGCTCAGCTGGAATCTCTGCTTTCTACAACTGTTGAAACTGCAGAAGTCCTGTCTTCTTCCCATCAGCTTCCTTTTACCCATTTGTTGTTATGGTGTCACAGCTGGAGATAATATGCACACAAACTGCTTTCTTCCCTGTTGTATTTATCTTGCTGCTTTACTAGTCCAGATCTACAGAAACTTGAAGCCAGAAGATTACACTTGTAATGCTAGAAATGAACAGCTCACGCTCCACTGATGTAGTGTATAATACTGGTGAAAGAGATAGGTGAGACAATGGTAGGCAAGGCATGGATTTCCTCATATCTGTGTCAGTTATTGTGCTTTGCTCCCTAGAGATACCAACCCATTGTATTGCACTCTGAACTATCTGCTTGAAACCAATGTATTGTGCAGTCATCTAATGTCATGAAGCTGAAAATCAATACAACAAGCAAATAAATTTATTTTCTACTAATCTCTATTATACCTTACAGGTATCTTTCATTACTGCATTTTTTTTCCTATTCCCTGTATGCTGCAAGACTGAATAAATTTTAAGACATGAATCTGAAGACATATCTTTTTGCAAAAGCAAAAGAATACAAATAAAATACTGACATGTGTTTTAATTATGAGAATTTTTTAGGCCCTGTCCAGAGATGAGATATATAGCACCATTATGTCTGCACTATAGCGGGATTGCTATCCATGGGTGATTTTCCACTCCCCTTCCTGTCCACTGAATGGGGAAGGAGTGTAATCACCCAGTGTTGAGTAGCACTTGCACTTGTGAGTGCTAGTTACTTACAGATTAAGCTCTGTGCGATTGGTCACTCACCTCTGACTGATCCTGGGGCCAGTCCTCTTCTGGGTGTCACCATTTTGGTTCTCATGCCCTCCATGACTGCTCGTGCATCAGCACTGTCGCCATGATGCTGATGACGCTCTGCGCACACGCGGTCACATCTATGGTCATCTGAGGTGCTTGTGCAGCACTTCAGACGACCCTGGAGCACTGGAAACGGTGCAGATGCTTGCCGCTGGATGCAAGATTATGATTAGAGAACTTCTGGGAATGCAGGGGCACCTCAAGGCTGTAACAGCCTCCTCAAGATGTGGATGCTGTTTCCCAGAAGTTCCCTAATCATGCACTACAGGCAGAAGCGAATAGGCTTCTGGTCTATGGCAACCCCACTGTACCCCCACCCACCATATCCCCTCTAAATCCCATTATACCCTATGGAGAGAAAAATTGATGCTGGTGGTGAGTTTTCCTGAAGTAGCAGTACAACTTGCCATTGTCCCAGTTTTCACCGTGAATGTGCAGGGTCTGGGAAAAGTGGCTGTGAATGTGTGATGGTGGTGATCACAGACTTCCTGGGTATTTTTCATTGGAGTCACTAAAACATGTGCAATCAGCCCTGTCCCAGCACGGTCTAGATACTCTGGAATATTGTTTGTTAGCAATATATTTGACAGGTGTCTGGAATTGGCCTTAGAATAGTTTTTATAGGGTTTTTTTTGTAATTTTTTAGTGTGTCTATTTTAGATTTTCTTTTTATGGGGCAGAATAAAACATGCAAATAAATAAATAAATAAATATTGCCAATACTCAACTAAGTGTAACTCCAGAGACAGGGAGAAGGATACAACTTGGAGGAAATGTGGTGAAACTTTTAAAACTGCTTGAATGCCCTTAACATTAAGAGAAGGTATTGAAAACCACTTTGAGCTCAAAGAGATGTTTGGAGCATATTGAACCCTGATATTTGACTTTAATTTCTTTTCAGTGAACAAATGACAAAAAGTCTGATCTAGGAGTTTTTCCTCTTGAATAGCAGCATTTATCTACTTTCTGAGCCAGTACACAGATGTTGTAATATCTGGTATTCATGTAGTATTTTTTTGGCATGGAGGGGCTAGAGTCAAGATATTTTGAAAGCAGAGAAGAATGTCCCCCAAGACAATAGTATTCCTTTTCTCTTTTGACATTAAGCACATTTCTTGACATGCAGGCATTGTTTGTAAAAGTTCCTACATGTTTAGGGAAATATTTCATCTTTCTACAGAAGCAAGGAACCAGTGGTATTAGTCTGTCCTTTGGGACTGGCATGGCTCTTCAAAGGCCCTGGTCACACCTATATGAGACAGGACATCCCATTCATAAATTGAACTGATGTCCTACCAGTTCTGTTTACACATAGTTTGTTATGGGTCATCCGCAGGGCGTCCTTGCTTTGGGATGCATCACCCACACCTTTCTCCATTATTGACCTGAGCTTCCTCCACAGAACTCTTTGCTTTCCACCCCTTTTGCTGCATCAAATCTATCTCCTTTCTTATTAGACGCCATTGTGTCACTCAAGGTAGGCAAAGGTGTGTATTTGCAGTTCTTTTTTAAGCCTGCTCCCCCACCTCCACACCCCTTCTTTTTTAATGTCCTTTTCTTTTATGTGCGATTAATTTTTTAAAAAACACACACAATAAATTTACAGAAAAACACTAAAGGAATCATACACATAAACTGAGGAGAGATGGGGAGTGTGCTGCCCTCCCCTAGACATTGGACAAAAGGAAAGACTGGACCCACCCACCACAGCACAGTTCAGCCTCCTTTAGCCCATTCCCCCATTCACACCGAGGAAGAGAAGAGAGCCTGGAATGCCAGGATAGGCTAAGCCCTTTGAAAAAGAGGACTCTGGTTAGAATGATCTAACCAGGGTAGGCCAGCTTAAAAGACAAATTGAATGAAAATAATGTGAGTAATGTGTTGTTGTCCTAAACTAAAGGTGTGACCAGGGCCAAAGAGACCTCTGATTTAGGGATGTGCCAAACATTTTTGTCACCTTTGCAATTCAGCTCTGCTGCTCCCTGTCCCTGCTGTGATCACACTACAGCAACAACAGTGATCACATGGTCGGCCTCTTTCCTTCATGAAAAGCTTCACTGAAGGTTTGAAGCAAATTGGAAATCTCCAACATATGTGGTGCTCCATGCAAAATGCAAAAATAAAACATAACATCTAATCTGAACCTGAACCCGACCCCCCTCCATGCTACAAGCACTATTACAATGCTTTTTATGTAGACTTGTCTGAAGAGCTCTCAGCAGCTGTGGTTCAAGGGGACTCACTGGTCCCCTCTATGTTGTTTGCCATTCCCTGTGTCTGCATGCTCCCAGCTCTGATCCTCTTTTGAACTGCCTTTTTAATGCATGCAGACGCAGCCTCAGATTCACCAGAAAGAGTTTGCTAACTTCAGTCACTGTCCTTCATAAACTCTTGACTTTTCCATCAAGGTTATAGTAGGAGACAAAACATTTCAGACTTTTATTATGAGACTTCAGGATCATTTTTACAAGCTCTGCAACCTTGATAGCTCTGAACTATACATATATTCCCTTTCCAAAGGTTTTAAAGATTCTAGGGTTTATGATCAGCTTAAAGACTTATGGCACCTATGCCTGATGGGAATGTCTTTGCACATTTCAAAGGATGTTTTTTTTCAAGTAAGTCAAGTATACGATATACATAACAATGGCGTGCTTCTGTGCATATCACACTGATTTGTTGAATTCTGAGATAAATATATGGGGCTATTTTCTAAGTTAGGGATAAGGTGCAGGTAAGAGAAGCCATTGCTCTATAACACACATCTTTGCTTAATGTAAATGAATGAACTTACTCAGATAATGTGGTATATTGTTGAACTTTTTTGCACTATGTGGACTGTTCTAGTCCATGTAGCCTGTATCAATGGTCATTCACACCATCACTGTTATTTTTCCTGAGAATCAGGAAAATGGTTGCCAGATGCTGGTGACTCCTACAGGGCTTTTCCTGCTCTACTTGATGACAGTGACCACAGCAAGAAAGGGGAGGGCAAGAGAGGTATGCTTTGCAATGGGAATTTTCAAAGGTGAAATAGCTCATGCTGGCCTTTAATGCAGACATCCATGTTCTGTATTTGGACAGCCCATCATGGCCTGCCTTCAGAGCTGGCACCTAGCCTTTGTAATTTTCAACCAGGTCTATTTTTCTGCATAACAACTTCTAGTACCACTTCTAGGTGTGTGCATGAATGCATTATTTGCATTCAAATTTGAGTTGATTTGAATATTCAAATATTCAATTAGAAAATTGAAAATCTGGATTTTTGAAAATCTGATTCGAATCCAGATTATCCAGATCTGTAATTTTGTAAATTTGGTTCAAACTCAAAAATACGAATGTCAGCAACATTTGCATCAAATTTTTGAATTTGTGCCCATCCTACTTTTATTGTATTTGCATCCCGTTTGCATCACGTATTATAAGTGCAAATAAATGCAATATTCAGATGCAATATACAACATTCTATTCAGTTAAATTGTTCAAAAATCCATACCAGATTTTCAAAAATCTGAAATCGGTTCAAATTAAAAAATTTGGATCTTCAAAAAATCTTATTCGAATTTGAATGTCGATATTCATCAAATTTGAATGAGATTTTTGAATTTTTGAATATCTGTGCACATCCCTAACCACTTCTGCCTGTTATGCTGGCAGAAAATATCCCCCACTGTATTCCAGATACCTTTTATGATGTGCAGTAGAAAACCTGGTCAAATCTTGAAAGAAGTTTATTGCAGAACTGGGAGAGGGTGCCATTTTCACAGCTTATCCTGTTTCTGTAATTTCATCTAATGAAGATGAAGCATATTAAGAGTGGAAGGGGCTTCCTCAATTTTGCACTAGTCTGTAGATCCCCTTCCTTGGACCCCTTCCTGGACCAGAATGAAGGAAAGCGTGGAAAGGGCCACAGAGGGGCTGCTTTTTAAAAACAACTTTGCACAACTGCAGCCTTAGAAGGCCAGATAAGCACTAAAATGGCAAGGCATTGAAAAGTTCTTCCAAGGAATACAGAATGGCTGGTAACAACATCCTGGAGGTATAAATCAATGATTTACTGCTGAAGTTGCTCTGTATCAACTACCTATATTTTCTAGAGGACTTTCTAAGTAGTCCCTAATGGGAAGGCCAGTCAGGCTGCAAACAGCCAGAAAAGATGGACCAGACATTTCAGTCCTAGAAGCAAACTCAGCAATGCTCCTTAATAGATAGAACATAGAATAGATAGAGGATAGGGGATTGATTTTTAGATTTAAAAAAAAAGGAAAATTGGACTAGGGTGATAACTCTTTTCCTGATTTTTTTTCTTATTATACTTCCACTATTTTTTTCTTCTTCAGCCACAGTTGGATGCTAGGAGATATTATCCTGAAGAAAGATGTTGGCAATTGAAGAGTAAATGTCCTCCCTACATAGGTTCTGGTGGCCTCTTCTGTGCCTTCTAACTAAGGGCCTATTCATACCTTCATTTCCTTGGAAAAGAATCCCAAGGAAGTAAAGGTGAGGAATAAAGATAGAGAGAGGTGTCCAGAGAGAGGGGGGGAGAGAAAAGAAGAGAGGTTGCATCCAAACCTAGTTAAAATAATGGGTCAACAATGGTTTAGAGATGGTAGCTTTCACAAAGTAGTATTCCCATACCACCTCTAATCCACATTAGCTGAGGGCAGAAAATGTACTTCCAAAGAATACTAGTTGCCACATGCTACCACCTGCAAGGCTGCATCCAGGCCAAGATGACCACAAAAAGCCTTCCCTGTGGCAGGCTGTTTATATGGCCAGTATTTCCTGTTTTCCAAGCCTTTAACCTGAAGAACAAAAGTCACATAGCAGTGAGGCTTCCACATACCACAGTTTAATGCTGAACCAACTATGGATCCTGAAATTTCATCATTTTCAGACAGATACTAAACTGGGTCATGTGGGAACTAATAACAGTGATTTGTCACTCCACATGGATGGTGGTGAAAGAGGAGGAGAATGAGGGTGCTATCCATCCTCAGCTTTATTTCCCTTTCCTCTTAGGGCAGATTTTAGATTCCTGAGTGCCTGATAGACCTGGGATGTTTTTCCACTGTCACTAGAAGTACCCATTAAGTACCCATTAATGGGTACAAAAATGCCATTACATACCCATTAACGGGTACTTAATGGGTACTTTTAGTGACAGTGGAAAATCACCCCTGATAGGGCATGGACCTATTTTGATCCTCCTTTTTTTCAACATGTAGGGATGTAATATAATGAAGTCCTTGCAAGAAACCTCTCTCTCTCTCTCTTTTCAAAATAAACCGTGGGGCATATTTCTGTCTCTAATGTCAAACATGCTTCATATCCTGCTTGTTAGCTATGTTTTTTATACATTAGTTCCAATTCCCATTGCGAATAAGTGTTAGAATCTATTTGTAGTATGGATACCTTTTCATCTTCTGCATGTTTCTACTTGCCCTCTTTTTCACTTCCCCATGTTCTACCTGAAACTAAAATCTGCCAATAGAACTATTTCTTCTACTATAATGAGATTCATATTTCTTTGTTTTTTCCCTGTTGAATTAGTGAAGCACTACAAAGCTGCTGTAACTGAACAGCCCTCAGGAAGGGGGACTTTCTTTGGTGTAAATGCCTCCCAGTTTTGACATAATTGGCATGGCAGCTGAAGAATCTGAATTGAAATGGCCATTTTTTGTAATGGGACAGAATTTGAAAGATGAGGAGACATCTACATTAAAGCCATTTAAAGCATTAGTCATCCTTATAATTTGCTGACTGCAGCTGCACCATACAGGGCACAGTTTTACAATGTGGGCGATTTGTCCTTTGTTCTGCATACTGTCATTGCACTGTGAATGACAAGAGGTATATTCAGACATGTGGTTAGGGATACTCCAGGGCAAATTTGAAATTCAAGGGACACACTGATATATAAATACAAACTTTGCTGCACCCATGGAGTTTATTTGTGCAAGTCTGTTTCAGACATGAAATAATCACTCTTGGGGTGCTTCAGGGAGTTTGGGTTGAATAGAGTAAGAGGCTATGAGGCTTCTGACCCAATCTCAGTCTGCTACAGCCACCTACCAAACAGGTCCAATGGAAAATTAAGCTGGTGCCAGCCAATGGGAGGTAAGCAAGGAAGAGGTGGAAAAGGTAAGATGCCTATTTTTAAAACTGTTGGATGTTCCTGTTGTTTCTCCACTAACTCCATAGATAGGGCGCTCCTAGAAAATGAATGCCCCAAATCCCTCCATGTGATCATGCCAAAAGTTTAACAAAAGCCTCACCCATTCTAACTGAGTGTGACTACATGTTGGATAGGAATATACTTCCAGATTTCTGGCAAAAGCCAAAGAGCCTGTTCAAACTTACTGGTCTGGTCTGGTACAGTATAGCAAAACCATACCAGGCCAGTAAGGATCCAGTGTGGTGGTGTCCATTCACACCTACAAGTGCTAAATTAGCCTTGTACCTGGACAGCAGCACTTGTAGTGCAAACCTCCAGCCACGGGCTGCCTGGTTCATGAAGGCAACATCTGAAGTAACATCTGGAGAGACCATAACAATCCAACAGCTTTGTTCCACTGCATAGTCACAGTTGCAAACCATGCACTCTTTCCACACTGCATCTGGAAGACCATGCAAAGCCACCACCACTGGAGCAATCCTGCTGTTTCTGGGCAGGCTATGGACTTCTTTTTAGCAGTTCACAGATGGATCATTCCAGGCATGGGTTATCCTACTCCAAGATGGTGGCATCACAATGTGGATGCCCCTGCCCAACGAGTGGATGGAATTGCTTCAGCAGGTAAGTGTGAATAGATCCCTCGTCTCCCTATTGATCCTTTCAATTGCAGTAAGAAAGGAAGAACTTCCATTTAGGTCTGTAACAGTGTATGGTTACCACTCTTGAAACAATTTAATGACAGATTGGATATCAACATTTGCAAACACTTGTTAAACATTTTAAAGTTGTCATGAGGAACTGGAATGAGCTTAGTTTCATACTCTTGACAAAACACTTAACTGTAGAAATGAAATCATGATCTAAATTTAATTTTTCTCATTTGGAAAGAAAATAACCCACAGTTTATGCCCCCAGACGATGTGTTCTTAGTAACATATTAATTGTAGAGCACTGGATGTTCCAAATGTATCACAAGAGCAACAAGCCTATCACATAAAATCAGTAGCAGCTGATGCTCACTGGGGCTCTTGGGGTAGGGTCAGCAGTTGATAGCAAGTGGGCCTGAGGTTAAAAAAGAAAAGAAAAAGCAGAAGTAATTATAAACAGAAAAAGACCCTTTTCAGAATATCTCAGAATAGAGTCCAAATTAAGAGCCATTTCAGAAAGGGCTATGGGGTGCAATCCTATTCATAACCATATGAAGTAAGATTCTAATGAGCACATAGGTTTATCATTCCTGAATGGGGAAAGGGCAGTGGAAATTGTGCTCAGACTGTGGACTGCTAGGTGGAGTGGTGTGATGCTCATTTGGCTCTTATGAATCAGTAATCCCTTCTTGATGGAGCTCACATTCATAATTCATTGAGTAATCCTCATCATGCTTTCTCAAACAGTAAGGCCCTGTCCCCATGCAACTTTGGCATGGTTCCAAGCACAGGATCGACACAGTCTGTCCCCATGGGTTTTGGATTTTGTCCGCAAAAAGCATACCAAACACCCCCAAACCATACCAGAAGGGTGCCAAATTTGGTAGCTGTTTAAACAAGTCTTGGCATGGTTTGGGGTACTGGCACCCATTGCTCACCAGGAACACACATGGGGACAATTGTGGGCTAATGGGGAAGAGATTGGCACCCATGTCATTGGGAGGTGGGGTGTGATTGCTATCAGCCCTGTCCATTAAAGATCACAGCTGCTGACTTTTTAAAATGTTGATGGCAAAGGCAGGCTGGAGAACGGCTTGGTTTTTTGATTTTCTGCCATTTCCATGGAGGTAATTCCCACCCCGTTTCAAGAATGCTAAGGTTACAAGCATGACACACATCCCTTGCCTTATCTCCCAATTTGCAAGGCACCGGTGGGTAAGGAAGGGCTTGATTTAGCTGAGTACACTCAACTGCGCAAGATCTGTTAAACCAGCTGTCAAGCAAAGGAGCACATTTCTGGTAAAATAAGGGGGGAAAACAGCCGTGGCTTCAGCTGCTATCAGGGGCTTCAGAGGCTGCAGTGTTCTCCCTTTTCCAGGATGGCAATAAGATTGCCCCCTTGGAAAAGGGAGAACACTGCACCTTCTGCCCTCCCCCTTCATGTTCTGGGCAGGAAAAGGTTTTATTTCACTTTGGAAGTAAAGCCCGAAGTGGAATAAAGCCTTTTCCTGCCCAGATCATGAAGGGGACGGGAAGAGGGTACAGTGTTTTCCCTTTTCCAGGGGGGCAATAAGGGTGTCACCCTGGAAAAGGGAGAACACTGCAGCCTCTGAAGCCCCTGAAAGTGGCTAAAGCCATTGCAGTTTCCCCCCCCTTATTTTACCAGAGATGTGCTCCTTCGCTTGACAGATCTTACTCATATGAGCGCACTCAGCTAAATCAAGCCCTTCCTTACCCACCTGTGCCTTGCAAATCAAGAGATAAGGCGATCCGGCTTCCAATGAGGGGAGAGGGGGCAGAGAGGTGCTGTTCCCCTGTACCAGGGTTCAGCATGCTTCTCATGGGAATGCCTCCATCCGCGCCGAACCCATACCTGTCCTGCATTGCCAGGAATGCCATGGGAATGCCCAAGATGCTTTCCTGGTCCTGTGCCCAGCCCATGGGTGCCCAAACAGCACCCAAAGTGTGCCAAATGGCTTGCATGGTGCTCACAGTCAGGAAGGCAAGATTAAGAATGTAATCAAACCCTCTATGGAAGTTTCCATACCTACCTCTGTCCCAGTATAGGAAGGGGACTGAGGCCCTCTTCCACACCACTAGTGAAGAATAAGGAGAGGTCCTGGCCCTCTTTGTACACTGCATTCACACTGAGCACACTAGGTGGACTAGACTAGAGGCGTTTTCGCACATGGGGTTTTCGAACGCATGCAAGACAGCCTCGAACGCGGCTTACGCATTGCCACAGCGGGGCTTGCGCTCCGACGTGTCCAGAGCTGTCTTGTGCGCGTTTGAGATGTAGAGCACTTTAAAGTGCTCTACATCCGTTCCCGCGCGGACAAAGCGCCCGCAGCCATTCGAGGAGAGAAGCATTCACTCATGTTTCTTTCTCCCTGACAGCCGCGGGCTCCCCTCCCCCACCGGCGCTGGCTGACAATCAGCTGATTGCCTGCCTTGCTGGCTGCGGGAGCCTTGGCAGCCGTCTCCCCGCCCCTTGCCAGTGTTTGCCGGCTAAGGCACTTCAGAATGCTTTGAGCATTCGCACACAGGCGCGCCGGAATGTGTTTACACGCGTTCCTGCGCTCCTATGTGTGAATGGTCAAAGCGTCCTGAAGTGTCTTAGGCTTCCCGTCCTACACCCGTTCCAAATGGAACTAGTATAGTGCGGAAATGCCTTAGGTGGTCCAAATTGGGCACAAGTTCAGGATACAGATAGACCTTTTTAATTATGCAAAATAAAATAATCTGTTGCTGCAGCTGTGCCAATTGCTACACAGAACTGGAGTTGAGAATGACAACAAGAAAATAAGAAATGAGCAGAAGCTCATCATAAGCATATATTTCTTGTGCCTACATCCAGAAAAGGTGGATAAAGAAAAAAAAATTTCTCTATCACACAACAGTGGAACCAGGGAGAACTCTATGAAGCTGATGCCTAGGAGAGTCAGATCAGACAAAGGGAAGTATTTTTTCACTCGGTCTATGGAATGTGCTGCCAGAAGAGGTGACTCCCATTGCTAACAGTTACTTTTCCTGCTTTACTAAGTTGCCAGCCATCCAGTTCTCAGACCTGGTGGGTGGATGGGTGAGGGATAAAACAGAAAATATGAAGGGTGTCTTCTTAGATGAACATTGAAGCTTCTTGTTTTTCTGTTAAAATTGATTCATCTTGATGCAAAAAACCAATTATAAATGTAGCATATTTACTTTTAAAAAATGAAACCTGATCTGAAGCTGGTTTGGAGAATCCATCCATCACGCATATGCATCATGTGTTATACAAGTTACCATTTATTTGTGTCATATTTAAACACCCAGATGGTTTCCTATTTGTAGTGGGAGGTGAAGAGATTCTAATTTCCAAGTGATATCACTTTTCCTACTCTGATTCTCAGCAGCTAAATTAAATCTCATTTGCTAATATTATTGTAGCTTAGATTAGACAAAAACTTTTCACATTAGCTGTGCCAATTATGAAAGGCAATCTTATTATAATGAAGCATGGAACAAACAGGCTATGCCACGTGATTACTGTGATTCATCTGTTTTCTGAGCCAAAATAAATAAATATAAATAAATATAAAGATGCCCTAGACTGGTGCAGAAGACACAATAGCATTACTGTTTCGCAGAAAGAGTCAGAGGACAGTTACAAAGAGATTTAGCAGGTTCTTTGTTGCTATATTCATAATTTGTAATGCCTTCTGTAAATAGAGCTAGGAGGTATACACTATTGGTCTAAATCAGTAATTGTCAACCTTTTCAGCCAGATACGTAGGTATACCCTAAAGGAGGGTCAACTAAGCACTTGGTTCCATCAAAAAATAACAATTCAACCATCAAAGAAAAATTAGAAAAAGAAGATTCAGAAGAACAGTGGAAATCACTAACAGTTAACAACTAACTGATATAATGTAAATGTATTAAAGATTCCTTTTGGAAAAATAGAAGTTTTATAGTTGTATTATAAAACAATAGAATATTTTTAAAAAGGAAAAGAAAATCACAACTCAAACATTACTGGGAATCACCTTCTTTGAGGTACCTACTGAAAACCTATTTGTTCAAGTACATGTACCCAGTGTGAATTCCTGCTCCATCCAATTGTTGTTCTGTGTTTAATTTTGTTTTTAGATTTACACTATATAGTAAACTGTGTTAAGCTGTATTAGATGATAAAGCTGCATAGAGTTGCTTAAAATAAATAAAATAAACCACTGTATGGCAACTGTTTACAAATTTCAGCAAAGAGAATATGCTTTGCATTATCTCCCTCTCTCCTCATAGTAATAGATATAAAAAAATAGTAAATTTGCATTTAGATGATTTGTGATTAGCTGATAGATATTTTACTAAAAATGAATGACGTGCAGACTTGCCATTCTAGATGCAGTCCCCAGGGTTGAGGTCCACTGGTTGAAAACCCTTCTCAAAATTTGCTTTTTCAGCTTTAATGTTTTTGAAATGTATTGAAAAAATGAAGTGATGTAAATATCTTTAGATTCATTGCAGCTTTCCCACTCCTGGGTAAAGTAGCCTGTACTCAACCCATTTTGAAGGGCTAGTTCAACATACAATGCTTAATAATTAGAATCTAAAGTTCCTAGTGTATTTTTTAATATAACCCCACTAATAAGAGCCAAATTACCATTGAGGTAAACCTCTCAAAACTCTATTTTCTAAGTCTTTGCTCAAATACATGATGAGTAAGTTGAATCCTATTGTTTTGTTTTTATAAAGTGTTTTGCCTGCCATAGTAAGTAAATTTAATTTGCATTATTAGTAACTGTCAACAACATCATACTTTGAGCAGAAGGCAAATACGGCAGGTGGTAACAAGAGAGAGAAGAAGGCTGAGAGCAGAAAAGCAAAACAAATTATTTTCAGCAACTCTTGATCTAGTTATGAATAAATTTAAGTTAAATTAATATGCATGCTGTGCTTCCACTGAAGGTGAATGTTTGGCAGAAAAGGAAATAAATCGACCAATTGCTCTTATAAAACAATTTGTCAAAGAGCTGGAGTGTTAAAGCTTCTTATAATCACCTAATTGCTTTTATACAGCATCTAAAATACAGCGATTAAATGAGTGCAAAGAATATTTATCATTATATTGCATTTATTTTTGACATTTATCTTAGCATTTTGTTAGGTGCAGAAGTGAGACTGTCACTATTAATAGATCAAATTTGTACCAAAGCAAGAGGTAAAAGTACAAATAACAACCATAATAATAAAAGATTTCAACTCGCATATGAAATAATGAACTATTTCTCCATTTCCTTCCTTCTCATACAATTAGTTTCTATATTTTACAATATTTCAGAAACATGACACAATCAGCAATCACCTTTTAATAATGACTGAGCTTCTGCTAACTTGGTCAGGGATCAGTCTAGTTAGTACTTATGGGCTTTTATTGAAAACTCTCAGATTTATTTTCCCTTGGGCTTTCATTCCTAACTCGTAAAATTCATGTTAATAATTTTTTAAGAAACCATCTACAAATGCATATGTTTTAGCCCTGGGCAGAAAAGTATCCCTTACATCCCTTTGAATCCACTGTCTATTTCTGTAAGGCTGCAGCAGGGTGTTTTCAGATATCTGGCAACAATTTTACCACTGATACAATTTCTGACACAATGTTACTGGCCAGAAAGCACAACCGAACTGAACCAATGTAAAAACTGTAAAATACTTGCTGTGCCATCCTTTTCCGGGCTACTTTGGCCAGACACAACCGTGGCTGCACCTGACTGATGTCTAAACAGTCAGTGGCTTTGCTGGGACCATGCAATGGCATATTCCACATGCTGAATTTAATAAGTTTACAAGCATATACCGTACATACAAATTATGGCTGTAGATATAGAAATATATTTTGTTTACATTAATTAGCTGTAAATTAGGTGTAAAATAAATTAGAAGTCAATGCATATGATGCAATGTCTTCCTTGGTAACGAGTACTTGCTACTCATAGGCCATTTGCATAGATTTCCGTGGCCCTGATAGGTTGCTCATCCATAGCAGTCATTCCATGTTGTGACAGGCTGCACTTCCTGCCTCTGTACTTATGGAATAGTTTCCCCCTTGAGGTGTGTCAGGCTTCTTGTGCTTCTTCCTGTGGCTCTTCCTGAAGTGGCAAAGGATTCCTTTCTGTATTTTAGCCTAAGGAGGCATGATTATGTTCAGGGAGGCGGTGAAGACACACCTCTACACTCAGGCTTTCAACTAAATGTTGGTTATAGTCCCTACCCCCCACTGCAAACACTACTGTTTTTACTGATATTGTGTTGTTTTTAACATGTTGGATTTTAAATGTTGCAATGGTTATTATTGTTTTAATATAGGTATTTTTTTAAAATATATGCTGGATTTTAAAAGTTGTTACTTGCCCTGAGACCTTCAGGTCTAGGGCAGGATATAAATATAAATAAATAAATAAATAAATAAATAAATAAATAAATAAATAAATAAATAAATAAATAAATAAATAAATAAATAAATAGTCGCCTTTGATGTTCTTAAATCCTAAGTGAGGAAAAGATACACATTCCCAGGCTTTGAGATTGGTTAAGGAAAATTTAGGGAGAAAACAGATATCCATAATCTCAAATTCATCCAGATGATCCAATGATCATCTCATTGATGATCACTGAGTTCTGGACAGGTGGGCTCTGAGTCAGTACAAACTAACAAAGTTGCTTTTAGTTGTTACCTTCAAAGAAGGGTTTATGAATCCTTTATTCTTGAGCATGTTTAACTATTTCCTGATACTGTAAAAGAAAAAAAAATAGGTACAAATCTTCCATTTAACAATAGCACTCAACAGCATCCTCAGAAAATCCAAAACCTGGTGAAGATTACATTCATGGCTAGTAACTGCCGCTTTGCAAACACTGAAAAAAAACATTGAAATGCTTTGCATTCATCTTAATTCCTTGGCATAAAAGATGTTGAACATTGACAAATTTCAGGGTTGTTGTTTTAAATGTGTTTGTATCTTGTTAATTTATGGGCGTTTGTGTGTCAAATATTTCTTCATATGGTTCAAGTACCTCTTAGCACTTCAGTTTATTTGGGACAAAATTAATAGCATTCTGATTCTAGATAAGTTTTTCAAAAGCCTATTCCACTAAAATCTATGGGATTTACTTCTTAAGAAAATATGTTTTGATAAAGAGCTGTTAAGTTTCATCCTTAGAAGAATAGCTTCAGAGACAATATTACAGAAGAGTACAAAACACCACTATTGTAACAAAGTGGGAATTATAAGCCCTTTAAGGCTCAAGATAGGCTTAGCAGCTGTTAAACTGTATAATATTTTGCCAGAACTGGCAAGAACAATATACCTGTCATTAAAGCATAACATTGCCTCCTTTGAGTCTGACAGTAGATTAACTAAATATAAGAAGACCATTGTTCCATAAATATATAATCCTAGACTCTCAGCAATAGTATTGCTAGAAAAGTACAGAGAGACTCCAGTGCATTAAATTTAAAAATACCTATATATGGATACAAACAAACAGATGGTCTTTTCACACTTTGAAGATAGGGACATATGGTCATACTTCAGCCTGGGGTGTATGCACATCGTGGAGTTGCATCCATTCCAGAGTGGCTCCTAGGCTGTGGTCACACAAGTCTGAGACAGGATGGCCTATTCATTCATTCAAATTGAGGTCATACCAGTTGTGTTCACACTTTGATCGTTATAGGTTATCTGTGCCTTGGGCTGCATTGCTCACACCTTTCTGCTCTATCAAATTGAGCCTCCTCCACAGAGCCCTTGGCTATCCACTGCTTTTGCTACATCAAATCTATCTCATTTCTGATTGGATGCCGTGTGTGTTTGCGGTTCTTTTTAAAGCTTGCTCCCCCACCTCCACCCTCCTTCCTTTTTATGTGTTTTTTTCTTTGTGCAACTATTTTTTAAAGTAATAAAAAATGTGAATAAAAACAGAGAGAGGAATCATACATATAAACTGAGAAGGGGAGGTACCTCACAAACTCCACATGTGCTGATTGGCTGAAGGAAAGACTGGACCCCACCACCACAGCACAGTTCAGCCTCCTTTAGCACATCCTTCCACTCACACTTTGAGGAAGCGAAGATGACCTGGAATGCTAGGATGGATTGAGTCTTTGTCAGTCCTGTAAAAACAGGACTACAAGTTAATATGGGGTGTTTTTCCACTGTCAAATAGTACCAGTTTTTGTACCCATTAAGGACCCATTTTGGTGTGAGCTGGATGATCCCATTTCCACCATGACACCCATTTGGGACACATTTGTTTCCACTGCTGTGGGGGAAATCTGGATCAAATGGGTACTTTCTGCCCTTTAATCCAGATTTTCTGTAGACTCCATTAATAGGGTCTACAATGGGGTCTTCTCCCAGAAAATCTGGATTAAAGGAAACAGGCAATGGAGTCTAGAGGAGGCTAGGGGAGGGGAGTCCACACAGTCTGTGCTAATAGTGCACGGACTGTGCTGACAGTTCCAGAGCCTCTCCAAATTCCTTGGCGATCTCTTCAGAGGGACTTCAGAGTCATTTCGGAGATCGCACCCCCCTGTCCCCAGACATACCTGGGTGACAGACCGACCCCTTGGGAGTCGATCCGGATTCCCCACGTGGGTGCAAAGGTGTTTCCACAGCAGGGGGGGGTTAGCACCCATTCCTAATGGGTGCTACACCTCCTGTGGAAACAATTGGGTGCTTCCCTTAATCCGGATCTACTAGATCCAGATTAAGGAATGTACCTATTCCTTAGATCTGGATCTTAGATCCAGGTCTAAGGGCTGCGGTGGAAAAACACCCATGGTCTAAAAGAGGTAGGCTGGCTTGGAAAATGAATTAAATGAAAATATTGTGAGTAATGAGACCTGAGGATGAACTGAGATTGACCTAAAACACTTATGTGACCAAGGCCCCAGTGTGCCCAAATGCTGCCATCTTCAGCAGCTGTGGAGCAGTAAAACTCCACAGCTATTACAGGAGCGCTGGCAGTGCTCCTAGTACAACTCTAGATGTAGACTTTGTGCCTACTTCCATGGTTGTAGGTGGCATGGGACAGCTGCAGCTATGCAGTCACACACTATGACACCGAATCACTGTAGCCACACCCCAGCTGTTAAAGTAGAAATCTGGATAATAGTTTGGACAATCTCCCTGCACAGCTAAAGTCAGCTGTACATAATTAGACACAGTTTGGAGAAGCCAACACAGCTTCCCTCTTTATTGTTGACTTTTGTATTATAGTTTTGTCATGCAAAGGTCCTTGACATTTAGGTACTTTGGCTTGTGTAGCACCTGGCAAGTATTCACTCAGGATAGGCCAGACATGTACACATGACCCTATCTTCCTATGTGACATCATGGCTCCTGCTTCTGTATAATTACTCTAGTATTGTAATCCCTCTTTGCTGTATGCCTGTATGCCTTATTACTGTTTGCCTTTTGCCTTGCCTTGTTCCTGTGTATTTCCCCTGCTTGCTAGCAGGAGTGTAAGGAGATTAGTATTTATCTAGACCAGTTGATAAGTGGTGAACTCTATTTTCTTACCCACATGCACCTCTGCGATATTGTACACTTGTATATTAGTTGGGCTTACTTTGCATTCACAAGTAATAAACCTCCTATTCAGGATACTAACTCCAGCCTGCTCCAGTTTATGACTCCAACTACTTGTTTGCTGACTCTGTGCATTTGCTCTGCCATAATCTGTATCCAATCCGGATTATCGTTGACACCAGCATGCATGGACATTGCTGCAGTGAGGTGGATGCTGCCAGATGACAGCATTTGTACTTACCCTGCTGCAAGGTAAGTTCCAGGTGGGTCTTGGATAGGGCCAGTGTCCACAATGTGAATGCTCGACTCTGTCCCTGATCTTAACTTTGTGGGACACTCTCCCGCAGAAGTTAAGTGCAAAAAGGCTCAGAGCTTCAATTAGACTTAAGCATGATACTATGAGCATCAAGTATAGCAGAGGACACTTTCAAGTATGCTATACTTATATGAAAGGAATGGTTTTATTTATGACTTGTTTAACTCATGCTTTACCTTTTGTGTCAAGGGCAACTTCTGCATTACACACACTGGTGTGATTTAGGCCAGGAAGAGCAACATAGTGGAGAAGACACTGGCATTTATCTGTGTGATGCCTGTTAATCCTGGCAGAAATCCAGGGAGATTTTTGTGGAGTGCCTCCAGTCCACAGCTGGGGAATGCTTACTTTAAAGTAGTTTCCTAAATAGACCATTTCTCAGTGTGATCATCATGCCAGGGACTGCTCCAAGCTTAAGGGCCATGCATCCAGAGCATTCTCCCAGAGGCACACTCTCCTATGTAGACCTCTACTGGTTTGTTCCAATGAGGGAAACACACTAGCAATAGGTTCAAAGGACATATGTGAATATTGGTCATTCAAACTAAGTGAAGTGGGAAGGCAAGCCTAGTGCGCTTCAGCTATTGGAGTTGGATTAAACAGACATTGCCTTCTTTTCAAGCTTATTGATTAAATTAACATAACATAGAAAAATTCTTAAATAACCTATTATATAGTTATTATAACGAATACAAATTCATAAATAATTAGATCATACTTCATGTAAATACTTTATATATTAATTAAAAATACAAATCAAATAATAAATTAAGTGAATAACTAAATAACTATAAAAAAATTAAAAAATCCTTATTTTCAGTCTGCATTTAATTGTATTTTAATGTATTGCTTCCTTAAAAATTTATTTCAAGAGTATTGATAATATATACTGAGAAAACCTTATTGATTAATCAATATCTTGTATAAAGCTGATTAATATCTGCCATACTTTATGGAAGGAATATTTAGGTTGCATACCATTCATAGTTTGTAGTTGATAAGTAAATAATTCTATAACTGGATATTCTCCTAATTCAGTATACCATAGATATAATATGAGCCTACTTTGATCTTTTTTCAACTTTGAGTAATTACTTGCACCACAAATACATAGAATTTAGTAATATTTATAACATGTTTGATTTCATTGTTGTAAATATGGAGTAAGCAGAGTTCTACTGTGAAATTCTATGCAGATTTGTGTATCTTTTGGGATTTAAGTTCTTTTGCTTTCCAGACATTTAGTGTTGTACCACATGTGTATATAGAACATCCTTGCCAACATTTTGTGAATATTGAATCAAAATTGTTGATAGTAATATAGGAACACAATACCATTGATGGAATATTTTAAAGAAAGTTTCATATGTTTTTGGTGACTTTTTGCATAATCCCCCCCCCCCCCCAGTTTTCTTCTATTTGGTGTCCCATGGGCGCTTCCAGTGGCACTACTTTACAGATGATTTTACAAGTCATTCAAGAACATAGTGAGAGCAGTCAATTTGCACTGTATGGATACTATTTTCTGCTATTTGAATTGATGAGACAGTGTGTTCCCAGAGTGGGGATGTCACACTCACATGAGGATTCCCTGTTCCCCAGCTAAGGACTACAGGAGGGGTTTGAAGCTGGTTCAGAACAGTGGTGTATACCTTTCCTTTATCTGACAATTTGCAGATGCAGCCAAAATT
The DNA here is from genome assembly GCA_023333525.1 of Aspidoscelis tigris stejnegeri. NCBI lineage: Eukaryota > Metazoa > Chordata > Lepidosauria > Squamata > Teiidae > Aspidoscelis > Aspidoscelis tigris. The sequence continues at coordinate 51,352,811 of JALMGA010000004.1, forward strand.
TCATTTAAATTATTTGGGAACTGGGAAGATTAATGATTGATTCATTTCATATACCTATGCTGAGTACACTAAATTAGTTTAGAATAAGACCATATCTGCACTAGGATGTGCATGAATGTTCTAAACATTCAAAATTTGATCAAATTCAATTGAATGTGAACACATTTGAATTTAAACATTCAAACAAATTTTGAATGTTCCAAAACATTCATTTGAATGACTCGAAACATTCGAATGTACAGATATGTATGAATTACATACATATCTGCATGCATTTGCACTGATAGTATGGGATGAAAATGGGCTACGTAGAAAATTTGTACATATACGTATAGCACATTCGAATGTACAGATATGTATGAATTACATACATATCTGCATGCATTTGCACTGATAGTATGGGATGAAAATGGGCTACGTAGAAAATTTGTACATATACGTATAACACATTCGAATGAATAGATTGGAATGTATTTGATTCAAATCCAATTTTGTTGCATTTGGATTCTAAATATTCTAATTGAATAAAATAACCAATTCAATTCAAATTTTAATGCCAAAAAAACTTGTGCACATCCCTAATCTGCACTTCCAGGTAGACGGACTGCAGATGGTTAAGGCACCATGGAAAGAGGACACCCTCCTCGTCTCCATTTCAGAATTAGGAGGTCCCATGGAATTGTGCAGGATGAGGCACCTCCACTGGAAAATGAACTATAAAAGGGGCCAGTGCAGTCATTGCAAAGCACCTGCTGCCTTCCAAAATGTTCATCGGGTGATAGCAGAGAAGGCTTTTTGGATCTGCCTCAGTTAGTGGAGATGCACCCTAAATGGTATAAAAATCATCTTCAATGTTCTTATACTATTGACAGCTTCCTTTGGTCCATTTTCCATGACAGCAATGTCCCAACGTATTCACTACCATAGTTCCTATTCTACCTGAGCTTATTTCATAGTCTTTGAAGCAATACAATAGATAAGGCTGTCAATTCATTCTCCCCAAGTGCTCCTTCAAGTTCTAGAGTTCTATACTGCAAATAGAAATTGGAATGGGCTTTTGACAACTTAAATGGAAATGGTATACTTTTTATGTGACATTTTATAGGACAAATGTTCTTCATAGGTGAAAAATGCTATAAGAAATCATATCTAGGAGAACTTTTTTCTGGCTTGCAGCAATTCTAGAAGTCTTGGTTGTCTCATTTCTGTGACAAGCTATGCTGGGCTTTCCTAGCAAGAGGAGCAGAAGGTATGAAAGAGCCAGTCTCTTTTGGTTATTACAGCAACTTCTATGCTGTCATTATTATTTTAGCTTTGGGATGAGTTCAGAACAGCTTTTTGTTTCAATTGATTGGATTGAACAGAATAATCAGGTACATGAACAGTGAATGAACAGAATGATCAGGTACATCAATACTGGGGAAAAATGTTATTTTTCCATAAAAAGATAAATTAATGGATCCCTCCCACTTTAAGTTATCAATATTAGTTTTCCTCTTGGGGTAGCCAGACGGTCTGGTTTCATTCTACTCTTAGCTAGTAAATGCCAACATAATATCAGTGAAGCAGATAAGGCAAGACCACCAGAAGGAATGACGCAATACAACCATACCAGATAACTTCCAGTTTGCCCTGGCACTGTCACCCAAAAATATTAATTATGTGCATATATGTGATTCTGTAGAAGAAACCAATTAACACATGGGATTGCCCAAAAGATCACTACCCTCAGTTCACATCTCTTCTCATTCAAGCAAAGTCCATATTACCTTCTTGGCCAAATGCTGCTATAGGTAAGATAGAAAGGAAGCAACTGATCCCTGTAGTTACGGACTCTGATCCTTGGCAATTAGGTTGCTCCTTACTAGAAATGTGCAAATTGAGTTGGTATTTGGAAAGCTCAAATCAAATCAAATGGTCTGTCTGAGTTTATAAAGAACTGAACCACCCCCACTCCCTTATTGAAAAAGAGCTGGTTCAGTTCAAAACAAACTAGTGATATTCATTCAAACTGGGTTGAACTGAACAGCTCAATTTGAATGGTGCAAAATTCATTACCATCTGAACCAATGCTAGAGCGTTAGAGAGGAGTAGCGACAGCCCACCTTCCTCCTTTACCCATGTCACCTACAGCAGAGATTATGCTACTGTAATGAATTCTACATGAGAATACTCTTGAAAATAGTCTACAAGCTGGAACTAGTGCATAATGCAACAGCTGGACTAATGATGGGAGTTTCTGTCCTGGTGCAAGTCACACCAGACCTGCAAGATCTGCACTGGCTGCCTATTCGCTCCCGAGCCCAGTTCAGGGTGTTGATATCAACATATAAAGGCCTAAATTGCTTGGGTGGCCACACTTCTAAGTCAGAAAAAGTAGACAAATTTATTTGCATTGTTATTTCAGCCAATTCTGGAGTATACATGTACATTGTATAAATATTTGGACCCGTCTAATGAATCATATTAGGAACAGACTTTTGCTTCAGAAAACTATTAGCGCAATTAGGCCGCATCCGCATGGAGGGAAAAAGAAAAACATGGTGTGGAAGCAAGACACCTTGATGTGAATCTTAATTCACATTAAGCTGTCCGCATGCTAATGGAGGACAACGTAGGTTCCAGGTGAACCCACACATCCCTATGAAAACCGTGATAAATCCCTTCATCGGGATACTGCGGTTTTCACTACCCCTTCCCCCTTGCCTGAGCGTGCAAACACACACACACAAGCACAGACAGGGGGGAATTCCTCCTAAGGGTCCTCCTCCTCCCCTCCCTCCTCCCGACCCTGAGCCCTCCTTCACACACATGCACACATGCATGGGCAGGGGGGAATCCCTCCTTACCAACGCCTTCCTTCCTCCTCGACTCCCCCCCCCTCTCTCCCTCCTCCATGCACACACACACACTTACACACACGGGCAGGGGGGAATTCCTAATTTACCAACTCCTTCCGTCCTTCTTCCTTGCCTCCCCCTCCCTCCTCCAGCCCATGGTGAAAACTCGCTGTCTAACCCCTTTTCCCCTGTCACTTGCCCAGCAGACTCAAGGTTGCAAAAGGAGGCAGACAAGGAGCTTTCACCATGCTAAAATCCTGTCCTTTGCCTTGCATATTAGCTGGCTACAAGTCTGCCTCGTAGCCAGCAAGCATGCAAGGCAAAGGAGATGATTTAAGAGAAAGGAGGGGACAGTTGCCATTGCTGCATTAGCAGCGGGGACAGCAAAGTGCCGCCCGCTCATGCTGCAATGGTAACTGCGAGTGTCCCCATGCCCCCTTTATAACCTGCTCTTCCACTGTAATTTGGTGTGAGTGCTGTTATAAAGGAGGTTTTTAAAATTTTGAATTAGAGGGTTTTATTCTGCTGTAAGCCCGAATTAGGGCTTTGCATGTGGATGATTGTGAGGCAAAATAGCTTTTGCCTCACATTCTCCTTGCCATGCAGACATGGCCTTAGAGTTGAAACTCAAAAGGCAGATTTGATACAGACATTTTGCCGCCTGAGGTGAGGGACAAAATAGAACAGTCCCTCCCTCCATTCCAAGTAATACATTGGCCAAACTGACTTCTGAGGCCCTCTCTAAATTGAATTAAATCTCAGAAAATGTGTCTGATGTCCAAATGCTAGGGCAGACTATGGCAGGATATAGATGGCATGTCCCTATTCCAGGATATAATCTGGAATGAGGCTCAGTGCAGAAAGGGTCATAGTCCTTTGCTCTTTTCACACTGGATCTTGGATTGGAATAAATTGCAATCCAAGGCCCACCCTTCAGCACCTATTGCAGAATACTGGAAGATACAGTGATCCTCAATCAGAATAGAGTCCATAATTCTGATTTCTGAAGAGTATGCAGACAGCATTTCCCTATATGCCGCAATGCTACGGGGTTCCCATTTCAGGAGCGCTCCAGGAAACCCCACAAAAAATGGTGCTGGAAGTTGGCACATTTTTGAAATGGACAAGCAGTGCAAATGATCTGTTACAGCTTCAAAGATTGGGCATTGACTTCTGCAACAGACTGTCTGAATGCTGGCAATCCTCAGAGTAAGCTACTGCTAGCCGATTCCACCAGCAAGGCCTGTGCCTACTGGCCTGGGCTACATAAACTGGAATAACCCATGAAATGTGGAAAGAGCCCTGGGCAGAATTCTGTGTTGCATTTGTGGGCAGAAGCCAAACTCAGCTGGGTAGGCCCATATGGCATATCCACTGCTGTCCATCACCTGACCTTCAGTATTAGCCACCTGAGGTGGTTGCTTCCCTTATCCTCACAATAGCACTAACCCTGTTCCTGTCAACGTTTAAATGGCCCATATTGAAGAAGAAGAAGAATGGGCTCTTCTACCCCACTTTTCTCACCCATTTAAGGGGACTGGCAAAGCTTTCTATTCTTCTCCCCACAACAGAACACCCTGTGAGAGCTCCGAAGAGAGCTGTGACTAGCCCAAAGTTACCCAGCTGTCTTCATGAAGAAGGGCAGAATCAAACCCAGTATTCCCAGATAAGAATCTCGGGCCCTTTCTGCACTGGGCCTTATTCAGGATTATATCTCAGGATAGGGACCAACCATCTTCATGCTGGTCTAATCTATGATAGGCCATACCAGGGCCTACTATAGTCTGCACCAGCATGCAGATGGTTGGTCCCCATCCTGAGATATAATCTGAAATAAAGCCTAGTGCGGAAAGGGCCTTCCTCTCTAACCACTAGACCAAACTGTCTACACAACACATTCTTTTGTCAGATCTCATTTCCTCCTTTTACAGAACTTTCCCCAATGAAATAAAAAGCTGCTCAAGGCCTTTTTCTTACTTCTTTTAATTAACTTGAAGTGTTTTGACCTCATGACTTAATATGCAGAATTTCTCCCATTCCATACTTAAGCTACAAGAATGTTCTATATATTTTAATTTTGCAAAGAAACTTATTTAACCCCCTCCCCGCAAAAAGTTCCTACTTTTCTCGGTAGGAAAGCCATCAAGGTTTCTATTCATTTGGTATTTAGATCTGAGCTTAAAAGAATGTTCAGAGTACCAAAGTAATTGTTGGATATCAAAGTTGGTGACTCAGCACTTCACTTATTTCATTTCATTTTATTAAGGATTCTGGGGGGACATGCACCTTTTTTCTTCCTTCAATGTATTCTGAAAGCAAAAAAAAGATGTTTCTCGTCTCCATTCCTCAAGGACATATACGTTGGCAGATCTAACCTACATTTATATTAGCAGTCTAAAATGTTTTACTCATGCAGTCTTTAAAATCTTGTTCTTTTCTTCTGCCTAGACAGGCAGATTATTTAAAACAGAGAAAATTTTTTAATCACTAGTACATTGAATCAATAGGAGGTATTTAACAGTAGTGCTAAATCAGTGGAGGAGACTTTTAACAGTAAAATTTCTTCATTATGCAGGCTCACATATGCCACAGTATAGCATATTCTTTCCCAAACTGATTCTCTGGAACATCTTTAGGCTAAACTTCCCCTCAGTTCCTGTAAGAATATTTTTTAGAGCCAACTGATGGGAATTGTGGGCCTAACACGAAATTGGGAAAGTCTCTTCTAACAATATTTACAGAAGGCTTATAGATCTTCTTGGTTTGAATGGTGTACAAAATGGTGAAGAATAAGAAAAATCAGTGTGGTATTGTGATTAGAAAACTGTACATATATTGAAGGACAGTTTTCATACAGTAGTAACATTTTCTATTAATGAGCACCCAAGAGATTGGGGTGCACATTTCCATTTTCTCTTGCAGCTCACTGGGTGACTTTTCAACCAGACATAGGCTGTCAGATTTATTTACGTTACTGAGTCCATGTCACCATTTGACATGCCTGCTGTAGGCACCTCAGCAGAATAACCAGTTTTCTACATCACAGGATGCTTCCCAGTCTCCGTATTTGATCTATGTGGATGCCTGTTACAGGTGCTTGTCACTAGAGTGTGATTTCATAAGTGCCTCTTACTCCTTGATGTATGTGATCCAGTTTGGTCTTTTTGGTTAGGGTGCTGGACTCTTATCTGGGAATTACTGGGTTTGATTATGCACTCCTTGCTGAAGACAGCTGGGTGATCTTGGGCTAGTCACAGCTCTCTTCTGAGCTCTCACAGCCCCACCTACCTCACAGGGTGTTCTCTTGTGGGGAGAAGAATAGAAAAGCTTTGTCAACCAAATGGGTGAGAAAAGTGGGGTGTAAAAACCAACTCTCCTCCTCCTCCTCCTTCTCCTACTGTCATGCTGCCTGTCTTGAAGAGCGTGCATTTTGTTCAGAAATGCACTTGTTCTTGGACTGAAGATGAAGTACTGTGATTGCATTTTACTTATGTGACTAATACAGTTCAGTGAGATATATCTGCTGAACTATGAGCTGATCAAATAATTCTCATAACAAATGGAATTATGATAAAGGAATATGAAAATTAAAGTCCTTCTGCAGTGTTGCATGTGAACCTATTCTGGAAAGGTTAGGATTAGTTCAAGGATGGTAACATTAACTGGGACAACAGCATGAGCAAAAGCTTTTTTTTTTTTTCATTCGCCTGCACTGCGACCCACCCTATTGCACAGTAGCTACCAGTGCAGGCTGTTGAAAGTGAAGTTTGCAGTCATACTGCTGGTCTGCCTCTCTTAGCCAAGGGATCATAAAATATTCTTGATTGGGCTGACAGTTCTGTATATCATTTGTGTTCGGAATACACCAGAGCCTTTTATGATCAAGAAATGAAGTACTCTAATCATTCCATCTCAGGAAATAGGAAAAGTTGTCTGATAGTCTGAATTGAAAACAAGTACAATAAATGGCAGAACGTATGTGAAGATTTCTTTTCTCACAATGCAGCCATTATAATCAAACCTGCTGGAGATTATTCAGCCAATTGGCTGATTGGTTTCAAAACAAATGTGAAAATTCAAGATGAGCAAAATTTAATAGCAGCACTACCATCATCATCACTTAAAAGTAGGAAATTATTCACACCAAAGATAACACATTAACTGAAAGCGCTGTTTAAATATACTAAATACTGCAGCATCATGGTGGAATCAAGTCAGGCCATTTGTATGCTCATCCCTAGAGCACCTTTTCATGCTGATTTAAAGAACTAAAACATCACTTCCTCAGAAACTACAGAAAGGCTCTTCTAATACTTTGTACGTCTGGAGGAAACAGTACTGTTTCCCCATGTGGTATGGGCAGTCACAATGCAGGTAGGACTCTGTGGATGGCACCTACCTGCCCACAGCAAAGGAACCTGCTTGCCTGCAAATACAGATGTCTGGAAACAATATTACTGCTTGTCATGGCCCTGTTCCCCTGTTTGTTTCAGTCATGGCAGAAATAGGATGGGGTGAACAATGTGATAGCCATGGGTTTATTCTGCTACAACTGAATAACATGGAATTATATCAGTATCCTGAAATCCACTTCTGCTCACCCCATATGTGTCCAGATGGCTCCTTATTGGTGAGTCCTTCATGTAATGCTGGATACCACAAGGAGAAGTGGAATTTTTACATTTTACCAGACCAAAATATATTATTTCCCTATGAACACTATTTTGAAAGTAAACATTAAATGACAATATATAACTGTATCTGCTCCCCATCTTTTCCAATTGCAGTGACTTCTCATTTATTACCCCTCCTTCATTTTGCTGTGGCTTTCTTCCCATACACTTCTTCAATAGGCTCCTCTTCAGTGATGAGCAAATAATGGTGGAACAGAGCAGAAACTCACCACAAGTCCCGAAGATTTCTCATCATTGTTCAGAATCGGGCAACAACTTTTTTGTACTCTTGCCCTCTCATGTAGGAATTCATTAAGATGCTAGAGGGAAATTGGGGTTGAGAAGAAGTCAACCAGAAGATCAGTCATAGCTGTTTGTGCAACTTTATCCTTAGCAAAATTCCGCCATTATATTTTGTGAGGTTTACTCTTAGTTAAATTAATGAGAGTAAACATCCATCATCTAGAATTGGCTTCTCATGTGCCCAGCTGCATAAAACAACTCCTTAATCTAATCATGAACAAGCCAAATGTATCAGTACATTTTGTTTACAGTTAGTAACACTTCTATATCCCAGAGGAAGTGCTCTTATTTGTTTGTGTTTTCTCAACAGTAGCTAACATAGATTATCAATGCTATATACTTTTTCATTTTTTAAAATTACACTCCCTTGCATTCTACAGAAAATTCAAAGATTAATATATAAAACAATTCTGAGGGTCCAAGGGTTTTTCCAGGCTTAACTGCTGTGAGAAAGTAAGGGTGGTTCCTCACTGGGTGGTTAAACCGGTTTAACCACCCAGTTAAGACCCATTTAAAACACTTACCTTAGTTCCTTCCGCATTGCAGACCGGATTAGCAACCCTTCTTGGTGGCTGCTTCTGCATTTCTGTGGGTGAGATCCGTTTCTAAAACTGGTCTCACCACCAAAAACCGGTTTAAATTGACGACCTCAAAAGAGATGTTTTCAATCTGTCCCTTTGCCTGGATCCGTGTGAAAGCAGGATGCTTACACACATGGCCAGGTGAAGGGGCGGATGTCCTGGCGGTCACCAAGTTGGGAGGGTCAGCAGCAGGATGCCCTGCTTCAGAAGTCCCTTCCTCCCTCACAAGCCGCGTGCCACCGGAAACATGTGGTGACTGGCAGCTCACTGCTCCAGTCCCGCGGCTCCAGGGCCAGCATCAGCAGCACGGGATGCCGGATGCCCTTTTGAATGGGTGCTGCAGCTTCCGCAAAGCACCCAGGTGATCCAGTCACCTAATCCGGCCTCCCTGTGTGTGTGGGGATGCGCGAGGGCCCTTCAGATCCGTCAGATTTTGTTAAATCCGTTTTCCAGCGGCAAATGTGGAAGCACCCTAATTGTAGTTAAGATCAGGGATGGTGGCCGGTGCTTGCATTATGGGTGCTGACCTATCCCAAACTTCTCTCAAATCTACCTGGGTCTGAGTGAAGTGTGAATGGTCCCATCCAGCACCATCCACTACTTTGTTTGCAGTGCCAGTCCCTTCCTATGTTATTTTTTGGTTAGATTTGTTTGACTTTGAGTTCACATCTGAAGCCCTCCAGATGTTCTTGATATAAAACTTGCAGCATTCAGTTCCTAGGATTTCCATGTGCTTATTAAAGAGCTACTACAAACTGGGCAGAAACTATGCTGGCTATATGCAGTGACCCTGATCCACATGATACATAGTAACATGCTGTGCATTATACAGAACTTTTACTTACCTAACTCAAACACTTTTGCAACAACCCGCACGCAGGCACCCTCAGTATTTCATAAAGCTATTAATTCTTATAACAACATAACCATCCATAGGGATAAATAGAACAGAGATACAGCCTCACGAAGTAGACATTCCACTGACATGTTAAATGCTGCACAAGAAGCCCCAAGTCCTTTTAAAACATGGTAGTTATTCTGGGAAACTATCATTGGGCACGTTAGCACCTGTGTACTGGGAACACTGGTTTAGTCGGGGAAAGCTCTACCCAGACATGAGATTTCCAGTGGGATCTTACATGTAAATGGCTTCTGCAATGAATAATTAACAAGAGTGGTCAAAAGAACAGACAGCATTGCATAAAAGCACTTCAGAACTTTATTAAAAACAGAGCAGCAGCATCACAGTGTAAAACAGAAAGATGATCAGTTCTGACAACCAACAGATGGCTTACAGTGTCAAAGGTCAAGCAAACTTGATAAAAAAAGGGCAGAGTTCCTAAAGCTTCCTTCATGAGAGGTCACATGGTGGCTCTAATGCATGTAGGCCAAGCAGAACTCAAGCAGTACATCTTCAACAGAACTGAGTTAGAAAGGGGGTTAAGGGGGAGGAGGGACCTGAGTCTATGCTAACCACCCACAAGGAACCCTGGAGCTATCAGGGATTGCACGAAGTGTTTCACACTGTGCCACAATGAGGTCTTGATAGTGAGGTCTCTGTCATGATAAGTCTCTAGTTTGTTTTTGTTTTTTTAATATACAATTTAGGCAGTGGGAGTTCTAAGCTCCACAGGAATGCACTTCAGCCAAAGTATAGTTAGCTTAGGAGTGGGGACAGAATTCAAGTAGCCAGTTTGTTTTGGTTTGAAGCAGCAACCTGGAGCAACAAAGCAGCAGCAATCAAGAGATGGAGAAATGTCAAATTCAAACTCTGGCTATGATTTCCTTGTGGATATGAGATGTGGCATCATGGAGGATGGATCAAGGTGATAAAAACCATGCCTGGCACCTACATCTGGGGTCTTTTATCTTGGATCTTAGTATTGAGAGGCTAAACCCAACCCTAGGGTTTAGGCCAGAGTTGGGGTGAAATGTGACCTAATGCTTCTCCAAGTTTTGTTGTTGTTGTTGTTGTTGTTTTAGTGGCAGGAAATGTGTGAGCATCAGGTTGGATGCAAAGACATGACTCTCCATAAAACACTATTTTGGTGTTTGTGCAACCAACTGTTTATGTCTTCAGATGACTATTTGCATCTCTGCCTATCCAGATGAAGGTGTAGCGACTGATAAGATTTCAGACAATGATGTAGCTTGAAAGAGAAAAAAGCCGATGAATAGGTAAACCTCACTGCTCTTTTCAGGATTGCCTAAATTCCTGCTAGAAGGTATTCCAGAGTGCCACACCTGTATTCCTAACACAATACACTGATCAGGTGATACAAAAGTGTCCTGATGGTAACTTGATAGTATTTTAGTATGGAAACAGAGATGTTCCAGAGTTGCAAGCAAATCTTTTGTCAACAAGGAAACCAGACATCATTCACATTGTTTGCATCTGCATTGCTTTCCTGGAAGTAAAATGGGGAAGTTGAAGGGACAGAGAAAAATTGATATTCTAAAATGTGCACAAAAAGGAGCAAGTGAGACCTTTCCAACTCTCTGTGCATTCAGTCAGAATGGAGCTGTTTGATAACACCAAGAAATCATACTTATAAAAGACATGCATTTGTACCTGGCTGTCTTTAAACAACTGTGCTGCAGGCTTACCCAGAGCTAAGTCTCCTTGTGCTCATGGTGATGCTAGGTTAAGTGTTTTCTTTGCCTCTCTTATGATATTCCAGGGTTTGTTGAGATCGTTAGGAATAGAACACATGACTAAACTTTGCAAATTAAGCTTCATTCTATGAGAAAAGTGATAATCAAATTGAACATGCAGTCATAATAGTTTTTGAGATTATGTAAAGGCCAGATGAAATAAAAGAGACACACAAAATTTGAGGAAAGGAAAGTACAGAATTCTTGTAAAAGGTCCAAACTAAGCTAGTTCACACCATCAACTGCATCACATTAGAATCCAAATTAAAAACTAATTTAGGAGCAACCCAAATTAAAAAAAAGCCTACTTAATTCCTTCAATTTGCAGAACAATTCCATTCCATTAGGCAACTAATTTCTACCTGTCAGATACTGAATGAAAGTGGTTCCTCTCAGGAGGAAACTTTTTACTTGTAGTAATTAGATATGGGGAACCTAGCAAGATGCTTAAGCTTTGATAGTTTGCTTGGTTTAAGTCCCAAAGCTCATAAGCCCATGAGTAGATGCCATCAAAGTCTTTGGCCTTGGTGGCTCTGTGCTCTGGAAAGTTCAAATGCGGTTGCACATTTCATAATTAAATTACAAAATTACTTTAATTTTTATTAGAGAATCATAAAAGTTTTACCTATGTGGCACTTGAGCACATAAATCCCTTTTGTTGATCTATTATTTTAATGAGCTCTTAGAGACAATATGAAGGGAACTTGATTACATTTAGAAGATAAGAGCCAGGAGAGAACAAGTAATGGAGCTCATCATGACCATAATAAGCAGAAAGCTATAGAAACTGTACAGGCAACATAAAATTGCTTCTTTCATAATTCTCTTCAGATTGTACTTCCATTTATCTATTTACTACTTCCCCAAGAGCATGTACTGTACTAGATGAAGGAGGGAGGAAAAAAACTCCAAGAAATGTACAATTTGCCTGAGAAAATGAAACACTACACTTGTCACTTAAAACCACTTTCTGCTTTACTTTATAAAATGCTACAGACTGCAGAAATTTAGCTAGGCACTCAAATGTTTTATTAACACTTTTTAACAGCAGAAAACCTCTGCTTTTTCCTCTACCTTTCCCCATTGAATTAGTTAAAGGATTGAAGTTACACTTTTTTGGATGGGTAATCACAATGATATCTTCCATTATGCGATATGATCTGCCACTGGAGAGCATCAATCAAGAAGTACGTAGTGTAAGAAGGCAAAATGGAGCAGTGAATATAGTTCTGGACCTATAGCTTTTAATAGTCTCTCAGAGGGCCTTTCTGCACTGGACCTTATTCTGGATTATATCCCAGAATACAATCCAGATGCCTGCTGTCAGCATTTTAGCAATCTTCAATAACACCCAGTGCCCAGTGCAGAAAGCCTAAATTACATTGGCCCTGTTCACGCTGAGGTAATCAGGACAGCCTGGCATGCTATACGGTGTTTCCACCCTGGCTGTGGAAACCCATTTAGAAACTCATTAAATACACATACAGAACACATAGGAACTTTCCTTCCGCACTGGAGGCCGGATCTGGGACCCTTCGAGGCGGCTGCTTCAGCACTTTGGCGCGTGAGACCTGTTCTTAATTCAGTCTTGCCGCTGAAAGATCTGGCCTCTGGGAAGACCTTGAAAACTAGGTCTTCCATCCGGCCCCTCACCTCAGTCCGTTCGGAAGCAGGATGCTTCCACACAGAGAGAAGTGAGGGGCTGAATGTGCCAGTGGCCGGCATCTTGGGAAGGGCGGAAGGAGGCCGATCTGCCTCCTTCCACCTTTCCCCCACATGCTGTGCGCTGGTGGAAATGCACGGTGACTGGCAGCTGCATGCTCCAGTCCTGCAGCTCTGGGGTGGGGGGAGTGTCGGCAGCACGGGATGCTGGATGCCCTTTGGAATGGGTGCTGTGGCCCCCGCACAGCACCCAGGGGATCTGGTCGGCCTGGTCTGTCCTGGTCCCAGGGCCTCCAAGGATCTGTCCCTATTTCAAACAGATCCTCAGAAGGACAGATCACTGGGAAATGGAGTTTTCTTAAATTTATTCCTTGGCGGCAGGTGCAGAAGCACCCCTAGGATGAAGCATATGCACACTGCAATGCTGCCTTCATCCCAAAGAGGATGCTCCTGGTAAACCCCCAGGTGCAGTGTTAATGTTGCTTCCAGCTATGGCTGTGAGGCATATACCATGTTGGTGATATTAGCCACAGGAATTAATACATCATCAACCAAGAAATTAAGTAAATAATTTCTAACTCTTATTCAGTCCTGTGATTTGATTGTTCTTATGCAAAAAATTTGCCAAGACTTTTATAACTAAATTAAATAATAAATGTGATAATGGGTATCCCTATTTGGTGCTTCTTTATATTATATTTCCTCTGAGTCATAATAATTAGCTCTTCTTTGTACCTTCTGCATTTTTAAATACTTTCAACATAATAAAAAGCCTTAAATATATTTAATAAATGAATTAGATATAAAGGAATCAAATTACTTTTATGAAAATATACATAATATCTAATCTTTTTCTAATAGAAGTATTTCTTTTGGAAGAGTGAGTCCAGACTGGTCTAGAAGTATACAGTAATATTACCAATAATTGCTTTAAGGTGTTGGCTTTCAACTAAGTATATAATTTATAATCAGTGTTTAGTAATGAGATTGTTCCTGATAATGGAGCCACACAAACCTAATAGCAGTGAAATCTTATTTAGACATTGTTAGTTACAGAGCTATCTTGCATGATCCTGTGCATCCACCCCCAGGGTGGGTTGGGGGGTGTAGGGTGAGGGTCTTACCACTTTCATCGGCCTGATCCTGGCCGATGCAAGTGGCAGGACCCCAGCAGCCAATCAGAGGAGGCTGGGGGAGGGGCCCAGCTGTCACAGAGGGAGAGCGTGAGAACGTTCTCCCTTTGGAACAGCTGGGGACATGTGGAACATGTGGAGATCTTGGGCCTATTCGCACTTGGCTTTATTCTGGAATATATCCTGGAATAGGGACTTGCTGTCCATATGCTAGTGCAGGCTTCAGCTGGCCCAAAGTGAGGTCTGCTAGAGTCTGCATTAGCATGTGGACCACAGACCCCTATCCTGAGATATGCTCCAGGAAAAGGCCAAGTGCAAATAGGCTCCTTTTCAGAGCAGTTTTTCTGCTTTGAAAACAGAATGTGCAGAGAGCGCATGGGAATGGTTGGGGCGGTCCGGAATGGATCCAGCCACCTCTGACGTGCGAATGCAGCATCCCCATGTGTTCTCCACATGTTCAAAAACCCCTTGTGCGAAAAGGCCTCTGGTCTACATCCCATCCTGTATGTACTAGAATCAGAAGGGCTTCCTCTAAACCACACCAATGAGGAGAAGGGAAATCCATAGACCCTTTCTTCTTATTCCACACAAATAGCACAAATGTTTTAATATTTTTAAATTTGGTTTTAAATTTGTTACCTGCCCTGAGACCTTTGGGTATAGGGTGGGATAAAAATGCAAATAATAAATCAATATAGAAGGAAGGAAGGAAGGAAGGAAGGAAGGAAGATCTAGGCAGATTTTGTGAGTCTAGTAGTTATTAAATACTGTTAAAACTGGAGTATATCTGAAAGCACCAATCATACTAACCTTGGATATGATTTCCCCCGCCAATAACTGCAATTTGAGAGAATGAGAGGACAAAAAGGACAGGATATGTTTGGTTTTTAATGATAGCAGCAGAGATGCCAGAGTCAACTATAAGAAATATGATTGCAATTTGGAATGAGTTAGGAGTGATTAGCATAAGTATAGTGATATGCATTTATAGAATTCAAAACATATACTATATTCCCTCCCAGCAGATTTTTTCTTCTTCTGGAAGTGTATGCATTTGAACAAGATTTATTTTCTTTACTTCTTTTTAAAGAACACATTTAGTAGCTGATGTTAGGGGTTCTTTCCCAGTAATCATTACATTCTCTCCTGTAATTATTTGCTGTCGATGCGTCTGTTTTACAATCCTCATGGAAAGGAAACTTCCAAGGCACCCATCCGCAACTAATTATAAATTTATTTAAAACAATTAAGTGATCTGTGGAAAATTACATATATATCAGGGAAACATTTTTACTGAACACCTTCCTCCCCAATTCTTTGGTTTGTAATTTATAATACAAGCATTTTTATGGTGAGTTTACACAATGACCCAGAGGAATTTAATGAGTGGCTCCTATATTCACATATATTAAGTGCTACAGTGTGGGATGCTTTGTTTCAGAAATTCATTCCAGGTTTCTTCTGTGGATTATTTTGTAGCATATTTTCATTTTCTTCTGGGAAAGCTTTGGCTCACTCTGCCATAAATAAGCTCTCAAGAAGTGACCATTTTGAAGATATTTAATTGTTCTTGTGCCTCAGGAACTACCATGCCCTGCAAAGCAGCATTCATTATTAATAGATCTGCTGTTTACTTTCCTATATATAAGTGCAAATATAGCAAGATTCATAATCCTCTTGTCACACCATATGTTAAGGTGAAAAATGGAAGTCACTGTTTTAGTTTCTAGCCCAAGCTTAAATTTGCAGGTGCCATGGGTTGCAGTAAAATAGCACACTTCTCTTGTTTCCCACACGGATTTAAAACAGTATTCACCAGGATGATAGCAATGGATACAGTGATGGTTCTCAAGGCTTTTCTGTGCCCAGAAAGCCTCTGAGACCCTCCTCATACCCAGGAGGAGAGAAGCAACCATAGGGTATGCTGCCTGTGATGTGCCAATCTGCCTAAATGGTTGCCCATTCCAGTTTCAAATGGAACAAATGTTGTTCTTAAACTTTGCAGTAGAAAATCGGAATGCAGCACATGAAATGCATAAATACAACTGACTGTGTAAAAGGCTGTGTGTTTTTTTAAAGAAAATACTATTTAGCCCATGCTGAAATTAAAACAAGGCTGACATCAGATACCACACCACCCCATATGAAGTAATTATGAAGGTTGGATCTCATTGAAGGCCCTGCCCCAGCCTGTACTGAGACATGACAAAATGAGGGGAGGGGGAATCAGAGAGCCAATGTGTGACCCTTGTGTTTCCAACCCTTCTCTAATCCACCTTTTCTAGCACAGAATGTCCAGAAGAGAAGAGGGGCAGACTGCTGTTTGAACAATCCCATCTCAAAGCCTTCTCTAAGCTGCCTCAGTGGTGCTTTTATTTATTTTTGCTGTGTCTGATTACAGCCTCTGGCAACCATACCATTTATTTTAAAACATGGGGTGAGGATGTTGTGGGATTGCTTTCACATGCCTCTGTGTTCATCTGTTTCATAGTGTGCACAACCTTTGTGCACGGTGAGACTTCCAGGTGCCCTTGGTCAGTGGCATTCCCATCCATCCGATCACTTTAGATTGTCATTGTGGTATTGTAAGTACATTCCTTTGATCTTGGTGCCCAGGTCTGTTGTTTTCTGCCCAAATAACCCATTCATCAGAGGCTTTTAATCCCCTGGCTGATCAGCAGCACTTAGCAAGACCAGTTAACTGTTTTCATTTATCACATAACAACATGGAGGATCCCTTTTGCCAGGCTGTAAATTTTGTACATCTGCTAAAATAATTATTATTCACCATGTTCCTTCCCATATACGTTGCACTACTTATCAGTGTAGGAAGATATTATTCCAACTAGTTCCAGATGAAAAAGGCATTCATTTACTTTTTATTTAATTATGTACCTGTTGATCAGGCCATCTTGGTCAGAGTACAACTTTGTAATGAGACAAGATTTTTTTAAAAAAAAAACTGGCCATATTACTGTGGAAGACATGGTGTTATTTATGGTTTTGTGGTCTTATGTATCCCCTAAAGAGTAACCACTCTTATTATAGCTGTGTTTCTATAAAGTTAAAAAAACTTTAAATATATTCAACAAGATGGAGTTACTTTAGCCATATCCTATTTCTCATAACAGTGGTAGACAGAAAACTGGAATCAGTTCAGAGAGGACATCTAGCAACAAGCATCCTGAATACCAGTCTATGCATCCTGGCAGTAACTTAATGCATGGATGCTCACATTTATGCCACACTGTTCAGCAGCTGATGCAACTCAGAAACATAGCTGTTATGGGAAAGGCAGTTTACAGCACATGTAGACATACTGAAAAATGTCTGGATGGTGGGCTTGAAATCAGGTGAGAAATATTCCAGTTTTGTGCAGTATCCTGAGATACTTTCCAGAAATGTGTGGATCTGGTCCCTTTCTCCACTAAGAGTGGTGTATTCCCCCATCATCCTCTGGGAAAATCATGTTTCTGGGGTTCATAACTGTGAATCCAGATCCAAGGAAAAACATAATTATAGTGATATTTGGATTGGAACCACTCAGGCATATGATATATTTTATTATTTATTTTTTATTATTTTTATTATTTACATTTATATCCCGCCCCATACCCGAGGGTCTCTGGGCGGGTTACAACTTTAAAACAACAGATTAAAACAGAATGCACATTAAAAGACGTTAAAAATTCCGTACATATAAAACAATATACAACATGTTTAAAATGATAATGTCTGTACTGGGGGAGGGAACATTAACAACTTAGCCAAAGGCCAGGGCAAAGAGGTGCGTCTTTACTGCCCTCCTAAATATATATAAGGAAGGGGCCTGACACACCTCAAGGGGGAGGCTATTCCACAGTCTGGGGGCCATCACAGAAAAGGCTCTCTCCCGGGTGCCCACCAACCTCACTGTTGAAGGCGGTGGGACAACCAGGAGGGCCTCGCCACTTGATCTTAAGGCACGGGCAGGTCGATATGGGAGAAGGCGTTCCTTTAGATATTTGGGGCCCAAGTCATTTAAGGCCTTATAAGTCAAAGTCAAAACCTTGAATTGTGCTCGGTAGTGAATTGGCAGCCAGTGCAATTCTTTAAAAACCGGCGTGATGTGCATCCGGCTAGATGTTCCGGTCAGCACTCTCGTGGCTGCGTTTTGCACTAGCTGCAACTTCCAAACTGTCTTCAAGGGCAGCCCCATGTAGAGTGCATTACAGTAGTCCAATCTAGAGGTTACCAGAGCATGGATAACTGTGGCCAAGTCGTCTCTATCCAGAAGTGGCTTCAGTTGACGGAGTAGCCGTAGTTGGGAGTAGGCACTCCTGGCCACGGCCTCCACCTGAGCTTCAAGTGTTAGCGCAGAGTCCAGGAGTACCCCCAAGTTACGCACCTGTCCCTTCCAGGGCATTGCAGCCCCATCAAGGACAGGGTATCTCCCAACTACCCAGACCCGAGACCCTGTGACACACAGCACCTCTGTCTTGTCTGGATTCAGTTTCAATTTATTCACCCTCATCCAGCCCATTACTGCCTCCAGACACCTATCAAGCACTTCAACCGCCTCTCCTGATTCAGATGGTACGGAGAGATAGAGCTGGGTATCATCTGCATACTGATGACACCTCACTCCAAATCTCTGGATGACCTCTCCCAATGGCTTCATATAGATGTTAAATAGCATGGGAGATAAGATCGACCCCTGAGGACCCCCACAAGTGAGTTCCCAGGGTGTCGAAACAGTGTCTCCCACAGTCACTATCTGAGATCTGTTCTGGAGATAGGAGCAGAACCAGTGCCACGCATTGCCTCTCACTCCTAAACTCCATAGTCTCTCCAAAAGGATACCATGGTCAATGGTATCAAAAGCCGCTGAGAGGTCCAGGAGAACCAACAGGGTAGCGTACCCCCTGTCTCTCTCCCGGATAAGGTCATCAACCAGGGCGACCAAGGCGGTTTCCATGCCATAACCGGGCCTGAAGCCAGATTGAAATGGGTCTAGATAATCAGCTTCTTCCAAGCATGCTTGCAGTTGAACAGCGACAGCCCTCTCCAGAACCTTGCCTAAGAAAGGTATGTTAGCTACCGGGCGATAGTTGTTTAGATCTTCTGGATCCAGGGAGGCTCTCTTCAGGAGGGGGCGCACCACAGCCTGTTTCAGGGCCAGTGGAACCACCCCATCCCTCAGAGAGGCATTCACTACCTCCTGGATCCACCCGGTCATACCTTGTCGGCTAGTCTTTATCAGCCATGAGGGGCAGGGATCTAGAGAGCACGTCGTCGGCCGTACCCCCACAAGTAGCTTGTCCACGTCCTCAGGCTGCAACAATTGAAACTGATCCAACCAAACAGGACCAGACAGTTCTCTGGACGCCTCATCTGGACTCTGTCCAATTGTGACATCCAATCCCCTATGAATCTGAGCAACTTTGTCCTCAAAGTGCTTTGCAAATTTGTCATAGCAGATATTGCTTGGCCCTGGCTCATGCTTCTTTGAGCTTGGTTTTATGAGGCCATTCACTACTCTGAAAAGCTCTGCTGGACGGCTACTTGAGGACGCAATGGTGGCGGAGAAAAAATTCTTTTTCGCCACCGTCACCGCCACATGGTAGGCACAATAGTGTGCTCTAACCTGTGTTCGGTCAGATTCACAGCCGGATTTACGCCACCTGCACTCTAGCCGTCGACCTTCCTGTTTCATATTTTAAGTCTCTCTAGAATTTCCAGCAGTGGACCGGCAGATGGCTAAACTGGTACAGGCAATGCATGGAACCTGGCATCATTTCAACAGATTCCCAGAAATAGCCTCAGACATGGGCCTTTCAGTATCCTACAACAAACCCCTTTTGATGCTCAGACTCCAGAGTTAGATTGAGACAGGGCCATAGCAGGGTGGATGACCTCTGAAGCACACTGTCTTCCATTGTCAAGGCACATAGTGTGAAAATTATCAATGTGTCCTCTAAAGAAAATATCACCAGCTGGACTTCTTAGGGCTCGCTGACCAATGGGTGCCTCCAGACAGCAAAGGCAATTGTGGGATCTAAATAGACATTGGAGACAATTGCAGACTCCTGCCTCTGTCTACATGTTGCTTCCATGAACCAGCTTCATCCAGACAGCATTGATTTAATCTGCATTATTTGGATAATCCAGAATACAGCACATCCATACGCAGTTTATTCTGGACTATCCATGCTTTATTCCAGATTATCCAAATAATGAGGACTAAGTAAGTGCTACCTAGATGAACCTACCCATATGCTAGTCAAAACAGGTTGCATTGTTCTGCCAGTAGTGCTCAATGTCAAATGCTACCAGTGATCCAAATCAAGGGCTCTTTGATCTGGATTACATTCCATCCTATGTAAACAAAGTGTACATAGGGGTAGGGGCTGTTGTCTCATGTTCCACATTAATGTACGGAAGAGAGACCCTTAGTACACTTTCTGGTAAGGAATATCTTGGTCCAGTTTTGCTATTGCATGTCTAGGGGTCTGTATGAATACAGTTTTCGGGATTCAATTCAGTATCCCAAAATTCAGTTTGAATTGAATCTTTAAAATTCGAGTTTAATCAAATTTGATATGATTTAAGCAAATTTGAACCTATTCGTTCAAATTTTCAATTTGAATTTGCACTTACAAATGTCGACATTTGTATGTGCCTGTATGCATCCATATGCATCCCGTACACATCTGTATACATCCATATGCATCCCATAATTACCCCCCATGCAATTCGGTTTTGTCCTATACAGATCTGTTCAAATGCATACAGATGCGGGAAAGATGTGGATCAGCAAGTATGCGTCATGTACGAACCCATACATATGTGAATGTCTGGATAATTCAAATGAATGGATCCAAAATTTGAAATTCGTTCAAATCTTTAAATTCAAATTTAAGGACATTTGATTCTGTCACAGGACTTTAGCCCCAGCCCCAAGACAGTTGATTATTCATTATTGGGTAGTGTGTGAATGTGCCAAGCCTCTGGCCGGGCCAAGACCCTTGTTTGTCAAGGGAAAAAACCCTCCCCTCATGCCCCCTAAACAGACTCTCAGGCAAGATGCCATGGAACTATTTTGTTAGTAATTTTAATAAAAGTTGAAACAAGGACAAACAAACATAAAAGAACATTGAAACAAGTCCAAAAGCAAACATCTTAATAACCAGTAGGATAGGCTTACATTGGACAATAGTGTTTCTATAAAATATAAAATAGACCTTATGTTAAGTCTCTCTGGATAGCATCTCACGCCTGTATAAGACATAGGACTGACATGGACACGCTCAATCTTGTCAGAAAGAAGCATGACCTTTTACTAGGCAGTCAGGTGATTGTTGTTAGCCAATAAGGTGCTGACTTCAACATGTGTGATTGATGTTCAAATTAAGATAAATTGATATTAAAAAAAGTCCCTTTCCCACAGGAATAAACCTCCTATACTCAAAATGGAGTTTTAAAATTGTTTCTGGCTTCAAAATGGAGTTACTTTGGTTTGCTTTCCCAGTATCATGGCTCACATCCACTATAGATTTGAATTCGAATGTTAACGTTCAGGCAGATTCGATCAAATTTCAAATATCTTCAAATATTTGTGCACACCCCTATACATGCCTATCTTCAGATGATTCTTTATACATATAGTTGTTTTCAAGTTATGCTCTTCTTCATTCAGTTCAGTATTAAAGTTTGTTCCATAGTGTTGTAGGAAATCTGTCTTTGTATTTATGGAAAATAAGATTAGATCAACATTCAATCATGCCAAAGTGACTGCTTGAGAATTCTCCAATAATTATGGCAAACACAGCACAAGCACACACTAAATGATAAGGGGGTCAGGGATTAATCTGTGCATAAATTTCCTAGTACAGGAAAAGGTCATGGGCTGATATTACCGAAATTTCATTAGACTTAGGAACTGTGTACTTGAAATCAATGTTTTCTTGGCTTTGGCATTTCTGATCGGGAGTTTGCCACTCTCTAGGGGCCTTGGGTTTAATCACAGGATGTAGCAATGTTACCTTCTTTCCAGAGCACAAAGACAGCAAGAAATTAGAAAGGATTTACAGGTCAAAACAGGAAGACTTCTGCGATTCCAATAGCCAAATACCTTGCAAAGCTGAAGGGGAAAATCTGCAGTTAAAGCAACTGTCATGTTGGTCAAAACCCACAGGAAAGGTAAAGTGAAGGCTGGTGATTTTACAGCTCTCTGATGACTTCCAATAGCAATCAAGTCAAACTCGGATAAGTCCACAAAGGGCTCTGCTCAGAAACATGGTTGCAAAGAAACTACAAAAATGGAACTTATGACAATAATTTAATTCCACCAAATAAAAAGGCCCCCAGAGCAGGATTTAGATATACCATGTTTCCAGAATGTGAAACCAGACAGATAAGGAGAAATAATGAAAGTTTCTTAACTCTTACTTAATTCCTCTGTTGGTCTGAGCTTAGCTGTTCAGCAGATAACACCTGCTGTAGGATTTGGTCTGGCTTTATTCATTCCCCTTATAAGTTAAGTTCCTTGCAAAATGTACAATGTGGCAGGACTGTTGCATCACCTCTTGTTAGCAGTGGAACAAAAATGATAACATAAAGAAAATGGAGAGAGGAAATGAATGCAGCATCTGTTCTTATTGCAAGCACTTTATACAAAAAGAGTCCCTGAGAGTATCTAAAATGATGTCTACTTATTCTGTTTGTGTTGTGGTTGTTAAGAAAAGCTTCAAAATCTGCTGCATAATAAAATTGGTTTCCTAATATTTTGACCAGTATTTACCTTTGCTAAATAAACAGTAACGGCTTGCTGTGATTTCATCAGTTAGAGAAGATTTGGTCTATTTTGAATTGGCATGCTGCAACAGCCCACTTAAAATCTCTTTAAAGATGTTTGCATGGAGAGTTGTGGAGTTATACCCTGGCCCACAGTTTGGCCTTGTGGTTAGAGTCCTGGGGCCTATTTGCACGAGGGCCTCTGGAACGCCAGTAGGACGCCCTAGGACGGATCATTCACTCTGCTGGGCTGGCGGTTCCATTCGGAATCACCCCAGCCCATTCCAGGGCACCCACTTGCGTTCCATGTGTACAGCATGAAATTGTGCTCTACACCTGGCCCAGGGTGTTTGCGCTCTCCCTCCCAAACAGCTGCAGGCCCCGCCCCTGGCTGCTGCTATGAGTACATGGGGCCCAAGCTGTCAGCGCTTCAGACTGGAGGCGCTGACAGCATGGCCCCAGTGTACTGCATGGAGCGGCACATTGCCCCAGCCAACTGCGTGACCACCATGACAAGTTAAGTGATCATGCAGCTGGGGTGTGTGTGCCACCCCCTGTGTGCCGGTGGGCACCTAGGAGGGCCTTAGTGGCTGAGGCAGCCTGATCCTGGGCACCCCAGGATCAGATCTTTGGCCTGCCTTCATCCCAATTGGGTCACTTACAGCCCACAGGAACCCCACTGGGCTGGGGCCTAGCAGGGATGTGCACGTGCACACATGACTTACCTTGGTGGCATCGGGTTCAAAGCAGCAGGCCCAGCTGGTGGTGGCATTGTGCGTCTGCATGCACTGCCGGCTCTGATTAGCCAGCTATCCATGGGCCCTGTCTACCATCATGCACACCCCCATTCTGATACTCTGACAGCGTGGGCTCTGTCTACTACATAGAACAGCACATCTGCCAGCTCACCGGGGGCAGATCTTTGGCATTGGCAGGGCTCAGCTGCCTAGATCAAGGAGGCTGAGCCTCATGGACAACCCCCACCCAGGCCTGTGGCCTACCCAGGGACATGCACACACAAGGGACTTACCTCCTTGCCACCGTATTCCTGACTGGGGGGGGTGTCCGGTTGGCAATGCTCTCAACTGCATGTGCTGCCAGCTCTGATTGGTCAGTGGCCCATACCTGCGCAGAATTTCTGG
This sequence comes from Aspidoscelis tigris stejnegeri, assembly GCA_023333525.1. Taxonomy (NCBI): domain Eukaryota; kingdom Metazoa; phylum Chordata; class Lepidosauria; order Squamata; family Teiidae; genus Aspidoscelis; species Aspidoscelis tigris. Next base: position 51,376,575 of record JALMGA010000004.1, read on the forward strand.
CATTGAACTGGGTGTTCTCTGCAGGTATGGGCCACTGGCCAATCAAAGCCAGTGGCACACCCAGATGCAGAGGGCCACCGACCATACCTGGAAGCCCTGCCCCCAGGCTTTGCAGTTCAAACTCTGGCAGAGAGGAGGCAAGTCCCTCTCGCATGTGTGTCTGGGGAGGCCCATGTCCCAGGGGTGTGTGTGCCTGGGGGGGGGGGTTCCTGCTAGCTATAACAGACCCAATTGGGTTTGGTAAAGCCCATAGGAACCCAGGCAAGGGATGAGACCAGCCTCTGACTCAATGGTGGCAGGCCTGGGAGGGCCGTCCCACCCCACGCCGGCCTTTTCGGGCTAGACCACACAGGGACGGATACCCCATTCACATGTATGCAGGCAGGGATGCGTCCCCATGCATTCCTTACCTGCCTACACACAAATGGGGAATCCATCCCCACGTGGCCTAGTCTTTGTGCTCTACAACAGTTCGGCTGTAGTGTGAAAAGGCCTCAGGTCTCACTACAGTGAAAGGGACTGAAAGTGAAAGTTCTTCAGCAGTTTGAGGGTAAAGGGCAGATTATAGGCTCTCCTTTTTCTACCAGAACGGCTCTGGAGGTACATGCTAGCTGGGATATGCCTTGGCTTCATCTGTTTGGGGGCACAGTACCCTCACCCCAACAGTATCCTGAGTTTCCCCTCAGCACTAGACAAATCCAAACACACCCCGTTACTACTATTAATTGACATAACTTTATCCTACTGGAGGGCAGGTGGTGTTGATGTAATCAATAGGGGTGGGGAACTAAAGAGTCATGTAAAGGAGACTCAGGGAGATAACATAAACAGTGTAAGCATAGCAGCCTGAATTGAGGATGATCTGGGGACTGATTATCAGGGAGTGGGTGTGAACAGGATTAGGATGGCTTCAGTTCAGTTTCTTAAGGGGACAACCTAGTTCAGCCAGGTGTGATAATGGCCTTAGAAAGCTACCTGTTCTCCCCACAAGAGACACCCTGGGAGGTAGGTGGGGCTGTGAGAGCTCAGAAAGACAACTGTGACTAGACCAAGGGCACTCAGCTGACTTTGTCTGTGAATGCAGACTCAAACCTGGAGACTACGAGATAAGAGTCCAATACTCTAATCAGTTTATGGGTCTCTGTGGCTGGTCTGAAAATTGTCTAATTGGGTTAAACTATTCTCAGGGATGTTTTCAGAGGCTGAGAAACTCATTCCTCTGCATGACAAGGGTTGTGTTCACGCCTAAGTTTTAATCCTGTTTCAGTCCTTTTAAAGTGTGAGATTGTGGCAGCACAGTGACTAGTCATTTTCTTTCCACTTTCTTTCCACTAGTTATTTATTTTCCACATGGAAAATAAATAGTCACTTTGTTGATGTCTTCTCTCACTTTAAAAGTAGACTGAAACTGGATTAAAACTTAAGTAGCCAAGGGTAATTTCTGCTGGACCCTTTCCATGGAGGACTGAAAATAGCTTACTTCTGGTCTTATATTTGTCCTTCCAGAATAAATGCTGTTTTCAGTGGAGTACCTCTTGCAGCATTAACCAGAATCCATAGTAAGGCAATTTTTGTTTATTTGATGCCACTTCTGGCTCTATCTTGCACCTCCTGCTCTTTGAGCCACCCTTTTCAGGGCCTATTTGTATGCAGCTTCTTTTGGGGATGCAATGCATTTGTAGCCCTGGGTACATATGGAAAAAAAGTGGTGGGCTCACTCCCCAATGCCACTTCCTATAAAAGATCTTATCAAACAGGGGGCTTAAAAATCTGTTAAGGAAATGGTGCAGGAATTTCAACAGCTTTTATGCACCACCTCTACCTCTTTAGCATTTTTCAGGAAAGAAGTGGTTAAATTCTAAGGGCAACTATTCTTTAATTGATTATTGCCAAACATTTCAAATAACAGTAACAACATCAACAATAATTTTTTTAAAAAATGTCAGGTTTTCTATTGCCTGTTATCAGTTTTTGATATTGCAAGCTTTGTTGCTGGGCACTGGAACACTCATTGCTGGATGGAAACTTTCCCATCTACAAAGTAGCTAACAGTCCTTGAAAGGTGTCCACTAAGAGAATTTTTGAGGTCAGTGTCTTCTGAAGCAGCTTCTGGATCATTATAGTTCACATTTTTATCCACATCAGTAACCGAAACCAAAGGGAAAGGAACTCTGCTGGTCTTCTTTGTCAACAGTATAGTTTCCAGCTGCAGATTCTTGTGTTCAAAGGTATTTCTTTCTCTTCTTCCCCTCCATGTCAGCCACAAAGAATCATGAAAGAAAACTTTTCACTCTTGGTATTAACTCTTTCTACATCACTGCAAATTTGCAGCCAGCGCATGGCTGATCTGAGCTCAGACATATTTGCCACACTATCGTGATACCTTTGCAACATCTAAGACTGACATTTTAATTTATTCATTTAATGATTTTCTCCCCTAGTTTGTTACAGACAAAAGGCGGATTCTGCCTCATGGGTGCTGAGATTTTCCATAACTCTTCTTTGTTGCCTGCTCTCAATATTCTCTAAACAATACAGTGCTGTTTTTAATTCCTAGCCTAATAAGTCAAGGGAGATTTATTCTCTTGGTGGTATATTAAAATTTCATTTATGTAAGTCTTGACATATACAGTACAGCGTGGAGGGAAAGAAAAACACACACAAGAAAAAATAAGACAAGCTACATTCTGAGAGAAGTTGTGTTCTGGTAACTATAATAATATATGCAAAGTAAGAAGGTGAGAAACCCTCCGGGTATCTTGCAATAATTTTATTTTAGTAAGTTACATTTTCTTCATTACTTGTTTTTATGAGAAACCTATGTCTCCAAGATAAAGTTAAGGAAATTGCAAACTTAAGAGCCTGTTTGTTCTTGCCTGCTAGTGAGCAGCGATCTTCATATCTCTGCTGCCACTGTTGCCATCACCCTGGAGTTGGCTAACTCTTCACCGGAGCAATCTTGCTGGTCAGCAGCATTTGCATTCCCTTCCAACTATGGTGGAGTAAGTGGACATGGTCTGTGGCTACAGATGCACAGTCATATGCAGCATCCAGATTGCTGTGGTAATTTCTGGGCATGTACCAGATGTTGCCATTGTGATCCATCCTGCCCTGGACGGCCCATCTGCCCTTCAGTCCAGTGGGGGCTGTTCCAGGACTCAAAGTGCATATAGCTGACATTGCCCTATGTCTTTACTAACTGGTATTTTAGTATCATACTAGGCAAGTGGTTGTGCAAGGTTTTGTATAGGCACATCAAGGTACATTGGTATGATATAGGGATGTGCTTGAAGCCCATTCTCCTTATTTGATATGAATTGAAGGGAGGAATATTTGGCCTCACAAGAACCACTTCCTGCTTTGGCTTCACATGCAAACATCCATCAAATATTCATGTATGAAGGTAACCCCCTCCCATCTTTCCTTTTATTATTACTAACATTTTATCTTTGGCATGGTAAAACTATTTCTTCCGTATCTGACTAAATTATTGAAACACCATGACGAAGATTGGCTACAATTTATGTTTATGGATACTGGTTGGGATCTGTCTTTGAGGACATTTGAAAAAGATAACAGCCTATCATTCCAAACCAGACACATGAGAGGAAGGTTATGAGGTCAGGGGAACAGTGGCTGTGATTTATTTATTTTTTAAAATGGACATCACAATTGATAATTCTCTGCTTCTAGTTTCAAAGGAAAGTTCTGTCACCTATTTTGCATAGTTAAGATTTTGTTTTTATGCAAAGTGGTAAAAAACACCCCACAAAATAAAAGAGAGCTTTCTTTTCTCAGCATTATTTCAGGAAACAGTTGACAAGGATTTTTCTCTCTGAAATTAGATTTTCCTTTCCTGAAAACAAAGAAAAAAAATCAACCAGCAAATTTCTCAACAAATGGCTAGATCATTCTAGTGCTTTGTCTCCTAGATCATGTGGGCAAAGTGCAAATTCCCCCAAAGTATTAATATGCACTAAAGACATTTGCCTGCCTCCAGACAGCAAGAGGAAAACATGGGATTTAAAGAAGAACCCCACAATTACCTCTTGCTGCTCCTGTCAGATGTGGGAGGGAATTGTGGGTTTTTAACTGTTTCTGCCTGCTGTTTCTATTATTGTTTCTCTTGCAAATATTTGTATGCTAACCACACACCCATCCACTTATCTTTGTCTTATTTACAAGCTTGACTAGCATTTGGGTATTTTCAAGAGAAAAAATCATGGAAGCAGCAGGCAGATACAGGTAAGTATTTGCTATTATGGGGAACCCAGCATTGTTGACGGATTTTGACGGATGTTGGATTTTGACGGATGACGGATGTTGGGATATTGCCTCAGTATCTCAGAGTTATCTCAGAGTTATATGCCATAGATATACGTATCATTCCCATGATAGTCCTTTGCTTGTTATCAGAGTGTTTTGGTTCCCCAATGTTAGACATGGAGCATGTTAATCAAGTTTACCTACTTGCCTTCTCTTTTGCAGAAGGCTTCCTTCCAATGAAACATAACTCAGATTGTAAATGTTTCAGCCATTGGAATGTTTATAATGATGCTGTTGCTTGTACCCCCTATTGGAAATGAAAGATTGGTTCAGGTATAGGAATATGCACAAATGGTTTTTTTTAAATTCATATCCCCTTCAAATGTGGTAGGATTCATATTTGACACAAATGTTCAATCCCACAGGAATCCCATACGAATCTCATTCAAACATACGAATAGCATACAGATCCTATACAAATACCATATGAAGCTTCATACAAAGCTTCATATGAATGTATCAAAACATTTGACTTGAATTCAAATGTGCCAATATTCTATTTGAATTTGAATGTTCAAATTCATATGAATTTCAAATGTTAAAAATATTTGTGCACATCCTAATTCAGGCAGAGAATGTTTCTTAACCAATTTATTTCGACATCAGTTTCTCACACTGGTGCTGCTCTTTTTCCAACAGGTAAGGATTTGTCCATTTCTCTAGGGAAGCAGGGGTAAATACCAGCTTGGGAGTGAGCATTTTTAGAAAAAAACGGTAAAAACAAGTCCCTTGAATGAAATTTGGGCTTCTTTTCCCGGCAGCCACAGGCATCTCCTAAATTGCTGTATTGTATAAACCAACCACCTCTAAAACTATACCTTACATGTAGTCATAGTGTTACAGGATACTGTGCTTGTTTTTATTTTGGTGAATGTATGCAATTCATTAACAAAATTAACAGGACTTGGTGAAAACTAGGAAGTTTACAGAGATGAGTTTGTACATATATTTGCCATCCAGTTTATAAAGGCATCAGTCTAAACAAAATGCTATGAAAAGGCTGAGGTTTCATTAATTAAATTTGTTTCCTGTTTGCAGGTTTGGCTACTCATTATCACATTTAAGAACAAGGTTTTCTGCAAACAACAGGCATATCAGAACCACTTCTCAACATGTGCAAACAAAGGTCAGTAACAATAATGAACTATGGGGGACTCATGAGACTTTCTAAAATACTAATTAAGGTGTTATAATTAGCAGTGACACCCGAAGTACTGGATTAATTCATACTTGCAGGTAGTTTTTTTGGCTTTTCTTGCTCTCTCATTTCTGACTCTGAATATTGTAACTATAACAGAGCTTAAAGCTTACAGTAATGGCTTTAATGGCTTATTACGGGGAATTTTCCTTTAACCTTTTGCACTGTGTCTTTCTTTCCCTCCTGCATTACCACTTTAGATTGATCCAAAGGGAGTGCAAAGAGGCACCACAGCTTCTGGGAAGAAAAAGTCTTCAGTTCTATGTGCACCATGAAAAGTCTCCAGTTCTAAGTGCACCGTCTCTCCGAATATTATTAGGGAGGATGGATAAAAATGGTTTGTTTTTTTCAGGCAAATACTGACAATGAATGCTGACTATCAAAATGAGATTTTTTTTTCAGGTGGCTTCAATTTTATTGTTTTGAGAGATAAGATTTTTACAATAACTTGTTCAGACTGATTGTTGAATGCTTCTTGAACTATGTTGCCCAAATTCACATTTTTGCTGTCAATGCTTAGTGGCATTGATGGCTTTCCCCATAATCCTTTTTTGTCTAAAATGACATTATTACTTAAAAAAAATGTTTTGGGGGTTGGTATGTCTACTACAGTCTTGGATCTTCTATTAGAATCCTGGAGAGAGATCTCTAATGTTTGCTCTGGGATCTGTTGAAGCCATTCTTCCAGCTTGGGAATAACTGTTCCTAGTGCTCTTATCACTACTGGAGCCACTTTTGCCTTTATCTTTCATATCTTTGCCATTTCTTCTTTCACCCTTATATTTCTCCAGTTTCTCATAATCCTCACTTGTCACCAGTGTGTCTTGGTTCCCCAACGTCTGATGTGGACATTATTAAAGGGGAGGGGTGTCCACTAGCAGGAAGCACCCATTTAGAACCCATTAGGTACCTGATCAAACAGTAAAACCCTGTTCCCACACAAGACCCCATTAGGCCCCCATCCGTTCACACCAGCATAAGGGAAGTCTGAATTGAATGGGGTCCTCAGGCCCTTAAATCCAGACTTTCCATGGACCCCTTTAAAGGTGTCTTCAATCCAGTCTTCAGCCTTGAAGACCAGATCCGAGGGCACCAGTTCACACTGAGATTGGGGAAATGGGGTCCAGGGGTGGGCTTTGCAGCCACCATTTACAGCAGGGCAGTTCCAGCCCTGCCTCACCACTCACATCTGTGTAGCCGTGCACATCCTTCGTAGCTTCCTACAAAGTCTAGCACAGGCTGTGTAGTTGCAATGTAGCTGTCTACATAGATGGATCTATCTGTGCAGCCGCTAAATGGTCTGCCCTATGTGTCCAACAGCATCTTCATAGATGAACTACGCAATTCAGCTGTGTGCTGGACTTCATAGCTGCTATGTAACCTGCTAGAAAATGTTATCTCTCCACCACACCCACTGTCGACAGAAGTGGGCCTTGAGTGATGTCCACATCAGCCAATTGTGCCAGGCCACAAGCATGCCTTCCACTTAAGGCAGAACGAATTTACCTGATGGGTGCTTTGGCATTCACACTGTGGCCCTGTCTAGGATCCATTGGCATCGGATGCTGGACCGCCAGTGGAGAAGCATTGGGTCCTTGCAAAGATCCAGATCTTCAAGGACCAGTTTCATTTAGGACTCCATTTCAAAGATCCAGATCTTCTAAGATCCAGATTAAGAGTGGTAAGTGAAGAAACACCCAAGGTGATGGCCGAGCCAGCATGACCCCATTTATTTTTCTTTCTCTCATAGGCAGGTGAAGGATTAGGAGTCTTATTGCTTAAGGACCCTTACTAGTGGGATGTTCTGGATGACATTTGAACCGATATGATGCTAGCTATTTGCTAAAAAGTTGTGGAGTGCAAAATAAAGGCTTAATTGCCATTCAGTTCAGCCACTGCACTCTATATGCTGGCTAGCAACAAATACCTCAAACTCATCTCTTCTAAGTTATGGAGGGTGAGAAGCTCAAAAAGAGAATGTCCTGGACTGATGGAGCCAAGTTTTGTGATTTATGGTCCTAGGTGTACATGGTTCTAAATCACACAGGTAGGATAAAAATTACATAAATACTCCTCACTCCACAAATTTTTCTGCCATGACAATACAATTGGGTCAGATTTCGAATCTAGCCTGCAGAGTATATGCAGTCAAAGAATGTGTTTGGAACAAATTTATTTAAGAGTGTCTAGGAAAAAAATAGATTTTGAAAGAGCATAATAAAAGAAGAATGCTTATTTAGATAGGAAAGCCTATCTCCTGATACAGCTTCTGTGACACAGACACAATGATGGGTATAAGACCTTTATTTGCTTCTCTGCTCTTCCACTTAACAGGCCACAAGTTTTATTAGTGATCAAAATATTTGCTTTGGAGTGGAGACTCTCTTAATTAGAGGACTTAATCCAAATTAGTATTTTTGTTTAACAATAACAACAATAAATCTTTCAATATGCATACAGGCTGAATTAGGGCCTTCCATCTGTGTGCTTGTGCAGACTATGGCAGGCCCCATATGGGTCTGGGATAGTCTACACTAATATGTGTATGACAGGTTTAGGGGTGTGCATGAATGCAATTTTCAGCATTCAATTTGTAACTAATCAAACGTTCGAACATTTTGAATGTCCAGACATTTGATCTGATACAAATGCATTCGTACGTATTCACTTAAATATTTGATATGTACAGATGTGTATCCGATGATATGCATCCGTACATATCCCAAACACATCCCGTTTTCATCCTGTACTTATCCATACAAATGCATACTGGGTGTGTCCAGATATGAATGGGATGGTACATATCTGTACCATCATACAAATGTCCAAACAGTTTGTTTGAATGTCTGAAACATTTGTATTCATATGAATACTAAAGTACGAATATCCAGACATTTGACTCATTTACGAATAATGAATAGTGCACAGTCCCTAGGCAGGTTCATATTCTAGGATATATCCTGAAATAAGGTGCAGTGTTGAAAGGATTCAAGGGTGCTGACCTGGACAGCTAGCCGAATGCACATCACACTAGTTTTTCAAGGCTGCATTGGCTGCCAGTTTACTACCGAGCCCAATTCGAGGGGTTAACTCTGACTTATAAGGCCCTAAATAACTTGGGCCCCAAATATCTAAAGGAATGCCTTCTCTCATACTGACCTGCCTTTGTCTTAAGATCTGCAGGGAAGGCCCTCCGGGTTGTCCCACCACCCTCAGCAGTGAGGTGTGTGAGCACCTGGGAGAGGGCCTTCCCAGTAATGGCCCCCAGGCTACAAAACAGTCTCCCCCTTGAGGTGTGTTTTGCTCCTTCTTTGTTTTTTATCAGGAAGGTGGTGATGACACACCTCTTTGTGCAGGACTTTGGCTAAATGTTGGTCATGTTTTCCCCACTGTAAACACTACTGTTCTGATATTGTTTTGTTTTTAACATGCTGGATTTAAAATGTTAAGGTGATTCTTATTGTTTTAATTTATATCATTTTGTCTGATATGTTGGAATTTAAAGGTTGGATATGTTGGAATATAGGGTTGGATAGAAAAATAAATAAATAAATAAATAAATAAATAAATAAATAAATAAATAAATAAATAAATAAATAAATAAATAAATAAATAAATAAATAAATAAATAAATAAATAAATAAAGGGGAGTTTCCTTTTTTGGGACATTCAGGGTGCATCCCCAAACACAGTTTGGTCCAAATTGAAATCGGGTTCTGGAAGGGGTGTCCCCATGCATTTTAGATTTGGTCTGATTTCCACAGACCAAATCATCCAAACCAGGACCAAACCAGGACCAAATTTGGTACTGGAAAAAACTGTTCTCGTCACGGCTTGGTGTTTCGACATGCATTGCTTTGCAAGCCAAGCCTGCACATGGGGATGGTCCCAGGCTATTTGGGGAGGAGACTGGCACTTGCATCATTGGGAGGTGGGTTTCATGTTGTGTGCTCACCATTCCTGCCCTGTGCATTGGAGATTGCAACTGCTGTGATTTTTTGGAAGTAAATGGTGTTAAAACCAAACGATGAGGGAGTTGAATGGCCTTTACTGCCCCATGAGACTCTTTTATACAAGTATTCCACCGCCCTTCCCCAATCGCCAAGTCAGGCAGGATAATGGCTTTATTTTTCTCCCTTTTCCATGGCAAATATTCCACCCAATTTACCAATCACCAAGGCAGGCATGATAATGGCTTGATTTTTCTCCCTTTTCCACTTACCGGGTGTTCTCGGAGTTCCCAGGTGGAGCGGAGGTGCGCAAAACTGCTCAACTGCTGCCAAACCTTGTAGCGGCTTTGCTCAAACAGCTGGGTTTTTTTAATTATTATTTTTGCCATTCATTCCTGGCTTCCGTGTGCCGCTAAGGGGGAAATGCAGCATTTACAATAGGTGGCACAGGGGTCAGGTGATGTCAATCCAGCTTCCAATGGGGAGAGAGGGGTCAGTGAGGAGATGGCACTGCTCCCACGTGCTGAGGTTTGGCATGATTTGCATGGGGATGGCTGTATCCGCACCCAGCCCATGTCCAGCCTGTGTTACCAGGAATAGCATGGGAATGGACATTTGATCTCAGTCCCTCACCTGGTCAAATATGAGCCCAATCAAAGCCAAACAGCTTGCATGGGGATGCGGCCTTACTTTGTTTAACTAGTATCTTATTTTCTGTCTGTCCACTTATTTGCACTGACATCAAACAGTCATCCATACAAAACCAAACCTTTCAAAAGGAAAGCCAAGCAAAGAACTCATTTGTATTAGTGACCAATTCATTCATTAGGTATCTTTCTAACTCCAGTTCTATCAAGCATCTTTATTCTAAACTCTTTTCTTTGGAGTTAAGTCTCATTGATTTAATAGAGAATTGCTCCCAAGTAAGATGTTCATTATCTTTAAAAGAAAAGTAGGTTGGCACTCCAATTGCAGTAAAGATTAGGTTCCTTCTGATCAAGGTAACTTAGGCAAATCTACCTTGGAAGGCAAACAATGCATACACCCATTAAAAACACTCCATTGTTAACTATATATCAATTATTTAAAGATCCTCAGCATCTCTATGGTAACTGCATACCTTATCGTATTATTCCGCAAATGAAACTCTAAATATTAAGATGGGGCCTTTGCTCTGTGATATGAATAAATGAATTCTAGGACAGTTTTAAAGGCATGGTGACTTTCTGTTTTTAATGAGAACAGTATACAAGAACTTCCCCAAGAACTCAAGTGTTGGCAGCAAATCAGTGCCATTATATGGATCAGTGCCTAGGTGCACTGATCAGTATAAGGTGATCAGTATAAGGTGCACTTTTAAAGGCACTAAACAATTCCTTTGTCTACTTTTTTCCTTCCTCCTGCAGCTATACCAGCTATAAACTGTATTAAACTATGAAGATTGACAATATAACAATATGGAGCATTACAGTAACTCAATATGGAACATTACAGTAACTATAACTACAATAAAAAGCGATTAGTTAACAAGAGAAAAATAGCAACTGTGCATATATTGCAAATTAAAATAGTTTACACTCAAAAAGAGCAAGAGGTCAAATGTGATATGTGATCACCTCTGGCAAGGCAGGTTGGAGAGACAAGCAGAATATCTCTAAACTGAAGTCCAGAAAAGAGTAAGCTTCTTGTGAGCTGGTTATTGGGCTTCTTTTGAAGTCCCAACAGCACTGGCAAATCTGTGGGTGATGATGAATCTGTCTTTATTTTGCTGATGTCACAGAAAGTTTTTAAAAAGCCCCCAAACCAGCACACACTGGGGAGGAACTTCCTTGTGATGGCTGCAACAGGTGGCTATACAGAAGCCCACCATTGCAGCCCAAGTCTGAATGATGAGCACAAGTTGTCTATAGCAGGGAGTGGTCTATTGCCAGTGATGGAAGCAGTCAGGACTCATATTGCCAGTGCAACCTAAAGCTATTTTTAAAAAAGGTTTCACAATCACAGGCACTGGAGGTACAAACTTCCATGTTGGCCCCATCTTGCAGATAGTACTGTGCCCAGCATGCCATGAGGTTGGCAACCAAATCCAGTGCATGTATCCTAAAACTTATTTCTACTATTATTTGCAAATTTTGTCCTAGCCAGTTTGGTCTAGTGGTTTGGGAGCTGGACCCTTATCTGGAAATACCAAGTTTGATTCCACACTTTTCCACAGACATCTGGGTAACGTTGGGCTAGTCCCAGCTCTTTTCTGAGCTCTCACAGGCCCACACACCTCACAGGGTAGAAAAGACAACTCTTCTTCTATTGTTCCATTTTCAAAGTCTGTATAATGTGGAATGCTATAGTGGGTTGCTTACCTTAACTTAGGTTTAGTTACTTTCAGGGTTATCATTGGAAAAAGAAAATATGCTTTCAGTAATCTACTCAAACAGATCACTTCAAACCTGCAGGCTGGCTCTGTTTGTTGGCTAAGCTAAGTTAGTTCATCATCCAACAGATTTACAAGTAAGGTCCTCTATGCTCATCCTCACAACAATCTTGCAAAATAGGATGGTCCAAGAACCAGTGACACCATAGGAACCAGGAAATAATTTCCCCATTGTGCCCTGTGGGCAGAACACTTGGAGTATTCTGATAGATTTTGAGTTTTATTTTTTACACAGAACAAAACTCAAAGTGTGTTTCATGATGTTGGTAGCTAATAGTAGTTAGAAAACAAAAAAGTGATTTAGGCAGTGCACATTAATTTCTTAATTTATTTTTTCCAGACCCGAGGATCCAACCACAAAAAAATCCTCTAAAAATCTGTTTTAAATTGTTCAGGTGGTGCCCTGTGGGTTGGCTGGCAGGCTGCATCCATTATACTCTATTACTCAAGTCATTTTTGGAATCCCTGCAATCCTCCCTAAGAAACAGCAATTTCCCCATTGTTTCCTGTGGGCAGAAGACTAAGAATATCCTGACAGATTTTGAATTTTATCCTTAACAAAACTTAAAATGTCTTCCATGCACACCTCTGCATTTAAATTCTAGCAACATTCTTTTAAGCACCATTACTCCTCTGCCTGTTCATACCAGATATTTTTAAACAAATAAACAAACAAAACACCTGCATTATACGCTCCCTGGACTCAGGAGGAAGTATGGAAAGACTAAGCACATCTGCAAAGTTGGACCAGTGCAGTTCTTTTTTTATAAAGTTATAACCATTTTCTTTTAACTTTTTTTGTTTAATTGTTCAACTCTCAGGCATCTGGCAAGCAGCCTTTTGAATGCTTTGAAAGTGCTGAACAACCAGAGCAGAAGCTGCTTGAAACTGTCTAATGGGGCAGTATTCAACTACATTGCTTTGGAAGCATGTGATGGGGTACCTATTCTATAATCCTTTGTGAACCTTCAAAAGATTTTCTGCTGGTTTCTGTCAGCAGGAGGAACAGATTTCTTTGAAGGAACCCAAGGCTTTGAAAGAACTCTGAGATTCCCTGCCTTAGAGCAGTGCAATTTTTTTTGGGGGGGGGGCATAGCAAAAAAGAAATTGTTTTATCTTAAAACAACCAAAAATTGGTTCTCTGAAGTGCTCTACAGGCAGTCTTCTTGGCTTCCAATGCTTTCTGGAAAACCATGGGAAGAGGTCATGAGGCAGCACTGTTCTGTGAGCTTTTCAAGAACTTAGACAGCTAAGAAGGTCATGCAGGTTATGTCATCCCCCCCCCCAAAATAAAATAAAAATAAAAATGAGGAGATGGTTCCCAAATGCTCACACCCTGAGATTTTCATAAAATGTCCCTAATTCCCACAAAAGAGAGATTAACCCCCCTCCTTTTTCTCTCTGTCTTTGGTGCAAAGATTAATGGACAAGGTTCAGAATTCTAAAAGTCTATATTGCATTCCTGTTTCTGTTCATTCTATCCTTCTGTTCTGTATTGCAGTACTGCAGTTGGATGCTCTTGTTTAGGTTTACGTAAGTCCAAAGACCTGAATGTGTATTGTGCAATTAATTAGTCATTCACTTGGGATCTATATGCACTTTGATAAATAAACTGGTTTGCATGCTTTGGATAGTTTCTAAGTAGTCTACATAATCTCAAATGAAGGGATCAATCGAAACATGTTTTCAGATGAAAATGGAATTGCTTTCAAGGATTAAAATTTTAATCAGGATGATTCAATTACCAATTAACGTTTTGATTCTGCAGTTTAGATCTTTATGCAAATAGAACCATTGTTTTGAAGATAAAGGCAACACACAGGTTTGAAAAGAACTGTTGTAAAATGATTTTATGTTGAGTATATTCTACTGTGGTAAAGTCTTAATTTAGTTTCTTGGAAAAGATTGTGCCAAACATTTCATATGTTATACTCCTTTCCTCACCAAAATATAGATGGAGTTGATGTCTCTTGTAAACACAAATCAAATCACATATGGAGGGGAGAAGTAAAGTTGTATCTATATGTAAAAATCATCCATATGTTTGCTCATGATGTGAAGCATAAAAAAAAGCCTTTTTCCTGAAACATGGTTATCAGTTCTTGTGACTTTTTCATCACATGTATACAGCAATAGGGGTGGAGAAATAGCTAACTATATCATTTAGTACAGGACTGTAAATGAAGACGACACAACATGACAACCAGAATAGAACGGGTGAGAATGAGAGAAAGCCCAAGGGGAACTCTTCCTTGTTTGAAAAAAAGGCAAATGCAAAATTCTAAAGCAAACAAGGCTCTGGACTGGCAGTAGAAGAGGCAGCTTAATTTGGATCTAAATGCATCAAAAAGGCATAAGGCTGGGGGTTGGGCAAACCAAGATTTGGAACGTAGAAGAAGGTCTCAGTGGCTAAGTGAGCTGTAGAAGGAAGAAGGTGCCATATCTACAGACTACTGTTGTGATCCTACATCATCTTGGTGTAATACAAAGAGGTACCTGATATTTCGTGGGGAAACCTATTGACTTGTCCTTCTCAGAAAGACAGTCTTTGGGCATGTCCACATGCTAAAAATAATCCAAAAGTATTCCGTGTCTGTCCTGGGAGAATCTCCATGCAAAGCCCTAATATGGGTTACACGGGAGACAATACGTGTTAAAAAAAACCCCACTTTGCAAGCGTACTCCTTCCGAAATAAGGGGCTAACACATATTGTCCTGGTGCCATGTGGATGGTCCTGGAGTATTAGGGGCTACAAGCCTGACATTCCCCCTTCCCTCGTTGCCGAATCAGCAAGGCACACATGAGTAAAGCTTACTGTCAAACACAGAGCGAGGGAGTGAGGCTGTTTCCCCATTTATCCCCTCCTCCCCTGCCGGCCATGGACAAGGGGGGAATGAATGAGAAAATAACCTCACTTGCTTGCTCTGCCGATAAGGTTACCTCCATTCACATTGCTGGGAAGGCAACAAGTTTGTGCTGAAGCAGATGAGCAGATGTGCGCACATTTGCTTGACAGCTCATCTGCTTCAGTGCAAACTTGTTGCTTTCCCAGCAATGTGAATGGAGGTAATCTGCATTGCCCCAAACTACATGGGGACGCTTTATTCCAAGTTACAACACGGACTTTTTATCACACGTGTCCAAATTGCATCAGCTGGCTTGCATGGGGATCCACCCTTTAGATGTTTTACACACTACTTCATTCTTTCTTTCTTTCCCTTTTCTCTCATTGCATCTATCTACCTGGAGTGGCTGTCATTCTGTCACCCTTGGGCGGTTGGGTGGATTTGGCCCTCCTGTCTGGGTTATCCAACTAGCAGATAATTTTTTCCATCCTGTTTATGAGTAAAAGGAAAAGTCATGTGTTTTGGTAAAGTCCATTGCTTAGTTTCAAACCTTTCTTTATCCCACAATCCCTTGCATTTCTTGAGTCATTTCCTTTCAGAGGGTTGTTCCTATTAGGTTTTTGTCCAATCTGAAGAACTTCCTGAAAGAAAGCTCAGCGTCCAGAATATGTCTTTAAAAGAGCTGGGAGATTCAAATTCTTTCTCTCTGATCATTTTGCCAGGATGGTTAAGAAATTGCTTCTTTCTTTCCTTTCTTTCTTTCCTCCCCCCCCCCCCCACATGTTTTTTCTGTGCTGAAAAGTAATTATTATTATTATTATTTTTGCCTTGAGCATGGCTTTGCTGAATGAACAGGTAAAGACACACGGGGGAAGTTGTTCATTTTAAACCATGTTAACTTCTGCTTTAAGGTGTGGATTTTCCCTTTGGCCAGTTGCATTTTCGATCTGTTTTATTATTATTATTTTATTTTATTTTCAGCATGGCTTGCAAAGATACAAAGCAGCGGTGTCTTCATATTAATTTCAAGCTAAAGATTCTGAGATTTTTTGAAATAATTTCAAATCTTGATTTTTGAATTCTGTTGCACTTTTACCAGTATTAAAGAACTTTAATCAGTGTTGCTCCTGAATTAGAAGCATACCTATTAAAAGGGGCAGTTTTATTTTTTATTTTTTTCCAATTTTGGAAGAATGATTCTGAAGCTGATATCATGATATTTCCTGGTTATCTCCAGGCCTTTTTAAAAAAATGTTTATGTTGAGTTAGGGTTCTTTCCCCTTAGATTAGGTTTTTTTCTTTATTTCTTTTTGCTGTTTTCTTAATTTGAAGCTAAATGGGTTTTATTTTAAAATGGTATTTTCTTTTTGAGCCATTTAAAATGTTTTACTGTATTTTATTGCATTTTTTGGAGTTTTGCTGCGTAATATGAAATGCTAGTAAGATAACTGTTACTTTTTGCACATATTTGTGTTTTTTGTCTGTTTTGTATAATCATATGAGCTATGTGCAATGGGATGGCTCTACTCACATTTCCATGTTTCTTTTCTGTACCGGGTACAGAAAAGTGTACCCTAACGTACATTTTTCATTTTTTCTCAAAATAAATGACTTCTAATATGTCCAATTTCTACTATTTTTTCATTTTTAAAGCCTTATCAAAAGATCTCACAAACCCCCCTTGGATTCAGAGTTTGGGGTGCCTTTGAGTTTCAAATTAATTCAAATTAATCCAAATTCACTTCCCTGGGTAACAGGATTGTACTCTCCCAGCATGTGGTCATGATGACAACATTTAACTTCCCTTTGCCACAAAATTTATCAACAGTCCATGCTGTGAACAGCAAACAACAGTTCCCCTGAAAGATAATATTTCTTATAGGGAAATTATTTCCAGGCAGAATTACAAGCTAAGCCATAGATGTAGCAGATTTCTGCATGTATCAAATTTAACTTGGTGCTTACTGGTTATTTTGTTGTCAAATGATGTCCATATTTTCCTTCTGCGGAAACAATCTGCTTTGTAACTTTGAAAATAATCCTTTCCTTTGCAGAAAAGGAAAGGGGCTACTTTTTTGCTTCAAAATTGTCCAGAAAAATGATATGTAAGTCCAAGGCTTCACTGATTGGTGAGTCTATTGCCTTTTGCAGTGTTGCCCTGGATTGAAATAACTTTCTGGGATTATGGGTGCAAAGTTTGAGACTAAAGAGCTCATTTTCTGACAGACAGATATTTATTTTTAAATTCAAAGGCAGGTTGATTGTTCTCCTCAAAGGTAAAAGAGACAAACTTTTTCACTGTGACCAAACAAGATAAAACAAAACCAGATATAGCATTTGATAAAGAGCCAGCCAGGTGGTATGATAGCTTTAAAGCCCTTTTCTGGGCTCAGAGACATCCAGTGGCCTATCAGGTCATTAGAAAAACAAATCTACTCAGACAGTGAGACAAACAACAGTTTCTTTGAAGTGATAAGCTTGTAGAGCAGTGGTTCTCAACCTGGGGGTCGGGACCCCTTTGGGGGTCAAATTACCCTTTCAGAGGGGTCGCGACGAGCCTCCCGCTGCCCTTCCCTCCCACCTCCCAGCTGCTCCACCCCTGTGGTTCAGGGTCCCCACAACATGAGGAACTCCATTTAGGGGTCACGGCATTAGGAAGGTTGAGAACTGCTGTTGTAGAGGAATCGTAAAGCAACTTTACAGTACAGCCCTTTATAGCTGTATTTCTGCAACTAAGCCCCCTGTGTCAAAATGGATTGGGACTTTAAAAAAACAACAACAGACTTTTATGCCTTTAATGGCACAGGGAGGACTTCAAACATGTTTAGTTTGAATGCCAACATATTGTTCAAATATTGGGGTTCTTTGATATATACTTCAGACACTCCCTGTTTCCTATGAACTAAGTTGACACGAACCAATTTGGCACAGCTCTAAGATAAGTAGGATTAGAGATGACTGGTTAAAATGGAAGTTTGAATTCAAACTGAACCTCAAATTTTAAGTTTGTAGATATCTCTGCTCCTGTTTAGGAATATGTAAGTAGCTGTTTTAAAACATTTGAAATAGTCCCCAAAACTGAAACATCAGCTGAATATTAGGCACATTGGAGTGCCTTTTCCAAGCACATAGGATAGGGGATAAGCTATGTCTATGGACTCCTGTGCTGAAGACTCCTTCTACACCTTCCAAGGCTCTGGGATATGTGGCAACGATCTGTGTTATTATGATGAATGAAGACACGAACACAAAATGAATATCATACAGCTTAGCCCTATGCCCCAGAGCTGTAAAAGGCAGCACAGTGCTCCTCCTGTATCTAGGGGTTCAGAAGAACACATTAGCACACTAATACCATCCACTTGCATACTTCTACTGCTGGTAGCAGTAATTGGCATGTCCTAATCTTGCTGATGAAATGAATACATCCACACAGTTTACTTGACAGTTAGGGCCTTTCCGCACATGCCACCAGAAACTGGATCTATAAAGATCCATTTTCCGGTGAACCATTTTTTCCGAGGATCTGTCCCAAATAGGGACAGATCCTCGGAAGCCCTGCACATCTGTACAGTATAACACTACATTCTATATATACCTGTATATTTCGGCGTATAAGACGACTGGGCGTATAAGATGCCCCCCAACTTTCCAGTTAAAATATACAGTCTGGGATATACTTGCTGTATAAGAAGATGACACCCGGCGTATAAAAAGACCTCTGACTTTTGAGAAGATTTTCCTGGGTTAAAAAGTAGTCTTATACGCCTGGAAATACAATAGTCATTCCCAGTGGAAATCTAGTTGGAAAGTTGCTGGAAAAGACAGGTGGAGATCTTAACAATGCTGGGACATGTTGTATGGATGAGCAACCTTTGCATTAAATGTACTGTTGCAACAATGGGCTGTAACAATGTTGCAACAATGATATAATTATTTCAAAACCAATTACTGTTGGACTTTATTAGAAAGCATAGAATGTGTTATATTGGGGTATTACAGAAATTTTATATGATGAACAAATAGGAAAAAAAAATAATGTGATGACGGGGGGAAAGAGGGACACAGTCCAACAAGGAGCAGTTAATGTGAAATCCAAGCTGATCTCAATGGGAAGTTACATTTCAGGCCAACCTTACCCTGGGAGGGAGGATAAAGGGAGTGGGGCATAAATAGATTTATTAATGGATATGGCATAATGTGAAGTTGTAAAGCAACAGTTCTCAACCTTCCTAATGCCTCGACCCCTTAATGGAGTTCCTCATGTTGTGGGAACCCCCAACCACAGTGGCGGAGCAGCTGGGAGGTGGGAGGGAAGGGCGGTGGGAGGCTCATCGCGACCCCTCTGAAAGGGTAATTCGACCCCCAAAGGGGTCCCGACCCCCAGGTTGAGAACCACTGTTGTAAAGGATGCATAATTTGTATTGTATATTCAAGTTAATAAAGATATTTGAAACAAAAAACTGTATTGAAAGCTGCAAATATAATCTGAAAAACTGATACAATTAAAGTCATTTTGCAAATGGCTAAATACTCTATAGTCTTCTCTTGTGTTTCAGGTATATTAGGAAGAATGAAATGAAAGTAAATTCAGCTTTTAAAAATCTAGATCATTTATAAATTTTTCTGCATTAGACTTTTAAACGAAGGAAGGAAGGAAGGAAGGAAGGAAGGAAGCCTTAAGAAGTAAAATGAAATAGTAGTATATTGCTCTTGCAATGGAGTGTGAAGTTTACAAATGTTCTTCCCCAGTGAGCAGTGAGGTTGAGCATAAACAGCCTATTGTGACGGGAAAAGTAGCAGAATTTAGCAATGGGGTTGTAAATTATTTTTTGTTTGCACTTATTTATATTAAACTCAAAGGAGGTATTTTGTCACACTGTTAGCAGCCTGACACACTAATAAAATGAAGGACTGAAATTTTAAAAAGATTTAGATTCGGGTCCTAAACACATTAATTTGGAACTAAGTTCTATTGATCTATTTTAACAAAGAAATTGTGATGGTAAACTTCATTTATACTAACCCAAAGAAATGAATTTAAGGCCATTTTTGCACAGTGTAAGCTATCTGTGCTTGCCTGAACTAGGTAATGCAGCCCATGTTGAGCCAGACTAGTGTGGATTAAGGGCTGTCTAGATTTCAGATGGCCCATCTGATCCCAGCCCTGATGACTAGCTTCAAAGTCTATGCCCAGTCCTTTTTTCCTTGGCCTTTGGTGTCTCCACCAAGGTCCTTCAGTGTTGTGTTGAATGGTGGTCTGAATGGTGGGATGGAATTAAGGTAATCTCAGGATGCTGTCAATGGATTAAACTCCTGGCCACCATAAAATATGAACAGTAGCCAGGAGATAACTCTATGGCTGGAACAACAGAAGCAACTGCTGCAGGGAACCAGAAATGCAGGGGCTTCCGCGCTTCTGATCCTTGGCAGTGATTTCAGTGTTCTGATGAAGAAACATTCCCCATAAGCTCTAGTTTTGAAGCCCCATTTCCCATCTTGGATTCTGTACCCATCTGGATAGTGCTGGGATATTATTTAAAATAGGGTTAGGAAGAATAGGACATTGAAGATCCATTTTCCCCCCTCCTTAAATATAAATATACACAAAAGGGCAGGAGGAGTTGAAGAATGGCCCAATCCCCAAAAGACTTATTAGCCCCTCTCGGCTTCCTCTGCCGTCACTCTGTTATAGCTGACTTTAAAAGTCCCCTCCACTTCCGGAATAAGCGCCCCCATGGTAGCCGTGATCTAAACGGACTTTCTGTCCCCAAGGAAGCCTGTTTCCTTTCCACACATCTTCCCCCCCCCCGCCCCCTCTCTTGTTAAAAGGAAAAATAGCCAGATCCCGTCTCCTGAAACGGCTTCCCGCCCCTAGCAAAGGCAGATGATCGCTCATTCATTCACTTTCAGCACTTACTTTCACTCAGTTCTCTGTTAGAAAAGGCTTTCCGTCCCTGCAAAGTCAGCGGCTGCAGGCATCGGCAGCGCGATCCTTCGCTCATTCTCTTTTAAGGCTTTCACAGATCACTGATAACAATGTTGCAAATCTGAGCAATTCTGGCTCTTTTTACAAAGGAAAGGAAGCGAACCTGCTGCATTTCTCAGATGTGTGAATGCTTTTTGGCTGTGTGTGCAGGCAAGCAATCCCCGCCCCTTTTGCCACGGAGCGTCCTCAAGGCAGATATAGCGAGCAAAACCCGCAAATTGCCGAAAGAGCGCTGGAACTCTTCTTTAAAGTGCACGTATTTTATCGCGGGTGTCTCACTTTCCTAAGCTCCCTAAGCACCTTGTAAAGCCTGGAATGGGGCCGCTCAGAGGCAAAAGAAGAGTTCCAGCAGACTTTCAATTGCATGGGGACAGGGCCAATAATCTATTATAACGGAACAAAATATTTCTAATTATCTTCTCCTGACTTCTGTTTCTCAACAAGCTAAACCTGTAGACAGAACTCAGCTTCAAATAGACAGAACCATCTGTTTTTAGCAGAGCTACTAGAATTATTACAATTGATTAAACAATCCCCAGTGAAATGATGATGGATTTGTGCATATGGTGTTAGACTGATGATAGCTGGGAGAAATATTTAAAAGTATAGCAGTATATATTTCTCATTTCACTAACATTCTAGAAGCCTGAAAGAGCCAAGCACAGCATATCTTTTTAGACAGTGTGTAAATGAATGACAATGGATGAAGCCACACTAAGGCCAAATGCACACGGAGGAGGGAAGTGAAAGTTGCCTGTAAAGGGGAGCTGATTCAGGCATGATGCGGCTATTCCAAGAAGCTGTTTCTATGGTTACTGCTCAGCTTGGCTTGGAGATGCCGCTACAGGTAGGGATGTGTATAAATGCAATTTTTGGGATTCGATTTGATTCAATTCAAATATCCGAAGATTCAAATCAATTTGAATGTTTAAAATTCTGAATTCTTCTGATTCTTATATTTTTGTTTAGTTCTTTTCTTTTTTCTCTCCGTCCCCCACCCCCTTTTTGGCTCCCCCCCCCTTCTTTTCCCCTTTTTCTTGGGTTTGTTTTTTTCTCTTTCTTTTGTGTTAGGTTGGTTAATTCGGAAACACCATCATGGGGGAGAGGCAACCATGTTGTGGTTTGCCCTCTCCTTCCATTTGCTAGTAGTTTTGTAACAATTCCATCTGTCATCTCTTCCTCCAAATTTGCTTGGGCAGTTTCTTGCTTTGATGGTTATAAGAACATAATAACATAAGAGGAGCCCTGGTGGATCAGGCAACAATCTGTCTAGTCCAACATCCTGTCACACACAGTGGCCCACCAACTGATCATGGGCATCTCAAGCAGAAGGCAAGGGCAAACCTTCATCTGATCTCAAATCCTATCAAATGGCCTTTAGAGATGTACCTAGGCATCCATTCTAGTAGCCATTGATACATATGTCAACATAAACTCGTCTAACTCTTCCTTAAAGCCATTTAGGCTGGTGGCTGTTACCGCCTCTTCCAGCAGCAAATTCCATAAACTGATGACCCTCTGGGTGAAGACATACTTCCCCTTGTCTGATCAGACTCTCCTACCCATCAACTTCATAGAGTGCCCCCTGGTCCTAGTGTTGTGTGATGCACCTTTTCTATACCATGCATGATTTTATATACTTCAATCAGTCGAAATTAAGCGTTGTTCCTTCCAGTCTATGACATTCAAACAGGATTATTCTCAGCTTGAGTTTCACTGTCATTATTCTATTTTTTTTTAATCAACTGGAGAATGATTTTTTTAAAAAAAATATTCCCCAGGTTCCTCTGGAATTGCTTTGAGCCTCAACAGAATTCTTTTTCTCTCTGTAGTAATAATATCAGATTATCAAAATCTTTTTCTCTTCATTTGTAACTTCAGTTTTATTTCCCTGTTTTATTTTATTCTGGGTTTGTTTATATCTTTTGTTTTCTTAATTTCTTGGACCTAACTTTTAATATCCTCTTTGAACTTGAACTCTGCATTCAATCTTCACTTTTCAGATCAAATGCAAAGTTTCAAATGTTTTCTGTAAAAAAATTGGGAAGCTTGACCCTTCTGATGTTCCTTCTGAAAAGTTCCTTCTGATTTCTGCATTTTAAGGCATTTTTCCTATTGTCATATTTAAGTTTTCAGAGATTAAGGAGGAACCAACTTTCCTAAGTTGAAGGAAAATATCATCCACTCTTTCTTTTCCTTACAATGCTTTTCTGCGTACATCAAATAAATTTTCTCTATCCACCTTCTCTATACCATGCATCAGGTCCCCTCTTAAACACTGTTTTCCAGACTTAAGAGGCCTAGATGCTGCAGTCTGATTTCATAAGGGAGGTGTTCCAGACCCTTAATCATTCTGTTTGCCCTTTTCTGCACCTTTTCCAGTTTCACAATATCCTTTTTGAGATATGATGACCAGAATTCACAATATTCCAAATTTATAGCGAGCCAAAATGGCACTTGCTGACTTGTTTTCTATTCCCCTGCTAATTATTCCCAGTATTGAACTAGTTTTTTTTTCTGCTGCTGCGCACTGGGCAGACACCTTCATTGAACTGTCCACCAGAACTGCAAGATCCCTTAACTGGTGTGTTGCAGAAAGCTCAGCCCTCATCAGTTTATAGATATAATTTGGATTTTTGCCCCAATGTGCATTACTTTGCACTTGTTAAGTTTAAAGCACATTTGACACTTGGGTGCCCACTCACCTGATGCAGAGCCCCACCCTGGAGCTCTTGGCAATCTCTTTCAGTTTTTACTACCCTAAATAATTTAGTATTATCAGCAAACTTTGCTATTTTACTATGTACCCCTTCTTTTAGATCACTGATGAATAAATTTAAAACCATTGGTCCCAACACTGAACCTTGAGGGACCCCACTTTTTATCTCTTTTCATCCTGAGAATTGGCCATTTATTACTACTCTCTGCTTCCTACTCTTGAGCCAGTCACAAATCCAGGACAGAACCTGTGCTTTTATTCCATAGCTGAAAGGTTTACTCAGTAGCCTTTGGTGTGGGACTTTGTCAAAAGCCTTCTGAAACCCCACTAGTTTTCTTCAGTTATCTCTTTGCTGAGGTTTTCAAAAGTCTCTGTTGTACTATGGATGCAACATATTTTCTTATCTTCTTCTACCTGGTTCCCCATTGTTAGTAGACATAATGATGGCTACTGGATGCTCCTCTATTAAACAAATAATGGTTTTAGCACAATTTTTTTTGGGGGGGGGGACATAAGATGTCAGGAGTGGCTAAAGATGAATTGGGTTTGGGCTTAAAAAAGGCACACTGGAATGAGTACATATTAAATTGTTCAAATTCTTGTTGCATAGATGTATGTTCAGATCTGAGATTATTAGGCTAAAAATACTACTTTTGGGGGGAAATCCACTTTGCTTCTCATATCTTTTAAATTAACAGGTGCTATATAATAACACAAGGTAAGACAAGCTCAATGTGGCATATATGATGCCACAGAACAGTAGGTGGCAGGATACCATTTTCAAGGTTTTGAAGGCAGATGAAAAATGATCAGAAGCAATTGGTGGGCTACTGTGTGACAGACTAGCTGGGCTAGCTGGGCTATGGCACAATCCAGCAGGCACCATACAGATGGTGACAGATGTACTACAGTAGGCTCACTAATGTACTACAATAGGCTCCATGCCTTTTTTTTCCACTCTGTTTTAAAGTCTAAGCAGGAGAATAGCAAGTACTAAACTCAGGCTGGCATGCTGGCAGTAGCATACTGTGTTGGAAGAAGAATGAGACTGAAAAGGTCAGGATTTCTGAGTTGACTTAAACTAATCCTACTTACCACCTTTAATCTCTCAGGTTTAGGTTTTTTACTCCTATGGCCAAAATGGATAAGAATCGGGGTTTAGGGATGCATCTTCTGCACTTCTAAATGGAAGTGGCTTTGTAACAGGCATGTGGGGTAGGTGACACAATTGCTGCTAAAAGTTACATTTTCTTGGCTCTGTTTTGGAAGACAGGGGTGTCATTTTTAATAGTGATCATGGCACTTCCATTAAGGAAAATAAAGCTGCACCCTTGTGCCTTTATTGGCAATTGTGCTAGGTAGTAGAACATCACAATTATGATGAAGCACTTTCTGCTACTGCAAGTGGAAGCATGATAGCGAAAGGCATGTTACTGGGCACATCTAATGGTAACTGGAGATCTGGTGTGTATGTGTGTGTGTCTGTGTGTCCCTTGTGGGACACTCACATGAAGTTGTCAAAATATATGCTACACTTACTCTATGATAGGGGCTTTCTAGGTGACTTTGGTGTTTAAAGGATCTATTCAGTAAATATAGATTTACTTTCTTCAACAATATGGATGTTGTCTTAAACACAGTCCTTTGCACTTAACATTTGGCAGGACCTTGATACAACTTATTTTAATTTGCTAAAGTGCATTAATAAAGACTGACACAAACGTTTCCATGTAAATATTGATTTCAATGTTTATTATGATATATTGGTTGGTCTATACTGCAAACTTCAGAGTTTTTTATTGCTTAGTCTGTTTTATTGGAAGTAAACACTCAGCATCCTGTTTTATTATAGTAAAACAACAAACTGTAATCTGAGCATATTTCCATTCTTTGGCAATGCACTGAATTATATTATATTATATTAGAATTGACTCCTCTGTTGTTTTTGTCAAAAGTAATTCAAGCAGACTCTCTGTAAGTTTATGAGAAAGGCCTATTGATTTAAATGAAAACTAGTTGGTAAGGTTGAACTCTTACCATAAGATCCCATATGTGTCATTACAGTTATTAAAACAAACTGCACTGAATTCCACTTAACAGCAAGTGAGTTCTTACATAGGTTTTACAAGAAAAAGCTGATATTTAATAGTCAAATTTGTCTACCCTACAATGCACCTCTTTGCTTTGGTTAAATGGGGATACACGTTCTCTTCCCACTTTTAAGGCACTGTTACTGTTTTAATATATACTGTTACTTTATATATATATATATTATTTATATATATATATTAATGGTTTTAAACATTGTTATCCACCCTGAGACCTTCGGGTATATGGTAGGATAAATAAATAAATAAATATGACAAGAGTCATATGTATGATTCTCTGTCTGCTGCACAGAAGTCATATGTGTGCTTGATGTAAGCAACTGGCCCTCAGATATGAGTCTCCCCCCCCCCCCTTAAAGTCAAGATAGGTGACCTGGGGTGTTTTTCCACTGTCACTAAAAGTACCCATTGGGTGTTTTTCCACTGTCACTAGAAGTACCCATTAAGTACCCATTAATGGGTACAAAATGCCATTAAGTACTTAATGGGTATTTCTAGTGACAGTGGAAAAACACCCATTAAGCACCCATTAATGGGTATGTAATGGCATTTTTGTACCCATTAATGGGTACTTAATGGGTACTTCTAGTGAGAGTGGAAAAACACCCCTGGAGAGAGAGGCATGAGAATGTGCCCTTCAGGGATGCCTTGGCGCTTCTTCCTTCTTGATGGGCAGCACCTTCAGCTACCTTGATTAGATATTAGGGAGGAAGAACAACAAGCTGGGGGAGTGAGACAGGTTTCCATTGGTGAAGCTCTGAGCCAAAATAGATGAGCTGGAGGGCTTGGTGATGGATGAAAAAATAGATATTATTGGCATATTCGAAGCCTAGTGGCATGAATTTCAAGACTGGCATGGGTTACTGCTGAAGGCTCCAACAGCCAGGATTGAATGTTCCTGGCTTCTGGAGCTCCCAGGGAACCTATTTCACTGACAAACATTGTTGTGCTGCCAAAATGGTGTTATGAGTTGTGGTCTGGAGACATTTATGGAGAAATTAGCCTGTCCAACCACCAGCCCAAAAGATCAAAGCACGTGGGATTTAATAGTAATAAATTGTACTCCACAAAAGCAAGCCAGCATCAGAAAAAATGGACCTAAAGGCAGTTTCTTTGATAAAGAAAACATTTTATTGAGTGAGGAGTGTTAGGAGACATGCTGCGATGTGATTTTGTGGGGGAAATAGCTCACCAGGACATCTTCCCGTGTTGGGATCTTTTAACATAATGGATTAAAAATAACAAAAGAACAGTTATTTGGTGCTTAAACATCATGAAAAGAAGCCCCAGAGTCTGTTTAAAAAGAATCAGTAGTTTAATCAATGCAGGAGGAAAGATATCCATTTAAAAGGCACACCTTTTTGGTAATCCAGGAATATATAGAAGAAAGAAGAGAAAAGCTTTAAGACCCTATGTTGTAATTTGACTGGTTCTCACCCATGAGTTCTCAGGAGACATGTGGCTTCAGGGTGCAGCAAAGGTCCAGATGCAGCTGGGGGGAAATAGAAGCAGCCCATCTCTCTCTCTGAATAAATGGAAGGCAGGATGCTGGCTGTGGTGGTTCAGAGGTCAGAGGCAGGCTTAGTCATTTCAGCTCATGTGATTCAGCAAAAAAGACAGATTTCACCTCATGATTCAGCATAGCAGATTGGACGGACTCCCTGGGACAGGACCACCCACCTCTTTGAGTTCAAGACTCTGCATTTAAGCAGAGCTCAGCCAATCAGCTTTTGCAGTGGGAGATTCAAACCTGGGCAGAGGCACAGCCAAATTTCTAGGGTCCCAATGGCTGCCTGGTCACTTGATGGCTGATCAAGTACCCAAGATCAATATCTGTCTCCTGCTGTGCATCTCAAATAAAGGGTTGCACCTTTGCAAATGAGGATGCTTAAGTGTTGATGGCATCCCATCCAGGTGTACAGATCTGCGTAAGTAAACCAATGGAGTGATCCTTTTGTCTGTTTGTTTAGTAGGAAATTCCTACTCATAACTCTTTGCATCCACCTTTTTGCAAGCCTAGGTTGGAATTATGTATTCAATATTGCTTTTGCAATAAAATGATAAGAGAGGAGAAGGTTGTGGGCTTCATAGGCTTATAAAGAGCAGCAAAAGAGAAAAAAAGGCACTTACAAAAAGTCCCAGTAATGATGTAAGGACAACGATGGCCAAATAAGGACCAGTAGCTCGGCACACATGAAAACAATCGATAGGTAATTTTTTGGTATGGTGAAAATCCAAATTGAAGAGAGAGAGAGAGAGAGAGAGAGAGAAATCACCCTAAAAATACACTACACTAGGGGTGTACATGAAGCCAATTTCCCACACTCAATTCAATACAAATTGAATGTGGGAAAATTCAACTTTGGCCAGATCCGTCCCTTCAAATGTGGGATGCTTCATATTCATGTACAGATATTCACACAAATATTTGTGCACAAAAATGAAGTGAGCCTCCACTCCTCCCTTCCCGCCATCTCACTTACCTTTCATTGCACTGCCACCTGCTTTCAAAGCACCTCTGAGCCTGCATGTATAGCTCCCACCACACTGCATGATCCCCAGATGGAGAGCTGCATGGGCAGAAGACCTGGAAGTGCTTTTTTTTTTTTTTGTCTCAGGGACATCACTATAGTTTCCCATTCCCCTCTGGCATGCCCCCTTACCTTTGGGGAAGCAGTGGTGGTATCCCTGGGCTTATATTGGTGCTCTTCAGAAGCTGAAAAAAGCACTTCTGGGTCTTCTGCATGTGCAGATCTCCACCTGGGGATCATACCTGGCTGGAGATGTGTGGACAGACCCAGAAGTGCTTATGGGAAAAGCACACAGCAGCAGCTGTGGAGGGACCAAGACAAGTGGGGTGACAGGGAGGCGGTGTTGACAGGAGGTCATGGGGGCGATGGGAGGCTGCAGGAGCATCTAGTCTTCACTGAAGCTTAGACAAATACTGGATAATCCAAATCAGAGATGAATAGGGCCTGTAAATGTAGGCCCTATTTGATTTATCTGAGAATGTCAACATTTGTACCTATTGTATGAATTCCAAATAGTAAAAATATTCATGCACATTGCTACACTATACTACCCAAAGACTAACACCTAGCCAGAAGCACTTGGTTCTCATTCTTGCTTGTATGCAGTGTGTTTCAGACCAGTGTTCTGGCAGATGAGAGGGAGTAGGACCAGGAAAGCCTCTTTGCTGGAACCACAGAAATGAAGTTTTGCACAACTTTGAAGCAGTAGTCCTACAGAGCTGTGTTTGCCTGAATCAGCAAGGCAGCACAGCTTTTGCTTACTTTGGGATGGAGCAATGGAAGAACTGGTAGAGATACCTGCAAAGGTAGCAGGCCAGAGTAGAAGACTTCTTCAGAAGCAGCAATCTGGATCAGGGCAGGCTGAATCCGCAGGCAGTGAGCACATGGAAGATCTTGGAGGGGCAATTAAGATGATTGGTGGAAAAACTATTGAAGTGACAGAAAACTGTAGAGTTGATGGGGAGTTTAAAACTATACTGGACTGGTCCCAGTGAGTTATTTTTATACATCACTAATATGGGGACAGAGACCCTTTTCAGAAGTACACCCCAGGGGTCAGGGGTCACAAATCCCATACAAGTTCATGACAAAATCAAGGTGGGAAGAGAGAAAGGAAAATTAAACAAAGAAAGGGCTCAGTCCATAGGGCGGAGGCAGAGGGTCAGGTGAATGGGAAAGGACAGGTTAAGGAAATGGTGGGAAGAAAACAAAAGGCTTGTCCCCATGCTGAAAATATTCTGAAATTATTCTGAGGTCACCTCAAGAGCGTCTCCATGCAAAGTCCTAATACGGGCTACATGCAAGACAATACGTGTAAAAAAAAAAACCCACTTAGCAAGTGTACTACATCTGAAATAAGGGGCTAGCATGTATTGTCCGGGGGTCATGCGTATGCTCCCGGGTTATTTGGGGCAGAGCTTGGCAGCCTCAGTATTACCAGGCAGGGTTTCGCCTCTGCTCCCTGTTCCTGTCATTTGTTTTTTTCTTTTAAAGCTTCAACTCCATAGCTAGTAAAGCTATTGTCTTTTAAAAAATAAAAAACTTGAATGCTGGTCTGTGGCAGTAGAAATCCTTCTGCTCAAGATTCTATTTAGAATTTCAGAACCAGAATTGCAGGGCAATAAAAACATGCAGTTGTGCACACCTCCGCTAACCTGTGGCGGCCAAGGAAGGGAATGATCTACTTTTTGCTTTTAACTAACTTTTGGTTATGCTTTTAACTGTGGTGGCCAAGCAAAGGAATGATCTTTGTGTTTGTGGAGGTGTTTGCCTGTCATTGCTGCAGCAGGTGGGATGGGTTATGGTGATGTCAACCCGACTTCCTTTCAGGGGAGTAGGTGGGTGAGGAGAAAAAGATACGGGTTCACACTGTGGCTTCCTTGGGAACAGGCACATGCGGTTTGAATCCATGTTGCCCAAAACCACATGGGGATGCTTTATTGCAAGTTACACCGTGGATTTTCATGACATGCATCACAAGCAAAGCAACCGGCTTCCATGGGGATGCGCCCAAAGATTCAATGCAAACAAAGATCTAATAAAATAGGAAAATAGTCTACTCTAGTATTCCAGATAAAGAACTCTCCAAATATTTACTGTAGACAAAAGTTGGTCCAAGTTTCCAAATAACTCTTTATGCTCTAGCACCTTGTTCTTCAGTACAGAATTCCTTAGCAGTTGTTCTGGTTTGTGAAGAGGACCCATTTCAGCAGTGTAACAAAGTGAGTTATTGAAATGAGTCCCTCAGGGGCTCTGAGATGAGGAAATTTCATTACTGATTATTGGAGCTTTCAGAAGCCAGCTCTGAAGCTTGTGAGAGCTTCAGAGTTCATGTGGAGGCTGTCCCAGAACAGGTCCACGTGTTGGATGGCCTTGTTTAGGGACGTGTGGGGTAGTCTAGCTGTGAACTGTTCTAGTTGATCCACCTAAGGTAAGTGCAGAAATTGCTTTTATTTCATTTGTCTTACTGGTTGGGAGATGAATAGCTCCCCTGGAAGGACTGGTTCTTTAGTATCACCTCCATTTCTTAAGTAACAGATATCTGGAAAGGTGACAAAGAAGATGTTGAAGGTGCACAAGCCTTGCAGAGGATGAAGCTATCTTCAGTAGAAGGGGAAAACAGGAATAGAAAGAAAAGATGTTTTGCTGCAGGAGGTGTCATTGTGAAAGAGCGGACAAAGATATCTGCCATCTGGCCACAAGGAACCCTCTGAGTATGTAAACCAATTCGGCTACAGGAAGAAGGCTAAAGAGAATGTGGCCAAAGTAAGAGAGCTGGAATTGAAGAGAGGGGAACTAGGAGCTCAGGATCCTCAGGAAGGTAGCAGT
Source organism: Aspidoscelis tigris stejnegeri (assembly GCA_023333525.1). NCBI lineage: Eukaryota > Metazoa > Chordata > Lepidosauria > Squamata > Teiidae > Aspidoscelis > Aspidoscelis tigris. The sequence continues at coordinate 51,407,503 of JALMGA010000004.1, forward strand.
CTTGGACAGTATATTCTAAGGATGAGCACGGATATGCATAACATTCATTATTCGGATGAATTCAAACGAATTCGGACATTCATGTACAAATTGAACGTCATGACATTCATACATTGACTTTTGTATGAATACAAATATTTCAGAACATTTCTACAAAGCTTTGGAACATTCATGAAACGGGGAGGTAGGAAAGCCACTGCACCAGTTACATCTGCAATGGAACCAGAATGAATTCAACATGGTTTGGGAGTGGATTCAAAGTACATTCAGGGCAGATTTGGTGCTTTCAGAGCAGATATGTTACGGGATACTTATCGGATACGTATGCATTTGTACTGGATATTTGTACGAATACATTCATTTTGTATAGAATCTTATCGCATTCAAAGGGGATCTGTTTGAAAGATATGAATTTTCTTACATTCAGTTTGATACAAATCAAATACAAAAATCAAACACACATTTGTGCACATCCCTAGTATTTTCTGTTTAAATGTCTAGAGGTGGAATAAAGAAAATAAAGTGCAAAAGGTCAGAGCAAACCTGTGGCCTGTTCGCACTTGGCCTTTTTATGGAGCATTTCTCAGGATAGGGTTTTGTGATCCGCATGCTGTTACAAACTCTGTCAGGCCTCATCTGGGGCCTGCTGTAACCTGCACTGGCAAGGGGACAACAGGTCCCTATTCCAGCATATATTCCAGAATAAAGCCTAGTGTGAACAGACCCCTGTAAAGAGCAATATGGGCTGACTTTGGAAAAAGCAGCTTAACATTAAAGGCAAAGAGCATTTGGACTGCTTTGTGGATTTGGCCCTCATCTTCATCTAGAGGGTATGGTATTTAAGAAGAACAGAGTCTAACAGAAGAGGGGACCGAATTGGGGGAGGCAGGCCAGAGGATGAATGGAGAATAAGCAAGGCAAGTGGGTGTGATAGAATTGGTAGGGTAGCAGAAGCAAGACATTATTATCAGAGGGAAAACTTCATTTGTGAAGAAAACAATAGACTTGGGACCAGCAGTTCATAGGTAATAACATCACTGAGTGAAAGTTTACTTTTGCACTATAGTCGGGTAGCTGTAGTGTACTTAGCCTGGGACACAAGGGGACAGATCCCCCATTCACACTTTGGTCAGTAAGGGATGCGTTTCCATGTGTCCCTTACCGGCCAACGTGCAAATGGGGAATCTGTCTCTGAATGTCCCAGCCCGAAAAGGCTGTTGTGGGGGTGGGATGCCCCCCTAGGCCCGCTGCCATTGGGCTGTATCAGCCCAATGGCTGGCAGGCCCATCTTGGGGCCCCGTGGGCTCTTACCAGCCCATTTACACTGGCAAGAACCCATAGGGACCACCTGGGGCTCACCCCTACCCAGAGGTCCAGCCCTATGTGTGCAACTTACCTCTCTGGAGACCAGTTTTGAACTGGCAGCCCCCGTGGGCAGGGCTTGCCAAGTCCGATCTGCAGCATTCTGCACAGGTGCGCACTGCAGCCTGCAGTTGGGCTGTGGTGCATGTCTGTGCAGAACGGCTGGTTCGCTGTGACAAGCCCTGCCTCCAGGGCCTACACTGGTTCAAACTGGGTAGGCCGTGGAGAGCGGGGCTTGTCATTGGGCCCTGTAGGGACTCCATAGCTATCTGGTAGGGAGAGTGGGAATACTCTCCCTGCCGGACAGCTCTGGGATGGCTGGGGATGGCTTGGGCTGGATGTGGAACACGATTTCATGCTTCACACTCTGGCTGCAATTAGGCCATCCTGGGACAGGACAGGACGGTTCCAGATGGAACCGCCCATTGCCGAGAGCGAATGCTCTGTCCCAGGGCTGGCGTAATACTTATCCAGAAGCCCTAGTGTGAAAAAGCCTAAGGTTTCTGTATTCACTAGTCACTATATTCGCTGTGAAGCACTATTGTCTGCTTCAGGCAGGTTTCGGAAGCTAATATGCACTGGGTTAACTAGAGCCATAATAGATGAAATTAGCATGGTTGGTAAATGGGAAATTTACAAACTTCTCTATGTAAGTCTTAAAAACAGGACATTCAAAACTAGCAAATTGCAGCTGTTGGGGGCCTCATTTCTGATTTATGTGTTTCTAAAGAACACTTTGTTCATCAGCAATTTGGAGACTATGCGGAACTCTTATGTTTTTATTCTGTAGGTGCTAAAGGGTATTTTAACAATGTGTTTATCTGTGGCTAATGACCATAATTAGCTTAAGTTATAGAATGCCCAAAACAAATAAAGAGCAGTTTAGGGTTTTTCTGAGGAACATTTTGTGCTGCTTTGTTAAATATTTGCAGAAAACATGATTTGCATCATTTGCAAGTTACATAAACCTTTAGTAATTATGGCCCAAGGTATTATCCGTAAGTAATTTAAGTAATTCCCAAAGAGTGCTTCTTGGTGCACCATGCATTAATCATCTGTTGTGTCTATTATGAAATGGAAAAGCAATTAAGTTGATCTGTTGAGAGAATAGGTTATTGCCAGGTTTGGGTGGGTGGAGGGACAGACTTTTATCATTAAAGTTTATAACAATAATAATGTTTCCCGTGCTTGGGGAAATAGCAGCATCATGCCAACATATCTTGGTCTTTTAAATGAAATATAAAAACATATACATGAATAATGACAGCAAGTTAAACAATAGACTATATGCATTAGTTGCCTGTGATCTGGAGTACAAGGCACTTGTGTGTGAGAGTGAGAAAGAGACTGAGAGAGGTTGTGATCAGATATGGCCAAAAAAAGAAAGAAAAGAAAAAGTATCTCTGAGGCAGCTTTGGGAGGACTTGGGGCTGGGGCTGTTCAAATATCAGCCTGCCCCTCCCTCCATCTTTTAAGTATCAGGATTCATAGTTCTGTTTTCCTAATTTACAAATTTCATCAGAGACATTTTCCACTAGAACTACCAAATTTTCATGTGCCATATATCAGTTGTAGCACCATCTAGATTTCTAATGTAGAACTATTAGAAGTTTAACTGCTAGTAATAAATATAGTATAAGGTACATAAGAATGTAAGGGGACTCCTGCTAGATTAGGACACAGCCCATCAAGTCCAGCATCCTGCCTCACACAGTGTCCCGTCAATTGTTTATGGGCATCTTAAGCAGAAGGCAAAGGCAGAACCTTCATTTGCTCTCAGATCCCTGGAAATGGCTTTGAGAAGCATCATGTCTGTCTCTCCAACCCAGAAGCCGTACCTAGGTAGGATCCAAATGGGTCTGTTGGACTGGTGCCAGAGCCTGCTCCAATAGGAGACCATTTTGAAGTGGTCTTCCATGTGTTCCCGGGCAGTAGACTAACTCAGCCACTCATATACGGATGGCACGGATTGCTGGGTTAGTTTACCTGGCATTGAAAGCCAACTCTATTTCACAAGGCTCCCAGAAGTTTCATCAGAATTGGGCTGCTTCTGGGTCCCCAGCTAAATCAGCTCTGGTTGGCTCAGCCACTGCAGTGAGGGTGCCCCTTGACCTTGAGCCAGATAACTTGATCCAGCCAATAATTTCTTCTCAGTTTTATGATCCAATCTGGCCCATCTGCTCACCATTCATCTCTGTATATTTTAAGATGCAATTATGCAATAGCTAGGGATGTGCACAAATGGGCTTTTGGGCATTCGATTTGTAATGAATTGAATGTTAGAAAATCCGTATTCATTCAAATAGATCCCCTTTGAATGCGGTAGGTTTCTATTCGATATGAATGTATTCGTACAAATTCATCCGAATATCTGATACATATCTGATACAAACTAATACGTATCTGATACGTATCTGACATAAACACATATGCCATCCAGTACATATCCTGTAACATATCTACCCTGAATCTACTTTTGCATTCAATACATATCCTGTAACAAATCTGACCTGAATCCACTTTTAATCTGCTCTCGATCCATTTCAAATGCAATCTCGATCTGTTGTAGATGTACTGGGTGCAGCTTCTTTCCTACCTCCCCAGTTTAACGAACGTCCAAACTATTCATACAAATGTCCAAAACATTCGTATTTGTACAAATGTTAATGTACGAATGTACGAATTTGTGCAAATCTGGATGAATAATGAATGTTATGAATATTTGTGCACATCCCTAGTAGTAGCAAGTCAAATGCATTTTTATCAATGATCCAACCAACATAAACTGTTCCTTCTTCATTTGTAATTTTTGTTTTTAAATTCTTTTGAATTACTTGTTGTGTTCATGGGAAAATGTGCTTGCAGTCCCCTACTACCACAAACTATGCACCCCCATAGTTGGGAAATTTACAGGGATCGGCACCACAACGAGAGTGCAATGACTGAACCTCAGATCAGGAAAACTTCCTTCATGATCAAGGTGTCTCCACTGCCAGGTAAGTACTTCATTTACAGTTCTTGAGAAACATTTATTTTCTATTAGCTGTTGATCTTTTGTACCTCTCATTTTCCACTCCCCCCAACAAGTGATCTTGTATTGCATCCAACATTATTAATAACCTGGGAGGCAGACTACTGTCCAGCAACTGCTTGATATTGCTCTCTCACTCTCATTCTCTTTTTTCATGACATTTCATTATGAGATCGGTTTAGACATTTCATTATGAGATAGGTTTGGCCAATATTATTTGATCATCAGTTTCTTTCCCTTGTAACATTGCATTAATTTGCTGGGCTGTCCTTTCATGCTGACTGGTGAGATGTTTCAGTCAGAAACTATGTCGCTTTCCCCTTCTGCTGCCCAGTTCTTTATTTTCTTGATCTGTTTCTCAACTCGTTCCTATGTTATTGTCAGATCTTGTGAGTTGAGGTTAGTTTCCATTTCTCTAATCTGTATTGTATCCTTATTTTATCCCTTTGCATTGTCTTACAGGCCTTTCTAACTAGATCCGGATTAAGGGAAGTACCCAATGTGTTTCCATGGGTGGTCTAGCACCCAATAGCAATGGAAATACTGGAGCACCCATTTGCAAATTCGGGTCTACCCACAAGGGGTCCGCCTGTCACCCAAGGTGTTTTAGGGGACAGGGGGTTGCCTTTGGAGATTAGCAAAGGCTCCAGAGTCCCTCCAAAGTTGCCTTTGCAAATCTCCAAAAGCAACTTCAGAGGGACTTCAATGTTTTGATTTTGGGACACAACCCCCATGGATGTCCCCTCCTCCAAGCCTCCTCTAGACCCCATTGCCCAGTTGCAGTGGAAAAAGGCTCCCTATAATCCAGATTTTATTGCTGAAAACACCATTGTAGACCCCTTTAATGGGGTCTACATGAAATCCAGACTATAGGTCCTGAAGGACCCACATGATCCGGATTTCCCTAGCTGTGGTGGAAACAGATGTGTCTCTAATGGGGTCTGAAGTGGAAATGGGGTCATCCGGCTCTCAGCCAAATGGGTCCTTAATGGGTGCTTCAATGGGTACTTAGTGCTAGTGGAAAAACACCCTAAAATTCAACCATTTTTAAAATTTCTTTAATGCAGTGTAGTTCACTTTTTCGCCTTGAATAGTCGGGTAGAACCATCACTGGTCTGTCTGGATGAGGATATTCTATGTTGTGCAACATAGGTTTTGTATGGAATGTTCTTTGACATTGCTTTGATTTGCTGCTTCGGTATTTCTAAAACTTTTCTGATTTATCTTTGGTGAAGACACTATTTCTTTACAAGTATTCCATAGACTTTTCATTTTCCAACTTCTCTTCTACAACTTTCTGTTTACTTGTATCTGATCTCACTCAATCTATTGATCTTATTCTGCAGTCTGATCTTTCATTTTGATGAGATACTTTCTTGCTTCCTCTCAGACCTTTATTGGTAGCCAAGTACTTATGTAATCACTGCTGCTGCACTGAACATAAGCTGATTGGTTTTCTGTAATGATGCAAACATAATCTCTGCTATTGCTGTGTTGGTATCTTCTAGTGCTTGGGCTAAGTCCTTCTTAGTGGCTATCTTTACTGCAGGATGCTTTTACTGCTGCTTTCCTCCCCTCTGTTTATCAGGTACTTATTTAATGGTCATGTGCTTTAGGTGTTGCAGTTTTTCATGGTGGGGTTGCCTTATGTATCTGAGCCAACCCCCAACATAGTGTAATTCCCCCCTCCCAATATACACTGAAACTATTGCTGGAAAACCCAGTGCTGGTTGCAGGTTTTACCACCAGTAGCACATTCACTTACCTTCTGGAGAGAGCCGCTATGATTCCTCTGTCCAGCGCACATGCACGGAGGCTGAAATAGATATCCACACATGTGCAAATGTGACAATAAGCACATCTGGGCAATCAGGACACCCAAACTGATATGCCTGTCAGTTAAAATGTGTGAAGACCATGCTAGGCAGTGGTAATTGCACAGGGAAGATTCCCCACATTATTGCCTCCTAGCGGGATATTTGTCTACCATCTGAAGATGGCCAGAATATTTTCTAGTTTTTGTTCCAAATCCATGGTGCCAAGAAAAACTAGTGTTTGAATGCAGACACAACCTATCCAGGTAATTCAGCTGTCACTGGTAATTCACCTTAGGTCTACCCTTGTGCACCAACATGATGTGTTTGTGACACACAGACTAGCCAGCCATGTTGCGGTGTATGCTGTATTTTTGGCAGTGGCATAGTGCAGTTCAGAGTGGCTGATCCAGTTGTATCCCCTTCGTCCTACACGTTTGCATGCCTGTTTTGCTGTGATGACTGTGAATGGCCATACCTTTCCTGCAGTTCACCTGGGATGGTTCCACCAGGACTGTAAGAGTGAAAACTCCCTGTGTTATGGACCAAAGAGACCATGCCCCTGGCGAGCATGCTCTCTCTGCATTGCATAGAGTGTAGCCAGGTCCCTAGACAGGGTCAGTTGTAGACTCTCGCCCCTCCCTAAAGATCTACTGCCATCTCACTCATGAATAAATTGACCCAGGAGCACATCTCCATGGACTACTTTAATAGGGGGACCCATTTCAGTGGTGCACAAAATTATGCTGCTGAAATGGATCCCCCAAGGGCTCCGAAGCTAGTTTCTCAAGCTAGGCACTTTAGTTTCTAGCTATTAGAGAATGTAGAGCCTGAACCTGAAGATCTTGTGCAGTGGCTGTTCCAGATCAGTTGTTTAAATGCAAATGGCTTGTTCTGAGACAATAGGAATGGTCCAACTCCTGGAATTGCTCCAGCCTGACCCTGTTCTGCTTAGAACAAGATAGGAAAGGTAAGCGTGAAAGTGCTGTAGGTTTCCATGAAAATATTTGGCTTCAAAATTATTAAGTGCCAGTTTTGTTGGATACGGTCATGTAATTCTTCATCTTAGAAAAACAAATCACTAGAAGAACTTTGTCCACATTTGTGATCCACTGCAGCGTTTCCAAAGTTTTCTGAGCCCTTCCTACTCCTGTCCTGTTATGGATAGGTTAAAACTTGCCCAGAAGTGTTTCTATAGTAATAGGAATGGTCCAAGAGTAGTACTCCCTCACTACTTCCATTGTTGTGAGACCAGGGGATGGATTTGCCTCTGGAAGCATATGGCTAGATTTGGACCCTGTGATGCTAGGTCCAGATCCTATAAAGCTGGGTCCAGCCCTTGCACACTGGAGGCAGTGCAGGAGCAATTGCAGAAAGGGGGTGGGGGTGGGGACTTTCAACTGAAGGATGGAACACAAAGAGTAGAAACATCCATGGTACGTCCACTGCAGTTCAAGAGCTCAGACTGTGGTTGATGTGGATCAGATTGGGATTGTATTGCCATTCCATTCCACTAAGGTAAGTGGACATTCAGTCATGATCAGTAGTTTATCTAGTCCCTGTTAATTTTCCAGTGTGGATGCAATGCTTACTTATAGTGGAACTGTGGTTTTTTTTGGTTTTTGTTTTGCATTACTGCTTCTCTGCCAGTATACTGTACTACCGTATAACCCATGACTCTTATCCCATGGCATGCCTTGCACCCAAACCCAAAGTACAGATATGCTAGCACAGCTTGGCATAAAAACAATAACAAAACCCCTCAATCCATTAATTTATAGGATCACACCATGTTTCTTTTTACACAGGACTTCTTCAGTGCACACACAAACACACTTTGGGAATGGGGGAGGTTACAGACAAACCAAAGGAAATTAGATGCAGACTATTTTTTTTGACCCAGTTTGAATCTAAAAAAAAATGTAAAAATGGTGACAAAACAAACAAAAAACCACCCCCCAATAAATTTGATATGTTAATTTTGAAAGCATATACTGTATACTGTACCTTAGTTCAATTTTAATTGGAATGTAAGGTGTTCTACATACAGTTGCCTTCCTACTGTCACTATACCAACAGGAGGCAAGCTAAGACAGGGAAACTGCAACTTCCAAACCCATTTTCAAGATGATACCTAGAAACTTTCCTATAATTGTAACTCCCTTGGGACATTCAATTTTTACCTTGACCTTTTGATCACCTATGTCTAAAAGCATTGCCTTGTAAACACTGTCCTCTTTTTGGTGTGTGTGTTTTCATTATTTTCAAAAAGCCACTGTTTAAAAAGTTATTTTTTTAAAAAACCAAAGAGAGAGAAAATTGTCTACAGCTTTTAATGGTAAATGACATGGCATTAATAAGTGTTTAAATGTTTCAGAGCTACAAAGACCTGTACTGTTCCTCTAAACTATTTGCTTTTCAACTCACTAGGGGCAACTGTATTTAACAGATCCAACAGCTTCTGTATACTGCTGTGTGCTATTTTGCTCCCATGCCCTCTATTTTTCTTCTATGTAGAAAAGCTGAAGCCACAATATAATTTACCCACAAACATTTCTGGTGGGTATTATTGCATAGAAAGTGGTGGTGTCTACATTAGAATGACTGAGATTAAAAATAGTTTCAGGTGTTAGCACAAATTCTTTCTATGTTTAATTGAGCTTTCCCCTTGGATGAATAAGTAAAGAAATAAAAGAAAAGAAATAATGAGGAAATAAGTAGCTATCAATCTAGATTAGAACTGGTAAATTTTCTTTTATACAATGCTCATTCCTAATATATTACCATGCTATTATGTCAAAACTCAAGTGCTTTCAAGATGCTATGAATCTTGGAATGCTCACAAAATACATTAAAAAGAATCCTCTGGAAGGTGCTTTATGAAGGTGTAGATATATTAGTTGTTTTATACTCTATGACTGAACAGCCAGCCTTAAGCAACTGAAAAGTAAAATTATGAAGATAATACGTATATCCCTGTGACACACACACACGCACAATCTGCTATCGTCACAATGCAAATACAGAGTTGAGACCAGAGGCTCTCAGAATAGAGTTGTCTTTTTTTCCCAAAAACACTCCAGTGAATTATGCCTACATTGAAGGAAGCTTCATCCCAACAAGGGGACTGGGAGAAATTCAATTGTTTTGTAAAGTAATATTCTGTAATATGGTGAATATATCAGCAATGAGACAAAAACTCTGTGCAGGAACAGCATGCTCAAGGGGGGAAAGAGAACTTGGAGAAGGAGTCAGGCATGTGCACACACAGGCACACACACTGTAATTGTCAATATATATGTTTTTTAATCTTCAACAAGTTAAGACCAAGTTTTGAGAGACGGGGGGTATCAATGGCTGTTAGTCCAAATGTGTTGCTGTGTTTTGTTGGAGGGAGGGAGGCAGAAAGCAGCTGAAAGCCTCTATGTTTCTCAGATCCCGAATTTCTTCATCCTTGCATTTGCAAAGGCAGACGAATAAAGAATGAAATATTAAAAACCAGCCTTTTGTTGGAAGGACTGGAATAGAGCAAATCTTCCATTTCTCCCAGGAGCAGGCTGTTTCATCTGGGTTTTAGGTTAAAAAAAACAAAATAAATAAAAATCAAACCTGAAGACATCAGCTAGTCTCTGAGAGAGAAGAGGGTTTCAGCTGCTCTCCACCACTTCTCTGCCTCCTGTAGAATGCTAATTCCTTTGCCTTTTCATTGCACATTGCAATAAATCAGTGTTCTGCTTCAAGGGTGTAGGCAGGGTATTTCTCCTTTTTATTGGTAGGGTATTTAAGAAAGAAAAAAAGGAAGCCTACAGAAGAAGCCCTTGTGCTACTCTCAGCCATCAGGTCAGGATGCTGATTTCCCTGATTTTATCTTTTTCAGCTTCCTGGTGAGAGGGAAAATAAAGGAAATCATGCAAGGGTTCTTGGGTGCTTCCTTTCTTGTTCGTCAAATCAAACATATTAGAAGGAAAGCTCCCAGACCAGAAGCACTTGCATTTGTTTGCCTCCTTGTTCTCCTCACTACCATCAGGAATCTTAAAAAAGAGGAGGAGCTAGAAAGCTTAGTTATGGAAAATAGGATTGATATTATTGGCATAACTGAAACCTGGTGGACCAGCAAAAACCAATGGGATACAGTCATCCCAGGATACAAACTGTACAGGAAAGACAGGGAAGGGCGACATGGAGGTGGTGTAGCCTTGTATATTAAAGAAGAGATAGAATCTTATGAACTGGAATGTCCAAGTGAGTCTGGCTCTTCCACAGAAGCAGTGTGGATAAAAATACCAAGCCAAAAAGGAAGTCTAACAATAGGGACATGCTACCGTCCTCCCAACCATACGTCCGAAGGAGATGAACAATTGGAGAAGGAGGTAAAGGAGGTAGCCCATAAAGATAGGGTAGTTATAATGGGGGACTTCAATTATCCTCACATAGACTGGGTGAACTCCTGTTCAACTCAGGAAAGAGAGAGAAAATTCCTAGACCTGCTAAATGACTGTTCCATGGAACAAATGGTCATGGAACCAACCAGGGGAAATGCAGTCCTGGACTTGATCCTAAGTAATGCTCAGGACCTGGTAAAGGACGTCACTGTAGCTGATCCAATTGGGAACAGTGACCACAATGCAATAACCTTCAACTTAAATACAGGGAGTAAGTTCTTAATAAAGTCTAACACAGAGACCTTAAACTTTCACAAGGGAAACTTCCCCAAAATGAGGAAATTAGTGAAAAGGAAATTGAAAGGGAAAGTCAAAAGAGTTAAATCACTTCAAAATGCATGGAGACTACTTAAAAACACAATAACGGAAGTGCAACTAGAATGCATTCCTAAAAGAAGAAAGGGGACTTCTAGGTCCAAGAAGAAACCAATGTGGCTCACAAATGCAGTAGATGAAGTCATTAAAAACAAGAAGAGTTCATTTAGGAAATGGAAGGCTTGTCCAAATGAGGAGAACAGGAGGGAACATAGACACTGGCAACACGAATGCAAGACGGCCATTAGGAAAGCTAAGAAAGATTTTGAGGAGCACATTGCTAAAAACATCAAAAGAAATAACAAGAACTTCTTTAAGTATATCAGAAGTAGGAATCCAACCAGGAGAGCAGTTGGACCACTAGATAGTAAAGGAGAGAAAGGGGTAATTAAAGAAGACACGGAGATTGCAGAGAGACTAAACGAATTTTTTGCTTCCGTATTCACGGAGGAAGACAGAAGACACATGCCAGTAGCTGAGCCTGTGTTTTCTGAAGAGTTAAACTGTACAGAAATAACCAAGGAAGAGGTCCTGGCATGTCTTAATAAACTAAATGTTAACAAGTCACCGAGACCAGATGGTATTCATCCAAGAGTCCTTAAGGAACTCAAATGCGAAATTGCCTAACTTCTAGCAAAAATATATAATCTTTCCCTAACATCAGGCTCCGTACCTGAGGACTGGAGGGTAGCAAATGTAACACCAATATTCAAAAAAGGATCCAGGGGTGATCCAGGCAACTACAGACCAGTTAGCTTAACGTCAGTTCCGTGTAAGGTGATGGAAACCATTATTAAAGACAAAATTAGTGTGCATATGGAGCAGCAGGCATTGCTGAACAAAAGCCAGCATGGCTTCTGCAAAGGTAAATCATGCCTCACAAATTTGTTGGAATTCTTTGAGAGTGTCAATAAACACGTGGATAAAGGTGAACCAGTAGACATTGTCTATCTGGACTTTCAGAAGGCTTTTGACAAAGTCCCACATCAAAGGCTACTGAGTAAACTCACCAGCCATGGAATAAAAGGACAGGTTCTGTCCTGGATTTGTGACTGGCTTAAGGGCAGAAAGCAGAGAGTAGTAGTAAACGGCAATTTCTCAGGGTGGAAAGAAGTAAAAAGTGGGGTCCCTCAAGGCTCAGTACTGGGACCAATGCTTTTTAATTTATTCATCAATGATCTAGAAAAAGGGGTACATAGTAAAATAGCAAAGTTTGCTGATGATACTAAATTATTTAGGGTAGTAAAATCTGAAAGAGATTGCCAAGAGCTCCAGAGGGATCTCTTAGCATTGGGTGAGTGGGCAACCAAGTGGCAAATGTGCTTTAATCTTAACAAGTGTAAAGTAATGCACATTGGGGCCAAGAATCCAAATTACGTCTATAAACTGATGGGGTCTGAGCTTTCTGCAACACGCCAGGAAAGGGATCTCGGGGTTTTGGTGGACAGTTCAATGAAGGTGTCAACCCAGTGTGCGGCAGCAGCAAAAAAAGCAAATTCAATGCTGGGAATAATTAGGAAGGGAATAGAAAATAAGTCAGCAAGTGTCATTTTGCCCCTTTATAAATCTATAGTGAGGCCACATTTGGAATACTGTGTACAATTCTGGTCACCACACCTCAAAAAGGATATTGTGGAACTAGAGAAGGTGCTGAGAAGGGCAACCAGAATGATTAAGGGTCTGGAACACCTCCCTTACGAAACCAGGCTGCAACGTCTAGGCCTCTTCAGTCTGGAGAGACGGCGTTTGAGAGGGGACCTGATTGAAGTATATAAAATTATGCACGGCATAGAAAAGGTGGATAGAGAAAATTTCTTTTCTCTATCGCACAACACTAGAACCAGGGGGCACTCTATGAAGCTGATGGGTAGGAGCGTAAGGTCTGACAGGGGGAAGTATTTCTTCACACAGAGGGTCATCGGCCTATGGAATGTGCTGCCAGAAGAGGTGGTGACAGCTACCAGTCTGGATGGCTTTAAGGTAGGGTTAGACAAATTTATGGATGACAGATGTATCAATGGCTACTAGAACGAATGCCTAGGTGCATCTTTCAGGCTGAGGGGGGGGAGGAAATGGGGCACTTCTAGGGCCATCTGCTGGGACTCGAGAGCAGGAGAAGGTTTGTCCTTGTCTCTGCTTGAGATGCCCATGAGCATTTGGTGGGCCACTGTGTGCGACAGGATGCTGGACTAGATGGGCTGTGGCCTGATCCAGCAAGGCTTCTCTTATGTTCTTATGTTCTTAGGAGTATGTTTCTTGATGCAAGAGGGAGTGGTGACTGAGGAAATATACTGTTTCAAAATCAGTCATGGCTCGTAGGGCGAGGGGGACCCCCACTGAACACCACCCAACACATCTTAGGTTGCGTGCCTTACCTGCAGACTGTTGGTTCAGTCCCTCCTGCAGGAGGCCCAGCGTGCACTGCACGTGTCTGTGGCATGGCCCCTCATAGGTAGCCACCCTCCTGGCTTCACTAGGCCATCTGTGCAGGTGTGCGTGGCTGGCCAATGAGGGGCCGTGCCGCACATATGCGCAGTTCATGCCAGGCCTCCTGCAGGCAGAACTGACCTGATAGCCTGCAGGTAAGGCTGTGAAAATGCGCACACGACCCAGGATGGGTTGGGGGGTGTAGGGTGCGGCTCCCCCTGGCTCGAGGAGCCACAATCTCAGCTGATCTTGGCTCCTGGAGACAGCGGGACTCAAGGGGAGGGAAGCAAGCAGTCCTGCTTCTGCCCTCCTCAAGATGGCAGCCGCTGGCACATCCGGGCTCCACCAGTCCATGTGCGGAAGCATCCTGCTTCCGAAACGGATTGAGGAACAAGGCCGGATGAAGACCTAATTTTTCTAAGTCTTCCCAAGGCTGGATTTTTTTGTGGAAAACCTGATTAAGAATGGGTTTTGCCTGCTGAAATGTGGAAGCGCTGCCGAGAAGAGTCCATAATCCAGCCTCCTGCGCAGAAGGTAAGTTTATATGTGTGTCTAATGTGTCCTATATGTGTGTCTATATCTGTTTATAGTGCGTGTGTGGAAAGGCCTGTAGATAGGAAATAAAATCAAATTCAAAAGGATCAGATAGAGACACCCAAATGCTGATGATGATTTTGAATCTGATCATTTGGTATAAACTTCTGATAACGGAATGCATGATCCATATTAAAAAAATTGAGTTAGTCATCTTTTCAATTATTAGGTTCTGTCTTCTTGTTTTAAATCAGCGGTTCTCAACCTGTGGATAGGGGCCCCTTTGGGGGTCGAACTACCCTTTCAGAGGGATCGCAACACATCTCCTGCCACCCCTCCTTCCCCTTTCCCAGCTGCCCCAGCCCCATGGTTGGGGGTCTCCACAACATGAGGAACTGCATTAAGGGGTCGCGGCATTAGGAAGGTTGAGAACCACTGTTTTAAATGATCTAAATGATGGTTTTGTATTGGTTTTCTGCTCCTTAAAGAAGGGGAAGCAAATGGTTACCATAGTTTTTCTAGTTTTTAAATTGCATATTAACTCTGTAATTAAATGAAGAAAAAAAAAGCAAAGGATTAAATTGTCTGCGGGTGTGGGGGAACCTCCTGTAAATACTTTCCATATGTTTTAGGAAACATTTTCTAAGAGTTTCTATGCAAATTAAATCAGTAAATTCATGCAAATAGCAGAGAGATAATTAAAAATCATATTTAAAATTTTCATTAGAATTTTAAAAGTGCACCTTTAACCATATGTGTTCTTCATAAACAAACTCTTAACAAAACATTACCTAACTCTTGGGGCAATTATTTTGGGCACTGCAATGTTTTAGATATATGTCTCTCACATCAATTCTTTTTAAAATGAAAATTATTCAAAGTGTTGCTACGCTCATCTGATGATCTTGTTAACTTCATAGTCCAGGGAGATGGTTAATAAATAGAAGTCACACAAGAAGAAAAGCTTCAATCCTCAACCCCCCCAAAATCTACTGGGAATTAAAAGCAACTCCCCTAAAGGGAATCCCCCCCCAAATTCTGAGTTTCACTTCCAAATTGCTGTCAGTACCTTTTCTACAAGTATTGCAAAACAGAACTTCCCTATCAGAAATCTCAACTGCAAAGAACACAGGAATAATGATAATGAAAAAAATGAATAAAACTGGAGAATATCAGTTATTATATTTGTTTTCACATCCTTAGACCCGAGACCTTTCTGCACTGAGCCTTGTTCCAGATTATATCTTGGAATAGGGACCTGCCATCCACATGAAGGCGCAGGAAATGGCAGGTCCCACCTGGGACCTACCGTAGTCTGAACCAGCATGCAGATGGCATGTCCCTATTCCAGGATCTAATCCAAAATAAGGCCCAGTGCAGAAAGGGCCATGGTTAGTCTACCTCAGTCTCAAATCTTCTATTAAATTGCTGAGAGTTTGAGGTTCCTGAGCATTATCTTAGCTGCTGCTAGGATTCACTCTTTTGAAGAGAGATATCCAATGTGGATCTGATGAAGTGATTCTTGTAACCTCAGGTTTACAGTCCCAAGTGCTCCTATTACTACTGGAACCACTTTTGCCTTTATTACCCACATCTTTTGTTCTTATTTTACGCACTGTGTGTTTCTCATGTTCTTTCTTCCTGAGTTTACCATCACTTTGGACCACTACATCTATTATCATTACTTCTTTCTAGTCTTTGTGTGCTACAATGATATCAGGTTGATTGGCCAGTACTTGTTGTTGGTCAGAATATTGAAATCCCACAGGATCTTGGCTCTGTCATTCTCAGTCTCTTTATATTGTGGAGTTTGCCATTTAAACTTTGAGATGTCCAGTTTATAACTGCAGATATTCATGTATATAATTCCTGCAATGCGTTGTGTTGCTATGTATCTGCTTTTCCTGCTGGCATCTTGCACACATCTACTATGTGCTGGACTGCCTCAGGGGGCTTCATTGCACATTCTGCACATGGAGTTTTGCTTGGTATGATAAAACCATGTCTGTATTGATCTTGTAACCAAGTAGTTGTTCTTGTGCTGCTAAGATTAGCGCCTTAGTACTGTCTTTCAGTCATGTTTTTTCCAGCCACTGATAGGATTTTTGTTTGTCAGTCACTTTTATGATCTGCTAATAGTACATTCCATGGAGGGATTAGTTATGGTAAGGTACCTCCATGGCTTGCTCTTCATTCATGAGACGTCCTCTAAGCTGTTCATCTGTAGGGACAATTTTACTGATATATTTATGGATATTTTAGGACAGTAACCTTAACTCTTTTTTACTCTTGCCCTCCTCCTTTTTGGCTAATGTAGAGTTTGTTTATGCTTGACTTGGGGTGGAATCTTCTGAGACCATTGGGAGGAGTTTATGGGCCTTAGCACCAGAAGCTTCTGTGTCTTTTGTTTGACCAATTTATTATGCCAGGTGGATATCTGACTACAAGCAGTGCATACGTATTGGTTGATTGAATTTTGTTTCATCAATTGAGGTGGGAATTCTGTATTACCCTCTGAAGCTATATGGTTGTTGCATATATCCCTTTTATTTATTTATTTATTTATTTATTTATTTATTTATTTATTTATTTATTTATTTATTTATTTATTTATTTATGGATGCAAATTATATTTAATAATTTTCAACAAAACTCATTATGTACCTCCAGTTTTAATACATCCAAATAAGAAACTGGAGAAGCTGTAAGGAGTGTCACTGGGGAGGAAAGAAAGAAAACTTCCAGAACTGTATATAGTTTATATAAACAGGGTCCCTGGATCACTAAAGCACTGTAAATACTTGCATATCCTGGGCACAAGTGTAACCAAGAAAATCAATCCTCTGTTTTTGCTGTCTCTTTTCTCTGCTTGTTATTTTCACCTCCTGGGAAACCCAAGAATCCACGGTGGCACTTTAACACCTCATGCCATCACATCCTGCCATTGATTACAGGGATGTGCTGAATGCACGTTCAGTGAATATGAACAGGGTTGACTGTTAGGGCCTTCCTGTACTTACTAATATTCTGGTATAGTTTGAGGCCTGGACTACTTCTGGGCCCCTCTTTTCCACAATCTGGTGCAGAATAGAGAGGCCATGTCCCCTACTAGTATGCTTCATCTGCCTTGGATAGACTCTATACTGGTCTAGGTTGCCCAAAATGTCTCTTGGGGCCTTTCTGCACTTGCCTCCCTGTCCCTTGGGTTGGAAGAGTGCATACCAGATTAATGAGTGCTAGCGTTCAACTAAGTAATGCTAGTACACAGTAGCTTAAGCCCTGAGCGCCTGGACTCTTACCTCTGTCTGATCATGCATCCGAACCTCAGCATTGGCACTATGATGCTCTATGCATGCACAGTCATGTCAGGGATCATCTGAGGTACCAACGTGTGCGGTACCTCAGATGACCCCTCGCACTGGAAATGGTGCAAATGTGGGCAGGAACCCCAACTAACACCCACCCAACCCACCTCGAGGTCGCGTGTTCACCTCCATGTGAACAGGACAGGTAAGATTTTTGTTGGGATTGGGCAGGGTAGTGTACTTGTGGTGCAGGATTTTGTGCACCACAGATAGTTTGCAATAGTTCAACATCTGGGCAGTCAGGGGGTGTTTCTAGGCTGTAAACACCTCCTGCAAGTGCCAATGCACCTGCCCAGATATTAACCTATTGCAAACTAAGAGGCCAAGTGTGAATTGCCCTCTAGACTGTGACATTACCTACTGCATTCCTACTCATGAGTAAACAGTGTGCTCTTAAGGTGCTTTCTCTATGGGATGGAGCCCCAGCCTGATTAAACCTTCCCAATGGCTTGTGTCATTGGTTCTGTATTTGTCACATCAAGGAGGATGATGTATAATCAGAATAAATCCAGCCAGATGTATTTGGACTGAAAGGTCTTCCTCAGTAGCTCTTCCCTATCTGTATAATACAAACACTGTTGAAAAAGATCAGGTGTGGAAGCTCCATGCTGGTTCTTTTGAACAAGATCTAATGTCACCAGGTATTTTTGTTTTGGCGGGCGGGAAGGTGAATGTTTCTCATTTTTGAAAAGGCATTTTGTACATATGCAGTTGAATAAACTTTCTGAACTATCTTGATTTGTGATCAAAAGTTTTCTTTTTATGTTTGTTTTTATGGATGCTTGATGTTTATACTCTCCATATTTAAAATACAGGATTTATTTAAAACTCAGAGCATCGAAAAATTTGCTTGAGCATATGGCACAGTAAATAATGTGTGCTGCTAGTCATGTGAAGTGCCATTAACACTAGCCAACAAGTTTGTCTGTGTCTCCTGCAGGCAGATTTCTAGAAGGAAGATAGAAGTGTAATTTGGGCAGGAAAAGTCATTGTTCTCAGCTGTAGCAAATTGTGATCTGAGTCTTGGGGAAATGCAATTTCCTATACTGGCACGCTAGTTGGTAGAAGATGTTTGGTTCTATTGCAATAACCTCGTGAGCACTACATGCTCCCTACCCAGTTAAAGAAACCACCAAAAAAAGTCTTTAAGTGACTACCACACTTTAAAAAGATGATTGCCTTTCTTTCAGAGTACATATTCTTTCTTTCTTTGACATCTCATTTCCAGCTTGGTTTGTTCTTACTTCTGTGAGCCTGAAAGTGGTTGAACCTTGGAGTTCAGTGACTTAAATCTCAGAGGAAAATGAATGGAACTGATAGATTTCTTTCTTTCTTTTTTTTCGTCTTTCAGAAAAAAGAACAGGATTGTTTCTTTCCTTAGGAAGCTACCAATTGACTGCAACATTGAAATTCAAGCATGCTTAATAAATCAGCTTTTGAGCCCTGTAATCGTAGTTGGGACTAGAGTGATGGTCCCTGCCCTACAGAAAAGGGAAGGGGGGTGTGGGGGACCACGATTCAAAAACCTAGAATATAAATTTGTCACAGTCTTGAACATTTCCATCTGAATGCCTCTAAATCCAAGATGTTAGAAATGGAAGTGTTATTTGCCCAACATTTATAAGCACAACATATATAGCAAACTGTCAGATGTACCGCTAGGCCATTATGCGGTTTTAACAGCTTTAATTACTGAGTGCTTCAAACATTTCTTCTATTACGCCATCTGGCATCACATAGCTTTAATGAATTTATAAACTTAATGGAATATGTCCTGCACATTTTAAATATTTGAAAACTAGTTACAAGTTACTGGAATAGGACACATTCATCAACAAAAAGGGAGGCAGAACAAAACAAAGTCCTGTAGTCTTTGGCTTTGGACTATTAAAGAATATACTTGATAACTTTAATATTTGTGTAGTGGGAAGCATAAAGCTTAAACCTGCTGTATAACTTTATGGAATTTCAAACTGTCAGAATTAAGTTTTACAGAGAAGTAATTGTTCTACCAATGTAAATCCCTTTGGAGGAAAACAGCCTCTTGTCATGCTTAAATTCAACAAATGTGAAATCTTTTCCAGTAAATATTTACTGGAAAATAATTCTACAGCCAGGAGTGGGGTTACTTATACGTGAGTTACTTATACATGTACTAAAACATGCACTGTCCATATTAGTCAGGGCCCATCTACACCTAAATTTTAATTTGGCATTAGCCCACTATCAGGTTGAGACAACACATTAGCAAAGCAACCAGCTGTTTTCTTTACACATTATCTAACTCTGAAAATACACACTTTGGTTAAATTACGTGATAAAAAATATTAGTCACCTTTCTAATCCTTCCTGCTGTAGTCACACATAAGGTTTAATCCAGCTTCAGTCCACCTTCACAGTGAGCAAACACATCAGCAAAGTGACCATTAATTTTCTTTCCACATTATCTATCCCAAAGATGAATGTTCTGAGTTTTTCACCTTGGCAGAAAATAATCTACATTTTCAAGAATTCTCCCCATAGACAACTTCACTCTAATTCAATCATGCTTCATGTAAACTATCTAAAGCTCAGGAGTGGCATCTGAAAGAATATTGGTGGATGAAAAGTGTTCTGATTGCCATGTTCTCACTGATTGTCTTAGCTTTTCTTCAAAAAGCTTAAAGCTTGAGTTGTATTGTATTTCACCTGTAATCGTAACAAGTGACCATTTATAGCTCTCTAGTTCACCTAATCAGAATTATTCTTCCAAGAGTATTCATCAATTTATCAAGGCCTTCTTTGGCTGATACTTACAAAAGTAAAATGAGATAATTTTTCTTCACATATGACTCCATTTGTATAACTTTAATCCAGTGATTCCCTTTTTAAAAAAGTTTCTTTTCATGCCTTGTGCTGGACTTGTCTTAAAAGCAGAAGGAAATAACACTTAAGTCTAAGGAAAAGAAAGTGTTGCACACACACACACACACACAAAGAAGCTGGGCCAAAATCAGGAATAATGGGTGAAGTGGGCAGCCACATATCACAGCTCCAGATACAGCCATCTCCTGCCTCAATCATCAAAATCAGTGTTTTTTCAGAGCAGGATTTCCCACTGTGAATTCAGTCTGTGGATCATGGAGCCAGTAAAGGGATGATGTGCATCCCTCTGATGTCAATTCTGACACCTACCAGAGTTCCAGACCACTTACATTGTATGTAGTTGGGCTTCCAGCTCAAGATGCAATCCCTGGAAAACATCCTGACCAGGGAATTCAGCTTCTGCAGGTGATATTCCATCCACAGAAAGATTCCACCAGCTGCATTGGAACATCAGAGGGTTGGCCTTGACCCTTTCAACCCAACTGTGGCAGGAGTTTGCCCTGATCTGAGGCCTTTTCGCTCAGGGGTTTTAGAATGCATGGAGAGTACGTTGGGATGCAGCATTCGCACTTGCGGGTAGCTGGATCCTTTCCAGGCCAACCCAAAGCATCCCAACTTGCGCTCCACACGTTTGAGTTTCAGAGCACTAAAAAGGGCTCTGAAACTGTCTCCGCACATTCCAAGCTGCCTCAGAGAGAAAGCATTTGTACGCCCTCTCTCTGTGACAGATTGGCCCTTCCCCCGGGCTGCTCCCATTGACTCCTATGGACCCAGTGTGGGCAGCCCGGGTGCCTTCTTTCCCTGGGTTCCTGCTCACTCCTGAACCCCAGATCGGGCTCCATGGGTGGGCAGGAAACCCAACTAACACCCACCCAACCCACCTCGAGGTCGCGTGTGCACATGAACAGACCTTATCTTCTCTTCCCGGTCTGATTCTCTAAAATAAGCTGAGCCATTCTGAGCATGCTCAAGGGGGTGGCCCTCCATTGGCTGGGCATCCATCTGGCCTCAACTGGCCATCTGAGCATGTGGGGGTGCCTAGCCAATGAGGGGCCGCCCCCTCGAGCATGCTCAGAACAGCTCGGCCTATTCTAGCAGAATCAGATCGGAAAGAGAAGGTAAGGCCCATTCATGTGCACACATGGCCCCGGGGTGGGTTGGGTGGGTGTTGGTTGGGGTTCCTAACCTCCCCTGGAGCCTGATCTGGGATTCGGGAGCGAGCAGGAACCAGGGAAAGAAGGCACCCGGGCTGCCCACACTGGGTCCATAGGAGCCAATGGGAGCAGCCCGGGGGAGGGTCTTCCCCCCCAAACAGGTTGAGAACACTTTCCCGTTCGCACTGGCAGTTAAGGGACCTCTTCTCAAAGCGTTCCTTACCTGCCCTTGTGCGAATGGGAAAGTGTTCTCGCAAGCATTCCTTGGTGCGATGGTGCCTCAGGATGGTCCCAAAGATATTTTATGTATCTAAAGTACCTTAGATATGATAGCATGTGGCCTCATCACCAACCCACCCTTTCTAGACTACAACGTTCATGTGATGGGAAGGAGCAGATAGGCATGGCAAGCAGGTAAGCAAGCAGGTAAGCAAGCAGGCAAAGGAGGCAAGCAGGCAATTAATTATTCTTCCAAGAGTTAATTGATGATGATGATGATGAATGGGATACAGCCAAAGTGTAATTAGGGAAATGAAAGTTGAACCTTGGGGTCTTCTTCTTACCCCATTGTCCTTTTTGTCTCTGCTACATGGTTTGCAGACATTGGATCCCTTCCTTCAGCTCTTGAAGGCATTGCCGGCATGAGTTCTAGTAGTCCAAAAGACATTGCATCTCCAGCACCCTGCTATAGGACTATTGTTTGGAGGACTGTTTTCTTGTTCAAAAGGCATTTTCTATGCTTTCTTAGTTAGTTATTCTGTTATAACCTGTTCATCGGTACAACCATATTTTTCTGACTTTAACAAAAAACAAATAGGCAGCAGATAGTTAAGTAAAAGAACAATAACAAACACAGCACATTTGTATAAGTGGGATTTTTGAGATCCCCTCCCCCAAAAAAGTTAATTTGTTTCTGTTAAACTAATCAATAAGGATATGGTTTTCACTTCTTTCATGTATCCTGTTATACATAAGGATATATTCAGGGTCATCAAGCCTTGGTATTAGGTAATTCCCCAATTACTTGAAAGTTAATTACAGACCTCTGAAATTTTCTCTGTGTGATCGTAGATGCATTTCAATAGCTTTTTGATGCTACAAGAAATTCATATCTTTGGAATTTACTCTTCAAAAAACAAAATAAATACCTTGAAATACAGATTTTATAAATGCATATATATAAATGCATGCTCTTTGAAATACCGTGAAAAAATATTGGAGTGAGAGAAGAGGAAGAAGAGTTGGCTTTTCTAACCCGCTTTCCTCACCCATTTAAGGGGACTCAAAGCGGGTGACAAAGCTTTTCTATTCTTCTCCCCACAACAGACACACTGTGAGGTAGGTGGGGCTGTGGAGAGCTCAGAAGAGGGCTGTGACTCACCCAAGGTCACCCAGCTGGCTTCATGGGGGAGGGCGGAATTGAACCTCGTATTCCCAGATAAAAGTCTGGCTCCCTAACCACTAGACCAAACTGAGAGCATCAAAGGAGCAACGTATGGAAGGGAGGGTAGTTTTTCTGTTAATTCCAGATTTGAGGGATGAAAGAGCTGAGAGATATTTCTCATGTGTTATATTCCTACAAGAACTTGCTTAGTTGTGAGTCCTTTTCAGTTCAATGAGATTTCCATGTAAGGTGGCACGGAATGAGAGACTAACATCAAACGTTATACTAAAGAATCACATATTATATAAAATAATGAAAAACCTTAATGTAAGACAGAATGGAGGCAACCGTGCCTGATCTTCTTCTCCTTTTTCATGCCAAGTGTAGTTGCAGATCTTATGGAGAGAGTGGACAACAGAATGCTTGTCTTCCCCCTCCATGCCAGGTACCATGGGAGCCAGGAGCAGATCTCAAGCCTCAAGAAGAAGGGGGGGGACAGTGGGATGGTGGTGGTCCTCCCTCTCACTCCCTATGCTGAGTACTGGGAGAAGGGAACAGTTGCAAGTTGTTTAATATGAAACAGAACTGAGTATATTCTGATATCTGCAGCATGTAAATAAAATAAATAAACAGCTGAAACAAGGAGAACATTGCTTCATCTTGTCTAGTTTCCAGGAACCAATCCCATTTTAATATCGTAAAGGGTCTTTCCACATTGGACACTAAATACCCATTAAGCACCATTAAGACGGATTTCAAAAACCTCTTCTGCACCACAGCTCCCATTAGAGACTCATGTGTCCATGTTGGCTCTCGTGCGATGGGTCTCTAATGAGTGTTAAGAGGCCCTTAATATGTATTAAGGGAAGACTACATTTGAGGTAGTCTTAATGAGTACTTAATGGGTACTTGTGCAGTTAAGACACATCATGTAGGATGCATCCGCACCTGCACAAGTGTCCTTAAGTGGACCCTCCCTCTGGCCTCCGTGATTGGCTGCTCTGGAGCCAAGCATGGTGAGCCAGGGGCCTCCTATGTTGGGGCTTCCCCTCACCCCAGAAGCCACAGATTGTGGCTTCTGGAGCCAGGGGGCTTCACCTACATCCCCCTACCCACCCTGGGGCTAGTGCACGTGATCCCCTCCTTACCTTCAGGCAGCCAGGCTGGCGTGGTTTGCGTGTGCGTGCAGCATGCCTCCCTATTGGCCAGCAGGAGATAGTTCTCCAAAGGGGCAGGAATGGGACTGGCCCATGCCATATTTTAGAGTGGACCCCATTGTGCAAATAGATCATTATCTAGTGGTTAGGCAGAGAGGACCTGGCCACAGTTATCCACGCTCTGGTAACCTCCAGATTGGACTACTGTAATGCGCTCTACATGGGGCTTACCTTGAAGACGGTTCGGAAGTTGCAGCTGGTGCAAAATGCAGCGGCCAGAGTGCTGACAGGAACATCTAACCGGATGCATATTACGCCGGTTTTAAAAGAACTGCACTGGCTGCCAATTCACTACCGAACCCAATTCAAGGTGCTAACTTTAACTTATAAAGCCCTAAATGACTTGTGCCCCAGATACCTAAAGGAGCGCCTTCTCCCGTATCGACCTGCCTGTGTTTTAAGATCTGGAGGGGAGGTCCTTCTGGTGATCCCTCCGCCTTCATTAGTTATGCGGGTGGGTACCCGGGAGAGGGCTTTCTCGGTGGTGGCCCCCAGGCTGTGGAATGGTCTCCCCCTCGAGGTGCGTCAGGCCCCTTCTTTGTTCATTTTTAGGAAGGCGGTGAAAATGTTCCTCTTTACACAGGCCTTTGGTTAAATGTCCCCCACACTTCCCCTCACTGAAAACCACTGACGTTTTTAATTTTTCTTGTATTTTTAAAATTGCATTTTTAACATTTGTTTTGTTTTTGATATTGTTTGTATACATCTGTTTTTAAATGTTGTGAGCCGCCCAGAGACCCTCGGGTATGGGGCGGCATATAAATTTAAATATAAATAAATAAATATAAATAAAATAAATGTACTGTAAACCAGTGACCTGCAGTCATTGTAATCCTTCTTTTGCCCTTTCTGCACCTTCCTTTATTCTGGATTATGTTCTGGAACGGGGGCCTGCCAGCCACATCCTAGTTCAGTCTACAGCAGGCTCCAGGCAGGACCTTCTGCAAATTTTACTAGAATGCAAATGGCATACTTCTATTTCAAGATATAATCTGGAATAAGGGCCAGTGGAGAAAGAACATTTTCTTTCTTTCTTTCTTTCTTTCTTTCTTTCTTTCTTTCTTTCTTTCTTTCTTTCTTTCTTTCTTTCTTTCTTTCTTTCTTTCTTTCTTTCTTTCTTTCTTTCTTTCTTTCTTTGCAGGATTAAGCCTTAATGAATTTGACAGATTTTAATTCTAAATAAAGTTCCTTAGGATTACACTGAAGGTCTTGGCAGTCACTGGGTGGTCTCTAATGAGCCATTATCATTTAGCTTGACTAGCCACTACAATTATTATGAGAATAATGTGCAATAAAGAGAATATAGTGTAACTGTCTGTGAACTTCTAGGAGATAAGGAAGAAACAGAAAATATAAATGATCCTCTAATCCCTTTCATCCTTATGTCCTCATTTATCTGTCTCATTCTTGCCTATTCATTTCCTATCACATCTATCATTTGCAGCTGACTGGGTTTTTACTTTTATTTTTAGTCTAGAACTTCAGTCTTTCCTGATTTTTCACTGGCACAGTATTTTAAAGCCATGCAATTCTTAAGGGCTTTATTTATTATCATTATCATTATCATCACCATTATTTATTTATTAATTACAATCTAATTTTACTTCATTTTGACTCTATATCCTATTACCCTGAAAGTCTCCCCCTCCCCTTCTGAAACAATTTTCATGAACTAAACTGGACTTTTATCACTGATCATAATGCTAATTTAATTTATGCCCATTTTCTCATTCTTCTGTTTGGCTAAGTATATGTTAGCTCCATGACAAATCCTTGCTGTTCTGCTGCTTGGAATGTAAATGATTCTCTTTGAAAAGAATCAGTAGTGGGTTAATCTTAATTTTATTGCTGCAACCTGCCCTGGAACCTTCAGCTGTAGAAGAAGAAGAAGAGTTGGCTTTTCTACCCTGGTTTTCTCATCCATTTAAGGGGACTCAAAGCAACTGACAAAGCTTTCTACTTTTCTCCTCACAACAGACACACTGTGAGGTAGTTGGGGCTGTGAGAGCTCAGATGATAGCTGTGACTAGCCCAAGGTCACCCAGCTGGCTGCCCAGTCACATCTGCAATGGATCCAGAGTAAAGATTTAAAGTGGATTCTGAACCATTTCAAAGTAGATTCAGAGCCACTTCAGAGTGGATTCATAGGTATTTTATAAGGGGATTCGTAGCCATGCCTGGCAGTAGGGATTTGAATCAGATTCATATCAAACATTTGTATCAAATTTGAAAACTATCACATTCAAAGGGACTCTATTCAAACAGATGCAAATTTTCTCACAGTCGATTCAATTCGAATCAAACACGAAATAAACTTTGATGCACATCCCTACATCAGAGGCACCATGTTTGCATGGTGTTATTTCATATCCTGGAAAAAGGTACCATAATCACCCCTGGAAATAATGTCTCTGAACTCCAAAAATTGAAATGAGGTGTCTTTTTCTATGCAATCCCATCTGAAAACACACCCTGCTTGATTAAAACAAATTTGAACTCAAACCAGTTTGGTACTTTCAGAGTAAGGGAGCTAAGATGATAAAGGGGGTTTGGAAGTTCTGTAATAGGGAAGATTGATGTCTAGAAAGGAGATGAGTAATGGTATAAAATGAGCAAAGTGAATAGGGAGATGTTTTTCTCTCTTTCCTGATGAAGCTAAATCCTTGACAAATGAGGGCAGACAAAAGGGGACTTTGTTTTTTACACAATGCCCAGTTAAACATTGGAATTCACTTTCAAGAGATATGTTGTGGCTCCTACCTTGCATGGTTTCAAAAATAGTTTAGATCAATGTGTAAAAATCAATTACTATTAGCCGTGAGTGTGATAAGAGGTGGCATGCCTCCAAAAGCCAGCCTTTGGAAGAACGCAAGCAAGAGCAAGCTGTGTAATCATGTCCTGTTGATGGACTCCCTGTGCATCTGGTTGGCCACTGCAAGATCTGCCTGCTGGACCAGATGGGATGCAGGTCCAATCTGATGAGGCATTTCTTCTATTCCTATGTCTCCAAGTTGCAAGTACTGGTCCTTATCATGCTCTAAGGCTCCTAGGGGACCCGTTGGCAGTGTTCACCTTCTAGTGTGTCTCAGGCTATGTTCAGACATTACAAAAAGGGTACCTCAGAGGCACCTCACAGAGAAAGAGTGTTACCCTTCCTTAAACATTTTCTAATCCACCTCAAAGTCTTCTGTAAGCCACCTCAGAGGTGCCTCAAAGATGCTTTTGTTGCTGTGTCTGATCACAACTTAATTGGGAGCCAATAACCTGTGCTCATGATGAAGCAAAACCTCCAAATAGGTTTCATTTCAAAATGCCATAACAGCACTCATACCAGGATACTGCTTTAATGCTGTTAGGCCTCTTTGAAATAAGTATGTATTCAACAACTAGATAATAATCTGAAATAATCACACTTTACATAGCTCAGCTGTTGGATAAATCATATATATATATTAAAGATGTAAGAGTGCAATCCTAACCATTTCTATTTAAAAGAAACCCTACTAGCATTCAATGGCATATAGCCAAAACCATAAATGAAGGAACAAGAACAAGCTGTGTCAAAGACTGTGTGACAAATGCCTTAAAAGTGATAGAGCTGCACTGAACTTCATCATCCAAAATGCTACCCAAGGATGCAAAGTCTGTTCTTCCTTTAGTATAAACACAAATACTTTATTTTCAGTGAGAATATCTCTTTTTTCTTTTCTTTACTGTTATATAAGTTCACCAAAGAATAAAAACTGAACATGCAATATAAACTAATCATTTCAAAATCATTTTAAGGCTAGTTAATACTGCATCAAGACTTCCAAGGCTCAAGCAACCCTTTAACAAATTTCTCTCCCCCTAGCAGCACACACAGCCAGAGCTTAACCTGAGAGGCTGTGCTGAAGCTGAGCCGCTATGCATACAGCTCCTAAATAAGGAGGCCTGCTGTGCTGCTTCATCCTCCTGTCAACTTGATCTCCTGGCCTCTTGAAACAGCCCCCCATTCTCTTACTTGCTTTGGAAGAAATCTTGAAAGTGAGCAGGCAGGGAGGGTTTAGGCTATATCCAAACTGAGGGGAGGAAGGATGTTCCTCAAGTGCCTCTTGATTTAGGTGGACAAACATACCCACTTGCATCTTCTTTGGATATGGGTCTCAAATGTTTGAGGGAACACTTTCTCCCATACAATCCTGCCCATCAGTGAAGATCTTCTATGAAGCCTTCTCAGTGGTTCCATTACACCAAGAGATTTTTGGGTTGGCTACCAGAGAAAGGGCTTTCCCTATGGTAGCTGACAGACTTTGGAACAACTTCCTTCTAGAGATATGCCAGGCAGAAACTAAATATTTTTCAGTGCCTACTAAAAATATCTTAACTTTACCAGGATTTTGGAGCTTAGCTAGATGCTGCCATAGGGTCAAACTGGATGTATCTTGTATTATGTTCAAGTTTTAGATATAAGAGGAGAGATTCCATGGTTTTTCTAAATGTACATATTCTGGGATTCCATACATTTTGGTGTTGGCACATTTTGTTAACAACCTTGAGATTTTGATAAAGGGTGGTATAGCAATTTAAATGAATGCTGATGCATATGCAAAAAGGATGGGAGAAAGAACTGAAGGATGGATGGTACCCTCATTCACCTGCTTTGCCAATGTGTATAGTTATGGTGAAGGAAAAGGCAAATTATCAAGGGTCACTTCTTCAAGTCCTAGAATAAAGTTGGACCGAAATAGCCAATTCCTGGGGTCCATTTGGGAACCAAGCCACAATGGAGAAAAACCTATCAGCTGCAGAATATTCATTCCCCAAGCTCCAAGGATTCCCTAGCCTGGGAGGCAACATTCTGTGACTGGTGTGCCTCTTGTCTCTACAGAACATTCCTCACCTCTCACCTCACAGCCTTTGCTGTGGCCACTTGTGGCTTATTCAAACTTACCAACCTAGTATAGTTTGGCAAGGATAGAGTACGGTGGCAGCCATTTGCACTACAGCAGTGCTTGTAGTGCAAATGGCCAGCCTGGGGCTGCCTGGATTGCCAAGGCAATGTCCAAACCAGAACCCAGTCATGACCAGATGTTTCCATGGTGATCCAGCAAATGTACACAATTATACAGCCTCATTCATGCAAGCACACTCACTTGACATATCTTATCCAGAAATTGTCCAAATCTACCTTCCTAGGAGTGAGGACATGCAGGATATTTCTAGGGACATTTGCTGGGATTCGAGAGCAGGAGAAGTTTTGCCCTTATCTCTGCTTGAGATGCCCATGGGCAGTTGGTGGGCCACTGTGTGACAGAGGATGCTGGATTAAATGGGCTGTGGCCTGATCCATCAGGGCTCCTCTTATATTCTTATGATCCAGACATCTTATCATTCCCTGGCTGAATCATTTCTGGAGAGGATTATCCCACTCTGGTTTGGCTGTGGTGGCAGAGAAGAGTATTCTAGCCTGAACTAGATAGAAGTGCTCCAGTATGTAAGTGTGGAAAAGCCCTTGGATAGCCCCTTAGTAAGAGAGCAAGCTACTTCAGTATTTTAAATATTCAATTACCACGCATCATGACTTTTTGCATGGAAGTGCAATGGTATGACCAAAGTGGCTGGCACAGTTTGGTCTAGCCAATTTGGTCTGAGCCAGTTTGGTCTAGTGGGTAAGGACCTGGATTCGTATCTGGGAATACCGGGTTTGATTCTGCTCTCCTCCATGAAGCCAGCTGGGTGACCTTGGGCTAGTCAGAACTCTCTTCTGAGCTCTCACAGCCCCACCTACCTCACAGGGTGTCTGTTGTGGAGAGAATAATAGAAAGCTGCTGCTTCTTTTTCTGACTGAGTGAAAAACAGTAGATATATACTGCCCTTCATCCAGTCAGAAAAAGTCATGATGTGTATTATTTGAAATCTAGCTGGAGAGTAATTTCTCATAAAAAAATTTGTTTCCTGAGATGATGAATCTGCATATTCTTTGCTGTCCTTTGTGTTACTAAAGTAATTATGTACAAATGCTCATGCACAAGAATTCCATATTGCAACTTTGTAAGACATCCCTAATGATTTGTAAAGGTCCAAGTTGGAAGCAAAGGTGAATATGTCAGCATATTTTTCAGACAAAGATTCATCCTTTGTTTATTAAATTAAGCTTTGTAGAATTAGGTATGATTAAACCACAAGGGGCTGCACAAAGCTTTATATGAGACAATGATTATTGATCTGTACAACACTTTGCTAATTCATAGACAAGGACATTTTCCACACTGGCTGCTCAAATGTTCTGTTTTCTATGGCAACATCCACACTGTGTGCCTTGGCATATGATGTGGTAGCCAATCTTGGCCTGGGACACTTGAACTGAGCCAAGACTGGAATTGTGGACAGCAGTACACCACTGTAATCCCCCTGTCCCACTCCATCACATCTCCAGCCCAGCCTAACTCTGAAGGAGGGGGACACAAATTTCTTTTGTGTGCGTGTGTGTGTGCACGTGCACACCATTTTTATGCTAGGGAAACAGGGTAGTAGGCAGAGATACGCAGAATGAGTGGTCCCCAGAGGCATGGCCTTTCAGAGTCTAGTCCACCACACAGGGCCCATGTTTCTCAGCAGGAACTAGCTCCCTTTCCTTCATTTTGCTTCTTGCCTTAATTTGCTTCTTAAAGTAAAAGAAAATACAATTAATCCCATTGTTTTTCATCCAGAGTTTCCTACCCAGAGCTGGAGTTTAACCTGTGATTTCAGAATTTGGGGAAAGGATTTCAGTGACTGTGTGAGACAAATTCTA
This sequence comes from Aspidoscelis tigris stejnegeri, assembly GCA_023333525.1. Lineage (NCBI taxonomy): Eukaryota > Metazoa > Chordata > Lepidosauria > Squamata > Teiidae > Aspidoscelis > Aspidoscelis tigris. The sequence continues at coordinate 51,438,188 of JALMGA010000004.1, forward strand.
GAAGAAAGAATACTTCTAGGATCTATGGACTTACCTTCTGTTGCTGAAGACTAATGATGGCATGTTAGTTCTTAGATGTACCTAAAAATTGTTCAGATGGGCTTGTTGCGTAGGAACTGATGTGTTGCTGTTTCTGAGAGCACCAGCTCCCAGTTTCCCTTACTAATAAGACAGTGGAGATCATGCGACAACAGTTTTGACACTGATGGGCAGGTAAATGGATAGCTATCTTGCCCATAGGCACCTGTGTATACAGCACTGAACGGATTAAATCAATTCCAGGAGAAACTGAAAAGAGCACAGAAACTAACTCTGTAATTCTAACCTCATCTTCCTGAGAGTGAGCTCAATGAACACACTTCAGTCAAATATAGAAAATAAAATGGGGGAAATGGAAGTAGTTGAGTCTATGTAATAAAATTCTTTGGTTTCCTTCCTCCTTCCCTCCCTCCCTCCAAGCAGTGGTAGACAGGTTGACTATGGATCTGTTACACCCGTAGGCATGTAACCCATGTTGCTGTAAAGAAGAAGTGTTGGCTTTTCTACCCCACACAGAACATGCTGTGAGGTAGGTGGGTCTGTGGGAGCTCAGAAGAGAGCTGTGACTATACCAAGGTCACCCAGCTGGCTTCATGGAAGAGGGCGGAATAAAACCCGGCGTTCCCAGATAAGAGTCTGGCTCCTTAACCACTAGACCAAACTGGAATTACTGAAATTACTGAGTTACTGAAATTACAGCACCTGGAACAGATGAGTGCCCCATGTAAATTGCTACTGCTCCTATTACCTCCAATCTCTTTCTACCCACATTCTCAATTACAAGATGTCCTCACAGCAGAGACAATGCTCTGGTGCTATGAATTTTGTCCCCGTTCTGGTTGACCATGCAAACAGAATCCCTGACCAGGCAGACAAGATACAGTATCTCTATCAGAAGTAGGAAGAGCCTGGGTATGTGGTCTAGCCTAACCAAGCCAAGACACTATCCTTGTCTTGTTTTGCCCAGTGTTTGCCATCAAAGCCTGGCCACCCTGTACTTGCTTTGTACTACCTGCCAGGGATAAGGGATAATATACTTATAAGGGGCAGAGTGCCTCCAAGGAATGATGAGCCACAAGGATGGAGTGGCAGCTTCCACATGGTCCTTGGGGACAGTTGCCTGTAGCTGCCTCTGAGCATTTGTACGAATAAAGAAAAATGAATGTCTGGACATTTGAGCCAATATGAATACATTAATTTGTTCAAATATTTGATACGTATCCAATGATATGAATCTCGTCCACATCTGTACGCATCCATACGCATCCCATTTTTATCCCGTACACATCCCATTTTCACCCCATATGTATTCGTACGGATGTGCACAGATATGCACAAGATGCATAAGGATACATACGTGATGTGTCCGTATCCATACACATTTGAACGTCCAAATTATTCATATGGACAACTCAAAATATTTGTATTTGTACGAATACTAAAAAACAAATGTGTGGACATTCTATTTGATAAAAATGTCCAAATTTGTCTGAGTAATGAATATTTTGAATATTTGTGCACATCCCTAGTCCAGGGTTGCAGTCTGCACCAGCATGTAGAGGGCAAATCCCTCACCCATAATAAAGTCAAGAATAAGGCCCACTGCAGAAAGTGTCTCTGGCTGAGCCTCTCCTTAGCTCGTTTCTAAACAGCAACAGTTCTCTTTCTAAGACAACAGTATCACTGTAGTCCCATATAATCTTAAATGTGGTGGGGATAATGAATAATCCATCTCAGTCAGCTGTTTTTGTTAATGTTCATTTCAAAAACATAAATCTTTCTCAGATCAGTATGTAATTACATACAGAAGCTCTTTTTTGCCCAAGCCAATTGCCTCTAACAGTTTCCTCTTCAATTTAAAGTCAAAAGAGAGATTTTAAAAGTCATCCTTCAAAGCATGCGAGGACATGTGCATAATATTTCATTGCCACCTTCTAAAACTTGGGAAGCATCGGTTTTACATTTCTTTGGCATGTGTTGTTTATATAAATAGTAATACACATCTGTGAAATAACACTCAAGAAAAATGCAGCTTTTATTGTACTTGGCATAAACACTAGCAACACTGTAAAGAAGGAAAGTTAATATATATAAAGTTTGTGGCAGGGCTAAGAATGGAGTTGTTGTTGTTAGGTACCATCAAGTCATGACTGACTTCTGGGGCCTATTCACACTTGGCTGTAATCTGGAATATATCTCGGGATAGGGGTCTGCTATGTTAATGCAGACCCTGGCAGGCCTCACTTGGATATCATATAACCTACACTAGCATGAGGACAGCAGGGCTCTATTCCAGGATATATTCCAGAATAAAGCCAACTGTGAATGGAGCCCCTATGAATCCCCTACAAAGACCCTCCTACATATCTGCTCTGAATGCATTCTCAATCCACTTTTAATCTACTCTGAATCTGCTTTGAATCTACGCTGGATCTGTTGCACATGTGACTGGGAAAACTGCTTTCCCATCTCGCCAAATTCATGAATGTAAACAAAGTTTCGTATGAATGTATTGAAGCATTCGCTTTGTATTCAAATGTCAATCCTCGAATGTACGAAGTTTCAATTCGAATTTGAATTTTCAAATGTGACAGATATTTGTGTACATCCCTAGCCAACACTAAACATACAGAATATGCATTTATGATACAGTGGGACATGTCAAATAAATATTTGGCAAGATGGTGGTGGAAGAAGGAGGAACACACTTTAAATTTGCAGGATGCAATATCAGAAGGCCTTCTAATCCAGGGGGACATTGTGGAGCTTTCACATAACACAGGTGAACTTCAAATTATTTATCTCTTTTTCTAAATTATTTAATATACATAATGAGATTTGCTAGGATGAGAACTGATCGCTTCAGAATCTTTTTCTTGCTGCACCTTGAATGCTTAGCTTAGCTTGAATTCTCTAGATTTTGTGATCCAGTTGAGAGCAATTCTGCACTGGCCGGTATAATGGATTAGCATGAGTAATATGTGCCTTTGTTCAGGGACCCATAATCAGTATTAACCAAATGCATAGAACACTTCTAGGCCACATAGATCCACATGTTAATCCTATTCCATCTGCACAAGACAGCTCTAGATCTGGATTAAAGAGACTTTTAATCGGATCTCTAGTGGAACCATTTAACTGGGTCCACAAGAGGACTAAGGATCTTGTTCCAGATCATGAGAGGTGTGCATATGGCATGCCTCTGTGATCTGGAATGACAATCCAAGTCCCAAGGCTAGGAACTTTTGTTCCTAGTTGTCAGGGGTTTAATGGGTGACAATTGCCATCTGGATATATCTTTAGAAGCTTTTTAAAGTTGGATTGTTATAATCCTACTCAGAAATAATTGTTAGACATAAGCAGTTTTTAGCTTGTACCTGATCGAAGCAAATGTGAGATAAGCATGAGTCTCTGTTGCCCATAGCATGCTGAGGAAAATCAATATAAACAGAATTCTTTAGGTACACTTGATGCCTTTTAGACCTATACCTACATATATCAGAGAAACTCCTGTAAAAATCCAAATAGTTTTCAAGCATTGTTAAGGAATTCGCCACACCACGCTCAGAAGGAGATGGAAAGGTGGCCCAATTGACAGTCCAGGCTTTTAGTGGGATGCACTTATAACGGGATGTGAACTAAAGGCTCCATTTCTGGATGAAGTTGTAAGAGCAGTGGCTGATTTGGTTTCTGACAGTTGAGAAAGCCTAGTCTACATTATCTTGAAAGAACACTAGTCCCTGCTTTATATCATCCAATACTTGGATCAATGAGGATTACTTTTACAGTGTAAGCTGCCTTTTATTGCACTCTAATATACTAATAGTACTGTATCATCTTTTTTTTTTTTTTTGTCCTCAGGCAGCATTGGGGACTGAGAGCTGTCTAGACATAAATGAGATGTGAAACTTGGAGGAAAAGCTAAGCAGAATGAGGGGAAAAAATATGAATGTAAGATGATCCCAGCCATGCATTGTTACAGCTCTACAGAAGGAGAAGGAATACTATATTTATTTTGAGTATATAACTGGATAGATAGATAGATAGATAGATAGATAGATAGATAGATAGATAGATAGATAGATAGATAGATAGATAGATAGATAGATAGATAGATAGGGCATCATCAAGTATATGAAGTAACCTAGCTACTTGAACCAGCTGGGGTGCATAATCATGGTTTGCAAATCACATAGTGGGCCCTTTCCACACATCCAGTTTAAGGAACATCTTACACCAGATCCTGAAGTTCTTCATCTGCATATTAATATGAAAAAAGGGGTTCCAGCCCCATTAGTCCTGCTCCATCAGCACTAGATGGAACTAGATCCAGATTAAGGGGCCCTTAATCTAGAGCTCTTATGGACTTCTTTAATTGGACCCAAGGAGGCATGCCTCCTTGACTCCAAAGTACAGAGGGCTGATTTCCAGTTGACCTCCCCCCTAGGCCTCAAAGTGAGGAAATTTTGTTCCTAGCCATCCAGGGTATTGGGGTGGTGGTGGCATGAGCAGCATCAGTGCAGATGGCACTGATCCGCTCAGGTTTCTACATGATACAGATCAGAGGGGTCTGTTGTTCCACTCATTTGGATTAAAAAGAGGTAAGTGCTGAGAAAAAGCCCTGCTCTCAGGAAGTTCAGCTGTGGATTTAGGCACTGAAATAAAAATAAAAAGAGAGTTAAAAGACACATCAGGCGAATCCCCACAGCAAGCTTATTTTGCTTTCCCTAAACTGAAATAATAGAACCGGATGCAAACGCGAACTTGCCTGTTCCCATTACTTTTAACTTAATCGCATTCAATCCAGATTCTGAGGATTGTACATGGCGTACGTGATTCAAGGTGGGACTCAAGTGGCTACTTTTTAAAAGCCGCTTTTCGGGGCTGCCCTGCCCTCTTCCTCCTGGCATGTACATGTACATGCCACCCATAAGGGACCCCTTCACCGAGCCTAACTGGGTGGCTGCCGCTTCCATGGATGGAGGAAAAATGGCAGCGGGCAGCCAGCCAGCGATTCTTTCCCCTCCTCTCCCCATTGCTCAGGGCACACAGCAGCAGTGGCAACTAAAGCCCCTTTGCTTTAAACATTCACATTTAGCTGCTTTCATCCCTTTCCCTTTCTAAAGTCAGAACTCCAAAGAGCTAGAATTGCGCAAAATTGCAACATTGTTATTCCAACCATCAAGGTGTGAAGTGGTTCCAGCACTACAGTGTAGCGATCCCTGTTAGTTGGATTTTTACACTGAAATCACTGTCTTTGGAAGCAAGCTATTGGGAGAGGGAAACCCTAAACATGGATTTTCATCTCTTAAAATGGTAGTGTCCACACAGTAAAAAATGTAAAACATTTCAAGCGCACGATCCGGAGTGAGACCTGTTGAAATTAGGATTGAGATTCACCACGCTTTGGGGTGGTTTAACACGGGAAAAGCGTGTTAAGCCAAACTGCCGTGCGGACTCCTAGGACTGAAAACATTTTGAATCCGAAATAAGGTTGCCGTGAAGACACGGCCATCTATTGCTCATGTGTATTTTGAAACTCAGATTTGTTATATTTCTGAATACATTAAATATTATCTTGACTACTCTTTGTGTGTATAATCCAATAAAATGATTAGAAATAGAAAAACGATGACTAAAGTAAAAAAGAGTATCTTATAATGTTATTATGTTACTGCATGGTATCCTCTTAGGCACTTCCAGGTCTGTGTGTGCAGCTCCCACTGCATGCGCATTGGAAGTGCATTTTCTGCCTCTGGGAAGTGCCCAAATAGGCCCTTTTTCATCACCATGCCCCCCAAAAGGTAAGGTAAGGGTGCACATTGGGGGGGGCTGTGGTGGGTCAGTGTCACATGACTCACATCCAGGGATTGTGTGACGCTGACACAGTCCCTTTATGGCTTCTGGGGAGTGCTGAAATAGGCTGTGGAGATGACACCATGGCATGGGAAGGCAGGAGGCACAGTGGGGCAGGAGGCTCTGGGGCATCTGGTATCCACTGAAGCTTCAACTGAAGTTTTGATGAATACCAGGTAACCTGATTCGTGGACAAATCGGGCCTATGACTGTAGGCACTATTAAATTCAGACACAAATCTATGAATTCGTGCATATTTGTACGGATTCTGGATGTCATGAATATTCATGCACGTCCTTAGTATGGAGGCTTGAGGGCTCTTGGGGTAGGAGTATAAGCTATTTTCTGTACATTCTGTCTATTGTCCATTTGGGAAACAGAGTAGGGGCAGTTAGTAATGGAAACTGTTTCCTCACTCTGTCTCTTTTCATCCCTGATCAAATTTACTTATCTTCTTTCATCCTCATCCTCATCCTCATCCTTCATCTTTTCTTTTGTTGTTGTTGTTTGTTGCAACATGCAACTACATGTCTTGGGATAGAAGCCTTCCTGGCTAAATACATATTTTCTAATGAATTCTACTTTCCTGTTTTGAAACCCATACACCTGGCTCGAGACACAGTTTAAATTAGCCAGTGTGACAATCTTACACATGCACACTCTGCTGGAATGATAAAGACCTATACGAACAAAGGCATGATTAATATCACACAGTTTTCTCCATGCTCCTCTGATAAAATTGCATGTCTAATTACTCTAACTGTGGTGCCGAGTGGCATCATTTGGCACCTGACTTTGATGGCACTGAATAATACTTTAACCCACAGTGTATAGAAGCATGGGTTAGCTCTTCTAAAGGGGAGGCTCCAAGCACTGCCTTGACCCATAAAGCCTTACCATACAAGCCAACATCACGTTTGGAATTCATACAGATTTATAGCTACCAATTCACATTGTGATTTGCTATACAGAAGCATGATCTATTATGTATCTCTGCACTTAAATCTCATTTCAAGTGAACATTGTTCCCTCATCCAATGTTGTTCAGATCATGAGAAGAGAATACATACTCATTACTGAAGATGACACTTTCTACAATACAGGTTACCGCGCAGAGGATGCAAAGATTTGTCTGTGTTTACTGAGATGGGAGATCTTCACAAAAGGGTGTAATAATAAGATAAGCCAACATACTTGTGTTTCCATGGAAACACATGACCATTCACAACTATTCATGTTTCTGACAGAAGTGATGTAAACTCATCTTTCTTCACTCATAGGCAAAGGTGTGTGTCTATGGAAACCTGAAAAGAAAACATGAAATGACAAAATGAGTACAATCTCCCTTAGCAACACTAGCAGGGCAGGCACACATTTTTCATCCACTTCTATCCCTCCACAATGGACTCTAAAACTCAGCTACAGAATTGGTGCCATGGGGTATTAAAATTATTTCCAGTTGCATAGTTTGCCTCAGATCCAAATGCATGACCACCAATAGATAAAAAATAGCAATGTGGTATCTGCTGTCTGGTGATACATATTTAACCATCCAGTGCTATATGGTAGATTTCAAAGAATCCCACTTTCCCAAAGAGATTGTTCCTGTAGTGCTTTAGGACCTGAAATTGTTGGACATTTCCCAAGACATAATTTGGCTGATCTTAAAATCCATGCCAGGTAGAGGAAATTGTGTATATGTTGAAATGTTGCTTCCAGGTAAAAATCCCAAATTTATCTTAGGAACTGCAAAATTCTTAATGGCAGTCATGAAAATTAGGTCTTCATTAGAAAACTAGTGTATTTGAATTATTTCATTAAACCATGTTAATACTTCAGTATGACATTTTATTTATTGAATTCTTTCTGTTAATATTTGAAGTTAATGAGATCAACCCAGTTCTGTAAAACACACATTAGATAGCTTGCAGACAGGTCTCAAAAAACAATAAAATCCAGCAAAAACCATGTGCTGTCAAAAGTCACATTATTGAGTATTGTGAGATTTCCATCCTGCGGTGTATTCTGAAAAAGCTGGTTTTCATAGAATGTTCAGCTTTAGCCTGGGGCAGATATTTACTGCTTAAAAGCAAATAAGGGTAAAATGATAAAACTTACTGATTTTTTCTCTCCTTTTCTCCTCCCTTGTAAACTAAAATTGTGAAAACCACTGTAACTTGCCTAATGGGGAGATCTTCAAGGTCTGAATTAAACTCTGTCATATCTAAATCTCTGCAGAAACATATAGTGGTCTAATTCAACTTCTGTTGAACTGCCTCAGTGTGGGTCCAGTGTGGAATGTCAAGAGATAGAGGAGAAAATGTGTAGATGTGAATAGGGAAAACAAGTTTCACACAGGAAGTACAGTAGTTAGTCTAGTTAGCTTAGTATCTAGTCAGGATACTCTTTCAAGGTAAGATAGGTGAGGTGTGCAAAACATCACCAGACAGATGACAGCATCACAGCTATTGCAACAGCTTGCGTAAGACAGAGGCAAATGACTCAAGATCAGGAGTTTGGGTGTCATTTGAGTCATTGTGACCTTGCTAGTAAAACTATATAAGTAGGTGTGTAACCCATGTATTGTTTACAATCCGACGGAGCGCTGGAGAGAGCGGGGGAGACCTTGTATAGAGATGGAAGCAATAAATCCTTTTCGGTGACTGACTGTGCTGACGTGGATTCTTTCTAAACTACGGCAGAGGTGTGATGGTGCTGAAAGGACAGCTCCCGAAGCCAGGACCAAGGGGGGAGCAGTGGGCCAAAGGAAAGACAAGCAGATAGAGAGAAGCAACAGAGAGTTGCTGATTTATTTACTGACAAGGGTTATGGGCCCAGAGCGTTAACCCTGCACGTGCTGGACAGTTCAACTGACTGTGAGTGCCGAAAGGCTAAGTGAAAAGAGAATCGGACGGCTGTCTGATTATCTAGTGTTGTGTGTCTGTTTTTTGTCACGTTTGACAGAAGAAGGAGAGAGGAAACTGCACTGCCTGAGAGATGGAAGCTGCACGTTTTCCAAAACTGGACGAGACGAACTTTTCCGCTTGGGCTGTTTACGCGGAAGCGCTGCTCACAAGGGAAAGACTCTGGGATGTTGTTGACGCAGGCGTGGCAGCTGGTACGGTCGGAGAGGATCAGAGGGCAAGGGCAACCATTTTGCTCACGATCACGCCGCCGCAAATCAACCACATCCGTGGAAAGGTAACTTCGAAGGAAGTCTGGGATACGTTGAAAGGGATCCACCAATCTCAAACAGCACTGTCAAGAATGATTTGGTGTAGGAGACTGTATGCTTGCAAGATGCAGAAGGCGCAAGCTCCTGAGAAGCACCTGGAAATCATGGCAGACTTGTTCCAGCAAGTTGCAACCAGAGGGATCGAAATCAGTCCAACCCAGAGAGCATTTATCCTGTTAGGAAGTTTGACTGAGGAGTTTGAAAATATCCTGTGGAGTCTGCAGTGTGTTGACCAGAGGCAGCTAACTCCAGAGATGGTGGCATCACGAGTCTTGGAGGAATGCCAGCGTAGGGACTACGAGGCGAAACTCCAGAGACAGGAAAAAGGAGTGATTCAAACCCACTCAATCGAGACTTTCAATGATGTTGAGCCTGAAAAAGCATTTATGTCCGGAAGGAGAAAATGCTTCCACTGTGGTGGAAAGGATAATTTCATTAAGGACTGTAAAAAGTTGGCTGAGGAAAGAGCCAGGAAACAATCCAAGTTTGCTGCAAGCAAGAAAGAGGTTGTGAAAGCCGTGAAAAGCTGTGAGTCTGTAGCCTGTGTGGCTGCAAGCCCTAGCTGGGTGTTGGACTCGGGGGCAAGTTCTCACATGGTCAATTGTGAAAAGCTCTTGAAAAATAAAATGCCTTCGAACGTACATTCAGTCATGTTGGCGAATGGCGAATCGAAACAGGTATGGGCAATGGGGACGGTACGAATGCCATATTTTGAAAAGGATTTTTCAAATGTATTGTATGTTCCTGAGTTGCAAGACTGTTTAATCAGTGTTTCTGAATTAACAAACAGTAATTATACTTTGTGTTTCAAGGGGAATGATTGTACTATTAGCATAAATGATGAGATTTGTGCTAGGGCAGTCAAGCGAAACAAAGTGTATGTGATGACTGGCAGGGCAGAATGCGCGTTAGCTGTTAATGTGCCTAGGCACTTGAACTGCGCCCATTATTGCCAAGAAGCCAGAGGGCATGTGGACTTCACAAGTGTGGAAAAACTAGGGGAAGTGTGTCCAAAATTTCAGATGGAAATTTGTTCAAGTGATTGGGATGGTTCAGTTTGTGGCAAAGTGACGCCTGAAGCTCTTCCTGTAGCCAAAGTTAGCGAATGCACGACAGAAAGATTGTTTCGGACTGTGCAGGCAAATTTGGCTGACCCTGTAACCAAGCCTGTGGGCAGGAATCAGCACTTCATGGGCATTGAAGATTGTCCTACACAGTATTCGTATGTGATCCCTATGACAGGGAAAAGTGAAGTAGCTGAACACTTTAGTGACTGGGTAAACATGGGTGAAAAGCATGAAGGAGTCTTAAAGCAAATGTGGGGGGAGGCAATGTTGACTAATGATCATGTTGCTAACCATGCTTGGAATTCTTTTGTAAAGGAAATGCTTTATCATATGCTGTATGGTAGACCATCAAACCTTGAATGTATAAGAGATTGTTGGCAATATGCAAATGTATATGATGTATATGTACCTGCAAATTTCTGGAAAAGGTTAATGTTTGTGGGGTATCCTGGAAACAGCTATAGATTTTGTTCAAGTCATGGAGAAATCTTACTGTCCAGGAGTGCCAACTTTGAGAGATATCCCAGCTGGGAAAGGCTCCATGTTAACAAGGAGGTTTTTCTCAAGCTAGGGCAGAGTGCCACAGATGCTGGAAGTGGAGGGGCACTAAAGCAAGAAGGTTCTACAGATAGTGAGACTAACACTTCTGCAAATGAACAAACACAAACACAGCCTAGGTCAGATAGTGGGAATGGCAAAGGAAAGAAACAGGTGATCCTACCAAGGAGAACTCAGAGAGTTAGAAAGCCCCCAGATTGGTTTGTGGGACAAACTGCAAACACTTGCATAGTGATAGCAGGAGGCAAGTGGGTATTCAAGAGGCAGGAAATGCCAGATGAAACCCAGAAACACAGAGATGGAGACAGCAGAGAGGTGAATGATCCTGAGATGCCTGGAGAGGACCAAGGAGGGAGAGTTGGTAATCCAGAGCAGTGGACAAGAACTGGAGTACTGTGTGGCATAGGTTGAAAGAGATAAAGTGCAGATAGCTTAAAGATAACACATCTAAACATTTTTGGAGGGGATTGTCAAGAGATAGAGGAGAAAATGTGTAGATGTGAATAGGGAAAACAAGTTTCACACAGGAAGTACAGTAGTTAGTCTAGTTAGCTTAGTATCTAGTCAGGATACTCTTTCAAGGTAAGATAGGTGAGGTGTGCAAAACATCACCAGACAGATGACAGCATCACAGCTATTGCAACAGCTTGCGTAAGACAGAGGCAAATGACTCAAGATCAGGAGTTTGGGTGTCATTTGAGTCATTGTGACCTTGCTAGTAAAACTATATAAGTAGGTGTGTAACCCATGTATTGTTTACAATCCGACGGAGCGCTGGAGAGAGCGGGGGAGACCTTGTATAGAGATGGAAGCAATAAATCCTTTTCGGTGACTGACTGTGCTGACGTGGATTCTTTCTAAACTACGGCAGAGGTGTGATGGTGCTGAAAGGACAGCTCCCGAAGCCAGGACCAAGGGGGGAGCAGTGGGCCAAAGGAAAGACAAGCAGATAGAGAGAAGCAACAGAGAGTTGCTGATTTATTTACTGACATGGAATGCGTACAGAGCATACTGTAACCCTTTCTTGTGTTTTCCATCTTTTGCCCAGCTCAGCAAACACCCAAACTGAGCCAAACCAACACAGTGCAAGCACACACACACAAGCACACAAACTCCAATTCCTAATATTCTACAGTATTTCTTTAAAAAAAAATACACATATTATTCTGCTTAGAGTTCTTTTTTTTAATATCTTTTTTCATACTAAAAAAATCAGGCCAGAAAATTCTATATGCATCTTTCATTTCGTGCCTCTCTAGTAATCAGATCTTCCTTATATATGGCATATCTTAAGACGTCCTTTAAAGCCTGTGTATCTGTGATCAATAGCTAATGAGGGACTTCTGTAGCTCAGTAAACACCTTTTGATGTGGGTAGTACAATCCTACCTTCCACGACAGTTGAGGTTGTCATACAGAAAAGAAGAAGGGATTTCAACAGGTCTCATCAGTAAGGCAGACTTCTTCTGAAATTTAATTTCTCCCCCAAATAATAAAGGTACAGGAGTGGCTGTTGTCTTTTTAATATGACATTGGTGAATCAACTGTTCTCCAGGACACCAGGACATGCAAGGGTATTGATAAGAAGCGTTCATCACCTTGGCTCGTTCTCAGAATCACATTATTTGCACTTGAGCCAGTATTTTCTAGGATTCATTTCACAGACTGGGTAAGGAGATTGCAGTCAGTATTTCAACGTGGTGGAGTCTTGGTGCATCAGTGGCACAGAATATTTCCTCAAGGCTAATGGGACAAGGGGAAGACTTTGGCTGAACGCTTTATCTTGATCTTATCATGAACCAAAAAATGGTCTGATAAGATCAACTAGAGCTATTCATGGTATTTTTCATTCTCATACACATAGCAAGCAGTATACAATAAATTAACATATAGATGAGTCATACGTGAATGATTTTATAATATACAAAACAGTCCAGTGCACCAGACCCAGCCAAACTATGCACCCTGATTCTACAGTTGTGCAAAAGAGGAAAACATTTTTCTCTGACCATCTTTTCCATACTGTGCATGATTTTATAAATTCCTATCAAGACACCATTAAATACTGTTTCTCAAGGTTTTCAATGTTCTGTGTCATGGTCCTAAGGCATTTTTGCACTACACGCGTTCCATTTGGAACACGTGTAGAGCGGGAAGCTTAAGACAGTTCCAGACGCTTTGAGCATTCACACACAGGAGCGCCGGAACGTGTGTAAACGTGTTCCGGCACACCTGTGTGCGAATGCTCAAAGCGTCCGGAACTGTCTTAGCCGGCAAAGGCCGGCCAGGGGCGGGGATCCGGCTGCCAACGATGCCTGCCATTGGGTGAGAGCACCCAAGGGGCGAGCAGCGCTGTCAAGCAGCTGCTCTGCGACCTGCCGACTGTACGGGGCCGGATTGGGCCCCGTGGAGCTGGCACGAAGATGCGCGGGGCCCGGGGCAAGGTCCCTATGGGGCAGGACCCCTTCGGAGATCTGAGCTCCTGGCTCCGGTCTCCGAAGGCTTCGCCCCGCGCCCCGATCTCGCCCATCTACGGGCTGCAGGTGCCTAGATGTAGGCGCCTCCAGCCCGCAGATCAGTCCCCCACCCCCCACTCCCCGAAGCCCCCACCCCCAACCACCCTCCAAGCCCGATCGTGCCCATCTTCGCTGTGTAGGCACTTACAGTGAGGCGCCTACACCACGAAGATGATTCTCCCCCTCCCCCGGGGCCCCGGGAGGATGCGCGCACGCGACGGAGGACCTACCTCCTCGCCGTCCGGCCTCCGAATGAGGGGAGCATGCCGGGAGCGTGCAGCACGCAGCCCACCGAGGCCCCCTATTGGACGAGCAGTTCACGTGAACTGCTCGTCCACTAGGGAGCCGCTGCGCGCGCACGTGAACCGCGCACCCACCTTCCCTCTCCCATTGGAAGCCGGGGAAGGTAGGTCCCCTGCGCGCGCCAACGTTGGGGATGCCCAGGGGATGGGGTGAGGGTGGGGGTCGGGATGATTGGGTGGGGGGTGGCGCTGGGGCTGGGGCTGGACCCCTCCCTCTCCCTCCCCCCCCCCCGCGATCTGCCCAGGAGAAGGCTTTGCTGCGGTTCCACTTTGGAACCGGGAGCAAAGGGACTCCTTCTGGCTGTGAGATCGGGGGCTGGGAGGGGCCTGGGGGCTCGTCCCTCCTGCTCCTGGCGGGCACCGGTGGATCTTTCTCTAGTCTGCTATTCTGGATTTATGAAATACTGATCACTGTGATTTCAAAGCAATGAAAAAGAAATCCAATTTGAACTTATCTTTTAATTGGTTTGGTTGATATTTTGATATTGGTAGTAAAACAATATCAAGGTGTGAAAAGCCTGAAGAACCATCTGGCACATAAATTATGCAGAATTTATTTATAGAAGTGAAATGACTGAAAGAAAAACATTTTGTTCCTTCTCTGCATTGCTCCATGGAAGGATACTAATCCATTCTAGGAGAGCTAAATCGTGATATCTTGCAGACTAACAAGGTTAAAGATTATTTGTGGGTACTGTATGTTCTAATTCCAGTTTTCTAATGACACACAACAGATGTTTCCATCCCATTTGTTTTTACTCTTTGACCTAGTTTTGATCACTTTTTTTTTTACTACGAACTGTGCATTACTTACTACTGAGCCTATTCTTGAATGCCATTTAGGATTATGTATCAGCTGAATGTCACAGAGGATCTGTATCTGTATTGAGATTGTAATCTCATAGAGCCTTTGTAGGAATGAAAGAATGTGGAGGAAATGGAGATAATAATTGATATAGAGGTACTCAAAATATTCTTCCATTTTCAATTATAAATATAAAATGTTCAAATATTAATTACAGGCATTGTAAAATAGCACTCTAGCTTGCTCTTTATGCATAACAGACTGAAGGCTTTTTTTAAAGATTATGCTTATTGACCTATGTTATACAGGTTAGTTTAAATACTGTTATTTTTCTTAATTTTTGTAATTTAAGCTTTTAAAATGAACTGATAAATGGATGGGAAAACATTTTAGAAGATGTAAGAAAGTATAATATAAACTTAATCTCTTTCTGAACATGATTAACAGAGATTGAAGAAGAAGAAGAAGAAGAAGAAGAAGAAGAGTTGGCTATTCTACCCCACTTTTCTCACCCACTTAAGGGGACTCAAAGAAGCTGACAAAACTTCTATTATTCTCCCCACAATGGACACCCTGTGAGGTAGGTGGGGCTGTGAGAGCTCAGAAGGAGAGCTGTGAATAGCCCAAGATAACCCAGCTGGCTTTGTGGGGGAGGGCAGAATTGAACCCAGTATTCCCAGATAAGAGTCTAAGGGCCTTTTTGCACATGCCGCCGAAAATGGATCCATTTTCCGGTGGAACGTTTTAAAAAAGAATCTGTCTCAAACAGAGAGAGATTCTCGGAGGCCCCGCGCATCCACACACATGTGGGGTGGCAGCAGCAGGGCCAGGTTGGAGAGGGTGCTGATGTGGACGGATCAGCACCCACCCCAATCCGGCCTCCAGAGGCCCTGCCCCGCTGTCAAAGACAGAGAGTGCATGCTCTCCGTTTGACAGCTGAGCCTGCCCTCTGGCCTTTGCCATTGCCTCCTTCAAGCTGACATGGCAAGACTGGCAGCCAGCTTCCCCGGCTTCCCCCTCGCAAGAGAAGGGGTGAGTGTCCCTCTTGTCCGTCTTGTGAGGGGAAGCTGCAGCCTAACACCCCCCCCCCCCCCGTGCCCAGCGTCACACACTCACAATCCGGTGCTTTATCTGGTCACGGCACGGCGTTTTCTGGCATGGGGAAGCCCAGCTTCCACTGTGCATGCGTGCGCCGTGGACTTTATTTCCCAGCCGTCCTCAGGAGGATGGCTGGCCCCTTCCCATTGGCCAGCCACCCTCATGATGGCGGCTGGCAATGGTGGCTGCGGCACGTGCACGTGCAGTGGAAGCTGGGTCCCGGCTTCCAGGAGCTGCCGTGCCGTGACCAGGTAAGCACCGGATCGGGAGTGCATGGCCATGGGTGGGGTGGGGTGGTTCGGCTTCAGCTTCCCCTGGCAAGAGAAGGGATGATTGCCCCTTCTCTTGTGAGGAGGCAGCCGGGGAAGCCAGCTGCCAGCCTCGCCATGGTGGAGGCCAGTGGGTGTGCCCACCTGTCACAGAGGCAGAACATGTGCTCTTCCTCTTTGACAGCTGGGCATGTGCCCCCAATCCGGCTCTTTCCCCTGCCGCTGCGGAAGCATTCACTTCCAAAGCAGTTTCAGGGGAAAAGCCAGATGTAAGACCTGATTTTTCAGGTCTTACATCTGGGTCAGATTTTGGGGGCAAAACTGGATTAAGAAACTGGTTTTGCGCGTCGATGTGCAGATGTGGCATCCTCAAAGGGACCCTAATTCCGTTCCCTTTGCGGAAGCCACGTCTTAATTCTTCCCACATCTGGCTCTAATTCCATTTTTAGGCCATGTGCGGAAAGGTCCTAACTCCCTAACCCCAAGACCAACCTGGCTCAAACTGTATTTTAAAAGAAAATACAGTTAAGAAATTGGTAACAATAAAATTTATACAAAATTACTTTCTATACAGCATATAAATATGAACTTGCTGCTTCCATAAATTGATATGATTTCAGATTTTTTATAAAGCCCACTAATGATCTGTTCCCACTTGACTTTTTAAGTCCTAGTTGGACTATTTTAATCTGGATATGGGGATGAGTGCATATTTCGGGCTGTTCCCATTTACCTGATGGTGAACCAGACTGAACCCAAATATTGCCATTCCCACTCACTGCCCAAATCCCCAGCATGGAGAAACAGGACCTTTTAATCTCCGCTCCCCCTAGTGCAAACCCTGTAAGCCTGCCCTGGACAATCAGCTAAGCAGAAGAAGAGGCACACACAGGACAATCACACTTTCCCTTTTTCATACTCTCCCTTTCAGATCAGATGTTTCTGGTAATGTTACTTCCATCCACATTACCAGGACGACAGCATTTGCACTCCAGCAGATCAGTGAAGGAACAGGGCGCAGTCAGAAGGCTGACAGCTCGCACGGAGAAAGCAGCTTGACTCACACTTTTAAAACTTTTTGCTTGATACATATGCATCCCATTGTTAGCAGCTACTAGGAATGTAGCTACAAGAGATACATTCCTAGTACCTGCTAACAATCAGGATACATATGTATCAAGCAAAAAGGTTTTAAAAGCAAAAACTCAAGTCAAACCTCTCTCACCCCCTTTCCCATTTATGGGAAATCCAAGCCTTTGCCTCTTCTTGATCTGGGAGTCTAGCATTGCAGGGATGGCAAGGGATGGGGGGACCTTCACAGCTGTGAAATCCCACCCACATCTGGCAGACATTGGTCAGAAGGCTAGATCTCCACTCCAAATAGTCTGGGAGCGTCCCCATTTGGGGGTGTGTGTGTGTGTGGACTCGACTCCAAAAAGGAAAAAAAAGTCCAGTTTTCCTCAGGCCTTTTTTCCTCTGGATTTTTACTGGATAGTCATAAAATCTGCGAATAAAATATTGGATGGGAATGCTGGATACCAAATTCAGATTCGATTAGGATTTAAATGCCTATGGGAACACTCCCTGTGTAATAAAAGGAGCAAGGTAAATGATAGGTAAGTTTCCTGTAGGTGTGAACTATTTATTTGAAGTCTTTTGGCCTGAGAATAGAATCAATTTAGCCAGAAACTTGACTAAAATAGTAATAACTGAAACATTGAGATATAGGACCTTTTTGCATTTAAGTTCAAAGATGGTGGATGAGGTTTACATTGGAAATGCTGACACCTAAGGGCTGTTGCAGTGTGAATGGTCTGTCCTGGACTATCTGTATCACCATAGCAACAGCCACGACAACTTCTGGCACATGCTGAGCCATTATTACGAAGATTGTGACATGTTGTATGACTGTGCAGCCACTGTGGCCCGCTGCATCCTCGGGCAGCATTTGTACAAAGAAATAGTGTGAATGCTTACCATAGGTGTACTAGATATTTCAAGTAAAGCAGTGAGGCAATTTTTATTGCTCCATAGCTACAGACGATTGGGATGGCCACACACTGTCTGGGTTCTTCTGGGACGGAGGTGCCAGTGCAGTGCGTGAATAAAATGTCCTAAGAGTATGTGTGGCCATCCTGGATGGGTAAGTGTGAAAAGGCTCATAAAGGCATGTCCATACATGTCCATAGTGAAGACGTATCACTCCCTGTCATTTCCATGTTCTTTTTTAATATATAGGATATTCTTTACAGTGTCTGCATGTTGTCAACCACTCTTGCTTTCCACTCAAGTGATTATAGAAGCATGCTGAGCATGCCATGGAAATTTCAAGGAAGCATTTGCTGGACATCCTACCAGGACTTGACCCTTTTCAGCCAGTTCTAGAAATGCATCATTATTGGGTGCATGATTGAAAATGCCCCAACATGGAAATTCAAAGGGTGGAAACTCTTTTCCCTAACCTTCAAAGGCTGGTCTCTGTCTTTAAAAGTTTGGGCTGGCCTTCAAAACTGAATCCAGACCAGGCTGTCCAGAATGTGGTCAGCTCCATCTCAACTGGGCCAGTAGCCTCCCATTATACCGTGAGATAGGTAGCCTTTCCCAGGCCAAGACATCTCACTTTGGTACAGGGTCAAGTAATCACTATGGCTATGGCCTTAGTTTTCCTCCATGATATTATCACACAATCAAATTGGCACTGTGGTATTGACAGAAGATGATTCTTGACTGGCTTGAGATCACACAAATAAAGAAGTTTCAAGTAATTAAAAGAAGAAAGAAATCACTGAAAATGACTGTAATGAGTCTATGCATGTGTGCAGGGAAAATGTGAAAAGAAAGAACAAAAGCTAGCTATTCTTCATCATTTTTCTTTTTTGCCCAAGCAGATCTTTATTTTCTATCCCCTATTGCTACAGTGCCTTGTCTGGATGCTTGAACAGTGCTGCTATGTCATTTTGTAGTATTAAGATATTATGTAAGTATTATACAAAACATGCAAAGAGAAACCCTAATATAGATACACCTATGGTTGATGTAACCAAGAAAGACAGGTAGAGGTCAGCTAGCATATCAAGCTTGAGCAAACATTCCTAACACTTGTCAACACAGGTGTGAGTGAACTGACATAGTCATTTATACCACATTAACATCTGTTGCTACAGTCCTCAGCAACAGAAAAATGAAGATTTGCCAAGATGTTTTGTGATTACATGTGACATCAAAGAAAATATTTGTCATCTTCGGTCATTTCCCTGTGCAGAAGATGGATTTTGCAGATGATATGTGATGGGAAGGCAAAGAGTGAGGACAATATGGGCAGAAAATATGACTTTAGGCTAGAAAATCAGAATTTATATATTATTTGTTTCTGTTTAGTCCTTGCCTTTATAACCTGATAGTTGCAGTTGCACAAAGGAAAACAATGCCATTAGCTATTACCAGAGTCAATTATCAATCTGTCTCTTTTCCTCATTTCTTTAAACTGATTCTATTTCAGATCCCTCTTTTACTTAGCTGAGATTTGCACATGTGCTATTCTTAGGTTGTAGACTCAAGATGCTTTAGCCCCCCCCCCTTTTTTTTTTTGTTCTTTAAACAGACTTGTCTGGCTCAGGAACATTTGAATGTGTTCGCCTGCATTAAGCTCATCATTCCCAAGGCCCTTCTAACTTAGGGTCCTTTTCCTTCCAGACTACTTCTTCTTCTCTGCGCAGCTGCTTCAAAATCCCTGTGCAGGGGCTTTCAGTCCACTATACTGGCAGATTGGAAGCTTCAGCATCCTTGCAGAGTAGCTTTCCATCCACCAGCAGTGGCGGCAGAGCATTTGAAGGTAAGTTCACATTAAAAAGATGCTCATAAATGCTGATCGGGCTGGCAGCAACTCCAGGACTCCTGGGTGCCCATCCCCACTCAGGGGTGCATGCCAGCCCCCATTCCCCCACCCCCTACTTACCTTTCCAGACCCCTGGCTCAGTCTGGATGGCTTCTGTGGCTTGCCAGGATTGATCTGCTGCTCTCCGCACGAGTGCAGACTGTTCCCATGCTGACCTGATGTCAGATGTTCAGGAAGCAGGCCAGCACTGAGCTAGTGGCCTGTACCAGGGCTGGCCTATTTCTATCCCAGGGCCTAAGTGTAAATAGGCCTCTGATATATTACAGATTATATACGCAAATGCAGAGCTACTTTTGAAAACAGCTGGAAGCTGCAACTAATGCAGAAAGTTGCCACAGGGCTGCCGATGGGCATTGTTGTGCAAGGACACATCGTGTTAGGCCCCTGCCATCATTTGAGGAGCTTGTAGTGATTTCCAAATGATAAAAATCCTGTATTTTCAAGCAGGGAACTCAAGAGAATGAATTTGGATGGAAGAATGATGGTCTCTCTGGTAGATTTGAATTTTCTTGCATTCGATACTAATAAAAAAAAATTTTGTTCACATCTCTAGTCAACTGCAACTTTCTGCTGCAGCCACAGGAGAGAACCAGGACTGTGCAGGCCAGATGCTGGATGGGTGCAACAATGTTCAGGGACTGCAGTCCTGGCACTCAGTGATATAAAAATCTCCTTAGCTCTGGTGTTCTTGCAAATCATCTGTGCAAATCTTGTCTATGATAACAAATGACAGTTATCATTCTTAATCAGAATGATCTTGCCATCATAATCAAAGTATGCAATGGGTCACATGATGCCCTGCAGTAGGTCACATAATGCCCTCTTACTTAAAAATGTCAAGGACAAAGGCAGAAAAGAACTGAGTAAAATGTGCAGAAGTGATCATGAACAGAAACAGAGTTGCCCATTTCCATCAAGGAGTATGAAGTATTCCCCCCACCCCATAGAATTATAGAGTTCAATGCAGGATTTCTAAAACCATCCCAGACAGATGCCTGTCCAGCTTCTGCTGGTTTTGTGATGCTTCAGGAGGACCATAATTCCACCATCTACCAGCTACTGCCAAAATCAAAAGATGTCTCAAAGCAATGTATACTTAGGGCTTCCGGTTGTTGCATTCTGGATATTTCCCCTAGCTGTGGCTTAGGAAAAAGCCCTTTATAGTCTTTGCAGTATGTTTCTCCTACATGAGTTTTCTCTGCACAAAAAATGTGGCATACTGCCCTACAGTTCCATAATGCACCCAACTGGATAGATGGGTATTCTGGATCTGGGGATTAGGTATGCCTCTAATCTCAGAGTAAACTGGCTAAAGCCTATATCAGCAATATTAATCCAGAATTCACAATAAGCTACATAAATTTTGAAATATACTATATACAGTATTTTGTCCAATACCATTAGAATTCATAGCACATAAACAGTCTTGAGAGTGTTTCCCATATTCATAATGAAATCCATTTACAATAAATTGCCATTGGAAATAATTAAATTATATCAAATAAGTCACAGTGCATAATGTTTTTTTTAAAATAAAATATAATAAAGGAAATGTTATTTTGAACATTAATTACATTTTGAAAGTTCCAGTCACACTCAGCAAATCAGTATGCATAAAATGACTGGAGTTGAACCAAACTGGAAGACACAGCTCTTCTGTACATCTTAATAGCTACTTATTCTTGCAGTCCCATCAAAAGGAACTCCCAAGTAAGCATGGAACATTGCACACCTGAGCTTTAAGCCAGGGCCATAGCAGGCAGGTCAGCAGGCAGAGAAAAAGTTCTGGTCACAAACCTCCCTTTGATCTCCCTGTCCCCATGCAAGCAATTTGGTGTTTGTTTCTGACTAGGTGTGCGACCAAAATCGAATCTTGCCTATCCCCATGCCATCACTGGTAATGTGGACTGTATATGGATACAACTGTCCCCATGCAAACTGCGCTAAACCCTGGCATGGGGGAACAGTGCCATCTCTTTTCTGTCCTCTCTCTCCTGATTGGAAGGCAGATTGACAGCACCCCCACCCCCTGGGAAATGCCACCAAATGCCACATCACCCACCCTTAGTGGCACAGAGAAGCTAGGATTGAATAGGAATAGTAATAATAATAAAAACCTAGCTCTTTGACCAAAGCCGCTACAAGGTTTGGCGGCAGTTTAGCAGTTTTGCGCTAGAACACCTGGGAACCATGATTGGGGATAAAAAACAAGCCATAAACAAGCCATCATGCCTACCTTGGCAATCGGGGAAGGGGGGTAGAATATTTGTTGTGGAAAAGGGAGAAAAATCAAGCCATTATCATGTCTGCCTTGGCGATCGGGGAAGGGGAGTGGAATACTTGTCACAGAAAAGAGTCTCATGGGTCAATGAAGACCATTTGACCCCCTCATCATTTCAGCTTTAACACCATTTACTCCCCCAAAAATCTCTGCAGTTGTGAACCCCAATGCACAGGACAGGAACAGCAAGCACAGGACATGAAACCCTATCTCCCAATGATGCAAGCACTAATCTCCTCCCCAAATAACCCGGGATCGTCCCCATGTGCGGGCTCGTCTCCCAAAACAACATGTGCTCAGTGGAAATTAGACCAAATTGAATTTGCATGGGGATGGCCCTTCCTCAATCTGATTTCGATTCAGAACAAAATGTGCCTGGGGATGCAGCCCCTAAGGCACATTTTCAGTCACAATAGATTAAACTGAGTCTTTGCCCCTCTCTCTCACTGTTGACTTCTCTGGGCTGTCAATTCATAAAGGACGTACGTATGATTGTATAAGCCACATAATTTATCCCAAAAGCTATTTTTAAAGAAAAAAATTAAAGATACCATCATCATTGTCATCATCAGTTCATTTCTGTTTTTCCACCACCTTTTACTGATATGCTTGAGGTGGTTTACAAGCAATTGACAAAATAAAGAAATAATATTGAATATATGGATTTTATATTGAAATGTGTTATATATACATATACATATACATATACATACATATACATATACATACATACATACATACATACATACATACATACATTATATATACATATATATATATATATAACAAACACATTTCAATATAAAATCCAAACACACAAAAAAATCTTCAAATACATATATAGCAAGCACAGCTGGTTCTCCCTTGTAGAACATGTGGCAGTTTTCAGTCCCAAGCCTGGCAGTTCTTTTATGTAGATGCTTTTACCTGCAAAAGGATGTAGAGAAAAGCCAAGGAAGAGACTCAGGCCAGGTCAACAAACAGCCTCCAGTTTGGTTCTCATTTAAAAATTAAATCAAACAGTCATGTTTGCAGATGTTAGCATCAACTTGAACATGTGGTGATTCACATATGCGGAAATTAGATCAAACTGAATCAATCTCGTGCTCACAAACATGAATGATTTGATCAAACAGTTTGTGTAAGCTGTGTTTCTGCCCTTGAAAAGGGCTTTTTTTGTTTGTTTTCAAACAAATTCAGACTTAAATGCAAACCACAGTTTGTTTGATTAAGCAGTTGAAAGTTAAACAGAACAAATGGGTGTCCGGCTCCATGGTGAAACCAACACACAGATTTTGTTTGTACACATCCCTAGAAATAATGTATTTTGTGACATAATGCTGTATGCACATCTTTGCAACAAAATCCTGCATGTATTAATGTAATAGAATATTTTGTAGCTCCCAAATTTTAGAATGACATTGTTGTGGCCTGAATTAGATATGGTGAAACATTTCCAATCTGCATCACTGAATGTGGATACTATAAAGCGCAAGGCAAGGCAGTGAGGAGGCAGATCCATGGAATCACCGACCCTCAGGGCACATCCACAGACTCACCAGTTCCCAGGTGCCTTTGACTGCAGCCATGGGGGACTGCTCCACATATATATTTGTATGTCCTGATTCTTTCATGAAGCTGACTCTCAGAATAATCAGATTTTTTTTTAAAAAAACTACACACACATGTAATTGTATAACCTTATGTATATACTTATTTTGTATTTTGTCATGCCAGATATCATAGATGATAGATGATGATGGATGATGGATGACAGATAGATAGATAGATAGATAGATAGATAGATAGATAGATAGATAGATAGATAGATAGATAGATAGATAGATAGGTAGGTAGGTAGGTAGGTAGGTAGGTAGGTAGGTAGGTAGGTAGGTAGGTAGGTAGGTAGATCCTGCTCTATACCTGAAGTTCTTAGGGTGAGTCACAACAGTAAAGTAAGTATAAAAGCAGATAAGATAGCTTGACAGTGCTGCTGCACAGGGAGGGGATACTAATCCCTCAGCCAAAGGTCAGGGTAAAGAGGTGTATCTTCACCAGGCGTCCGAACACATTCATTCAGTGAGGGTGCCTGACACCTTGAAGGGGAGACAGATCCATTTGGGAAGACACTTTCAAATATCCCCACCCCTTAAGTCCTGAAGTTGGTAGCACTGCCAAGAGGGCTCACTGTCAGACCAAAGGGTATGGGCAGGTCTGTATGGAGGAAGGTGATCCTTTAGATGTTTGCCACCCAAATTGTTTAGGGCCTTATAGGTTAATGTTAATACCTCAAACTGGGCTGATAGCAAATAGGCAGCCTATGCAGTTTCTTTGGGAGTACATCTTTTACTCACCACTACAAGCGTGGCAAAAAGTAAAAAGTGAGCAGTTAAGCATAAAAGCTGCACTGAATGGATTCTGAAAAAGATGTGTCAGAACACTTTATTAGCAATGCCTCAAGTTAGATTCATAAGTCATCATTTTAACACCTAAGATATACATATTAGGCTTCAAACAATGCAGAGACACTAATTGTTCTCAATAGTGCAACACCTCCTTTCACTAGTTTTGACTGAACGAAATCACACTGTCATGAGTCACACATTAAAGGCTGCTTAAAGAGAATGGAGATAGAATATTAAACATTAACTTAATAACTTCACAAAAGCACACGTACACTTGCTTTCCCACTCCTATGGGTGAAAAAATGTTAATCAATTTATTCATTATCAAATATTGCAAGTGAGAAGTTTTAATTGGCATGATCCCCTGCGTGAGACTGTTCAATTCTGATAACATTGTTTTTAGCAAACAGTATATACACTTCTTCACTTGAGTAGTAAGGTTAGTGAGATTCTACATATTTTGATTTGATTTTTTTTTAGCAGTATCCTATGAATTATTAGACAATTGTAGCAGATTTTGGATGATTAATATTGTTGTTGGCCAGTGGACTGGGGCTGTTGAATGAATTATCTGTTCATAATGGACACTCCCACCTTCCCTCCATCCCAGAAGAGAATCGGATGCTCTGTTCCCAGGACAGGCAACTGATTAGGGATGTGCACAAATATTCAAAACATTTGAAATTTGATCAAATTCTGTTGAATTCGGACATTTGAATTCAAATCAAATGGCTATACATTTGAATTTAAACATTCAAATCTTGAATCTTTTGAATCATTTGTATGACTTATTTGGACATTCATATGTGTACGGATACATACACATTACATGTGTATATATATGCATCTTATTTGTATCCATATGCATTTGTATGGATACATATGGGACAAAAACGGGATGCATACGGGATGTGTATGTATGCGTACAGTTGCATACGGACTCATATGAATTGAACATTCGTACGAATAGATTTGAATGTATTCAAATTGAATCAGATGTGAACACATTCAAATTTTAAACATTCAAATCAATTCAAATCTTTGGGTATTCGATTTGAATCAAACTGAATGCCAAAAATGGCATTTGTGCACACTCCTACAATGGATTATTCAATGAAAGGAAAGCCAGTCATTCTATTTGTGCTATTTGTCCAATTTTTACATTATTCTTTCTTGACTTGGTTCCAGGGCTATAATCTGCTTGGAGGGTGCTTCAAGACACACAGAAATGTTTCTGGTTAAGAAATAGCTTTGTGAGGTGGGGATGCATCATCTGGGAGCCACCCCCCCCCCCTAGATAACTGGGTCAAGTGCGGAAAGGCCCTCTGTTCACAGGTTGTGGCACTTCCTCTGTCTCAGAGCACTTGAGAGTGTCCTGGACTGCCCCAATTTTCTATAGTTGTGGAGCAATAAAACTGCACCACAACCTTGTTAGGAGCATCCTAGACATTTGCAGTAAGCCAGCCAAATGCAGCATTTGCACGACTTCCTAGTGCGGTGATGGCCAACCTATGACACGTGTGTCACAGGTGACACGCCAATCCCTTTTGGGTGACACACATGGTCACCCTGTCACCTGGGCATGTAGTGCTTGCTTGTTCTTGAAGTGTACGAAATGCCAACTTTCAACTGAAGATTTAGCAAATGAAATTCAGCAACAAAAGTCACCAATGTAAATAATTGTTTTTGCTTTTCATAGAATACATATATCAAAAATATAACTTTTTTACTAGAGCTACAAATATCACAAAATTATGGATATTTCTAGATGTGACACAGCGCCCCAGATAAGCTAGGTTTTCTTGCGAATTTTGACACACCGAGCTCAAAAGGTTCGCCATCACTGTCCTAGTGCAAATGCTCTCTAGAGTGGGGCATAACAGCAATTACCTGATGCATGCTGGAAGTTAAAGTAGCTGCTGCTATGGCAATATAGATGGTCCAGGATGGACTGTCCACACTTCGAGTGCCAGTAGATAAATTATGGACTATCCTGGCACTCACAGTGCAAATGCTAGCCACCATCATTGAATTTAACTCATATTTGCAAGGGCTGGACCAGGAGTGGACCAAATGATCTGAAATAAAGCTGTCTGCACTTAAGAGCCAGTTCTGAGGCAGGGCCTGTGCTGCCCTGTGCTATTTAGAAATTCACAGGGAGATGTGCTGCAAGAGCTTCAGTGGCCATGAACCAAAGTGAGATTTGGTACACCACCAAATGGATTCCCCTACTAAACCAGAATAAGGAGACATCATTTTACTGGCTCTTCAACCACCAATTGAACAGGTGTACCAGTATCCTGGTCTAGACAGACATTTTGTCCAACTAGACCTGGCTGCACTCCATCCAAAGCCCACAGAGGTGGCACGGAACCTCTTCTGTTCCACTCCAGTGTATGGAACAAGAAAACCTGAAAGTGTCTAGGCTTCATGCTGGGCTGGTATCCTGGCCAGTGCAGAAAGGTCCATAGGTATTTTGCATCATTGAAGCCATTCTTCTTCAAATGACAGTTTAATATCCAAATTGTCGACCTTTTTACTTAGGGAACATGTCATACCTTCAACAATGAGAAATACTCCCAGTTCCTGAACCAGTAACAGCTCAGCCATAACATCTTTAAGGGCAATTCATTGGCCTCCATCCAGTCCATTACAGCTTTCAGAGAGTAAATCACAAGATACACACACCTACACCCAGAGAGAAAAAGAGAGAGAGACCTAGATATTATTAGCATATTGATGATACTGTGATTTGGTTACTTGGATAACATCATCTCCCAGCAGCTTTTCATAGATGACTAATGTCACAGAGAACAATAAGAAAGTTTATGGGATTTCACAGGTTAAATGCCATGGAGCTGAACAAAAAATCAAAGAGTGATTGCTGAAGTAAGAGGAAATCCACTGTAACATAGTGCTTCAGAGCTCTCACAACTCATCTAATAAGAAATCACACTCAGTGGTTTTGAAGGCTGCCAGAGATTTAGAAGAATCAATATGGTGGCACTTTCCTGTCTTTTTCCAAGTAAAGGTTATTAACCATGATGACCGAAGGTGTTTTTGTACTGTATTGATTCTTTTCTGCAAAAGTTGTAGCCTCTTCTGAGGAGTGAATGCACCTCCATTTCACAGGGATATTTGCAATGATTCCCTAATATTTATTTAGTGGCATTATAGTATCATGTTTATATTTAACCCCTCTTCCCTATTGTTGATTGTCTGCAACTGTACTATACATCTGAATACAGTATAAATTGGAATATCCCTGGATATAAATATTACCACAGCTCAGAAGCTAGACTTAGGGTGATGCAATGGTCAGGATGATTTTGGCAGTGAGAATTTAAACAGATTTGTTTATTTTATGTATCAAAATTATTTTCATACAGATGCCCTTCAGAAAACAATGTGCACTATTTTATAAAGTCGGGGCCAGAAGTTAGGGTGTTACAGGCCAGTGTTCTGTTCAACTATCTCCAGCAATCTGGAGAAACAAGTACAGATTTGATATGACAAGCATTCATTTGTGAGGCCAGAGGACTTCAGCAGCTGAAATTTTCCAAGCAAGGACCACTAGCAGAATTAGATAAGAGTACAAGAGGAAAATGCAATATGAAACAATGAACCATTGCTTGTTTGACTGCTGAATATATCAAGACGTTTTGATAAAAACATATTCTTCAATTAGAATGTAAATTCAACTAATATTTTAGGTCCTCAAAACAAGATTGCCTCTGTTCTTGCTCTTGTTTTCACTCTTTCTGGCCATTTCTGCAGTGGGCCTTATTCTGGATCATATTCTAGAATAGGGACCTATCATTCACATGCTGGTGCAATCTACAGCAGACCCTACCCAGGGTCTGCCATAGTCTGCACTAGCATGTAGATGTCAGGCTTCTATTCCAGAATATAAACTAGAATAAAGTGCAGTGCAGAAAGGGCTTCTATCTCTCTTTTTGGTGTACAGAGATGCAAACAATAGTGTCTTTTTTTCAGAATAAACTACTGACACCCGAGACCTTTCTGCACTGAGCCTTGTTCCAGATTATATCTTGGAATAGGGACCTGCCATCCACATGAAGGCGCAGGAAATGGCAGGTCCCACCTAGGACCTACCGTAGTCTGAACCAGCATGCAGATGGCATGTCCCTATTCCAGGATCTAATCCAAAATAAGGCCCAGTGCAGAAAGGGCCCAGTTTTTACACTTACCTTTAATATCCCAGAAAATTATTGGATTCCTTGTCTTGGGATAAGCAACCAATTTCACAGTTGGACAGGTTGCTGCCAGAATGAGTCAGAGCAGTTGAGTGAGCACACACAAGATACAAACTTGCAAGCTCATCATGAGGGTACACCTATGAATAAAATGTCACAAGGAGGCACAGTCAGAAGGCTCAGAGGAGGTTGTGGGGGCAGTGGTGGCAGGAGCAGATGATCATGCTCTCCTACAGGCCTCAACTATACCTTTCAGGAGTGTGCACACAACTAAAGAGGCTACTTCTCATCTGGGAATTGTGGGAAATTGTGTGTTTCCTGTGATTCGTGGATGGGGGGCAGCCTCTCCAGCTGCACACGCACCTCCAGAAGGCCTAGTTGAGCCTCTGAGGAGGTCACAGTAGCAGTGGTGGAAGCAGATGTTGGCGCCCTCCTCTGAGGCTGAACGCAGCTCAGGAAGGAGGAGAGAGCTTGGTGGTGGTGGTGGTGGCGGCAGCTGAATTTACAGATAAGGGGGCACTGCTGGAGGAATGTGAGGCCGGGATGGGTAGATCTGGCCCTCAAAGGCCAGATACATTTGATTTCTCCTAAATTATGGGATGACTTCCTCTCTGAGATATGCCTAGTTCCATCTTTGTCACACTTTTATTACTAATACAAAAACATAACTCTTTAGTTCCTTTTTACCCTCAACACTTTAACACAGCCTTTGTCTGAAGAGGTAGCAGCTTCCCTGACCTTTCAGACACTGTTAGTGTGCTTTTAATTAACTAAAATTAATTGTGTATATGGTTTCATTTTATTGGCTTTTAGTGTAACTTTTTCTGAGATCTCAAGGTGTAGAGTGATATAGAAATAAAAATAGAGAAAAAATAGAGCAATTTTTTTACTAACTATTATTCATCACTACTCTTGGTTTAGTTGGTAGCATTTTTGGTCAGAGCAGAATGAACATTTTGGTTAGGTTAGGGTTAACTAAATGTTAACTAAACATTCAGCCGTACCATACTGTAGAGGGGGGGAAACCCCAGTTTTATTGCCATCCATGTGCACTTGGTTTGTAGAGAATATTTCAGGTGTATATTTTGAAATAACTCATCCAGCATATTTTCATGTCAGTGCCACTAGAGCTAAATAACAAAAGTTCTATGTGATTGCATCGAGATGAGATATTATAGTTCATTCTTCTTACCACAACTATTTGACAGAGAAGTGCATTTGCAATTGGTACCATTTACTGTATTCATTATAATTTGTCATGAGTCTTGAGGTATAACTTTTTCTGCCTCATGTGTTCTGTGAAAGGTAAAATAAATGGGACTGCTTTGACCTTTTTTAGTATTCTGTAATTTGATTTGCTTGCCAATCCCATCCTTCCCTGTTTACTGTCTCTGGAACCCGAGACTGGAATGGACAGTCAGTCAAAACAGAATACTGAAAAGGTCACGAACTACCACTCATTGCAATATTTAAAAAAAAAATCCAATGCTCACAGAGTATTTGAATACTGGATGTTGATTTTGTTGACAGATTGCCATGAGATAGGAGATAACGAGAGACATGACAGGTGTGCTTTTGTGACAACAGTTCGGAAAGAAAAAGTAAACATAGCAACTGCTACAGTGCCCCTACAAATAGCTCACATTGTTAAGTGTTTGTTCTTTTGATGAAATTCTTGGGAGGAATCATAGTTCCTCTGTTTTATTTTTTTTAATCCTTTCTTATTACTCCTATCTATAAAGTACTAATAATTCAAATATAAGTGAAGAACAGAATGCAACTTTGATTACACTTGCTTAAGATACATATATTATATAAAATATGGTATATATAAAATAGTTGGTTGACATGTCTATCTCAGTCTTGGGTTTTCTATCAAAGGCCTGGGAATCTGAAGGTGCTTCACTTATGTTTGGTTATGTTCTTATCTTAGCTGTTCCTAAGACTGCACTCTTCTGAAGAGAAAACTCTGATGGTTGTGCTGTGTACTGTGGAAGCCATTCTTCCAACTTGAAGGTTACTGCCACAAGTCCTCCTATAATATCCGGGGTCACTTTGCCTTCACCTTCACCATTTTCTCCAGATCTTTCAGTCCCTAATATTTCACCAGGTTCTCATATTCTTTCTTCATGATGTTTCCATATCTTGGGGTTACTACATCTATTATCGCTGCTTCCTTCTTGCCTGTGAGCCTTTCTGCATTTGGCATGTAAGGGAGCTCTTGGGTAGGTGCTATGTGCGCCATCCACATTTCATGGAGCTGCATCTTTCCCGAACACAGCTCCGCACATGCAGCATGTCCTTCAAAGCATGTAGATAACAGAGCTCCCTGCTGCCATTTGAGGCTCTTTCTGCACTTGCTCTGCCTGGAGGGAGCTGGGGGGGGGGGGGACTGTGCATTTGAGGTGAACACAACATTACCATGTCACTGTGGCAAGGGCACCATGCAAACAAATTGGTGCCATTGGTGCAGTTACGCAATAGCTGCCATAATGGCAGCAATTTAAACATTGCCAGCACTGAGAGAAGCATTGGTGAGGTTAGAAAGGGAGCTGTCATTCAAAATGTGGATGTCTGAACTCTCCCCTCTGTTTATTTCTTGAGGAAGTTCTCCCTGGGAAGCAAAAGTGTGACCTCACCCTTTGTATTTTACCACAATACCAAATTGATTGACCAGTACCTGTTTATCAGTATGGATCTCAGATTCTCAGAGGACCTTGAGGCCTATTTGCACTAGGCCCTCTGTTGCATGATAAGGGAAGCTCTGGGACAGAGCATACACTTTGGCTAGAGGCCGCTTCTGTTTGGAACCATCACAGCCTCTCCCAGAGCTGCCCTAATCATGTTCAAGGTGTAGAGAACAAAATCGTGCTTCCTAGGCCATCCCAGGTCATTCCACAGCTGTATGGCAGAGAGAACATTCACACTCTCCCAGCCAAACAGCTGTGGGCCTCGCCCCCGGCTGTTGCCATTGGGCCAAAATCAGGGGCACACAATCAACCTACCTGGGGACCTCGTCGTGCAGCCTGGCAGAGCACTCTGCCACTCTGTATGCAGGCGTGTGCTCCGTTAGACTGACCCCCTGACCCGTCAGGTCAGCCTGGTGCCGAGCTCTCCCAGGCGGCATGAAAACTGGACTCCAGGCCTGACAAGGTAAGGGGTTGCACATTTTTGGGGGGTCATGAACCCCTGGGTATGAGTGGACACCTAGGGGTTCACTGCTGGTTGCTGCAGTCCAATTGGGACTGCAGCAGTCAGTGAGACACTGAGACAGCCCCGGTTTGGTGTCCCCACACCCCTTTCAAGGGCAGGGTGAGACTGGGCTAGTGGTGTCTTCAGCCCACGCCACCGGTCAGGCCAGTGCACAATGACTTACCTTGTCAAACCCTCTGGTCAGATGTGGTGACCGCACGGCCTGGCAGAGCAATGTGCTGCTCCATGTGGACACACATGGTACGGTAGACCAACCCCATATGTCAGTACATCGGACTGGAGGCATCTGAACACCACACTAGTAATTGCTTTTCCAGCCAGCATCTTGCACCAAGCTACTCTGTGCTGTACTGCCTCAATGGACTCTTTATGCATCCTGCACCTTGGATACTGCCTGGTATGATAGAAACCTGTTTTTGCTGATCTTGGACCCAATGATTGTGTTGTCAAGATTAGCGTCTCAATGCTCAATTTTAGTTTTGCTTTTTCCAGCCATTTCTATGGTCAAGTGATTGTTCACTCTACCAAGGTAGTTTCACTGTTTGCTGTTTATTTTTGCTCCTTGCATTCAGTTGTCTGAGGCATTCTCCTAGCAATTAACTACAGGAGCCTTTTACTTATGTATTCATGGATGCTCCTCTTTTTCTTTAGGATAATGGCCTTGGCACATTTTTAAGCCACACCTTCCCCCTTTTCAGCTATTGTACAGTGAATCGATGCTTGACTTGGGGTTGAATCCCCTGTGCACTGTGAGGAGTTTTTAGGTTTCAACATCACCTGCTTCTATTTCTTTCTTTCTTTCTTTCTTTTTTCTTTTTTTAATGCTGGTTTATTATTATGCCGAATTGAGTATCTCACAGCTGGCAGCGCATATGCATTTATGGTTTGGATATTGTTCCTCTCATTAAGCTGGAGTTTGAAGATCTGTCTTACCCTCTGAAGGTTTTTGGTTGTTGTGATTTTCCTTGCTTCTTTATCATGGTGGCTATATCACTGTGGAAACCCTAGATATATTTATCTGTCTTGAATATCTGTTATGTGGCCTTCCAGTTCCATAGATCTAATTATCCTTCCTCTTCTCACAGTCTTTTTTCCAGACCAAATGATATCCCAGTCTCTTCACTGCAACTGCCTACGAGGTGAATGTCCTACTCGCTTATGGCCTATAGCTTGATGTTATCTATATATAAAAGGCGACTGATAGTAATTCCACTCTTGAACTTGTAATCATCCAGTCTCTGCGATGATTTGGCTGAGGGAATTCAGGCCAATAAAGAACCATTATGGGGCCAGAGTATCACCCTGGTATATGTGTCCTAGTTAACTCCGTCATTGTTGTGGACCCTTTCTGCAGTTACCTACAATCTCAGTCAGAAGCCTCTGTAATAAGCTTTTGGGAGTCATTGATCTGCACATTAGAAGTAGTGAGAGCATCTGAGGGAGATAATTTTCTCCTTGGTCTGAAAGAAGACACTATGGAGGGTGGTTTCAGACTCTCCTTTCCCAGAATGCTCTATGATGGTGGGCATCCCAGGGTTTTGATCGCCCTAAACCCCTGCATGGGGAAACAGCATCTTTTTCTCTCCACCCTCTCTCTCCTGGTAAGAGCGAGGGCAGGGAAATGCCACCCAGTGCCCCTTCCCCAATTGCAACTGTTGGGCATTAAACAGTAATCAAACAGAAACGAGTCTCTTCTCTCTGTGATCTGATTGCCAGGCAAACATAAAAGAACTGATCAGCTTCTGAAGTTTGCCAGCTAAAAGGCTAGCCAAAGCCACTACAATGTTTAGAGGCAGTTTAGCAGAGAAGCGCTCTTCCGCTAAACTTGAAGACCTGTGCTTGCCGACGACTGGAAAGCAGGGATGGAATAAGGGTTGTGGGAAGAAGTCATGGGACAGCAAGGGACAACAAAGGCTGCATCTTTACCTGTCAAACTGGGGTGATCAGTTCTTTTATGCTTGCCCAGCAATCGGACTTGCAGAGAGAAGAGGTTCATTTATGTTTGATCTTTAAAATTGGCCAGCAGTTGCAATCCCCAATGCACAGGACAGGAACTGTGAAACTCGCCCGCTAATGATGCAAGCGTCAATCTCCTCCCCTAATAACCCAGGAGCATCCCCATGTGCGGACTCAGCCTCCAAAATAATGTGGACTTGACTCCCAAGCCATAGTGAGAACAGTTTTCAAGGGGATTGAATTTACCCCGGATTTGGGCGATTTGGTCTGCATGTAGCCCAGTTTGGGGGCTTTGCATGGGGGCACTCCTTGCCGAATTCAGATTCAACTCAGACTTTATAGTGCATGGGGACACCCCCTCAGAGGGCATCTTCATCATAATGTGAATTTGACTTTATAGCCTCTAGCCTTTCCCAGCAGTTCATTTTGCTATTGCTTGTAAGGAAATTGTGACTCACTCTGGACTTCTGGGTGAGGTGGTATGGTGGACTGACATCTCCAGCAGAGAAAGCTTCAGTAGCAGAGTGGTGATGAAGAAGCTCTTTCTAGCTCTCAAGATCTCAATGGATAAGGAGAAGGCATCAGAATCATTCACTTGCTCTTTGAATTGCTGTTCCTTGAGAGAATACCATGGAGCTCCTGAGGCTGACCATGAGGGTAGCAGAGAGAAGCCTTGGGACAGACAGTGTTGCATAGCTGCTCAAGTCAGCCTCCAAAGGGACACTAAATCTGCAAAACCTTCACTTTGTTGAATTATTCTGAACTTCAGCTTTAAAACTAAAGAGAGGCCACTCCTGTGAGCAATTTAACTATTTCTCAGGTGAATTGTTCCCTTTTGATGTTGAAGAAAGAGAGAAGGAAAAGTTTATCTAAAAGATCACATTTTAACTGTAGAAAGTTTAACAAGAGCTTGATATCACAAAGTTTTAAATGAATAAGAGTGCCTACAAAACTTTTTTCCACTTACAAAGAAAAAGGCTTAATATTGCATTTGTGAGAAATAGAGATGTGTACAAAGCACATTTCTTCCCTTTGATTCTATTTGAATTGAAGGAGGATAATGTTTGGCTTTGTGTGAAGTCCCCCCCCCCCACAAATGTAGGGCCTTTGCCTTTGTGTGTGAATATTCATCAATTGTTTATATGCAAAGGGAATCCCCCCATCCCTTCTTTTGTGTCCTGCCTTGCCCCCCCTCACCTTTTGTCACAGCTGCTGCCACCATCGCACCATCCTCAGAAACTCAACAGTGAGGTGCACATGCAACTGGAGTGGTGGCCCCCATTCAGGAATCATGGGAAATCTCATTCATTCCCCTTTTGTTTTGGTCTTCAGGTTCCACTTGCCTCTCAACAAGTGTAGCATTTTTTTTGTAAATGAGAGTCATAGAATGAAAAATAATTTGTTTACTACTCACTTGAAAAGAGAATCAGTACCAGCAATGGCAAACATAGAATGACAGTGATGTAAATAAACTGAGAACATTTACATTATAACTTATTCAGGAACAAAACCTGGAGTTTGCAGAACAGGGGAATGCAGCAATGCACAGAGAAAAATTCCTCTGTCTGCAGCCAGGGCTCCAACCACACAAGCCATTTCTTGGGTTTTCATAGCAACCGAAGGGTGGGAAGGACAAATGTTTCTACTCTCATTCAGCCCCCAAGGTTTTGCAGGACTGACTGGAAAAAAAATGATCTTCCCCATTCTTTAAATGCACAGAAGGGGGAGAAAGTGATCCTGATGCCCAAATTGTGCCCATATAATGCACCTGCATTATACGCCCTGTTTCCACTTCCACCACACACATGCAGTTCTGAAGGTGTTTTTGCAATTGTGAGTGGGAATTCTACCCACAGGATCATTTCCTTCCCTGCCATAAGCTCGGACATTTCTCTTTTTTGAACCTCAGTCACCGCAGTGATGAAAGATAGTATGAACGACCTCAAAGGCTATACTGTCTCATAAACTAGTAAATGGGGAGCTTTGCCATCCTCTTTCAGTCCCCCTAAAGGGTGAGAAAAGTAGGGTATGAAACCGAACTCTTCCTCCACTTCTAATTCTTGCTTTTAAACATTCATATTGTTTTTATAGGTGAGAAATTTATTTTCATTTTAGTAATGTATTCTGTGATCAAGGATTCTCTGTGCTTTTCTTGAAAGTGCTCATGGCTATACATTTTTTCCCCTTTTGTTTCCTATTGTTTTCCATCCTTAGAGTTTTATATTTTTCTCTGCACACCAGGCTAGGTAGCACCCTCAATGTTGATGAGATTTGTGGTTGTTTTTGTGGTCTGAGATAAAAAAACCCACATTTGCTGACATGGAGTGGTGTGTAAGAGAAACTATTTATTTATTTATTTTGTATTTCTATCCCACCCTATACCTGAAGGTCTCAGGGCCGGTTACAATATTATATTAATCTTAGACAGTTTACAATCTAAAGTGACAAGAAACAAAAGGAAAATGGTGTGGGAGGAAACAGGGAACTATGGAAGTTTGACCTTATAAGAAGGAAGGAAGGAAGGAAGGAAGGAAGGAAGGAAGGAAGGAAGGAAGGAAGGGACAACAGAGTGTTTAAAAGAAAATTATCCCTTTGTTGATGTATAAAGATAAAAAGTGTAAGAAGTTGCCCCTGTTCCTATGCACACACTCTCACATACAAACATAATAGAAGCATAATCACTTGAAAGAGAAAAGAAAGATTATACAGACTATATATGGAAATCTTTACATAAGTAAATGAATTACAAACAAAAATCCAGTGACTTCTAAAAATCCACTTCAAATTGAGCAGGCATCAAATCAGCATACTCAGATCTGCTTATGTAATCTGCTTATACACACTTCAAACAAGATGAAAGAGAGAGAGAGAGAGAGAAAGAAAGAAAGAGAAAGAGAAAAACTTTCCTCTTTTTTTTACCATGAGTTTGGGCTTAAAGAATTAAGCCTCTGTGAAGTACATGGAACCTATTTTTGTAAAGTTTTTCTTTAGGCATAAAAGGCTTTTGATTTGTCAACTCAGTGCACTAAAGCCACACAAGCATATGGAAATAAAGACACACTCAGGTTCTATGTGAATTTTTCTGACAAAGCAAATAATTTTATACCCATGAGGTACTACTACATCTCTAGCTCCATCCACATGACCATTAATGGGTGTCCTATAGTGTCCTATAGTGTAAAGGGGTTAGCTAGATATCCCTGGTCTAGGAATAGCTTTCTCCTGGAGCAAACTCTAAAACTCTTCTGAGAGAATAGGATAAATTGCTCTGAGGCTGCCCCTTTCCAATGAGATCAACATTGAGACAATATGTGTTGGATCACACTAGTCCAATGTTGATGCAATATCTGGAGTTCTCACTAGTGTTTGTGTACATTGATCCAGACTCACTTTATCCCATGACAAAATTTCAACAAGAGATTTAGGCCCTTTCTACACTTACTTGTTAATCCTGAGGCCTTTTCGCACGAGGGGTTTTTGAACGCATGGAGAACACACAGGGACACTGCATTTGCATGTCAGGAGTGGCCGGATCCATTCCGGACTGCCCCATGCATCCCAACATGCTCTCCATGCATTCCGTTTTCAGAGCAGAAAAAACTGCTCTGAAAACGTCCCTGCATGTTCGGCGCATCCCCAGCTGTTCCAGAGGGAGAGCGTTCGCACAGCTATGACAGCTGGCCCCCTCCCCTGGCATCCCCTGATTGGCTGCCTTGCAGCCAGGGGTGGGGAGTCCAGGTGGGACCCTTCCCTAGGGTCCTGCCACCTGCATCTGCCAGGATCAGGCCTATGCAAGTGGCGGGACCCCCACCCAGCACCCCACAACCCACCCTGGGGTCGCACATCCACTTGAATGAGGCTTACCTGCTGCCGCCGCCTCAATTCTGGCTAGAATAGGCCAGGGATGTTCTAGGCATGCTTGCGGGGTGGCCCCTCATTGACCAGGCATCTGTGCCTGTGCAGATGGCCAGTTGAGGCCAGGTGGGTGCCCAGTCAATGAGCGGCTGCCCCACGAGCATGCCCAGAACGTCCTCAGCATATTCTAGCCAGAATCGAGCCAGCAGCAGCATGTAAGCCCTGTTCACATGCACGCGTGACCCTGGAGTGGGTTAGGGGGTGCTGGGTGAGGTTCCTGCCACTTGCATAGGCCTGATCCTAGCTGATGCAGGTGGCACTACCCCAGGAAAGGGACCCAACTGGCCTCCCCACCCCTGGATGCAAGACAGACAATAGGGGGGCCCGGGGGAGGGTCTTCGGCCCGAACGTGTTGAGTACACTTCCCCGTCCACATGTAGGCAGGTAAAGGATGCATTTGGAACGTGTCCTTTACCTGCCAGTGCAGATGGGGAAGTGTACTCAATGCGTTCGGGCCGAAGCGTCCTGAGGCGTCTTCGCCTTACTGCGAAAATGCCTCAGATCAAGGAGCTGTTAAGAACATCTTGTCTGCACAGGTAAATGTGGACTACATCCATGCTAGCTCTCTTTAGCCCACATTTGTTGTTCTAAAGCCAAGTTAATGCAGATGCATCTGCCCGTGATTGATTCGGAATTAGCTAATATGCATTAACTTACCAGTGCAAAAAAGGGCTATAGGTTCCTGCAGAAGGTATTCCACCTGCAGCAAGGTTCTGGCAGCCACACAAGATCACTTGGAACTTCATTCTTGTGAGCTTCCTTCTTCCACATGCATTGTACAAGTGCTTCAGTGCCCCATGACATCTGTCCCAGTCAGAGGCTGATGAGAATGTAGCCTCTCCTTCCATTATGTCCATGTTGTTGGTCACTTTTGGCAGTGCTTTGTTTGTCAAATGGTGTACCATTCATTGTGGAGACAGATGCTTCCACTCTCTCTGAGCAGTTGGGCAATATTGGAAATTGGCTTTATTTATTGCAGTGATACATGATCATCTCCAAGCTCTAGAAAACCTACATGCAAGGACATCTGAACATTCCAAATTATATCCCATTTGGGCCACAAGCGTCAGGAAACCCTGGCCACAATTTCCCATTCTAGTCAAGCCTTTAAAAATATCAAAGAAGATTTACTGTACTTGTTCATTTTGCAGATGGGCTTCACAGCTTTCAGGTGAGACTTCTCTTGTGGGGACCACAGTAAAATTAACTAGAAAAAGAAAGAAAGAGAGAGATGGTAGATCTAGGTGAAAGGTGAGAAGTTCAAGGATCATCTGGTTGTGCTTTTATCTCTTTGAGTGGACAGAATCACTGATCAAATTTAATTTTTGTTAGAATGGACATTCTAATTAAATCTTATGATGTTCAAATCTGCTTTTGAATAGATTTAATTTGGCCAAAGAATGCACACAAGCACCATACAGTCAGTTTAGTAGACAGATTGAAACTCGTTTTAAAAACAACCACTTTTTGGATAGTAGGCTTCCTGACTGAGGTTGAAATAACAGACACAGACATAGACTCTATGATATGCTGTTCCTGCATCTGATATTGTCATTCCAAAGTCCAAAACAAACCAATTACAAAAGTTCCCCAAAGGTTTGCCAGCAAGGCATCCCACTGATTGGTTCATAGAAATATTCCAGATGATACAAAAAGCTTAAAAGTTTCCAACCATTTGCAAAACAACAACAACATGGCACTATTCTGTTCATTGAAAATCCCCATCTAACCCTAACAAAGTATCTAAAAGTACCCCCAAAGCTTGGAAGCATACTGTGCCAGATTATGGCATTATATGTTTAAACTGAGCAGAGTTACAAGGTGATTTTATAGCACTTCTTGTTTCAAATCTTAAAGTGGTTGGGGAAAGAGAAAATCTACTGGGAAGATTTGGGTGAAGTAAAATGACATCAGTAGACATTTAAAAGGTATGAGTGAAGAGTTTCCACAATCATGCAGAGAGGCAGACACCTAAATTTTAATCCAGTTTCAGTCCATTTTCAGAGTGAGAGAAAACATCAGCAAAGTGATCAGGCATTTTCTTTCTACTTTGTCCAACCTAAAGGTGGATTTTTTGAGCTAGATAATGCTGAAAGAAAATATCTTGATCCTTGCTCTGAAAGTGTGCTGAAGCTGGATTAAAACTTTGGTGTGAGAGCCAGAGAGAGCCTTCCCTAGAATAGGTGGTTTTGCAAATAAAAGTTGGGGGGAAAGTACTTCCCAAAATAACTAGTCCCTAAACTGTGCACATTCTGCCTAACTCTTACTGTATTTTCAGTGAGATACTGCTGTGATCCATCATGGTGGTGAAAAAGTCTGGCTACTGACTTAGCTGCTACTGTACTTGATTGTAGCATAAAAACTGTTCACATACATTCTTTACACTCCTTTCATTCAATGGTGCAGTTATAATCCCTCTTCAACAATACTGTATAAGCATGGATGGGGTTTGGTAGTTTAAACACATATTTGCCTAGCCAAGACTTTCTCTACAACATTTGACAGAAAGGTTATCCATGAGAAAGAGTGATGCACTTATTTATTTATTTATTTAGGATTTCTATAATACTCTTCACTGCAGTGATATTAATATAGTTGTTATATTATTTCCCAATTTTCAGATCAATTTTGTTCCCCAAGCAGAAATCTTTTGGTCTTATCTTGACAAATACTATAGTTATGTGGACTCTTTCTCAATAATAAATTATGCCTTCATCATGTGAATAATTAATTTGCCTGAGATATGCTGTCATCCATTCACTAAGAAATGAGCTATTGATCACTTAGTAAAGGAAATAATTACTTTTGTTTTCTAATTATTTTTACTCTGTTGGCTTCCTATTCCAAAGTCAGAAATAAAGAAATAATACAATGTTTATACCAGTTTTTCAAACTGAACCTCTTAGGATGCCTCCAGACAGTGAGAAGATATTCCAGGATAGAATTGCACAATATTGAGCTCTTACCTGTCTGACCTTTCTTCATGGGATCCGTCTTCTTGCAAAGTATCCATGTATAGGAAATGCCTGTCCCTTTTGGTTATTTTCCGCGTTTCCTATATATGGGCACTTTGTTCCTGTGAAGGAATGCCAGGCAGAAGTAAGTAATTGCTATTATCTTATTATGAGATCTCCTCTTAAATATGTGTACTTATGGCTTCCAAACATGAAGTTCTCAGTGAATTTCTAGGGCCAAGGAGAAAAGAAAATAACCAGACTAAGGTGTCAATGCATTTTTTTTATTATTGAGTAATTAATAGGAAAAAATAAAACACTGTACATGAAATCTCCCTTATAACCCATGAAAATGTAGATCTGTCTCCAGAACTCTGTATATTGCAAATCTACAAAGGAAAGAAAATAATTATAGTGAAACACATAAACTTTTAATTGACACTTTATTATTAGCTGTCAAGAAAGTTATAACACAGTCATGGAAACATAATAGTTTATTATCATTATCA
Source organism: Aspidoscelis tigris stejnegeri (assembly GCA_023333525.1). Lineage (NCBI taxonomy): Eukaryota > Metazoa > Chordata > Lepidosauria > Squamata > Teiidae > Aspidoscelis > Aspidoscelis tigris. Next base: position 51,479,277 of record JALMGA010000004.1, read on the forward strand.
AGTTGATACAGACAGGAATGGGATTTGGGAATTATGGTATTCATCATCTATCAAACAAAATCCATGTTAGGCCAAAAATCAAAATGTTATTTTACAGACATATGGGCTCTGTTTCTGGATAAGGCAAATCTTCATGCTATTTTTTGTATTGCATAAGTCCTCATTTACATGCATATTATATTGTATATTTGTATAAGTATTATCAGTTTTGCTATATTCCTTTTCTTTAATCAGGACTGACGTCTGGTTTAATTAATTATACTATAAATAGTTTTTGTTTGTGGTTGTCAAAATTGTGGCACTTCCTTTAAAGTTATCACTTCCTGCAATAAACAAACAAATAAATAAATAAGATTAGCAGAAACAATTTGATTGAATATAATAATTAACAATCATTTAAACCACTAGTTCTCAACCTTCCTAATGTCATGACCCCTTAATGCAGTTCCTCATGTTGTGGAGACCCCGAACCACAGGGGCCAGGCAGCTGGGAGGGGTGAGGAAGGGGCAGCAGGAGACACATTGTGACGCCTCTGAAAGTGTAGTTCGACCCCCAAAGGGGTTACGACCACAGCTGAGAACCACTGTGTTATAAGTTAAAACAAATAGAAGCCACAGGCTTGAAACAATGTACCTATTTTTAATTAACGTTAACAGTCATAAGAATGAGAGCGTTCATAATGAGTCACACAGGAAACAAGAATATGGAAATTATAGACATTCCTTCATTGTGAACAATTGCTGTACTGAAGATGTAGAAGGTACCCCAATTAGGTAAATGCAGAAAAGTCCAAAGGCTCATTATTTAGTACACAAAATGCAGACTCCAGTCAGAGCTCAGCAGGGATTAAATCTAGCTCCTTGCCACACTCAGACAGGATTCACATGATGGCAGCTCCTTAAAAGGGGAAAGTGTGCTGTTTGTATGTATGCAGTGCAAACATCACAGCTAAAAAAACAAGACTGTTTGTTCTTCAGCTTTAATGCTGCTGACTACGATTATTTTGCTAAATCTGAGAATAGTCCCAGGACTGAAATTTTCTAGTGATCTGTTACTTCATTGAGCTCATGGTCCTCCACTCTTTAAGTTCCATTACCGTGCTATGTGGAACCTATCTATTTGCATTTATTTCACTGGACCACCAGCATCTGAAGTATGGATGGCTGAACCTGGGCAGGCCAGACCACCACGGCAATGGCTGCAGCAACATCTTAGACATCTCTGGACATTGCCACAGTGATGGAGATGAGGTGTGTGACTGCACAGGCACAGCCATGTCACCACACCCACTGACAGCATCACACCCAGAAAACAGCATGAACACTGCTGCCCAGAAGTTACCCAACATTTCCCAGTCAAACTGTGGACAATATTTTAAATGTCCAGAACTAAGGCATTTTTGCATTTCACTCGTTCCATTTGGAACGGGTGTAGGACGGGAAGCCTAAGACACTTCAGGATGCTTTGACCATTCACACATAGGAGCGCAGGAACACGTGTAAACGCATTCCGGCGAGCCTATGTGCAAATGCTCAAAGCATTCTGAAGTGTCTTAGCCGGCAAATGCCGGCAAGGGGCAGGGAGACGGCTGCCAAGGCTCCCGCAGCCGGCAAAGCAGGCAATCAGCTGATTGTCAGCCAGCGCCGGCGGGGGAGGGGAGCCCGCGGCTGTCAGGGAGAGAGAAACATGAGCGAATGCTTCTCTCCCCGAACGGCTGCGGGCGCTTCGTACGTGCGGGAATGGATGCAGAGCACTTTAAAGTGCTCTGCATCAGGAATGCGCGGAAGACAGCTCCGGACGTGCCGGGACGCAAACCCGGCTGCGGCAATGCGAATGCCGCGTCCCGGGCTGTCTTCCACGCGTTCCAAAACCGCGTGTGTGAAAACGCCTCTAGTTAAGCCCAGGGATGGCTTGGTGAGCTCCAGGATGACAGCAGTGATGGTGGTTCCCAAGGAGCAGATGGAACTGCTTCACTTCGTGAACAGACCCCAAAGCTCAGGAAGTGTATCAACCAAAATTAGAATCATACTGAAAGGGTCTTAGTTCTATATACTACCCAGAGCACTTGCTAAAAATTGAATTATGTGTGTCTATTTATATAAATATCTCTAATGTTTCAAAAAGTGTGAAAGAAAATAGCATTTACTGTAAGGTACAGCTGTATTCCAAATTAAATAAGCAGCTTCACCAGTAAAGTAGCTGTCAGTAAAGTAGCTGAAGTAGTACGAGAAATTTTCAACATCTGGAAAACCATTTGTCTTGGTTATTTCAGATTCAAGGTACAAAATCTCAGAGTGACCTGAACAATTTTTTTTCATTTTAGATTCTCTAAATCACCCAATCTGCAACAGAGAACAGTCAATAATGGATATGGAATGAAAATGTGTGCTAAACAGTATGGGGTTGGCAGATAGATCCCCTTTATTTGCATTTAAATATTGTTAGACATTTGTCTTTCCTTTTGCTCATTGAAATAGTTTTTATTATACAGTGTACAATAATGAAATCTTTCCTTTGGCTAAGAACTTGCAATAGCTGTGAGGTGTAATCAATATAGGTCCAGACCCATCTCAGTTCCAGATAAGCTTCAATGGCGTGTTGGCTAGAAGCTTGTGCAGTGTGAATGGGCCGGCCAGATTACCATGCTAAAGTCTGAACTGGCACGTGGTATGCAGTTAAATGTTGCTATGGTGGTCCAACAGTTTTACATAACTATACTGTACAGCTGCTGCTGGGCACCCCTGCCTACTCATTAGGAGAGTGTGAAACCACCTCCTCTAGGAGTGATCTAGCTACTTCTAGGCAGGCTTTGGATTGCTTTTTAGCAATCCACAGCTGGGCTACACCAAGGAGATATTGTCTCACTCTGAAGCAGTTGCAGAAGTGGCAAAAGGTGGATGGGGTTCAACAGTGAGTGGATGGAACCACTCCAATGGGTAAATGTGAACAGACCCTCTCTCTCATTGTTCTCCTCCAAGGGCCAGGCTAGCTGGTTCTGTGGGCTATATCTGAACAGTTATAGTATTGCTATATCTGAATAGTTATATTGTTTTCCACCATAACCATAATTATGGATAGCAATGCTTATATGCACCGGAAAAGGAATGTCATGAGTTTGGAGGTTTCCATGAAAGAGACATCTTGAAATTAGCAGAGCAACATAACGTGGTTGTGCAGCCATGATGCCCTGCTGTGTGCACTCTCCGTTAAGCTGTTTTTACTACTCCACAGCTCATAGAAATCAAGCTCTTGGCTGCTCCAGAACAGTGACAGCTTTACCCTGTATGAATGCATGTGTCGGAGCATTTGTGGCCATCCCAAAGAGCCAAATGCGAAAAAGGTTCCATACATCTTCTAGTTTTATTGCCATCACTATTGCCATTGTTTTATTACAAGTTTTAGTGCATCACTATTACATTCAGGTTTCAATCTTGCTGCATTCCTGGGACTTAGTAAAGTGAGCTCACCAAAATTTTCTTCAGAACAGATACACACTAACAAATCACAGCAATTTTTATTCTAAAATGAATTTTATTGATGGCAGGAGAAGTTATGTGCAAGTAACATTTAGTGTCTTCTAAAATTTAAACAAATTCAAAATCTCTAGCAAAGACTTCTGTTTATTTTGTAAATTGTATAGCAAGGGATTCACAGTATTTGCTTGCAAGTATCCTGTAAGGGGAAAAGGGAAAAAAAAAAGAACCTAAAGTTTATTTTATTTTTCCCCTAGGGTGAATGTTGGTTTATATTGTCATTCATCACGGGAGTGATGTGTTGAAATAGGGCCATATTTCATTTTGTTATATCAGTGCAGTTGTAATGGCAACATCTTTGACTCAATTCCCCACTTTAATGGAATTGTGGTTACCCTCTATCTTGAGGTTTCAAAACTCACTTCATACTCACAATAACTCTCAGACTTGATGATGCCAGCTACTTTTTATTACGCTATTCAGTATAAAATATTACGACAAAAGCTAGGCTATTAATATTGCACATATCACCTATAGCTGGGGTAATTCTGGCACCAAAGTGCTTTTTCATCCTTACACATTTCCAGTGTTCAAATACTGAATCCCCAAGAGAGGTGGGAGGAGGGAACAGCTTCTAAAAAAGTATACAATACTACACACAAGGATTATCAATAAATTACAGAAGAAAATGTTTATCAAGGTTACAGCACAGATAAATTTGAAAACTCAACATAAAACATAGCTTTAAATTTTTGGAGCACACAGTACATTCTCTCACATTTACCTAAGATGTTTTCTAAAGTTAGTTCTTAGAACTTCTCATATCCTCTGTTTCTTTTTCCTTACTGGTGAATGTATGAAGATGCCAGGCATCAATAAAACACAAGCCTGTAGCAGGTGGTGCCAGTGGATCACAATCACCGTTTGGCTGGTGGGTATGATTTATTTATTGTTTATTATTTGTATTTCTATCCAGCCCTATACCCAAAGGTCTCACGGTGGGTAACAATGCTTAAAATTCAGCACATTAAAACAAAACAATATGTATTAAAACAGTAATATCTACAGCATCATTTAAAATCCAGGGTGTTGAAACAAAACAAATATTTATTAAAAACAGTACTACGTAAAAGTGTGTGTGTGGGGGGAAATGTAACCACATTTAGCTCAAGGCCAGGGCAAAGAGGTGTGTCTTTACCGCCTTCCTGAACATATACAGAGAAGAAGCCTGATGCACCTCAAGGGAGAGACTATTCCACAGCCTGGGGGCCATTACCGAGAAGGCCCTCTCCCAGGTGCCCACCAACCTTGCTACTGAAGGTGGTGGGACAACCAGGAGGGCCTCTCCTGCAGATCTTAGGGCACGGGCAGGTAGATATTTGGGGCCCAAGTCATTTAGGGCCTTCTAAGTCAGAGTTAACACCTTGAATTGGGCTCAGTGATAAATTGGCAGCCAATGCAACTCTTTTTGGACTGGCATGATGTGCATCCAGCTAGCTGTCCTGGTCAGCACCCTGGCGGCTGCATTCTGTCAGCCGCTAGGTGTCCCGACACCTGCTGCCCCACCACCTAAGCAGCCACACGGGGGGGGGGGTGCTGTCTCCTCCTGCCTCCTTTTCCCCAGTGCCAAAGCAGCCTCCTGGGGGTGGGAGGCTGCTGGCATTGGCAGTAGTGACAGTGGGGCTGCACTGACAGATGCAGAACCAAAGCCTTTTTCTGCATTTGCCTTTCAAGTTCAGGGAGGTATCCAGAGGCCTCTCTTCTGCATACTGGTGCAGTTTACAGGAATCCCATGCCCCCTGCTAGCATGCTGTGTCTGCACTGGACACAGCATAGCCCACTGCAGGCAACGAAAATGACTTACTAGATTGGGATTATTCATTTAATGACTTTGTGAGGAATATTTTCAAAGAAAGTGTGTTTGCCAAGAGACATGATATATTTTCAAGGATAGTGTATTTGCCAAGAGACATGATGAGGTCTTCAAAGAGTAACTGGTCTAAACCAGTCAGATATGGACTTAGTTCTTACTGCACATGTCAGAGAAATCTAATATGTATGTCTTTTTCTATATAGGCGTTACGGGAATATTATAATCACCGGCAGTGGTTTCAGGGTATAAATTGTGTTCTGGAATGTGGGAGGTTCGAAGTTCTGGCTTGATGGGGTTATGGAAAGCAAACTTCCTATGCTGCAGCATACTAAAATTAAAAGGAATCTTTCTCTCTGACCCATCTGCTTATTAAGAAACTAATATGAATAGCGTTTGCTGATAGAGCGGCAACTTGTTTTCATAGTGGTCTGGAATTTTCCTAACAACTTGGTAATAGTAATGATTCTCCAGACGTGTGTGTGTGTGTGTGTGTGTGTCTATGCATGCATGCACATGTGTGCAAGAGTGAAGGGTGGGGATAAAACCAGTTTTGGATAAACCCACTGGTGGCATGTGGTCCTGGAGATTTTGTGAAATGTCAAAAAAAGTTAGATACTATATTTTAAATTGTGCCCCTTCTGAAGTGTGCAACGCCAAAATAAAGTAATTTAAATCTTAGGGCTTTACCACTGTGCTCAAAAGTTGGAGTTGGCTTTTCATTATTTTGATATTTTAAGAAAAAAACCCAAAACCAACTATTTTCTTTGTTTTTATACTAGCTCATTTGCTCAATTACGTGGTTTGCTCATACACTGCAATTATAATTTGCTAGGAATTATAATCTCCTTGATATTCCAACTGGCATTGTAAAATTGAACATTTTGGTCTGAAGGAGACTTGTGTAAGCCTTACTTACCAAACAGTTTCCCATTTGTTCCTCTGCATCAAGAGATGAAGGCCGCCTCAGAAACATTTTTTTGAATTTGTACCTGTTGGCTTCAGGCTGAAAATGCTTCCTTGCCCTTGAGGTCTTTGTACATCATTGATATGTAGAAGCAGGTCTCTTCATCACTGATGGCTGCAGGCTTTCTCTCTACAGTCCCTTCCATTGCTAAGATTTCTCCTTAACAATGCTGAAACTGAGTACTAATCTGAGAAGTTCAGTTTTTTTATCACTGGTGGCTAGTACTGTTTGTGGCTAGTGAGGCAGAAGGCATACAGCTAAAAGAAAGTTGTCCCTGGTGTAAGGATCTTGCTGAGGTTGGGCAATCAGGTGAAGACAGTAAAACCTAAAACAGAGTGCAAAACAAACCCTTAAGGTAGACATGTCAGGCAAACTGGAGCTCAAAAGTAAAAGTTTTAATGAAAAGGTTAAAAGCTTTACTTGAATATATATATACAAAAGTCTTCACTTATTCAGTGAGGAAATCTTGCGTAGAAAATTACAAAGAATTGGCAAAAAAGATAATAATAACACATAGACTAAACACTCTATTCCCAGGATGAAGAGGCAATAGACAGAATTTACCTTACGGTCAACAACACTCAGTCAAAATACCGTGCTTTACCTGTCTAGCTCCTGGCCTTAGGAAGAACCAGTCCTGAGTCTAACTATAGGCTTGATTACACTGTGTTCTTGCTACCCATCTGGTGATAGAAATTAACCAATCAGATTTAAACAAAACTTATATCTTAGCCCCTCCTTTCAAATGATATAAAACTCCATGCTTAATTGTCTGCCACTAGTCCTCACAGGTTTGCTTGTTCTTGTGATGATAATTCTTTCTTTCATCTTACACACTCCCTACATATCCCTTGATATGCATTGGATTCTATTCAGATTAATTACAGAAGTCAGAGGGACAGTCCTTCCCAAATTCAGACTCAATTCAGATTAAAATGCCCATGGGGATGCACCCTGTGAAAAAGAAAACCCGGTGTGCTTATTTCTGTTATAATGGGCAGGGGGAATTGTGGTTTTCAGAGGTGGTGTCGTATTATGCAGAGAAGGAAGGTTAGATGCATAAGGCTATTTCTCCTTCTAATTCTCTTCTTAACCACTAATTACTACTTTGGGGGAGCTGTTGCTAAATGCAAGATCAACCTGGAATAAGACTGCATCCAAGGGCCTGGTCACAATTAGCTGTATTTTGGAAAAAATCTCAGGATAAGGGTCTATCATCTGCATGCTAATGCACACTCTGGCAGGCTTCACCTGGGGCCTGCTCTAGCCTGCACTAGCATGTGGACAGCCCTCCCCACCCCCATTCTGGAATATATTCCAGAATAAAGACAAGTGTGAACAGGCCCCAGGTGTCGGCTTCTTATTCTTTTTTTAATATTCTGGAATAAAGCACAGATTTTTCCAGAATTGTGGATGGATGTGCTATATTACAGTCACATTAGATCTTTGCTGTTGTTGCTGCAGTTAAGTATACTGTTACTTTTTTCTACATCAGTATAGGATATCTGTGAAGATTTTTTTTTTCTGTTCACAACAGCCCTGTGAAGTAAGTTAATCTGCAGATCCGAGATTTCAGCAATGACCTTTGGGTTATTCTAGTCCTCTTTGGCTGAGTGTATTGCCAGCTGCTCATTATGTAGGCTGATCAATTACCTCTGTTGTCTAGTTTGCACAAAATATGAAACATGGGTAACATTCAAGAATAGCAGTCAACATGACAAAAGGGAGTCAGTTTGGAAGAAGACCAGCCAGGAAGACTAGATAACAGTGTTTCTGATTTCCAGAAGGGGCAGAGGTGTCTGTTTTTTTAATAGAATGACTCCCCCTAATGCTTTCATTTTTTGCTGCTACCATTCTAAACTGATAGCCTGAAGAGTTTCCCTAAGAGATCCCTGTAGTAGATGTGCCCTAAGGGGAACATTCGTTTTTGTGGAATAAAAGACAAGGAAAAACACAAACAATGTAGAACTGTCATGTTTTCCCTTTGAAATAAACTATCCTGGGGTAGAATGCAACACAGTCAGTGGGGGGTGGGGGATTGCTTAAGGAAACAAGATTGCCTCTCACTTCAGAAAATATTTTCAAACTTCTGAGACAAACTTCTGAGAAACTTACATTCTGAGCACAAGTTTTGAGGACACAGAACCAACTGTCTTTATAATGTTACTAAAGGATTTAATCATTTTTCAGAGAAATAGTTTTAAAATATAAAGAAATATCTTCTAATTGTTCTTGATATTTTATGAAATTGGCTGATGCAGCTTCTTCAGTAAAACTGCACGAAGTTCATAATCAAGTATATTTGAGTATTTTCAGTAACGTGTATAATTTCAAGGTGTCGCTTTCATGGAAACCTAGGGTGCTTCCTCACAGGCCCTTTAACACCCATTAAGCACACATTCCAATGTGTGCCTCCGCACACAGGTCGCTAATTAGGACACTTCCAGTGAGGGGTGTCTGCACAGCGAGCCCGTTTTTAATGCGGATTTCGGTGGCAAAACTGGTTTGCTGCCGGAGCGTCCGCATTAGCGGGGGCAAAAAAGCACACTTCTGATGGGTGCGTCCGCAACTATCCAGACTTAATGTGTGCTTAATGGGTGTTTCTTGCACACCACATTTCAAGTGGTTTTGTACTGAGAATCCGCATCCGTTTCGGATGCGGCCATACAGCACAAGTGTGCTCACCCATGGCTCTCCCCTGGCTCACCATGATTGGCGAGGGCATCTAGTCAGGGCAACGCGCCTGCACAGAACGTCTCCTGAGGGCAAGGGCTGCCAGTAGCAGCCCTGGCCACTCAGGAGAAGCGCAGGATGCAGGCGCACTGCATCCTGGGTGCTGACCCTCAGAAACAGGCTGACGCTGACAAGGTAAGGAGGGGATTCGCTGCGCTCCCCCCAGGGTGGGTGAGGGCGAGCTGTGGCGGCAAGGTCCCTTGGCTTGCCAGGCTTGGCTCCGGTGAACCAATCGTGGCGGGCTGGGGGAGGGCCCTCTGTCCTGGATCGGAGAAGGGTGCTGTGCGTCCGCACAGCACCCGCCTCCAATCCGGATCTTCGCCGCATGTGTGGAGGCACGGGCGCGGGGTAGATCCACATCTCTTACAGCCAGTTTTAATAAATCCAGGTGCCAGAGATAAGGTTTTATTTGCCCCTGTGCGGAAGCAGCCCTAGAATATGTTTTTCAACTGTTTGAACTCGCTGACGGAAGTTTTTAAAAGTTATTGAATTATTAACAGGGTGATCACTGAGCTGAATATAAGGTCTCACTTTGCTCAACCAATTAAAAAGACAACTGCTGACATGAATTACATGTTTTGAGAACCACATGCTCCCAAGCCTGGGGAAGAAAAATCAATAATGTAGCAAAACGGGATTAAGTAAAATCACAAGTGCCAAACATTGATTAATTGGAGGCATAGTACTTACACACATAACTCTGTTCATTTCTGATGTCTCTGATGAATAGGTGGATAGGAGTCATCACAACACAATGCCATTTTATCTTTGAACATACAAATGGGTTTAAATAAAACAGGGCTTTAATCTTTTTGTTATCACAGTGCCAATTGCTTTTGTGCCTTTGAAGCAATAAAGAAGTTAATCAGTGAGAAAAATATATATTTATCACCATGCCTGTCTCTATGTCCCTGGTCATACCTGTTTTAAGTAATTTTCACTCTCTCTTAAAATCCCAGGGATCACTCCATAAAATATTTTATTCTGAACTGTCCTCTCACTTTTAGGACCTTTCTATATTCAAATTATCACATAATTTAGGCCATTTCTGTGCTCTAATCTTTTTTTTTCCTTTTGTGTGTGAACATGCAGAAGGATGATTGGGAACAGTACTGATACTTAACTTGGGGTGGGGCAGAAGGACAAGTTTCTGCTTCCCTCCCTGGCCAATGTTTAAGCCTGTGGGCATTCCAGAGGGCAGTATCTTTGTCCTCCAATCTCTCTGTCAGATCACCACCTTCCTCTTTTCCTTTTCCCCAGAGCCTGGCCAGATGGGGCCAGTAGGAAGCTTCAACAGTGAGGCCAGCCTCCAAAGTGTCTCCATAGGTTGGATAAGGTGGCTGCATACGGGGAGGTACTGGCTTATCAGTGCTGCAGAAGGCACTGCATGCTGCTGCACAGATGGGGAAAAGGCACCAGGTGAGGCAGTTAGAAGAGGCTGGGGTAGAACATCAGTACAGGCAGAGGCAAGACTGTGTGTTGAGAATGGTTCCTCTGGCATGTGTGCATGTATGCATGAACAAACACACAGATACACAGAGTGCACACTACACTGTCCCTACTTGGTTCAGCAAGCTTCACACGACGACACCCCACCATGGCTTTCCCTTTCTCCCCTGCAAGATTCCTCTTCTCAAACAAGGAAACAGCACAGAATGAAAGCCCTCCTAGAAGAAGAATTAGTTTTTGCTCTCCTTGCTTTTCTTCATCTCTCAGACTTTGCAGAGTCCAAGCAGGCCAGGCATCATTCCCCAGAGTACATTTGCCCAAAATCTCAAATGCCCCTTTCCTTTCTAAAGTCAGAACTCACCACTGTTGCCTTCCATTCTGTAGGGATCTTGCTGCTGTGTCGACATTGCCCTCAGACTCAGGGAGGTGAAAGCAATCCTCCCCTGCCCCAAACCTCCACAGAACCAGAACAGAAGGTAGTAGCAAAATCTATCTATTGAAGGGGGGGGGAGGTATTTGAGTCACTGTGTGAATACTAGGGATGTGCATGAATGGGGGTGAAAGACAAATGCAAGAAAATTTGTATTCATTTGAATAGATCCCCTTCAAATGTGGTAGGATTTGTATTTGATAGGAATGTTTAATCCCATATGAATGCATATGAATAGCCTACGAATCCCATAGGAAGCTTCATACGATTGTATCAAAATATTCTACTTGAATTCAAATGTCAATCTTGGAATGTGCGAACATTCGATTTGACTTTGAATGTCGGAATTTGTAAGAATTTTGAATGTTACAAATATTCATGCACATCCCTAGTGAACACCCTGGGCAGCAGGACTTGGTCAGTTCTGGCTTCTCCAAAGCCGGAGGGAATTTGCAGGTTTTGAGAGCAGGTGAAGATTTGGCCTGCTTGAGATGCCCATAAGCAATCTGTGGGCCACTATATGAGGCAGGAGGCTGGACTAGATGGGCTGTGGCCTGATCCAGCAGGGCTCCTCTTGTGTTTTTATGGATGGAGAGAAGCAAGGAGAGAAAACACTAATTGTCCTCCTGGGAAGGCTTTGTTCTGTGTAGCTGTACTCGGGGCAGTGATGCCTGGCCTTCCTGGGTTCCTGGAAGGTCTGGGGGATGGAGGAGGCAGGGAGAGAACAAACACCGACTCTCCTTCTGGGAAGGACAGATAGAGGCAAGATACTTTTCTCATAAGTCTTTTGTTTATGTGTGCTAAGTCAGGGTTTCACTCTGTGACTGACAGAACTGTACCCAATCACAAATGGAAGCAAAGGAAAGAATGGGAGGGTCAGGGGAAATGTACTCTATCACAAGACTAAGGCCAGGGAGACTGAAACATGTGAACAAAGAAAGACAGTCTCAGTGAACATTACATCGTAAAGATGTGATCTTATCGAAACTGTGATGAAACCCCTTGCGACCTAATGGACTCTTTTATTATCTTGGGATAAGAGTGTTAAAGGAATAAGGGATTTATTTTTTGGTTTAGTCTTTGATGTTTTTTTTCACAAGTGACATTGGACAGTTTTGGTTTTTTTAATATGTTGCTGCTACATATTCTTATTGATTTGCAATGTTTATAAACTGTTATACAGCCCAGTTATGTAAGACAGCATAAAAATTATTATTAAGTAAAATCATTAAGCAGCTACCAAATTACTACAGCAAGACAACAGTAAGACAGATGAGAAAATAAAAGAAAACTGGTGGCAAATTAGTGAAAGGCCTGGAAGAACTGAAAAGTCTTTAAAGTACACTTAAAACTACAAAGTGAGGGTGACTGTGTTGTTTTTCATAGGAGGTAATTTAACAAAAATCAAAACCTGTGCACCAAAAAAGATTAATAATAATCCTGAAAACCTTTTGATTTAATACATTTCCTTAATATCTCTAGTGGCCAGCAAGCTGAGCGCAGCAGGAAGCCTGAAGGATGATTCACTCTTTGCCTTTGATGGAGGCAAAGGTGGCTTTGGTCTCACATGGCAATAATCTTCCCCTGTCCAATGAACTATGGTTTTCCACCATTTAGAAATATCAGAAGCAAAAAGAACCTCTCACCCAGTTCTGCTGCTGTGCCTCTATGCATTGAACACCACTACTCTGTTAGGTGACTGTAATAAATTGTCAGAAGAATTCATCATGAAAGTGAAAATGAAAAGCACACGTTTCTGGATTCAAGCTAAATATTACGAAGCCAAAGGTAAAATTAAACTGCACGTTTGATAAATTTAGAGTTGATATAGAGGAAAACGTGGCAGAATTTTTTGTTCTGTTTGGTTCCAGAATAAAGATGAATATTGTATCAGTGAAAAACTGCCTGGAAAACACTTATGTATCTTTGCCAAGAAAACTGCTCATGAAACTGCCCATCTAGTCAACCAGAGGCTTTTTTGCACTACAGCTGAACGGCTGTAGTGCAGTATGGCTAGGACACATGCTGCCGGAAGAGGTGGTGACAGCTACCAGTCTAGATGGCTTTAAGGTAGAGTTAGACAAATTTATGGACGACAGATGTATCAATGGCTACTAGAATGAATGCCTAGGTGCATCTTTCAGGCTTGCCCCCCCCCCCCGCTTCTAAGGCCATTTGCTGGGATTCTAGAGCAGGAATAGGTTTGTCCTTGTCTCTGCTTGAGATGCCCATGAGCATTTGGTAGGCCACTGTGTGCAACAGGATGCTGGACTAGATGGGCTGTGGCCTGATCCAGCATGGCTTCTCTTATGTTCTTATGTTCTTAAGGAGTGCTTGGCCCACATTCCTACCTGCCTACATGTGAAAGGGGAATCCATCCCCGCATGTCCTAGCCTGAGAAGGCTGGTGTGGGAGCAGGACGCCCCTCCCAGGCCTCCCGCCATTGGGTCAGGTAAGACCCAGGAGCAGGGAGGCCTGTCTGGTCCCTTCCCTGGGTTCCTGCATGCTCCAGGGGACTGGATCATGTCCCCTAGAGCCTGCAGGAACCCACTCCCCAGGCATCCACTCTCCCCCCCCCAGCATGTGAGGCACTTACCTTGTGATCACCAGGTTCTGAAGTACCTAATGCCTGAGTAGCTAGCCAATCAGAGCTGGCTGCACTGGCCACTTCAGAACCTGGTGACCATGAGGTAAGTGCCTCGGGCACGCATGCCTGTGTAGGCCACACCCTAGGGGGTGGGTGCCCGGGGGCATTCTTGCAGGCTCTAGGGGACATGATCTGGTTCCCTGGAGCATGCAGGAACCTGGGGAAAGGGACTGGAAAAGGCCTGCCCAAGGGGGGCAGCTGGAGGCAGGGTCCACAGCTGTCAGGGAGGGAGTGTGCAAATACACTTCCTCCCATACAGCTGTGGGATGGCCAGGAATGCCCTGGGCCAGGTGTAGAGTACAATTTCGTGCTCTACACCTGGAATGTGAGTGAGTACCCTGGGATGGGATGGGGTGGTTCCAAATGGAACCGCCAGCCCAGCAGAGCGAATGCCCCACCCAAGGGCATCCTAAACATTCCATAGGCCCTCATGCGAAATATATGACAAGCCTCTCCAAGACATTCTACAGTCTCTTGATCATATACATTCATCTCATCTGTCTTTCCCACTTCTGCTTTACCAAGCAGAATCCCTTTTCTAATTCTTCATTTGCTCAACTTGTATGCCTAAAAATATATGAGATTCTGCTTGATAATCATAGCCTCAGAAGAGGAGTCTGTTTTTCTTTGTTCTAGGACTGACTACTTACAAAGGATTTGGAAGGCTTAAATTATGCACCTGGAGATGGTTACTAAGAATAAACTGCAAGGAGGACCAATTAAATGGTTGTTTTAGAATCTTAAAAGGAAGAATGCTCGTGGAATTTGATCTGTCGTGAAGCGACCTGGTCTGCACTTCAGATACTAGTTTTGTATACGTTCTTTATAGACAAAGCTTTACATTTCTCTGTGTGCTAAGACATCTCTTAATACATTAATATATTATATATATTATATATATTATATATATTATATATTCAATATTATCATATGTATATGTATGCAAGGGGAAAAAAATCAAATTCATTTTCCAACAAAACATATATTTGGTGAGTATGAGAAAATGCCATGGATCATAAATAAATATAGATGGCATTATTGTTGTTTGGCTAGTTGTGACACTTAAGCAACATGCACATGGTCCCATAACAGCATGCCAGACAGTTGTGTGCTGGGATCACAGGGTGTACACTCCATTGTGCACCATGGAAGGGTGCAGCCCCTCATTACATGGAGTGACCACAAGGCTCCTTGGAGACACGATCGAGCACCCATGAGAACTCTAGCAGGGGATATCTTAAAAGCTGTCTGTGTACTTGAAAATACCTCATAGGGTATTTGTTGTGGGGAGAAGAATAGAAAGCTGTGTCAGCCACTTTGACTCCCCTTAAATGTGTGGGAAAAGTAGGGTAGAAAAGCCAACTCTTCTTCTTCTTCTTCTTCTTCTTCTTCTTCTTCTTCTTCTTCTTCTTCTTCTTCAGGTCATAAATGTGGGAAAAGATCTTTTCCATTTTTCTTAGATAAAAAGTTTCAGTTTTCACTCAGCTTGATATTTCCTGCTTTATTCTTGAGTGCAGATATGTTTCCAAAGGATGAATATTCAGACATGTAAGATGTTGCCTACAGCACAAAACCATACAATAGACTAGGGTGGAAGAGAAAACAAATTATGTTCTTGTTGAATGCATAAGATACATTTTTGGCAATAAGAAGCAAAATGATGAGTGAATTTTGACCTGATTCCACTGTGTAAATGAATCCAGAGTTCTGTCAAAGGTCATTTTTTTCTTGACATCCATTTTTTTAAGTTGAATATCATCATAGATGGTGTATTAATAGAAGGTAGGCTGGGCTGGGAGACCAAAGAAAGAGGAACGACTCTTTAACTCTTTCCAGCTTTGTGTAAAACAACAATACTGCAGCAATATTGCCAACACACACACACAAACATATCACAGTGGAATATTTCTAAGGTGACATTTATCAGTTTAAGGTCCTTTCTGCACTTACTGTTCATTAATCCTGAATCAGTGGTTCTTGAATAGCCCAACCCAATCATCCAGATCATGGAGAGGCATACGTGGGATTAGCACCGTCTACACTGACCACGCTGATCCAGATTAATTTACGTCTGAGCTTTGCAGCTGCATCCCCACACCTCCAAAGGCTATGAATCTCCCGGGGGGGCGGGGGGGATCTTTTGACAGCGTGGTATGGTGTTCAACTGAAAAGCACTCTCCCCAATAATCCCAAATGCAGGAGAAAGCCTCCTGCATGCCTTATGTGTTCTGGATCAGGGCCCAGTTCCTCTGGTAGTATTGATTAAATGTTACTTCCAGAGATCCAGATTAATGCACCTAATCCATCTAATGTAGACAGAGCTGGATCAGCAGGGGCGGGGTCTCAGTGATATCCGTTAATATATGGATACAGAGGTCCAGAATGTGTACTTGAAAATATGGGGATAAAAGTGATGTACCATCCAAACCACTATTCTTTTGAGGACAGTTTTCTTCTGACCTCAGACTCCCTGTGCATAGCAACATATATCAGAAATTTCTGTGTGGATAAACTGGATCAGATTTTAGAGAGGAGAAACTAAGTGTGCAAAACTATTAATTTTCTTCATTTTAACAAACACAAATTATGAGCTGAGATAGCTTCATGCATTTATGAACTCCCCCACTCCTGGAAAATTCTGTGTTTTTTTTTTTAAATTAAAAATCTCAGTGGTAGTGACTCAACAGGATGCACTTGATTAGAAATTGAATCTTGGCCAGAGCCTTGTGAAATGGGTTCATCATTAAAGAAAAGAAGAAAGATGAACATATCACAATCACATATTGTAATTATTTTGAACTGCCTTATGGCTTTTTCATGAAAGGGGGCATTCACTATTTCAATCCTTCAAGTAAAGAAAGGAAGGATGTCTGTATTTCTCATTTTGAATTTAATAGTATAGTGTCTCAATCAAGTAGATCAAAATAGACTCTCCATTTTTGCAGTGTTTTCCCCCTGCCCATAATTTTAACTGCATCAACACAAATACACAAGACAGCTCAAAGGTGATTTAGATGTGGTAGCATGTGGATGCTACCATTTTAATCCCACTTTTCTCATTCACATTTTGAAAGCAGTTTAGATATGGCTTAAATATTGTTCACAGGCAGGGTCATTCATGCTCCTGTCTGCCCCTCCCACCTCCCATGAATATGCTAAGCCCCCCCAAAAAAATGAATTAGTGATGGGCTGAGAACACAAGCACAACACACTATTCTCTCTCTCTCTCTTCGCTGTGTGCACACACAGAGAGTAACGTGGTTTGGAAGTAATGTAGTATGCAGCCCTTGTGACATTACGCCAATGATTGCTCAATAAACCCTGCAGTTCCACCATGCTATCCCATGAGGTAGTAGTGGGTCACTCTGGCCTTTTCTGCACTTACCTACTTTGTTCTAGGACAAAGCTGATCACTCCGATCTGGGATCAGCAACCCATTCTACACTGGGACAGGTTGCTGCTATGGCTGCTGAGAAATCACCTTCAAAAAATAGACAGACAGACAGACAGACAGACAGACAGACAGACAGATAGATAGATAGATAGATAGATAGATAGATAGATAGATAGATAGATAGATAGATATTTTTTATTTATATTCTGCCTTTTCCCTGAAGGGACTCAAAGCAGTGCACAAGAAAAAAAAGTCGACTTCAACTGTCTTGAAAAAGACCTTGGAAGTGGGCCTTTTTTGTTGTTTTTGTTTTTACCACAGTACTTATCTAGAGTCACTCTGGCTACAACTATGTGTTCACACAGTGGCATGGAAAACACCTGAGGACTGGGGCTGTCTTGAAGTTGTTAAAATTGTTCAGGAGGAAAGGCACTATGCAAGCTCTCCAGAGTGCCATATGGTGGAGAACATCCTGGGCATTGGGTCACTCTACCCCTAAGGCCTCTGTAGGGCACCTGCTATCATATATGTTACTGCTTCCATAGAGGCATTCAAGGTGCTCCTTACTTATTCTTAGCTTCTAGTGTATGTTACCAAAAGAGTAATTTATTCATTTTCATATGATCACATTTCCTTTTTAGCATCTGTAAAATATCATGCTGTCAGAAACCTCTACTTACAATAGAAAACCTGGCTTTCAAAGAGTCCAGGATTACTTTAGTCTGAGCAGGAACAAATTAAAGAATAATGTGTCACTTCCCAAGAGTGCTTTTTTAAAAATTCACATTTGCAAAAAAATATTGTACTTTGTTTTTCTGCAGCAGTCATACCAACAAATTGATCGATGCAGTACAGATTTTAGAATCCCTGTCCTGTCCAAAAGGTGCTGAAACACAACACTGTGCATTTGATTCTGCTCTTGCACAACTTGAATATCAGGTGGATATCCGTTTGATGAAAATAGGCATCTAAATTGTTCTAGATGTTGAATCAAATAAATCATTGTGAGACATGTTTAAAATATATTTTCACCTGAGAATGGTGAAAGTTTTATAAATGTTCTCCACTATATTAGATTTTCTTTTAGTCTATGCATCCAGAGATATTATTCTTGCGTTGACACAATATATTATTTTGAAAAAGCAGCACAGTTCCAAAGGACACACTATATTGGTTTATGCATATATTTGCAGTGCTTTCCAGGTTCAGCAGTTTTCCAAAGATAGGTTTTATTATATTCTTTGAAATGCTGTAGATCTTGTTACGTTCAGTACTATTGACCAATGCAATTAGGATGATTATAAATGAAATATAAAGGGAAACATCAAAAAAGGCAAAATGCATTCCTGGGTGGGAATACTGGATGCAATGTTCAGCAAAGAAATATGTTTTTCTAGAGTCTTTTATTTTAAAAACTCTGTTAAAAGAAATCACACAGGTCTACATGAGATATAGCATACACAAAGATAAAGTGTGTCAAAAAGTGCTTTTGGAAGATTCATGAATTGGGGGTCTGAGGGTTCAATGTGACTCTAGGGATGGATCTTTTCAGTTTCAGGCTACACTTCTGCTTTTGAGAGGGGTGGATCTGTTTCAGGTGGGTTATGGAGGTGCTCCGCCTACACTATGTAAATCCTGAAAGAGGAGGTACCATTTTTCACAGCACCTTCATGCAGGGAGAACATGCTTTGGAGGCACCTCTGTGAGCATTTGCACTGTAAAATGGCATGCTGAATTGCTTCAAAGATACCGACTGCTGCTGAAAATGGAGATTGAGTGGCAGCAGGCATCTTCTAGGGGTACACACAAGCAACCTCTTAAGAAAGTGGAGATGCGTCCTTCTGTGATTTAATCTGACTTGCCATGACTTCTTAAGGTGGTGTGCCCTGAAGCCTGGAAGCTGAGAAACTGCAAGCAGAACAAGCTGTGTGCTCCATTCTTGCTAGTGGCTTTTCTTGAATAGCTGGTTGGCCACTATGGCAGATTTTGCACTGTGTAACTTGGAGCATGATGTAAAGGCTTTCATTTGCCCATATTGCTCATCCCAACCAAGACTAGAGTAGGGCATGGAAGTGTATAAATGTGCCACATCCTACCCTTTTTGGGGCGTTGGGTAAAAAGGGGGCTTTTTGAACTTCAGACCATATTTGAGGATTAGGCAACATCTGGCAAGATCCATCTGCACTTAGAGAAGGCTGTTACAGTCTCCAAGTACCCCCTGCCTTCCCAGAAGTTGCCTAATTATCAACTAGCTGTGGAGCACAAAATTATGCTCCACAAGCTATCTAACCTTCCCCAATCACTTACCTGTCATTTCCAGCTGGCAAGCATTCACACCTCTGGCTGGACGGGGAGGTAAACAGAGCTGCTGCCCAAGCGTGCTAGCAGCTCTGCTGACCTCCTGACACAACTGTGACTGCATCACTGTTGTCATGGTGACAGTGCTGACATGTGTACAGTCTCAAAGGGTGCCATCCTGAAGAGGACCAGCTGGCAGTCAGATGGGAGGTAAGTGTTCAATAGGGGGCGGGGGGATAGGGTAACATTCACTAGCACTTCCAAGTGCAAGCTCTAGTCAGCATTAGTCAACTTCCAGATGACAGGAAGGGAAGTGCAAATTTGCCCAAGGTCTCTGTTGCTTCCAAAGTCACAAGACAGGGAGGACTGACAACGTGCCACAAACAGTCCATGTCTTGGACCCATTTGGGCTTCTTCAGTTGTCTGTATGGCAGATGACTGGAGTACCCATAGCCCAGGAAAGCTTAGGAAACCACTTGTAAAGTGTCCTTTTGCTGGAGCACTCTCCAGCACAGTTTTAGTGTTGGAGAGTGCTCCCAGAGCTGCTCTAATGAGTGGATGCAATATTTCCCAGCAGCAGCTATCACAGTCCAGATGGAGCACGTTAAAGTTGCCTGTGGGAATAGATGGATGAGTAGCATTCTTTTAGGTGCTTAGGGCAGTTGGCATGATACCAATATAACTTCTTGGGCTTTTTCTTCACTTTCGAACTTAAAATGGACTGTGACTTTTTTTAGAAGAAACAAACAAAACTCAAAATATCTAACATTTGGATTCTAAGCAATTAAAATATGACATCTTAGTTTCCATTGATGTTCAAAAGCAATACCCACTAAAGAATCCATCACAGATTGACCTTTTTGATTGTGTAGTCTCACATGAAAACAATGGTCTCTAAAGTAAACTAATATAATGGGAAATGTCACAAGGCATACAGTGGCTTCCTTAGTAATTGTAGCTGCTTAGCTGTTACTTGGCAGATTGTCAAATTGTTGGCTTCCGACATGCTATCTCTCTTAGGCTTCTGGGATCAGTTGCCAACCTTTTACTTAGAAACAAAGAAGAAAGAAAAGACCTGCTCAGAAACCAATGGTGTGAAGAATATAAAGCAGTGTGGGATCTACACTGTCTTTCACACATTGAGCAGGCTGCCTGTTATAAGCAATGTTAACAGCACTTTAATGGCAAGGCAGGAGAATTCACTCTAGCAGCACTTCCTCCCACCATCTCACATTGCCACCACTGCTACAGGTGCTGACTTACCTGTTCATATCCTTCAAGGTCTAATAACATAGCCCCATTTTCTCAGACACATATGACTTCTGGGGCCCCCTCTTGTGTTTGAGAAGACAGGCCCTGCCAGAATAGTCAAAGTTGGGGAATGAAAGTTCCCTGGTTGCAGGTCTTGTGTTGATGGGAGCAGTAGAAGGCATGGCAACAGTATACTTGCTGCTTTTTGTTGAAAGCTATGTGAGTAGCATTTTTACCATCAGGAACCACCATTACTTGGATCCCGCTTAAGAAGCAGCATTATTGAGATACAACACGATATAGTCTAGGACTGGCTATTTTTCAAAGTTTGTATTCCTAACAAAAAGGGACTTCTTAGAGCAATAGCCGGTCCATTCTAGCAGCCTGCCCTCCAGTACTTAACCAGATGCCTATGAAAAACTCACAAGCTGGACATGACGGTATTAGTGCTCTTCTTATGCATGATCCTTTCATGCAGGATATTATTGTTTTTCTGTGGTATGATACTGTGAAATGCAATGAGCAGAGGAAATAAAGAGAAATTTGTGTGTTGTAGTAAAGCAATCAAAGAGCTAATGTTTCAAAAGCTTCATCTGCTTGCTTTGTTCACTATTGTTTATTCAACAGAATTTTCAATGGAATTTCTAGGATAATGAGACACTTGACCTTCAGGTGCAAGCTGTATTTATAGCAGATAAATTTCCAGTCATTGTAAAGGAACATGTTGGAAAGGAATTTGTTCCTGTTCAGGAAGTATCAAGTGACCTTTCTGCACTTACTTAGGACCCTTTCTCCACGTACTGGTTGTAATCTTCAATCAGTGGTTCTGGAATCACCTGGCCCACGGATCCAGATCATGGGAAGGCATGGGCAAGATCAAGACATCTGCACTGATCTGAGACGTTTTCGCACGGGGCTGAACGGAACGCGGAAAAGACAGCTGTGGACACGTCATCCGCATTGCCCGCGCGCGGCTTGCGTTCCGACGTGTCCGCAGCTGTCTTTTCCGTGTTCGAAATGTAGAGCACTTTAAACTGCTCTACACGCGTTCCAACGCGGACGAGCCGCCCGCAGCCGTTCGGGAGCAGAAGCGTTCGCGCCTGCTTCTGTCTCCCGAACGGCTGCGGGCGCGCCTCCGACGCCGCGCGGCTTTGACAATCAGCTGTTTGTCAAACAGCTGATTGTCGATCTGCCTCCGCGGCTGTCTGCGCGCCCCTGGCCGGCGTTTGCCGGCTAAGGCAGCTTCGGGCGCTTTGAGCATTCGCACCCAGACGCTCCGGAACGCGTTTACACGCGTTCTGGCGCGTCTGTGTGTGAAAGGGGAAAGCGCCCGGAGCTGCCTTAAGCTTTCCGCCTGAACGCGTTCCATTTCGAACGCGATGCAGTGCGGAAATGCCTCTGGATTACATTACATCACATCGTGGCTGCAAGCACAATCCTCACTGGCGCAATCCTCACTGCTTGCCTCAAATACCTTAATTTGGACCCAGCAGTGATCTCCATCTTCCATACTCACATAGAGAATGTGAAGCCTTTGAGTCACTAGCTGTTGTTCCAGCCTTTTACTGACACTCTGTGGATAGGCTAGGGAATTTCTTGGGCAAACACTGGCCCTTCCTGAGTGGATCCTTTATCTATATTAGGTATACATGTAATACAAATTCTCACCCTCTTTACCTGACTGTTAATCCAGATTGAGGCACTGTTCCCTTCCCTGCTGTTTCCAGCTTTGTCTGAAATAAATGGAGCCTGATTCGTATTAAGGAAGGCCTCAATCCAGATCATTGGTAGTACCATTTAATTGGTAATACTGGTAGACTAACATGACCCTGATCTAGAACACAGGAGGTGTGCAGGGCAAACCTCCATGTTCCAGGACTACTGAGGGGGTGCTTTTCAGCAGCACCATGAAAAAGGAAAAGGTTCAGTAGATACTGTATAAGTCAAGGGACAGACAAAAGTCAGTTTTCAAAATGTTCTAGATTTCATGAGAAACCCTCGACTACCAGAGATATAATAGGTTCCAATTTCTCTTTGAACAGATTTGAGTTGGGGTACTAAGATTGGTGTCCCTCAAAAACTTCAGTCCTGCCAGATCAGTATACTTGTGTCCAGTGTGCTATCATAAATAATAGATATCTAGACCAAGAAGTGAGAGGAGGGATAACTTCTCAAACTTCTCAAACTGCAGACATGGCCTTAGTACTTTGCCCTCCTTTTGGAGAGATTTCAGGTACTGGATCATAATTTGAGCAGCAAGCCAAGTTTTAGAGATCTTTGGCAAAGTACTTCTCTCTAACACTCAGGAATTTCCCCTGTCTCTAAAACAGAGTTAAACAAATTAGTTAAAGGAGGTGGGAGGCCCTCATTAAATTGTTTATACAACATCAAAGGTAACCCACTGAGATTCAACACTTTCCCTCCCTTTAAATTAACTATTTTGGCTGCTACTTCCTTCTTAGAAATAGTAGCATCTAGTGATTCTCTCTGTGCCTCTGGTACAGGAAAGGTAATGGACTCGAAGAACTCATCAGCTTTCCTTGCGTCTTTTGCAGCTCTGCCATTGATGTCTGAAAATAAAGTGTACATAATTTGAATATTTCTGGTTATAGCTGAAACTAAATTAACTTAGTTATTTTTCAAAACCTAAATATAATTCTTCCTTTCTTCAGAAAACAAATTTGATTGCTTATTGTTTTCTTCAAAGAACTTGGGTTTACAGTAAAGTTTGTTTTTACGTGGTTTATACATTTCTAGAGATAGTAGTTCCTTACGCTTTTGCTTGAGTGACCACCAAGTATCCAAGTTACCATATCTTTTATGCTATGTATTTCCTTGGCAATTTCTTCAGTTTTGGAATACCAGGACTAGGGAAGGGCATGAATGGGTTTTTTGGCATTTGATTCATCACAAATTTAGAAAATTCATATTCTTTTGAATAGATCCCCTTTGAATATGGTTGGATTCTATTTGGTACTAATGTATTTGTGTGAATTCATATGAATATCCAATAGAAATGGATATTATACATATCCACTCATATGGGATATGTATCCATTCATATTGGATACGTATCCGTTCATATTGGATACGTATCTGTTTGTATTGGATACATATCCGTTTGTATCAGATACACACTCAAATGTATTGGATACATATCCATTCATATTGGATACATATCCATTCGTATACATATTCGATGCGTATCCCTGGTTTAACAAATGTCCAAACTATTCATATGAATGTTTGTATGAAAGTTATTGTACAATGTGGTAATGTTCAATTTATGTACAAACGTCCAAATTCGTCCGAATTTGTCTGAATAACGAATGGTATGAATATTGGTGCACATCCTAAACTAGGACTTTTTCAACCAACTATATTCTGATATACACGGCCCCTTATAATATATTTCAATGCTTCAGTTGCTGAAATAGAATTAAAAAGCAAAATATTTAGATATGTTGCTTTCTGGTTTTTGCAATGAACAGAGAATTCAGTTGCCAGTGGCAGAGGTCCTGCCTCCTTTCTTTAGCTGGAAGGAGGCAGAAACTGGAGCATGATCTGACAAGTCACTTGAACCAACTGAGGGGGGTAAAAAGCGGTCAACAATTGACTGGAACAAAACATGAAGCCAGCCTTAGAATACATATTTTTTGTGAAGAGTAAAAAGTAACTCTTTAGTCATTAGTATATCTAAAGGTGTTTATGAGACCAAATTAGCTATATGGGATTCTGTATTGGGAGTTTCAGTAGTACTTGTTGTGTTGGAGTATTATTACTCTTTTTCCCCAAAGTAGAGGGAAACAATTTTTGAAGCATATTGTGAATGAAGATAATTTGTTTAGTGTTTAAAACTTTTTGCATGTCACTGTCCCTTGGACCTCTGAGAGGGAAAGAACTGACAGAAAACAAACATGAATCCCAAAGCAGGATGAGGATCCCACCGTCTCATAAAAGATATCACCAGAATTCCTTAACTTGTTATTTTGCATGCACTTTCTTTTGCCCTTCAGTCTTTCCTCTCATGGGTATTCTAAGTAAGTTACCCATAATTTCCTCAGGGATGGGTGGGGGGAGCCATAAGAGTTGCTGCAGTACATAGGCAAAGGCTTCATGATCAAGCTAAATTCGGATTGCTGAACAGCTAATCAAATGAAAAACACTCCTGTCATTTTTCCCTACCTTCTCTGCAAGTTTGAACCCTGAAATAAAGCTTCTTAATGCTTATTCCCAGCTCCATTCTATCAGCTGATAAGTACATAATTAGGAGAGTCATTGCTTTAACGCATAATGTAATTTATCATGCTTGTTTGATTTATTTCATTATCTTGGCTTAATGATCATTAGAACACACTTGTGTAAATACTAGAAAAGACACCTTGATAACACTCTTAATGCAGTTTAAAAGTGGAAGATTTAAATAAGTGAAAGGTATTTTTTGTGGATGCAACTTTACCACTGGTTTCAGTAGGCTGAAACAGATTGATTTGCCTATTTATGTCCCACTCTTCATCCAAAGTCCCCAATGTGGATCACTACATTAATAAAAACTTCAATAAAATCAGCAGAGTGATTAAAGGCTGCATCAAAACATTGGTTACTTATTTTACTCTATTTGAATATTCTGGATATCCATGCATTATTCCAAAATATCCAAATATAGTGAAATAACTGAAATCTAGATACAACCTAAAACATTTTTTAAAATATAACCCTCCCTCCCTTGCAGGACAACATTCATAAGAAGCTAAACATCAAAAGTCTGGGTGACGTGTTTCTCACAATCACTAAAAGACATATAATGTTGGCTCCTCATGGAACCTCCACGTAGAGGCTGTTCCAAAGCTTGCAGGCAACCACAGAAAAGGCTGTTTCACATACTTTGCACCTCTGAGGATGACAGAACTACAAAAAGATCTTCTCCTTGTGACCTTAATACTCAGTCAGGTCTGTATGGGAACAGGAGCCCCTTCAGATATTCAGAGCTTAAGCCTTTCAGGACTTTAGATGTCAACATGAAAGAAGAGGAGAAAAAAGATCTGGGATAGATGCTACAGCTGTGAATTTGTAGCCTTTGCCACTCCCTCCCCCAGGTTGGCTATAAGAACTGTGTCTGCTTTGGGCTACAACTGAGTTGACTGCTGCCTCTTCTTTCACTGCAACTCTTGTCTCATTTATAGTATCCAATCTCTATTATATAGCTTATAGCATTTCCTGCAGCACCTCCATGCAAGGTGGAAAGAAGCAGCAGCAGCATTGGCTTTTTTGCACCACTTTTATCACCCATTTATTTATTTATTTGTATTTCTATCCACCCTATACCCATTTAAGGGGACTTAACCTTTCTATTCTTCTCCCCACAACAGGTGGGGCCATTAGAGCTCAGAAAAGAGCTGTGACTAGCCCAAGGTCACCCAGCTGCTTCATGGGGGAGGGCAAAATTAAACCTGGTATTCCCAGACAAGACTCTGCTCCCTAACAACTAGATCAAACTGTCCTGCAATGGAGGCACCTCTGCGAGTGATTACATTGGAAAATGGTCCATGTGATTTCTTTGAAGACACTCACTGTCACCAAAAATGGAGCAGTGGGTGTCTTGTTAGGATGATGAGGCACCACAGTGCAAAGAGAGACCTTGTTCTGTCCCTCTTGCCCCAAACAATCCCTCCACCCCAGTCACAGAGCAGATAGGACATCTAGTGCATGGGATTTTTTTTTCTTTAATGGACTGCAGTATCTTTTTCAATCCCATTGCCTTGAACTACTGCTTCAGCACATATCCTGGAAGGAAATCTGAGTAAGCATTGACTCTCTCTGCTCACCTAGCTTGGTTTCTGTGATACAGGGTGGCTGATGACTCATTCTGCACTGACTTGGCATTCAGGAACAGCACCACCAAGCCAAGAGGTATCCCTCAATTCTGTTGCATGCCAATCTCCTTGATGATACATGCTGTTTAATTATCTTAGCACTTTAAAGGAGGAGGGTGGTACATGGCGATGTGAATAATATCTGATCATCTTCTGTTATGATGAGAAATAGTCCTATTTAACAAACACACACAACGTATTACAGTGCTATATGTGAATGGATGATATTGTTTAAAAAATCAAGATAACTGCTGGGAAAATTACATGATCCCTTATATTTAATAACAGATTGAATGTCCTTTGTTAATAATAACCTCAACCAAATGCTCTGTAGCTGCTCATGAGGGCTCCACAGTGGTTAGGAGGTATTTTGGGCAATTCTCCTAACCAAACTATTTCAGTTAATTTGCTTATTTTTTATCTGAACATAATGCTGTGTACCAAGAAATTCAACTTTTGTCTCATCTGTCTACAGAAAATTGTTCCAGTAGTGCTGTGGAAGTGATGTGGAACTTCTCAAATGATCTTTAACATAATTGGAGATGAGAAGCAGTTTTTTTTGTTTTTCTGAAGAATGTGATTTTAGATTTCTGAACTATAGACCTGTTTGCACTTACCAGGAAGAGTTGTCCCATCTGCTCTCTGTCCACTAGCTGCCACTGCCACCACCATCCCAGAGTTCATTAAACTGTCCTTGTTCTTCACCATGGCAATGTGACTGTGGCAGTGCAGCTGAACACTGTGTCCTGATTGCCATGGCAACATCCAGGCACATTCTGGATATTGCTGTGGCCAATGCCGTAGTGTTCTGGCCTGCCTGGCTTGCCATCCACACTTTAAGTGCTGGTTGTAGTTGTGGGTTGCACTGGTACTTGAAATGTGAATGAACACTGCTGCACTTGATCGCCACGTCACTTGAATGGTATTATTATACCAATCCAGTGAGGAAAGTGGGAACATGTCCTTTGAATCTGATATAATACTTTTTCAGCTGCCTTTATGGTTTTACCTTTTCCCCTTCGCTTTTAGAGTCTAAAAGCCATAGATGTGGTTGTATGTAGAGTTTTTAGAGGTTTCACTTTTTGTAAGGTCTGCCGACACTGATGCTACAACTAGAATGAAGGAGTCAGAAATGGTGTGACCCTTTCCGCACATTTTTGATAGATGATCTTGAATGCACTGGTGCTGCAACCATGAAAAAATCTGGAGGAAATCATTGCTGTTGTAGGAGTTTCTCCGCACACCTTTAGTTGGGGTGCTTAATCATGTCATTGACTCAAACCTGAGGCCTTTTCGCACAGGCCTTTCCGGTACGCGTGGAAGACAACTCCGGACGAGGCATTCGCATTGCCCGAGCGGGGCTTGCGCCGCCTCGTGTCCGGAGCTGTCCAGAGCTGTCCGGAGCTCTGCATCCGTTCCAACGCGTACGAGCCGCCCCGGCGCATTCCGGGAGAGAAGCGTTCGCACGCTTCTCTCCCTGGCAGCCGTCGGCATGCCCCCAGGGCCCGACTTGCCGGGCCGGCGATCGCGCCGGCATGGCGAAGCCGGTAGACGGGACCCACCGAATTGGGGTTCCCCTTTCCCATCTGCCTGGGTCAGTGACCCTGGCAGATGGGACAGGGGAACCCCGATTCGGTGCGTCCCGTCTGTCACCTCCGACGGCCGCCGGGATGTGGCTCCTTCCCGGGTCCGGCAGCCCCAATGGGGCTGCCGAAGCCGACGAGCCACCAGCATCGGCGTCCTGTTGCCCCTTTCTGGGGTGGCAGGAGGTCGATGTTGGGCTGGCTGGGGGCGAGGAACGCCTTGGTCGACCGGAGCGCATTGCTCCGGTCCCCCAAGGGTCCCTCCTGCCCCCATTGCGGCCGTCTGCGGGGCGCGAGCGCCCCGCAGATCAGCCGCCCCCCTCCCCAGTCCCCAAAACCCCCACCCCAACCACCCTCCGGCCCGGATCGAGCTGATCTTCGCTCTGTGGGTGCCTACATCCACATTCCCCCCCTCCCCTTGTCCAATAGGGGAGCTAGGTGGGCTGCGTCCTGCGTGATCCCACAATGCCACCCTCAGTCGGACGCTGGACAGCCAGGAGGTAGGTGATCTGTCACGCGCGCGTCCTCCCAGGGACCTGGGGAAGGGGGGGAAACATCTTCGCCCTGTGGGTGCCTCAATATAGGCACCCACAGAGCGCAGATGGGCCCGATCCGGGCCGGAGGGTGGTTGGGGGTGGGGGTTTTGGGGACTGGGGGGGCGGGGGACTCATCTGCGGGTTGGAGGTGCCTAGATCCAGGCGCCTGCAGCCCGTAGATGGGCGAGATCGGGGCGCGGGGCGAGCCCTTGGAGATCAGAGCCAGGGGCTCTGATCTTCAAAGGGGTCCTGCCCCATAGGGGCCTTGACCCGGGCCCCATGATGGGTGCCCGGGTGTCCGGGCATCTTCGTGCCAGGTCCCGCGGGCCCGATCTGGGCCCGTAGAGCTGGCACGAAGCGCGGGGCAGGTGGCTTGACAGCGCTGCCCGCCTCTTGGGTGCTCTCACCCAATGGGCGGCAGCGCTGCCGGCCGAATCCCCGCCCCTGGCCAGCCTTTGCCAGGCCAAGACAGTTCCGGGCCCTTTTACCGTTCACACACAGGCGCGCCGGAACGCGTTCCGGCGCGCTTGTGTGTGAATGGTAAAAGCGCCCGGAACTGTCTTAAGCTTCCCGCCTGCACGCGTTCCACACGGAACGCGTTGCAGTGCGAAAATCCCTCTGGAGAGGATTTGATTTGAGGGCTTTACTTTTTTTAAAAAATGGCATGTCCAATTGCATAATCACTGCCTCCATCAGGTAAGCAGTGAGGACTGGGGATCAATGTGTGTTTTTAATTATCCAATCAGCCATTTTTGTGGTTTGTGTGGTGAGTAGCATCCACTAAAATCTAACCAACTTACAGATCCCAAGGGCATCCAACAGAGAAATGGGCACTCAGACTGGTCAACCATTGTTCCCTATGGGAAAAACATGCAAAATGCTCTGAGGCTTCTTGATTTTTCTTTCAAGACATTTGTGCACATTTCTCTAGACCATGTGGATGACACCATGCATTTTTCTAATATTTTCCATGAAAGCACCTGTCCTGGCTAGAGATGTGCATGAATGTTTTTTGAATCGAATACCTGAAAATCTGATTCAGTTCAAATCTTTTAAATTCAAATTTAACAAGATTTGATTAGTTTTTACCAAATTCGAATCTATTTGTTCAAATTTTTGTTTCGAATCTGCACATACGAACGTTGACAACATTCGTATGTGAACATATGCATCTTGCCCACATCCGTACACATCTGTATGAATCTGTACACATCCATATGTATCCCATAGTTATCCTGTATGCAACCTGTTTTCATCCCATATCGATCCGTACGAATGTGTACAGATGTGGGAAAGATGTGGATTTTCAAGTACGTATCATGTACGAACCTGTACACTTATGAATGTCCAGATAATTTGAACGAATGGATCCGAAATTTGAAATTCAATTCAAATGTTTACATTCAAATTTTCGGACATTCTATTCAAGTTTGAATGTCAAAATCTGTCACATTCAATCGGATTTCGAATGCCTATGAATATTTGTGCACATTCCTAGTTCTGGCTATCCATATTTCAAGGCATTTGATAGAATCTGTATCACTACAATGTTAGCAGAGTTTTGTTTGCTCCTTGGGCATTATGAGACACACCGTAATTGTGTATAGAAACAAGTAGGAATGTGCACAAATATTCATATTATGTTATTCTTATGAATTTGGCTGAATTCAAACATTTGGATTCAAATTGCATGTTGGCACGTTCAAAGACTGACATTCAAATTAGAAGCAAATGCTTTGGAACATTCATACGTGTTCTGAACAGATATGTATGGGATATGTATGGGATTCATATCTAACATTTGTATCAAATTTGTATGGAACATTAGTATTGCATCAAATTGTATCACATTTGAAGGGGATGTATTCGAACTAATACAAATTTTCTTGCATTCAATTTGATATGAAACTTCCCTAGAAACAAGTGCTTTCTCTAAGGCATGGCACAGATGTGCAGTATGCTATTTGTGTCTGGGAAAGGGAGTAAATGTGGCACATTTTCATTTTTTAAAGTTACATAATTGCTTTTATTAATGATTTTGTTCACAGTAATCTCATGCCTCCATATATGTATAATCAATAATAGATCATTGCCTTTTCAATACATTATAATCATAATTTAGTGAACTAGGTTGAAACTTCTTAATTTTTAAATGCCTTGATGTTTTCTATGACTTTTGTACAAATAATATATTTCATTTATTTATTTAAAAACACTTTGTATCACTATTTATTAAGAATACCACAGTTGTTTTTAACAAAAAATGATTAAATAAACAAATAATGAACAGGAGAATAAAGTGTGTTTAAACCAGTTCTGTTATCTGTTCTTCTTCCACCTTTGTGTACAATGTTTGTGTGAATTCTTTCTTTCTTACTCACCGTGGGAAAGAAAAATGACCATATAGTATTCTCAAAACCTTACAGAGGAGGGAAAGAAAAAAGAAATTTATTTGATCTCCTTCTTTGTTCTTTTAATCCACAGACCCAACTATTGTCAAACTCTCTGGATCACAGCAAATTCTCCTATTTTTTTACCCTTTAAACAGAACCAGAAACTTCTGATAATGAAACTGTGTGTTTGATCGCAACTCCAGTCATGTAAGTACTAATCTGAGGCACTGAAGTTAGGATGAGACAATGCTGCTTACAAATAGAGACAAGAAAAAAAAATCTGACAGTTAGACTGAAATACAACGTTGTTCTTCACATTGGCTTCCAAAAACAGAAAACAAAGACTAGAGGGAAAGAGTTAACATATATATTACAGCCATGCAGCTGAACTTAAATAGAAAGGACTAGTTCTAAGTTTCCAAAGTGGAAGTTTCACTGCTTACTCTCTAATTGGTATTCATGTGGTTAACTCACTCTGTTCTAATGCATGTTAACTTTCCTGCGATGTCTAAGGGCAGAAGTTAGGATCAGCTTAAGAATTATTTTTCTGCCTAAGGATGATTTGTTACAAAATGGCATCCTTCACCACCACCACCCAAACAAAATCAAGATTGCTTAAGCCCAGCTGTTACATTAGCAGAAAATCCTAGAGCTGCTTTCCTTCTTTTTTTAGGAGTGAAAATATAGAAGCATAATATGTAAAACACAATTTCTACTTTTAACCCCAAACCTATTCTCTTATTGGCTAATAATTCAGTTGGTCTTGAAAGAACACTGATTACAGCACAATGGTATCTTCAAATGTTGATCACTAACAATAAAATAAAATAAAATATAAATCATGTGTGGGATTAATTTCAGCTGGAAAATGGCAAGCAGAAGGAGGTTTTGAATATAGCACTGCTTCTTAACAGTGCATTTATCTCCCCAGAGATGTTCTTCAGGGTAGGTTCCTAGACTAAAAATGTGCCAGTGCAAGAAAGGTAGCTGTGGACAAAGATGAATTCCAGTATCTTTTGTCCCTGTCACTCCTGCTCATGAAATTGCCTGCTGTCACTTCAGCTCTTCCAGGAAGTTTTTTTCAGTAAGTATTTCTAACTGGGCCATTATTCAGCATGACTATGTCACAAGCTTGCTAGAAAATATATATATATATATATATATGGGAGAATAGATAGGGATGGGCCTGGCTCTGACTAA
This sequence comes from Aspidoscelis tigris stejnegeri, assembly GCA_023333525.1. Lineage (NCBI taxonomy): Eukaryota > Metazoa > Chordata > Lepidosauria > Squamata > Teiidae > Aspidoscelis > Aspidoscelis tigris. The sequence continues at coordinate 51,511,375 of JALMGA010000004.1, forward strand.
CTGAGGCTCTGGGAGCATGTAAGGGTATTTGAATTTGTTCTTTGATACTATGGATGTGAATGATTTTTCTTGTTATAGTTGTATGTGAGATTAACAGCAACCCCAAAATAAAGCCTATAGTGTTTTTAATACACTCGAATGAAGGTTTGTTTTCAGCATCATATTCTGCATTTCAGTCTTTTTGTACTAACCAGCTGTTTTCCAATGGTCTATCACTCCACAATCAGGATTGCATTTAAAACAAACAAACAAACAAACAAGGAGAATAGGTAATTCCACTGGGGAGTGTTTTCTGTTTTTTAGAACAATCATGTTAATTCATGTCACATTTTTCACTGGTTGAACACTGACTTCCCAGCATGGGCAAATTCTGAGCATTCTGACTGTCAAGTCAGAGTTTTGTTTCCCAGGGGAAAAAAACCCAAAATGAACAATGGATGGATGGATGAATCCCTTTCAAAAGCACTACCACAACTATTCAAAATTATGGCTTTTAAGGATATTTTTGCTTTTAAGCTGGCACATACAGTCCTGAAAATACTGTGAAGTCACTTGTATTTTTGTCCCATTCTGTACCTGAAGGTATCAAGGTGTGTTACAATAGTAAAATCAAATTAAAAAGAGACCACTAAAAGCAATAAAATTACCTGAAAGTGTGGGGTGGAGGAGGGAGAATATGTTTTTCTCAGCCAAAGACCAGGGTAAATAGATAGATCAGTCTTCTAAATGTATTTAGTGAAGATACTTAGTATACCCCATGGTGGAGACTAGTCCATAGTCTGTGGGCTACCACTGAGAAGGTCCTAGCTTGAGTATCACGCTTTTAGAAAATGAAAGTGATCATACAACCAGGAGGGCCTCATCTGTAGATCCTAAGGCACAGGCAGATCACTGTGGAAGAAGCTATTTCTTTAGATGTTTGGGGCTCAAGTCTGTCTTTCAGAGGGGAAGCAGCTGCAAAGAGAATTCACAACTTTCCTCATGCCTGGAGGTACTCAATGATATGCATCCAATAATGAATTGGTAATTTTTCTAAATGGATGGACCAAAGGTAAACCAGAGTAAACCTTTTTTAGTCAGGAACTTTTGAAACCTTTTTTAGTCAGGAACTTTTGAAACAACTCTCAAAAACTAAAAACATGAAACAAACAAACAAAAAACCTTGGAGCTTAATGAGACCAGTAGGCTTGGCAACTCTCTTCTGGCTCATATAGCTAGAGAGAAGCATAGCTGTTACTGGAGCCCATCCATCTTTTCTTCCTCTCTGAGTTAACAGCTCCACCAGATGTGCTAAAAGAACAGCTCTGCCAGCTCATCAAATAACATTTTAAAATACTGGAATATTTCTGTTTTCTCCTAAAAATGATTCATTGATTTATATTAGGGTTAATTCAAGTACAGCAAACTCTGAAAGTGGTAAAAAGCTATTTTTCTCATCCATCATGGTACAAACAAGGCTGTTGTTGTTGTTGTTGTTGTTGTTAAATACTAGATACAGGAAAAAGTTTTAAAACAATAATCTCTGATCTCTTTGCAAAGGATCACCAGCTTTCCCTTTCTGTATTACATCAGTGTTCCTGAATCCCCCTAGTTCATTTTGCCATCCTGTAGGCAGCAACAATCATAGCAATATGAATCAACAGTGGCATTTTCTTCTGCCTGTTCATCATTTGAACCAATTCACAGAAAACAGCAGGTGACTTTAACACAAGCACTATAAAGTCTTAACATTGCTGGAAGTTCTGCATGCAGCTTTGGAGATAAAGTTTTCCAAAGTTCCAAAATTAGATAAAACATAGCATTTGCAGAAGAAAATCAAAATGATAGGGCTTAATTATTCCATGGGGCTTTGACACCCTCTGAAAACTTTGAATGATACTGGTGCTCACAGATACTAAGGTTGTTTCTGCACTGGACCTTATCCTGGATTATACCCAGGAATAGGGGTCTGCCATTTGCATGCTGGTGTAGACTAAAGCAGGCCCCATGTGGAGACTGCCATAGAATGCACTGGCATGTGGATGGATGGCCCATATCCTGAGAGGCAGCCTTTTAGTTTTAAATCTGAAACAATATTTTATGCAAAAATAAGTTTCTGGGTACCATCCTTATTGTTTGGCAGCTGTTGCAGTGCCACCAGTCACGTGACAGAAAATGGGACACTTGGTCATCTGCACCAGCAGCAGGGAAACTGCAAGGTAGAAAGCTTTTTACTTCACAGTATCTGTCACATACTGATGGATATTGATTGTCCCATCAAAAATATTCCTCTCCTTATGCAGCTTCTCTTTGTACTGCCTGGATGGCAGGAAGGGTGTTTCTACATTAGCTGTGGAAACCGGATTAACCACCCCCTAGAACACATTAAAGACACTTACCTGAAGTGGCTTCCGCATTGGAGTCCTCTTCTGGCACCCTTTGCGGAAGCTGCGTCTGCATTTTGGTGTACAAGACCAGTTTTTAAAACTGGTTTTGCCGCCAAAATCTGGAATAAATGTAAGACCTGAAGAATCAGGTTGCTTCTGCACGCAGCCAACAGAAGGGACAGATTCCCTCTGCCTGCCATGTTGCGAAGGGCAGAAACAGGACTGCCTGCTTCCAAAGCCCGTCCCCCACGTGCTAGTCACTGGCGGGCACATGTGGTGACCAGCAGCTCCATGCTACAGCCCACGGCTCTGGGGGTGGGGTGGCCACAAGCCGGAGGACAGAGTGGAATGGGTACTGGTGCGTCTGCACAGCACCCAATCCAATCTGTCCTCCGGAATCTGTTCTTCCTGTGCATGTGCGGACACACAGGGGTCCCTCTGATCCATCACAAATAGTGACAGATCTGGGGGAGGACGGTTTGCTTAGATCCACTTTTCGGTGGCAAATGTGGAAGCATATGAAGTGACTGTTCAGGGCCTGCAAAGTATTAAGAGTGTCTGGAGGCACCCTCAATGGCATCTCATATGTGCAAACACTTTCTGAATGGTGTTATTGCCAGTTATATTTCAGTTTCCTAGTGCAAATGTGGCCGGCTGTTTTCTGCACTAGCATGTCACTGGGAGGTCCCTATTCCAGGAGATAACTCAGAATAAGACCCCAATGCAGAAAGACTCAAGGTGTAATGGTCCACAAATGAACCAGATCCCATATTCTGAAAAGCATGCAGATACCATACCCCTATCATCTGGAAAACAATGCAGGAGGCACTTCAGCAGCACACCAGGAAGCACTGCTGGAAGTGGTGCCAGAAGTTGACACACCACTGAAAAAAACCATCTGAAAACTTTAAAGACCAGGAGTGAATGTAGGCAGCTAATTAATTGTATGGTTTTAATTCTTTCTACAATCATTTTTAAATCTCTGTTTTTTGTAAATCCCTTTGAAATTCTTTAATGGGAAGCAGTATAGATATATCTTAAATAAATACATATTTTTTAAAAAAACAAAAGGTGCAAGATAAAGACCAACAAATACAGCAGGTTTTTTTTTTAATTCTAGCTTTTAACGTTCTACCTCATGTCTTTTTATGTTACATTGTGCTTTATAGGATATAACATGATGTGACTTAACACAATCCAGGATAGTGTGATATTAAGTGATGTGACATGGTGGAAATCTGCAAATAATAACCAGAAGATCTACTTTGCCTGAAGGGGGACCTAGGTAAACTCTTTTTATTTCTTCTAAACCATTTACTACATTTTAACTCTCAGAATGAATGTTGTATCTTTTGAATCTCAGCTGTCATGTTATTTCTTGACCTTCAGCAGCCTTCTCACACTCAGCAAGAAAACATCATCACTTTCTGTGTAATAAACACAAAAAATATCACCTTGAGCAAAGGCAAGAGAGAATGACAAAGGTTATGTTGAAAGAATCTTCTGACTATGAATGTAGTGGGTGGGGATATAAAAATATGTGGCCTGTATGTAGTATAGGGGTGTGCACGAATGCAACTTTTGGGATTCAATTCAAACAGCCAAAAAATTGAATAGATTCAAATGTTTCAAATTCAAATGAATTCACATTCAATTTGATTCAAATACATTTGAATCTATACGTGAAAATTTTTAATCCATATTTGGAAATAGTCCATAACATTTGTATGTGCCCGTATGTGTCCCGTATTTATCCCATATGCATCCCGTTTTCTTTCCATATGGAACTGTACAAATGTGTGCGGATGCAGGAAGGATGTGTAGGAGAATTAGGCATCATGTACATATCCGTATTCATACAAGTGTCTGAATAATTCATACAAATGTTTCAAAAATTTAAAATTCATTTGAATGTTTAAATTCAAATTTATAGTCATTCAATTCAAATTTGAATCTCCAAATTTGAACAAATTGATTTGAATTTGGAATGTTTTGAATATTCATTTATATCCCTAATGTCGTAACCACAGATAGTAGTTGGATTAGATAACAGGGTTAAAAGCAACAACCTATTCTTTTCTTATTGCAAACTTACAGAGTTTCTGAAAGTCGGTATGTCAGCAGGTGGGACCATTTTATAAGAAAAAAAAGAGCTTATAATCAATTTTGTTATGTGTTTTCTACAAATACTACAAACCTGAAATTAGAAGATAAATGCTATTTATCAGACATCTTTGACATGTACATGCTGGCTTTCCCTTTGATTTCAAGAGAAGGCTCAGATTTAGGGATTGAAAGAAAGGAACATGGATGGATTTACTTCTGTGGGATAAAAGGAGAGATCTTTGCTTATTTAAATATACTGAAGTTATATCTAGTTTTTGTATGGTTCATGGTAGGAGGTATAAAAGACTATAAAGTTACTGTAACAGTTAAAACAAGAGACTTTCTAACTTACCTTCCATCTGGTAGAGGAACACGTATAGGCCACACACTTGGCCTCCTCATCTGCACATTAATTAGGAACAAGGAGGCCCCTTCCTGTTGATCCTGCTCCGTCTGGGATAAACAGGATAAAAATACTTTAAAATATAACTCTCCTTCCTCCAGCAGTGGTACACAGCTGACATAATCAGTAGCTTCTTGCCCTCATTAATAGGTTGCTGTCTACTATACAGTTCTTCTGAGCTTTTAAAAAATTGTTTTTTGGAAGCCATAGAGATTAATGGCATGCATTATTTCTGTAATGGATGAATTAGGATCCACACGGTTCTTTTGGACCATGCCAAAAAGATGCTGGGTGAACAATGGCCTCACATCATTGAGCACCAAAAATCTTTCCTTATATATATAAGACAACAGGGGCCTGACTTATTTCAGTAGTCACTGTGTGGACACTGGACCCTCCTACCCGAATGGCCACATAATAGGAACAGTCAAAAATTGCCTCCTTCTGGGTCTGTTTCTGACACTTCATGATATGCAGCCCATGTAGACAGCCCTTCATCCCACTCTTAGGTCAAAGCCAAGTGTCAGAAGCTGCCTTTATGAAGAAATTTGCTATTTTATTCAGTGACAAGTAACTCGATAGGAAACAGTGGGGTGGTGAAGGAGAACAAGTCTGGCAATTTGGAAACCATTTCATTATTCTAATATTTAATCATAATGGATCAAAGGCTTGTGCAGAAGGATGATAAAGATTAAACCCATAGTTCTTCAATACAACCCATCACCCCTGTTTGTTGAACCATTAAGCTTAATGATGTATTCTGTAGAAGGAAAATAGATTCTACTCAACTATATTCTCCATGCTTTCTCTGCCCATCGTCTGGCAGCCACCCATCCATTCTTTTTTCCCCTTTCCTTTCTTTTTCTAAAAAACCTTTTTTTTCCCTTAAGATGGAGTTGCTCCAACCTCCATTTATCCTCTGTGTTTTTAGAGGGTTCTAGGAGATTTTGTGGGCTTCCATTTCAATCTAACTTAAATGTCCTCCGTCCTCTTTGTTTTCATCATGCCAGGGGTTGACCTTTTGGCATCCCACAAAGAGGTAATGCAAAGAAGGAATGCAACACTTAAAAGCTTATGGGCAGGAGAATTAGAACTGACAAGAAGAAGTTTTCTTTTGCTTTTTTCACCCTGAGGGTCATCAGTCTATGAAATTTACTACTAGAAGAGATGGTGTCAGCAATCAGCCTGGATAGGTTTAAGAGAGGATTAGACGAATTCATGGAGGACAGTTGTATCAATGACTACTAGAATGCATTCCTAACTATTGCCTCCAGGTTGGAGAGACAGGCAGGATTTCTCTAACGGCCATTTGTAGGGATTAAAGAGTAAGTGAAGGTTTCGCCTTTGTCTGCTGCCTGAGAATGCCCAAAAACAACTGGTGGACCACTATGTGAGACAGGATGCTGGACTAGATGGGCAGTGGCCCAAACTTGCTGAGCTTCTCTTATGTTCTAATATTCTTACTATGGCACCCAAAACATGCCCTGGGAAGTCCACTTGCATCCACAGATCTAGGAAGATTAGACCATAATTTTATATCCACAATAGCATTTTAAAATAATTTATACCAATGGGGACTTTACACTTCTTTGGTGTAACAGCCCTAGTCATCTGTATGTAATGATTCCAGAGGGTGTCTGCCTGTTAGTTCTGAGGCCTATTCGCACTTGGCTTCTTGTCCACCTGCTAATGCAGACTCTGACAGGCCTCATCTGGGGCATCCTATAGCCTGCACTAGCATGTGGACAGCAGATGCCTATTCCAAGATATATTCCAGAATAAAGCCAAGTGCGAATAGGCCCCTTGATTGATAATTAGAGAATGGATACATAATATCTCTGTTGGGTTAGTGAGCTGGGTGGAGACACTCCCCCTCCCTGCCTTTTATCTACTTTTAAAATTTTGAATACATTACTGAAAGCGGAGGGAATTTGGAAGGGCAAATAATTATTTGGGAAGGTGTAGTTGCTATACTCTTATTTTGGTTTCTGTTTTCTAAAGAGGAAAAATCTATTTTAAAGGCCTTCTAGGAAATCTTTTCTGGGAGAATTAATATGTTGAAAGTGAATATAGATCTAAGAGTATTAAATATTCCAACAGAAGAGGAAGCACCAGTTGGCAATATGTCTATTGAAAGATACTAAGTAGAAATGTTTTGACAGTGTTTCTATTAGAAAGGGGAGGGAGAAGGAGGAGGAAAAGAATGGAAGAACTGCATTTCCAATTAAAATTAATAGGGAAGAGAGGCGAATAAAAAAGAATGTATTTTAGAGGCACAGATAGGAGGAAGATTATTTAATCATCGCATACCTGTTCCTACTGTGTCGCTCTGGATATCTACAATACTTTTCACATTATTCAGCCAAAGGAAGCAATCCATTTATGTTAGACCTCATGATTCAACAATACAATTAGGTATGAGTCTTCATCCCAGTGTACAGTCAGTATTCCAAATCCCTATGTTTTCAATAACATGAACTTCAGATATTCAGCTAACCAAGTTAGTAGTATCATGGCTGCAGTGGTCAAATATATATTTTAATCAATCAATCAAGCAAGCAAGCAAGCATCAATCTGTTACATAGTTTTAATGAGCATCCATATTGGTGATTTCAGTATAAGAACAAAAGAGAAGCCCTAGTGAACAATGGATGGGAACTGCCAGTGCAATGGTAAAATAAATAAAAAAATAACGACTGGAGGTTTCCCTTTGATCTTGCCAAAACACAGTTTAGTGCTCACTAATGCTAATGGTCTTTATTCTTTGAGTCGTCATTCACAGACTGGAAAGGTCTATACAGGAGTAGAAGTTAAAGAAGTAACTAAAAGACATAAAGCAAAAACATTCAAATTCGGAAATAAAACTTGAAAATTGTCAGGGGTTGTCCAGAATTTTTCCTTCACTCTCCTGAAAATATATAGGAAGGAAGTATGGTTCACAACAACATCTACATTGATGCCACAGTGGAAAAGGTTATTAATAGCAGAATCTAAGAAGAGGAAGAAGAAGAGGAAGAGGAAGAGGAAGAAGAAAGGATTACCATTGCAAGAGAACTAAAAAAAAAGAACTGAACTAACAGCTGATTCAGTTGAAAGCCAATAGTGGTCTTTGACTGGCAAGAAGTCATTATGGTGCTCCTTCACATACATATGTATATGTGTGCATGCATGAAGAATCAATAGCTTCCTCCTCAGAGTTTCCGTTAAGGGGAACTTGCAGGAGGATCAGCCAGGCAGCCAGAAATGTTGCCATGCTGCAGGAGTTGGCATCAGTCCCAAAGTATCCTCCATGACACTCTTCCCATTATCTTCCATGAAATGCAATAGCCTTTCCTTAGGCAGCATCTGTATGGCAGAGTAAAGAGCACCACTAGAACAGGACTTTCCTCCCAGTGCATTAAGCAAGCACAACCTTAGCCGTGTTCTTGAAGTGGTGGCATGCTGATAGCATGGCTGCTTCTGCCCCTAGTAATGTTAACAATGCAGCTAGTTCCCTCGCTGTGATCTTGGCAGAAGGAGAGAGATCAGGGAACCCTCAGGAGACGTTTATGTATAGTTTTTCAGATTTTTTTTTCATTTGTCACACTGTAAGAATTGATGGGAATTTGTTGTTCAGCAACACTGGAGAGCATACATTATCCATGCTTTGATGTATAAAAATATTTCTTAGGCAAACTGATTTCTTAGCAAACTATTGATTAGTGCAAACAAATCTTTTCACAAAAAACATCTGGAGAAAGATGTCTGCATTCCATCTGAGACACTGGGGACATTAGGCTACTGCAAGAAATGAAATAAGGGCAGGTTTTGTTTAATATTCTGTGAGTATACTGAGATTGTTAATCAGAAAGTTATGAAATAAGAGCAACATTAACTTTTTCAAAACAACAGTTTATTTATTCAAAGTGATACTGCGCAACAAATATAACGATAAATATAACTATTTCACACAAAAGAGCTTATTTCCAATATTATGGATATGTTGGCCTGTTGTTGGGCACATTAAAGAAGTGCTGTAGTAGCTGCTGAGCATTCCTCCAGACCTCCATTTTGAAGTGCAAAGGTATCATTTGTAGCAGAAGCTGGGAGGGCCTTAGTTTCCGTCAGAAAAACCTGTCTCAAACAACAGTGCCTTCATTGGCAATTGCTCCCAATAAAGGGGTACAAACGAACATGCTTTAATGGTAGAGGTATGCAACTTTGGTTCAAATTCTGACAGTTTGAATTGAATTGTTTGAAGAAGATGATGATGAAGAAGAAGAGTTGGTTTTTCTACCCCACTTTTCTCACCCATTTGTGGGGACTCAAAATGGCTGACAAAGCTTTCTATTCTTCTCCCCAGAACAGAACACCCTGTGAGGTAGGTGGGGCTGTGAGAGCTCAGAAGAGACTAGCCCAAGGTCACCCAGCTGGCTTTGTGGGGTAGGGCAGAATTAAACCCAGTATTCCCAGATAAGAGTCCGGCTCCTTAACCACTAGACAAACTGGCTCAGTTTGACTTCAAATGAGAGTCACTGCTGTTTAAAAGGAGCTGGTTTAGTTCATGAAACCTGAGTTGCTTGGTTGAAAAGGACAATCCAAGTGTTTTGAGTTTGACCAGATCTTGCTTTTTAAACATGGCTTTCCCCCCAATGTATTTCCAATGATTCCTTTTACGTTTAACCTTCAAAAACTGTTCATGAATGTCTGACCCTGGTTCTAGGGTCAAAGTGCAATGGGATGCTGGACTAGGTGTACTGTGGCCTGATCCAGCAGGGCTTCTCTTATGTTCTTAGGTTCTTATATAGTTCAATTTGATTCAAAATGAAGCTTAAAACCTGGGTTCATGCACATCTCTGTCCCATTTACTAGTTGACCCTGAAAATAGGAGGCCACTTATGAACCAGTTTGGTCTAGTGGTTAGGGGACTGGACTCTTATCTGGGAATACTGGGTTTTATTCCACCCTCCCCCATGAAGCCAGCTGGGTAACCTTGGGCTAATCACAGCTCTCTTTAAAAGGGATGGGGGATGATGATGATGATGATGATGATGATGATGGCAGCAATTGGTCAGTTTGGTCCTGTGGTTAGAGTGTTGGACTCTTAGATCCTGGTTTGAATCTGCACTCCTCCATGAAGCCTGCTGGGTGACCTTAGGTGAGTCACAGCTCTCTTTCCACTCTTTCATAGGTCCACCTACCTCACCGGGTGTCTGCTGGGTTGAGAAAAACAGAAAGCTTTGTCAGCCACTTTGAGTCCCCTTAAATGGGTAAGAAAAGCAGGGTAGAAAAGCCAGCCCTTCTTCATGTAGCCAAGAGGCCTTTTCGCATTGGCCTTTCCCGAACGCGTGGAGGACAGCTCCGGACGCAGCATATGCATTGCTGCGGCCGGGTTTCCGTCCCGGCGTGTCCGGAGCTGTCCTCCACGCGTTCCGGATGCAGAGCACTTTAAAATGCTCTGCATCCGTTCGAACGCGGACGAGCCGCCCGGCGCGTTCCGGGAGAGAAGCGTTCGCACGCTTCTCTCCCTGACAGCCGTCGGCACGCCCCCACGGCCCGACTTGCCGGGCCGGCGATTGCGCTGGCGCGGCGAAGCCGGTAGACGGGACCCACCGAATCGGGGTTCCCCTTTCCCGTCTGCCAGGGTCAGTGACCCTGGCAGATGGGACAGGGGAACCCCGATTCGGTGCGTCCCGTCTGTCGCCTCCGACAGCCGCCGGGACGTGGCTCCTTCCCGGGTCCGGCAGCCCCAATGGGGCTGCTGGACCCGGGAAGGAGCCACCAGCATCGGCGTCCTGTCGCCCCTTTCTGGGGTGGCAGGAGGTCGATGTTGGGCTGGCTGGGGGCGAGGAACGCCTTGGGCGGCTGGAGCGCATCGCTCCGGTCCCCCAAGGGTCCCCCCCGCCCCCATCGTGGCCATCTGCGGGGCGCGAGTGCCCCGCAGATCAGCCACCCCCCCAGTCCACAAAACCCCTACCCCCAACCACCCTCCGGCCCGGATCGGGCCGATCATCGCGGTGAAGGTGCCCACAGCGGGGCACCTTCACCGCGAAGATGTTTCCCCCCCTCCCCCAGGGCCCTGGGAGGACGAGCGCGCGAGGAATCACTTACCTCGTGGCCGTCCAGCGTCCAACTGAGGGTGGCATTGTGGGATCGCGCAAGACGCAGCCCACCTAGCCCCCCTATTGGACAAGCCAGGGGCTCTGATCTTCAAAGGGGTCCTGCCCCAAAGGGGTCCTGCCCCAATGGGCGGCAGCGCTGCCGGCCGAATCCCCGCCCCTGGCTGGCCTTTGCCGGGCCAAGACAGTTCCGGGCGCTTTTACCGTTCACACACAGGCGCGCCAGAACGCGTTCCGGCGCGCCTGTGTGTGAACGGTAAAAGCGCCCGGAAGTGTCTTAAGCTGCCCGCCTGCACGCGTTCCGTTTGGAACGCGTTGCAGTGTGAAAATCCCTAAGAGCACTATCAAAAGAATTTTGGGATATGGCACAGACATGCTTATCCCAAGCTGCAATGGCAAGAAGAATTTAATTTTTTTTTTCTGCAGTGAGGTTTTTCCTGCTTCTAGTGAGAGTATGGGAGGTTTAGGCTTTGTGTGCGAACATCCACTGAGTGTTCGCACATGAAGGTAACCCCTTCAACACTCCCTTCCTGTCCTGCCTCACTACACCCACACACTTGTCACTACCACCTCCACCTCCACCATTGTGTGCCCCTCAGAAGGCCTACTCAGGAGATTTCCCACCGTTCCCAGATGATGGAGGTGCACCTTGGAGGCTTGGAGGAGTGCAGAAATGGCAGTGGAGGCCTCAGTGGCCATAGCTGCACTCACATTTGGGGTAAAGGGCCCATCTGGGGGAATGGGTGGCTGGGGTGGGCCTCTGCCACCATTCCTGCAATCCTCTGAGGTTGCCAGGTTTGGAAAATAAGCCATCCAATAAGACACACCTGGTTTCTTTAGTTAAGGTTGTATGTAGGAATAATTAGGCTGGCTAATTAAAGCTGTCCAACCTGCGTGCAGCTCCAGAAGACCTATTTTGTGCTTCAGCGGAGCACAGGAATGGTGGTGGAGGATGTGGCCTTAACTGCATTTGTGACTAAGGGGGCATGGCCAAAGAGGGGATTGGGAGGCTGGGGCTCAGATCTGGTCTTCGTTGAAGCTTCAGTGAATGCCAGATCCATTTGATTCAACTGCAAATATCAACATTTCTACGAATTTTGAATTGCACGATTAATCATGCACATCCCTATGCCTGATACTAGGCTCGGATTTACTTTATCTCCCAAGCAAGATCCAGAAGTCTAATGTGGTTTATGGAGGCATTTTCCCTTAGTGTAAATGCAGCACTCAAGGAAGGTCTACTGTGGATTGGTGAAGCTGGGTGAGCTTGATTCCACTTACACAGCATTATGGTCACCATATTCTGCATACATCAGCACAAACAAGCCAGAATGAGTGATTCTGCAAATTTAAATGTACATGCATTTCTCAATAAGCAGTCTTTTTCACATCAGGGTGTATTTATGCTTGCTTTTGTTTTGTTTTTTAATAAAACCTTCTGGCAGGTCCCATATGTATGAAAAAGATAGAACTTCAACTAATGCAGTTTCCCTCTGTTGTTGCTTTACAAGTTCCCTAGAAGACACTGAACTTCTGTCTATGTCTGCTGTTTCATTAAAGGTAAATAATATTCTCACATGTTCAGATGTAGTTCTGGTGTCACTTGACAGGCATTCTGGGCAGGTTGTTCAGTGGTACTTCTAGAAGCTACAGTCACAGGATACATTTATGTCAGAAAGGTCACCCATAAATATACCCTCATAAAACTTATAATATTGCAATACTGGTGGGGCGACTGTGAAAGCAGCAGGGCCAGCGTCCATTGAGCCTAGGTGCACCGGAGCCTACATTTCCCAGGAAGACTCACAAGGGTGGCTGGCTCCTTCCCATTGGCCAGCCACCCTCGTGAGGCTTCCTGGGAAATGTAGGCTCCGGCGCACCTAGGCTCAATGGACGCTGGCCCTGCTGCTTTCACAGCCGCCCCACCAGCGACCAGGTAATCACCCCAAATGTGACCACGCGGCCACAGGTGGGGTGCGGGGTGGCAGCTGAAGCTTCCCCTGGCAAGAGAAGGGGCTGTGGCCCTTTCTCTTGTGAGGGGAAAGCCAGGGAAGGCCCCGATCGGGCCCGTGAAACCCTGGGCGGGGGTGGGCGGTTTCTGCTTCAGCTTCCCTGGCAAAGAGAAGGGGCCGTGGCCCCTTCTCTTGCCAGGGGAAAGCCAGGGAAGGCAGCAGCCGGCCGTGCCATGGGAGCTCCTGAAGGAGCCAATGGCGCAGGCTGGTGGGCGGCCCAGCTGTCAAACAGAGAGCATGCACTCTCCGTCTTGGACAGCTGGGCATGTGCCGGCAGGGCCGGTTTGGGATGGGTGCTGGTGTGTCCGCACAGCACCCACCCCAAACTGTTTCCCTATCCGGCCCTTCCGCCGCCACCCCTCGTGTGTGCGTATGCGCAGGACCTCCGAGAATCTGACCCTATCTGGGTCAGATTCTTTTTAAAAACCGTTCCGCCGGAAAACAGATCTTTTAGATCCATTTTCATCGGCACGTGCAGAAAGGCCCTTAAAGTCAACCATTTGCATCTGCTGTAAAATAAGCCATATGAAGCAAAGAAGTTCAAAGCTATTTCTGCACTAATTGGTGTTCTAATCTTGGAACAGGCCTCCCTTCCACATGGTAGCATGGGATGGGGAAACCGTTTCTCCTCCTAATATACCTTTGTCTGCATTGGACCAAAATACATAATGGACTAGTGCATCAAAATGGTAAACATCAGCAATGAGGTCTACCACCAGACCAGAGCTTATATCCCTGAATAGGTATGACATGTCTCAGTAGACCAGAATACAATGGTGGTACACAAGGACATGATGCTTGAAGTGGTGCTGGAAGTTGGTACATACTGAAATGGGCCCTCCCAGGAACTTTGAAGGCCAGGAACAAAAAGTAATTGGCCTTTTAAAAGCTGTTTGTTGGTTCTGACAACTATCTCAGCCTTTTAAGATGGCAACCGAGACTGGTCTGGCATGGGCTGCCCACCTTGTGGATGGCCTTTAGGTCATGCTAGGATTAGTCTGGCCCAGAATGGCCGGACTAAGTAGTGCAGGAAAACTCATGCAGACTTTAAATACTACCACGAAGAAAATGCTTCTCTTAACTGTGTTGTTTTTGTGCTGGGGAAGTCCTCCCATGGACTGAAAATGGCTGACCTCGAGCCATTTTTTTCCCAGTGTATTAGCAGACTCACCAACACAAAATAGGCACTGGATAATTTACATGTCTCCTATCTGTGCTTCCACACAGAGCGGTGGATTTTGCTGCTTACCCAATTCTGAGAATCATTTTTTCTCCTGCTTTTCACAGACCACTGCAGCCTACAAGTACTGCCAACGATGGGACAAGTTTATGTGGCCCATCCTGGTAACTACCACATGAATAGCCTTTCTGCCTGTACGTATGAAGGCAATGACTGAGGAATATTATCCCACAAGTAAAAGTATTTTTAAAAATACTGTGCTGCTAAAAGAAATTGTTCAGTCAGATATTTGCTGATAATTGGTCAAAAATGTATTTTTATATATCCAGTACAATTGGGCCTCCATATCCACTGATCCAGTAACCATATCTGCTGACCCTTTTTAAATCAAGAAATAGCTCTAGCCATAATTCATGACAATATTTTTTGCAAAAAGCCATGGGAGTTATTTGCAATGTTAGGGCAAAGGAAAGCTTTTGTTGAAGCTCTGTGAGATCAAATAAGGTTTAGGAGCCCGTTGCTGACCTGAAGGTGCTCCTTGAGCTATGGCAGTTGGGAGATACCACCATCTTCCTTTGAAGCTGTGAAACAGTGACTGGAGAACACTTACTTGCCTGATGTCTAGGTGTTGCAGGCACCAGAAAATACAACGGCTTTGCAGAAAATGAGCCAAATAACCATAAATATTGGGCAGTTTCTTGGCAGTAAGACCTGCCGTGTGTGCCCTTCTGCCATGTTTAACCTCTGTTCTGGGCAACACTAATTAAAAAAAGATGTTCATTTGTGAAGTTCTTCCATGCAGGAAATTATATCTGTGGGTGTAACTAGTTAAGGAAGGTGTGTGTTTTAATGCACAGCAATGCTTGGCCAAAAATAGTGGAGTGATGTGCCAAGCTGACAAGTGGCGACTGTGTTTGATTGCCTAAGTAACACTTACTATGAATGCCTCAATTTTCCATCTGTTGAGCTGGTGGAAAATGTAGTCTGGTTTTTTGTTTTGTTTTTTGTCAAGATACTCTGGTTTCTTAAATCAGTTGTAAAAATAAAGAGAGCAATCTGAACACCAAAATGATAATGGTTTTAATGAATTGGTACTGGATAGAAGCTAGGAAACAGTTAATAGATAGCAGAAAAACACAATCTTTCATGGCAAACTGTTTTCCAGTAGCAGAAAAAATTAAACCAGCCTTGCCAGAAAGTCAGAAAGCAACAAGCCATCATTGTATATATCCAAATAACTACAATAAAGAGCATTGTATCTCCACAATTCATTGTCAATGTGATTATTCATTGCCATTCACCCACAGCTGATTAAAGGAGTGTCATCAAAATTTGCACTATTGGAACCCTATATATAAAAGCAGTGAGATTTCTGCACCATTAAAAGGTCAATCATCTATCACATTGACCCTCATGCCAAACATGTATAATTTATATCATCTGAAGAATCTGTAGGATCTATTGACCTTTCTCTTATCTTTGCCTGTTTTCTACTGTGCATTTTTCATCTGGCTTCACCATTCTATCGTCATAGCCCTTCATCCCTCATAATTCAACTAGAGCTGAATTTCATGTGTTTGGTTCTGTATTTGGTCCCAGAAAGCTACAGGAAAACTACTTTGCTGAAATCACTCCAGGAACAAAGCTTGATTTGACTTTCCCATTCTCAAGACTTGCTGCACATTAGGAATTGCAATTCCATCACACTTCAGAAGGGATATTATAGAACTGAAAAAAATGATCAGGGCTTTAGGATACTTTCCGTATGTCTAGGCCTATTCAGCTTTAAAAGAGGAGATCTGATGAAGTATATAAAATCATGAATGGGGTGGAAAAGGTAGATAGAGAAAAAATATTGTCTCCATTGCTCAGTTCTAGAACTACGGATCCCTCCATGAAGTTGATGAAAAGGAAAGTTAAGCCTGATAAAGTATGCAACAGATCATTGGTCTATGAAGGTGATGATGGTCACTAGCCTGGATGACTTTAAAAAAGAGTTAGACAAATTCTTGGAGGTCAGGTGTATCAAAGGCTATTAGAATGGAGGCCTAGTTGCTATCTGGATTGGAGAGATTGATGGGATGCCTGTAAAGGCCCCTCTAAGGAGTCAAGTAGGTACGTGTTCCTCACATTCATCTTCTGCTTGAGAATGTCCAGAAGCAAGTAGTAGATCACTGTGAGAGGAAATGCTATGGCCTGATAGTATGTTCTTATCAGAGATATAATGATTACTTGTAGCAACAGCTGTCCCCAGAACCATTAGCCACTGAATTCTCAGACCCAATGTGTATCTTACTTCACTGATACCAGTCTTTCAGATATTCACCATAGTGCTGCTACACTGACTGCTTCAAAGTCTCTTGTTGCAAACTTTGCAACTTGCCCAATAGTTTCTGCATGGCTGTTTACTTGTACTTAGGCAACACTTTTGTTTTTAAAAGAATATTGTACTTGACCAAGAGAAAACTTTGAAATGAACTCCCTTACTAATCTGGAACAGAGAGACATGAACCCTTCAAGGTGATTTCATGGGCTGGTTTATTCAGAACTTAAATAGTGGCAGACTTTTTTTTTTTTTAAAGAAATATGAAGTTTCCTGGTGTAGGTGGCCATATGGATCACCTAGACTGGGCTACACTCTGTCCTCTGTGGCAGGGGGCATACCCTCTGTAGTCTGCGCCACAGTGGGGAAGAGAGATGCCCAGAAGGGGTTTATGCTTCATATTGAACCACTGTGGAAAAACCATCTTACTCTAAAGTTGCATTCAGACCACCTATTTATTCTACTATATATGGGTATTCTAAGGTATAATATGGATATTCCAGAAAAGAGGGGTTTAAAAAAATTCTTATAGAACTGAATGAAAGAAAATTCATATTTGTTCAAATAGATCCCCTACGAATGTGGTAGGATTCGTATACAATATGAATATTCAGTCCCATGTGAATCCCATATGAATGCATACAAATCCCATACAAAGTTCCATATGAAGTTTCATATGAACATATCAAAACATTTGATACAAATTTGAATGTCAATCTTCAAATGTGCCAACATTCAATTCAAATTTTAATGTCCGAATTTGGCCAAATTCATATGCATTTCAAATGTTACAAATATTCATGTATATCCTTATTCCAGAATATCCAAATATAATGGAATAAATAAGTTACTTCTGGATGCATCCTAAGTCTGAGAAACTTCAGGGGCTTTTATTCTACATTTTTGTCACACAGTGAAAACTTTATCTCTTGCTACAAGTTACAGTTTATTCACTTTGGGAACCTCAATATTTAAGTTGTGCTACTATTTGCCTAATTTGTCCATCTTTGCCAGGGGTCCTCAAACTATGGCCCACAGGCCACATGCAGCTTGCTGGGGAAATTTATCCAGCCCGCTGGGTGGTTTTGCTGCCGCTGCCTGTCCTTCTTAGCAGCCGACTTGTTCTGGGCCTGGAGTGCATAGGAATTTGTTCATAGGTTTTTTTCAAACTATTTTCCGGCTCTCCAAATGTCTGAGGGACAGTGAACTGGCCCCTTGTTTAAAAAGTTTGAGGACCCCTGGCATTAGGGTTAGGATTAAGGTTAGGGTTGGGGTTCAGGCTTAGGTTCAGGCTAGAGTTGGTTGGAGTTGGTTGGTTAGGGTTAGGGTTAGGGTTAGCATTAGGGTTAGTGTTAGTGTTTGTTAGGGGTAGGTGTAGGAGTAGGCAAGGGTTAGGGAGAGGATTAGGGTTAGGGTTGGTTAGGGTTACAGTAGTGTTAGGGTTAGGGTTACGGTTACGGTTATGGTTATGGTAGGTTAGGGTAATGAATAAGGTAGGCTTAGGGTTGTGCTAGGGTTAAGTTTAGTGTTTGGGTTGTTTTGTGTTAGCATTAGGATTAGGGTTAAGGTGGGGTTAGGGTTAGTGTTGTTTAGGGTTAGGGTTACTTAGGGTTAGGGTTAGTGTAGGTTAGGGTTAGGTTTATGGTTAGGTTAGGCTTAGTGTTGGGTTCAGGTTTAGGATTAGGATTAGGGATAGGGGAAGGTTTGGTTAGGGCTAGGGCTTGGGTTATGGTTAGGAATACGGTTAGGGTTTGGGTTTGGTTTAGGGTTCAGGCTGAGGTTCAGCCTAGGGTTGGTCAGGGTTAGGATTTGGGTTAGGGTTAGGGTTAAGGTTGGGATAGGGTTAAAGTTAGGGTTTGGTTTTGGTTTTGGTTCGGGTTGGGTTAGTATTAGTTTTAGTTTTAGGGTTAGGGTTAGCATTAGGGTTAGGTTTAGAGATGTGATTAGTTTTGGGTTAGATTTACGGTTAGGATTACGGGTAGATTTAGGTCTAGAGTTAGCGTTAGCGTTATTGTTATGGTTTTGGTTAGGTTTAGCTTTAGGTTTGGGTTAGGTTTATGGTTCAGGCTTAGTTTCAGGCTAGGGTTGGTTCGCGTTAGGCAGGTCGTCCTCAAACTACGGCCCGCTGACCACATGTGGCCCACCGAGGAAATTTATCCAGCTCGCTGGGTGTTTTTTCCACCGCTGCCTGTCGTGCTTAGCACACGACTTGTCCCGGGCCCGCATTGCATAGGAATTTGTTCATTTCTTTTTTCAAACTATATTCTGGCCCTCCAAAGGTCTGAGGGACAGTGAACTGGCCCCCTGTTTCAAAAGTTTGAGGACCCATTGATCTTTGCTATTTTTTTGCTGATTCATCTAGCTTTAGATATTGTTGGTGCACACTGGGTAATAAATATATTTCTTGTATGACTTTTAATTTTAATACTGTAAACTAAAGTGAACTTTATAACTGAACAATCATTTTTTTTCCTTCCTCTGGGATCAGCTCTAATTTGATGTCAACCCTAATCTTTAGAGCTTAAAAATCCTGTTTATGAGAATGCTACTATACCATGTATCCGGAGCATTTCCATAACAACCCCTGTTCAGCTCCTGAGCTTTCCCAACCTGTTCTGGGCTTTCCTAGCCTGCCAGTTCACGATACTCCAAGTCATCTTCCTGCCTGTCTGTGGATGCTCAGGAATTAAAATCACCACCAGGGACCTGGAACTGCAATGCACAGCCAGTTGTATGTCCAGTCCCTGGCAATAATTCCATACAGAATTTTTCACTTCTGTGAGCAGAATTCCACTCATAGCAATATTCTGCTTGAACCATGGAGTCTCACATGACTGATGCATGATAATTCCCATGCAACTTGCACATCCCTTGCCCCCTATGGCAGGGGGTGGAATGGATGTAGCCTATAAATTAGTTCTATTCAAGGATTGTTTCATTTAGCTGCTGACCTATATGCTTACTTGCTTTATATCAGGATTATCATTCAGAAGAAGCAGATATCACATCATGTGACAGTAGCTTCAAATCAGTGTGTAAAAGTCTTAGCCTGACAGCATGGCCAAAGGCATATGATAATACACAGGTCTTAGTTGTGAAATAGATATGATATTTAGAGGTTCCAAGATAGTGTTGATTCTTGTAAGCAGATTGTCGGCACATTACTTTGCCACAGTTCACATCAGTATTAACTTCATGGCAAAGTAGATCAATATGCCATTTCAAATCTACACCCCCAAATAATGGATTGTCAAAACAGATACAGCAAAATCTGAAGACAAAGAGCCTTTGACAAAAAGAAAGAGATCTGTACTTAATTCTTTGTGGGTGTTAGGGAGACACTTTTATTTTAATAAACTGAAGATTGTGAAGAAATACTTTAATGGGATTTTACAGCTAATGTCAATTCTTTGTACTTAACAAATTTCCTGTGTTGCTTTTGTAAGCACCAAAATGGATTTCTTCTAATGTTGTTTGTTCCTGTTATTCTTTCTTTATTTTTAACCAAATAATCCTTGACACATTTCAAGCATTATTATGCATAGGGCAGTGATCTTTTATGGTACTTCCTTTGGCTTGTGCATACTCAGAGTGTATGAGGAGCTGTAGCCATTCCTCGTGACCTTTTTTTGTGATAAAGGCAGCGGGTTTTGACAGTTTCTGAAATTAAGACACTTGTTCAATTATAGCTGTAATTTCAAGCACTGTTGCAAGTGATAATCAAAGGTGAAGTGTAATTCTTTAAATTAAAAAAGAGGAAAGCAAGCATTTATATATTTGGCATTCATACCCAGTAGTCCAGAATCTGAGGACGTGTTCTTGTTAAAGTGACGTGCATATCCACTTCTGATATGGAGAAGCGTGAAGTCCCAGCATGGGCAACTGTGGGATCCCATACTTCCTGAATGTTATGGCAGTGTTCTCTTTCTTTCTGAATGTGCAGTCCCTTTGTTCAGTGCTCTCTCCTTCATTTATCAGATTGGGCATCTATATGATGCCCTGCATCAGCCAAGCATTGGAGTGGGAGGCCATGTTTGTGACTGTAAATCACATCATATGGCTGTAAAATACTGCATGGTACACTCTTGCAACACAGCCACTCTCTCTTTCTGTAATTCAGGATTGGCTAATGTATATATAATTCACTGTTTTTACTCTGCTCAGTTTGCATGTTGGTTTGCAAAGAGTTGTACCTGAAATATTCTTCCCATAGCAGCAATAAAAAGTCTACTTGAACTGAGTTTTAAACAAGCTTTTCATGCTTCTCATTTTGACAGCATCCAGGTGACTGGCAAAAGGACTCTCTGAAAAGGTTACACAGGCAGCACTTCCTGCTCTCCAAAGCTTCAGAGTTTCCAGTTGGTGTGGTTTAATCTCAGACTGGAAATGTCCTTGGTAGTTGGCCCTTTTTGGTTTGATGTTAAATTGCATTGGGGAAAAAAATGTACCCAATAGGTGACCATGAGTTCCTATCCCTATATATGGAGATGCTGGAGAATAAGAGTGCTTTTTCATAGTGGAATAAATAACCAATTGCTGGATGCAGCCTATGACTTGAAATACAGTAGAAGACCATACAGGTCTGGTCCCTTTAAAAATGCTTTAAAATGAGCAAGTATCAAATCTATCTCCAAACCCCCATTCTGATACTATCCCCTCCCACACACACAATGGCAGCTTTATGAGCCATTTTCCTTAGGTAGGAAAGGTAATACCTAACTAAACATTGATAGATCTATCAATCAAACATGCAAAAATGCCTGCAACAATCAGTTTCCACTAACCAGTGCATCCTAACCCTGGGTTACTAACAAAATAGCAGTATGAAGGACAGGAAAGTTAGTCAACAATCACTGCAGCAAACAAGGTTTCTTTTCTTTTTGCCATACAGAACTGATGTCTCACTGTCATTATTTCTTAAGTCTTTTAAAGTCATCCTGCTATCACAAGCTAACTAGAACGTGTGGTGATTAAGAATCTAACGGAGTGAAAATTAGGAATATGACACAGTTCATTAAGGAGGTGTCATATTGGAGCTGTACTCTATTTAGACTGAGCTGAAAATTTGGCAAATGTGGATAATGGAGTATCATCTGTTGTGCTTGCTCATTTACATTATTATTACGCTCTTTACAGTATCAAAATGAAACATTAAATGTAAGCTGGAGTGGATGGTTGAATAGTCTTAAGCATCCGTTTGTCTTCCCTGGAATGAGGGCTTTAGCGTTCCATACACAAACAATCTGGTCATTAAAACTTCCAATAGTTATTGTAGAATGTGTACAGCATCTAAGGCTTTCCCCCTCCCCTCAAACAGTTTAAAAAATGGAATTCTGCTGCTATTGAGTTCAGAACAATTTCCTTTGTGGGACTTTAAACATCTCAGTGTGTTAAGAGAATGGGTGGGGTAATTCTGAGATCATCCCTACTGGGCATCAGCCATACCATTTGTTTCCATGCATCTTAAGCAGCATAAAAAAGAAGCATAAACATTTATGGATGTGTATAATATGCAAAGGGGGCTCTGTGTGCACACAGACACAAATCTGTAATTGCATATTTATGGCATTTATATTCCATTTCTCCTCTAAAGAGTCTAAAGTTGTTGAGATAGAGAAGTTATGACTAGCTCAGGATCACCCAGTGATCTTTCAGAATAGAATGGGAATTCAAGCCCAGGAACTATATTGTTGGACGAGAATATTTCCTTTAAAGAACTATTTTGTTTCTATTCACCAGTAATGCAATAAATGCACCATTCATTCATAATAGACCTGATTAAACTTCAGGTTTCTTCCTGCAACATTCACCTATGTCGGTTTGAGGCTTTTCACTCCCATTTTCTCTGGGGCTCAGAGCTTGGTATTGAGCATGACTATTTAGCTGAGCATTTGGCTGATATTTAACTACTTGCTCTACTACGTCAATTTAATTTCTTGGTATTTGAACTGTTACATGTCTTTTTTTAAAAGTTTTTAAAGTCACTTCAGTGTTTATACCAATCGAACTTACCCGAAATTCAACCACTATCAAGCTCAATTCAGGGTGTCGATGCTGATATATAAAGCCTTAAATGGCTTGGCCATGGGCATCTGAAGGGGTGTGTTCTCCTATATAGACCTGTCCATATATTGAGATCTCAGGGAGAGGGCCATCTTATAGTTCCTCCTCAATCAGAGGTGTGGGGTTCAGGCGCACAGAAAAACTCTGTAGTAGCCTCCCTCTTGAGGTTCACCAGTGTCCATATTAAATGGTTTTGATTGCCTGGTTAAAACATTTCCTCTTCACCAAGTCTTTCTATGGGTGCTTAAATAGGTGTGATGAAAATACTGTTACCCAGTAGCAATGGCAATTTACTGTTACCAACCATGGGTAGGGAATCTGGAATACACATTTTTAGTGGGTTTAGTTCATTCTGCAGTTTCCATTCTTTACAAAAAAAAAAAAATCCATATTTTTTATTGATTTTTGTTAAAGATTAATGTCAAAAAGTAAAGAGTAAAAGGATAGACCAAGGGAATCTTCCTGATGGCAAATGCTAGGATAACTGATGTATATTTGTTTTCCCCTTTTTTTCCACATAAATATTTTAAAGTGGAATTAAGTCAACATACATGTTTGACATATTGTATCAGTGGTAATACATAAAGTCCAAGTGAAAGGAAAGATTGGACTCAATGATTTTTCAAATAACACTAACATTTCTAATATTCTTTTTAAGAAATCCTTTCTTTCTTTCTTTTTTCTTTCTTTCTTGTTCTTCCTTCCTTCCTTTCTTTTGATTCAGCATTGTCATCAGTTTTGCCTATTCCTCACTTTGTTTTGGATCTTTGAGGCCACAGTGTCTGCACAATGTTGTCCCTCATAGCACATTCAAGCTAGACGAAGAGCGAGACACTTACAAAGATGTTAATCTCTTCCTTGTCAAACAGTCACTAACTCTTCTCCCACCAGGCTGACGTAGGGTGTTTCTCCACTGAGCTCCTTTGATCCAGATTAAGGGAAGTACCCAATGTGTTTCCATGGATGGTCTAGCATCCAATAGCAATGGGTCTAGCCTGCCTGCTGTGGAAACACTGGAGCACCCATTTGCAAATTTGGATCTAACCACAAGGGGTCTGTCTGTCATCCCAGGTGTTTTGGGGGACAGGGGGTGCAATCTCCAAAGTTAGCAGAGGCTCTGCAGAAAAACCCCTTGCAAGAGCAATGCAGCTGTCAAAGGCTCCGAAGGATCTTTGAAGTTATATTTTCATTTGTTTCAAAGTAACTCCATCTGATGCTTGGTGCTGGCTGGGTCAAGGATTTTATTTATGTCAGAAACGAAGTGTTTAAACTATCAACAAAAGCTGACTGTTTTCAGCACAAGCCTTGAGAGGGTGAAGAGTGAGTTTCAAAGGCCTACTGTTAAAGGGTGTGTTGTGGCTGGGTAGTCAAGCCTTGAGAAGCAGGCTAGAGAAACGGATGCTTGGCTGGCATCACAATTCAGGCTAGAGAAACGGATGCCCAGCATGGCATTACACTAGATAACTACAGCCCATGCCCCATGCAATCGGTCAATCACCTGCAACTGATCCCAGAGCCAGTCTTCTTCAGGGTGCCACCATTTTGGTTGTGATATCCTCCATGACTATGTGTGCATCAACACCATCGCCATGACGATGCTGACACTCTGCGCAGTTGCAGTCACGTTTATGGTAATCCCAGGTGCCAGTTCACTTGCTCAGCACCTCAGACAACCCCGGAGCACTGGAAGAGGTGCAGATGCTCACCACTGGATGTTCTGGTAAGTCCCTGGGTAAGGTTAGCAAAGGTGGAACACAATTTTGTTCTCCACACCTAGTGCATAATTAGGGAATTTCTGAGTAGGCAGGGGGCCCTTGGAGGATGTAGCAGCCTCCTCTAAGTGCAGATGCCCTTCCCCAGAAGTTCCTTAATTTTTCACTACCAGCCTAAGTGCAAAAAAGGCCTCTGGTCTTTTCCACTCTAGGTCCACTTCATCTTATCTGCAGGAACTAAACTATGGTCTCTGCCTTGTGCTGTGATCCAGTCTGCATCTGATCAGGGCCTCATTTTCAAATCAAGCATCTCATAGAGTAATTGTACCTTTACTTTGTGCCTCCACTCTTGCAGCAATAAAATGTTCAACTTTTCCCCTCTGGGTTATGGATCCACCCATATTTTTGAATGGCAAACAATGATTTCCTGAAATAGCTGAAGCACTGAATACCACTTCTGCCTTTATCTTTTGGGTGCCGAGCTTTATCCTCACACTGTTACATTTTTAAATAATATCCTTTAGTTACTAGATTGATATTTTCTTGCTTTTCAATAGCAATTTTAATGAATTTATCCTTTCTGACATTTGCATTTGTCTTTAAATGCCACCAGATAACAGGGTTTTAATCATTCCAAATAGCTTTTTAATTATAGACGTAATTACTTTTGTAGAAGGTTAAGCTGCACAAATAAGAATAAAAATGTTTGCTTGTGCTGTGTGTGGAGAGGGGATACAGTGCTTTCACATTAGGTATTCTACAAACTTCCTTGGTCAGTTTTACATGACATTTTTTTTTTAAAAAGTCTTCCTGTATATCTGAAGCCAAGAATTAGATTTCAGGACAGTTTAACATCTAGCTATGTGCAGAGCCCATTAATGTTTTAATTAATTATGAAATCTAAGCAAGCAATTTATTTCAATTGAACTCTTCTCTCTCTTTTCTCTGTATCTTTCTGTGTGTGAGAAGGAAACAGTCATTTTCTGTGCAAGTTTTTCTAACTTCTTTTCATTGTACAGTTTCTCAAACATTTTTGACTGCCCCCCCACCCCCATGGACAGTGTGTTAACCTGAATCTAGACAGTATTAATTAGCACACAGTACATATAAAATTATAGGCAAAATTATTATTATGAAATTATTAGAATATGAAGATTCTCTTCCTAGTTAGCTAGCATGGGGAACACAAGAGTGTAGTATATGTGCTCTAAGAAACTGCTCATGGAGTGTAAAAATGAGAACGAGCTACCCCTATGAGAGTTGCCTGGTAACTTTCCTGTTGAAAAACATACCAAGTGAATTTAAATTTATGGCTTTATTATCGTACTGTAACAGCTGCCTAACAGCAAGGAGTACTTGCATCAGTTTCAACAAATGGCGTTTCCAAAAAGTCCTTTACGAATTTTACTTCAAATGTCCTGACATTTGGATTTCCGAATTTGAACGAATACAAATATTTTGAGTTATTCATACAAATAATTCAGACATTCATATCTGCACAGGTACATACACATCTCATACATACCTGTATGCATCTCATATGCATCCATACGCATTCTGAAAGGGATGGAAGCGGGTTGCATACAGAATGTATATGGCATGCGTACGGATGCGTCCAGGATGTGTGTGGGTATGTATGAGATGCGTATGTACTCATACAGATAAGAATGTCTGAATTATTCATACAAATGCATATGAATGTATTCATATAAAATCAAATGTCCAGACATTTATTTTTCATTACTCAGATACATTTGGATTTTTGAATATTCGATTCGTTAGGAATTTAAAAATTTCATTTGTGCAAACCCCTAATAGGTATGTGTTGATATAGGATACATATCCAATATGTATGCATTTGTAAAGCATGTATATGTAGGATCCGTATGCAAAATCTGTATCTAGGATCTGTATCCAGGATCCATATGCATTCGTATCAGATATTTGTATGAATTCATACTAATACATTCATACTGAATATCCTACGACATTTGAAGGGATCTAGTCAAACAAATATGAATTTTCTAATATTCTATTCATTATGAATCAAATGCCAGAAAACCCATTTGTGTACATTTCTACTTCCTTGTCATGGTGGAGGTTGCATATCTCTATAAAAGCTACAAGCTATGTTGTTCAGGGCCACCAAAGGTCATAGAGGAGAGTTCTAACAAAAGGTGACAAACCACTTCAGTATTCTTGCCAAGGAAAACCTGATGGAAAAGAACTGAAGGAAAAATGATATGACACTGTTCAGAAGGTGTCCAAAATATTACTGGGGAAAAGTGCAGAATAATTCCAAGCAGCTGGGCCAAAGCTGACATGATACTCACATGAAAAGTGTTTGTTTGTTTTTAAGTTCACAAATGTTCGTGAACTTTGAGGTACAGTCTAAAACTGATTGAGCTTGTTTTACCTGCTTCTGGATCAAACTAAACCAAATGAGGCTTGGTTTGATTTGAACCAAATCTCTTTTTACACACATCTCCAGTTCTCACCTGCCACTACTTTTCCATCACCACTTTGAGAGAATCCATCCCTTCATACTTTCCCCTCTTTTGTAGCACCTAGTGGGCACTATGTCTGCTGACATCAGCAAGTACTACCTCTGTAAATTCAACATGCTATAACTGTTTGGTCTAGTGAAACCTAGGGCATTTTCACACTTAACTTTCATGGGATACTATCCCATAGACATTAAGCTCAGGGACAATGGGCAGCATTTGCATGACAAGTGGTGGTCCTGTCCCAAACTTCATTCAAACTGGGCCATTGATATGGGGTTAGTGATGTGCCACAGAAGTATGATAATGCTCTGGAGTTGACTGAGTGCCTTAGGCACTCTTGGTTAAGCACAGTTTGTTGTGATCAGGATGGCTTTGCGCTGTTACAGGATGGAGGCAGCACTGTGGTGTGCTGAAGCTCTGTCCCAAAGTGTGTTGGGCTATCCTGATTGCCTTAGTGTGAAGAAATGGATATTTTGACCCAATAGGGAAACATAAGCTTAGAAGAAGTAGGGATGTGCACAAATATTCAAAAATGCAAAAATCCAATTTGAATCCAACAAATATTGACATTCAAATTTGAATCGGATTTTTGACAATCTGAATTTACACATTCAGACAAATTCTGGATTTTCAATTCGGATTTTATGATAATCCATATGGATTTTATGAATAATTCGAATGAACAGATCTGTATTTATCGTATACGAATATGCACAAAAATTAAGGGTATTTGCACTTATAATGTGGGATGGAAACGTGATGTGTGCAGGATGCACGTAAATTAAAAAAAACCAAATACGAATGTTATCAACATTCATATTTTTGAGTATGGATCAAACTTTCAAATTGTGCATAATCCAGATTCGAATCAGATTTTCAAAAATTCAAACAAATTCAATAGAATTTTGAATGTCATAATCTGTTACATCTGTGTGTCCAACAAGGCAAAATATGGGCCTGTTCACAATTTCCCTGGTGAAATGGTATAATAATACTATCCAGCTGAGGTGGAGATCAGGTGTGGAAGAAGCCATCCACACTTCAAGTGCTGGTGCTGTCCCCAGCCATACTACCAGCACTTGAAGTGTGAGTGGCCCAGCTGAGGCAGGCCAGAACACTAGAGTACCAGACATGGCAACATCCAGTGCATGCTCAAATGCTGCCTTGATGATGATCAATCTGTGGTGAGAGCTGCCACAGCAATAGCCACACAGAACAATGTGCAAATGCTGCTAACCAGGAGCTACCTCACTGCTCTGGTCAAGCTGCAGACATGTTTTTACCTGTCCACAGCTAGTGCAGACCAGGGGAGCTGTAGTGAGCTTCAGAATGCTTTGGAACAGCAGCAGCAGACAGGCCTCCCACGAGCAGCTGGAACACTCCTTGAAGATACATGAAAACAGCCCTATATCTCTCTTTCATATATGCATTCTGTAGTAAACACAAGAAGGAAAGACCCTTTTATAGTAGCACCCTCACATAAAGCTCAAAGAATTCCATATTTTCCTCACAGTTTTTTATCTCAGACCTGATAACATAAAACATAAAATAGCTGTGAAGTTCACCTGCAGCAACAACCTGTTTAGTATAAAAAAATTATAAGTGGCATTTCAAGTGAGCTTTTGTTTCATTTTTAGAAACAATCTATTTCATAAGTTCATGAAATTGTTCCCCTTGGTCAGTATAACAAATAAACAAACAGAAATGGTACTGAATTGCTCATTTACTGCTTTTTAATTCATCAATGTTTGTCATAACTAGAGGAAGAGTTTTGTTTTGTTTTTTCTTCATCTCTCTTCTGCTATAATGGAAATATATATCTGTTTTTTAAAAATAAAAACAGTAATTTAATGTTCCTTCTGTGGTGGGCAAATGCCTACTAAATATAGGAAAATTAAAGGGCAAACATTAACCACACAGGAAATAAAACAACCTGAACTTACAAGCTATTTTTACTGAATACAACTTAAATCAGTGTAAACAGTAATGAAGGTCCCGTAGAAACATCTTGCTGGATTATATTGGTGTCTACATGCTCTGTAGAATCTCTCTAATCAAATGTCACACCTCAGAAGTGCAGCATTAATCATCCATAGCTTAGAAGCAAGTGGGCATAGCTGATATACATTGGGCACGAAATTAAAGAACTCAAATTGTTTAGATAAAAGTTGTTTTTATCATACAGAAAGGCATGCATTTTCTTAGCCATTGAGAAATAGTGTCCCTAACCAATGGGGTATAAAATTGTGGAGAAGTTATGCTAATGTCCATTTAGTCATGGATTCAGTCGATGGTCTGGAAAACTCTGGCTTTCTCATATTCAAGTCTCCACCTGTAAAATGATATTGAAAGCTGAGCCTTAGAAGCTTGCTTTGTGAGAACAAAATAGGCAGGTAAGCACTTGCATATGAAAAGTGAAATGTAAGTGCTTAATCAAAATAAAATAAAGACCGCATGGTGGTAAAAGCCTAGAAATACCAAATGGCCAGCCTAATGGTAATGCTGCCATTTCATATGTGTCCTCAGGTGATCTTTGTTCATATCCGGTGCTTTTTCCATTAAAAGAAAAGAAATCTGGAGGGAAAGCAATTCAATTGAATTTAAAGCTCATTTGAATGCTTACAATCTCTCTTTCTTGTTAAATATTTATAATTATCTTGGGGAGTACAAGCATTCTTGGGAGAAAGAAAAGAAAGAAAATCATAAGAAGGTAAATGGAACGTTCATCCATTGTATACTTTTTCCTGTAATGCCTTCTAACATATTTTTTCTACTGTATATATAAATATTAAATATATATATTTTATTGTTATTAATATGCTGACAAATATTGAGCAGCAAACAATTGTACAAGGCAAAAGACAAAACATACAATCAAGAAGAAAAGACAGACAAAATAAAAGACACTCTGTTCTAAGTATATTTTTCACTTAAGCACCTGTACACCTTTATTGTTTACCCTTAGGTTAACCATCTATAAGGCTTCTGCATAATACTCACAAAAGAGGGGTATTTATTTTAAAAAAATACTATGGATCCTTAAAGTACAGTACAATTTCATCTTCATGTTAAGTCTTCTCTCTTTTCTACTTCTAAATTTTAGATGAGGAAGTCTTTCTGCAAAAGCCAACTTTTTATCTGGGTGGTCTATTTTCCACAGTTCTGGTTTGGTTCCTCACTGATATGGGCTGATTACGATGGTGAGATCCTATTTTGAAGTGTCCTTGGGCCAGTGCTACATGTCACATACCATCTGAGGACATTTTCTGCAACAATTCCACATCTATGTCACCTTTCCATAACTTTGGAACAGGAATGCACCTTTTGCAGGTTTGTGTGTGTCCATTTGCTTTCCCCAATGCCTAAGTGCTCATCACTGGAAAGGGTGAGGATTAGGGTTAGGGTTTTACTTGTCTGGCTGGCAAGGACACATTTATGAAAATGGGAGCATAAACAAAGTTAACACAAAGATTAGTATGTACTCCCAGTTTCAGGAAGTATTCCAGGACTAAATGTGGGTAGAACAAGGGCATTGGTCACACTTAAGATTTAATCCAGCTTCAGTTAGGGGTGTGCACAAATATTTGAAGGTATTCAAATTCAATAGAATTCGTCCAAATTTCGACATTCGAATTTGAATGTCCATAATTTCAAATTTAAAGATTCAAACAAATTTTGAATTTCAGATCCATTCATTCAGATTACCTGGGTATTTGCATGTGTACGGTTTGTACACAATGCATACTTGCAGATATGCATCTTTCCTGCATCCATGCGCATTTGTATGGATCCATACGGCATGAAAACGGGTTGCATACGGGATAACTATGGGATGCATACGGATGTGTACAGATGTGTGCAAGATGGGTAACGATGCATACGGGCACATATGAATTGAAAAATTGAATGAATAGATTCGAATTTGCTTAATTTGAATTGAATTTGGTTAAATTCAAAATTTTAAAGATTTGAATCAAATCAAATTTTCAGATATTCGATTCAAATCAAAATGAATCCCAAAAAATACATTCATGCATACCCCTAGCTTCAGTCCACTTTCAGAGTGAGAGAACAAATCAGCAGAGTGACCCCAGGAATTTTCTTTATCTTCACCCAAAGGTAAATTTTCTGAGTTGTTTAACACTGAAAGAAAACAGCTTGCTACTTTGCTGATGTATTCTCTCAGTCTGAAAGTGGACTGAAGCTGGATTAAACCTTAAGTGTGACTGGTCTCAAAGGGTGGAAAAGTCTACTCCAAGCATGGTTTGGAATGATAAAAAGAGGCTTCAAATGATGATGTTCCTGTATATAATTTCAAATAAAAATCCAAAAATTTACCATAAAAATGATATAGCCTTTTCAGGACTAATATAGACTTCTTATTTTAAATGCTTTAATAAAATGATCTTTGTTAGGCCCAATTTAGGCCTTGAAATGTGCTATCAGAACCTGCTCTTGCTAGAGACCTTCACACATTTTCTGTTGTGAAGTATAAACAAGCCTTATCACATTCAGCTTTTGCTATCTGAATGGGAACAGTGTTTGTCCCACGAAGGCTTAATTCTGTTCACCTGCACAATGTAGTCCAACCCTCTTTCCTGTGTTGCAATAACGTAGTGATTAGTATAAATAGAATTCAGTTATCCTCTGAGTTTGTTACAGTGTCTACAGAGCTGCTTTCATGACACTTTGATGTATGTGTATACTGATACAGCTTAACCGTACTGTAACCATTACTGGAACGTTTGTATCCAAGATTTAAGCTGTTTGTAAGCTGTAAATTATTTTTCTTTCATACTTTCATGCAACCGTTCTTTATGCGTTGTAGTGCTTGCTTTCGTTCACTCAAGAATAAAGCACCTTCCGTTTTGGAATGATTCAAGTGTCTATCTTCCTTGCAAGTGATTTGTAACACCCATTGTTTGGTTACTATAATTAATCTGTACTGAAAGTGTTGTGTTTTAAACGTGTGTACTGTATTTGTTCTGTTCTTGCTGTAATCCTTGTACTGTAATGTAAGTATCAGAGCAGCAGATAAGAAGTGGGTAAGGCTCCCCTATTAGCACAAAGGATGGGGGGAAAGAGGCCACAGCCAATCAGGTGACAGCTGGTGCCAGGCAGGAGGTATTTAACCCACCTCCCAGGAGAGCAAAACTTCTATGCTTGGCTTTCCAGGGAGGGAGAACGTTTAGGTGACTGCCCTGTGCTTGAGGGAAACACCAGGATAGTTCCAGTTGTTGACAAACAGGGTGAATCTGGGCTGCTCTGGGACAGAGGCAGCACCGCAATTCCACAGTGTGCATGCTGTTCTGGTCACCTAAGTGTGAGCAGGCCCTTAGCTGCCACTAATCCATCTCTGATGAGGCCTGTAAGAAAGATATTTCCTTGACAGACCGCAAACAATTTAGCAGTTGCCCATGTAAGCCTAAGTGGTGTAACATATGCTCTTCTGTGACATATTTAATTGAAATCTACTATATACTATACAGGGAGTCCGCTACTTCTTTGTTAGACACAAATTGTATCTGCTTCTTGAGGCAGTTTTTTTAAAAAATAAAATAGTAGAAGAGTTTCACTTATGTATGTACAAGAGCCCTAATGAGATATCTGACCATTTACAGTTAATGAATGTTTACATATTGCAGATATTTATCTTTCTGTCCCAGATCAGAATCCATCTGATGAAGTAGACCCTCTACAACTCATCTGTTATTATGGAATAACATGCAGCACCACGGAAAAAAATCACTTGGTATATCTATTCCCCCTATGAAATTATTTACTTTGCTTTTTCTTCAGTACTAAATAATGCCTGAAGTCTTCAATAACAACTAATAAATCTTGCATTTATATCAGCATGAAAGGTCACACTGGTAGATTTGTTTCCTATAACTGTTGTTGAATAAATAATACAATAAACAGTGACACTGTATAGAGTTTTATAATGCAGTTTGTAGATGTTTGCAATTCTCTTGCTCGTCCTTGTTTTACAGATGAAATTACTGGAATAAACTGGACATCCTCCAGCTATTAATAACTTCCCTCCGGACTTTCTACTTTATAAACCTTGAAAACAGCATCTGTAGCAAGCTGTAAAATATTAATCCAGAGCTCACGAACAAAAGATAGCAGTGCTTTTTTGAATACTGAAGTGTCACCCACAAGATCTGGCAGAAGAGACTTGTGCAAGATCATGAGGAAGTTGGTTTTTTCTCTCTCTGAAGAAATGGCAGGCAGGATGCTGGCTTATGGAGGCTCAGAGGTCAAAGGCAGGCCCAGTCATTTCAGCTCTTGACCTTCAGCTTGTATGATTCAGCAAGCAGGGCAGTTCAGCTCATTATTCAGCATGAATGCCAACCCCACCCACACACCCCCGGGAGAGGACTATGCCTTTCTGAGCCCAGATGGCTCCTTTTGTTCCCTCAGAAAGTAGGGGAAGACCATCAGGTCAGAAGCGGGAAATTTAAATCTGGGCAGAAGCAGAGCCAGATTTCTAAAGGATTCCAATGGCTGCCAGGTCACTTGACCAGTACCCAAGATAAATATCTGTCTCCTGTTGTGTGTCTCAAACAAAGGGCTACATTTTTGCAAATGAGGATGCTTAGGTGTTGGTGGCATCCCATCCAGGTGTACAGATTTACATAAGTAAACCAATGGAGTGGTCCTTTTGTCTATTTGTATAGCAGGAAATTCCAAATCCACCTGAAAGACATCTCTGAAAGGCATTATTTTCTGCTCACAACCCTTTACAACCAGCTTTTTGTAAACCTAGCTTTGAATCATGGTATTCAATATCGCTTTTGTCATAAAGCTATAAGGTAGCCTCTGCTTGTCTCAGAAAGAGAAGGTTTGGGGGTTTGTAAGTTTATAAATTAGGCAGTTCCTGCATTAAAGCTGCTTCCACGTGGAAGACGGAAGGAAATTGAAACCAGATATAAGTTAACTTTCCAGCTAGTGGCTTTACAACCATTTGATGGCCAAGGCTTCAACCATTTGAGTCAAGACTGAATCAGAAAAAAAAAGTTGTTGTTTGATTTGCATGATTCAAACTGACCTTTGGTTCAAAATTAAACTTTTTTTTTGGACAACAGGTTGTTTGGTTTGATTCAAAACTTTTGAAGACCTTTGAACCTTAGACTGAAAGAGGTGTATTCACTAGGTTCCTTAGAAAACCTCCTCTTTCAATTGGAATGTGAACTTGGTATTTTTTTTGAAAAAAAAACATAGGGTGTTAAGTTAGAACTGAAACCTTTTGAACACTCCTCTCAATTTGAACAGTTTCAGACCTCAAACCAATTCAGCACTCTCTAGTTATGATGCAAATTGGAAAGCTGTTTACATATTTTGGGCAGGAAAGTTTTGGATTGCTTTAGGAAGAACATGAAAGTGATGAAAGTTTGCTTGTTTGCAGATTTATGAAGCAATCGCAGAAAAAGTTAAAACATCCAGAGGCGTGCTTTGGGCTGTTTCAAAAATCTCAAAATAGCTACACAATCTTGAAAAGGAGTTCATTATTTGTATGTAGCTGCTAGAGGAGGTGAGGGTCAAAGCTGGGAAGCATCTTTCTAGCCTTCCAGTTTCTGTCAGTTGCGATGAAGCTCCACTGGAGAATGCCACACAATGACATAATCAAACTGCATCACATCACCATGGTTTACAAGGGTGCAAAACAGGCAAATGATTCTGGCTCCTAAACTACACTGCCCCAACCCTCCAATGACATGCCTTTCATTAAACTACTTACAAGTGCTCCAGGAGACATTTGTATTCTCCTCTATGTAGCTGCTTGAAGGGAGGAGAAGGCAACTGAAGAGACCTATTTATTTATTTATTTATTTATTTATTTATTTATTTATTTATTTATTTATTTATTTATTTATTTACTGCCTTTCACCAAATGGTCCCAGGGCAGCATACAATAAGAATAAAACATATCAAAAGAAAAAATACATAGCTTAAAATATCACCCCTCCCTCCTCCCCATATCTACCCCTCCCTCCCTCCTATATCCACCCCCTCCCTAACAGGACAGCACCCTGAGGAAGCTATTTAGATGGCGAAAGCCTGGATGAAAATATATGTTTTTACCAGGCACTGAAAAGTATACAATGTAGGCACCTGACGTACTTCAAGAGAGAGGCTGTTCCAAAGTCCTATGTTACTTATGCTGCTATGGAGATTCAGCCATGTGGCTGGGATTTGGTCAATACTGTTATGGTTCCTGAGTGTTCCATACCAGAGAAGGAAACAGTCTTCATGTTGCTGATGGGGCTTCCTTGTTTCCATGAATAATGTAACAAATATGCCAAGTGATCAGACAGTGATTTCTTCAGACATCCTTTAAGAAAAGAAGTATCACCCCAGACACGCACAAAAAGCCTAACAAACTGTCATTCAAATATCCATTTAAGAACTTACCATATTTTGCCTTACTCTGCTGTAGTCCACATTCATCTTCAAGTCAGGCAACACCTAACTTGACTATAGGTGTCACCCACTGATTGGCCGTTCAATAGGAAATTCATGTCTCTGCTTATGTAGTTTCCTGCACAACCCAGCCTAAGGAAAGAGATGCCTTCAGAGATATTAAAATCCAAATATTGAGGAGGTGTCATTTTTGAGGCTTCAAGATAAGGTAGAGCAGGGATGTCCAAACTTTTGGGATCTCTCGGGCACACTGTCAGTAGAAGAGTTGTTTTGGGCCACACATTAACTACGCAAACACTAGTGAAAACTGATGAGCAAAAGAAAAGGTCTAAGTATGTTTAAGTAAATTTACAATTTTGTGTTGAGCCAATTCATAACCATGCAGGCTGCGGGCTGTGGGTTGGACATCCCTGAGGTAAAGTGAATTCAGGGAAAAATGTCTGTTGTCACAGACTTACATCTGCCCAATGGGTGCCTCTTTAAGCATACCTCATAAGTTCTGGAAGGTGGGAATATGCTACTCAGTACTGATACAGGCAGGTAAGGGCTCCTTCTCCGTTCTAGATTGTATCAATGTTTTAGTAAATTTGAAACAGACTAATGGTTTGTTTTTCTAGAAAAGGTTGTAAGTTGAGGAAGTAATTGTCTGGACTTTCCTGATTGGAAGAGAATCATGTTTAGATCATTGGTGTTCTTGTGGTGAAGTTTTTACTTTAAAAACAAAACATGTTTTAATTCTATTCTATTCATGTACAGATTATGGGTGTTTTTCCACTGTCACTAGAAGTACCCATTAAGTACAAAAATGGGTACAAAAATGCCATTACGTACCCATTAATGGTTACTTAATGGGTACTTTTAGTGACATTGGAAAAACACCCTATGATTTCATCTCTGTATATACAACAGAGATGTGTGAAGTCATTGTGCTGAGTGTCTTTTTGTCATAAAATGATTTATGAAGGATGTAAAGGGGCTTGACAAAATATATGCTGATTAGGAAGGCACATTGGATGCTTAATTTAAAAAATAGCAAAAAAGAAGGCTGCTTATTTCCCATTGTTATCTTTTTCTAACGTGTTTGTCATATGGTTGCACTGAAAAGGAGAAAGTCAAAAAGGGAGGCAGACAAGCAGGTTGATTGAACACATCTGCTTGAAATCTTGTGTACTCTGCCGACTTACTTGGTGCATTGCATTCCTCAGAAAAATCTGTACCTTAATTGCCCATTTCCTACTGGCATTAGATGTGTTTAATTGGCCTAAGAGTGATTCTCTGGGAGTGCTGAGGCAGGAGAAAAAGCCAGCGTCCTCTGGGATGAGAGCTTGCCTATTTTTTCCCCTCCTCTTTCTTCCCTGTAATGGGACTGCAAAATAGCATTTGTGATCCTGACATGCGTGTTTGATGTTTGCTTCAATTGTGAACAAAGGCTCCCTCTCTGCTGATCTGCTTTTCAGAAGCTGTCTTTACTAGCCAGAGGGGAGGGATGTAGAATAAAATAGGAAGAAGAGGAAATATTTCGATTTAGGGCTTCATAGAGTGTGATTATTGTCAGGCCTCGATGAACTGTGTCATTTCCAATGAGCTGACTAAGAGGTTTTCTCTGCAAAGAGTTACTGAACAGAAAGTTTGTGCTGGCAGCTCCTGACTGATGTTGATTTTCTAATCTATTGTTTGAACATTCACATGCATGTGGCACTTTGACAATTCAGTGTAACATCATGCTTGGCACAGTGGACTAACTCAGGGCTTTGTAGTTCTCTTCGCTCGGTGTGTGGATCCTTCACAAAGGGATTAGAAGATGGAATGTTTACATTTTCACAGCCCAAAGATTGCAGGCAATCTGTAAATACAGACCTCTGCCTTGCTGAAGGAAACAAATTAATGATGAAAACCATGTACACACACAGATGGTATCTCTGAGGAAAGTTTTAGTAGAAATTTCACTTTATGAACGCTTCCCTTCAAGATAAAGTGGCCTGATCAAATGTTCATTAAAAAAGGTGAATCACAAAAGAGGGAACAAAATGTTCTTGGGTATAAGGAAGCTGTGACCATTGAAGTAAGGGGATTTTGTTTTCTAGGTCTTCTTCCACACAGCATGGGGAATTTTGTATTGTGCTGGGATGAAATATATAACTGGGCTCCATTCTGAGTAGTCCAGCCTGGCCCTGGCTGGGAATGACAGTTTTCAGTCTCCAAAGTCAACAAATGGGGCTGTTTTAGTTTGGTGCCCAGAAGTGGCATACTTCTAGTATCACTTCAAGATGTCCAGCAAAATGTTTCCAGACTTTCCATCTTTGGTAAACTGAATTACCCATTTGAGTTGAGACACCAAACAAGCAGCTAATTCAGTATACCAGCTTGGAACACTGCGTGGAGTGCTTACATGTGTCATGGTTGGGGTGAGTTACAGTGCCATTTTTTCACCAAACCTTGCCCAGATGCCACATCTGATGTGGGTTCAGTAGACTAATCTTTAATGTGGATAGGGTATTCCAAGGGTCAGTTAAGCCTATTTACTGACACAATACAAAAAAGACTCTTAAGTTTCTGAAAAAGAGAGAGAGAAGGGAATCCCTGTGGCCTTGGATTCCTCACTCACAGATTGGTCTAGAGCAATGATAACATGCTCTATCAGACTCCTTGTCCAGGGTCACCTCTTCTGACAGCCTTTCAGCTGGCCATGAATTGTCTACCAATCAATATCCTAAATACATTACTAGAGATGAATATAGCAGACCCTAACAGTTTAGTAAAGCGGTTTAATACTATAACGAATAGGACATTGGAAGCAGTAGCTCCAGCAAAAACACAGAAGTTCATACAATGGGACCCTAGACCCTGGATTCATGCCAGGCTTCAGGTAGAATGTGCCAAGATGTGGTGGCATGGGAGAAGATGGGTGTAGAACCCCTCTGAGGAAACACAGTATGGTTTTAGAATGGCTTGCAGATCCTACCTAGCACATGTTGAGGAAGCACAAGAGGGATACCTTAGAGAAGATCCCAATGCAAGCCCATATGCCAAGACAACTGTTTGCGACACTGAATAACTTACTTGGGCCTGGTAAGGAGGAATCAAACCAAACACCTCCCACAACCATTACAGCAGAATATGGCTTTATTTTTAAAACAAAATGTTCAAGGGATTGTTGACTCAATTCAAACAAAAAGAGGTCCCGCCTCATGTCCGCCAGAAGAAGGTCCTCCCCCATTATATAAGGCACCCCCACCTATTCCAACAACACCAACATTTAAGTTCTCACAAGTGACCTCAGCGGACATAGAACGTACTATTTATTTTATTTATTATTTACATTTCTACCCTGCCCCATACCCAAGGGTCTCTGGGTGGGTAACAACCTTAAAACAATAGATTAAAAACAGAATATACATTAAAAGATTTTAAAATTCAACCAATCTAAAACAATACACAATATGTTTAAAATAATAGTGTCTGTAATGGGAGGGAAATATAATCAGCTCAGCCAAAGGCCAGGGCAAAGAGGTGGATCTTCTATTCCATATTCTGGAAACTATCAAAGAAAAGGCTCTCTCCCAGGTGCCCACCAGCCTCACTACCAAAGGTGGTGGGACAGCCAAGAGGACTTCATCACTAGATCTTAAGGCATGGACAGGTTGATATGGGAGGTGATCCTTTAGATATTTGGGGCCCAAGTCATTTAGGGCCTTATAGGTCAGAGTCAAAACCTTGAATCGGACTCAGTAGTGAATTGGCAGCCAATGCAACCCTTTTAAAACCGGTGTGATGTGTTCCGGTCAGTACCCTAGTGGCTGCATTTTGCACTTGCTGCAACTTCCAAACCATCTTCAAGGACAGCCCCATGTAGAGCACATTACAGTAGTCCAATCTGGAGGTTACCAAAGCATGGATAACTGTGGCCAAGTCGTCTCTATCTAGAAAAGGCTTCAGCTAACGGACCAGCTGAGGTTGGGAGTTGGCACTCCTGGACACAGCCTCCACCTGAGCTTCAAGTGTTAGTGCGGAGTCCAGGAGTACCCCCAAGTTATGCATCTGTCCTTTCCAGGGCATTGCAACCCCATCAAGGACAGGGTATCTCCCAACTGCATGGATCCAAGACCCAGTGACACACAGCATCTCTGTCTTGTCTGGATTCAGTTTCAATTTATTGGTGCTCATCCAACCCATTACTGCCTCCAGACACCTGCCAAGCGCTTCAACTCTCTCTCTTGATTCAGATGGTACAGAGAGATAGAGCTGGGTATCATGTGCATACTGGAGACACCTCACTCCAAATCTCCTGATGACCTCTCCCAACGGCTTCATATAGATGTTAAATAGCATGGGACATAAGATCGACCGCTGAGGAAGCCCACAAGTGAGTTCCCAGGGTGTCAGTATCACCCACAGTCACTATCTGGGATCTATTCTGGAGATAGGAGCAGAACGAGTGCCAAACATTGTCTCCCACTCCTAAATCCTGTAGTCTCTCCAAAGGGATACAATGGTCAACAGTATCAAAAGCCCCTGAGAGGTCCAGGAGAACCAACAGGGTAGCGTTCCCCCTGTCTCTCTCCCGGAGAAGGTCATCAACCAGGGCAACCAAGGCAGTTTCCGTGCCCTAACCGGGCCTGAAGCCAGATTGAAATGGGTCTAGATAATCAGCTTCTTCCAAGCATGCTTGCAGTTGAACAATGATAGCCCTTTCCAGGACCTTGCCTAAAAAAGGTATATTAGCCACTGGGCGATAGTTGTTTAAGTCTTCTGGATCCAGGGAGGCCCTCTTTAGGAGGGGGTGCACCACAGCCTGTTTCAGGGCCTGTGGAACCACCCCATCCCTCAGAAAAGCCTTTACTACCTCCTGGATCCACCCGGTAATACCTTGCCAGCTAGTTTTTATCAGCCAATCTATATCTAATTCACGACTGACGACCTGCATATCTGATCTGTTCTCTTCATCCCTGTATCCGGTTCTCATACCTCTTTTCCTGCCTTTCATTACGCACCTAATAAACTGTTCATTGATGAAAGGTATTTTCCCAAAGTGCTTCAAACATGCAATTTTACACCCCATTCTAAAAAAGCCTACTACTACCCTATCTATCAAAAAGCGGTTTTGTCTCGGCTGTCCTCCTACTTGGCCAAATGAGAGGCATTCAACCCATATCAATTGGGCTTCCAAAAAGGTCACCAAAACAGCACTTAATTTTGTCCTTAATGAAATTTTAGTAGTCAAAGTGCACCATTGCACCACAGTGCTAATTTTTGTTATATCTGTTGGCAGCCTTCGCCACACTGGACCATCAAATTCTGCTGTCATGTCTTGTTTCCTTAGGCATAACAGGAACTCCTCTGGCTTGATTCACCTCCTTTCTGTATGGCCAGTCCTTTGCAGTAAATGTCCAAGAGAACACCTCAGAGACAATCCTGTTACCAGTGGGAGTCCCATAGGGCTCAACCCTTAGCAAACTGCTGTTCACTCTTTATACCTGCTCACTCAATTTGTTATTAAGAGACAGGGATTACCAATACCACATGTATGCAGACAACACTCAAGTTTTTAAATGTTTCGACTCTCTTGACCCTTTTCTACCACACTTTCCTTACCCATTTAAGGGGACTCAGTGCGGCTGACAAAAATTTATGTTCTTCTCCCCACAACAGAACACCCTGTGAGGTATGTGGGGCTGTGAGAGCTCAGAAGAGAGCTGTCATTAGCCCAAGGTCACTCAGTTGGCTTCACGTAGGAGGGCAGCGTCAAGCCCAGTATTCCCAGATAAGAATCCAGCTCCTTAACTACTAGACCAAACAGAACCATTAGATCAACCTTTAATAGTAATAAACCCAAACTGATTTTTTTCTTTATCATTTTTTTTCTTGTATCTTATCCAGAGGTATACAAATTACTTTGTTTTATAATCAGTGTCCAAGAATGTGATGGGTGTATGATGAATTTTGGATGCAAATACATAGTGAAAAATGAAATAGTGGAAACCTCAATGACAGGTTGTGTATTTTTCTACAGAATATATTGTGTTACATAGTATTTATTTCTGCACATTCAGGGGTTTAGCTAAAGTGGAGTGGCCTCCATGTCCAACCTGCTTCTAAAAATTTACAATTGGCCCCTTGATAGCTTGGCCATACTCTTTGTTCCCCAAATTCCAAGAAGATAAATGGGCATGATGTTCAGAAGCTG
Source organism: Aspidoscelis tigris stejnegeri (assembly GCA_023333525.1). Classification (NCBI taxonomy): domain Eukaryota; kingdom Metazoa; phylum Chordata; class Lepidosauria; order Squamata; family Teiidae; genus Aspidoscelis; species Aspidoscelis tigris. The sequence goes on from JALMGA010000004.1 coordinate 51,552,756, forward strand.
GTAAAAATTCTGAAGATTTCAGAAGCTTAGATGAAAACTCTTCACATATCTCAGAGTGTGCAACTTGGAAGGGGCCCCAAATAACATTTAGTTCAACCTTCTCTACAACACAGGAAACAAGTGTGACCTTCCAGTCTCTGGCCATATTCACATGTCCATGGAGGCCTTCAGACCTAACAGAAGAAAAACAACCAATGCAGGGCCCTTACACAATCAACCTGTCCTAAAATCCCCCAAAGTCTCCCTTCATGAGTACAGAGTGCATTGTCTTCAAAGAGTGGCAATTTCCACCCTGAAGTAGACATGTCTCATTGATGGGGGGCAGAGAAGCTTGTGTCACAAGCTCAGTTGGGCTGCCATCACTTTTGTGGTATGTCCTGAAGGTCCCCAAGACAATTAGGAGTGTGTCCATGTTAATATCTTTCTCAGCCATGGCATACCAGTAGTGATTCCCCACCCAAGATGGATTTATAAAGATGAAGCACATGTACATGGCTCATCTTTCTAAATTCTAGTGTCATCAGTCCTATAATCACTTTAGGACTTTTGAATATTGTCCATTTCAGTTTGTTGGCATAATCTTTATTTGAAGCTATTTGTCAAAAATGGACCATGAATATAAAGAATACTGGAACAGATCTGATATATCAGATCTGATCACTTTAATGTCAGGCATTGCATTGTTACTGTAGCACTCTCTAGCCTAGCAATATCTAGCCTTTCCCTTTTTAACTGTGAAATGAAAGTTATGTTGGTCCACAGGATCACTGTGAGCTTGAAGAAAGGAAGAAAAGATAAAGAAATGAATTAAATCAAGTTTTGGTGATAATACAGGATCATTTTATTCAATAACTCTTCTTTGGTAAAAAAAAAAAAAAACATGAGATTCAGTCTTCATAAACATTCTTGATTTTGCAAGGAATTCTGATAAAATCATTCCAAATATAATTATTTAAAATATCTCTGTACTGCCTCTATGAAATAATCTCAAAGTAACTCACAGTAAAATCTGATAAAAAGATCTATGCATAAATCCAATTAAAAAAATGTGTGGGAAGTCAAAAACTTTTACTCTGGGAAGGCCTACATAAAACAGATATGCCTCCAACACCTAAAAGTTGTAAGCAGAGAGAAGAAGCGTTCAAAGAATGCATAAGCATGCATAGCTGAAAAATGTCATTCTATGATATCTTCAGTAGAATCTCTTCTGACAACCTTAATTATCTTGCATGTCTGTGAAAAGAGCAGCAGTCTGCTAAGTAAACTGGTCTGAAGTTGTCCTTTGTATGATCCTCCCAGAGAACCAAGGGGTAACTAAGGCTCTGCAGCTCAACAGATGACACTTTGGTGCAATAATGTGGATGGTAGATTTCTTAGAGTGTGTTAGATAGGGCTGTTTTCAAACAGTCCTCAGGAAAAAGCCATGTGTGGATGACACATTGAGACTGGAAAGCCTAGGACAGGTTGGTCAGATACAACCAGCAGGACAGAGGAAGGGTACTAAGTAGAGACATAGAAAGCTGTGGCTCTACCAGATATTAGAAGCTAGGACCCTTTCTGCACCTAGGCCCTGGTCACACTTTTAGTTTAAGGTAACTTCTTCTCTCCTTAGTTTATGTGTATGATTCCTCTATCTAGTGTTTTTCCGCAAATTTATTTTTTTAAAAAAAATTAATCACATGGAGAAGAAAAGGAAATAAAAAAAGGGTGTGTGTGGAGGTCGGCGATCAGAACCGCAACCACCAACACACAACCTCACCTCCCTTGAGTGACACAATGGAATCCAATAAGAAAGGAGATAGATTTGATGCAGGAAAAGGCATAGAGAGCTAAGAGTTCCATTGACGAGGCTCAGGTTGATTGGGGAGAAAGGTGTGAGGGATGTAGCCTATGGGTGTTTTTCCACCGTCACTAGATGTACCCATTAAGTACTCATTAATGGGTACAAAAATGCCATTTTGTACCCATTAATGGGTACTTAATGGGTACATTTAGTGACAGTGGAAAAACACCCCAAAATGAGGATGGCCTGAGGATGACCTGTAATGATCTACATGGGAACAGAACTGGTATGACCGCAGTTCAAATTATGAATAGGACATCCTACCTCATATAGGTGTGACCAGGGATTCACCAGGGTTTCTTTTCTGCATTCTGGTGTGGGATAAAGGAGGCACTGATTTCTCCTGAAGAAACAGTGCTATATCCCACTCCACTTTTAGTCGAAGTCTACCATAGGGTGTACACGTAGCCCATTTCCCACATTCAATTTGGTATGAATCAAATGTGGAAAAATTCAGCTTTGGCTGAATCCCACTCCCATGAATGTGGGGAGAACCATATTCATGCATGAATATTCAAATGAATATTCATGTGTGAAAGGAATGCAGCCTCCCCCACCCCTCCACTCCTGGCCCCCACTTACCTGTCCTCCTCATCACTGCCGCCACACCTTTGAATGTAGGCCCTATTCGATTCAGCCACAAATGTACGAATTTGTACATATTTGTACAAATTATGAATGTTACAAATATTCATGCACATCCCTAGTCTACCGGCAAAGTAGGGAGCCTTGATGAAACCAGTTTTCTAGGTGGATAGGAATAGCATGGAGAGAATACTATAACTTTGGAACTCTACAGCTGTTATCCAAAAAGTTATCTACTTCTAGTTGTGCCTTCAGTGCCATGAGCTGTTTGTCACTACACTCATGAATAACTGCATTTATATGCCTGCCATAGTCTGCACTACCAAATGGATGGTAATTCAGGACATAATCCAGATTAAGTGGCAGTGTAGAAGGATCAAACACTCTTCCATTTTCACAAAAGGAGGGTAAGCACTGAATAGCCCTCTATATTAACATTTTAAAGGAATTAGTATCCACATTTAAAAATTACATTTTAATAGTGATAAAAGTTAATAGGATGGATTGCATACCCCCCAATTTGAATTCCAGTAGCTTTTCATGTAGTTTCAAGTTGAGCCACAATAATCTGTGAATTGAGTTTGACAGACATCATTTTAAAGGCGAATTAAAGTGGACATCAATATTTGAGTCTGACTGAAATGTAAACTTGGGAGATAATGGAAATATGAAAACAAGAAAAAAACAGGACAACACTGATAGTCTAGAGAATTAGCCTGTCAGCAGCTCAGAACTTTACAGTCTATAGTTCACATGCAATTGACATCCTTGATGTCTTCTTTTTTCTACTGGAAGAATTATAGAATAAGAAATTGTAACACATAGGAAATGATGCATTTATTTTAGAAAAATGAAGATAATTATTTGGACATCCAAATCCCCTGATAAAGGCAAAGTGGAACAAAAAATAATTTACTAGTGCCAGACTTCTGCTGGTAAACTATCCTGCTGTTAAAATCCCTTGGAGCAGGAAGGTCAATGAAATAGGACAAAGAAATAACAATGTTGGTTGTTGAAACAGAAAGCTGTGGCAGTTCTAGAGCTGAGTTCAAAGTTTAAATTGAAAATGCACTGGGACTCTAGAGAACCATACCCTTGGATATGCTTCTGGCCAAGCTGTTGGAAGGAAGCTTCGCTTCCAGCCAGACAAAACAAACTGTCAATTCATTCACATAATAGATTTGGGGCATTCCTATAATCTTCTGTTAAGAAATTCATTTTTAAAAGAATGCATAACTAGGGATGTGCACGGATATTCATAACATTAGTTATTCATCCAAATTCATCCAAATTTGGACATTTGTACATGAATCAAATGTTATGACATTTGTACATTAACATTTGTATGAATATGAATGTTTTGGACATTCATATGAATGGTTCAGACATTTGTACAAATGCTTTGGACATTCATTAAACTGGGAGGTTGGAAAGTGTGCCAGTCACATCTGCAACAGATCCAGATGGCATTCAACATGGATCAAGAGCAGATTAAAAGTGGATTCAAGTCAGATTTGACAATTTCAGATCGGTTATATTAAAGGATATTGTAAACATATCCGATACACATGCATTTGTGTTGGATATGTATCGGATATGTGCTCATATTGGATATTCACATGAATTCATACAAATATATTTGTACTGAATAGAATCCTACCACATTCAAAGGGGATCTATTCAAACTAATACGCATTTTCTAACATTTGATTCATTATGAACTGAATGCCAAAAAAACCAGTTTTTCAGGATACATGGTTTGGTGTCCTGGAGGGAGGAACACTGAGGTAGAAATCTACTTCACAGTAGAAGTTAATGTAATTTTCATTCTGTTCATTTTGTTGTACTTTAATGCTTATTTTGTGAATACTTCATTGAGGCACTTAATTAGCTTGATTGATAGCTGTTAAAAATTAGGGGTTTTTAATTTATTTTCTGGCATATTTATGAAAGGTTTACTTCTTGTTAATTATTTGTGAGAAATTTAACTCTTTGTTGGCACTTTTAAGTTTTCTCCACAAAATTCAATGCAAGCACCTCTAATTGTAGGTTTATGAAAGTGAAGTGATAATAGATTTTCCACGAACCAGATGCAAGTTGATTGAAATTGAACAAGTAAGAGGGAAAGAAAACAGTATATCTATCTTGCAATGATAATTTTTTGTTAATTTTTTCAGTACACAAGGTGGTTTGTTCTGTTGAGACTTTACAAACATAGCGATTTTTTTCCTGAAATGTAATTTTCAATTTGCACCCTTGATTGAATGTTATAATACTGGAGCAATGAACAAGACTGTTCCACCTCCTGGTGTGGAAGGTAGGGGAAGTTTTGTAATTAATAGTTCAAACCAAACCAAACTAACCTTCGTTTCAGTTCAAAGTTGTTATTGTTTTTGTTTTATTTTTAATAACAGGGTTGTTTGGTTCATATACAAACCAAGCAAACCATAATATACCACGTGTGATGCATTTTGGTTGACTATGGTTCAGTAGGTTCATCAGACCACCCCTTGGTTCAGGATAAATTCAAATAGTTAAAAAAAATAAAGCAGCATGATGGTTTGGTTCACAAACAAATCAGCAGACATCCAAATTACTGCAAGCCGCATACCAATCAAACCAGTTCAACCAATGGTTCACTAAATCTCAGACTGAAAAATAAACCAGTTTTAGCCAATCTTCTTCTCTTCTGTCAGTCGAACTTTCCTTCCATTGTTCTGAAGTGTGTGTGTGAGCTTGCATTCACGTACCAGAACAGCATGATTGTCATCAACATTTCCCTCTTCTTAAGTGCTGCTTTCTATTTTTATATAAGCACAGACTTCCATACTTTCTAAGGTGAACAAATAAATATTGCTTCTGTGCTAACAACCCTCCAATCTCAACTAAATAGTCACTTGCTTGCAATCATTTTGATTGTTTCTGAATGAGTATACCTGCAGCCAATATATTGGTTCTGTTGTTAACAGCACACTTCAATCTTCAGAACTGTCAATTTGGCACTTTTCATGAAAATTAAATTCATTGTGAAGAAAGAAAATGTTTTTAAAAATTGAAGTGCCAATGAATGTGGACATCTGAAATTGATGGCAGTGCCTAAGTGACATATCACACAGCTTTTTCTTTCTTTCTTTCTTTCTTTCTTTCTTTCTTTCTTTCTTTCTTTCTTTCTTTCTTTCAGAATCTTGTTTCCAAGTCCTTCTAATAAAATAATTATTAATAGAAGTGTTTTTTTTTTGTTAGAAACCATAATATTATTTAGGTAAGTAGTTTTGATCATTAGATTATTTTAACTCTACAGCCACATGTGGTCTTTTTAAATAAAATAAAATAAACCCATATTTGGTGGCAACTTGTGCTTCCTGTGTCAAGTCACCTATTAAACTCTCAAGCCTTCCAGGGGACATAGTAAATACCAGCTGTCACTAGAATAACGAACAACAAGAAAAAAGCTATTCCCAGTTGTACTAACAGTGATTAGATAGTTTAATTTCAATAACAGCAGCAGCAACAAATTCATTGCAGTTTGCTTTACTTTCCGTTAAGCAGGGACACAAGGGCTTCAACTGTGATCCTTCTGCACCGCTTTCTCTCGTAATCTTGTTCTTATGATCAGTAATCATAGCATTAAGGAGTCTATTTTTCCTGTGAAAAATAAATGACACTGTGAAACAGGAAATGCAGAATTGGGTTGCTTACTGATTTTATGTAATCACAATCACCACATGCCATGTTCCATTTTCAAAGTCCAATTTACCTTGCAGGCACAAACACCTGCATGAATGCAAACAGACATATGCTTAACTTTCCAAAACCAATGCACAAATGAAGGTTTTTATGGATTGCGTTAAGACCCATCCCAAGATGGTGTCTATTGGATCACTGACCTCCATGGACACTTTCTGTGTTCTCTAAGAGAACCTTAGCCAGAGAAACACTAAGACTGTGTTTACACCTAAGCTTTAATCCAGCTTCAGTCCACATCCAGAGTGAGAGAACACATCAGCACATTGACCAGTCTTTTCTTCCTCACAGTATCTATCCCCAAGGTGAATTTTCTGGGTTACATCATGCCAAAGGACAACAGCCTCTCACTTTGCTGAAAGTGGACTGAGGCTGGATTAAAACATGTTTGAATGCAGCCTAAGAGAGGAAATTAAAAAGTCTGTGAGTTTAGTGTATCCTTTGCTTGGAGTAGTAGTAGCTGTCTGAACAGCATGGTGTAACCACTTGAAGCAACTGAGTGATCCCCAAATATAGTCCAATCTTTTTTTACAGCAGAGGTACTTTCCCATTGTGAAACCTGCTATAATAGTATCCTTGAATTAAATCATACAGCTCCAAACAGAAGTCTATTTACCTCCTCAGAGGAGTTAAAATCAAAACAATAGTTTGCTTGTTTGTTTTTAAGAAAATGACCTATCAGGGTGTTTTTCTATCCTGGTCCTTTAATCCAGATCTAAGAAGATTCGGATCTAAGGAATGGGTACTTCCTTTAATTAAGATCATGGCACCTTAGATGTCCCCTTGCACCAGAAATGGTGCAAATGGTCTCTGTGCTGAAAGTTTCTGGTAATGGAACACGACTGGTAAGGGTTGGGGTATGCGTAATGCATGATTTTGTACATAACCACTAGTTGACAATAGTAAGGCTGGTAAGGCAGGAGGCATTTTTGAGGTTGTAAATGCTTCCTGCAAGTGCAGATGCACCTGCCCATAAGTTGATCTATTATGAACCATGGGGCCAAGTGCAAATTGGCTTTTAGTTTCTTAGTACTACAGTAGGTTTACTATGAACACGTAAGAAAAAAAAATATTTGCAAGCGTGGCAAATATATAAGGGTAGGACTAAAGATATATACTGTCTACATCAGTAGAACTAAACTATAGTTAAGCCGATGTTGCTGAATTCCCAACTCATTTAGATAGTCATAAGGAATGGTGGGAGATATAGTTCAGCAACAGCTGAAGGTTCCTGAGACATTTCCACACTTACTTATAGACTGAGATAGAAAGAGGCCCAGGGATCTGTCTTCCACACACTAATGTGGGACACAGTTTTGTCCACACTGGATGAAGCTGCAGATGGAGATATGGTGCTGTCCTTGTGTGAATGGAGGAAACTGAATCTGACAGCTACAGATCTGCAAGGAGTGAGTTGCTTTTAGTTCTGCTTGTAAGTGTCTCCATGTTCCCAGGAAAACCCGCGGTTTCCCCCTAATGTCGGATGTAGTCTTGTTTGAAGGGGGTTTTTTTCTGCCGTGGAAAAAAAAGTAAAGGAACAAGTCTATCTGTAGCTGTGAAGTGAAGAATGAATTGGTATGAGCCCTTGAGGGTTACTCCATTTCCACTTTTTCCCCTTCATCTATAAAAATAATTCCCAGTAACCCAGAGATATGAACAAAAGCCAGCTCTTCTTATGATTTTTTTTAAACTCCGCAGAGGAGCTTATGGAGCTATAAGCCAACCAAACTAGCAAGAGTTGGCATCATCTCCTGATGATGGGAACCTCTTCATCTTGCACCCATCATATTTTGAACTCCAGATTCAATAGAGACTTTGGTTATCTAAGTCCTCAGAAAATAATGATATTCATTATTTTTCATGATGTTTGTGAGTGTAACAGTAGCAGATTTCACAATATAAATCTCTACCTGTGTAAAAAGAGCATATTTTATACTGTGTTGTATTCAGGGCCTACATGGCAATACTCAGAGAGTGAGCAGCAAAATAAGAAGCTGAAATAAGCCCTTTTCTTTTGTATTAGAACAACCAAAGGTGGACAAAGCATACAGGTTCTCACCTTGTTTGTCTAAGTTTACACTTCTTTTTTTAAAAAAAGGATAAAGAAAGGAAGAATGGAGGTCACACTCAGTCTTTGGAATAATTAACTCCATGTTCTCTCTGTGTGATATTATTTCTATATGCAGGACTCAATATCAAACTTCAAAATAAAACCAGTTTTGCTTAGAAGGAAATAGAAAATGTCCTCACTTAGTTTGCAAACAAAACTTCAAGGCTGTTTAAGCTGGTTGGAGTTTGTGCCTCTGCTGATTTCCCATGAACACTTTATGAAAAAGAACTGCTGTAATCAAAACAAACATGAAATTTTCTTCCTCCTCTCCCAATGTATTTTAAAGAGCTTTAAGAATATTAGATCTTAACTTGGAATAAACACATTCTCAGCTTCAACAATTGTTAGAATACCTTGTCATTGAGATGTGGTAAAATATGTTTCTGTTCTTAAATTGGTAAAATTGGCTCCTTGAAAGTGGTGACAGAGGTTTCTCTGGTGACTGACAAGACACCTGCATCAATAAGATGGATGACATCAATTGAAAGAGGGAGAGGGAAAAAGGTACCCTCAAGACCTCAAACAGACTCTATCTACAACACAATAATTCTAGTGAATGACACAAATGACTTTCAGGTAGCCTTGACTATATCCCCATGACAACCTGAGCTTTAGAAGTCAATGTTTCATTCTTCACTTATTGTTTGTTCTCCAAGAGAAGCATCTACTTTCCCAACAAGAAAGGGAAATTATTGCCATTTGATATTAACTGTATCCTGATAGATGTACTATATATCTTCCCTTTGTTTCCCCACTTTCATTTGGTCATAAAATGTCATGACATTTTATTTCTGTCTTTTCCTTCCTTCCTTCCTTCCTTCCTTCCTTCCTTCCTTCCTTCCTTCCTTCCTTCCTTCCTTCCTTCCTTCCTTCCAATTGATTCACAATCACTTATGCTTCCAAACTGTACAGATTGATGGCCCTGAAATTTAACTGATTGGATTATACTGTGATGCTTAAGTGTTCCTTTACATTTTTTTGAGGGAACACTTAAGCATCACAGTATTACCCAATATTATTATTCATATATATAATTTAAATGTAACACAGAAAACACAATAATTTACTACGGAATGGAAATCTTTAGCAGAATGTAGAGACAATCATAATAATTCTTCCTAACAAGCACATTTTAAATGTATGGCAATCTAGAAATATGTTCCATTTAGGGTGTGATCATACAGGGTATTTTTTTCTACAGGAGTGTCCATTTTCTGAAATCCCTATCTCTGGACACCACAAACCCTGCCCCATCTAACAGTTTTTAAAATAAGCATTAAAAAAACCCCATTCCCTGTTATCACCTTCCTTGGTCACTTGTGTCCTGGGTTTCCATAGCAGGCTTGGATTAACTATGAGTGGCCATAGCCTATCACACCGTCTGACTCAAATGGCTGAGACTTGCCTCAAAACTCATTATTTCACATCTGTGGAAGGAGTGAATAATCAGAGGCTTGGGGGAGAGTTAAAGTGTGTGTGTGTGTGTGTGTGTGTGTGTGAGAGAGAGAGAGAGAGAGAGAGAGAGAGATTCAGCTCACTTTATCTACATCAGAAGACTGTATGATTCCTCCTCTATTTTCTCTTCTTAAACATTTAGTGAGAGGAAAAGTTAAGAAGATTGTGCTCCAGACATTTTTTTTTAAAAAAGGGAAAGTATGCCAGGATGATGAAGGACTTTATATTCAGAATATCCGAAACATTTCCTAATCAGTTTTTTCCCCCATGCTCTATGTTGGGGTTCACTACTCACCAAAATACTATGCTAATAAATTTTCTGCCACCACAGAGGCCTCTGTTTTGTTAAAGAAATTTTGCCAGACACTAGTGAGTAGTAGAATAGAGATCCTATATTTGAGCTCTAATGAACATTGCAATGTTGAAGAGGGGATAGCAATAGGGCTGGGTCTCCTCTTAAATTTTCATATACTTGTACAATAGGTTATATAATACTACAAAGCCATGCCCATTTCAGAGGTACAATTTTCATCAGAAAGCAAAATTTCTACAAGCACATGCATAGAGAATAATGTAGTTCCCCTTTTTGCAGGGCGTTGTCACAGTTCCTTTTTCTGTTGATCAGCGAAACCACTACCATATACGGAGTCATATTTTTACCTTCTGCTTGCATAATTTCATAATGCTTGGAACAAAGCCTGACTAAAAATATCCCTGAAGTATGAGCAACATTTAATATTAAGCTTTATATGAATATGAATAAGTTAAAATGGCTGCACTCTGGTTCTCTGGAATATTTAATTTTCAGTTTCTGTTGGCAGGGTTGGAGCAGAAGAAAGATCAGCACACGGGCAAGATCTGGATAGGTGTCGGAGACATAGAAGCAGTCCATTCCTAGTCTCTAGTGCTTGCTTAGACTCAAAAGACAGGACGAGGGCTGTCCATCCTGTCCTGTGCAATCTTCAATACAGGGAAACAAAAGGTCTCTATCCTGAGAGTTTTTAACTTGAGCCAAATCATGAAGCAATGTAAATAACTCCAGAGGCTGGCCATCTTCAGTGTATTTCACATCATGGTCCTAGACAACAGCAATTGAGGTAGTCCAGTCCATGCCAGGAGCTGCCAGTCCCTTTGCACAACAGTTACAAAAGTGAACCAGAAGTGATTTTGCACTTCTTTTCCCATCTGCCAAACAGGAACAGAATACAACCAATTAATGTTGACTAGTGCTTGCACGTGGGAGCGCTAGTCAATGCAAGCCCAGCCTACGCTGCCCTACAATCAAACACCTTCCATTTGGTCGCTGACCAGTTCTCTTCAGGGCACCTAATTATTAACTATGGGCCAAAGTGCAAAAAGGCCCCTGGACTGTAAACAAAGTCTACCCCAAGGTGTAGGCCAGAAAAGCAGGTGGGTGTGGTGGCATGTGGCCACTGTGGTCCTGGTGCTCTTTTTATGCATTCCAAGATAGCAGGGCAATTAAAGGTGAGTGGAAAAAAAATTAAGCCCAAATGTCACCCTATATCACTAGGTTTGGTCTTCAGGCTGCCACTGGAGGCAAATTTCATGCACTGAGGGCAATCAGAATGGAATCTGGTTTAGGAGGCATCCCTAGCGTAAAGCTGATGTTCCAGGAAATAATTTACATTCAATGATATTTCCCACATTGGTGGACAAACTACTTATGGGAGTGAGGCCAATGACATGCTCTCTGGATCCTTGCCCCTCCTGGCTGATACAAGCTAGCTGTCAAGGTATGACTGGGTGGATCCAGGAAATGGTGAATGCTTCCCTGAGGGATGGGGTGGTTCCACTGGCCCTTAAACAGGCTGTGGTATGCCTCCTCCTGAAGAGAGCTTCCCTGGATCCAGAAAATCTAAACAACAATTGCACAGTAGCTAACATAACTTTTTTAGGCAAGGTACCAGAGAGAGCTGCCGCTGCTCAACTGCAGGCATGGTTGGAAGCTGATTATCTAGACCCATTTCAATCTGGCTTCAGGCCTCGTTATGACATGGAAACTGGCATAGTCACCCTGGTTGATAACCTCCTCTGGGACAGAGATGGGGGAATGACACATTGTTGGTTCTCCTGGACCTCTCAGCAGCTTTTGATACCATTGACCACAGTATCCTTTTGGAGGGGCTATTGAGTTTAGGAGTGGGAGGCAGTGCTCCTATCTCCAAAACCGATCTCAGATAGTGGTTCCTGAAGATATTGATCCAATGCCCTGGGAACTCACTTGTGGGTTATTTATTTAATATCTATATGAAGCCACTGGGAGAGGTCATCAGGAGATTTGGAGTGAGGTGTCATCAATATGCAGATGATACCCAGCTCTATCTCTCTGTGACATCTGAATCAGAGGCCTCTTCACACTATAGCTGGAATGGCTGTAGTGAAGAAGGCTAAGACGCGCAGGAACACTTTATTCATTCACACGGAGGGAGTCAGGAATGTGTTCTTGCCTCCCTCTGTGTGAATGGAGAAAGTGTTCCCGCCTGTCCTAGTTCCTGCCTGTTGTTTAACAAACATTAACAGTTTTAACTTAAGGTAACCTAAAAGAAAAGTGTCTGGCTGGAGGTGAAAGCTGAATAGCAATTAGAAGAAGCTGCCAGATGGTGTGTGAGCACTGGAGTAGCACAAGAAATGAGAAGAGTAAACCACAGTGCTTTCTTTGATGATGGATTTACTGTGCGGAAAATGCTTGAATGCTCTTGTGGTGTTTTCTACAGTGTTCTAATGGGAGACTATTAAAGTTTGTATTAAAAGTTCTCCCTCACTAGAGCCAGAAGAACTGTAATCTCAGTGAAAGGTCTTTCTTTTTCTTGTAGGCAGTTGCCATCACATGCAAATTTAACGTTTTGTACATACCTAGGTTTTAGCCCCCATTCAAGGCATGTCCGCATGCAAACCAGCTGATGCGATTTGGACACGTGTGATAAAAATCCATGTTGTAATGCGGAATAAAGCGTCCCCATGTGGTTTGGGGCAATGCGGATCCAAACCGTAACTGCCTGTCCCCATGGAATGGCAGGAACAGCGGTGGCGGCAGCGATGGCAAGAGGAGCATTGCAGTATCCCGTCATCCGCCAGCCGGCAGAGCGAGCGAGCAAGGTTATTTTCCCATTCATCCCCTCCTCCCCTGCCGGCCATGGACAAGGAGGGGATGAATGGGAATATAACCTCGCTCACTTGCTCACTCACTCTGCTGGTAACGTTACCTCCATTTACATTGCTGGGAAGGCAACAAGTTTGCTCTGAAGCAGATGAACTGACAAGGAAATGTGCACACATTTGCTTGACAGTTCATCTGCTTCAGCACAAACTTGTTGCCTTCCCATCAATGTAAATGGAGGTAACGTTATCGACAGAGCAAGTGAGCGAGGTTATTTTCCCATTCATCCCCTCCGGGAGTGTCCACATGGCACCAGGACAATATGTGCTGGCTCCTTATTTCGCATGTAAAACACTTGTGAAGTGGGTTTTTTTAAACATGTATTGACTCCCGTGTGCCACGTATTAAGGCTTTGTATGCGGACGCTCCAGAGGCAGACACAGAATCCTTTCAGATTATTTTTAGCATGCGGATGGGCAGTCCACCTTCAGAAAGAGAAGACACATCAACAGAGTGACTATTCATTTTCTTTCCATATTATCAAACTCAAGGATTTTCTGAGTTAGATTATGTGGAAGGGAAACTGCCATTTGTCATTTGATGTGTTGTTGTTTTTTCACTCTGAAGAAAGATCAAAATTAAATTAAAACTTAGATGTAGTTATGTCCTTTTCAAAGCTCTTCAGGAAGACAGCAGTTTTTCAAGAAGAATATAATAGAAACCAACCATTTGGTTGCGGATCCAAACCGTAACTGCCTGTCCCCATGGAATGGCAGGAACAGCGGTGGCGGCAGCGATGGCAAGAGGAGCAAGAGGACGCTCCCGAGGACGCTCCAGGTGCAGTGGTAGTGAAAACAGTACTATAGTGTGGGAAAGTGATCACATTTTGAATCCATGCCACCTTCATTGGAATGTGGATGTCACAGATGGAAATTGAAAACTGCGGTCAACGTTGGAGACTTACAGTTCATGATATCTGGAGGATAGCTTGTACCTTTCTGTGCAGAGGTGCAGTGGTGGCCATTCACACTGTGCATAATAGACTAGCCCTATACATGGACAGCAGTGCATGCAGTGCAAATGATAGATTGCTGTGGGAAAGTCTGAATTGCCATCTGGTGCACAGTTGGATGTTGCCAGCATGATTCAGCAGCAGTTCCACTGGGCAGCCACAGTCATGCAGGAAATGCCCCCTCATCATGTTATCCCTCATCACAGGTTATCCAGTGCTGGGTCCACCATAGATCCAGATTACGATGGTGCAGTGGGGGATAGGGCTTCCTTGACACACATTAACATGTGGATGGGATGCCCAGAAATTGGACTACATAGACCTTTAACGTAGATTAATAGTCTGCAGAAAGGACCGCTGATGGAGGAATATGCTGGAACAAATGTAATTTCAGTAAAGATGCCACCCAACTCAAACTAAACTGTGCAGAATTATGTGGTTTTTTTAGAATTGTGTGCCAACCACGGGCACCTATGAGGATGCTTGGGGATTGAGATGTTGGATGGGGAACTCTGCACATGCCCACTGAAGAGCACTCTTCCAGGAGCCAGGATGAAAAAAGTTCACGGCCTTTTGTGGAACAATTTGGTAAGAGTAGATTTCAGCACAGCCAGACTCATAAATGCAAACTTGCTGGGCACAAAGTGATGGAATTAATCTCTTAGTATTCAAGCATGCAATGGGTTACCAAGCTTTCAGTCTACATATGTAAAGGAAATAGTTCATTGCACCTGTGTCTGCAAGTGTACAGTGGAGGAGACAGAAACAGCAACAATTTTTTTTTTTAATGGGCAAAGTGTTGCTTTTAGCTCAGCTTTCCCGTTCCCCCCTTCACTTTTCCGATACTGAAGGCTAACAGCTCCTATAATTATTCCCTTTCTTGCTCTTTCAGTTGGCCAACCATTCACCCCTCAGAAACAGCTGCATAATGTCGAGTGGGAGGTGTAAAACAGAAAATATGGAAGGTCTCTCATTATGGTAGCCTATTGCAAGGTGAAACAAATCTGTGGAGTACCCATGAGAGCTTTATAGCTGTAAGAGTATATTCAAGATGCTCAGCTTCTGCCACAGGAGTTTTTCTTTACTTGCTTTGGTTGCCATGGCATTTTTGGCCGCAGCTGCAGGTTTAGTTATAAAGCTCTATCTGCTTGGGACCCTAGGAAGTTAAAGAGCATTGCTTCTCATATGTGCCCATGATGAGTTGCCAGCTATTAATCCTTTCCTTGAGAAGTCCTTTTTGCCTGTTATTTAAAAGTGGGAATCTTGGAAAGAATATTCTCTGTTGAGGTTTCTTGTCTCTGGAAATGCCTCCCCAGTGTTATGCATCATTACTTGCAGATGCTTTTATTTTATTTTGGACAAAGGCTTTCCTGTTTTCCAAGACTGTTGACAGATAAGTACTTCTGGATTAGTGATGGTAGTGCCAATCAATGGAGAAATTTTATTTATTATTTTATTTATTTTTTAAATTTATTTTACATTTTGTTGGCTTTTATTGCAACATGACTTTACTTGAACTGAAGGTCATCATTTGCAGGTCAATACTGAAGGTCAATATATACATTTAGCAGACAATAACTCATGCATCAACTTTGAATCATGATTTGGGATCATGTTGTGTTTGTGTCATGGGAATTATACATAGTGATCTGGCTGAGGATTGGAAGTGTCAGAACCAGAATAGAAAATATATATATTTATTCCTGCTAGCTAGAACACTTGCCCCAGCTCAGGTGGTGGAAAGCCCAGCATTTGCATGCCTCATGTTTTTCACACCCCCAACTTTGAAAAGAATTAAAAGTCCCCTTTTATCCTCCTCTGGTGCACTTTTTGCCCAGTGTGGATAATAGCATAAGGAATGCCCAAATGTGACCTGCTTAGTCAGGAGACGTTTTCGCACGGGGCTGAACGGAACGCGGAAAAGACAGCTGTGGACACGTCATCCGCATTGCCCGCGCGCGGCTTGCGTTCCGACGTGTCCGCAGCTGTCTTTTCCGCGTTCGAAATGTAGAGCACTTTAAAGTGCTCTACACGCGTTCCAACGCGGACGAGCCGCCCGCAGCCGTTCGGGAGGAGAAGCGTTCGCGCCTGCTTCTGTCTCCCGAACGGCTGCGGGCGCGCCTCCGACGCCGCGCGGCTTTGACAATCAGCTGTTTGTCAAACAGCTGATTGTCGATCTGCCTCCGCGGCTGTCTGCGCGCCCCTGGCCAGCGTTTGCCGGCTAAGGCAGCTTCGGGCGCTTTGAGCATTCGCACCCAGACGCTCCGGAACGCGTTTACACGCGTTCTGGCGCGTCTGTGTGTGAAAGGGGAAAGCGCCCGGAGCTGCCTTAAGCTTTCCGCCTGAACGCGTTCCATTTCGAACGCGATGCAGTGCGGAAATGCCTTAGGATTAAGCTATACCAGATGTGGTCAAACCGTAGAGTTAATAACCCTAACCCTAACTCTAACCATTTTTATTGTCTCCAACATGTTATTAGACTTTTTAATAGGTGCTAACACATTATTGGACTATCTACCATTACACCAGTATCTCCTTCATGATCAGTCTATTGTAGACATAATCCAAAATTTCTGTATTAAATGTGAACGACAAATGTATAAATGCATGCTGCAGGGTTTATGGGACCATTGCAAAAACTGTGGGCTTTGACCTTAGGCACTAGAAAAAACTAATTAACTACCATGTAAACAGGCAAATATGACTCTTGGAGTTTACCCCTCCTTTTTTTGTATATCTGATGGGATTATGTTGATTTCCAGTAAATGTCATTTGTATTGTAAATAAGACAAGACACCTCTCAAGATTCTGAGGTGAAATATTTAAAACTAAATATTAAGCAAAAGGTTTCATTTTAATTAGCACCTTTTATTTGGTTTCTGAAGTAAATGAGGCAGACACTTAATGATTTACTGGAGTTGGGCTGAAGACATGCACACAATTACATTTTTTGAATATAAAAGGAGAAGGCTTTAGATCCAGATACTTGGGGTTAGGGAAGAGAAGAGGAATATATTCTGGATAGCTAATATGAATCTTTGGGAATTTCACTTTGTGTGTGTGAACATCAATTAATAGACTTGATTCTGGCAAGTAAGTTCGTTTGCGTAAGATTTAAGAAAACAGGGTTTTTATTCTGTGTAAACTGTCATGCTGTGGCTCCTCTCAAATATTTTTCTTTGCCTCTCACTAAAACAATTTAGATTTTTACTAGAAATTCTAGTTTGCCTCAAAAATTGGTTGAAACTTGTGCTGACTCTATATGCCATTTAAAGCTCTTTTGAATGCATTTTGTTTTTGAATTGTTCTAATGTCATTCTTAGTAAATAAAATATTGTTTAAGAACCCAGATGGTTATTTACCCCACCTCCCCTATGGATCAACTGCCATTTGCTTGTCTGTAAAACCAAGCCTGTCATCTTTAAAAGGTCTCAAAACCTCTGTGCAAGTACAGAGTCCTAGAGCATCTTTAGTAACAAGTCACAATCAGCTCTGATTCCATTAACTTACATGAGTAGTTCAGTTGTTTAGGTCCAGTGTTCATATTGAAGGGCACCCACCATTTTGATGCCATTTTGAACCTTCTTTAGTTTCTTTGTATTTTTACTGTTTTTAACAATTTGGTATCATCAGCAAACTTTAACTTTTGGGTGGATGCCATCACGACCAGGTGATTTGCTGATGTTTAATTTGTCAAAAAGGCTTATCACTTTTTGCTCCTACAATTTTCTTCAATTCCTCCGGTTCCCTTCTTGACAGTAGGAGCTCAGGTTGAAGGACCAGTCCTAAATTCTCTTCTGTGAAGGGAATCCTTAAAGTGAAGGTCCATTCACACAAAGCTCCTTACACAGAGAGGATGTACAGTAGTCTTTTGCACAGGGGTAAGAGGGGACTGGGCAAAGATTCAAGGCTCCATCTAGCACTTCTGTGCCTCAACCACTGGGACATTGTCAGAACAGTTTTAGAAATGTGCAAAATTAAATTTGTGTTCAAAAATTTGATCAAATAGTTCACGTTCACTGATAATAACTATGATTAATAAAAATAATATAGTGAAACTGCAATAACACAAACATTTGAAGTTGCAAACTAGACATAAATACAAAGGTCAACCTAAATTTAGGATATTTTCCTGCTAGTGAAAGGTCTGAGATGGAATTCTATAAAAATTGGGAGCAGCTGCCACTGAATCATTTGTACCTGGAACTGAAATAAAGAAGATTTGAGCTATGTTAAACTGTCTGACCATCTCCAAAATTGCACATAGCTGCCTCTGCACTTTCTCTACACAACATGCTCCAGTATAAATCCTCAGTGTAACAAACCTTATTGCACTGTGGAGGATAGCATATTATTATAATCAGGAAAATATTGCTTCTGGAATCACTAATGTTGTTTCTAACATTACTTTGTTCTGAACGTGATCTCCACATTTCATTATTATTCTTTTTTCATATCAGCAACCTTCACAAAGGAGCTGTGTGGCTTTCACTGGTGGGAAATCATCAGGTTTTCAGAGAAGATATATGTGTGTCCATAACTGAATATAAATATGTATAATTTTTTATCTGAATGCTAAGCTTCAGATTATAAAATGAAAAAAAAAAGGTGTGTGTGTGTGGGGGGGGGGGGGTAATAAGTGCTGACATTCCTAACCATTTTACCTTCATGTTCTGGCTAACAATAAAGGAGAATAAAAGAAAACTAATTGTATCCTTTCCCTTAAAAATGAATAAAAACACTTGATGTGAATGATATCTATCTTTTAAAGAACAGAATATAATATATGCCTTCCACAGATGCTAAGAACTACTAATAACAGCCAAAAGATACTTAATGATCCAGGGTCTGTTTGTACTTACCCATGCAGAACAGGACACTCCAGGGATGCTCCATCCACATGCTGCACTGCTGCCTCCATCCTGGAGCATCCCAGTATGTCCCTGATCCTCTGAAGCTGTGGAGAAGTGAGGTCCCAGATGCAGCATTTACACTTTCTTCTGAGGTTGAACCTGTGAAAATACTTGCCACATCACCAACCATGGTAATTAAGATGGTCTGGGACAGACTGTCTGCACTGCGTGTGCTGGTAATAAAACTGAAAAATACTCCAGCACTCACAGTGTGAATGCTATAATCATATTATTTTATGCAGTTAATTGCAAGCAGGCACCAACTATATTAGAAAGAATAACCAAAACGTGGGTGTGAACAGGAAGAGAATAGGGTGTGTGTGTTTTAGGAAAAAATTAAAAAATCCATTTGGATTGATTTTCATTCCTCGTAGTAGTGAAGATCTAGTGAACTGTAACTATAATCCCATGTTTTATACTTAAATTGAATAAAATCAGAGCAAATAATTTTTGAACAATGGTGTAAATGACTGCAAATGTAAGCATTTATTTGGTGTATATATGAAATTAATTTTGAACAAGAGATGCTAAGTACTGCTGAACAAATATCTACTATCAACTGAATAAATAATAAAAAAAGTTTTTAAAAAAGTTTTTAAAGCAGTCTCCCAAGTGTTCCCTGCAGTAAACTAGTCTAGCCACCTGTGATGTGAATGACTAGATGGGCTTAAGGGTTGTATAGAGCCCAGCACCATTTCACCAGTCCCAGAAATTAATAATAATAATAATAATAATAATAATAATAATAATAATAATAATAATAATAATAATAATAATAATAATAATAATAATAATAATAATAATAATAATAATAATAATAATAATAAACCTTCAACAGGCAAACCTGAAGGCTGGGAACATACATATTTATTTATTATTCATTCATTCATTCATTCTACCCTATACCCAAAGGTCTCAGGATAGGTTATGACATATAAAATTAGCACATTAAAACCATATTAAACTTATTAAAAGTATAACAGTGCCTGGATGTGGGCAGGAAAAGTGGTTCCTTACTTAGCCAAAGTCCAGGGTAAAGAGGTGTGTCTTTACAACTCTTAGAATCATAGAATGGTAGAGTTGGAGGGGACCTCCTGGGTCATCGAGTCCAACCCCCTGCTCAAGGCAGGATCTCCTAAACCATCTTTTGAACAAATAGGATGCTTCCACACTCGCCCTGAAGGAATGGATCCTAAAATATCATTCTACAGTTGGGACCCCATTAGGACCAGATGAGGGAGGTGTTTTCTGCACAATGGCCTCCAATTCTGGCCCTAATGGGGTCTTCGGGCCCCTAGATCAGATTTCCAGAAGAGCTCAATAATTGGGTCTACAATCCGGTCCACACTCTTTAAGACTAGATTATAGATCATGTGCCCGCACAACTTACCGTGCATATGGGGTCTTCCAGATCAAGCCTCACAGGAATGGAGCAGCACACACATGGCGCCAGCTCCGCCCTGCCACTGACACCTTCAGAGGCCTGCATGGCCTTCATAGCTGTCAAAGGAGTCCGGCACAGGGTTTGTAGCAGCTGCGATGCACCACCCCTGCCCTGATGGCCCACGGCTGTCATTGGGACAGGGGGTATGGCTGCCTTATCTCCCTGTAGCCTCTTGTGTCTTCCTTCCTAGGGGCAAAGTAATATCCTGGGGCGGGGATCTAGCAGCAGTGGAGTCACATGTTGTTGCTGCCTCTGCTGCCTCCGCTGCCTCTGCTGCTGCCAGATCCCCTCCCCCAAGAGGCTGCTTTGCTTCTAGGGAGGAGGTGGGAGGTGGAGGCTGCAGGGGGAGCAGGCAGTCATGCCCCCAGTCCCAATGACAGCTGTGGGCCTTCAGGGTGGGGATGGTGTATCGAGGCTGCCTGCTCCCCCCACAGCCTCTGCCTCCCATGGCCTCCTTCTTAGAGGCAAAGCCTGAGGGGTGCATCTGGTGGCGGCGGAGGCAGCAGTGGTGCACAACAACACACAGAGGCCATAGTCTCCGCCGCTGCCAGATCTTCCTCCCAGAAGGCTGCTTTACCTCTAGGGAGGAGGACACTGGAGGCAGAGGCTGCAGGGGGAGCAGAAAGCTGCGATTTCCCCCACCTGATGGCCCACAGCCATCATCGGGATAGGGGGCATGGTGGAGATGGCCACACTGCCATCACCATGCCCCTGAGGGTTGGAGGTGGCAGCAGTATGTCCTCCTGTGGCCTGATCAGGGCCTCAGGAGGCATGGTGCACATCCACATGGTTCCCTTCTCAGCACCCATTCCAACTGGGTGCTAGAGGGCTGATGCGGATGCAGGGGGTTCTCCTGAAGATCTGGATCTTCAAGATCCATTTGTCAGGGAAGACCTAGGGCCTTTCCGCATACGCCGCCGAAAACGGATCTAACAGATCCATTTTCTGGTGAAACGTTTTCCAACAGAAAACCATTCTGAGTAAAAACGGTTTCTCGTTGGCCCCGCGCGTACACACATGCACGGGGCAGCGGCGGCAGGGCCGGATTTGGAAATGGTTTGGGGTGGGTGCTGTGCAAGTGCACCAGCACCCATCCCAAACCGGCCCTGCTGGCGCCTCCCTAGCTGTCAGAGAGGCAGAGCGCATGCTCTGCCACTTTGACAGGTGGTCGGGTCCGGCAGCCGGCTTCCCTTTCTTCCCTTTGCCAGAGAACCGACGATCCTCGGTTCTCTGGCAAGGGTAAGGCACCCCCTACACCCACTCTCACACCCAACCCCCCCAGAAAGACCCTACGACTTACCCGATCGGCTGCACCTCAATTCTGAGCCTGGCAGCGCCGGCGCCAATTGCACATGCGCGCGCACTGTGGCCTTGCCGGTCCCAGCTCCCCAGGAATGCTGGGAAATGTAGTCCTGGCCTTCTGGGACCGTCAGCGATTGGCGCCGGCGCTGCCAGGCTCAGCATTGACCTGCAGACGATCAGGGACGTCGGAGGGATTCTTGGTGGGGTGGCAAGGGTAAGGCACCCCCTACTTTCACCCCCACCCCACCGAGAATCCCTCCGACGTCCCTGATCATCTGCAGGTCAATGCTGAGACTACATTTCCCAGCATCCCTGGGATGCTGGGACTGGCAGACGATCAGGGATGCTGGGAAATATAGTCACTCTGAAGATCAGCACAGACCTCAAAGTGACTTCGAAATGACTTTGAAGCTTAGGTTTTGGGGCTCCCCCCCCCATGGGTGCCCCCTCCCCCTAGCCTCTAGACCCCATTGCTCCACAAGCGTGGAAACAGGCTCTCTTTAATCTGGATTTTCTGGCTGAAGACCCCATTGTAGACACCATTAATGGGGTCTACAGAAAATCCAGATTAAAGCCCAAAAAGTACCCATATGATCCGGATTTCCCAAGGTGTGGTGGAAACAAATGTGTCTCTAATGGGTGCCATGGTGGAAATGGGGTCATCCAGCTCTCACCCAAATGGGTCCTAAATGGGTGCTAAAATAAGTACTAAGTGACCGTGGAAAAACACCCATAGTCAGCAGGGAAAAGATGAATAACATTTTTTCCTTGCACAATTTTCAGCTTCACACTACTTCAAAAGGCAAACTATGCCTAGTCTGTACCAGTAATGGAGTGCTCCTGCAGCAAAGGTCCCCACAGTGATGGAGACAGAAAGAGATTAGACCAATGAGCTCTATGGGTGTATGTGAACATGTGCAAGCTGAGCTGAGTTGCATCTTTGCTGTTGTGAAAGGGCTTCCCAGCCTTGACCCTTCCTTTATAGCCTTTCAGACTCTAGCAAGAAATCATGCAGATTAGTCACACTAATTTAGAATGTTTAGTTTGCTTTTTCTGGCATCAAGATACACAATCTACAAATGGTGT
The DNA here is from genome assembly GCA_023333525.1 of Aspidoscelis tigris stejnegeri. NCBI lineage: Eukaryota > Metazoa > Chordata > Lepidosauria > Squamata > Teiidae > Aspidoscelis > Aspidoscelis tigris. Next base: position 51,575,368 of record JALMGA010000004.1, read on the forward strand.
TGATTAGCTCTTGGGATGATGGAATGGGGGTGAGGCTGAGAAGCAGTGCTTCAACAGCACCGAGACTGCAGATCTACTGGAAGAAGATACGCCTTTGCAGGTGACACAAGGTCTTTCTCACTTTTCATTAAAGCAAAAAATGCTTAAAGCAATGTCTACTATTCCAGACGTTTGCAGGAGTGCAGTTGTGGACCCCAAGCTGTCATCTGTCATGAAAACAGGTCAAAGAGAGAGCTTAATTTAGCAAACTGTAGTGAAAAAATTCTCTTGGGCAACTACAAAATATTGTTTTAAGTGCCGGTAACCAAGCTAAGACGGTTCTTAAGGGTAGAACGTTTGTTCCAAGGGGGATTCTATATGCAAGCCAAATATCAGTTGCAAGGCAATTTTTTTCTTGGATGTGACCTGACTACATACAGAAGGAGCCGCTCTGTGTTCGATGAACAATCTGTTGTCATTGTTAGCTTCTTAGCCATAGCTACACATGGAGGCTTTCTCCTGCCCTCATGTGGAGGTGGGATGAATCTGTCTCCATAATCACCTGCATGCAGTATGCTAATTCAAGGTGTACTCTAAGGCCATTTGGGGCTTCCATCAGTGAGGTTCATGCAGTGTTGCCAGCTTCCTGGTAACAGTGAAGCAGCCTGAACTTATGCTTCTAAAGTGACAGAAGAAGAAGAGATGGCTTTTCTACCTTGCTTTTTTCACCTATTCTTCTCCCCACAACAGACATCCTGTGAGGTAGGTGGGGCTTTGAGAGCTGTGACTAGCCCAAGGTCACACAGCTTGCTTCATAGAGGAGTGCAGAATCAAACCCAGTATTCCCAGATAAGAGTCCGGCTCCCTAACCACATGGCTCATGAGATCTTCCAAAAGATATGTCATGTCCAATCACCTAGCAGTAAAACTGTTTAATCCTGCCATTAGACTCTCAAGGCCAGGTGATGCATGTTCCTGTACCACCTGTGAATGATACTGTAAGGCTGCTGGTAGATCCTGATTTAGATATCGCCTTAGTCTCTTTACTTTCTCAGGATGAATCCAGATATTGGTTACTTATTCTGCTTTTTTGGAGTATTCCAGAATATTAAAATATAGTGGAATGAGTAAGCAATATCTGGATGCAGCCTCAATGTGTTCTTGGTACCAGGGGCCAGGGGCAGGTTATTGGGGAGCACTGGTGTAGGAGTTGTCCTCCTATACTTGATTTCCAAGGAAATTTCCATCTGTACATATAAAGCCTTGCACAGTTTCATTTATTTCTTCTTTATATCTGATCACTGATGCCAGAAATTTGGCCATGGGAGGTTCTGTGTTCCCTGCTAGATTTTCCTTTTGTACGACATGAAAGCCCAGCCCCCCCCCCAAAAAAAGTCCTCTTTCTAAGGCTATCATGAACTGTGCTTGCTCAAATTTAAGAGCACCATGTTCTGCAGAAGTTGAGATTCCAAAGACAGAGAAAAGCTTGTCCTGGTTCCCTCTCATGCTACCAGATAATCTCCTTTTCCAGGACCTTTCTGCAAAGACCTGAAAAAGACTGATGCTCACCTTTTCTATCCCAGTTCTGCTAGGGTCTTAAATATAAGTTATATTGGCTATCAGCTTGTCCTCTAATGGGAAATTGGCCAAGGCTAACTCACTTGGTGGGTTCAAAACTAATTTCCCATCAACAAAGTCCTACCTTTTCAGAGATTAGGGCATTGAGTGGTATATTGAAGGTCATCTCACCCCCATGCTGATTCTTCATCTGAAGGTCCAGGTTTATGGTCGGACTCATGGGTTGACTTACTGTTATCCCTGTGATCAGAGATGTTCTGGGAGTGGGAGTTAGAAAGACCAAGGTCTAAGTTTGGGCTCAGCCAACCTAATGAAGTGTATTATTGTTGTTGCTGTAAAGTTTACCTGATCAACCAAATGAATATACAGTTAAAATATAAAAATTCACAAGACTCGAATAAAAGTCCCTGAAAACCCAAGGGGAGGATAGTTCAAAGATTCTTCTCTCTCTACAGACGTATTCTGATTCCAGCTCCCATCAGTGTCAAGAAAATATGGCCAAGATATGTTCCAGGATCTTTGGTCTTTTCTGCATTGGGTCATATTCTGGATTTTATCCAGAATTAGGGAGGGACCTTGTATCTGCTAGTTGGGACAGACTATGGTAGGGCCAATTTGGTCTAAATTAGTAGGTAGATGGCAGGTCCCTATTTCCGATCTAGAATATGATCTGGAACAAGGCCAGGTGCAGAAAAGGCCTTTGATAGAAACTGGGCCTTTTTACATACAGAACAGATGTTCCTCTCTGAGTCTATTTGTACCCTCAAAAAGCAGCATTTTACAGAAAGGAAAACTTACATATTAATGTGATTTTCACTTTTTATCAAATCAAAAGTATATTTGGTGACCACTGTTTTGGCAGTACTTCAGTGTGACCTTTTTTTTTTAGTGTGTTAGATTCACAGCTTAAGTATTTTAAAAAGACAAATACATTTTGATATTGCAGAGCCAGGGAATTTGTATTGATCAGTTCCAGCTGAGCAACTCTGATGAGTTGCTAGCAGCACAGCATTCGGTCACTCACACCACCATCACTACCACCAGCCCTTCTTCTACTCATAATTAACCTGATACCACCACACAGCTTTGCTGCTGTATTTTCTTGGCATGTATCCTCCTTGCATAGATGAGTTTTGGCTGCTTGTACATTTAATTTGCATATGAAATACAACATCTGCCTTGAAATATTAATTAGCTATAAGTCCTTTTTGAAATAAGCCTATATGAAAAGTTTTGATTAAGCTTTGTTAATTTATTATCCCTCTGATGTTTATTTAGCACAGCACTAATGCTTCACTGATGCAAATGCTAAGACTTAGTTCTAGGACTGCATGTGGTTTCACATTAGAATAATCAGGTCTATATGTCTGATTAGAGTTCTTCACATTATATCCATTCTCCAACTGAGTTCAAGCATAATGCTAATCAGACATGGTCCCATGCTGTTGGTCATGCATGGTATTGAGAAGGTGACCAAATTTGACAGTCTCTCCACAACTATCCCAGGAATACATGCTGAGATTATTCTGAAGGCTTGCATTCTGAGACATTTGTCAAGGATTTTTGCATCTGGCTGAAAAAGCTGATTATGCAGAAAACTGTTACTGAGTTTTGAAGTCTAAAAGATATGCAGTGATTATTACTACCTTGATACAGCACCACCCATCATGAAAATATGTTTAAATGGAAAGATGAAAAGATACTGTTTTGTTACCATACTTATCTAATAATTTCAGAAAGGAAATTCATTGTTTGCAGTTTAGATTTGTTGCTTTTCAATCAAAGTCTGAAATGGAATGAATTTGGGGGGGTTATGCGTTCCGTGCTCAAGATGGATGTACTTGTAGCCATAACAATAAATCTACCTGACCATATTATACTCTAGGAAGATGAATGTTATAAATGTATTTAGGGAACTGGCTGAATTTGAATGGCATGATAGACTATCTTTGCTCTATCATTTCCTTGCTGATGGACAACTGCAGGGCTTTAGGTATCTCCTTTTAGTGGTTTATTTTTAAAATGGACAGGAAACTGAGGATGATGTCAGTGAGAGAATGTTCTTTTTAAAATATAATAGACACTTCTCCTTTGAAGTCATTATGTTTAGGATTCTATGTCCCAGGACAGTCCTCTGATTTTCGTTGATCTGATCTAAACCTTATCAATTATCACATATAATTTCATCTTGCAATTTCAGTCCCTTTCTGCACTTACAGTACCCATAAACCCATTAGAAGACCCCATAGTTGGTCTCTGGGTCTCATTGATTCACATGTTAATGTGGATTGATGAATCTTTGCCCCTTCCTAGTATTGCTTATCTGCATTAAACAGAGTGTAATTTCAGTCAGCGGATCCAGATCCGAAACACAGAGACATTCAGAAGACATGCCTCCCATGTTTGAAACAGAGGCTCTAATGCTAAGATATTTGTTTCTAGCCTTCACAGCACTCAAAACCTAGCTGCAAAGATCACATGGGCTTCAGGGTCAGGGTGGCAACTGATATGGACCAATCTCATGATGCAAATGGTGCAGTTCCAGACTGTGTCTTTCTATAGTCTGAGCCAGCAAGCCTGGCTAGTCCAGAACTGTTGGTTTAGATCATGGACAGGTAAGTGCCTCCATGAACTACAGCAGGCTATAGCCTTTGATGTTGAGGATTACCAGTAATCCAAATCAGGGACCTCCATATCTGGATTATGCTCCATCCTGTGCAGACAGAGTGTACCAGCAGTGTGCAGGGGCTCCTGTATTCCACACTAATGCACAGCAAATAGGCCCTTACTGCACTTGCTAATAAGGAATACCAGCAAGTTATGCCAGCCTAGAACAATAGAAGCAGAAAAAGAAAGGAATAAGATGATGTATCAGTAACAGGTGATTCATAGGTAGTGGAAAATCAGCACATGGATAATCATAGTGTGTGCTCTTCTGCAAGCCTCCTGGGCCATGAGTAAGCCAGCAGGAGACCTTTTACAAAAGCTGTGCCATTGTCCTGGTCTAGGTGGCCATTTTGGGACCAGTATATTTCCATTTCCATTTTTATTTGTATACCGCCTTCCTGAAAGAAAATTTTTCCCAAGGCGGTTTACAACAAACAGAAAAAATACAATGCAAATACAATTACCACATCAGAGGAATACAGCAAGTAAATACAGCAAGTAAGGAAAATCAATTTCAATAACTAAAATATCAAATATATATCATAAGCAATGTATAAAATTCTAATAATAATTTGATACAATACACAGTATCAAATAAAAAATAAACCAAAGACCAATTAATGCTAGACAACTCAAAAATGTCAAAGAAGAAACTGAACCGCAGTTGCAGCAAAGGAATAACAACCAACCCTGATTGTTTCTCCTCTCGCCCCAGCCAGAAGCAGCCACAGTTTTTATATCTATCCTGTGGGAGGGCATGGTGCAGGCTGCAGTCTGACAGGTGCAGCACAAAACTTGGTTGTTTCTCCTCTCTCAGAAATGTAGATTGACTGTACAGGGGTGTGACCTCTCTATTCTGCACCTCTATTCCTCTATTCTCTCTATTCCTGATAAGAGTCCAGCTCCCTAACCACTAGACCAAACCGGCAGATTAAAAGTCTCTGAAAACCCAAAGGTAGGATAGTTCAAGGATGTTGGTATGTCTAGATCAGGGAGAAAAATGTGTGTCTCTCCAGATGTTTTCTGACTGCAGCTCCCATCAGTATCACAAAATATGGCACTATACTGGAAAGTCCTTATTTTTATTCGCTTGTAATGGTCCATACTTTTTGTGTGGACATGGTTGTAAAGACTGGTACTGAAAGAAAGATCCCAAAAATGAAATGTGCAAAACAAGAGTGCTAGACTTTGGTCTGAGCTGATGTGCAAATTAGAACTTAATGATCTAAAAGAATATTTTTCAAATAACACTAATCATAGTACTTGCTTGCTTACTGGTCTATCTTATGAAATCTCACAGATGGCTCTTTTGAAGGGGGATAATGGTCATGATAAAACAAGCACAATTGGATTTGCAGCTGCAAAACTTGGAAACATGTTTCTGTTATTTTTATCCCTTTCAAGCATCGCGTTTAGGAGGCAAAGTATTCATGTGGTGTGAAAGCTTCAGTGCAGCTCTAGGAGGAACTGAATGACAGTATAACATGCTGCGGGGAGAATGATTGTGAAGCACTGTCAGGACCTTTCTAGTCTGAGTAATGATTTGTCTCAGCAACTAATGAAGTATTGAAACATCTTAAAGGAATCACTAGTATGTGATTCAGATACATATGCATTTGGGGAGCAAAATACTCTTAAATAATGTGTCTTTGGGCTTTTTTTACTGGCTTTTTCAAATGTAGTCAGTAGTCAGCAGTTCTATCAACTGAATATTTCATTGTTGGCTGAAGGACAGGTAACAACTCACTTTGGGCCAACATATAGGTCCGAAAACCTGCCATCTTCAAAATGTTTTGAAGGACCATATTTTCAAAGCAAACTGGCAGAAATGCTTTCATTTTTCTTTTAATTAATGCCCATTGTAAGTTAAGACATTCACTTTAGATGTCTCTTGTGAACTTAAATGTGCCTCCACATGGAGGTAAAAATCCATTTTTCTCTCGGGGCTATACTTGGATCGCCACATGCAGTCATGGCAATCTCAATTTATGATGGTGGGTTTTACCTAATGCTGAGGTTGTATCTCTGTCTGGCATTTCATCACAATTCACTTCCTGGCTGAAGTACCCAGATGTCAGTTAAGCACAGGGAAAAGACAAAAAGAAGTGATCGGGACCTTGAGTGATCCAGGAAAAGTCTTGCAATGAAATGTCAGACAGAGATTGCCTCTTGCTGTCTAGCCAGGCTGACAAGAGGCAATTGCAGGATCTAAGTAAGATCCTGCAATACCCTCTTGCCATCTGGAGACACACTAGGTCTTGAACTGGAAATACTGGCCTATAGTACATCTTTCTGCATAGAGACTAATAAAGATCTTGGTTATGGTACAACTATGTCACATTTAGTAAAAACAATTGGGATGTGAACCAATATTCATAACATTCAAAATTCGTGTGAATTTGGACATTTAAATTTGAATGGAATGTTTGCACATTTGAAGATTGACATTTGAATCTGAATAAAACATTTTGATACATTCATATGAACTCTTCATATGGTATTTGTATGAGATTCATATGCGTTCGTATGAAATTAATACGGGATTGTACATTCATATCAAATACGAATCCTACCACATTCGAAGGAGATCTCTTCAAACAAATATGAATTTTCTTGCATTCAATTTGATACAAATTGAATGCATTTTTTTTTGTGCACATCCCTAGTTGCCACACATATGGCACTCCTAATGTAATCTTGGGTTATTGGATCAAAAAGCTGCTACATTGCTATTATGGAAAAACCGGTAATGCCACTGGGATTTCATAACAGTAGTTGCTTACTTCTGCCTAATGTTCTTTTGCATGATCCTTTCTCTTGTAAAATACCCATTGTACAATAAATAATAAAGAAAAGTGAGTGAACACTTTCTACATACAGGCATTTTGCCAGAGGAACAATCCAGTGAAGAAACACCAGACACTGGAAAGAACCCAGTATTTTCCTGGGATTGCCTCTTGCCATCCTGAATTTCCCTTTCACTGTCTGGAAACACCCTTAGATAATATTTTGTACATTGTGTTCACCAAACTACACATTTTTGTGCATATTTGCAGAAACATACTTTTGTTAGAGGACACATGCACAAAACTTGGAGACCTGTACATTTCTAAAGATATTTGTATTTTGGCTTGCATAATGCTTTAGGACATGCAAAACCTGTAAATCTGAACTTAAAAGGAAAATAGATGCACTCCTCACTCTTCACTGGGTTGAAATAGGATTTCAGGCTTTACATTCTGATAAATACAAAAGCAATATGCTGATCATATGGTTATAAGGAGTTTTGAAAGAAGGGGTGTTTTCCCACTGTTACTAGAAGTCCCCATTATGTACCCATTAATGGGTACTTAATGGCATTTTTATACCCATTAATGGGTACTTAATAGGTACTTCTAGTGACAGTGGAAAAACACCCATAGTCAGTCTTTCCCTCCTGAAGTATCATTAATATGTGGAATATGGTGTAGGTAGTAAAACCTGCAGGGCAGTGAAGGAAGAAGCTTGGCCATGGATGGAGCTCAGCATTGTTTTTCTAAAACATGGCACCAGTCAGATAAAAGGCTCCCATTCAAATCACCCCCTGCTGCTCTTCTATCTGCTTCACTCTGCAAGCTGCTCCAAGATGTGATTCAAAGATAACCACGCCTGAAACAATCACATATGAGATAATAATCACACGTATATAATATTTTCTATTAAGATTATGGAACGCTCCTTGCCTATATAAGTGTCAAAGTGTCAGTGACTCAAGGATTCCTGTTGAGACTGTATTGTAAGTCAGGCAAGCTGAAAGAAATTCTAACAATGCAGGTCAATTTGAATTGGACCAAGCCATTTGGTTCAGTTCAAACCGAGGTCAACCCAAACCAAATTTGCACATTTCTACTGTCTATCTGTAGGAAAAGGAATATTAATAAACTCCCCATCAGCTTTTTTTTTATAGAGATTAATGTTATATGAATTATAAAGCATATTAAAAATGATAGAGAAATGTTAAATAATAGATCAGTGTCAAGAATAAGTCCAAACATTCCTTTTCTTCCCCTCAATTATTTATTCGAGCTTTTGACAAGCTGCTATCATTACTAAAACAATTTGAACTGAATTCATAGAGCGGAGTGAAGACCATTTTTTGTCCTTAATTAAGTGCATTTTTCTGCAGAAGGGATGTAGAATAAATGCAATCCCCATCAACATGACAAATAAAATTGCTCACTGCACCAATGGAAGATTAGCTTTCCACTTTCTTTCAATAGAAATGTGGGCCACGTTTCCAAGTGGAATGAGGGAGAGTGATTTAATTGAAAAACTCAGACTGCAGTTAATTATTCTTTTGTTCTTCAGCTGCACAAAGACATGCTGCCATACCATGCAGAGATTCTTTGATGCATATTTCCTTCTTTTTTTTCTTTTGTAAAGATGGAGAGGAGGAGAAAACAACCTATATTATACTCTGACATTTGTTATCATAATCTACATAAGTTTTTTTTTAAAAAAAACAAAACCTACTCCACATGCACACAATAAAATTATAGAGACATTAATGTATTATTAATAGAGCAACCATCTTTTGCTCATTATACCCTAAGGGGAAAAATCACATCGGTATTTGCCAATGCATATGCATCCTGGAAAATAACACTATATTTATTAAACTCCACAACACAGCTCTAAATATTTTATAGCTTGTCATTTTTCATTTATTATATTTTCTTTAAAACCATAATGTTGAAATCATCTTGAAATTGAATATATGTCCTATTTTCTGTGAGAATTAAAATGTTTTATCATGATGTTCTTGCTTCCACACCCATGAGACAAAAGCTTTTGGACACCTTTACATAGGTGTAGATTTTTAGAAGCTATGGAACTTGTTGGTGTTTTTTTTGGGGGGGGGCTTGGAAGTCATTTAGTTATAATCAAGCAGCTATAAAAAGGAAATTGAAACATGCAAAAAGCAGACAGTAAAAGGCACCATTTCAACTCTAGGAACTGCTTCTGCCCACTCCCCACTGCTTAGCATTTATTTCTGGTTAAAATAATCCAAAGCAAAAATATGTTGATTTTAATGTATCATTGTAACATACACCATCTTTTTTAAAAAATGGAGAATCCCAGCACTCTGATTCTCAAGTACAATGGATGTGACTAATCTATGTTTTCAAATGATTACATAACAGTTTAATACTAATTTACAGTGTAATTTCAAGAATTAAATCCTAGAAAATAACAGCTTTCCATTACAGAAATCAATGCTATAACAATATTAATTGCCTATTAGAACCTGAGTTTTATTATAACTTAGAGGACAGCGATAATTTGTCCAAAGACTATGCAGCTAATAAGATATGTTCTAAATAATCCCAGGAGTTGTATTTATTTATTTATTTATTTATTTTATTTTTAAAAAAGCTCCAACTTCTATTCTCTAGTCTCTCTAAGAACTGATTGGTTTGATTACTGTGTAACAAAATCACTATAAAATGGAAGCAAATCAAGAGTAAATGTGCAGGTCATTGCAAGTCCTATGAAAACAAAGACTCATCTAAATGCTTAATCTCTGCAAATCACTTTATGCCGAATTGCATCAAGAATTATTAGACTGAATTATAATTTTTGAAGAATTTTTAAAATAATTTTAGTTAATTGACAGATAATTTAATTTAATTTTTGATAACAATCCATATTTTAATGATAAACATGACACTTCTTAAAATCCCTATTTTGTATCTCTTCTGCTGGGAATCAGGACATTTGAGATTTTTGACAACTGTATGCAAGCAATCACAGGTCAGCTAAGTGATGCAAGCTGATCAAAGCAAAATTTGCAGCACTGTATAATTAATCTGAGGAAAAGCGAATAAGAATTTTGAATTGAAGGAGGCACCCCAGTATAGGCACCTGAATAACACCTTAGGTTGGGTTGCAGGTCATGGTACAGATCTTGACTGCAAGTTCAACTGGACCACCCAGCAACTCAAGGATACCTGGCTAAAAGCTCTTCAGGAACTAGAGCTCTGAGTAATACACTCTGGCCTGCAATTTAGGGTTGTGGCATCAATCACAGATGCTGGTAGAAACCTACAGCTATTGTGTTGTTTGGCTCTAAATTCCTAGGTCTGCCTTGGTGCACATAAGGAAGAAAATCTCAGGCTGCAAGAAAAATAGACCACTCAGAACCTGCATGAAGTAGCACTTCCAGTTCTACATGTGCAGCTCTCCATCTGCGGGTTGCGATCCCCTGATGGAAGGCTTGTGTGTGCAAACCCAGAATTGCTGTTACAGTGCCTAAAGAGCACCAAAATGACAGTGGACAATGTGACTGTGTGCCTCTGTTCCATTACAGTGCAGTCTGTTACCTTTATGGAGGATGCAGTGGCCTCTCTGGGCCTGTTTCAGCACCCCTGGTTCTGTGCATGCAGTGGGCCCAGAGACACCACTGTGGCCTTCATAAAAGTAAGGAAGTCCAGCAGAGTGGAACAGGGAGCCACAGTTGCCTCATGAGCCATCATTTCTGTGCCCATGCAGAACCGGAAAGCCTACTTGAACCTATGAAGAATGTGCACAGTGTCAGTGGGACCAAAGGTAAGGAAGGAATGACAGGCTGAGGGGCGGGGTGGGAGGCTGCAGGGAGATCCCACCTTGGACAGCTTTGACAAATGCCAGATAATGAATAGCACAAGTATTCATGCACATCCCTACTGTTTAGCACACATTTGCTGTTCTAAAGCCCAGTCAATGTTGATGTTTGTGCCAGTGGTTGATGCAGATCTAGCTAATATGAATCTAGCTAATATGGATTAACCAAGGTAAGCACAGAAAGAGTCTGAGTTGCCATCATCATCATGAGTGTTCCCTATCTCACTTCTGTTTAAATCTCCCAAAGTGAACACGTTTGTTGCCTAAAAGATAATCATTTCTAAGTCTATTTTTTCTTATTTCTCCTTAACATTTTTCCCCAGCCCTCTTTATGATCCATCCAAGACAAAGATCCAGACCCATCACACAATATAAACAAGGAACTTATCATTTTGAAAAGTTACATCTCAGTTCTCAAATCACAGAGAAGCTGAAAATAAAGTTAAGAGCTTGCTGAGGATTGCATGCATGTAGTGAAATGATTAACCATGTCAAGGATCACAATCATTAGATGAAACTGGTTTCAGTTTGCAAGCCAAGTTGCCTAGGGCTGATTTTTCAAAAGGGCACAAAACCAGCCATTTTCCATTTGGAAACGGAAATCGAGTGGGTAGCTTTCCAAAGCTTTTAACAACAAGCAGTTTCTATTACTGTGAATACAAGCTGTTGGGATCTGAACACTGAAAACACAGCCTGTAATTTTGGTTATGTCTCACAGGGGAACATTATTTTAATATCACTGAAAAATAACCCCCCCCCGGCAAAACCCAATCAAATGCAACAGGAAATCAGTTTATAATCCTATAACCTCCCAAGCCTCTCCTTAGATACAATCACTGTGGCTGAACTCTGATAAAGATATAGTCATTCATTTGACTTTAAAAGAATTTAGGGATATCTGTTAACGCTGTGGTACACAGCATCCTTGATGCATCTCTGAATGGGTTGAATTAGTCACAAAGGACAACTGACGTATCAGGATCATATTTACTGATGGCATATTGGTTGCTTGTTCTGCCATTTGTTTTCTAAAGGAGAACAAGAATAAGAAAGGCAAAATAAATGAATAGCTTATTTCAAGAAATATGTTTCTGTGTGTCTCTTTAACATAGGTGTATAATATCTCGTTGAAACCATTTCACCAGAAAGTCACACTATATTTTCATGCGCCCTTGTTTAAAAAAAGAAAAACAGTAGAAACTATATTACTATTACTATTTATTACTAATAGTAATACCAATAATACTAATAAATCATGGTCAGTTAAATTATTGAATTCCTCACAATAATATGAGCATCTTTGTAGTATTTATCATCTGGTCAAGTTTATTTTCCTGTTGTGAAAAGTAAATAGTTGCCCAATAAAATTCCGTCTTCATTTGATTTCAAAGGAATATATCTGTGTACGGTATGCTGATGCTTGTGGAGTATGTGATAGTTAAGCATTGCTGCAGCTTCACCTCTGACTGAACACTAATATATCAATAGACTAATATGCATCATACAATTATGGATCTCTATGCAAAAAGGAGGAGGAGGAGGAGATGGTAGCTTCTTATATGGATTTAGATGCATGTCTACTGAATCACAGAATGTGTCTGAGCTACGGGCTGGAAAAAATGCAGGTGCAAATAGAGTTTGAATACATTCAGTCCAGACAAGTAAGCATCTTTGAACAAATGACACAAAATAATTGGATAACACTCAGATAGATGTAATAACACTCATGAAGGATCTGCACATCACAAAAAGCTGAGGGATATGGTAACTGACTAGAGGCTCAACAGTCCATCCATAAGGTCATCAAACAGCCAAAGAACACTCTCATGGTTCAAGCTTCAAACTGGTGTAAGCTTCCCAGGGTGGCTCTAATTGAGCTCTATGTGACTTCAACTTGATAGCAATTATTAATTTAATTATTTGTTTGGGTCCCAAACAAATAATTAAATTAATTCTGAAACAGTTGGCCAAACAAACACTCTGTTGGCTATTGGTCAACTGCATCTATTGCTCTTGTCTGTCATCTATACTCTGTCCTCTCCAACATAATTGATTGAATTCTGGAAGAGTGAATACCTGCTGAGATTTCCTTCAGCTAGGCATAGAATTCAAGCAGGAGGAAGTTAGGCTAAGAAAAAAGACAAATATCCTAGAAAAAAAATATTTCTAGGATATTTATTTCTGTCAAAATAAATTTGTGCTCTGGTCCCATTACCGATATTAGATAGTTAGATAAAACTCGTTTTCTTGTTTTCTGGTCGACTAATCATCTAAATTTTAATACATATGATAGTTACTACTGCACATGTTAAGTGTTTATTGTTATATGGTTAATATGTTCCATTGTTTATTGTTAAATTTAAAGTTAAATAAATAAATAAATATGGACAAATGTGTGCCCCCATTTGTTAAATAGACAAATAGTGATGAATAGGAAATTCAGAGCTACTCTAAGCTAGAAGGAGGGAGTATGGGTGTAATTCTGATTGGTATGCCACCTTTGATCTTTGTTAACTGCTTTCCAGTCCACAAGTGATCAAACCACAATTTTCTGTGATTTGCAAGAATCAGAGCTGGTATTGCAGGGAGTATGTTTTATGATGGCGCTTTTTCTGCCATGCCTCAACTCTTGTTATTGGGCTGGATAACAGTTTTACAGCTTAGTATACTATCAACAGATGTGCACCATCAAGGACATGTGAATGTCAGAGAAGTGTCAAACAGTAATTCTAACTTTTACATTATTTTCAAGAGATTGTGAGTTATCAAAGAAACAGGAGTCTTGAGAGGTGGGTATAGTCAAATCCTAAAACAGTGCATAGTACTATGTGATTTTGCAATGCATTTTTTTTTATTAGTAACTTCAAATGAACAAGAGTTCAGACATTCCATGGTTTATTGAGATGAGCTAGGTGAAGATCACAGCAGGCAGCTACCTTATTATCTCAGCTTTACATGTCAGTGCCCTCCAAGTGAAATCTGTCTACTGGTTTTATAGGAGTCACTGTAACTCACTGGTAGAGCAAACTGCCAGAAAGGCAAAGGATTGTCTGTAAATTATTTGCCTCTGCCCAAGAATAGGCAATGGCAAGCCACTTCTGCATTTCTGCTAAGAAAATTGCATAAGGTCCCCTTGGAGATGGCCATGAAGTCAACCAGGAATCACTTCTTGATTGTACCCAACAACAACAAATTGGACCTATAGAATATATGCTTATGCATATAATTATTTCTTCTCCTAGCTAAACATACTCAAATTCTTCAACATTTTCTGTCAAAACATGATTTGGATAATGTAATGGTATTGGAGCTATCTAAAGTATTTATTTTATATATTACAGAATTTCTGTTTTGCCCTTCATTATAGTTTCAGGGCAGTGTGCAAAATAAAAGGCTAAAAATTATAGCAAACAAAATGAAACAATAAAAACAATAAAACTGTAGTAACATTTCTTCTGGGCTGCTTTTAGGCATGTCACTCAATTCCTACTGGACCCTCACTCAACTCTTCCCAGCTTGCAATTACTGAAGCTGAGGGACCTTTGTTCTCTAATTTCAGAACTAGGCTAGGATAGGATGGGCATCCTCAGGGTGGCCAACCAGCATGATCTGTCCTACCCCATTCCTGACTCAGTCAACCAGAAACATCCTCTGCAGTGTATACAAATATTGCCTAGAAGTCCACCATAAAAGATGGAGGCCTAAATATTTCTCATGCTGTTTCTTGGAGAATACAGAACCTGGAGTTATCGTGCTTCCCTCCTCTGTCCCATACTCATGCTATGTGCCATCCAGGAGGAGCCTCAGCTTTAGCTTGTGATTTATTAAACTCCCTAGATCTATTTCACATGTTCTGTGGTCAAGCCAGGTTGCAGCCATCAGTTCGGCATACAGTTCCCTCCATCTCAGTCCAGATACACTGCAATATATTTTGTTAATGTTAGTTTAGCTTGCTATCCTGCTAAGATCAACATGTAGCTGCTGTATCCCACCCCAGGGTCCTGTGGATGAAGGAGTGTGCATTTCAAGATGGTTTTTCTTCACTTCTGCAGTTGTATATAGTTCCTAAGGGCACTTTTTTCCCCTTCAAGAAAAAAAAAATTACCCACGTCCTCAGCCTCTAATCCTTTGAAAAACAGTTGGAAGCTAAAGACATGCATTGTTGTGTCTAAATATGCCCCTGAAGAAGACTTTTGAAACATGTTGTGCTCTATAAACCTACTTATGAGCACCTAGAGACTGGGAACGTAGACTCTTCTTTTGTCAAAGGACAATTTGAATGTCAAGGGTAAATGTTTGTGAAGGATTTGTCTTTCTTTTCATTTTTGTTCTTTATTATTCTGCATTTCCACTTTGTTTCATAGAGAATGGGTTTGATGCTGTGAAATAATGCTTTGTGGAGTCGGCGATAACAAGATAAATATTGCTGAGCCAAATATTTGCTTGTGTGTGTGCGCATGTGTGTATAATAGAGAGAAAGAGAGAGAGAAATAGCATGCAAGCACACGGTTTTGGGAAATTTAAGAATAGGGCTGTACAGTACATGAATATTTGAAGACATTCATAATTTGATCAAATTTGTCCGAATTTTGACATTTGCATTTCAAATTTTTGAATCTATTCATTTGAATTATTCGGACAATTGTATATGTACAGGTTCGTAGATGATTTGTACTTGCACATACACATCTTTTCTGCATCCATACACATTTGTACGGATCTGTATGGGATGAAAATGGGACGCATATGGATGTGTACAGATGCATATGGGATGCATAATGATGCATATGGGTACATATGAATGTTGTCAACATTAGTAACTGAAAATTCAAACTGAAAAGTTGAACAAATAGATTTGAATTAGCTTAATTTGAATCAAATTTGGGTAAATTCAAATTTTAAAGATTCAAATCATATAAAATTTTCAGATATTCAATTCAAATCAAATCCCAAAAATTGCATTTGTGCACACCCCTATTTAAGAATAAAAAAATACAAAGTTAAGTTCTTACTCAAAAATTCAATCAAGTAGTTCATTTTCAAAGCTATTTGCATTGAACCAAATAGGGAGTTGTTCAAATATCTGGAAATTTGATCAAGTCCCCCTTTTTCCACTTGAACAGGGCTTTTTTCTGTTGGGTATTTTTTTTCCCAAACAAGTTCAAATTCACACACAAATAACTGTTTGTTCGATTACATGACTTGCCATCATGACTTTTATTCCTGCACATCTTTACTGAAGGGTCGTATTTGCATCCCCCCCCCCTGCTGTGTGGGAGTTTTAATAGTAGTACAGACTGAAGCAACCCACTCCTCTATACATGAGAACAACAGTTTACTACATAACAGCTTTTCTCCACATATGCAACTTTGCTAAGCTTGATATTTCTGCTCATGGGAGATATCCCCCAATTTTAGTTTAGTTTTGTTTTCCTTCTGTTTGAACTCGTAAGAACTCAAGATTAAAAACTACAGAGAGAATTCATTGGGCTCAAATCTCATGCTGTAAAGCACAGAGCAGAGGGTTTCTTTTTAAAATGTATTTTTAGGACATTTGCTTCTGTGGCCTCAAAGATAAATGTGTATTCACTAAACAATCATATCTATATAACAGCAGTGCATTCTGGTAATACAAACACTGTATTTCTGTGATGCAGAAGAAGAATACTGTCTTTTGAAACCTGTGTTCTGACAGATAAACAGTAATTTGCAAAGCTTGTGAAAATTGTTGCTGCCTCACCATCAAATATAGTAGGAATTATATATGTTTTCCCTTCCTCAGGCCAAAAGAGCTAAACAGATCATAAATATAGCACCAGCAGGGCATTTAAATCTAGCCTGCCTGGTTCACATGTTAACATAATGTGTATATTATGCAAATGGATAATTGCACTAATGGAACTTCTCTTTAGGAAATAGAATATGTGTCAACATTCAGAACCAAAACTAGACACACAGTGGTGCAACACACTTAGGACCTGTGTACACTTACCTCAATGGAATGGATATGGGTGATCTGGGTAAAGTCTGTGTGTACTCTGTGAACACTGCTAGGGTGTGGGGTGGCTGCAGTTGTGCAGTCATGCACCACTGTCTGATCCCCATAGAAACATTTTAAGGACCTGCTGATGTTGCTGTGGCCATTGCCATTGCCATGGCAATCAAGCAGAACCTGGCCATCCACACTTCAAGTGCTGGTGATCTGTTTTCTTATTTGAAGTCCAGGCTTAGGTTGTCTCCAGAGATGAATTAAAACTCACAATCAAGTCAGCACTATACTGGGAACACTAGATATATCCATTATGGGAAATCCAGCAATGACATGGTAGTCCATTTTACCTACATGGCTGGCAATCAACATTGTCAAACATCCTATTGAGGACAACTGGAAGTCATCCAAGCACACAAAAAGCAACAAAAGAAAGGGTTTGGGGCTTGGGTTCTGGAAGTCTCCAGGGGGTGGATCATGAATGCTGATTGCCAGCTGCAGAAGTGTGAAGGTGTTTGCTGCTCATCACTATTTTGTTAATCCAGAATAAATCATGGCTAATCCAGAATAAGATGTTTCTGGATATGCTTTACTCCAGATTATCCAAATAATGCAGAATAATATGTACTGTCTAGATTCTACCATGTTCTAATGCCACTGCTTTCATAATGCAAAATGAAAGATTCAACATCCAAATCCAGGTGGATGGTATTTTGTACCTTTTACTATCTTCTGACTCTCACTCATCATCCCTCTTTTTTTCTTTTCCTTTTTTTTTAATATAACAATGATGTCAGTTTCCATCTCTTCATGAGTATAAAGAATTAACATTGGATACACATTCATAGTGATCAAACTTACAGCAGTATGATATTTTATTAAATTAGCTTCTATTTAATTTTATTTTAACAGTTATGTTTTGTATTCAGTCTATTTTCTGTGTGCCTTTAAAATTTTATCTTGACAAAACAAGAATAATTTAAAACAAAATTAAAAGAATAAATAAAAACCCACATGATAAATTCATAGAATGAAAAGCTTGTTTGGTCAGGTGCTTAGGGAGCTGGACTGTATCTAGGTACTGCAGGTTTGATTCCACACTCCACCATGAAGCCAGCAAAGTGACCTTGGGCTAGCCACAGCTCTCTTCTGAGTTCGCACAGAATAGAAAGCTTGTCAGACACTTTGAGTCCCCTTAAATGGGTGAGAAAAGCAGGGTAGAAAAGCCAATTCTTCTTCTTCTTCTTCTTCTTCTTCTTCTGAGTGCCACCACCCACAAAGCTCTGATCTATTTCATATATGCATGCACTAATTTCCTAGAAATAACCACCCTCATACATTCATGTAATCTAACATAGCAGTTCCAGTTCCCAGCAAATGTACCTAGGAAGAACTGACTGTAATTTTGTCACTCCCCAGTTATAAATGATACTGTTGCTTGTTTTCTTGGCAATAATGGAACTTTACCAGTCTTGCCTTTAATACCTACAATTAGCCAATATTATTTCAAGATCTCTATGAACTTTTTTCTAGTTAAGTTTGCGTCATAACAAACACTTCTTCACAGGGTTTGAATTCAAAGTCTGTTATTGAATAGGAAGTGTTTTCAATTTTTCTCTAGTTTTCTGTTCATCTGTAACAGGATCCAAATGATGGTGGATACTGCAAGCAAGTGTGGTGAGAATGGTACTATAGTAGTGGCATTCTCTGCAAGTAGAAGTGGCCTGTTTGTAACTCCTGGCACATTTTCTGGCCACACAAACAGAACAGGTTCAATATTTTTGACCAGGACAGTTATTACAAACACAGGAAATGTCCCCTATGTTTGATGATGATGATGATGGTCCATGTTAGTTATCTGGTTCAAAGAAAACACACCAGTAGGTCTGCACAGTGTGGTGGAAGTATGGCAGGAGAGCAGGAGTATGTGCTGCCACGGACAAGACAAGATGAGGTTGCTATGCCTTGGAGGATGAGTACATGACTTGGTGCATCTTTGCTTTCATGTGATGCTTATGTGCTTTGAACTTTCCTGGATAATGTATAATATGTTCTATGTTGTGAACCTTTAAAGATAGTGTGGAAACTGAAGCTGGCGCAGAATGCAGCTGTTAGATTGCTGATGGGAGTTTCTAGCTAGATGCACATCACATTGTACCCCTTCCTTTGTAGTTATGAAACGAACAGGCAAGCGAACAATATTTTTGAAAGTTCAATAGATTATATTTGAACCAACCATTTACTCTTTGTAATTATACATTCTGACATTTCAAAGTACAAGTCTATTTAGTCATAAGTATTTTTCAGTAGTACCTAAACTGGAATTTGGATGACCACTTACACTCTTGCTGAGGCTATTCCATACTAAGATATGATGGCCTCTGTCCAGGATAGGCAATCCATCCTAAGTAGGGATGTATAGCCACAGGGCCATGATAGTTTGCTCCCGTCAAGGTTCCCAGCTGAAGCCTTTTTGGCCACACACCGAAGAGCAGTGCATTTCAGGTAGAATCATAGAATCATAGAATCATAGAATGGTAGAGTTGGAGGGGACCTCCTGGGTCATCGAGTCCAACCCCCTGCTCAAGGCAGGATCTCCTAAACCATCTCAGACAGATGGCCGTCCAGTCTCTGCTTGAAGACCTCCATCGAAGGGGAACCAACCACCTCCCGTGGCAGCCTGTTCCACTGGTTGATCACTCTTACTGTTAGAAATTTTTTCCTAACATCTAAACTAAATCTTTTCCCCTGCAGTTTCACCCCATTGTTTCTAGTCCTTCCTTGAGAGAGTGAGAACAGGGCTGATCCCTCTGCCCTGTGACAACCCTTGAGGTATTTGTAGACAGCTATCATGTCTCCTCTCAGTCTTCTTTTTGATAGACTAAACATTCCTAGTTCCTTAAGCCGTTCCTCATAGGACATGGTTTGCAGACCGTTCACCATCTTGGTAGCTCTCCTTTGAACCTGCTCCAGCTTGTCAGTGTCTCTTTTAAACTGGGGTGACCAGAACTGGACACAGTACTCCAGATGAGGTCTGACCAAGGTAGAGTAGAGGGGGATAATAACTTCACGTGATCTGGACTCTATGCTTCTCCTAATACACCCCAGGATTGCGTTTGCCTTTTTTGCAGCTGCCTCACACTGTTGACTCATGTTCAGTTGTTGATCTACCAGGACACCCAAGTCTTTTTCACATGTGCTGCTGCTCAGCCGAATTCCTCCCATTGTATATGTGCTTTTTTCATTTTTCTTGCCCAGGTGCAGAACCTTGCATTTTTCTTTGTTAAATACCATTTTATTAGTTGCAGCCCATTGTTCGAGTTTCTCTAAATCTTTTTGAATCCTCTCTCTCTCTTCTCTGGTGTTTGCAATCCCCCCTAGCTTTGTGTCATCAGCAAATTTGATCAGTTTCCCTTCAACTCCCTCGTCCAGATCGTTTATAAAAACATTAAACATAACTGGGCCCAGGACAGAACCTTGTGGTACTCCACTTGACACTTCCCTCCATTTGGATGTGCAGCCATGTGTACCCAACTGGAAAGGGTCAAAGCTAGCATATTAGACCACATTGGCCGCATATCTTTCATGGTCCAATATCATCTCTCATCCACCATCACTCTACAGTAGATGGTGGCAGTGAAAGTGACTGAAGTCATGATCCACCCTTGGAGCATTTCTTTTCTTTTCTAGTCTTTTTCTTTCTTTCTTTCTTTCTTTCTTTCTTTCTTTCTTTCTTTCTTTTCTTTTCTTTTTTTCTTTCTTTTTTTTTTGCTGTTGTTCTCTGCGCCCAGAGCACCTCTAAATGTGGAATTTGCATTTCAGAAACCTCCAGGCCAAGATTACCTAATGGTCCCAAGAAACTCCTGAGAAATGCATATTTTCAACTGTTTGGATGCAACCTTTTGTGCAGAGAGGAACAAGTCTACCTGATGGTTCACTCTCTTAAAAAAATGAAAGTAATATAATTTTATTTATAATTTTCACTTATGGTAATTTTCTTGATTTTGCTTTCCACTAGTTAATCTCAAGTTCTTTAAATACATGTATTGCACTGCAATTAAATCTGTTGTTACAGTCAGAAAGCAAAAACAGATGTGTGAAACTCCTAAAAGGAAAAGTAGTTTAACATCTATGCTTTGTTTTAAAAAACAGATTGAAGTGAAAAAGTAACTTAATATTTCAAAGAGTCAGTTTTCTGCTGCTGTTTTGTACAGTGACATAAAGTTTCCTGTATGTCATTTGTGTGTACATGTACACACACATATGCGCTAGCATATGGATACACACAAAAAAGTAATCTGTGATCTATATTATTAGAATATGTAGGTTTTGATTCAGTATACATATGGAATACACAAGTGTATCACTGAGGTTTGTCATTATTTCTAGATTACTGTATATGATTTTTAGACACATTTACTCTTTTGCATGAGAGTTCCTTCTTTTTTACCAGTGTGCAACTTGTCGCCATATGAATCATGATCTTTAAGTTAAATGTCGCTGTTTCTCTAGCTACCTGACCCTGAGAAACGGAGTGGGAAAGAGCTTTTGTCCTCTTAACCTGCCTATGATTTTTCCCATCTGATTAATCACTATGCAAATTAAGATACTGGACTGGAATTTGTTCTGATCAAGGGAGAGCTTTACGTTCCTCCATCCTCTTTGAAAGTCAGAGGTTAACAATGTACAGCTTTTGTACATGTGCTTACAAGGCAACTGACCTTCCCTATCCATCTGTTAAATTATACTGAAAGTGAATTTTCAAAATGTGTCAGGAAAGAACTGTAAGAAATATGCTCAGTTTTTATAATCATTAGAAGTTGTTGGAGGTTATATGTCCAAACATAAAGGGTTTTTTTCCCACTAGCACTAAGTACCCATTAGGGACCCATTAGGCTCAAAAACCCTATTTCCACTGCACACCCCATTAGAGCCACATTTGTTTCAACCAGTTCTAGGGAAATCTGGATTGAATGGGTCCTAGGATTTCCTGTAGAGCCCATTAAAGGGGTCTACAATGGGGTCTTCAGGCATCAAATCCAGATTATACGGAGTGTGCTTACACCATGATCAGGCAGTGGGGTCTAGGGGGGCTCTAGGGGGGTGCCCCAAAACCCAAAGTTCCGAAGCCTGTGCACAATCTCCAAAGCCAGCTCCAAAGCACAAGCTCAAAAGAGGATCCCACATGAGAGCAATGCCAATCCTACGGACCTTTGTCAAAGGCTCCGGAGAATCTTTGAAGAATCTCCAGAGCATCTATGGAGATTGCACCCCCTGTCCCCCCCAAAATTTGGGGTGATGGGTGGGCCCCATGTGGGTTGATCCATATTCACCATATGGGTGCTCCAGCATTTCCACTGTGGGCAGGCTAGCACCCATTGTTATTGGGTGCTGCACCGGCCATGGGGATACATCAGGTACCTCCCTTAATCTGGATCTAGATCCAGATTGGTTGAAAGACCCATTCCTTAGATCCAGATCATCTTAGATCTGTATTAAGGGAGGTCGGTGAAAAAAAAAAACATGGATATCACTTGAGTACTGTGTTACATATTATTGTGCCCCAAATGGCTCCTCAGCTACCCCAGTCACCATGGGAGTTGACGTCCCTGAAACTGGTTTGACGACTCTTGAGGCAGAAGTCAGTACCTATGAGAACTTCTTCCCTTCCATGTAGAATGACAGAGGAGGGAGGAGGTGGCTGGTTTCTGGCCCAGTCATTTTAATATCAGACAAAAATGTCCTACTTTGGGCAGTGTTTCTAGTGTGACACAAAAGCAACCCAGCTGGAAACATCACAGCTGAAGAAAGTTTGTTCCACAGCTGCATGGCTATTTGGAGGATCAATGGATTTGTTTATTATCCATTTCATGAAAACAGAGATGTGCACAGATGAGGTGCCCTTTCTGCACTAACCTCTTGATCGGGATCAGAAGTCCTCTGATCTGGACCCTGGGCCTCCTGGACCACAAGCTACTCTGGATCAAAAGGCCCTTAATCCAGATCTATTGTAGATCCAGTATTAGGGATGTGCACGAATGATTTTTTTTGACATTTTATTCAAATCGAATCGAATACTCAAAAATTCAATTCAATTCAAATCTGTTAAATTTGAATTTGACAAGATTTGATTCATTTTTACCAAATTTAAATCTATTCGTTCAAATGTTTAATTTGAATCTGCACATATGAATGTCAACAACATTTGAATGTGCCCGTATGCATCTTCCCCACATCCATACACATCCGTATGCATGCATGCACATCCATATGTATCATGTAGTTATCCTGTCTGCAACCCGTTTTTGTCCTGTACGGATCGGTACAAATCTGTATGGATGCAGGAAAGATGCAGAACTTCAAGAATCCGTACACATTTGAACAAATAGATCCGAAATTCAAAATTTGATTCGAATGTTTACATTCAAATTTCAAGGCATTCCATTTGAGTTTGAATGATGAAATTTGGTGCATTCAATCGGATTTTGAATGCCTATGAATATTCTTGCACATCCCTCCACAATATATTGGGTCCATAACCAGACAAGGGCTGTCATTCAGTAGCATGCCATAGTGTGCCACTGAAAATCACCCCAAATCAGGGGTGGGGGGGGTAGCTGCAAAGCTCACATAAGGTTTGCAGCCTCAGGGAGACTTGAACCAGATTACCCCGTCAGTACAGACAGTGCTGATCTGATTCAGCATCTCCAGCTGCTAAATGCAGAAAGGGCCTAAAATTCATTGGTTCAGTTCAAATTGAACTAAGACTTATTGACTTTGTTTGTGTTTAGAATCAGTCAACAGCCACAATAATAAAATAAATTGAATAAGTCCTGATTAAAGGGCCAGATAAAGGCTGAATTGAATTGGGTAGTTTGATTCATATGACTGAATACTCCAAAGTTTGTTCAGATTGAACCAACTCCTCTCAGACAAGAGGTGGTTCAGTTCTAGTTTAACTGTGTCAAACCACCCTGTTCAATTCAAACCAGATCAAAATTGAACTAAACCTGAAATTTTATTCAACTCTACCCATGAGGCAGGTTAGAAGTGAACAAAAGTTCAGGTTCCTGCCTTAATGACTGTGCCACTATACAATATAACATTGAAACACATACCATGGACTTCCTCCATTTGCTTTGCTGTTGTTGTGATTTTGTTTTGTTTTGCCTGAATAATTACTGTAAAGCAAGCCTGAAGCATAGAATAATTGTTGTTAATATCTTGTATTTTACAGCCACACACCGACTTTTTGCTCTTCTAAGTGTATGTAAACCCTTTGCAACTTTATGGAAACTGTAGAATTCCCCCCTCACGCACACTTTTGGGATTAAATGTCATGTTGATTCTGTGTAAACCATTAGACCTAAAGTGAAGCAAATAATTATTTTCCATACAACCCTAAACAACTGTCAAATATTAATGATTTTTTTTGCTGATTCTGGCTTGGGGCAATTCTGCTTTTAATTAGATGATACTGCAGATTGATCAGGATGACTGAATGCTTAATTCAGGTTTAATCTGTGTACTGTCAAAACATACAATGGCATAAAAGTAATCTTTTTGGAGGATCAAACAAAAAGCTATTCTTTACCAACTGCAAACTGTTCTACAAAATGGAGTGCTGTGTAAAATATATGAAGTAGTTTGTTTAGCCTATATATGGAAGGAATTAAGGAGATTACCTTGGCTAATGTTTACTCAGTTTATTTTAGCAACTCTCTATATTTAATAAAAGAGAGGGAAATAATGTCTAAATTCAGTCTGTATTACCAAATATAAATGAAGTTAGTCAAGAGTGTTATTATTTTCATTCATTTATAAGACTGATTTATGTAAATGAATTCAACATACAATTAAAATGCAATTCAAGCACAGTTATAATAAAATATCACAAATACTTATTTTTAACCAAAATTAATAACTATTATTAAGGAAATACTCAGAATATTATTGGATGAATAAACAGACCTTCATTTGACAAGACTAGGTTACAATGTAACCTGCGTTCCACCATCCAAATATTTTTTTTTCTTATAGTTAGTTATCTATCTCAGTTTATTTAATCATTAATGGCCTACAGATTGGAATTGTGGGGTGATATTAAGAAAAGGTAGATGAAAATTATGCTTTCAATAACATCTTTTTTTTATCTGTCCACCACCTGAACATTGTCTTCTAGATTTTTCTCAGCTTTTTCTTGTTATAGTAATGCAATACGGATGTATACAGATATATTCAAATACAGTATAACAGGACTGCTTAAAATGAACCCAGTATGAGATTGTTTTTTGGTTTTGACTGACATCACTTTCCCTAATTTCTTTTGCTTCAAAACACCTCCAGGGAACGTTCTGAAATTAGGAAATACTGCAGAACACTGGGAAAATGCTGAAGAAAAATATGTATAATTCCTAGGCACCAATAAAGCAAGTTAAAATCTACTTTCATCAGGAAGGAAGGAGTATAAACTACATCATTGATATTTAAATCACACTAGTCAACAGGTAACTTGACAAATGATAATCTCCCTACACAAAATATTGCATATGATTAACATGATAATTAGAAGTAGAGCAGGTTTACCACACTCAAAAGTCATACAGATACCATGCGCCATTTTTTAAATATTCAATCAATATGTAGAACTGTTACTCATATCACTGCTGTAGGCACAAAGCCAGATTAATTAGTATTGGTGCACATGCTTTTGTACAGTAAAAAGGACTCCCTTATTAAAATATAAAGACTGAAGGCATAATTCTGCCTGCTATAAAATGATGATAATGATGGCAGTTATGATAATAAAAATAAATAATAGCTATCTATGAACCTCTCCAGTAGCTATGTGGGTTTCTTAAGTCCTTCATTCTTTCATCCTCAGTATAGCTAATTGTTGTACCAAATAAGAGAATATACTTACCAAAGTGTAAGGCTGCATCTCAACCTGCACTTCTGGGGTGCTTCTATGGGTCCAAGGACATGTCCGCTGAACCTCCTTTTTGGTAGTAGTGGGTTCCCTTGGAGAGATAATTCTTACAGAGAAATTGTAAAGCTGCAGTGTTTATAGCTACCTTTCTACAACTAGGGCGCTTAGGTATGTCAAAACGGTCTGAAGCTTTAAAACAAAAACAAACTTAATTTTTATGTCTTTTAAAAAGGTACCAGAACTTTAAACTATTCTAGCAAAATGCACCTAGTGTTCAACTGGATGTCAAACACTTTTGTTCTAGCTTATGAGATATTTGGTTCAAAAATGAACACCTTGAACACCCTCTGTCTGCTACAAACTGAGTTCAGTAGGAACCAGTTCAGAAATTTTATACCAGAATTAAAACCCAAGAAACATAAGAACCATTCATTCAATATTAAATTACAACATTGCTCAGAATTGTTGGTCTCTGTAGACATGGGGCCTGTTTGCATTTATGGTCACTGGTCATACCCATCTACACTTTGCCACCACCACTGCCCTGGAGTTGGCTAACCCCTCCCCAGAGCAACCTCACTGTCCACAGCTTGAACGGGAAAAGCTACCTGCCTCCCAGACAGCATTGTCTGCACTTTCGTCTGGGTATGGTACAAGCAAGTGGGGATGGTTGTACAACTGTGGCTGTGCAGACATGCAGAGTCCAGATTGCCATGGCAGCATCAGAGCACATGCTGGATGTTGCTCCAGACATTGCCATAACAATCTGGCTTTCCCTGCCCTGGCCATTTGCACTTCAAATGCTACTGGACCAATACAGGTTTTTTTCAGCACTCAAAGTGAGGATGACTGCTGCTATGTTACTACCCTATCAGTCTAATATATGAAAAAAGGCCTCTGCTCACATTTTATCCTACTGCATATCATCCTTATCAGTGACCTATACATGTTTACAAGATTGGAACTGAAGCTAAGTGCTAGTATCATTCTAGGGAACTAAAAGGTGAAGGAGTTATTTGTTTCATTAGGAAAGTGTTGATGAATTCTGGGTTAATTTGTAATTTGTTTGGTCACATCCACAGTTGGTTTTGGGGATTTTCCATAGGAATACATTGGTTTTGGGTGGGTCACATCTTTTAAAAGGATTTATTCAGGGGTCACAAATTCTGGGTTAAATTTTGTATAAAAATAGGCATCAGGAACAGGTAAAAAGTTAAGTTAGGTTTGGGGTTGAGTTAGGTAGGGAAATTTCTTTCTTGTATTGGCATGAGATTTGAGTTTTCCTTCTCCCTCCGTTTTTCCTCCTTGGGAGAAGAACTGGGTGGGTTTTTTTCCTCTGTGAGAGCAGTTTGAATTACCCGCTTGCAGTCTGATTTTGGGTTACGCTGGAAGAACTGGTCTTTTTTAAGGGTTATTTCTTTTGAAGAACCTTGAATTTTATTGTTAAAAGTCATTTTTGTTCCTGAAATGGATATAGTTTGCTGAAATCCCACATCTGCAGGGTTTTTTTTGTTTCCTGGGCATGCTGAATAATACATATTGGTGAGAAGATTCTTGTCTTTCATTCCATTCCTCCCTATTTTTCTTTATAGTTTCCCCTATATTTCTTAATTTTTGGCTAGGGCTAGGGATTTTTTCTAGTATTAGGAATTTTCTATTCTCTTTCTGGCTTTTATATATTTTTATTTAAGATTTGAACTTGTTCTCGTGGGTATTTTATTCTCATTTCTCATGTTTTTCCACATAAAAGGCAATTTTATGGTGTTTTCGGAATTTTTGCTGCATAACTACAAACTAATTGTTTTAATAAAAAGGGATGGGCTCAGTTTAATGCATAAAGATATCTTAATATAAAATGCTTATTGATTTAGCCATGTTTGGGATTGTGCATGTTTATCTCTGTTCCTTTGAATGTTTAATTGAAATATGTTTCTGAGATGGCTTTACATTTCATTTTAACTTGTCTTCTGTATTTCTAATAAATTCTTTTTTAATGATTTAACAAGAAATACTGGCTTTTTGACTTTGAAATGACTTTTGTCTCTGTTTATGGTATTTTTCATTATGTAAAAAACTATGTAAAATGGTCTGGCTACAAATTCTCTGGGAGTTTAAATTTGGTATATTTTTGGGCTTTGAATTAATCCAAATTATCCAAAATTTTACTCTACATTTGGTTACAATAGCAGTGTCACAAACATGGACAAAACATTTAGATCTTGTTAATCTGTGAGGTCTATAGCTCTGTGCATGTATATGCTTATAGAATAATAAAGTTTTTTTCCCTTAAGATTTAAGCACTGCATCCTAATAAACCTGTGTATACACTGTGATACAATTACCAAGTCTCCAACAGTCTAAGCTGTTTATCATCTTCTGAGAGTGATTTTAAGCTTGGAGGAGAACATTTTACCATCTTCTCTTCAGGAATTAAGCTCCTAGAGTTATCCTGAAGCAAGCAAACATGGTGCCAAGAAACTGAAAATGTCTGTAAGCATTGTGGTGAATAAGCAGATGTACACCACATACTAGTTATACGTACCTCACTTGTGCTAGGTAGTTTTGGCCTAAGGAGTGTTTGTTTGTGTTCCCTACAGAAGTGATGATTTGTGGATTAGCAATGTCTGTATTACTTCAGAAGAAAATAAATCCATCCACCTCCGGGATGTGTGTGCTCCTGATCTCACATCTTTCAGCATAGTGATTCTGATGAGAATATTATCTAGGGACAGGAGGGATTTGAGGAGTGTCTGACTACTTGTACAGAAAATTCATTTTCTTTGTGAGGATGCAGAGGGTGGTTCACAGGGATTTCTCCTATACTCAAAATGTTTACACATTTAAGTCTCAAGGACTGGTAGTGTCTATGGGACAAGAGCATGTTTGCCTCTGCCAACATGATTGGCATTTAAAAATCTCTTGAGGCTATAACAAACTGAGCCAGGAAAAGGTTCTCAGTTTGTAATTTGTAATTTATATCCTTTATCCAAAGCTTCGATACCTGTTGGGCACATTTGGATTTATAAGCAACTGATCTACTTTTGGCAGCACAGTGTAGAGTTTGAGTAATTATGCACCACTAATCCTGGCTGGATTCACAACACAGCAAAACTTCTTCTTTCAGTTCCTTGACTTGAAATAATTCAGTGCACACAGTTTTTAAACAATGTCCACAGAAGCAAACATTTTTTAACAGTATCAAGAAAAGCTAACGTTTATTATCAACAGACAGTATGAGTGCAAGGAAAGATTACTTCAATTGTTAGTAAATATGTCTTAAATGAATATATTAAATGGTGAAAACTAGGTGAATGCTTACATACTATGCCGCTGTAGCAAAAATATTTATCATCATAATTAGACGACCTACTTTAAAAGGAAAGGCTAATCAGATGTCCCAGTTCTGCACACATTTTCGTTGCAGTGCATATCACTGAAATCATTGTGACTCGACTGTGAAGGGAAAAATGTATTGTAGTTGAGTAAGGTCACTCTCCTCAGACTTTCAGTAGAAATCACAGAATAATAAGGAGCTTGGAAGAGATAAGAAAGGAATTACAAGCAAACCTGAAGTCCAAGTCAAGGCCTTCTGAATGGGCAGAATCCAATATACAGCTTAGATTTTTCTTCTTATTCTATGGACAAAGCTTTAGGCTATTTTATCATACTCTGTGGCATCCCCATGCCATGGTGGGTCAGATCAAGAGATCAATGTGGATGGCCCATCTTTGCAGACTGGGAATGAAAGATGACAGAATTATTTTGTGAGCTGCTCACAGTAGGTGTAGTTCCAGCACCACAACCAGGTGCCTAGTGAAATTGTGCCAGGTGTCAGCTTGTGTACTCTGCTGTCATCTTTGTCACTCTCCCATGCCCAGCTTTTTCTCTCATTACAGATGCTGCCTTTCCCTTCTGTTGTATTGAATTCCATTTGTGCTAAAAGCACTTGGCTGGGAACTACCAAACTGTTATGAGAACTCAAGGTTATTGTGGTGTGGGCATGATATGGACTGTAGGACATATACACTGAACAATGATGGAGTCCTTGTGATCTTTTCATCAAATAAAGGGTTTCTAACATAGGTCTTACTGAATATGTTCCTGAACTGATGCTTGGGAAATGATCTTGATATCAGACTTCTCAGCCTTGGTAGACCAAACCACCCACGTGTATGGTATTCACTCTTGAATAGTTTGTCCAGTATACCAGTTTAGAATGCAGCATGGACTAGTTGGAACAGGTTATAGTACCAATTTTGTACCATATCTGGTCTGATGTTTCATTCAGTGATGTGAAAGCAATCTGCTAGGAGACATGATCTCCTGGTAAACTGATCCATAATGCAGATGAAGAATTCCAATGGGTCTTCAGAACCAGTCCACTGGGCCACTTTTGAAAGGCCAATAGTTTCCCCACCCCTGTGAGAGTTGTCACTGCTTTCAAGTTATCTGTTGTTGAGTAGACAAAGTTGGAGACTATGTAGAGCTTTGATAATGAAGAAGTAAATGTGGTTGACAGTTTGATCTCTTAGGCTCCCAAGTAGACACAAAGGGTATTTTAAAGAATTAAAGAGGAGAAAGAAGAGAATAATCATAGATAAAAAGGTGATGGTAGACTTTGAGCCTTTCTGCACTTGCTAGTATTCCTTACTGCACCGAGGGCATTCCTTCTAAGGTTAGTGCAGAATCCAGGAGACCCAGTTCATCATAAGTACATTCCATCTACTCAGGATGGTCCATGATCCAGATCAGGATCCTTTATCTGGATTACTGGTTGACCTCAGTATCAAATTCTATTAGTATACCAGTTGGAACAAAGAAAGATTATTAGCTATCCCCATCAGGGCCCTCCTGATCTGGTAGATATAATGTACCAGTGGTGGTATGACCTCCCTAATCCACCTAAAGTGTAGACTGCTGGCATCCTGAGGTAGACTTCACAGTGCCTTGTTCCACATCTAAGTGTGGAAAGGCCCATACATGTTTTTAGATAAAAATGCACTGCTTTTGACTGGGAGCTAAAATTACAATATATAATATGTCGCTAAAATGAAAAGTATGTCACTTCTCTGAAATGTAGTCAACTGAAATATTCAGTGATCACAGTCAAAGAACAGATATATACTAAATAACTAAAGAAAGATTTGGAAAAGTGGATGACTAATTAAAAGAGGACATACTAAAATAATTTATCCACTTAAAGTGGTACTTAATTTCAAACACAGAATAAATTCAAGGTGATGGCCAGTAGTAGTTTGGAAATTATTAACAATTAAAAGAAAGTTAATACTGATAATGCTAAAGTATAAGTCCCTTGTCACTGCCTATACACAAAGCTTTGTATATATTTATTTATTTATTTATTTATCTCTTTTCCATTTTGGAATATTGGCAGACCATTCCTGTGTTAGAAGATTGTTTGGATAATATTTTCTAAAACTTAGATTTGTCTATGTGAATAAAATAGATGTGAAATAATGATGATCTTGTATGCTTAGATAAATTTCATTTTGCATTTGTACTTATGTACCACCTTTCCAAAAGACTGCTCAAGCTGGTTGGTTCACAACAGAATACAGCAAAGCAAATCCACTGCAGTACATGAAAACATCAAATATACAGTATCAATAACGTTCAGATTCCGATAATAAGGCATGCAGTATAAGAAATTACAAAGTAAAATAGTAACAGGGTCAATTGATATAATAAGACTATTCAAAAATGGCAAAAGAAAAACTAAATAAAAATTTTAGCAAAAGAAGAAGTAGTGGCCAGTTGAGGTGATTCTATGTTCTTCTGTCCTCAGCCAGAACATACACCTGGGGGCAAAGACTCCAAACTCACAGCAGCAGCATGGGACCCAGTTTTTTCTCATCTCACCCGAGCCAGCAGCAGTCATATTTTCCACATTCAGCTGGAGGAAGAAGAAAAAGAGTTGTTTTTTCTACCCTGCTTTTCTCACCCATTTAAGGGGGCTCAAAGCAGCTGGCAAAGCTTTCTTTTCTTCTCCCTGCAACAGAACACCCTGTGAAGTGCATGGGGCTATGAGAGCTCAAAAGAGAGAGGTGACTAGCCAAAGGTCACCCAGCTGGCTTCATGGAGAAGTGCAGAATAGAACCCTGTATTCCCAGATAAGACTCCAGTTCCTCAACCACTAGACCAAACTGCCTCGTAGTGTGGCACCCAATTCTTTCTCATTTCTTGATATCATAGTTGCAGAATTTCAGCAAAAAAGATAGGAGAGAAGAGCTCAAGTCTATCTGAACTTTGAGATTGAAGAAAGGGCTAAAGGTACAGGCTTGTGATCCCTTGAAAGGTTTTCCTGAGGCCACAGGACAGCTGAGACCTAGGGAGACCTTAGAAAAGGGGAATCTATTGTCTGAATTCAACCATCGATACAAGGTCAAAAAGGGAAACATGATAGGACATTCTAGGCATGGATAAAGTACAAAGGGAAATTTTATCCACATGTAACTATCTGAAAACTTGGTCAGGGATTAAACTGCAAATGGTCTAATTTGCAGTTATCAATGATGGGAAAGATATCAGTGATAAAAATGAATTTACTCCCAAGGATGATGTTCTTATTTCATCTATTGTAGATAATACAAAGGATTTTACAAAATGGCAAAGGGACATCTCAAAGTTCATATGGCAAGGAAAGAAGCCAAGGATAAGATTCAAAATGATGCAAGACTCCAAAGAAAGAGGAGGATTAGGATTACCAAATCTCAAGTTATATCATGCAGCACGCTGTTCAGGATGGACTGCAAAATGGTTTTGGCTGAAAGATCACAGACTATTGCAACTGGAAGGAGAAGGCTTAAGATATGGGTGGCATGGGCACTTGTGGTATGAAAAAGTGAACGTTAACACAGATTTTAAGAATCATTTTGTGAGAAACGCATTGTATAAGACTTGGTTGAAGTATAAAAATAACCTTTATAGAAAAATGCCTCTTTGCGTATCACCACATGAAGGTCTGTTAAAGGAGTTTGGGAACATAAGAACATAAGAGAAGCCTTGCTGGATCAGGCCACAGCCCATCTAGTCCAGCATCCTGTCGCACACAGTGGCCCACCAAATGCTCATGGGCATCTCAAGCAGAGACAAGGACAAACCTTCTCCTGCTCTCGAGTCCCAGCAGATGGCCCTAGAAGCGCCCCATTTCCTCCCCCCCCCCAGCCTGAAAGATGCACCTAGGCATTCGTTCTAGTAGCCATTGATACATCTGTCATCCATAAATTTGTCTAACCCTACCTTAAAGCCATCCAGACTGGTAGCTGTCACCACCTCTTCTGGCAGCACATTCCATAGGCCGATGACCCTCTGTGTGAAGAAATACTTCCCCCTGTCAGACCTTACGCTCCTACCCATCAGCTTCATAGAGTGCCCCCTGGTTCTAGTGTTGTGTGATAGAAAAAAGAAATTTTCTCTATCCACCTTTTCTATGCCGTGCATAATTTTATATACTTCAATCAGGTCCCCTCTCAAACGCCGTCTCTCCAGACTGAAGAGGCCTAGACGTTGCAGCCTGGTTTCGTAAGGGAGGTGTTCCAGACCCTTAATCATTCTGGTTGCCCTTCTCTGCACCTTCTCTAGTTCCACAATATCCTTTTTGAGGTGTGGTGACCAGAATTGTACACAGTATTCCAAATGTGGCCTCACTATAGATTTATAAAGGGGCAAAATGACACTTGCTGACTTATTTTCTATTCCCTTCCTAATTATTCCCAGCATTGAATTTGCTTTTTTTGCTGCTGCCGCACACTGGGTTGACACCTTCATTGAACTGTCCACCAAAACCCCAAGATCCCTTTCCTGGCGTGTTGCAGAAAGCTCAGACCCCATCAGTTTATAGACGTAATTTGGATTCTTGGCCCCAATGTGCATTACTTTACACTTGTTAAGATTAAAGCACATTTGCCACTTGGTTGCCCACTCACCCAATGCTAAGAGATCCCTCTGGAGCTCTTGGCAATCTCTTTCAGATTTTACTACCCTAAATAATTTAGTATCATCAGCAAACTTTGCTATTTTACTATGTACCCCTTTTTCTAGATCATTGATGAATAAATTAAAAAGCATTGGTCCCAGTACTGAGCCTTGAGGGACCCCACTTTTTACTTCTTTCCACCCTGAGAAATTGCCGTTTACTACTACTCTCTGCTTTCTGC
The DNA here is from genome assembly GCA_023333525.1 of Aspidoscelis tigris stejnegeri. Classification (NCBI taxonomy): domain Eukaryota; kingdom Metazoa; phylum Chordata; class Lepidosauria; order Squamata; family Teiidae; genus Aspidoscelis; species Aspidoscelis tigris. The sequence continues at coordinate 51,609,329 of JALMGA010000004.1, forward strand.
CCTTAAGCCAGTCACAAATCCAGGACAGAACCTGTCCTTTTATTCCATGGCTGGTGAGTTTACTCAGTAGCCTTTGATGTGGGACTTTGTCAAAAGCCTTCTGAAAGTCCAGATAGACAATGTCTACTGGTTCACCTTTATCCACGTGTTTATTGACACTCTCAAAGAATTCCAACAAATTTGTGAGGCATGATTTACCTTTGCAGAAGCCATGCTGGCTTTTGTTCAGCAATGCCTGCTGCTCCATATGCACACTAATTTTGTCTTTAATAATGATTTCCATCACCTTACACGGAACTGACGTTAAGCTAACTGGTCTGTAGTTGCCTGGATCACCCCTGGATCCTTTTTTGAATATTGGTGTTACATTTGCTACCCTCCAGTCCTCAGGTACGGAGCCTGATGTTAGGGAAAGATTATATATTTTTGCTAGAAGGTCGGCAATTTCGCATTTGAGTTCCTTAAGGACTCTTGGATGAATACCATCTGGTCCCGGTGACTTGTTAACATTTAGTTTATTAAGACATGCCAGGACCTCTTCCTTGGTTATTTCTGTACAGTTTAACTCTTCAGAAAACACAGGCTCAGCTACTGGCATGTGTCTTCTGTCTTCCTCCGTGAATATGGAAGCAAAAAATTCGTTTAGTCTCTCTGCAATCTCCGTGTCTTCTTTAATTACCCCTTTCTCTCCTTTACTATCTAGTGGTCCAACTGCTCTCCTGGTTGGATTCCTACTTCTGATATACTTAAAGAAGTTCTTGTTATTTCTTTTGATGTTTTTAGCAATGTGCTCCTCAAAATCTTTCCTAATGGCCGTCTTGCATTCGTGTTGCCAGTGTCTATGTTCCCTCCTGTTCTCCTCATTTGGACAAGCCTTCCATTTCCTAAATGAACTCTTCTTGTTTTTAATGACTTCATCTACTGCATTTGTGAGCCACATTGGTTTCTTCTTGGACCTAGAAGTCCCCTTTCTTCTTTTAGGAATGCATTCTAGTTGCACTTCCGTTATTGTGTTTTTAAGTAGTCTCCATGCATTTTGAAGTGATTTAACTCTTTTGACTTTCCCTTTCAATTTCCTTTTCACTAATTTCCTCATTTTGGGGAAGTTTCCCTTGTGAAAGTTTAAGGTCTCTGTGTTAGACTTTATTAAGAACTTACTCCCTGTATTTAAGTTGAAGGTTATTGCATTGTGGTCACTGTTCCCAATTGGATCAGCTACAGTGACGTCCTTTACCAGGTCCTGAGCATTACTTAGGATCAAGTCCAGGACTGCATTTCCCCTGGTTGGTTCCATGGGAAAAGAGGAACTTGGTTAATATACGAAGATATGTTGTATAAAAAAGATGAACCTAATGAGTTTGACATAAAAACAAGAGAACAGTTAAATCACGAGGGCAAAAACATACAGTGATTTAATATATGCACAACTAGTGGATATATATAGAAGAGATAGAGAAAGATTAAATTTGGAATGTGAAAAAAACAAGATTGGGAACTAAAATTAAACAAGGCGGAAAGGGGAATTATTGGTATTATGTATAAATTGTTATTGGAGATTGAAATGGAACATGAACAAGTTAAAGAATGTATGATTATATGGGCAAGGAATCTCAGATGTAACACCCAGATGGATCAGTGGGAGAAACTGTGGATAAAAGACATGAAATTTACTACTTGTGTGGTTCTAAAAGAAAACATATATAAGATGATGTATAGATGGTATTTAACACCTCACAAACTAGTGAAATCATACCAAAACATGTCTAGTAAATGTTGGAAATGTAAAAAAGGTTGAGGGAACTTTTTACCATATGTGGTGGACTTGTGAAAAAGCAAAAAAAGTATTGGGTACAAATATACAACTTGATGGGACAAATTTTAAAGACAAATATTTCATTAAGGCCAGAACTGTTTTTGTTAGGAATTGTGGATGATACTTTTAGATAATATGGTAACAGCAGCAAGATTACTATATGCACTGAGATAGCAGGAGGGGAAGATACTTTCAGGGGAAGAATGGTTAGTTAAATTGATGGATTTGGCAGAGATGGACAAACTAACAAATTTATTCAAAGAAAGAACAACAGACAAATTTGTAAAAGATTGGACCCCTTTTATTAACTATCTATGAGAAATGGAAGTAATTACAGATGGTTTTGACTAAAAATCAAGTGGTCAGCTGAGAAGGACCGAGAGACATTAAGGGGAGCAAAGAAAAAAGGATATGAAGAGAAAACGCCAGAAAAATGGAGGAGGTCATCAAAAGAACAATGAAGAAATGCAATGGTATGATATGGAGTAAATGTAAGAAGTTTTAAGCTGTTAAAAATTTTAATAAACATTTTTTTTAAAGGAAGGGAAATTTTAGCCACATGTAATAGGGTCTACTGCAGGATTACTGAATAAAGACATGTCTAATTCTCTTCAACGTTCTGGCACACTTTCAGCATATCTGCTGCTATTCAAAGGCTGTGGTCCATTTCCTTTGAAGATGCATGAGGTGCCCTAGTAATGATGGCAATGGACCAGTTAGGTCCTCTCTTCCTTTTGGTGTATCTGGAAAGAATGAAGATGGAGCTGGACCAGCAGGGTCAGGGCCTCCTTGATTCTCAAACATGAAGATCAGGAGGCTCATGATCCAGATTTATCCAAATCACTGGTGAGTGCAGAAAACACCAGTATCTCTGGCTAAGTTGGACTGAGATTAATTATGCCCTTGAGGAAGCAAGATACAAGAAAGAACTTTTTTTAAATACAAACCAGACTAAAGATTCTTGTTTCCAGAGCTTTGTAAAAGCATACTTGACATGTTTGATACATGGGGCAAAGATAAAAAGAAACAAAGCAAAAACTCTGTGCATACCTTTCAAATTTGCCCCAGTAGCATATAAGAAAGTTGCCTTTTCTCCTTATTATAATTCATCTTATAGGAATTTAAGCATGGTTATTTTTTACTCTTTTCCCCCTCCCTACACCTTTTCAGCAGCCTCTCTAATAATCTCTATTCTTAGGCCAACTGGAAGAAACTTCCCTCCCTTCAGTTTTAAGCATATAAGGAGAGTCTGATAACTTTGCCAGAAATTTAATCACATCATTATAGAAATCTATTTTTTTGTGTTTTTTGGTGGAAGTTGTCTCTTTAAGAGTTAAATGAAAACTTTAATGACAAAACAGATTGTTTTTATTTTTTCAAGTGTTAGAAGACCACACTATTTTAGAAAGTACATGAAAGGGAATGCTTCTGTGAAAATGAGCCATGTGTTCCAGAGAAGTGAATTTGATGTACTTTGATGAGATCTATCTACCCATATCAAACTGAAGGCAAACAATTGTGCATATAGTTAATTGGCACTGCAAAACTTTTGATAAGAGGTTAAAAATATAAAACTAACACAAATAGCATTCATATGGGATTGGACATCGGTATTGAATACAAATCCTACCACGTTTGAAGAGGATCTATTCGAACAAATACAAATTTTCTTGCATTTGATTTGATATGAATCGAATATAAAAACCCTTGATGCACATCCCTAATCCTGTGACTTAATTTTATTATTTTGCAACCTATTTGGAGATGCACTAAGGTATTTTTAAATGTTATTAACTGAATTTTTAGTCAGCATTTGAATTAGTATTGGACTGGCCACGAAGTGAGCAATCAATACACCAACGTTATTGTGCAAATTAATTGTTTTAGTTGCATAGTTTAGGGGCACTGATTTGCACCTTATTAGAGAGTATTTTGTGTGGAAAATTTTAGTTCAGTAAGCAAACAGATATTGCAGACTTTTATTACTGTAAGCACTAGGAAACATTATTTCATATCTCTTTTATACTCAATTGTTGCTTCTCTCCCTTTTTAAATTTCAGACAGATATAACAAAAAAGGAGCAGAAGAGAGTTTATTTTTCTCTCTTTTCTTCTTAAACATACTACTGGCACTGAAATATTAGGCAGGCAATCCTGTTTTCACCTTTATTTTGTTCATTCAGGGAAAAAAATGAAATGTGTCACAGCAGAGACAAGCAACAATGTTCATATGAATGATCTCCACATTGGCCTTGTATGTTGCCGTGTGCTTCTCTTGCCCCCTTTCCACTTCTTTCTTTGCTTTCAAAAGATACTTTATATTCCACTACAAAATGGAAGACAGCTGTCAGAATGCAGGGACAAGCCTGTAGCTATGACTTTAACTCACCCATCATTATGCACAATACTCATCAGTACATACAAAGTTCTGATGGTATCCAGGACCTCTGTGATGAGCTGAAATGAACTAAGAGCTGATGGAGCACCACATGTACAGAAGAACCCTGGAGACATTCCAAAGTTCCTCTTAGGGCAGTTTCACATCATGTGCTTGACTGCAATACTTCTGTCGGTTCCCAACAGTAAAATAAAGCCTTTCTCATGTTATGTAAAGCTTTCAACACAGTCTGTTGATTTAGGCTGCTACATTTATAGTGCACAGAGGGGTGCCATAAGTCTTTTGCAAATAGCAAAAGCAGCCTTCTCAGTGAGGTTTAAAGAGGCTACCTACAATTGACAGTGCAATTCAAATACAGTACATTTGTCAATGGGACAGCTGGGACACTGGTGGTAGTAAGAATAGGATCCAGTCCTTCCCATCCTGTCATGTAGCACTGTCCCTGGTGGCCACTGGCAGCTCTGGAACAACTGCTGCTTCATTAGTGCAATGGACAGAGCAGCGGTGGAGGCTGTGGCAGAACTAGGCTGTGCTCCTAGCCAGCTATGCTGCTCCCATCGACAACATTGGTGATAAAAGCATGTGGCATAGATAAGTCTTCAAAGGCTTGCTCAGGAGGGGTTGGACAGGCAGCAGTAGGGAGCACAAAGTGTGGTAGGGGGCAGGTGGGTGCCTGAGGAGCTTTGTGGCAGCAGGATAGCCAGCTGGGGATGAAGGTGAGGAGTGTTTGGAATCTGTAGAAAAGCAGATGTAGGTAAAGATAGGGGCTGGACCTCCCCTTAACTAAGCGTTCCTTTGGTGAGAAGCTGCAGAAGTAAGTTCATATGACAGGCAGCATGTGATGAATATATTTGTCAGATCAAATATATTTGGCCACCAGAGGAACCAGGGAACCATTACCCACCCCTCACCTCAAGTCTCCTATGGCCACCCCCTTCCTCACCCCAACTCAGCTTCTTCTGCCACTGCCACACACCCCTATAGAGCTCCAAGTCCTGCCGCCCACAGCTGAAAAGGTGGCCTGATTGCCCAGAAATTGGCATGAGATTTTCCATGATTCCTGAGCTATCAGACGACCATTTCAGCTGCATGTGCACCTCCAGCAAGATTTGGAGCTCGGCAGCAGTGGTGGCAGGGTGCATGGTGGCAGCAGGGGATGGCAGCAGTACAGCAAGGTACTTGAATCACAGAGGGGGAATGTGCTTCATGCACACCCCTAACTACCCATAAATTCTGATTACTATAAAATAAGTAGAAATACATCTTGGGTTGTGTTTCTTCCATGTTTTACAAGTTCTAACAGTCAACGATCAACTCAAAACTCATGTGCTCCTTTCTTTAATTGGTATATGGATTGAGCCATCAAGCAAGCATTGTGGAAGATTTTAGAGGAATCTCAGTCTGAATCTAAGGCATAATTTATTATGCATGTAAACTTTCAACCAACATGGGATCAGTTAGGCAATGGGGAAGGTGTATGACGGTGCATCATATACAGTCACCTACTGCCCCATTGGCCATTTGGACATCTTTCCTACATAAATGAAAAGAAATATATGTGTGCCCCCTGAGGAACAGTGGACACATCTCCACAGTTATGGAAGCACTGCAGATGGAGAAATCACTGTGGAAAGAAGACACCCTCCTTTTCTCCATTTTAGCGTGAGGAAGCAACACAGAATGGTGCATCTTCCATGCAGGTTGGGAGAAACCATCCTGCTAAGAAGGCATCTCTGCTGGCAGAAAAGGAAAAGGAACCAGAGTGGTCACCGCAGGGTGCACACAGCCAACAAAAATGGAAACAGGACAGCAGTGGATACCTTTTCTGACCTGTGGAAGGATTCAAAATACATAAGTGGAGGCACAATATGAATCAGCAAGATGGCATGCTTTATGGTCACATCCCTCACATGTTGATGATGGAATTTCAGCCACCATAGTGAGTACATGGTGTGACGACCCGGACAGCTCTAGTACCACCTGCCTCCTTTTAGCGTAGCCTGGCAGGCAAACAGACAGCCCAGGTGCCCATTAACTCTGCCAGATCCTCTTAGATCCTCAGCACAAATTGGATCTTCACTGGCCCTGTTTGCTAGTTCTTTCTAGATGTTACCACAAACAGAATACTGACTCTTTAATTAACCAAACTCAAAGGTTTATTGTTACAGAGTATATAGAATAAAAGGAATAAAATGTATGATTGAATCAGCTATGAGTCCTATAGTCCATTTGAAAAGAACTAAAATGGTAAGGGAACAGAGTAAAGTCCTTTGGGTTAATCACCCAGCAAAGGTTCTCATTTCAATCAGTGGTTTCCTGACTGAAAATGGCTTCCCTCTCTTAGTCTGAGGTAAACTTCTTATGCTAATTCACAGCCTCTTAATAACTTCTAGCCTTTGAAACCCTTTTCTTTTGTTTTGTTACAGCTTTGTTTTTCTCTTCTTTATATCTTTTAGTGTTCTGTCTCAAAACCTTGTCAGTTCTTTCTCTCCCTCTTTCTAACTTAGAGGTGAGGCCTACAAACACACAGAGGCACACTGAACAGCCCTCTTCACTTTTCAGACCCCAGCAGAGACTCTCCCTTTTTCTTGGTGGGCAAAATGGAGCTTGCTGAGTCTCCTCCTCCTCAGCAAGTCAATCAAACACACAGCAGCAGCAGGTTAACTGTTTCCTGCCCTGCTGGCTGCTTAGGGGGCTTTACACATGGTCAGGCCAGAAAATTCATATCCTTATGCAGGGTTCCATAAGAAATGATACTCTTGAAAACATGAGGCCTCAGTCACCTCCATGTCAGCTCCTGCAGAAGTCAGTTCCATCCAGGATCAATCCAGGTTTTATTCCAATGGATTTATTGAATAAATGCAATTTCTCTATTCATAGGGGGAAGTCAGCTCAGGTATGGGAGATGTTCTGGGCTGCCTATGCACAGAGGCTAATTTTTGTGTCTCCATACAACCCACCAGCCTGGCACAGGCAGCTTCCCTCCATTCAGCTCACATCATCTAAAGAGCCAGTCCAACACACACCAAAGAAAAGATTACATTAGAGTGGGAAATCCCACTTTAACAGTAGGACTACAAGCAGACTGGCATGAAGAGTGTGTAAATGCCCCACCATAAGGGTTCTTTCTGTTACCCTTAGAGTGACTTACCAAGACATGGAGAGGTGACTAAATTCACTTCAGAAGTAACTTGTGATGAACCACATTATGTGACTTGTAGCCTAAAGCTTAAAACAGCCTTTTAAAAAAAACAATGCTGTCATTATTGAGTGTTCTCTCTTATTTATTTCCCAGTTTTGCTACTATATGCAATTTTAGTTAAAATTAACCTGAGAATGGTGTAAAAAATGGAATTTATCCCCATTGCTAATACAGAAGAAATAAATTGTTAGCACAGAGGGAAAGAGATAAATAGAAGCCCTCCGTTCAGATACCGGGCTGTTAGCACAAAAGTAGGGCATGTGATCAACCTTGGACTCTGGCAGAGATAAAAAGAAATAAGTATCCTCAATCCTTCACCATAACCAAGTTACTGCTCAAAGCTTCCCCCTAATTGCTAATTAAAGAACAAGAAGAGCAGGAGTGCAGGAGTGCATTAATTATGTCCATCCAGTTGACATCATGTTCACTTGATTCTAAATTAGACAAACAAGAATAGAAAACATGTTTTCTGATGTCAGTGAAGCATCCAAGATGATATCCCATCTTTACCTATCGTTCTCTTTTCTCCCAGCATATCAGGAGCTGTGTAATTTAGAAGTAGTTTATAGCATGTTCAGGTAGTTCATATATTAAAATATGGGCCATTGGCTTACAAAACTGCTCTTACATTTATGGACAGAAGAATGGACTTACTATGGAAGCACTGCAAAATTCTCCAATGAACAAGAGGAGATGCTATTGTGATGCTGGCTGTTGTTTTTAAGCACCAGTGTTTCCTCTTTGTGGCATGAAAGAAGCTCTTAGACTGAGCCAGCATGGTCTTGTAGTTACAGCTCATATCCTGTAGTCATCAGGATTGATTCTGCATTCCTCAGGGAGCCAGCTGGGTGATCTTGGGCTAGTTACAGCTATCTTTCTGAGCAATCACAGCCTCACTTACCTCCTAGGGTGTCCATTGTGGTGAAAAGAATGGAAGATTTGTCAGCCACTTTGAGTACCCTTAAACGTGTAAGAAATGTGGGGGGGGGCTTTATATTAGTGCATGAATATTCATACAAATATTTGTGCATGAAAGAAAATTAACCCCTCACTCCTCCCTTCCTGCCCCCCTCACTTGCTGTCACCACCATCACCACCACCACCACTGCACACTTATTCCTAGGCCTTTCAGTTCTGCACGTGCAGTTTCCACTGCATCACATGATCCAGAAGTGCTTTTTTGGCCTCTGAAGAGCTTTGAAATGTGCCCAAGACACCATCATGGCCTCTTGTTCCCTTCCGGTGCTCTCCCGTACATTTACAGAGGCCATGATGGCATCTCTGGGACAATTTTGACACTCTTCAGAGGCCAAAAATGCACTCCCACTGCATCATTTCATCCCCGAATGGACAGCTGCGCACAAAGAAGACCCAGAAGTGCCTTTTCAGCCTCTGAAGAGCACCAAAATAGGCCCAAAGATGCCACCACAGCCTCCATAAAGATAAAGGAGAGTGCCAGGATGGAACAGGAGGCTGCGGTGGTGCCTCCAGCCCATTTCAGCACTTTTTAGAGACTGAAAAAGCACTTCTGAGTTTGCACACACAGCTCCACATCAGGGGATTGTGCAATGCGGTGGGAGCTGTGCGGGCAGAACTGGAAGGCCTAGGAGAAAAGTGTGGTGGCAGTGTGACAAAAGGTAAGTGGGGTGACAGGAGGATGAGGGGGAGGGGCAGGAGGCCACAGGGCCATCGGCCTTTGCCAAAGCTTTGACTGAAGCTTTGACTAATACCGGATAAGCCAATTCATGAACAAATAGGGCCTACGAATGTAGGCCCCATTTTGATTCATCCATGAATGATGGAATTCTACATATTCCTATGAATTCCTTTGAATTCCAATGAATTCCAAACAGCACAAATATTCCTATGAATTCCAAATAGCACAAATATTCATGCACTTCCATAAAGTCTTCTACATATATATTCCAGATCGATGCAAAATATCTAACAGTGTGAGCAGGGATGTGTTGAATTTCAGCTCACTGAAGCACAAACTGTGGTTAGAGACCCAGGACTGTCAGGTGCCTTAGCTGACCAGCCTAAGATCTCCTGGGGATCCCTACATGACTCACAAGGTGAATCATGGTTAACTGGTATAGGGAGATGACCTCTTTTCTGATGTATGGCCACCATGATCATAGCCCCTTCTATGCATGAGGGTGCAGCACATGCCATCATAAATGTGCTCACATGCGTGATAATGTTACATGCATCATTGCACATGCATAATGATACATGGACCACAGCCTCACCAAGGTAGAGGGCTACAATGGTGGCAACCATATGACAGGAAAGACGTGAGTTCCCCATAGCACTTAAATGTGATTCACCTCATTGTGAATTGTGTGAAGGTGCTGAGTGGAGGCTGAGTTTCAGTTCTAGGCTTTGAACTGCAGTTTGTGCTTCCTTATACTGCAGCTCAGTGCATCTCTAAATATAAGATCTGTATGCTACCATACAGAGCTCTGTATGTTAATGTCATTTGACTTGTCATTTTGTCTGCCCTTTAAACTGAACATAAGTCATAGGTCAGATAAGGCAGCAGAATAGCAGAAGTAATGCAGTGTGTGTGGTTTCCCTCTGTCAGCACACTGGGAAGAACAAAGTAGTACTTTTGGTCAACTTGTAAGATGCTTGTTTATTTAAGGAATTAGGCAAGTAATGATGTTACATACTTGTATGAATACATGGTACATGGATATATGAAAGTAAAATAATTATACAGACTTATAACTATCCAGAAATATAAACTGAATGCAGACTGCATATTTGACATGACCAAATATGGTTATTCCTGTTGTATAGGAATACAATGGAACACTTTCATTGTCCAAGAGTCAGTGATTTTCCACAGCAACATCCTGTTGGGTCTATGCTGGAAGACCTTGGATTGAGCAGGTGGTTGATTATGTTTGTTCCCTACTGTACTGAGATTAGGCAGGAACATCATTTCTTCATGCAGGAATTCATATTGCTTAATAACAAGCAAAGACCTATTTATAATTGAAACAAATATCTAGCAAAACAATGCCTTAACATACACATCAGAACTGCAAGGTAAGGGAAGAATAGTCACAGACTTTAGTAAGAACACTAGAATCTTCAAGATAGGCATAAAGAACTTGATTGTAGGAAAACCTTTCACGCAAAAGCATTTTCACAGTGGTTCAAGACATCTAAAATCTCAAAGAATCCTTAAGACAAGTCTAAACACTTTGTGAGCATATGCTAAGGAAAGAATATAATGTTGGACACAATGCAGCTGCTCTGAAGCGAATGCTGAAGAAAGTCAGCACATCTTTAGCTTGTTAAAACAACAACATCATTTCTTATTTACAAGATAATGATCTTGGAGATCAGATTCATAGGTATTTTCTTCCTCACTCATTTTCTTACAAAGTCCATCTGTTTGTTGCCTTTAAAAGGTGGTTTGCACTTTTAAAAATAATATGCTAAAACCAAATAAAAAACTCTGAGAAAATGGTCCATAAAATGAGAGCAGAATTTTCAGGAGATGATCCTTCCAGCTGGAAGCTTTCCTTTGCATTCTTGGCAGAATTCCAAAGCCTTGGTTAATAAAAGATTTGGTTCATTAAAATACAAGACATTAGCTAATTAGGCAAGTGTCTTAATATGAAGCTCTGAGTTTGAATTTAAAACAAGAATTATAGCCTAATTTTTTTTTAACTAATCAGAAACAACATATGTATTCTTTAGGTATTATTAGGATGGTCACTTCCAACTTATAGATCACCTGAAAATTTATAAAAGAAGACAAAATAGGATAAAGAGAATAGGAATTAGCAGAGAATGAAATATGCTAATAAGATATGCATGTATAAAGCAAAGTAGAATAAAACTGGTGCCACACAACAGAAGTTCCTGCTACTTCAAAAGCCAAAGTACTTGAAGTAACCAAGGAACCTTTTTGCATTTGAGCAGGATGGCTACACATGCTGTATGATTCTCTAATCTCATGCCATGGTTTTACCTCTGTGTGAGGATGTCCTGATCCTCTGTAGCTATGAAGCAGGAAAAACTGCTCCGCACATCTAGTACATTCCCAGTAAGCTCCCAGCCACAGTGTCTGCACTATTCCTTGTGTGAACGCTGCATGGGAGCTCAGCAGCGCAGCTGCGGCTGTGCAGTTGCACACTGCACTACAATCACCATACCAAATGCCTGTGTGAGCCAGAAGTTGCCTTGGCCATCACTTTGTGATGCAGCCAATCCAGGTTGGACCGTATGTACTGTGATGGCTGTTACGTAACTCGGGGATGGTGCCAGCACTTGTGGTGTGAAATCTGTTCACCATCCCTTAACTCAAGTTCAGTTGGATACTACCCCACTGAACATAAGTGTGATAAGGCAGAAGCACTCTAATTCTTAGGCCTGTTCATACTTTCTTATTAGTCTGCTACCTGGGCAAGTTGTCCCTGAAGTCCTTAATACTGACAGTCCTGCCTCTAACTGCAGTTTGTGCTTCCGTGTACAGCAGCACATTGCATCTCTGAATGTAAGCCCTGTATTCTACCATACATTTCAGAACTTCAGCAGACCCAGAAAAGAATCTGGAAGTGGGTACTTCAAATGCCATATTGTCTGCTCCAATATCCTCATGGTGGTTATTTTTTCTTTCATAGACAGCAATGAGGGAGACATTTTTCAATCAGCACTCTATCATTTTAAGAGCCTGTCTGAACTTATTTGACTGGTATGATATAATAATACCACACTAAGATGCCTCTAGATACCATTTATACTTCTCTGTTGCAGTTCTGCAACCTATATCCGAGGGCTCTGCAAAGTGGGGTGAAGCAGCAGGGAAGCTGCTTCGATCTTGGTGACAACTTGATCACTGTAGCAATGTGGGCCACAGCTGGGTAGCTATGGTGATGTGGGCAGCAGCTGGAGCTGCTGCAGTTCCTTCCCAGAAGTTATGAAAGATAATAATCCAGGATCGGACTGGCCCAGCCCTGGGATTCAGCCACATGTTAATGGTTGACTCAAGTAGCTAAGAAAATGGGGTAAAGGTAAAAATTAAGAAACTGGAGACAGCTTACAGGTGGAAAAGATCTGTTTATTATCGCATGGCTTTTTATACAGTAATCCCCAGGGGTGTGGAGGAAGTGACATCAAAGCAACATCCGGGGAAGTGTCTGCACTATTCCTTGTGTGAACACTGCATGGGAGGAAAACTGCTATCTTCCGGGTCAGAGGTCCTTCTGATGTCACAACCTGTGGTCAGAGGCAGGGAAAATCCTCAAACAGAAAGAGAAGGGAAATTGTCTTTTCAAAACCACATGCTTGGATTCCATTAATGCCTAAGGTAGCCACACGGAGTGGAAAGAATTCAGCACCCTGGTGGCGCTGAGCATGTACTACAAGCCTATGGAACAGGAAAATTCTTGCTCCTTTTACTCTACAAAGTTTGTCTTTATCCAGTGAAAGAGCTATACAGAGAGAGGTTCAAAATGAGGCTAGGGGAATAGAGGCTGTGCAGCTTAGTGGTTACTATAGTTCTCAGCTGTTGAGTGGCTACTGGTCATATGATTGGAAATGGAACAATTGATTGACCGCAACAGCAATGTGGCAGCAGGGAAACTGCAAGGTAAAAATCTGCTGATTAATAGCAGCTTTTTACTTCACAGTTTCCCTTGCATCATTCACTGTGCAAGGAATACTGATTGTCTCCACTTTAAAGTCAGCTCCATAGTTTCCCCTTTGAGAAGGCATTGGAGTGATGAGAAGGAGCATGCATCATGTGGGTTGTACTTCCTTGTTTAGCAGTGCTTGTCATCCTGCCTGCATTAAGATGATACTACTTCTTAATGGACAGGGAGAGTTCTTTTCCTGCACTAAGATAAACCCACAGTAGCAATCAATCGTATACTCTGGCACAATGATGAAAGGTTGATCATCCAGTCTGACAGAATGATCAGGACTATGCATTCCCTCCACAGTATATAAGATGTCTAGATACACCCATAGTGTGGTGCTGAGTACTGGATAAGCCCCACACTGGGCTGCTGGTGGTTATATCAGATCATTTATGGAGAAAATTAATTAATAAGCCCCAAACTGGGCTTCAAATACAGAAGAAACTAAGATTTTGGAAAGACTTGTGGGCTGATTGAAAGAAAGGCAATAAGAATGCGGTGTGGAATACAGAATTGAATCTGAAGCAACTGGGAGTCACATGGAAGATGTGGGAATGAAACTAAAAAGTTGAGAAATGGGTCTGTGTATCTTGTGCAACATGAGTTTCATATTAAAATATTTTATTTAGTGTTGCTTCAAAATGTCTGTTATCCTTGATATTTCTTGAATCATATTTTTTTATTAAGTATTTTTTAGTCTTTTCATTTTTCAATTTCTCTTTCATGAGTTTCAGTTTAGTGATTAGTTTGCAGAGAATGTCTAACTTGGGCATGGAAAGAAGAACAGATATCAGGTGAGGCTACAATCTCCAGGGTCCTTGCACTGATGCAGTCATCCCTTTTTTATATAGCTTCTTAACTGAGATGAATAAAATTTCCTCCAACATATAATAGTGAAAACGTGCTGATGGGAACCAGTCAGAGGTATGACTGTAAATTTGGAACTTCTACCATAAGTAGATACCACATTTATTCACAGTCATTTATTTAAATTCATACTGCAACTTCATGGAGAAGCATGGTCATCAGTTATTTATATAATCAAGTTTAGGGTACAATTACAAATCTGGATATTCATTGAAATAATAGTATGAAATTAATGTGTGAAAAGGGATTGGGGAAGATAGAGATTAATCTCTTTGAGGAGCCTATGCTTCAGGATATAGAGCACCCAAGCATGCATATATTCAGGAAAATGTGTATCAGTCGAGATGAATGATATGGCCCTGACATTTAAGTGTTTGGTGTATCAAATTTGTCAGGAGAAATGTTAACAATAGAAGATCAGGTTTGGCCATATCATTGCCTCAGGTCATTGTCAATCCTACAGCAAAAACTTAATGCCACAATTAATAAAATGCCTGTACTATACAAAGGCATTATGCGTTCTATATAGAATGGTAATAAAGAACTGCAAAGTGAAGTTCAAAGCTTAGAAGTAAGTTCTAACACCTTTACCTTGATTATGATTCAAGACAGGAAACAGTCAAAATATCACTTTTGACAGAATAACCAAGAAGTGTGTGCTAAAAGTTGACAGCTAGGCAGGTGCCCTTTCAAAAGTAGTAAATATTTCTGTACAGGTTGAAAGAAAAGAGTAATTCCCCACCCACCCCACACACATTTTGAATAAAACTAATTTTTGAAGAGTAATTGGAAGAATTTAGAAATAGTTAAAGTCAAGCTGGGTTTCTTATACAGGACGTCATGCAAAACCTTGGAACCATGTGGACTTAGTGGTGCATGATTGGGCTTTCAGTTTAATCAGGTAAAGCTGATGGAATTTCTGTGCATGTGCCTGCTCTTCCCTCACTTCAGGGCTGTTGCTGCTGCTTAGTGTGTGAAGGAGGGACTAAGTCTATGATGGGCACCTACTACAGCCGTGCGCACACACAGGTCTTGATAGGGTTTGTTTCTCTTCTAAAGTAAGGTAAGGGGAGGGGAGGCATTGGGGTGGCAGCAAGGGGGCAATATTGAGAGCAAAGGGGAAGCAATCAGGGCTGAGGGGCAACAGTGTGGGGGCAGAGTGGTCACTGGGCAGTTCTATGCACACATCCTTTCATAGCTCTTCTGGGTAAAGGGTGTACAAGCCAGGACTATGCAGCTGCACTTGTCTGTTGCTGTCGTTGGTGTGGCGTAGCAAATGCTGCTGATATAGCAGCATTCACATTTACCAGGCACATAATGTGGCGCAGGGTAAATTTGGGATGGACTGGACATTCTGAAGTGTAGATGCCCAATCCATCCCAGAGGCTTAGGAGCCTTTACCCCCAACAAAGGTGTGAAAAGTTCCAAAGAGTTAAATTTTAAACAAATTTTATACAGCTTTATTGTTGTTTTTATTGAATGATGTGAACCATTGTTCGTGTTGCTGCTGCTCCCAAAAACATACTTAAGTGTTAAAAGATATTTATTTGGGGTGGATTTGTTGGTAGCACTGCACAGCAGTCTCCTGAACTCAGGTTTGGGTGGATATGTTATCTGAGCCAATTTCTTTATGGATTCAGAACACTCTACTGCCATGGTAATTATTGGTTATCAGTGGCATCTTTTCTATAAATTCTCTATTTGCAGATATGGATACTTATTGAAACAGCAAGTTATGATTAACTTTTTGGCTGCATCAACACTAGATTTCAACTGCTACTTGACAACTTTGGTCCTGTTGGACAAATGTCCTCATCTCTACTTGGCGTACTGGCCACTCCAGTGGCACAACATCTGTTATCAGAAGTGTAAATAGAATGATACATGATGAAGGACTCCAAGGGTGAATGGCATCTTCATTCACCTCTTCCTTCACTGTGACAGTGAAAGGGAAGGTGAATTACTAGAGTTATTTCCAGTCTGGTGCTAAACCACAGTGATGCTAAATCATAATTGCAGAAAGCCATTTGGAGTCGAGGAGACACTGGCCATATAGCAACACACCTTTGCAGTGGGATTAAAGCCTCCAGCACCTGAGACTTCTGGATGAGGTCTCTGTTAGGGGTGTGCATGAATGCATATTTGACATTCGATTAGTAACAAATCGAATGTTTGAAAATCCATATTCATACAAATAGATCACATTCAAATGTGGTAAAATTCTATTCAATACGAGTCTACAGTATTTGTGCATATTCATACAAATATTTGGTACGTATTCGATACAAATGAATACATATCCGATATGTATCCTATATGAACAAATACATATCCGATACAAACAAATATGTATCTTATATGAATTAATACATATGTGATACATATCTGTAACATATCCGCCCTTTGAAAATGTCAAGTCTGACCTGAATCCACTTTTACTCCACTGTTGATCCAAGTTGAATGCAATCTGGAATCAATTCTGGATGTGACTGGCGCTCCATTTTCCCACACACCCAATCTAACGAATGTCTGAACTGTTCGTATGAATGTCTAGAAACATTTGTATTTGTACAAATGTTAGTATATGAATATCGTAAAATTTAATTTGTGTACGAATGTCTGAATATGTACAAATGTGTACAAATAACAAATGTTATGAATATTCATGCACATCCCTAGTCTCTGCAAGTTTTTCAGTTCTGATTATGAAAATACTAGGTTCCTCTAATGTTCATTTTCATTTATTTCTGTACATTAAACCATATTATCATAAACAAAACCATGAAAACACTTGTGAGACCTATTAATCAACATTTTCTGATAAGCATTTTTATAATGTTTTAAAGGAAATTTATTATAAACCACATAGAAAAGGTTTTGGAAACTTGGTTAGATAACTGACAAATTTCTAAAATATTTCTACTTTGAAGTGGAAGATGGGTTGAATAAAATATCTATATTCTTTGTTTTTCAGTGGTTTTTAAAACTATCATGTGAACTTTTTAATTATAAAACACTGCTGGCTATTTAATGTATTTTGGTTTACATCTACATAAGAACATAAGAGAAGCCATGCTGGATCAGGCCACAGCTCATCTAGTCTAGCATCCTGCCTCACACAGTGATTCACCAATTGTTTTTGAACATTCTCAAGAAAAAGACAAAAGCAAGGTCTCAGGGCAGGTAACAACCTTTAAAATAACAAGTTAAAACCAATTTTAAAACCAATATTATACATAAAAACATTTAAAAGAAACACTAAACACTAAAATACTAAAATAATAGTATCTGCCATGAGGGGGAAGGTATAATCACATCAGCCAAAGGCCATGATTTTAACAGTTTTGTTGCAAAACAAACAAATACTTTTCTTAAAATCTTTCAAGATAGTAATAAAAGATTAATTTTTAAGTGTGATTTGAATGGAAGAGCCTATCCTTTGATGTTTCTGCTGTAAAATTTGTTAGCCATCACCGTCCCCGTAAGTTTTGTTATCAGTATTTTCTAAGCCAGAACACCCAAGGCGCAGAGTAAGGGAGAATGCAGTCTTGCAATCCAACTTGTAGCCCTCAGGGCACCGCACTGTATATGTAATATTGGACACCTGTAGTTGTGTAGTTTCCCTTCCCTCCATGCTTTTCTCTCTCCGCAGCTGCATATTGCACCAGAGAGCAGAGAGAAGGCTTGCACAAGTTCATCACATTGTGTTGAGCAGCTGTCTCCCCAGCTTGGTGGTTTGGATCATTTGAACTAGGAGTCAAAGAGACCACCTCTATACAGTGTGAGGAGAAATCATGCCAAACCTTCTCTAAGCCCTTTACTGCTCTGTGCAATCTAGTTAAGAACAAAAATTGTGACTCTATGGATCAGAGTCCTGATCTGCCAGCCATGCCTGTGTTATAGTGTATTCTTATACAGAAAAGACCTTGCATGGAGACAAAGCATTGCAGCCTGTCAGTCAAATTTGCAGATGCTTCAGCTTGATCGCCAGTCAGGAAGGCCGGGGCATGGGGAAGAAGTAGAAATGCTGTTGACTGACAGAGCCTAGATTCAGGGTTAGGTTTCCAAGAGCTAGATCAGGGATTTGAAAAGAAAGAACAGGGAGCTTGAATCATGAGAGTGATGATAAGCAGGAATAGTGAATGACCTGGGAGAGTTCTCAGAACCGAGGAAAGACTACCTGATTCTGGGGGCTTTCAGTAGAGGATGGAGAAAAATTCAGTATTCCTGAGTCCAAGAGGTTTGTATGTGCAACTTCCCACATTATGCATGTGTGGGGTTTTTTTTATTTTAAAAAGCCTATTAAAAAAAAAGCCTTTTATATAATCATAACCTACTTTGCCTGAAGATATTGGTTTTTACCAGCCTGAAGCCAGGTGCACGTGCCTTGTAGCAATACTGTGATATTGTGCCTTGCAGCAGTATAGTTCACCAACTGCAAACCAGGTATTTTGGTAATCAGTTTAAAAATTTTAATTATTTTGTGTTGGTGGCTATATTATTATAAAATGAAACAGTTTTTTAGGTGCCGTGTTTGACATGGCTACAGGAAGAAGCAAAGAAAAACGGAAGACAAAAACCATGAATTTAAAGTTGAATGGACTGAGATTTTCATGTTTATTCCAAACTTAAATGGCCTTGTGACCTGTCTTATTTCTCAGGAAAAATTGGCGCCCAACTAGAAATTAAATTTGGAGAGACACTTTACAACTAAACACATTTAGTACTAAATATCCTGTCAGTGATGCAAGGAAAAAAGCAGTTGAGGAACTTCAGAAGAGTCAAGGAAAATCAAGTTCTGTATTTAATTACTGGATGCAATCTTCCAACAATGTTAATATTGCAAGCTCTTTCGTTAGTCAAGAGATTGCTAAGAGAGGAAAACCATATACAGACAGCAAATACATAAAAAGTTGCTTTATAAATGCATCTGAAGAGCTACTTCAGGATTTTAAGAACAAAGTAGATATTCTAAAAAAAAATTAAAGCGTTAATTTCCCACAATGCAAATGCACAACTCACCCAATATTGGCCTCTGCTACCCCAGCCCTGGTAACTATCACTGAAGGCAGAGCAAAGCCCATTTAGACTCTGAAAATGGATACCATTTTGTTCCCAGCTTTCTTACTGTCCAGCTGGACTCTTTTCATATCAAACAATCCCACTTGTCATTGACATCTGCTAGTACAGTGGAATAGGTTGCCATTTTACATACTATATCCTACTCAAACACTGCATCCATGCAATGAAAGCGTTCTATAAGGGTGTAGGGATTTACTATCCCAAACCAATGTATGTTGAGGGGAGGTCCCTAGACCCTTGACTACGATCATGTGTAGAAATTACCAAAGACTCTTAAGTAGAGAAAGACCTCATAAATATAAAAAAGAAATACTTTATAGTCCCTTTCAATGTAATTTCTTCTCAATATGGTCCTAATTTTTTGCTTGATTACCTCACAAAAGAACTAGGCTTGCTCCCCAAGGTCTTTTTTACTCTCATAATTGGCTTCTTTCTTTCTTTTTTTTCTTTCTCAACTTGTTTCTGCTTACATATTCTTTGCAAGATACAGGGCATATATTATGAAGAAATAATATTTGTATGCACTTGACTTTTAAAGAACAAAATGAGTTCAGTAGCCCTGCTCATATACTTAGTCTGCTAGCTCATAATATTTGCTATTAGTTATCACTTAGGAGTAATTTTAGAGCCTTGTTGCAAATTTATATTAGTTACGATATGCCTATTAATGTTAATGGATATCATGAGAATAACTTGCAAAACATAATAGTTAAACAGACCCTTTCATGTCAAGAACTATGAAACTCCCTGTATGCTTGAAATTAGAAATGGAAATCTGACATCAGTTTAACTTGGTCAAGTTTAGTAAGCAGTTCTTTCCAGGATAGGGGAAGGGAAAATGTGTATTATACCCCAGTGTAGTTTAATGAAAATAAAAATAAATAAAAATCTGGGAAACAAAGATGTAAATTCCATCAGAGCTGCTGACTTACTGGGTAATATTAGGCTAATTCAGCCTCACAGCTTCATCAGCAAAAAGTGGAAATAATAATGACCTACTTCAAAAATGTTGTTTTAAGTTCATGATAAAAACTGAAAGTGTTATATTCATAAATGGTAACTCTCATGTTCTTAATAGCTGCTGGAGCAGGGCAATTTCAAATTATTGTTATCATTTGTATTGTAATTTGCAGGCAATGAATTACCTCAAAAGACTTCAAAGTTGTTCCACTAGACTCTCTTTGCACCATATAACGCAATCTATGAATTTCTACCAGAAATATCACAGAGTTCCCTAAAACATTTCCCCAAGTACATGTAGATAGGATTGCAGAATTCTACACTTTCCTACATCTAATTGCCATTCATTCCAATGGGACCTACTCATTAGCAGAATTGGGGTGCATCCCCATGCAGGATTTTTAGTCTGAGTTCAGTACTGTTTGGACTATTTTGGGTCACTATTCTTAATCCGAATAGAGTTCTTGTCAATTAATCCAAATATAGCTGTCCCCATGCAGGTTTTTTAGTCCTGGTTTTGGGACTATTTTTAAATATTAAAAACAGGGCTTTTAACAGCCCCTCCCCCCCCCCCCGGTGCAAACCCTGCCTACCGTAAAGGCAGCAAAACAGCATTTTTTTAAAAAAATTTCTAATCGCAAATACCTTCTTTTTCACACCTCTACCCCTTCAGATTACCAGCAACTGTGCACTCATGCAGATGTGTGAGGGATCAAACCCAGTGGAATAAATTTTTTGGGACTATTTTTAAAGGTAAAAAAGGGGCTTTTAAAATCCCACCCTCATGCAAGCCCTGTCTGCAATAAAAGAACCATTCATGGAGGGAGCCCTATTAATTACTTTCTTTTTCACACATCTCCCTTTTGAGATTACTGGCAGATATATGCTATAAAATGTATATATTTGCAAAGTATTTCAAGTATTTAAAAGCATTCCTAAGCTTCTCCCATGTATCTTTTGAAAAAGATAAATTTCCAGTGAAAATGTTAAAGCTTCTTTAAATAAAAAACAAGAAGAACTCTCCCCTCTTTCTGCCTTTTTCATACCATGTGGAGCTTTCATTATGATCATGGCAAGGGAGGGAGGGAGCTGTACATCTATAAGAAAAAAACCCACCCACAGATGGCTGCCATTGGCCGGAAGGCTAGACCTCCACCCTAAATAGCCCAGTATCGTCCCCATATGGGAAAAAATAAGTGGACTTGGCTCCAAAAAGGGGACTCAGTCCTGCTTTCCTCCAGATTTAGGCAGGATAGTCCTCATAAAATCTGGGAATGAATTCCACGGTGATCCGGGGTGCCAAATTTAGATTCTATTCAGATTAATTACAGTAGTCATGGGGACAGTCTTTCCCGAAATCAAATATTTTGGATTAAAGTGCCCATGAGAACACACCATTAGATTGTTTATTGTTAAGGATTTCTGTGTCCAGATGTTGATTGGGAATCCTAGGCCCTTTCCGCACTGACTCTAAAAACGCATTTATAGCCAGATTGGAGAGGGATTAAGATGCAGCTTCTGCATAGGGAACCCAATTAGGGACCCTTTGAGGAAGCCATGCCCACATTTCAGTGCGCAAGACCAGTTTCTTAAACCGGTTTTGCCACCAAAATCCGGCCCTGAAGTAAGACCTAAAAAATTAGGTCTTACATCCGGCCCTTCGCCTGAAATCGTTTTGGAAGCAGTACGCTTCCACAAATGACAGGGGAAGGGCCAGATTCCCGGTGCATGCCCAGCTGTCAAAGAGGGGGAGTACATGCCCTCCCCCAACCTCACAGATTGGCTCCATTGGAGCCAGCATGGGGAGGCTGTCAGCCAGCTCACAGTTCCCCCTCACTTGAGAAGGCATGATTGCACCTTCTTGGTTGAGGGGAAGCTGCAGCTTACTCCGCCACCCTGCCTGGGGTCAGGCCCAAAGATCCACGGCTTATCTGATCGCTGCCGGGCGACTTCTGGCAGTGGGAGGCCTGGTGTACATGTGCTGCAGCTTCCCATTGGCCAGCCACCTTCCTGAGGGTAGCTGGCCAATGGGAAGCCGTGGCGCACACACCTGCATGGCAGGCTGCCACCACCACCACCACCCGCTGCCAGAAGTGTCCCGACAGTATATCATGCATGCACGACCCTGGGCGGGGTGGGGGTGCAGGCTGTGGCTTTCCCTCACCCGAGAAAGCACAATTGCACCTTCTCGAGTGAGGGGGGGTGAGGGGAAGCCGGCTGACAGTCTCTACATGCTGGCTCCAATGGAGCCAATCGGGGAGGCCGGGGGGAGGGCCCAGCTGTCAAAGAGGCAGAGATAGATAGATAGACAGACAGGTAGACAGGTAGATAATGATAGACAGACAGATAATGATAGATAGATAATGATAGACATATAGATAATGATAGATGATGATAGATGATAGACAGACAGATAGACAGACAGAAAGATAGATATTGTGGCTGATGAAAGTATAAGGGAAAATCTGCTAAAATATGCCCACATACAGCAGTTGCCATTTATCCTTCTTCAGTTTTTTTTTTCTTCCAACGGATATAGAAGTGGATAAACTGGCTACTTGTATTAATAAACCATAGTGAACATAAAGTAAACAAGGCTTCAATTTATGTGTAGACTGAGCCCACAGAGATGTGAAAAGAAAGAGCATTGCTTGACCTTTCATACCTGTAGGAATAGATGCTTGTCATGGTCTTTGAGCCCATAACATTGGTTTCTGACTAATTAAATCTCATTGCACAACAGCAACAAAATACCCTTTGTTTTCCTTTTCCTTTTCCAAGAATCAAATATCTCCGTATTGCTTTTCACAAAACAAACAGACAAAAAAACAAAAAAAACCCCACTAAACCCTTCCCTTTGCCTTCAGTGGGTCACAGTGTACAAATGCTCAGGAGTCTGCTTTTAAATTGTCTCCCACGGTCAAATTCCATGACATAGTTTTCATGCTGGGGAGTATTCTAAATGCAGGATGTTTCACTGGCTCAAACCAGAGCCAAGCAGCCCCCTGCAGCATTCCTGTATCTTCCCAGGTACACCCCAAGATCCTCCTCTAAAGATGTGAGACCTCCCTTCTATCCTCTGCCTCCAAACAGAGAGCACGAAGCAGAGAAGCCTGGAGAGTTCAGCTAACTCCCCAATGATCTTCCTCCTGCAAAATCTGGCAGGTGAGAGACACCCAGAGCTCTGGACCTCTGGCTTAAATACAGTACAGTGAGAACTGGCTGCTCTGATTAGCACAATTTTGTGGTTTTTTTGACACAGCGCCATCCTCCTGTCCATTAAGTCTGCAAAATCCCCTGGGAATGTTCCCGTGGTTTGCAGCTTGCACCATGAGTCCATCACATTAGGCAATTTTAGGTCAAGGTTGTTGTTTACTCTCCTTGTTTTGGTCCCAACTTTTGCCCAGTAGGGGTAGCTAGGAACAGGGAGGGTTAAGGTTAGGGTCTGATCTGTAGTAGCTTCAGCTATCTGCTTCTGACTTTGGCTTCTGCGGCACTCTTTGTGCCAGAGTGACTGTGTCCAGCTTTGCTTTTAGTATCTGGACTTGGTTTAAGAATTAGTCTAGTGGGATAGGTGTGCCTATGTGTGTGTGTGTGGGGGGGGGGGATGCCTGATGGCCAGATTTCTTTTCAAGTATTTGTGCAGTGAAGTTAGCTGAGTTAGCTTCATTTTTGTTTAACATGTGATTTATTTTATTTTAACCTGATTTCAGCAGGTGAATTTCTTGTAGACCTGAAAGGGGGCTGTTCTTGGGCTGCTTCTTTTTCTTTCCTTTAGTTTTTTTTTCCTTGTTGGGAGTTTCCTTCTGACTCTTTCTCCAACATCTTCAGCTGCAGCCTTTTTCGTTTCATTCCTTTTTTTTCTTTTCTTCTGAAAACCAGCCACTAAGTGCTGTTGAGTAGACATATGCAGAATCAGTTCAAATTCATATCAATTTGAACTGAACATGGTGATTTGATTGGTCTGAATTTGAACCAATCCACCCTCAGTTTCAGGGTGGATCACTTTGAATCCAAATCATGGGAGTTCAATTGAGTTGATATTTTGCTCCTTTAAAGAGCTTTTTAATTGCATTTTTATTTGTAGAAACTGACCAAAGAAATTTGAGTTTCAAATCAAGCTGGTTTAATCTGGTTCAAATTTGAACCAAACCATACATGATTTAGTTTGAATCACCATGACCATCTCTACTGTTGAACCCCCACATCAGGAAACTCTCCTGCACCCAAGTGTGCAGAGATTAAACCAGCATGCCTAGTTTAGGAGTACCTAGATTTTGGAAAACTACTTCTAATCAGGTTAGAGTAGTGTTTGGTTGTGTCAAGACTTTATCAGGTTTTTTAGGGGTTAAATAGGGTTATAGTGTGGGATAGGGTTAGTGTTCGGCTAGGTTTTAGGGGGAAAAGGAGAGTGTAGTTTAGGTCATTCTATACCCCTTTTGCCTCCTTTAGATTTTTTAATTTTTCCTCCTTTCATTCTTGCAATCAAAAGCCCTGTACAGGATGAGTCTAGGTGACAAAAAATAAGGGGAGGTCAGAGTGCATTAATATTACCCCTTTCCCTCTTTTTACTCTAGGTAAATATGAAATGTAAATAATAGGATAATCCTTCCTTCCTTCCTTCCTTCCTTCCTTCCTTCCTTCCTTCCTTCCTTCCTTCCTTCCTTCCTTCCTTCCTTCCTTCTTTCCTTCCTTCCTTCCTTCCTCTTTGCCCACATCTATAACTATAACCTCTAAAACTCTAAAGTTTCATCTGCTTGTATTATTTGAGAGTGACATGCAATTATTCTTCACTTATGGAAAGTAATTTTTGAACCACTCGATTGGCAGAGCTGAAGATGGCTGGATATGGTAGTGAACCTTTACATGTTATTCATAAAAGGAAACAAGGATCAAGAAACAAAAAATTAGAGCGAATGGCTGCCTGCCTTCTGTTGGCTCTGCATACAATTGATTGTCCTGAGCTCTGCCCCTCCAGCCTCAACAGGGAACAGCCACCACTATGGGAACTGAGACAGTCCTTTCCAGGGATGCAATTCTTTATATGCTTCTGAAAAGTTTGCTGTGACGTTCGAGCCTTGTTAGCTATGGCTTGACCTAAATCATGTATTAACTTCAGCATAATCTCTCCCTGTCATCTTTTTTTTAGCTCTAAGCACACATATTATTACATTTGGTTTATAATTAGGTTTCACTTTATTAATAAGGATGAAGCTTTCATTAAAGACATTAAAATTCCCCCATCCCCACCCCAACTGGCTGATGGTCTAACTTGTGCCAGCAAAAATCCTTAAGGGAAGCATATTGGCATGAACAGAACATCAGCTGCACATATGGTAAAATGACACATAGATTGTTGTTTCTTTCTTTCTTTTTTTGAAAAATAAAATCTTGTTTATATTATACAAATTTTGAAGAAGACTTTTTCATTGTCAGGGACTCCATGGACAATAGAGTAAACCATGACAATTTCAATACCCAATACTCAGTAACAATACACTTTTCATTAATCCTGATAGGAGGCTCCACATTCAGCTTCTGGGATTCTCCAATCCACATGCTAGTGTGAACCTGTGAGGTTTTGTTCCCACTGGTATCCTCTGTCTTCATCATACGGATCATGATGGAGATCAGAGGGTCCTGGTTCATAACATGGGAGGCATGCAGAAGTCATGCCTTGCTTGTTCAAGACTAGCAAGGGAACCATTTTGACTGTACACCAAAGCACACCACTGAAATGCATCCCCCAAATGATCCAAAGCCAGGAAATTTTGTTCCTAGCCCTCAAAACTTGTATGGGCTTCAAGGTGAGGGTGGAGGCTGGTCTGGACCAGTGCTATCACACAGAAGGTACTGTTCTAGACCATGACTTTCTGCGGTCCAAAGACACAGATGTGCAGCAAGGCCCAAAATCATCTTCCAGTGCATTGATGAAATGTATTTAATTGTATTTAACTATCTCTGATTGCCTTGTGAGGTGAGTTGAGCCATCCAGCAGGAAATAATGCTTCTGAGTCTGCTGGACAATAGACTGCCCCAAGGGGGGAAAAAAAGGTGCAATTTGCTATTTTGACCAGCTTCAGAAAAATTAATTTGGTAGTAAAACAAAGGTAGAGGAGAATGGAGGACTTTTTTTCCCTGCAGACCTCATAAAAATATTGGAAAGAACTGAGGTTTTTATAGGACATTTTAAGGTAGAGGAGTAAACCTGGTAAAAATTAGTTCATTATTAGACAAGCTGTACAGCCCATCACTACTTGTTATAGAAATGGATATTATGCAATTATTATTCAGTGTTGACTAAAAATGAAATTGAAATTATCCAATAACATGAGGGATACATTATCACATTTCCATAAAGCAGCTTAATTTTGCATCCATCTGACAATAAAAGCAAATTATTCAAGTTTAATAGAAAAACTTGTGTCAAATGGAATAAAATATACTTTTTTTATAGCTATGGGAATAATTCATACTGAAGGGGACAGAAGTGCAGAAATAAATTATGAAGCCAAGACTGTCAGCAAGGAAATTATTTCATAGTGCTAGAGAGGGATATTTTTGTTTTTTTTTGTTTTTTTAAAACAAACAAATTAGCCATTCGAAGAATGGCATCGGCCTGTATTTTCTATCACATTAATAATATAATGTACATCATGAGAAGGTGTAGCAGACAACATAGTTCCCCCCACTCCCTTCAGTATATAGAAGATCCTTTTACACATAGAAAAAAAAATGTAGGGGGAGTTCCCCTCTATCTCTTTTAAAGGAGCCTATCTTCCAGTGACTTTCATTCATCTCAAAGGTGCTGCCACAAAATGACATCCTAGGGTGCATCAAATGATGAATAAACTTGCTGCTGTTTCACATACTGTTTATTTTACTGAGAAGCATTTTACTTTCTGTCTCTTTGGATCACAGAGATGTACACAAACTCTAAAATTGTGGTTCAGTTTGGTTGAAATCAAACTGAACCACGTGGTGTTCAATTTCAATTTGAACTGGGCCAAACAGTCTTGGACTTGGTTCAGGTTTGAACCTTGTTAGGAATGTAAGTGTTGTAGGAGTTACTTTTAACTCAGGGCATTAAAAAAGTCTCTGACAGTTCTTTCCACTTACCCACTGCCTTGCAAGAACAGTGACATGTGCTATATGACCTAGTTTTGATGTTCCTGAGGATGAGAAATGACAGTTCACCATTCGCCTCTAGGGTGGGCCCTGTGTTCCTGCTTCTCTGCTGCCAGAATCTCAGCAGAAATTCTCCTGCCCCAGATACCTTGATTAACATAAGTCTAAAACTATTCTCCAAAGAGTTGCAATTTTTTTTAAAAAAACTTACACTTTATATACAATTACCTATAATGAATTTACAGTCCAATCTAAGTTCAGTTTTCTACTTGTGCCCTGTACATGGTATGTAAGTGCCAATTACTGGAAGTAATATTCATGACATCTGGAATTTATATAAATATGCATGAATTTGTAGATTCGTGACCAAATCAAATAGAAGCTACATTTGTAGGCCCTATTCATCCATTAATTGGATTGTCCAGTATTCACAGAAGCTTCAGAAGATACTGGATGCCCCTGGGCCTTCCCCCTCTCCCACCCACCCCCCAGGCCTACCATTCCCTCCTCCAATGGCCTTTCACATGCTCCCTTACCATTTGGGGCATGCTCTGGTAGCATCCTGGGCACTTTTCTGTGCTCTCAAGAGGCCAAAATATGCCTTCTGGAGCTCACAAAAGGCACTTCAGGTGACCCCAGAACTGGAAGGCCTATTTCTGCCTCTGAAGAGCTCAGAAAGAGACCCAGGATGCCACTGGAGTGTTCCTGCCCACCTCCCATGTTCCCCCTTACAGTTCAGGGTGCGGTCTGCTGTGTCCTGGGCCTCTTTCCGCATTCTCTGGAGGCTGAAATAGGCCTTCTGGAACCCAGAAAAGGCACTTCCGGTTCTGGGGTCAAGAGAAGGCACTTTGGGCACCCCACAACCAAAAGGCCTATTTTGGCCCCTGGAAGGCCTATTTCGGCATCTGGAGAAAATGGAAAAAGGCCTGAGATGCTAGCAGAGCATTCCTGCCTGCCTCCCATGCATCGCCTTACTATTTGGGGCACACTCCGCTGGCATCCTGGGCCTCATTCCATGGTCTCCAGAGGCCAAAATAGGCCTTCTGGAAACCAGAATTGTCAGAAGAAGGTGTGGCAGTGCTGGCAAGGAGGAGGATAGGTAAGTGGGGGTGGGTGGGAATGGAGAGGTGGGGGAGGTTTTATTGAAGCTCCCTACATATGAAGCCCCCCCACCCGCATTCAAGGTGGTGAGATTTGTCCCAAGCCAAATTTTCCCACATTCAATTCATACCAAAATAGGCTTTGTGCACACCCCTAACTGGGAGGGGCGGGTGGTGCCTTGGGTGGACCAAAACAGCAATGCTGCCTTCACATCGCTGCTGGTGTTGGCTCAGAACAGATAGTACTCCACCCTCACAATGCAGATCACACCTGCTGTACTTGGTCTGGAACAGCCTGGAGCAGAATTATTAGACTGCCCCAAGAAAGCTGCATGGAGAAATGAACTATTATTAGCAGACCTTCTGAGCATAATATCATAGGTAACATGAATCTTCCTGCAATGGGAACTTCCCATTGATAGAGCTGATGTCATGGATATGAATCTTTTGATATGTGAACAGTGACCAGTCTAATCACTTAATTCATGCCAGCATTGATTGCTGCCAGCTATGACCCTGGCAGAAGCAGAAGCTGTCAGCTTTTTTCTGTCCAAATTCTGTATAAATCATGGTCAGCAAGAAGCATCTACCAGAAAAGTAGCTGTTTTAGAATGAATATTACTTAGGTGACTATTGCTTAAAAACAAAATAACAACAACTATAGTGGTGTAGTAGTGGCTTCTTCTGACACAGGCTTTTGAATGCTAAGATATTTTATATGTTAGATGAGTGAGGCTATAGTATGAATATATGTTGCCTCACTTTCCTAATTAACTATATTTTTGAACAGAGTACTTTCCATTGTATTGTATTGTATTAAAAGTTATTCTCTGTGATTGGCCCATGCGCATGCCATTCCAATGTCATGTCCAGGACTGAATTCTCTGTGCTGGGGTTTGAAAGATGATCTTTGAAGTTTGCATAAGGAACAATGGAAAACGGCATAGCCTCATCTTCAGAGCTTATGCAACCATTGGAGCTTATCTTCAAAGTGTATCCAAGTTTTGATGGTCGGGAACCTTTTCAAACAGAACCATTGCCAAACTGGGATAGGGAGCCTTTAGTATGGTTTTGGATCAGAATGGCACTAATCCCATATGGAAGAGGCATACCAGTGAACACCTTGTTCCAGTATACCAGGCAAGTATAAAAAGACCCTGTGTTTCAAAATAAGATGAGAAGTAACATCCACAAAGGGCTACTAGTCTGCATGTGACAGACCAATCCACTAGGAGGCTATGCTCCAGGGGAATGGCCTGTTTGCAAGCAGACTCTGCACAAAAAAATGGAAATGGAACCCACTTCATGGGGGAAAGTATTCCTGAGGGTAGGCTGACCAGACATCTGACCCTATTCCCCTAGCACGTGGAGCTCAAAACTATTTTGCTAGGATCTCACAACAGCCTTAACAATTGGCTGTTTCTGGACATCCACTGAAAATAGTCCCAAACTTCAGGGGATGGGAACTTTATGGCCTCTGAAGCTGGGTTGGGTCCAGGGCCATAACAACTTGGTCTGGGCCAAGACTAGCACCCACGTTATGCATCAGCATGCCCCTTTTTACTGCAGTGAGGCCCATCAGAGTGCACAAGAAACTGCTTAAAAGCTACTTTTTACCTTAACATGGTGCTCTGTGGAAGTGAGCAGACTTCAATACCTGTCCAAGGCATTTTAAATGCCATCTGGAGACATTACCTTAGTAAACCATGAATCAAAGATACAGATACACTGGAGATGCCTAGTTCTCAACTACCTGGAAAGAAGATAAGAATAAGAACAAGGTGTAGGGGTTTGTTTCCATTTAAAAGAGCAATGCCCCCTCCCCCCCATATATGCTGAAGATGATCCATATTTTCAAAGAAAGACTTGGGGAAGTCCTTTCGGGATGAAGATATTCCCTATTCTGTATAAAAATGTGCACTTTATAAATGTGTCAAAATGTTTTAACGTTTAAATCTGATTTCTATCACTCATATGCTAACCATTCGCTATTACTTCTGGAAAGATGCAACACCTTAATGCTTCTAACATTTATATTTGCAATGTTAATTCCTTCCTAGAAAGGTTTTCTACTATGTGGGTTAAAATAAAAGCTTTTATCTTGCAGTGACCTTGCACTGGTCTGCTTTATCTGGTACACCATAAATGTCACAAAGTCTCTAGTTTTTTTTAATCTGTTTCTGTTTAGATTCACATGATGCCAACTGGTAATACAGATCAATGTTCTTACACATTCTGTTATATCTCATGCTTATAATGCCCTTTCTCCAGATGACATTTTTAAAACATGGGTCTACAATATTAAATTATTTTCTTTCTCCTTTAGGTAAGGGCTTTTCTGCAATATGTAATATGCATATATGTGTTTACAGAGCAGATGATAGATTAGATAGATGATGATGATGATTGATCAATCAGCCCCCAGAAACAAAAGAAAAAGATATAGTTTAGTTGCTGCCAATTAAAAAAAAAAATAGCTAGAACTATACTGTAACTTGATTGGAAGAGGCGTGAATTTTTAGGCCGCCCTCAGACCAGTGGTCAAGCCAATGGGGTGAGCTAAAGATCATGAGCTCCTCCCTCTCACTCTCAACAAGTAAAGGCACAGCTTAGCCTGCCATTACTTGTTGAGCTGACCGAGGATGAGCTGACTAAGGACAAGAAGGTAAGCAAGCCAGGCCCTATCCCTAAGCCGGGACGCCACCTCCCCCTCTCCCCCATGGTCATCTTTGCCCTGGGGTCCAGGTACTAGGATGGCTCTAGGCTGCAGTGGGCAGCACGTGGCTGCTAAATGGCAGCCTTTTGCCTCCCACTTCTGCTGCTGGTGCTGCTGCCTTTTGCCGCCTGTTTTTCCACATGGCCCTCAGCCACCTGCCTTATTGTGGTGCTGGGCGAAGGAGCCCAGCTCGCTCCAAGGTAGGCAGTGGCCTGCTTTGTTAGGGTGGCATGGCTGGGCATGAGGCTAACGTGGCTGCCAAGGGGACTCTCCCTCAGCCACCTGCCTTGTTGTGGTGCTAGGTGAAGGAGCCCAGAGGCCTGCTTTGTTAGGGTGGGGTGGCCAGCTGCAAGGCTAACATGGCTGCAAAGGGACTCTCCCTCAGCTACCTGCCTTGTTGCAGCACTGGGCGAAGGAGCCCAGCTCACCACAAGGCAGACAGAGGCCTGCTTTCTTAGGGCAGCGTGACTGACATGGCCGCCAAGGGACTCTCCCTCGGCCACCTGCCTTGTTAGCCTCACATTGCCAGCCTTTCCTTTCCTTCCCCATTTCCTTTCCTTTCTCCTCTCCTCTCCTTTCGTTTCCCCTTTCCTTTCCTTCCCCCTTCCCCCTCCCCTTTCTCCTTCCCTTCCTTCCCTTTCCCCTTTTCTTTCTCCTCTCCTCTCCTCTCCTCTCCTTCCCTTTCCCCTTTTCTTTCTCCTCTCCTCTCCTCTCCTCTCCTCCCCTCTCCTTTCCTTCCCTTTCCCCTCCCCTTTCCTTCCCTTACCCCTTCATCCATAAATATCAGCATTGGGTCCTCGGCTAAGAAATGATGTATCAATATGTGAGTGTGGACATGCATGTAGAAAAAGCAGGTTTATATTGTTATTCATTCCATGAGTTGAGTTCAGTTCCATGCATAATTTTTTTTATTTTGTTCTTTATCTTTCTGCACCCTGCACCCTGCCCCATGAACCTCAGTGGCCCCACCCTATGACCTCAGTTATCCCGCCCCATGACCCTCACCTTTCCTGTGAACACCCAGTCCTGAAGTCCACTGGCTGCCGATGGATGGATGGATGGATGGATGGATGGATGGATGGAGACAGACAGACAGACAGACAGACAGACAGAGATATCCCCCCAGCTTCAAAAAGCATGAAGGCATGAAATGTGGAGCCTGTAGGTATCATGTTCCAGCCTCTGGGTTGGGAATGAGTGAACCACTTGACCCCTAGGTGGTAGCTGCCACATTCTAGTGTTCTATCCCATCTCTAATCCACATTAAAGGCTAGAGGTAGACTAGAGGTGAGATGGAAACACCATCTGTCACATGCTACCATCTCTAAGTTACTTTTGAGCCATTTTGTTTTTCCATGAGCATGGGTACATGCATTTCAATTAGGATTAAGCATTAGGTCAAAAAAGGGTATTTGTGCACTGGCCATTTAAACCACATTAAAGACAGATTAAGGACAGATATAAAACAATTGCAAAGTTGCCTTCCGCATTGCAGCACACATTAGTGACACTTCAAGGCTCATGTGAGATCCATATCTAATGGCGTCTAGGAGCCGCTAAAACCGGTTTCTGGGAAGACCTGAAAAAGGTAGGTCTTAATCCATTCTTAATCCGCCCTTGCATTGTAAATCCACATCAACAGAGGACGCTTCTGCACATGGATGGGAGAGAGAACACATGTGGGCAAGACAGGAAGTCACCATGTTGAGTGAGGTAGCGACAGCAAGCCACCATGTTGAGAGAGGCGGGAGAAGCACAGTCCAGCCAGCAAGTCCCTCCCACATAGGCTTCACATTGGGCATACAGCCAGCTAAGGCGGCAGAGGGACATCTACTTGCTGTCCCATGTGTACTCCTAAGGATTGGGAAGGGAGATATGGATTTGCGCTCTCCTGAACTCCGCGATGTGCTATTGTCATTGTGATGAGGAATGGCATGCATGTTAATGACTGTTTGGATGTATGCAGAGCATGTTGATCTCGCTTGTGGGCTGGGCATCATTTGTCTGTTCTGCCTTGGTCTGTCCATCTCCCCGCAGCATCAGGAAACCTGGGGTACGACGGTGAGAGTGCTGTGACTAGAATTCTGCAGCCGTTGGCATGCATGCAGCTCCCCTCCCGGCCCTGTAAATGCAGGCTTTGGTGCCAGGCAGTCACAGGATCTCATATACACTGCTGATTAGTCAGCTGTCCGTCCTTGATGCGTCCATGCACAGCAGGAAAGGAGTGGTGACTGATGGCTGAATGCTCCAGTCATGTGGCTCCTGGGGTGGCGTGGCCTCTGGGAGGACAGATCCATCTGGAAATCTGTGCTACTGTCTCCGCATGACGAAGGCATAATGTGTTCTTCGCAATCCATCCTTCCCAAGTGAGTGCGGAAACATGTGGCCTTATTTAGATCCATATCTATTTGAGACAGATCTTGCTAGAGACACATTTCATAAAAACAGATTTCCTTAATCCGGTTATCAGTGGGTCAATGTGGAAATACCCTAAGTGTTCTTGAGTAAACAAACTGACCAGGATCTAATTCTTGGAGGATTAAAAAAAACTGGAAGTGAAAACTGGGAGTCAGCTGTGAAAAGAACAATAGGTTAGATATTATATATTATGTATTAACTTCCTTAATTTGACACAGATTAGCAATACCTAGTCCTTAATTGCAGAGTACTTAATTGATTTGCTTGTCTCCTTGGTTTTGGCAACATCCTTTGTTAAAACCTTTGGTCTTGTGTAATAGAAGGGAGGGACTTTGTGGCTGGACTGTGCTTCTCCCGCCTCTCTGCAATTAAGAATTGGGTATAACCCATTTTCTTGCCCATTTAAGGGGACTCAAATCAGCTGACAAAGCTTTATGTTCTTTTCCCCACAACCAAACACCCTGTGAGGTAGGTGGGGCTGAGAAAGCTCAGAAGATTGCTGTGACTAGCCCAGGGTCACCCAGCTGGCTTTGTGGAGGAGAGCAGAATCAAACCCGGTGTTTCCAGATAAGAATCCGGCTCCCTAACCGCTAGGACAAACTAGTGACAATTTCTTTTTTCTTAGTTTCTTTAAAAAAAATCCAAGCTTTTTAAAAGCACATTATCAATCTGACTTTAGAGTACTCATCTTGAAATATTTAAAATATTTTTAAAGCTTTCAATGCATGATTGCTGGATCACTACCAGACATTCTTGCTGAATGTCATTTTGAGGGCCATCACTATTTCCAGTGTAGTACTTTAAAGTATATAAACACTAAAGAAATGTCTGCATTATGAAGAAAAAGACATGAGCATGTCAGAATGGAGGAGAAGAGTCCTTCCATTACAAAAGAATTGGACTGGAATACTTTGGGCTCATAAAAAAAGGTTTAAAAATCACCAGTTTTCCTAAGTTATGTTAGACTCAGAAAAATTATTGTAAACAGAAATTCAGTAAACATATTAGTCAGCAGCTCACAAAGCAGGCTGATTTTGTACAGTAATGTATGGCCTAATGTTAGTCAGCACAATATTTAAAGGTTACTCAAAATGCACAGAAAAACAAGAAAAGCAACCATTTTGAGAGAAAGACAACCCCTTCTTTTTTTCTTATGCAGGTACTAATACTTACTGTGTCTGGAGATGGTTTTGACAGTGACAAAGTTATCAAAAAATTATCTGTTAAGTATTACTTACAAACTGCCCACCCCCCTTGTGATACACCATTTCTTATCTGAGGACCCAGTGCTGATATTTATGGATGATTCTCATATTAACCTCAAGTGTTCAGTAGATTCCTAAACTTGGAGATACAACAACTTGCCAAAAATCATTAGGACAAAATCTTATGCTTCCTGAATGGATAATTAAGAGCAATAGGATTAGTAGAGGGAGAAGGAAACACATGGACCCATCCAGACACCATCCTATTACAGTGGAAGTAAGTTTTTTACCAGTGCTTATACCACCCTTTTGGTGGACCAGGTAGTACCACTCCCAGTGCTTGTGTTGGATCTGCTCAGTCTGACTTCTTTGGTGTGGCTGACCCTAGTTAAATTGGGCCGGGAGTACTGAAGGTGGGGGAAATCATGTGGATGGAGACAGTAGGCATACAGTCCGCAGGCCACTCTTTTCTTTAAAGCATTCTGCATGAAACACTGTTCTTAGTGTGCTGCTCTGTAGCCCTCTTGGGCCATGCACTGTTACCAGCATCACACAGTGTGATAATCTCCCTGTCACTGAGACACTTGTCACCCAGCTAAGCATAGCACCCCAACATCCCAGCGGCAAGGAACACCCAAATGCCAAGTAGTACAAGGCACTCTGGTGCAAAGTTAACTTGAAAATGCACCCCACTTGAATCGCCATCCAGAATAATCACTTCACCCAGCTGAAGATATAAACCAAGTATTTATTATATACAGCAATAAGTAATATAAAACCAAACCAATAGCAAAAACCAAATGAAATAACTTAATTCAGCCTCAGTTCAATTAATAAATGTAAATTTATTACATTTTTTGTCAGCTTAGTTGGCTGCAAGATCCCAATTACAATCTTGATAAGTTCCTGTTGCAAAATAATTCTAATCCCAATAGTTCAAATCAGACCTCTGTTCCTTCCTAAGCAGCTCCTTGCCTAAGCTAAGATCCCTGCTTTACCATGCAAGCAGCTGCCTGCCTCTCTAGGCCTCAGCCCTTGTTGGCCTGCAAGGCAATCCTGTCTGCAGCATACCCTCCTGCTCAATTTCCAGTCAGGAAACACAGCAGCGAGAGAAGCCTCCTGCCTCTCTTGAGAGATTCCAAACCTCCCTTCTTCACTCTTGTTTGTGAAGAGCACATGGTGAATGGCTGACAAGAGTTTTTACCTGCTCCTATCCTCTTTCCTGCTCTAACCCACCCACACTGCTCTTAGTGTTTGTCCCTTTTATATGGGTTCCCCCATCTTTTGATTGGTCAGTAAGGTCAGCTGACCCTCCTGTAGGGTGGGAACTCCGCCTCCTGTTTCCTCAAATCCTGGAAGCTTAGTAAAAAAAAAAGAGAAAAAAACTGCATGTTTTATTCCTGTAGGGCTGTGAAAAGCCCGTAGTCTTAAGCTTGAGTTTAATAGGCAGGTGGGTAGAGGTCTATTACAGGAATTGCTCTCGGCACGTGTATTTAGCAGTGTCCCCCCCCCACACACACACACATGGGATTTTTAAGGATTCCTAGTTTAGGTTAGCTGATCTCAAGAAAGGTGGAGACATTTGGCTGATTTCACTTCAAAGTTTATTAAAGTATAAAAGACACACAGAACTATGGATGTGCACAAATGTTGTTTTTGTTGTCTTTGTATTCAATTGAACTGAATGCAAGAAAATTTATATTCGTTCTAATTCATCCCCTTTGAATGTAGTGGGATTTGAATTCAATATGAATGTTCAATCTCATACAAAAGCATTCATATTCCATACATATCCCATACAAATCCCATATGAAGCTTCATACAAATGTATCAAAACAAATGTATCAAATTCAAATGTCAATCTTCAAATGTGCCAACATTTGATTTGAATACAAATGTTTTAATGTGGCCAAATTTGTACTAATTTTGAATCTTATGAATATTCATGCACATCCCTACACAGTATTGGGTGAATTAGTCAAACAATAAAGTTATTAAAAGAGCAAAAAAGTTTTAAATATAGCCATGTCAAAGAGGGACACAAGACAAGTTTAGTCCACAACTGCCTCTGATGACTGGTCAGGGGATGGCAAGAGGCAATTGTTGACTTTCCCTTTGCTCCTCTGTTTGGACGCAACCTAGGTGTGTGTTTTTTGGAATTCGCCTTGAGTGAGCAAATACTGAAATCAACCAGTATATGGACCATTT
Source organism: Aspidoscelis tigris stejnegeri (assembly GCA_023333525.1). Taxonomy (NCBI): domain Eukaryota; kingdom Metazoa; phylum Chordata; class Lepidosauria; order Squamata; family Teiidae; genus Aspidoscelis; species Aspidoscelis tigris. Next base: position 51,646,085 of record JALMGA010000004.1, read on the forward strand.
TATGACAAGGCTTTTGATACTATTTTGATCTGGCTCTCTCTGTCTGAGGACTGAATCTGACTGAATAATGTGTCCTTTCCACTACAAATTTAGGGTTTTGTTTTTAAAGGATTTTGTCTAACTTACAGTGTGTGTTAGTGAAAATATTTAAAAGATTTTAATATGAACCTTTTGCACATCTATTTCCTTAAAATATGCAACTGTCTAAGCTATTTTTGCTTAGAAAAATGTGGCAATAATTGAAATAAATGTTAATTTTGAGTTCTATAATGCAGTTCACATGTTAATTGAGATGTTTACATTTTGTGACTTCAAATAAATTATTTTTTTAATTCCCAATTGAAGCTGAGTAACAAATTGAATAATATCTGGTAAGGCACAGATTTCCCACTCTTGTTCTATATTCTGAAGCTGTGTATTATAGTTGGTGGCTTACTGGGGACCCTAATTAATAACAGTACACTTTTAAGCTTGTCGGTAAATGTTCCTCTATGATTTTTTCCAACCGTTTGCAATTAGAATGAATTACAAAAGTGGCAAGTATCCAAAGGTTTATGAAGGAAAATGCATATTTTATCACAGAAGGAATATGATAAACAAATTAGTTTTTCTGAACCCCCTTTCCATATTATTTGGAGGTAGATAGCTAGAAACAATATAGTTTTGGCAGCAAAAGCTATTGAGGACAATAGCTTATATCAATTAGCCATCAGTTGAATTTTTAAAGTGCTTTTAATGTATGTTCTGTTTTTAATCTGTTGCTTTAATGGTTGTTACCTACCCATAGACCTTTAGGTATGGGGCAGGATAGAAATGTAAATAAATAAGTAAATAAATAAACAAACAAACTTTTTTTTTTGCCATGATACTATAGTGAAGAAATATGGAACCTGTAAGCCTCCAAAGTTTTGTTGCACCTTCACTCTTCACATTGCATCAGCTCATTCGAGATGCATTCAAAGTGTTAGAAACAGTCACCAGTGGCTGTTGCACCTTGGGCCCTTTTCCAAAGGACACTTAATTCAGATTAAGGATCTGTGTAGTATACATCTTCTAGGCCGGTGATGGCCAACCTATGACACGCGTGTCACAGGTGACACGCCAAGCCCTTTTGGGTGACACACATGGTCACCCTGGCACCTGGGCGTGTAGTGCTTGCTTGTTCTTGAAGTGTACGAAATACCAACTTTCAATTGAAGATTAGCAAATTAAATTCAGCAACAAAAGTCACTAATGTAAAGAATTATTTGTTTTTGCTTTTAATAAAATACATATATCAAGAATATAACTTTTTTACTAGAGCTACCAATATCACAAAATTATGGATATTTCTAGATGTGACACAGCACCCGAGTTAAGCTAGGTTTTCTTGCGAATTTTGACACACCAAGCTCAAAAGTTTCACCATCACTGTTCTAGGCCTACATATCTGCACATTGATGCAGATCTAGGAACCCCTCCCCTTCTGCTGGTATAGATCCATCTGCTTTAAAAGGAGCCTGAGCCCTTACTCTAGGTCACTATTAGACCTGTTTAATTGGGTCTAGCAGTGGATCAGTGCAACTTTGATTCACAATATGAAAGATATGCAGATGCCATGCTTCCTGTGTTCAGCAGTACTGGGGGTACCATTCCAGCACCCTTCAGAAGACCTTGGAGATGTGCGGATATGACTTTAACATTCATGAAAATTTCAAGGCTGTGGCATAGGTTGAACTGCCCCAGGTCTTCCATGATTGAGATTATGGGCCTGCCTATTCTGACCATACTGATCCGAACTAAAACCAAGTAAATGGAGAATGTATCTTAACTAAATTTCAAACTAAAGATCCATTAATCTTCAAAATATCTCCTATCAAGGGAAGATAGAATGCTGGCTATTTCTTCTACACTGCCACTTGTAAGAAATTACAGGAAGATTAGAAATGGATTATGTGCCAGGATTTAGAACACATCTCCACTTTAAAATGGAGGTCGATGTTTACCATGGGAGGAAGTGTTCCTTCACTGAGTGCAGTTGCCAATGATTGGCAAGCACAGAAGGTGAAGACAAGGAGGAGAAGTTAGGTAGGAAGTTTTTAAAATTGTGTGACACACTTTTTTTGAACTCACAAATGGCATGAGCCTTTGAAATAGATGCTCAAAAAACCCCTTGAGTGACTGCTCCCTACGCCCAACTTTTCAAATAAACGTTTATGTGCTAATGGATAAAGAAACAATTATTTGGTATCAAAAGTGCAAAGGAAAGTTAGTAGCATGCAGAAAAACTGAACAAATTCATCACTCATTGCAACATTATGTTGCTTAATAGTAAAATAACACACCAAGGGTGCATCTCCATGCCAAAAATACTCCAAAGTTAAGCTGCTTTTGCCCCATAGCAGTCCCATGAGCAGCTTTACTCCGGGCTAGATGAGGCACAAAGGAGAAAATCTGTGGCAGAAAAAAAACCCTTTCAAACAGTATTACATCCTGTTAGGCAGTGAAGCCCGTATAAGGAAAATGTACGGATGTGCATCCAAAGGTAACTAAGAGTCACAGGCGTGACTATCAGCAAAGTATTCAAGGTTGGATTGGGCAAGAATTGCGTAAGTCTGTGCAACACTTGGATTGCAACAGCTTGTGCAACACAAGGGAAGTGAGTCACCATCGGATGATAAGAAAGTGTATAAAATGCCTGCACACGGCTCTGATTGTGGGTTGCTGGTCGTGAGCTTGGAGAGATGGAAACTTTGTGGAGAGCGTGTATATTTGTAACTATGCAGCAACTGTAAGAATAAACCTCTGAGGAGAGAGAATCCCTGCTTCAGTCTGCTTATTACGCTGCGGGCAGGAGGGATTTCCTGATAAGGCCGGACAGCAGAGATGCCAGCAGCAGGTTTCCAGGACAACAGAGATTGTCTTGTCAGCACGGCCGCGTCTGCTGATTTAATACCAACAAGGTATCTCACACACCAACACATCCGACTTAGGGGGCAACCACAGATTATCCTGGGACCATGGGGATGCTGCCCCACTAAAATGGTGAGAAGAGCCATGAAAGGAGGTGCTTTTAATCACCCAGAAGAGGAAACCCAGGAAGAAATCAAGAGAAAGGAATGGAAGGAAGGCGAAGAGACAAACACTCACACAAGTGAAGCTTACTGGGGGGGGGGGGAGGGTGAGAAACAGAAGAGGAAACCCAGGAAGAAATCGAGAGAAATGAAGGGAAAGAATCTCTCTCCCCCTCCTAATAATGCAGCCTCCACTGTGAAAGAAAGGGGCAGATTGCTGGTTTGCTTATGTGCTAAAACAGCTGTGTTACATGAATGCAGGGAGCTGGATCTGACAGCTGGAGGGAGCCTGTCATCGCTCCGGTGGGCGGGGGCGGGCGGGAGATGCAGGCTCACAAAAAGCGGCTTTTATGAGGACAGGAAAGTACAATTTTAATCCTCGATGCCTCAAACCACATGGGGACTCTTTATTGCGAGTTACAACGTGGAATTTATTAATCGCATCACTAGCAAAGCAACCGGCTTCCATGGGGATGCGCCCTAAGGCTGTGAACACACACCGTTTTGTTTTGTTTTAAGCACCTCTGAGGTTGCTCAGAATTGGTTTAGAGATAATTTCTAAGCTGTAATCATTCACATGCCAGTCTGCTGTTCCCTCCTTCTCATGAATATTTTAAGCAGGAAAAAGTGGATCAGAGATGGAATGAGCCACACATTGCTGTCTATGAGGCACTTGTGAAAAGAGCAATTTATTGAAAGAGCAATTAAATGAAAATAATATTCAATATCAGGACAGTGAACTATGATATAATTTTGCTTCATGAGGACCATTTCTCCATTGGAGGTAATACACATCCACTAGGGGCCCTTCTTTGCAATCCCAGCAGGGCCAAATAAAGTGCATCCATGACACCAGCTAATTCCATAGATCTACAGAAAGCTAGCTAAACCAAAACACTCATCCTTTGAACTGTCACATTTTCACCTCCAACTCCATTGGGAAAATGTCAAGCACTGCCACTAAATATGAAGACTGGTTGCCGCAGACAGCCCACAGAGGCATTTTTCAAGGTACATTGCATCAAAGCCTGAATCTTACACAATATTTGCATAAAGACTAGAACTGTCCTAAGCTTTGTGCAATTCTTTACAAAACTCAGTGACTGGGGGGTGGGGAGGACTTTATAATAAGGTATACGTTATCATTTTCTAGAGAATCTTATACATCTTGGATTTTGATCAAAACTGGTAAAGAAAAAAAAACACGCTTCTTCCTTCTTTTCCATTGCAGCCACCAAACAGGAGGATCCAAAGTATGCCTGAATTAGAACTCAGGTATATGTGTTCTTTTTCCTGAGCATTGTCCAGCTTGGCTTGTGCTAGTAAGATTTCCAATCTGAATGAAACCCTCCAGGGGAGCTAGGTCATTGCTAATAAAGGATCAGTTCTATCTCAGTGTGATTACTAAAAATGAACAAGAGAAAGAGGACAATCTAGTTATTCATCAGAGTCTCAGTCTTTCAAATACCATGGAATCTCTGAGGCCAGCATACCTTCAAGCACTTTCCCCCTAGTGCCTCTGTAAGCAGCCATTTGAAGGTTAGGTGAGCACCAAAAAGTTACCCTTTGTTTTCCTTTTGATATCACTGTGTACCATGAGATTCCATGTCTTTTCTTCAAAGATTTCACTGACTGCTGCTGCTTCTGTGTAACTCGCATCTCCTTCTAGTCCCACTTGTTTCAGCTTTCCTCTTCTCTTGGTGCTTTATTTATGTAATTCCTTGGAGCTTCATGTTGAAGAGGCATGACTTAACTGTGAACTTTCAACAGCCACAAATGAAATGAGCTTAAGAACTCTATAATGTCTCTTGATGCCAAGTGTGATTTTTTTTTTCCAACTAAAAGCTACTGAAGCCTATGAGGGCAAAATGACACAATAAAATTAAACAGAAATTAAAATGCAAAAGTAAGAGCTGTCTTGATTTAATATACCATAGTGGTATTGATTCAGATCTCCTAAACACAGTTTAAAAGCACATAGAACTAATTTCTTTCAATAGTAGATGTTTGAAGAGACCTTCTTAATGTCTAACATATTCTATCCTACCATTGTGTGTCTTCTTGTGGATTTTCACCATGATAAGACCTATAATTCTTTCCACTAATAACTGTGTAGTTCAGCTCAACAGCCGTCTTACTATCTTATTCAAACTGTTATTTTGAAAAATCTTCTTGATTATGCAGGTATTGGAAAAATAGATATACTAGAGATAGCTCATAGGATCTACTATTCCTTCCCTTTAATTAAGACGAGGTACTCCAAACTAAGGCAGAAACAAGTCAAATGAATGAGCTAGTATTTTACTACACTGTGGTATTCAGAATTGCCCAAACTAACTATAGTCAGGTGGCTGGAGGATGGAGGGGGGGGGAGAATCCTCCTGTAAGATTCAGAAGCACTGGGACTTAACCATATGTGGGTGGGATTCATGGCAGGAAGTGTGGCAGCTGCTTCAGAGATGAATAAGCCTTGGAGAAATATCTGAGGCTTCATGGCAGATAAGGGAAAGCTACTTCAAGCAGAACTGTCACTTACAACAGTGAGGATTCCACATGAAACTCCTTTTGAACACCAGCAATATGGCTGATAGGTATTTTCAGTGCTCTGAGAAGCCAGTCTGCCTAAAATGTGCTTCTTCCCATTTTCTTTATCCACATAGGAAAGAGTGACTCAACCTGCCAAACAATTTTGCTCTTATAAGAAAAATATTTCCCATTTAGCAAGAGAAATATAGTACTTTTTTAAATACTATATGGATGACTCAGCCATAGTAAGAGTCTTGGAAGGAGTGAGTCTGAGCTTGTTTCTTACCATTCAGACCCTCACTACCTTCAAGGACTTGGTCAGCACGTCAGCAGCATCAAGAGGATGAGTGTAGTCAGTGTACTCATGATACCTCACCCCATAAGTGATGGATGATCTCTCACAGCAGCTTTATGTAGCTGTTAAAGGAGAAGAGCTGAACCCTGGAGAAATCCACAGCTGAGCTCCTAGGAGCTCAATAATTCTTTCTTCACATGCATTGATTAAGGAAAGACTGAAACTGCTAGAAAACAATGTCTCCAATTTCTGTAGGATACTATGGCCCTTGTGATGGTCAACCCACTCCCAAGCCCAAAGGTGGCTTCATAATATTAATTCAGGTCGCATGATTTGCAGGCGCTGGCCCAGCACCACCCCCACCCCCAACGTCAGCACCAGAGAGAGCAAGTCGCCTGTTCCAACTTCCCTTAAGCGAACACTTCCCACAGTTGCCAAGAAACAAAGTAACATTTACTGAGTTAGTTAATCTTGTCCCAACTGGGCACACTTAACCTACTAGGAAATGGCTAAGGCTGCTAACACACACAGAGGGAAAACAGTTTCAACCATCTCTTCCCCTCCCTCAAGTTCTCTCACTTCAGAGCTGGGCTGCTTGAGTGTTGCTGTAACACCTGAGAGGGCAGAGCAGTGACCCCTGCTTCTCCCACCCCGGTTTCAACCTCATAACCAACCAAGGCCCCTTCCAGGTAGGACCTTTTAATATCCTCTGCCAAGGTTCTATCCCTCCTGATTGGCTGGGGTTGGGCTTCTTTTCTTCCCCCTTCCAATATTCTAACTGGGCTGGCTCTCTTACCTTATTAGCTAATCTTCCTGGTAACTGTTTTCCTGTTTATACATCAGGCTTTGCTTTCTTTTAATTTTGAGCCCATTTAAGGTAGAATAAATAAACGTGCCATCACAGCCCTCTCTCTGCACACCTTTAGTCCAGACTCCAAGACCTCATAGTCTACTTCTGGCCTCATTGGTCTTATGTCAATGTGGACCTATGTTGCCCCTCACCCACTGAAACACTCTATTTGCATTAGATAAAGCCCAGTCCTGACTAGGTAGGCACTGGCTGGGATTATCAGTAGACCCATTTAAAAGGATCTACTGGCAGACCAGTTGGTCTCGGCTCAGACCATGGAGGTATGCAGAAGGCCTGGGAAATGCCCCAGAAATGTACTGGTATTCCCTGGACACTCTTTGTGTGAGCTTCAGGGTCAAGAGACATATCTGGGTAACTATCAGGACACCTCTCGGATAGACCATTTGCTCCCTGGGATAGCCAGTTCCGCCCAGAAGCATGGCATCCTACTCCAGAGCTGTTCTGATTGTGACAGGGGTGTGAAGTATGAAATTGTTAGCCTTGGGTGCCCCAGAGCTGTCTGGCAAGGAGAGCATTCACACTCTCCATGCTGGACACCTCAGGAGTTCTGCCCTGGGCTGCCACCATTGGGGTCTATTGGCCCCACAGGCATCTTCAGATACTGGATTATCCAATTTGTGGATGGATAGGGCCCTACTAATAGTGCTCTATTCGATCCATCCACAAATCTCAGAATTTGGACATGTTTATCTTAATTCCAAATAGCATGAATCATTTGTACACATCATAATGGGAATCAAATACTGTAAACATTTTGTATATCTCCATTGCACAGCAAAGGTGCCTTCACTGAAGCCACTTTCTAATACTTCCAATGGAGATTAACATCCCCAATGGTCTGAATAAGGTAGGCTTGCAGACACAGCCATTATTTGTACATAATTCCACCCTGGTCAAATTTGCTAAAAATGTATTCTTCAGTTTAGATACATCTTTTATCTGAATGTTAACATACTACCTAAAACACATGCATTTATTATGTTAAATTCATCACATATAAATATTTAAAGGATAGCATCAACTGAGAAAAAGGTTATTATGTACTGAAGAGGAAGGCTGATGCAAGAAGGAATGGAAGCTAAAGAACTACTAAATATTAATACAGCTGCCTTTAAAAAAATCTATTACCTTGGGTTTTGTGGATTCACCTGATAAAAGTACTGAACTCAGAAACTAATTCCACACAGCCTTTCCACCTCAGCAAATAGATTTATTGTTACTTTCATGTAACTGGGAGTTTGCAGTACCACATTTCTTCTGAGCTCTTACTGCCGATAAAACGATGGATATAAAAGGACGTTGCCACCCCTTCCTTCAGTGTCTGCGATCAACACATCTTCTAGTTTCTCTTACTATAAGATAAACTGCCTGAAACCTTTAAGTCTCACGCCCAAATAAATTCTGTTTTCATAACTCCATTTCTTGATTCAATTTCAGATGGGAACTTAATGATACCAACAACTTTGAAGTGACATTACATGGCTGACCTGTAAGAAACAATTACTCTCAGCTTGAGATTTATGAAGAATGTAATTCAGAAGGCCATCAGCAGCTGGTCCCCTCTCAGGATCTCGTGACTGGAAAGAACTGAATCTATCAAAATGTTTTTTGTTCCTCAGATTAATTACATGTTTAGAATTCTTTCAGATTAATTATCCCTGCAAGCTTTCAGCACTTGAAGTGTCTTGTTTTGGAAGAATTCAGAATTAGAGATGTGCACGAACTTTACAATTGTGATTCATTCACCTAACCTATTACAGAATTATACAGTATTTCAGAACATTTAAAAGAAAGTGGCTGTCACTGAACAGGAAGACCAGAAAAGAAAGGACACATGGAATGTCTTTAATGAAAGGGTGTTTGCGTTTGCTGTCATTGATGGTGTCTGTGGTCTTTGTCATGCATAGAAACATTGATTTTTGACTGGCATGGGCCCTGGCTTTTACTGTACTACACTTAAGGTTGTCATTGTTTTTCCTGAGTTTCCTGGAAAAGTTTGGGGGAAGGAGGGCAGAACAGGCTTTCCCTTAAAGAACTTTTTCTCTGTATTTTTCTTCCCTCCAAGCAATAATGCAGAAAAAGAAAATAATACAATGTGAAAACAGAAATCCTGAGGAGACCAAAAGATGCAGCGTACATGACAGAACAGGGTATGTCACTTATTAAAGCAAAACTTCATAGAAGACATAGCCATACAAGATGGATGAAATAATGTTTTCTGTGACAAAATCTTACTTTTTAGTTAGGATATTCAGTAACACTTAATATATCCCGTATTTAGTTTCTCCAAATGATTGGAAAGCTTTTCTATGGCTACTCTAAAGCTTCCTCCTCATTTTTTTCTGTCTTTAGTTTGAACCCTTTTGAACACCTTCCAAACCAGAATTAAACAGGTTTGTTAGAATATCCTTTCTTTAGTTCAAATTTCAACTTTTGAACAGGTATAGAGTTCAAGTTTTTGAACCCTTGTGTGATTTGCATCAGTTCTACACAAACCAGTTTGGCGCATCCCTGCTAAGGTTATCTGGATAATAAACTACCCTTGAGTCAAGCTCTGTTTTTATGACTACAGTAAAACAGATGTCCTGCCATTGATCAGTTCCACAGAAGACAGCCACTCTATAATTTTTAATAGTATTTTCAAAATATACAAATAGCAATGATTATGAATAGTAATAGAAGCTTGTATTTTATAGGTTTGCAAAAAGTAAAATAAAAATAAAAATGGTCACTCAGTTTCAACAGCAACATTTTAACACATATCTTTGCCCAAATTATTGAATATTAACCAAAACACTATTTTGCAAACTTTAGATTCCTCTTGTTTTACATATGGCAGGAGCATTCAGAATCTGAAGCGTGAAATGTAGATTTGAATAATAATTAGTTTGAATTTCTAAACAAAAAATAACATGGTGTTCATTTGTGCTTCCAATTAATGTAAGCAAGGAAAAGTAGTTTGGTGAAAAGATCAAATCCTGTCCCCTGCTACCACAAGAAAAAAGAAGCATGTGTTTTGTCATTGTGCACAAACCTAGGAAAATATGTGCAATAAAAATGTGGACTACTTTATCTATTTCTCAAGACAAAAGTATCAAGTCAGTAATTATTGTCTAATGAAAATTAATGTGAAAAAATAAGAGCTTCTCCTCACGGACTTTATAAAGGGAAAAAAGGCTGCCAATAAATGGCCATCTGCTGAAACATTTGCTCATCAAAACTCAATCTTTCATTTATGATCTCTGCCATATCAGCTTTAGAAAAGCAGCATTCAAGCAACAGTACATTCTAAACAACAGAGAAGTAAAATTACTCATTTATATTAGAACAGATTTCCCAACACAGACAGTGTCACACTCACCCATATTCCTACAATGATGTGAGACTAGGGAGACGTTAGGGAAGGATGAGGAAGTAGGAATAAATAACCAAGAGCTTGATATTTAATTTTTCCCTGTGGATTATCAAACAATTTCCACTGCTTTCCAGCAAAATTAGCATGGTGGTAGAGGTAGAAAAGTTAATAGTGATGATGGTGATTTAAACTATATGATGCATCCACTTCTGCATTTTTTCCTTCCTGTTTTCCTTATACAGTGGTCCAAAGATGCTAATGGTAAACAATTAGTTTAAAATTTCCAGTGAAGGCAACACAACATTATCCCTTCTTTGTCTCTGTTTCTGGGAATGCAATCTGAGTCAGGATCAGGATTGACATAAGAACATAAGGGAAGCCCTGCTGGATCAGGCCACAGCCCATCTAGTCCAGCATCCCATCACACACAGTAGCCCACCGAATGCTCAGAGAGAAGAGAGAAGGTCAAACGTTTTCCTGCTCTCAAATCCCAGCAAATGGCCTTAGAAGTGTCCTGCTTCCTCTCACCACCACTCCAAGCCTGAAAGATGTACCTAGGCATTCGTTCTAGTAGTCATTGATATATCTGTCCTCCATAAATTTGTCTAACCCTACCTTAAAGCCATCTAGGCTGGTAGTTGTTACCACCTCTTCCGACACTCCTGATTCGGTGGGTCCCGTCTATCGGCCTTGCCGCGCCGGCGCGATTGCTAGCCCGGCAAGGCTGGTCATCAGCCAATCAGAGGCCAGCTGTGGGGCCGATTTTCGGCCCATGCTGGCCCTGGGGGCATGCCAACAGCTCTCTCCCCGAATGGCCCTGGACACTTTGCCCGTGCAGGAATGGATGCATCTGGGACGCGCGGAAGACAGCCCGGGACGTGCCGGGACGCAAACCCGGCCGCGGCAATGCGAATGCCGCATCCCGGGCTGTCTTCCACGTGTTCCAAAACCGCATGTGCGGAAAGGCCTCAGGCTTCTTCATATTACACCTTTTATCTTCTTCCCATTGAGTGTATATAACTGTTCTTAACTGTGTTTTCTTCCGCATCTTTATTTTATTTTTAGCACCCATTAGCTACCCAGGAGCCATGGTGAATGTCTCAACTTCAACTCCCTGAGCAGTGTTCTCATAGAAGGAAGACTGTGTGGATGAGTAACCCGTCTCAAATAATCAAGATTTCTGCACACCTGGCTTTTTGTAGCATCAGAACTAAGGTCAAAAGTCAGACACTGCTGGTGCTTCAGAAAAATAACCCTTCATACATCCAGATAAGTGTGTGTGTGTGTTAAGGTGACCCAGCTCCTTAGGCCCTAAATACCTTGGGCACCAAATATTTAAAGGAACTCCTTCTCCCATACCAACCTGCCTGTGCCTTAAGATCAAGCAGTGTGGCCCTCCTGGTCATCCCACCACCTTCAGTAGTGAGGTTGGTGGGCACCCGGGAGAGAACTTTTTTGGTGATGGCCCCCAGACTATGTAGTCTCCCCCTCAAGGAGCGTCATGCCCCTTCCTTACATATATTTAGGAAGGCAGTGAAGACACACCTCTTTACCCTTGCCTTTGGATGAGATGATTATATTTCACATCCCAGCACAGATACCATCATTTTAAACATGTTGTGTATTGTTTTAGATTTGTTAAATTTTGTAAAGTGCTTTTAATATATATTGTTTTAAATCGATTGTTTTAACTGTTGTTACCTGCCCAGAGACCTTCGGGTATGGGGCAGGATGGATAGATAGATAGATAGATAGATAGATAGATAGATAGATAGATAGATAGATAGATAGATAGATAGATAGATAGATAGATAGATGAGGAGTTAGCAGGCAAAAAAGGATGAAAGTATCTAAATAAGGGTGACAACGTAATCAGTGCTTTAGAAAGAATACAAGTATAGCGCACATATTGATGGTACAGTTCAGCTGATTGACCAGAGTAGATGGAGAGGATAACTACAGCAGAGAAAACTTTCCAGGGCTGTCAGTCTTGCAATTTTTGTAGACATTGAATTCCACTGAAAAAAAAGAAAAAAGCATTTGTATTACTTCACTTATCCTCTCCCTGTGGTATCAATTGTCAAAATGTGTTGCCCAAGGTTTTAGCTGCCCAACTTCTATTGACTTTAATGACAGAAGCATGGCTAACATCATATGCACTGCTATAAAAATTTACCCCATGTGTCGGTCTAATCATATCTGCTTAGTTTACTGACAATAATAACTTGTTATTACTGTCAGTTCAGTAAAGCCAGAGTAGCAGACAAAATGCAAGCTGGAATTACACTTTGTCTTGTGTGTCATTGACAAAATTGGTCCCCAAGTTTCTAAATCCAGAGTTGTTATCAAAGGCTGGAGAGTAATGATGGGCAAATCTAAATAGTGAAGCACTTTGGCCCAATTGGTAGAACTCTTCCAAAATGTAGCCCTAATGTAACTGGATTTCCTGAGCTGGCAGTATTGACCAGGCAATGCTAGAAAATTGAACACTTGATAGAATTGTTAGCACCTCTTCTTGTAGGTCACAGTCAAAATATTAAGAGATTGCTATTTTTCATCTGATTCAGGTAGAATGAAAATAATAAGAATGACTCTGTCTAGAAAGTGGAAAGTCAATAGTTGTTCCCACATGAATGTGCTTAGCTGACAGTCATGTCTTCATTTGGATGAAGTTATATCATTCTAACACAGAGATGGCTAATACAAGTCCAATAAGAATTTTCTTTCTTTCCTTTATATTAAATGCCTTACCTTAGACGAGCAGCACAATTAGTCTGTGCTGACTTCTGTGTGGAAGTAGTTCAGTGGTGGCTGCACTTTGCATGGCAATCATGCCAGGAAAGGATCCAGCATGATGATGGTACAGCATCTACTGCTACTAAAAGAGGAAATAGGGCAGCAGTGGGCATCTTCTTTGGATGACAGGGGGTGCCTTCAGTTGGTAGCTAGAGTCAATATCTTAATGCCAAAAAGTGTGATAATGCTCTCAGTTACACATGTGTCATGTGCATTATGGTGCAAGTAAGAAATGTGAAATATTGTAGTCATACCCAATTTTGGTCATAGACACAATTGGTATGGAGCTTCTAAATTAAAAAAGAAAAGAAGTGGTGACTGCCCCTTCACCTGATAAGGTTGTACTGAGGTTGTTATAAGTGAAATATCTCCAGTAAAAGAGGACTGACCTTTTATTACTTGGCTCGAAATATCTGAAGGAACATCTACTTCCATATAGACCTGCCCATGACATAAGATCTGGAGGGTATGCACTCCTGGATTTACTACCATCTTCAGCAGCAAGGGGGGTGGGCACCCGGAAGAGGGCCTTTTCAGTGAAGGTCCCTAGGCTGTGGAATAGTCTCCCTCTTGAGGTGCATCTATCAGCTTCACTGTACACACTTCGGAAGGCTGAAGATGCACCTCTTTGCCCTGGCTGCCGGTTAAATGGGAATACACTTTCCCTTCCCACTTGCAGGCACTATTGTTTTAATATATACTGTTATTGTTTGATTTTTAAATGTTGTTACCTGCCCTGAGACCTTTAGATATAGGGTGGGATAGAAATACAAATAATAAATAAATGAATAACATTAACTGTATCTGAGAACTAAAATAACAAGAGAGAAAAACTGAAAATGTATATCTTAATATTTGGATTTTAATTTTGTACCCTGCCCTAAGATCCTTGGGTTCAGGGCAGGATAAAAATGCAAGCAAGCAAGCAAATAACAAACAAATAAATAAGTTTTTGCACCAACCTGTAATTTTTTTTTAAATTGTCCTAGATAAATGTAAACATTTTGGACTTATACACATTTCCCATATGACTTTCCACAAAAACCCTTCTTTAGATAACTATACTACAAGAACAAAAAACAAAAAAGGTGTGAATTTCTAAGGATGCTTGCACTTCAGTTTGTGTTTCCATTTATAACTGAGCTAAAACACATTTTGCTTCCTTTAAGAAAGGTATTATATGTAGAGTTCAATCATAGGTTACCGGACAAATAAAACAAAAAACTAGAGATATAAAGTGAGAAATTTTATTTGTAAATGCCACAAAAGTAGTAAAAGAAGTTTGATAAGAGAGTAAAGTTTTCTCTATACTTCTTGAAATATATTTCCATATGCACAAAAAACAACGTATCTTTGGTTGTGTATCCACTTGCCTGAATAAAGGCCTCTAAGGGTGAAGAAGTGCACCCCCTGTTGCTAGTCTCAATTTTTAGCAGCAGCAGGTGCCTTCAGAGTAATTGTGAAAGATTGTGATTGCTTGTGGAGGTACCTCTGTTGTACAGCAATTTCTTCACTACGTGGAAAACAATAGCAGAAAATGGTGCTTCCTCACTCTGAAATAGAGAGGTGCCTTTTCCCAAGGGGCCTCCCCATATGGAACTGTGGAGAAGTGGCCTTGATTTATTCAACCTTGAAAAACAAAAGAAAAGAAAACTCATTTGATAAGAAAAAGACAGGCATACTGGAATATTTACCTCAAAATCATGTACAGTATGCTAGAATCCAAGATGTCTTTCCATTCTAGTCTAATGCACAGATACACTAACAAGAGAAATAGCACTACCTCATTAACAAACTCAAAAGCCAGAAATCAATTAATTTGACCTTGGAATATAAAACATGTCAGCTTCACTGTAGACAAAAAACAATGCACAGTGTCTTATCCCAGAAATCCACATCCTTTCTGAGCAGATAAAGTGGTAATTTAGTATCAAAGATAATAGAGATTTATCTGGACTGCTTTATACTGGTGGGTGACCTGGGTTCTCTGAGGCTGTGTTCAGACATAATAAAGGGATGCCTCAGAGGTGCACCTCAATTGCACCCAGAGAGACAGTGTGTGGTCCTCTCTAATGCACCTTTTCTAGCACAGAATATTTTGGAGAGAGGTAAGGGTAGACCTCCAAGCCTTCTCTAAGCTGCCTCAGAGGTGTCTTCAGTGATGCTTCCTCGCCTTTTCCCTTTAACCACAGCCTGAGAGCAGATTAACAAACTGTAGCCATTTAAGATATTCTAGAAAATTTTGGTGCAGCATTGAATGTATACTTTCTCCTGAATTCATATTTTTAAATATGTGCTAGGCTTTCCAGGGCTTGAATTATACACTAAGGCACCATTCCCACTTGACTTTTAAAATCCAAATTGAACTTAATACCAAGGTGAATGCGCCTTCTGCCCATCCCCATTTGTTTGAATATAGATCACAGTCAACTCTAATATTGCTGTTCCCACTGAAAATGCTCCCTAAAACTCATTAGGTGAATGGCATCTTTTCCTCCCTGCACTTTACCAGGTGAAGTTCCCATCCCTCTCTCTGATTGAGCTCTCTCCCACCACTAAAACCATGACATGGCTGAGAGTGGGGAGTTCCAACTCCACCCTTTGATCACCCACCCACTCCCTGGTGACACTTCTGGGGCAGTTTGCCTCTTACTGACTGGCTCTGTGACTGAGTGAGCTTGGCAGAAATTGCTGATTGAGTGGGTGATTTACCGTCACATCCTGGCGGTTCCCAGGCATTGTGATCGGTGCTTGTCAGGGTGCCACTTTTGTGCAACTGTGAAATCCCATACTAGTAATCCCCCCTCCCAACCAAAGAGATCAGTTCCACGATCCTGCACTCCTGCACAGAATCAAACCCCTAAGCCCGAGATCTAGCCCATGTTTTGCTCCCAGCAGTGGGGGTGCATTATGGTTGATAAATTTTTCTCTCTCCCTCTCTCTTTAAAATTCTACATCCACTTTTGGCATCTAAAAAAGCAACATCTTGGGTGATTTTGTCACAGTTTGGTAAATTTACCACTTTGCTTTTCATAAATCCCAGAACACACCTTCAGCCAGATTTGAATATAGATTTAGGTTTTAAAACCCAAGAACTAGGAAGCAAACTTTGCCAAAGAGAATATTTCCCTATGAGGAAAGAGCCCTGCCACCGGTGCCCAAAACTAGGAGGGAGGCAATCAAAAGGGGGAGGGAGAAGAAAAAGAGAGAAGAGGATGGAGAGAAGACTGGATCTGGATGAGGAAGAGGGGTGGAAACAGACTGGGGAGAGGACTTTTTATGTCCGAAGGGATCCTTTATTTGGCAATATTACTCTCTGTTTTGCCCTAAACCCAAAACCTTTTTCTCCCTACCTACCACAAAAGAGGAGGGGAACAATAACATGGGAGGGATGGCAAGGGGCTGCCCTCCTGAAAGTGAAACCCCACCCATTTAATGACGCACCCACAATGGCAACGGACACTGGACAGAAGGCTAATGGGGGGGGGAGGTTATGATAAAAGACAGCTCCAAAATATAGCAGAAAACTGAATTAGATAGAAAGGTGAAAATTTGAATTTAGAATTTGGGGATGTAGCTCATCCCTGGTCATTGCTCACTTTCTTTGTTACTAGATGATCAATGCAGCCTCTTCTACATAACTTTTTCCTCCTAGGTATTTCAGCATACTTTCTCTCATACTTTAGACATTTTCTCCTCCACTGACTCCCAGGTTATCTTGTCACTGGGTCCTGTTCCTTGCTCAGTTTTAGTAGAACCTTCAACCTGCTGATGATTAAAAATTTCTTCCATTTTTTCAAAATGAGATTAAAGTTCCAGGCCTTTATGAAATTGTATTTAGTTTTAATGCTGATTAACCACTTTATGTGCTTTGATAATAAGCTACTCTACAGTCAAAAAATGGGCAGCATTTAATATTTTCCTTGCATTTACCTGTTAGCAAAAGTTCATTCACTAGACAAGTCTGTCTGCATTCTATCACCACTCCTGGCACCCTCAGCTTGGCTAATCCTACCCTGGAGCAGCCTAACTCTGGACTACTTGACAGAGAGAGTAACTGTTTCCCAGACAGTAGTTTCAACAGCTAACTGCAACAGTGCCATTTCCACCCCAGATTCCCTTCATAACATTGTCTGGCTGCAGCGAACCTAGATGTAGAACAGTTAGAATTGTTCTACGTCTATATACACTTGGACCTCTGTTGCATTTATTCAGCAGCCCTGAAATGATAACTGTTCCAGGAAATATAGATGCAGCATGGCATGCGGCAGTACTCCCTGAGTGCTCTGACATGGTAAATGTGAATTTATCCATAGAAAAATGTAAACAGTGCATCCCCCACCTTTGGTGTGGCCCCTACACCTCTGCCCCTCTTATTTCTCTTTCTTGTCTCCTTGCAGAGATTGCATTTGTCATGCATTAGAGAACATTTGCTTTCTAGTTCCTTTTCCTTTGGCAGGGGGCCAGGATTATAGAAATCTCTGTAAATATTTTGTGATGGTACATCTGAAATTAACTGAGGATGGAATACTGAGAACAGAAAGCTACAAAATAACTAAGCCTATCAAAATCTATTCCTTGAGCTACTGCTTCAATTTAATGAGCTTACTAACATTTTGGCAAACCATTATACACTGAAAAAAGTTTCTAATAATTAAGGATAATTGGCAATAGAAATAAAATGAACAGATGATAATGGTTCTGCTGCAGTCTTTAGCAGCTTGCTCTTTCAGCCTATGGTGGGTAAAACAGCAGATAGAAAGGTTTTTATGGGGCAATCCAAACTGGTCAACTGTGTCTAAATGGTTATGCACCTAAAAAATTTTATATTCTATTCCTTTGCCTTTGTTTTCTTTCACTGCACTAGTTTTCCTAGATGTCCCCAAGCATAATTTCCCAGGGTTAATTAGTAATGTTAGGAAACAAAATTAAATCTATATTTAACAGTTATAATGTGTGACATCCTAAGCTTCTATGAGTTTTTCTTCTAATGCCATCAATATAAAGCAAGTAATCTGCAACACCCTACCAAATTGTGGTGCCAATTTTTATTGACTCTTTTGACGGCAGTGCTTTTCATGTTGCACATGCCAGGAGTTTAAAAATATGAATGCCATTTGCAGCTTGCTGACTGTCTTTCCAGTGCAATAAAACAAAAACATAAGATAACTCTAATCTGCGAAAAAGTACTTGGACATTTTTAAATTGGAATATTCCCATTAACTTCATTCTGGCTAAATGAAAACTATTCCAGATTTGCCATCAGCTTCCATTTCCATATTGTAGTTCAGTTTGTTCTCCTCTGGCAGCATATATGATCCTCATGGCAAATTACTAAAACAAAAAGTCTGCAGTGTTGTTCTTTAAATTTAATCATTAAAACTGGCAGCAGTAAACTAAAGGACAATAAAATAAAGTGGTCACAGGGCAGTGCTTCTGAAAGCTTGGTAGGTGCCCTGTGGCAGTCGTGATTATTCATCATTATCATCATGTTTTTAAATTGTAGAGCGTTCCACCAATTAGGAAGAATTGGAATGGGACAAAACAGTGCAAAATTTCTGACATTATACAGGAAGTTAATTCAGGTCACTGGTGAATTTGTGCTGGCCAAAAGTTCCATCAGGTGACTTTTTCTTCTTCTTCAGCAATATCCAGGGATGAAACTCACACAACTTATTTTTTCCCCTATTTTAGTTTTACTGGCACATAATAATTTCCCTATATTAACTACTAGGGGCCTGTCCCCAAGGAATAAAAATCTGCCAAGACTCTCCTTTTGCCTCTGAGTGCCCCCAAGCCAGGGTTTTTAACGAGGTTCCAGCGCTACAAAACGTGGAAAACACACGACAAAATACATGCACTTTAAACAACACTTCCAGCGCTCTTTCTGGAAGTCGTGGGTTTTCCTCGCTACATTTACCTTGAGGACGCTCCGTGGCAAAAGGGGCGGGGATTGCCGCCTGCACACACAGCAGTAACACAAGCAGCTTCACTTTCTAAAGCTCAGAACTAAAGAGCCAGAATCACGCAGAATTGCAACATTGTTGCAATCGCTGTGAGGTGTGAAATGGGTGGATTATTGCTAGGGGTGGCTTTTAAAGCGATAACAGGGAAAGTGATGAGTGAATGAGCGATCGTGCGCTGGACAGGGTGGATTTTTGACAGCAATAACAGGGAAAGTGGTGAGAGTGAATGTTTTCCAGCACGAGAAGCCATTTCATGGGGGGGGGGGGAGAGATCTGGGAGACGAACAGAGAACCGATCGCTGTTTTTCCTTTGGACTTGTCAGGGATTGTCAGCGCTCGTGCACTGGACAGGGTGGATTTTTGAAAGCAATAACAGGGAAAGTGGTGAGAGTGAATGTTTTCCAGCACGAGAAGCCATTTCAGGGAGGGGGGGGAGATCTGGGAGACGAACAGAGAACCGATCGATGTTTTTCCTTTGGACTTGTCAGGGATTGTCTTCCTGGTTGTGGCCGTGCCAAGCGCAATCCCTCCCCATTCCCGCTGGCACCCTATCAACAAGAGCAGGGGCGGGGAGAAAAAGATGTGCGCAAAGAAAACAGGGATCCTATGGGGACGGAAGGTGCGTTAAAAACACACATTTTCCTGAGCCTCATGCGGACGCTTATTCCTGATTTGCATGGCACTTTTAAAGTCCACCTCAATAGAGTGACAGTAGAGTAAAAGTAGAGAAGTAAATAAGTCTTTTGGGGACTCAGCCTAGATTTATTTTTAAAGTGACAAAAAAAAATCAGTCAATAGCTATACTGTATGTACTTTCTACATGCACATTTCAGTTTCCAGTAGATTCTAGTGCTCCCCCCTCCAAATCCAGGGAAGTCTGTGTCCCAATTAGCAGTACCATTTTAAATTGGAAGCAAGTTTGGGGGCAACAGATCAGGTTGATCTGAAGCAAAAACATGGGCCGATTGCCATCAGGTTACAACAGAAAGAAATGTGAGGCAGCTCTCATGAGACAGCCACTTCTCTCCTAAGTTTCTTCATTCAAGAACTTTTATTCTCTCTCTGCTTCTGCTTTCTGCTTCTTATACCTGAAGAAGAAGAAGAAGAAGAAGAAGAAGAAGAAGAAGAAGAAGAAGAAGAAGAAGAAGAAGAAGAAGAAGAAGAAAAGAATTGTTGGCTTTTAGAAGAAAAAGGGGACCCAAAAGCAGCTGACAAAGCTTTCTGTTCTCCTGCCCACAAGGAGACACTCTCTCTGAGGTAGGTGATGTTGAAAGAGCTCAGAAAGAGAGCTGTGACTAGCCCAAGGTCCCCCAGCTGGCTTTTTGTAGGAGTGTGGAATTGAACTGGGAAACCTCTAGATACAAGTCTGGCACTCTAACCACAAGCCTAAACTGAATAAAATGCTTGTAGTGAATAAAGAGTCCACTGAAGTTCATATAGAGCAGAATCTGCCCAACAGGTGGACTCTGGTCCTTAAGGGCTGGAGTGGTTTCCAGCAAGTGGTCCAGCCCTTATATTTGTGTTGTCTGCCTGCATTCCAAGGGTGAAATCATCAGATGTCTTAACCAGCTTGACTTCTGGTCCTTCTGAACCTTACCCGGTGGTGCAGTGGAGTGACTGTGAGTGTGCAGTTGCATGCAGCATCCAGATTGCAATGGCAACATCCAAGTGTGCTCTGGACATTGTTGTGGTAATTTAACCTGCCCTTGGCTGACCATTTTACTTCAAGTGCTGCTGGTCTGGTCTGGTCTGGTCTGGAGCTTTTACAGCACTTGAAGTGCAAATGGGTCTTTACCAGCCCGGCATGGTATTGTTATACCATAACAGTCTGGTAAGTGTGAACTCACCCAAAAACAACAAATGCCACTTTTGAAAAAAAAAAAAGAAAAGAGGAAATAGTGGAGCATGTAATCTGAAGCTGCAAGAAGACACCATGAAACAATTTTGAAGAAAAGTATCCATTGGAAGATCAGTAAGAAGTATAATTGCCAGCAACCAAAAACCAGTGAAATTAATGTACAAGATTGAAAAAGATCAAAATATTGTGGGATTTCCAGCTACAAATAGGTAAGCATCTTGTACATAATACTCCAGCATATCTGGAGTTGAGAAAAATCATGTGCAGATTATCAATGTGGAGTAGAGTGACAGTAAAGTGAAGAAAAAAAAACAGCTGGAAAAAGTCACCGGATGCAAAGACCTACAAATTGAAACCGAGCCTCTATGGCAAAGATAAGCAACAGTTGTGCCAAACATTAATGCTCTTGATGCACTTCCAAAATAACTGGAATGTCATGTTTATAGCTTGGGCATTGATAGAATCACCAGCCATCAGTTACAAAATGCAGCACTACTGAGAACAGTGCATATACTATGCTGCTCCCTCTGATTATCCTAAGTCTTTGGGAAGAATCTGATTGTCAGAGCACTGACAAGTCACAAAAAAATCTACTAGAGTGTATGATGATGGCAACAATGATTAGGACTGGTTTTCACCAATTTCATCAGGACAAAAGGAATCATTTTGTTATGTGATACACTCTGTAATGTCCTTAGGACCCCAGTGATATTTGAAGAGTTATTAAAACGATTATTGTTACTGTAAAAATTGTTCACAATGAAAAATAATCTGAATAAGAGGAAATTATTTTTGAAATGTTATAAAATTCTATAGCATTAATATACCCTCAGGAAGATGTTAAAAGTTAAGGTTCTAGACATGCTTATATAAAGCTCCCTGTCTTGGAGCTAATGGCAGTTTTGCCATTAATGTCTATAAAGTGTTTTAATGATACAAGATTTATATGTCTCCTAAGTAACAATGCTCAGAGATTGCACATGCCCAAAATCGCAGCTGCCCAACAAAAGAAAATAGAATAATAATTCATTATTTATCATAAAGTGAAGAAAAAACCAACTAAACAAAATAAATTCCCAACTTTTATATGCAGTGCAAATTAGAAGCATTTATAGTGACGTACTGTGAAGAAACTGCTATGCAGACAACTGGATTTAGCAGAGCACTCTGCTAATTGTTATGGCTAGGATTTTAATTTTCTTCACAGTGCAAATTAAAAGTGAGGAAAGCATCTGCCACCTATGATATTTCCTGAAAAGTAAATTTAAATGGATTAATTACCTTACTTATTCTAAGAGGGTTTTTTTTATTTCCCTTTTCCGCTGGCAGACATTATCAAAGGCTTGCATGCCTCTTTTTTAATGGCCTAGGTGAAAGTATTGAAACTATACAAGTTTTTCATTAAACATAAGCAGAGTTTTATATATGTGTCTGATACTTTAGTTTAGTCTACATATCTCCATAATCCTTTTTCTGTGTAAATTGCCTGAAAAGGAATTGCTGATGCAGAAGCTACAGAGATAAATAAATACTATCAAATATCTGTTACCTAATCTGGATCATTCACAACCACTGCTTCATCCAAACAGCCAGGGAAAGGTCCATCTCAGTGGCAGAAAGCTCTGGTCATGCCTCAGAGGTAGGACACATTCCATCCACATGGCCAGTACTCCCCAGCAACCTCTACAGCTTTGAAAGTACTGCAACAATGAGGGTTCCACACAGCGTGGTTTAATACAGAATGGAAATCAGCCATTTTAGATGCTTTACAGAAATTGTCTCTTCACCATCATGGGTTCAGAAGAAAGAGCGTAAAGGCATGATTCATCTTTAGAGTTATTTATCACATTCTACATTTCAGTGGATTAGAGGGAAGATGTTTTCCAGTCTCCAAAATTTCAAGCTGGGGTAAATTTGGCAGCCCACCAGAAATTACCCATTTTTGAAGCAAATTGGTGCAGGGCTCCACTTTCCATCTCGGCTGCTCCAGCCTTCCATATGACAGATGGCAAGAATGGCTCAAATCCAGGAATACTTTGGGTGATTTTTGCTCCAAAGAGGACTCCAACCTAAAATATCATGTGGCCAGAACATTCCCAGGAGGCACAGGGACCACTCTATCAAGTGAATGCCATGTTCCTTTAGAAACTGAATTTTCTTTCAATATTCCTCTATTGTATCAAATATTTAAATTAATAGACACCAATGTATTCATATCGGTTCGGATGTCCAGACATTTGTTTTTTTTTTATTCATACAAATTCAGATATTTGAATATTCAAATTGAATCGAATGTCAAAAATTGCATTTGTGCACATCCCCGTTGTGAACTAAATGAATGTGACGTACAGCAATTTCCACCACACTTTAAAATCTTCACCATATTCGTATTTCTTTGTACATTTCGGTAACCTTTTTATTTATCTCTCACTTCTTCTGCATGTGATGATTAACATGTACCGAAATGAGTAAAATATCTGAACTGGGGCATATATAAATACTTGCATGAGTGTTACATTAGCTGGAAATTCTAGGTAGTAGCCGTTTTGCTAAGTATGTTGATGAAAGCTAAAAAAGGCATGGAGTGCATCCATACCATAAATTGCTCCAAGAGCACCCCTGATATACAAGCGCATTCTTCCTTACTGGACCTACAAGCCATTCCAGGGGTAAACTTTTGTTTTCCAGCCCCTGAATAAGGTCTTGATTGGGCACAGCAGGGCAAACACTCCTTAGTGCACGTGACCTGCTCTGGTTTGACCAGTACTGAGTGATATGGACTGAGAACTGCCTCTGCATCATATGTTAAGGTATGCGGTGTAGAAGTTCCACAAGGATATATTATTGACCATAAAAGCTGTTAAGTGATGGAGCAGACTGGCTCAACCACTGGATGCTTTCAAGCAGGGGATGGATAATCATCTGTTGGAGATGATGTAGCTGTTTCCTACACTGACGAGGGGTTGACCTAGAATATCCTTCCAATTGGAAGATCCTGTGACTGTGATCTTACGACCATATACAGATAATTGATACTTAGGCCCTTTCTGCAATGGTCTAACTGGTCTGCTCCTGCATGTGGACAGCACTTCCCTATTCTGGAATATAGAGTAAAGGTCCAGTGCAGAAAGAAGAAGAGGAAAACTGGCAAAGCTTTCTATTTTTCTTCCCTCAACAGAACACAGTGTGAGGTGGTTAGGGCTGTGAGAGCTCAGAAGAGAGCTATGACTAGCCCAAGGTCACTGAACTGGTATTGTTGCGAGTATGGCTCTTGCAACCATAATCCAGGGGGCCTGGGAAGTAAAGGGGGGGCAACTGAGGGGCTGCCGAATTCAGGGTAGCTTGAGGGCTGCTACCACGGTCAATCTGTGATCCCTGTTCTCTGAGTTCCCCCACATGTGTAATGGCAGACCCAAATAGCTAGAGATGGTAAATAATCAGGTTGGAGGCAGAGTCAGGCAGAATTTAATTTCCCCGGGTTTAAATACAGTAGGCAATAGGGGCGTGGAGGAAATGATGTAGGAGGAGAATCCGGGAGGTGGTTGGCTGGAAAGTTGCTGTCTTCTGGGGCAGAGGTCCTTTTGATGTCACATCCTGTGGTAGAAGGTGGGGAAAATCCTCAAACAGGAAGAGTTGTCCTTTTTAAAGCCACGTGCTTTGCAGAAGCCATAATGCCCAAAGGCAACCGCATGGAGTGGAAAGAATTCAGCATCCTGTTGGTGCTGAGCATGTGCCAGAAGTGTATGGAAACAGGAAAATTGTTGCTCTTTTTGCTCTCAGGGCTTGAGAATTGGAGGGCTGAAGAAAAGGAAGCCATGGGAAAAGCTATGCAGCTTTTGTGGTTACTACAAACTCGCTTCGTGGAGAAGTGTGGAATCAAACCCACTATTCCCAGATAAGAGTCTGGCTCCTTCTAATCACTAGACCAAACTGACTCACCCTGTGAGAAAGGGCCCTAGACAACTGCCATCTATTGATATTGACAACAAATTGGCTATATAGACAATTTTAGATAGTCTCATCTGGAATGTGAATATGCTATTTTCCTTCCCATTCTAAGATTCTGATTTCAGGGTTAGTTGGGAGACTTGCTTTGCTAATTTATTACTACATTTTGACAATCAAGGAGGAGTTCTGATTAGCTTACCAAGCAAGCAATTAAAGACACAAACATGTTGAAGGAGTATTATTCCATTCTAACCCTTACGGGCATTTGTCACTGAGGTGATTAATCTTCTGAATGACTGATAGAAGAGGAGTGCTCCTTCTAGATGCCTAACCCTTACTTTAAAATACAGTAATCAGCAAAAGGAGGCATAGATTAGATTAAGCATCGTATATCATTATCCAAAATTGATGGTGTCATCTAAGGGCTGGAAGAAGCAGAATCCTAACTTCCACCAGTTACTTGTCTGGCTGATTTTACCCTCTGAAGATCCTTTAGTGAACAAAATAAGCCTGAATTAAAACATAAATACATTAAAAAGTCTATGCTACAGTTTACTATATTCTTGGGGAGCAGACATGCACTAAGGGAAAAATCCCTTTGATAGTATTACTATGCACTAGTTTAAACTAATAAACTCATGCTTATCGAGATGATTCCTTCTGGTACCATCCATTCTATAGTACATTGTCACAATGGATAACATTATTTGAGACAAACCAACCATCTCTTTTGAACCTTACATCTTTCAGCTTCTACGATCCCATATAAATATATAATAACAGCATTAATAATGTCAAATATTCATTAAAAACACTGTCACAACAATCTTAACTGGAGCAACTTCTCTTTATGATTTTAAGCAGTTATAAAATATTCATCTGTTAGTGCTGTTTAGTGGAGTTAATTTGTTAGTAATTATCTAAAGAAAATTGCTAAAAATACATAACACTTAAATACTTAAGGTACCACTAAAAATCTGCTGGAGCCATTGTGGATTCTCCACCCAAAAAATTCATTCTGCCTTGTTATTGTCTTATTTTTTGAATTCTTTGCATTATCATTGACAGTTTCTGTGATTGAATTAACTTCTTCAGTTATTTCTTCCAAACTGTACTTGTTAGATAATAAAGTCTCATGGTATAATTTATTCATATTCATACACACTTTTTTCAGATCAGAAGTGCATTCTTAAACTTATTGTCAGCTATTAAAGGCTTTGGGGTCCATTTTCAAGTAAAAGTATTAACATCATTGGTAAGAACGGCATTTTGGAACCAGTAGATGATGTCTGTTAAGATAATTTGTTTTGAAGCAGATAAAAGCCTTAAGTAAAGCCATAATATTTAAAATGAAATAAACCTTTAAAAACAAAACAAAAATAGAAAGGGACCAGCGAAACTAAAATTACTCTGTTCCCATGTTCCCTTATTATTTGTTTGTTTGTTTGTTTGTTTGAAGTTTTATCCCACCCTCTATCCAAAGGTCTCAGGGTGGGTTATAATATTAAAAACCAGTAAATGTACCAAATGAAGAACATATTAAAACCATAATAATGCCTGAATGTTTATCCACAGTTCCTGAGAATTAAAAATATCATCATGGTTGGTATAGTTTTTAACTACAGTATCATCTGTTGATTGACTCCTAGGATCTGGATAGTCAGTTGAACATATGCCTGTGACCAAATAATGGGTTTTAGAAAATTGCCTTGGTGGGTAGGAACATTTATTTAGCTCTTCACAGCTTCCTTGTGATATGAAAATCTCCATAGGAGGAATGATCTCACTGTATTGTAGAGATATCCAAATCCATCTGGTTTAAGCCAGCTTGAACCAAACCAGACCAGACTCCATTGAAACTGAACCATGTTTGCTTGGTCAGACAGAATGGTTCAGTGTGAAACATTGCATTTGACTGCATCTTGCCGTTCAAACAGTTTTCTTTTTTCTAGTGTATTTTAAATGGATTTTTAAAATTATTACTTTAACCTCAAACTGTTTAGAAACTGTTCAACCCTGGTTTTATATCGGACTAAACTCAGGAAGGCTCATGCCCATCTCTACTATATAGTCCTCTTTGTTTTACTGATACCATAGGAACCTGAAGAGATTAATGTACTCACGTTTCAAGAGGTTTTTTAATAAATAAATAAACAAGCAAAAATAAATAAATGTTGTGGGGTGAAAGAAGTCATAAGGATGGGTCTAGTGTATAATAGAGAGCCATTGTTATTTTCTGTGCTTGTAGACAAGTCTTAGCAAAGATATGATGTTTTCAAATTGTGTTGAGCAGGAGAAATGGCTTCACCCCTGTTCCCTCCCACACCATTTTCCTTTTGTATCTTGTCTCTTTAGATTGTAAGCCTGAGGGCAGGGACCTGTCTAAGATTAATATAATATTGTAACCCGCTCTGAGACCTTCGGGTATAGGGCGGGATAGAAATACAAATAAATAAATAATAAATAAATAAATAAAAATATTTCTATAACAACAAGAACAACACTGGGCCTTATTCCAGACTATATCTATGGATAGGAACTAGTCACATGTGTGCTGGTGCACACAGTGAGTATTTTTGCACTTTCTTGATGGGTAAACATGGGGAATGCTCTGGGACACAGCATCTGCACTGTACTGTATTGAGCCATTTATTTACCAGAAAAAACTCCCTGCATGGAAACTCAAAAGTACTCCACAACCACACCTATATTAGCAACAGGGCTGGGAGGACAACTGTGCACACTACATGTGCACCCCTTCTGGGTTCCAGGAAGCACATGACCAGCAGTACAAGCACATTTACACATTATGTCGCCAGTTCATTCCAGAAATAGTGCCACATAGGCACACTGGCACTGTCATTGGGGGTCTGCAATGGCCACTGTAACAGCAGCCATTAACATTTAGCCAGCACGTAGGTAGTATCCAGATTAGTGGAATAAAATCTGCTGTTAGAGGGAAAAAGTGCAGTTTACCTGCTGCAAAGCTACAACACACTATCCGGACTTTAGCAGCCTCCTCACAGCTTTCTCAGAGAAAGCTGTGATACTTCCTTGGAGTGCGCAGTGAGGCACAGGTCACATGGGATGGGGCAGCCAATGGGAGTTCAGCTGCAGGCTCAGCTCTCATTTGCTGTTCTCTCCATCCTGTCTAGACTGGCGGGAACATTCAAATTTACCTGATACTGTGGAGCAAGTGCTCATCATTCTGCAGTAGGTAAATTTGAAGTAGTGGTGGCATAATGAGCCACTGCTATGCAGTATCGGGCGTCAGGTGTGCTGCCCACACCCTGACTGCACATCGGAATACACAGTATCTGTAAGTCTGGACACACCCTTAGTTAAGTGCTGGTTACATTTTGGATGCTTTAGACATCTGCAAATGTGAATGCTTAAAGCATTCTAAGCAAAGTGCAAATTCACAATATGGCAGACCATGCTGGGGTATGCCATAGTCTGCACCAGTGTGTGGATGACAGGTTGCTATCCTGAGATACACTTCAGAATAAGGGTCAGTGCAGAAAGGGGCAAAAATTCCACAAGGAAAAGTAAATCCTACCTCACAAGGTTGAGTGCACTGTTTCTTAGTTAAGTTGTTATTGTATTATTATGTTATTTCTGAAATTTGTTATATTTATCCTATTTTATCATATAATAAAATAATAATCCAGCACACTTTCCCCAAACAGTAACAATATCTGAGAATATTCACCCCTTACTATGAGCTAGGAGGATAGGTATTTTGTGTGAAAAAAGAGAGACAGCAGAAGATCAAGAAGCCTTTAAGGGCACAAGGAATAGAAGAGCTTCTAGTTCTCTACAGGTCTCACTGCAGGGAAATACAAATAAATAAATAAACAAAAAAAAATCAGCCTAGTCCCATCTGTTTAAATTAGAAGTTAGAGCCAGAAATTGCAGCTCAGATATAAGTGAACTAGATAGCTATGTAAAGCGGTAAATTCATGAGATTAAACAAAAGTTTTCCCCGCCCGAAGTTTTGGGGGGGAAAGTAAGAAACATTTCATAGATATGGATATGTTATCAGCAAAAACAAATCATGCACATAAAAGAGCAGTGATGGAGTGTCAGCACAAGATTGGGTCATGCAGCAAAGCACAATTCCTCCTATCTTGTGAGTCCTAGTTTTCCCAGGGACCCAAACCCTCGGCTAGCCCTGGTTAAACCCAGGAAGCCAACTTCTACATGGTCCTAAGACACCATGCAAGCTGCCTCTGTAGACTGTGGCAACTGGGGGGGGTGTCCTCCCAAACACTCCCCATTGTGTACTGGTCAAGTTGACCATTAGGCAGATGTCTGGATTGGTCCAAGAACTGTGAAGACCTTGGGATCATTTTGCTGGGCTCACACAAATGGCCCATTTGAGGCATGCCACAGTAATTCTCTTAGCCTGCAACTTGAGATGCTGGGGAACTTTTAATCCCAGCCTTAGCCTAGGATAGGGCAGCAGCAGAGGGACTGGCCTCTGCCACATTCGACTATCCACCACATCACTCTTGTTCTGGATTGAGTGATCCATACAGTGTAGTAGCTGCCAGCTATTCTCCTTCCATTGATTAGGGAAATAGAACGGAATTACAAGACTTGACTTGCGCTTTCCCTCTTGTATATTGAAGAAAGTGAGAGTCTCAGACAAAGCATGTCAGGCTTGTCTCTTCCGCTATTACCCCTTGTTCAGTTAATCTTCCCAAGCAGTTTGGGAAAGCAGGAAAGAAATGTCACTTAGTGAGAATTTTGATCTCTTGCAGCTTTCTTTGCCGGTGGGCGGAAGTCTTCAAGGATCAGAAGGAGTAAATCTAGAGTGCTGTTCACAGTTCTTACAGAGAAGAAAACAAATGGACCTCAAGTGCCTGAATATATTACATTGGCAGGTGTGTATCAACTCCAAGTAATACTGAAAAACTTAAAGCAGTCTCCAGTGTTCCAAAGGCATCAACTGAAGTGCTTCGCAATAAGTGCACGTCTCCTGTACTGGTGAACTTTGGAGTCTTGCCATCTGCTGGTGTGTTTATGATGATCATCTCAGAGTTATGCCAGCTTAAAATTGAGGACTTATGCCAGTGTGAAACTTTTAAAATAGCAAGAATGTTTTTAGAGCTGAAAGGAATGATAACTCTATTGTAACATGACATAAATTTGGAGTACTTCTGAGTGGAATTTTCACCACCCTTTGTTAGAAAGGACAAGTAGAGAGATTTAGGTTGAAACACTTAACAGGTAAACTTGTTTGGAGGAGCATTTCATGGTATTTAGCCCTGAGATGAGCATCAAGAGGCTGCAGTGAGAAATAGAACTATAAGTTTGATATTTGAGTAAGATCTTCCAAACAAAATTTCCCTACAGTGATGCTACCATGAGGGGTGTGATGGAAATAGCCATGCTGCTGCATGAAATACAGTGGTACCTCGACATACAAGTGCCCTGACATACAAGTGTTTTGAGATACAAGCCGCCGAGCGAGTGATATTTTGCTTTGAGATGAGAGCAAGATTTGAGATACGAGTATGTAAATACAGTACAGTACATAACAAAAACAACTGAGGTGGTGTTTTGGGAGCTGGAATGGATTAATGGGAAAATTGCTTTGAGATACGAGCAATTTGACATAAGAGCAAGGTTATGGAACGAATTAAACTCGTATGTCAAGGTACCACTGTAGTATGGTTGCCAAGCCTGTTCATGTCAGTACAATCTTGGAAAGAACAAAAATGGCACCCAGAAATTGTAAAGAAATCTTACTATGCAGCTTGAAACAGAATTTCATTAACTTCAGTTTTGTTGGGCTCAGCTTGGCATCAAATTATGTCAAAGTGAACAGATCAGTGCTAATCTGGAGACCTTGGGGCAATTTGCACTATGCCTCCATGGGCTGGAAGGCATAATGCTAGTATGCTCTAAATATCCACACTTATAGATATTTAGAGCATACAAAACCTACACAAACCTTCCCCAAATTTACCTGCAATGTGGACAGCTGCCCGGAAGACAGCCATCTTTGAACACTGGTACCGGCGTAGGACGCCGGTTTTGTGCCATCACTGGGGGAACTAGGTGATGTGTCACATCAGGTGTCCTTGCACCACCTATCATGTGCTTCTCCTATACCTCTTCCAATCAGAAAGAGGTGCAGATGCTGTATATGGAGCCTTACAGGCTCCACCACTAATATAGGTGTGGAGTATCCAGCCTGTGGGGAGCTCTGGGATGTGCAGAGCCATGTCCCATGAGGAAATGACTCCATGAGGTCTGGATGAACCATATCAAAGCTCCCCCCATCTTGACCAAGGCCCCTCTACTCTGAGGTAATTTTTTAAAAAAACATTTCAGCACTGCCCTTTATTTCAAAAGAAATTTTAAAACCCTTGAGCAATTTGAAATACTGTACCACTTTTTCTCTCCCTCTCTCTCACACACACATGGTTGAAATGGGGGGGGGAGGGGTTGCATCCTAGTTTACATATAGAGACAATATATAATACTTAGTAAATATTTTTATGTACCAGGATAAAAGCAAAAAGGGAATATAACTAATCTTTAAAGTGAGCATTCAGTGCTTTGGAATCCAGTTTGCACATTTAAATTTAGTGGGAAGCAAGTTGTGTGCATGATGTGATTGCAACATGGGAACAATAAGAGACTTTAATGTCCTCATAGATTTTTGTTGTTGTTGTTGTTTGGAAAGGAAATTATCTGTGTCTGCCTAGGGACTTCTCCATGTACAAATATAGTATTTCCTGACTTTCAGAAGAAGAAAGGTCTGATATTTCCCTCTCTAGAGTAACAACTGCATCTATATGGCATGCAAGAGCCATATATATATTGGCAATTTCAGTCCCATGATACACTATTAGAAAGCATTGTTGACAAGAAATGTGTTAATCGCTGATTAATAGCAAAGTGCTTAAAAATATACCAACCTGCAGTGTGTTGGCTGTATTTTTGGAAGAGTATAAACACAAAACATACACTCCCCACAAATCAGTGCAAAGTTAGAAAGACCATTTGTCTTGCATGGATAATAGTAATTAAAGCACAGAAAATATGAAGTTGCTTGTTCCTCAGTGGCTGAATAAAGCTGAGGTGGAAGGTGATTGACATTTTAAGTCAACTTAATTTGTTGGTCTTGGATTTATATGTGGATTAATGTGTATTTCTCTAAAGTTTTTTTAAGTGCATAAAACTGTGTAGTTTATAGGAAAAATACATGAAAAGGACACTTTAAAGGGAAAAATACATGAGAGACTTTTTTTTAAAAAAAATAGATAATTATGTATGGTTTAACTCCATATGAGTGTGTTATAACCCTCATTTTTCATATACTGTATTGATATTGTTTTAATGCAGTATTTGGACATTTTATATTCAATAAAATATATTCAATGTAAATATATATTTAATTTGCAACCTACAAATTCAAAGGCCAACATTCAAATGATTCAAAGCCAACAAAAGTTCCTTTTTCCCCACAAAAAACAACACACCTCCTCAAACATATCTGTGACTGAATGGACAGAAGATTGATCCATTATGAGCCCCTCCTTCCTAATCAAAGCTGAATAATATTATCCTGTTTGTAAAGATGGATGGAGCAACAAACATAAAGGGTATTTTTTTGTTTTGTTAATCCTTAGCTTTGAAGGGTAGGCTTGGTTATCCATTAATCCCAGCCACCAAAACAGTCTTTTTGGTACTTTCTGCACTGGACCTTATTCGAGATTATACCCTGTAATACGGACCTACCATCCTCATGTTAGTGTAGATTATGGCAGGCTCAGCTGAGGTTTGCTGTAGTCTGCACCTATATGCAGAGGGCAGGTCCCTATTCTGAGATATAGGATTCCTCCAGATACTCCCCTTGCTGGAATGGGATGCTATAACGGCTTCTGGTCCACCAGACTGGAGGACTGGAAACTGCAAAGGGACACTGTAGCAACATCTGATCCTCCATATGGGAGGATCAGAAGTTTGGTGTCACATCACAGCAGCTTCCCATCAGCCAGATGAAAGCTCCATCACTCACAGTAGCGGTGGAGTGTTCTACAATAAATGTGCAGTAAAAAAATGCTGTCTTTTCATTTTGCTAAATGCTTCACTGATGTTGCAGGCTTGAAAAAACTTCAAATTGGTGGCAAAGCAACTGAGCGTGTTTGGAGGCATCCATAGTAGGGATATGCACAAATATTCAAAAATTCAAAAATCTCATTCTAATCTGACGAATATTGACATTTGAATTCAAGTCAGATTTAATAACATTCGAATTAGACATTCGGACTATTTCAGATTTCTGAAAATCTGACAGAATTATTTGAATGATTCAAATGTGCAGATTCATAAGTATCGTATACAAATTTGTGCAAAAATTATACATATTTGCACTTATAATGTAGGATGAAAATGGGATGCATATGGGATTAAATGGGATGCATACAGAATGTGCACAGATTCGTATAACAGATACAAATGCTGTCAACATTCTTATCTTTAAATACGAATCTAACATTCAAACGTACGGATTTGAATAATGCAGATCCAAATCGGATTTTCAGACATTCAGATTTTTAACATTCTAATCAAACTGAATTTTTGGATATTCGATTCAACTCAAATTCAAATGCAAAAAATACATTCGTGCACACCCCTAGTCCATAGTTTGGAATAAGGGCCAGGGCAGAAAAAGCCTTTGTACCAGCTATGAGCAGACAAAAAAATCTATGCCATGCAATTTAGCTCACTCTCATTTTTACAAAAATGTGACCCAAAAGAAAAAAAAATTCTTAAAATATAATTACAGAATATCCCTCCCCCCAAAAAAAATTATCTAAATGTAGCAAAATAAGTGTTAGAAGTTCAGTCAAGCTGTCCCACCAGTATGGCTTCACCAGAGAAAGAGAAGTCCAAATATGTCTACTTCTGCCTCAAATGTAGAATACTAAGAACATGATTAATGTAAGATATACACTGTTGGATCAGACCAATAGGCATTCACTGTCCAGGGTACCAGCCTGTTCTCTCAGATCATATATGGCAGCCCAAGGGCAGCATGCAATCATAAGTGAGCGAAACAAAGATTAAGAAAAAACAACTTTTCTTAGATATAGAGACTCATCACTGTGATTCAGAACATCATTTCCCCCCCAAGAGACAGTGAATAAATACAGAATTACAAGAGAGAAAAACAACTCAACATAGAGCAAGCAGTGTATAGTATGGAGTTTTGCAAGGAAATGACAGTTGCTTGATTCATAAATTAAATAAGACAGAGCAGTCAAGATTCTATCAGAAGAAAAAGCATTTAGTTTTCTGTACTACAGTGAGAGAAACACCATGATAGCCTGTTAGTGTTAAGACTTTTTACTTCTCAGATTTTTGGTACTGAGGACAGTTTGCCTGAGGAAGGAAAAATTGGTCCTCTAACTCTGATAAAAGCAGTTTTCTTGTCTAATCTAGTTTGTCACTGCGGTGGCTCTCAGCGATGAGTGTGTACATCATGCCTACTGGGAATATGTATTAAAGCTATTATCATGAACTTTTCATTCTCAGGCCCCAGAAAGAAAATGATTTGATTTTCCCTTTTCCCAGCATAGAGATTCTACTAAGCTTTGCTTCTGTCTTCTCATGAACAATAAAAATAAATACCACTGTTTGAAAAAGTGTATTTTGTCTTTAAGATCCTACTATGATATAAATTCTCATCTCTATGGGTATATGGATGTGTATAAATATACATGTATATATCTCTGATATGTAGTAGGTCCATATATCTAGGTACCTCATTCGCAAATAATCAGAAGAAAGGTGCTAAGTGAGTAAGTTTAGAGGTCGTTGGGGTGATTTATTGGTTGGTAATGCATTAGTTCCTTGTTTGCAATCAAACAAAAACCAGGAATAATTTAATAGTCATTTAAAGCACAGGTACAGTATCTACAATCCTGACTTTAGCTTTATGCAGTTATAACCCTTCTAATATTTGAACTGATAAAAAGAAATTGTTAAACTTTAGCTTCAGGCGTGTAGCTGAGTCTGTAGAATTTGCTCTGCTTCAAAACATTAGGGATGCCTGATGGCAGCACTTTAATGAGGACTAATATTGAAGTCCTGATAAAACTGAAGTAGCTCAGTTAATTATATACCCAGTCAACATAAAAATGTTTCCCTCATTTTGGGCTCCATGGGTTGCCAAACTTCCTTTTGTCCTGACATTATATTTCTACAACATCAGTTTTATTTGCCAGTTCTTACAACTGATGCCAGTGCCTGGGACAGGCTTGAATTTATCCAAATTCTTTTTTTTTTCTGGTATACCTATGACATCACTAGGGGCCATTTTCCTAGTAAATTATTGGTAATTTCTGTATACACATTTTTTGGCTATAATACCTAATGAATCTGACAGACATCTTTAGTTTTTCTCATTTTTAAAACATAATATGCACTGCATTTGCTTCTAGGGACCAGGAAAAAAAAAGCCTGGACCATGGGATCAAGGTATTTCAGAAATGGCAGCTGAAACTGCCTAAACCAATACGAGGTTCATCATGCACCAGATTTTGTTTTGGATTAAGAAAAGTGAACAATTCAAACATGCCATTGTCCTTTCTGTGTCACTTCCTTGTCCCAGTCTATGAGCTGCTGCTGGAGGTGGCATTTATGAAATTCACAGACATCACTACTGCTGCCCCATTTTGTTATTTTAGAACAGAGCCTAGATCTATCCATTCCTACATCAATTTGCTATTTTATTTATTTCATTTTTTCTTTATCTCCCTTCTCTGCTTCCCTCCCACACAGATGCATAAACCTTTTCTTCTAACATAAAAATATACTAAAATTTGCTGTAGTATCTAAGAATGGCAAGGTGAGCATATTTATGCAGAAAACATTATGCTCTGTTCTCAGCTAAATGGTCTAGGTCACTAGTTTTTGAGAGAAACTGTGGTTTTAAATAAATAAATAAATGAATAAATACGTCCACTTCAGCTACCCCTTTTCAATGTGGAAAATGACAGCAGGCATGTTCAACCCACACAATTTTATCTCCCTGAACTGTGTCTTGGCACTAAAATGCTACACATAGTAGCAAAAAAAAATATATAAAATTTCCAGACTAGTTTTGTCTTCCTCTTGTCACTGTGCATTCTTCTGCAGTGTTTGGTGCCCACTTTGTCTCAATACCCTGAGGACCAATTAGATTGAGTAGAAGTGAAGGTTTCTGGATGGCTCCAGCAGAATACAATGGTTTATCCTCCTTGCGATAGCCACAACAGATGATAGGGGGCACCAATTCAAATCTATAAATAGGAGCAATGCTTGCCCCCTCCCTTCAGTCGTTCCTCAGTCGCAGTTTCAGCCACTAGCTTGAGAGAGATCTAGTACAGTTACCCAGTATTTAACAGCTGACGAGATGAGTGATCGGGCTGAGGTATATTTTTTAACCCCATTAATCGTCAGAACTTATAAAAGATAGTGATCAAACTGTTAGATGAGTGTGTTTCCCTTGGAAGAGGAGACAGAAGGCATTTCCGCACTGAATCGCGTTCGAAACGGAGGTGCGAATGCTCAAAGCGCCCGATGCTGGCTTAGCCGGCAAACGCCGGCAAGGGGCGCGCAGACAGCCGCGGAGGCAGATCGACAATCAGCTGTTTGACAAACAGCTGATTGTCAAAGCCGCGCGGCGTCGGAGGCGCGCCGGCAGCCGTTCGGGAGACAGAAGAAGCGCGAACGCTTCTTCTCCCGAACGGCTGCGGGCGGCTCGTCCGCGTTGGAACGCGTGTAGAGCACTTCGAAGTGCTCTACATTTCGAACGCGGAAAAGACAGCTGCGGACACGTCGGAACGCAAGCCGCGCGCGGCCAATGCGGATGACGTGTCCTCAGCTGTCTTTTCCGCGTTCCGTTCAGCCCCGTGCGAAAACGTCTAGAGTCTCTGATAGGAATAATTAAACTAAAACAAAAGGGTGCTGTTAGTAATTCTTGGGAATTGCGAGACAAGGGCCGCATCCCCATTACAAGCTTATCTCACCATTTTCAAACCGTTTTCAATCCTCACAGACCCCACGTCAGTTTGGCTTAACATGCTTTCCGCATGTTAAATTGCCCCAAAGCATTGTAAATGTTAACCCTCATTTCAACAGGTCTCACTCCAGATCATGCGCTTGATACGTGTTACATTTTTTACTGTGGGGACCGTACCATTTTACGGGATGAGAATCCATGTTTAGGGTTTCCCTCTCCCAATAGCTTGCTTCCAAAGACAGTGATTTCAGTGTAAAAATCCAATCTTCACAGCAGCTGCTACATTGTAGCAATCCAGGCACTTCACACCTGATAACAATGTTGCAATTTTGTGCGATTCTAGCTCTTTGGAGTTCTGGCCTTTAAAGGGGAAATGAAAGTAGGGCAGGTTTTGGGAGGTGTGTGAATGTTTAAAACCCCTTTACTTGAGTTGCCACTGCTGCTGTGTCCCCTGGGCAATGGGGAGAATCGCTGGCTGCCCACTGCCAGTTTTCCTCCATCCAGGCAAGCGGCAGCCACCCAGCCAGGCTCGGTGAAGGGGTCCGTAATGGGTGGCACATTCACGCGAGGAGGAAGAGGGCAGGGCAGCCCCGAAAAGCAGCTTTTAGAAAGCAGCCACATGAGTCCCCCCTTGAGTCACGTACACCACGTAGGATCCTCATAATCTGGATCAGACGTGATTAAGCTGAAAGTAATGGGAACAGGCAAATTCGCGTTTGCATCCGGTTCTGTTATTTCAGTTTAGGGAAACTGGATTAACCTTGTAATGGGGATGCAGCTACCAGATAAAATAGATATTTATGGTCTGGGTTCTTTGAAATCTAATTTTAGCACCTGGGGATGATTCTGTGAGTTCAGGGGTCTGTTAATGGACGTGATTGCCCTAACGCTCATTTAGAATGTTCAGTCAGGTAATGGCTGCCATTGCTACAGGGGCAAAGAACTCACTTTCCCAGCAGCCTTTGTGATGGAATGC
The DNA here is from genome assembly GCA_023333525.1 of Aspidoscelis tigris stejnegeri. NCBI lineage: Eukaryota > Metazoa > Chordata > Lepidosauria > Squamata > Teiidae > Aspidoscelis > Aspidoscelis tigris. The sequence goes on from JALMGA010000004.1 coordinate 51,683,757, forward strand.
AGAGCTCTTCCCATTAGGGCCAAGCCAAATGGCCATTTTTAAACAGTTTTTGGGCCCTGCAGTTGCAGAGCGGCTTGATTGAAATAAAGTAAAGCACATACCCTTTCCTCACACAGTGATTGTTCAGCATTCTTGTGAAGATGTAGGGAGCCCTAGACTGGAAAGGCTGAAGTGTGTGTTGGCATGCACAGCTAACAAGTTGAGCGGAAGGCAGGGCTGTTGAGAGCCACACACCCTCCCCTACTTTCTATGTAAATTTAAAGCCGCAAAGCATGCTGGATCATGGTATTTGCAGTTTTCTAGGAGCAAAGAAGGAAAATATTGGCAAATGCTTATATGAGTGTTTAAGGTGTTTATGATGGTACTTTTTATTATGTCACCCTAACAAAGGTGCAGCTGAGACTGAAAGACCTATGGGGGTTGGAAACCAGGCAGCTAAGTGCTTGGAATCCTAAGCAGGCAAACGTCTCTGCCAGGGGTTGCACTAAAACCCCTTTACAATAAAGGGCAGCAAAAGGGAAGGAATCTACTTCAAGCAGTGCCCAGTTAAATCAAGAATCATTACTTGCTGGTTAAATGCAGGGAAAGCAAGGAGGGGTTGCTTCTATAGCAAATACCTCATCCTCAGAAGATATTTTAATTACAAAAGTAATTGCTTCTTTTGTAAAGGCTGGGCTATTTAGAGCAGGAGGCAGAGAGAGAAGGTGAAAGGATGCATCTTCTTTTCACTCTCCTGCTTCTTCTCCATCTAGATCTTCTAGAGGAAGGACTGTGGTAGAGCATAGCATCACAAATGTCATCATGACTGTTCTCAACGTGCTCATGATAAAGGAGTTCTGCTGAAGATGCCACAGTCTTCACCAGTCCCCTCTATAATTTAAGGCTGCATTGATTCACATTTGAGTGATGGTGGCATGTGGCACTAAGGCATTTCCTGGCATTTATTGTGCATTAGAGATGGGTTAGGAACACTTAGGGCCTTTCCCCATGCTGAAAATATTATGAAATTATTCTGAGGCCGCCTCTGGAGTGTCTCCATGCAAAGCCTAATACTGGCTACATGTGAGACAATACATTTTTTAAAAAAACCCACACAGCATGTGTACTACATCCGAAATAAGGGGTTAGCATGTATTGTCCTGGGAAATGCGGACACTCCCGGGTTATTCGGTTGCAGAGCAGCTGTCAGGCAAGTATAGGAGCTGTAAAGAGCACGGAAGATTTTTAAAAACATACGCGAGAGCCGTGTCTGTTTTAAAGGGTTCTGGCATCTGTTTTTAAAAATCTTCCCTGCTCTTTACAGCTCCTATACCCACCTGACAGTTGCCCGGCTGATTGCCGGGCAGCTGTCAGGTGGATGTTTGGGGCAAATCAAGCCCTTACCTGGGTGATTAAGCACTCAGGCAAGGTGGGGGGGGGAGAAAACCATGGTGTCCCAATGCAGGGATTTGCCATGCTTTTCATGCAACAGGCAGGTTCGCCTTGAACCCGCCCTGTCCTCTATTGTCATGGGGTATCCTTAATGTGAATTAGATTTGCATTAAGGGTCCCCTGAATCCACCGCAGGGCATTGGCAGCCCCATGGGGACGAGCCCTTAGAACATTTGAAAAGGGTACATAATCACAGTGAAATGAAGAGGGAAATATTGTTATTGTCCTGATTTTGAAGGTAGCTTTGTGCCTTTCAGCCTTTGATAGATGGAAACACAAGAGGAAAATTCCCCTAAGCTTAGTGTACTTTGGTAATGCAAACTTCTAATCCTCAGTCTTATTTCTTTGAAGTTTCCTGATCTTACAGTATTGGGGGTTTTAAGTAAGAGCTTAAATGACAACATAATCTCCCAATCTTTTTTTGCATATGCGGCAAATCCAATGTTATCTGTGATACCGTACTGATGACTTACAGCTACATGCCAAATTCTTGGGTGAAAATATCACTTTCATAAGATAAGAGATGTCCCTCTTTCTGAACCATTCAAAATTTTACAAATGGGATTTTCAGGATATTAACCAGACTGAATTTGGCTCTAGTGATGAGGTGCAAAGAAAAGCAACTTGGGAAAATTGTTTAGGATAGAGATGTTGGTTCTGTTTTTAAAGGGATAATAGTAAGTTGGATTCAGTTAAAAACAAATCCAAAATGGGGCTATGAACCATGAGTGGATAGGAAAAGTTTTTTAAAAATAATATTTCTCAAAAACACTTTTTATCTAGTGATTTCTTAATTAATGTTGCAGATTACTATTTACAAGAATTTCAACACATAAAGCAATATTTTAAAACACTGATTAATTTAAGGTATGGGTTTTTTTCTATACTCACCAAAATGTCAGATCCCAGCTCTGTTCCCCATCTGTTACTGTGAGCTAGTAAAGCAAGTCATATCCTCTCAGATATCTGAGATGCAAACTGGTTAGGACCAACAACCTTAAAGAGTAATAAGTAGCTAAGAGTTGTCCGGTGTCAATAGAAAATTATCTCTGAAGGTTGTACAACAGCTAATGTGAAGCACAGGCAAGGAAAATACCACACAATCCAGAACTGGTATGATATTCACTTGCATGACTTCAGGCTCATAATTTCAGATCTGGTTTCTTGCCAATAAATTTTCAATAAACAAATTGTAACCTATGACTTGTTTTTATAATAATATGTGCCAAGTGCTGCTGCCCATACTACAATTATGGCTGGGCATAACTGTAGCTAGTCCAGAATATTTCACCCTTTAATTCAAATATATCCTATGTATTCATCACTTATGAAGAAGGTTATCCTGATTAAAGCAACTTGCATATACATATCCAGATGAGGTACTATAGCACTTGTCATATTAAATACATCATTACATCCGAAATCTCCAGATCTCTTATCTTACTTGGAACACCTGCATGCACCATCAAACACAATGAGTAGCTTGGGCTGCCTGGTAGCATATGTGGCCAGACGAAATTAGTCATCAAGGGAAAACAAACTCCTGAGTCCTGATTCCAGATGGAACTGTCTGAAGTCTGTGTCTCTATCCATGTGTATGTGTGATGGAAAGTCAGTGAACAGATACTAGTTTGGTCCACAGCCAAGTTAATCTTTGCAGTGCAGAAAAGATGTGGTATTATTTTTTTCATTAAACATTTATTTTCCTTTCATTCCTCAATAGCTAGATTACAGTTTCCGCACAAAACGTTCAATACAGATTGAAAACTGACAGCTTTATGTTTTATATTTTGAAACATATTGATGTGTTACATATAGGGTGTTTTTCCACTGTTACTAGAAGTACCCATTAAGTACCCATTAATGGGTACTAAATGGCATTTTTGTACCCATTAATGGGTACTTAATGGGTACTTAATGGGTACTTCTAGTGACAGTGGAAAAACATCCATACTTATTAGACTAATCCATACAATTTTAAAATCCCAATAATTTTATTTAATTGGTGAAAAACTCTTTAAAGTCCACTTATTCAGTTAATAAAGTCATCACCTTATAATAACTGATTTTTAGAAAAGAATTCTTCATTGAATTAGCAAAGCCACTTCAAAGACATGAAATCACAAACATTTTGACATTTGGGAACATGGGGGATTAGGGTTGAGCAAGACCTCAGGTGTAACTGAAGTGGGAATCTTTCTGCTGAGGTCTTCATCTGTTTGTTCAGGATTTTCTGCTTGGGAGGCTGTATTTACATGAAGAAGAAGAAAAAGGGTGTTTCTGCACTAGCTGCAGAAACCGTTTTAAACCCAACCCCCCCTAAGCCAGATTAAGAACATTTACCTTAAGTGGATTCCGCATTGGAGTTTTTTTCTGTGATCCTTTGCTGCGGCCGCTTCCGCATTTTGGCATGTAAGACTGGTTTTTAAAACCAGTCTTGCTGCCAAAATCTGGATTAAATGTAAGACCTGAAAAATTAGGTCTTACATCCGTCTCTTTGCCTGGATGTGTGCAGAGGCAGGACACTTCCACACATGGCCAGGTGAAGGGATAGAATCCCTCCGCCTGCCATGTTGGGAAGGGCGGAAGCAGGACTGCCTGCTTCCAAAGACCTCCCCCCACATGCCGGGTGCCACTGGAAACATGCAGTGACTGGCAGCAGCATGCTCCAGTCCCGTGGTTCTGGAGGCAGTGTCACCGACAGTGTCGCCGGCACTCCATACGTCCTCAGAAATCCATCCTCCCACACATGTGTTGGCACTCAAGGGCCCTTGGATCCGTCACTATTTGTGACAGATCATGGGGAAGACAGATCACCAAAAAATGGATCTTTTTCAATTTGTTTTTTGGGGGCCAACGTGGAAGCACTCGAAGAATGCCTCAGGTAGCCTAGAGATGGCTTAAAGAAAGTTCACATGCTGGTCTGCTCATCCACCCCTTTCTTGAGGCTAGAAAGGTAGCTTAGAGATGGAAACAGTACATAAGCTGCTGTTGTTTTAATGATGCTTGATTTTAGATGTTGTTACCCACCTGGAGATCTTCAGGTTTAGGGCGGGATAAAAATGTAAATAAATAAATAAGTACACAAGGTTTGCATGGCAGGTGGGTTGCCTGATCAAAAGATCTAGCCCTACAATCATAAAGAGTACTGGCTGACTAATACAATGTGAAAATACCACTAATCTGTTTCTACATGTTCACCAAATTCTGTACTGCGGTTGCAAAATGATAATCATTTTCCCATAAATTCTGCCATTTTGAATTTAGCTAAGGTGCTGCTTGGATTTCTTTTAACTGTTCTGGTATTTTAAGTAAGAATAAAACAACCTTGGTCCATGCCCCAAATAACTGCTTTGTGTCAGGGATGCATGAATTATTGAATTTATATGAAATGTTGGAAGCACAGATCAAAGTTGCCTATGCTGAACAATTTCATGTTCCACAGCTAGTATGCAACTACCCAGCCTCTGGGCAGGCAGGGAGCATTTGTAAATGCCCCATGCAAGCACAGATGCACCTGCCCAGATGTAAACTAACTGCATACTAAGGGTGTTTTTCCACTGGCACTAAGTACCCATTGAAGCACCCATTAAGGGCCCATTTGGTTGCGAGCCAGCTGACCCCATTTCACACTACGGAACCCATTAGTGACACATCTGTTTCCACCACAGCTAGGGAAATCCGGATCATATGGGTCCTTCAGTACCTATAATCTGGATTTTGTGTAGACCCCATTAAAGGGGTCTACAATGGGGTCTTCAGCCTTAAAATCTGGATTGTAAGGAGCCTATTTCCACTGCGATCCAGCAATGGGATCTAGAGGTGGCTCGGGGGGGGGGGAGGCACCCATGGGGGGTGCCACAAAGTCAAGACTTCGGAGTCCCTCCAAAGCCAGCTCCGAAATCTCCTCGAAGGCAACTTTGGAGATTAGTGAAGGCTCCAAAGAAAAACCCCTTGTGAGAGTATTGCAGCTGTCAAAGGCTGCAAAGGCTCTGAAGGGTCTTTGAAGTTAGGGGCAGATTGCAGGAAAGTCTGGGCAGCAGAGGATGTGTGGCCAAGGGTTTTTCGCAAGCGTGGTGGATCCCGCGGGGTCATGATTTTGCTCCCTTTCCCAGGCAAGCCGCTTGCTTGCCTCAAAGGGGGGTAAAAGCAAGGGAGTAAGGGGGTGCAGAGGCTTGAGTTTTCTCTCTTTCTCAAGGAGGTAACCTTATTGCCCCCCTGGAAGAGAGAAATTTCAAGACCCTGCAGCCCCTTAGAGCTGCCTGTTAATCAGCTCCTTGCCCAGAGGCTGACTCATTCAAGTGGAAAGAGGCACATAATTATTAAGCTCCTTGCTCTTGCCCCATAATTAGGTGTCTGTTTTAAAAAATTTTCCCTTCTCTTTACAGCCCCTATACTCACCTGACAGTTGCCCAGCTGGGTGCCCTATACCCACCTGAGAGTCCAGCTGTCAGGTGGGTATAGGGCACCCAGCTGGGCAACTGTCAGATGAGTATAGGTGCTGTAAAGAGTAAGGAAGATTTTAAAAAATAGATACCAGAGTCCTTTAAAACAGACAGGCTCTTCCATCTGTTTTTAGAAATCTTCCCTTTCTTCCCTTTCCCCTTTGCTGCATTGTCAGCCGCAGACTCTTCACCCAGCTCTGTCCTGGGTGCTTTTGGTGCCACTAAATTCAAAGACCCTTCGGAGCCTTTGCAGCCTTTGACAGCTGCATTGTTCTCTCAAGGGGTTTTTCTTTGGAGCTTGCACTAATCTCTGAAGTTGCCTTCGAAGACACTTCGGAGCTGCCTTCGGAGGGACTTCAGAGCCTTTGCTAATCTCCAAAGGCAACTTTGGAGATTGCACCCCCTGTCCCCCAAAGCCCCTTGGGTGACAGGCAGACCCCTTGTGGGCCAATTTGGATTTGCCACATGGGTGCTCCGGTGATTCCACAGCAGGCAGGCTAGCACCAATTGCTATTGGGTGCTAGAACATCCATGGAAACACATTGGGTACTTCCCTTAATCCAGATCTACTGGATCCATATTAAGGGAAGTACCCGTTCCTTAGATCCAGATCTTCTTAGATCCGAATTAAAGGAGCACAGTCGGAAAACACCCATAGAGCCTAAGTGCAAACTGGCTTATGGTTTGCAACCTCCTTAAAGTCAGAGACCCCACAATTTGCCAGCATATTGCCACAGGGTGACAAAAGCCACTGGGTACCTTTAAACTCCTTCTTAGCATGTAGTTTTAAGGTTTTTTCTTTCTCTTGTGTTATTGTGGAAGAATGAGGCTTAGATATCCTTGTCAAAACCCTATTCTTTCATTCCCTACATTTTGATTTTAGCGAGATTGGAGTACACTGTAGCAAATGCCTGACAACTATCTCTTAACAAGAAAATGCTCAGAGTTAATCCTGTTTGTGCCTAATTATGTGCATGGACATTCAGAAATTCGAAAATCCCATTTGAATCTGTCAAATGACGACATTCAAATTTGAACTGGATTTTCGAATAATTTGAATGAGTAGATTTGTATCTATTGTATACGAATGTGTGAAAAAATATGTATTTGTGCAAATAATGCAGGATGAAAATGGGACACATACGGGACGCATGCAGGATAAATGCACATTTTCTCAGATTCATATTTCAGATTTTTGAATTTATGGATCCAGATAATCCGGATCCGAATCAGATTTTCTAAAATCCGGATCTTTGAAATTTGAATTCAATCAAATTTTTGAATATTCGATTTGAATTTGATTCGAATGTGAAAAATACATTCATGCACATCCCTATTGGTGCCTGCTTAAGAACAGATACATTGATTATTCATCTGTTGTTCTGGCTCTGACAATCAGCTGCTAAAATCTCTTTCTTTGTTGCTGCTTTGACTTTACCTTTATTCTAGTGGTTTTGTAAAACTTATTTTTAAAAAGAAATAATTACTTTTATTTTGGAACTCTACTTGTTTTGAGATTTTTTTCTTCTGCTGCTCCTTTTCCTCCAATCCCATGCTAGTTAATTGCATTATGTCATTTTACAGTCTGTGAATTCTACCTTTTACTTTAAGACCCACAATGCAAATAACTGGGAAAGCTGTTTTCCACAAACCAGTATAACCCAGTTCCCTTGTTTTCTTCTGGCCAACTAGCTTCTTCCTTGAGATATTTCTTTGATATAATATTCCTTAAATGCATCTGAGCCAAGCAGCCTTTCATTTTTATTTGTTTGTTTTGATAATGGATTGAAAATGTAAGATAATTTTGGCTTCTCTGTACAGGTTGCATGACTGACAGTTGGCTGAATGTGTGGGAAGGTAGTTAAACTCATATTGTAATTTACTCTTTTGTGAGCTGAACATCTGTTCAAGTCCTGTAGTGGCTTTAAATCTCCAGTTTAAAACTTTTCTTATTATTTTGCATTTTGCATTTATAATAAATGGAGGGTCCTGCCCTTTTGATTTCGACCCCAGAAGCCATAGTAGCACTGTCAACCAAATCAGGGAAATGCTGGGATGTGTGCAGAATGTCTTCCTATCATGGTGCTCTCTCATCCCTAAAAATATTTAAAAAAATCATTATCTGCAACCTCTGACTCAGTGGAGAGGTAGTCATGTAAATGGCCACCCCATAAGCCATAATAAGTTAGCTGTGATTCTCCCCTCAAAGTGTCTTGAGATGGGTGTTAAGTGCACACAGCTTGAGAAGTGTGATGTTTACATTTATGATTATTCCCAGCTGATATTTTTGTTTACGTATATAAGTGCTACAATAAATATGTTGAGAATTTTATAGAATATGAACTTTCCACCCTTAGCGTGTTTAACACATTTATCCTTTTTTATATAAGCTCAATATGTTCTATAGTAGTAGCCATCTTTATTTTAATCTAAGTTTGGCACAAAATCTCTATGCCTTGCTCTTTATGTCCCTCAAATTAAATAAAGCAGGGGGGCACAAGGGAAAAGGTCTTCTCAGTGGTGGCACCCAGGTTTTAAAGCAGCTTGTCCAGACAGGTCTGCTTGGCATATTTCTCCTAAGAGCCTTCTTACACTTAAATGCAGGGAGAATTCTGGGCAGACTCCGTGAACAGTCCATCCATATTATGCAGAGCCGCACCTTAACTAGACATAGTTGCATAGATGCTGGAGCTTCCCTAGTGTATGTAGATAGAGAACATTTCTACATCTATACTTCCTGCTCTTTGACATGGCTCCATTCATATCTCCTTGCTGGGAGAGGTTTGAAGAGAGCTTGGGGAGGGTTGGTGCAGGCATGCATGTTGGCACCATTGCCATGGTTCTGTGATCATTGCCGTAATCACAGCAATTTGTACCTGACCAGTGCTTAGGGAAGTGCTGGTGAGGTTAGGGAAAGTTTTTGAGGACACTGGGATTATCGCCTGTGGTGCCCATGGCTATTTAAGGTGTTTATTTATGTTGACTGTAATGTATTTGAATGTACAGTATTTATTGTAAAAAATGGCCTATGAAATATGCTCAGTTAGCAAGGACAGGTAAGCAGCAGGGCTTAGTTATTCTAATTAACATAAAGGAGGAGGGAGAGAATACCTCAGGAGCAGCCAATCAGGGCGATGGCTCATGCCATGTGGGAGGTATTACTGCATCTGCCACATCCCCCACCTTTGCTTCCCTGGAATGCTTATCAGTGAGGAAGCTTACAGGACAGAAGCTAGAGGTTACTGCTGAAATAAACACCTCTCCTGTTGTCCTGTCTCAGGCGTGTGAGGGCAGCTAGACAAACACATGCACACACGGAAGTTTGTTGGGGCTCAAGAGTAGTCAGCATCAGGTCAGTCCAAAGTCAGGGTTCCAGAGGTTCAGCAAAAGTCACAGCAAGAGTCAACTCAGTCCAAGTCAAGGTTCCAGAAGTGCAGCAGTCACAGCAGGGTCCAAGAGTCAGGATTACGGGTGAAGGCGTGGACGGGAGTTGCATGAGTTTTTGTCTGCAACACCGGCCCAGTGTTGGGAGGAGTAGGGGAGGCAGCACCACACCCAGCCACGCCAGTTGCTGCAATCTGTGCCTCACCTGTTTCTGCTGTTGAAGCAGCAGAGGCGTGGGGCTCTCTTGGGGCTGACTGTCTGAGCTCTCATCCCCAGAGCTATCTGTGTGCTCCCGAAACCTGCTCCCTGACCCTCAACACCCTGGGGCTGCTGCCCAGGCCATTGTGCCCTTGAAACCACACTCTCCTCCCCCAAGGAGACTGGACTGGCACGATGGGACATGACACCTGTCTCCACTTCCAAGTAAGGAGGAATCAGTGGCAAAAGGAAGCACCTCTTTTCAGGGGACAAAACTGGGTCCTCCAGAAATGGCACTCCATTGATAGGGATATGGACAAATGGGGATTTTTTTGCATTTGATTCGTATCGAATCAAATGTAAGAAAATTAGTATTTGTTTGAATAGATCCCCTTTGAATGTGGTATGGTTCTATTAGATATGAATGTTCCGTACAAATTTGTAGAAATATCCAATACAAATGCGTACATATCCCATATGTATCCGATACGTATCCAGTACATATCCTGTAACATATCTGCTCTGAAAGCACGCAATTTACCCTGAATCCAATTTGAATCTGCTCTCAATCCATGTCAAATACACTCTGGATACATTGCAAATGTGACTGGCACAGCCACTTTCCCAACTCCCCGGGTTCATGAATGTTCTGAAACATTTGTACAAATATTCCAAAACATTTATACGAATATGAATGTCAATGTACAAATGTCATAACATTCTATTTATAAACAAATGTTCAAATTTCTACAAATTTGTACAAATATTGAATGTCATGGATATTCGTGCATATTCCTGTCCATTGGTGATCACACCCAGAAATGGGGCAGCACAATCATGGTGAATAATCTGCTGCCACTGTAAATGGAAAAGCAGTGGCAGCAGGTGCTTTCTTAGGCAGTGGCAGATACCTCCTTTGGTAAGTGGAGACATGGCTTGCAACTCTATTAATATGGTATCCGCTGCCATATAACTTCTCTCTCCATCCTGGGATTCTGACTGAGTCTTCCTTCTGAAAGTTAAGGATTACCTGATATGGCAAACATGGATGGTTTTAAATTTGGACTCAAACTGCACTATCTTAACCTTGAATAAATAAGTTTATTTATATTCATGAAAGAAAATAAACTTGATTTAATTTACTATACAATGATACTTTATCTTGCATGACTTCCTTTGCAAGTTTTATTAAACAATTAAAAATACAATGTTTGCTGGTTTGTTTAAACAAGTTAACTCTTTTGTTAACACACAGTGGATTTCAAAACACAGGTCAAACTTTCTACCTTTACATTGTGTTTGTAAATAGCCTCTTGCATATACTAGTATTTCTAAACCATTCCGATAAAATCTCAAATTAAAGAATGCAGTACCTATTTAATTTCACACTAATTGGATTTTCAGATTTGTTAGGGTTCTATTTAGCTCGTTTGAATATTTTATTGAATGGATTGAAGTTTATTTGTATGTGTAAATACATGCTCAGTACTGAGGAAGGTAAACAGCACATCTGAGACCTTTTTCCTTGAAATTATAGGCTGCCAATGAAAACTATTCATTAATAGTAACAAGGAAAAAAGGCAGAAATAACAAAATAGTGTGTGTATATGCACAAATACAAATCTAAAGTGATATATTTTAAAAATTAACACATTGATATGAATAATAAACAAGACTGACATCTGACACTTCTTATTTTCTCTTCCCAAGACAAAGCTGGACATTACTTGGACCCAATCCAGATACCCTATATATGTCTGTATGAGTACAGGTCACACGCTTATAGGCAATAATGCACATTATATTTGTAAGGCATATAATTTAGATATATTCAAGCATCTTAATTATGTTTGCACTAGTTTTTCTGGTTTTCCTTTTTTAGAATCAGTTAAAATGGTGTGGGGAGAGAAGCATGTCTGTGAACTACAAGTGAAAAACTGTGAAGAGTTTAAAGAGCTTCAAATGTGCCAAATAACATGGGTTGTCTCCTGACTTGTGAAATAAATCCACAGTTAGAGGTAAAAGTGCAGCTTAACTACTACACAGTGACAACTGGCCATCCCAACCTGAAACACAGCTCTGTAGTTTCCCATCATAAGCTGTGAGAGCTGAGTCAACGGGTGCCATCATGCAGGTTGAGGCAGCCAATCAGATTTAAGCTGCCCTTCCTGCTCTCATTGTGCTGCTCTCACCATTGTGCCTGGACTAGAGGGAAAATTTAAATTTCCTTTAAACCGTGACGCAAGTGTCCTTATATCTGCATTAAAGTAAGTGTGTAGTACCAATCTGATAATGCAACATCATAACGATCCATCGATCGTCGTGTGTGATGCCTCAGTCGGGACTGCACATTCTGCAGTATAAGCTAGTCTGGATGCAGCCACGGAGAGTCAAGTGACGATATTCTGATAGGGAGATTCACTAACAAATTTGCTTAGGTAGGGTACATGAGTCCTGCAGCCACTGATACCTCTAATAACAGTGGAATTACAAGAAGGCCCTCAGTTTGTAATCTTAAGGCATGAGCAGGTGAAAGAAGACACTCCTTAAGATATTTGAGACCCAAGCCATTTAGGGCTTTAAATGTCAATATCAATACTTGTTCACCAGTGCATTTGCTTAAAGACCAGTGTGATGGTAGTTTGGCAGAAACTTCTGGCAACAGTTGTGCTGCTGCGTTCTGCACTAGTTCCAGGTTTCTGACTGTCTTCAAAGGTACCCCCCATATAGAGCACATTATAGTAATCTGGAGGTTACTAGAGTGTGGATTGATGTGGCCAAGTTACCTCATCAATGAAATGTCAAAGGTGGCAAATCAGTCAAATATGGAGCTAAGCATTCCTGGCTACTGCTGCCTTCCTCAAGTGACAGGAAGGAACCCAGAAGCACCTCCAGATCATACACCGCCCCCCGCCCCATTAAGAATTCAGGTTCCATTTAACTTCCTGGACATCAAATGACATCTTGATTCACATCCAGCTCATTACTACCTCCAGGCAGCAGTTAAGCACCTCAGTTACTTCAGCTTAGTCTGAAAAAACAGAGGAACCTCTCTGAGGCTTCATATAAATGCTGATTGTCCTGATGACAAATTTGAAGTTGTTACCCCTGGACTGTTCTCGACTGCTGTTTATTTTACTGAAGCATGTTTAGTATTTTATTTTGAATGCAATTGTATGATTTTTATATTTTGATTGTGACTAGGCAGATTTTATAATGCTGTAAACAATATTTTTGGAAAGGTGGTATGGTATAAATGGATACTTGTGACTAGATGGCAAAAGGCCTTTAACAACTCAGAACAGCTCTACTGGATGACCACCTGAGGATGCAATGGAGGTGGAGAAATAAGCTTTTTCACCACCATATGTTAGGCAAAATAATGTGCTCATTGCCATGTTTGGTCAGACTCACATTTATGTCATTTATACTGTAGTACTTGCCCCTCCTGCCTCGTCACGTGCATCTTCCAACTACACCAGGGTGCCTAACAAACTCTGAAGGATCTTCAAGGGTGCTTGGTATTAATTTTGTCAATAGCACAAGAAGGAGGAGGAGGAGGACCCCCTCTGAGATAGATGGGGCTGTGAGAACTCAGAAAGAGAGCTATGACTAGCCCAAGGTCACCCAGCTGGATTTGTGGATGAGTGCAGAATCAAACTCAGTGACTATGAGATATGAGTCCAGCGCTCTAACCAGAAGACCAAACTGGCCCACTTCATGGTCCCAACGTAAGACCCAGAACCTTGAAAGAACTAGCTATGGATACAATGGAGGCTATGGAGTACTGAGATGGCCCACAAGAAGCATCCTTAGTATGGGCACTGAAGTTCTGCTACACAGCAGTGCAGGTGGCATCCAATACCACAACCAAAAACAGCCTCCAGCAACTCTGATGAAAAAGCTATTGGGCAATGGGGTGAATGGTATGTTACAGCAAGTCCTTCCTGTCTCTCTGGCCCATTACTAAGAATAAAACTTCAACCCGTCACAGAGCAGTTAAGGTATCATTCCTCTTCGGAGTCTTTCTTCTCTGTCCCCCCTTGCCATATCCCCCACCTGTTAAAACTAAAATGGGCCTCTCACTGCTCCCATTTGTTCTTTCACTCACTCACATATTTTCCTTCCTTCTGTTTGTTTTACCTTTCTGTCACTGCTTTGACCAATCTACAATAATCCAGGCTCTGCTTTTTCAATCAGCTACCAGTAGTGGGACAACAGAAGAGCCTCTGGCTCTCAGCCAGGAGGTGGTTGATCTAAACTTGGACACTACGTCTCATGCAAGCTGGTGACCTAACTGGGAAGTGTTAACCTCTCACACTATGCCCTTCTCCTTACCTTATTCCTGTGACTGTGTGCAAACTGTAAAAGGAGCAAAACTAACTTCCAGCCTGTGTCTCACTATCCCTCAGTCAGTTCTGTGGGGTATTGAGCTGGTTCTCCATGGGCCTGCATAGATGAGGAAAGACTGTGGTGTCCGGTATCTGCCTTCTGTGAGGCCTACTAGGACTTCTGGAGTGGAGGATAAGTCCTCTCAGAAGGCCTAACAAGTGTGTGTGTATGCACATTTGTGTGTGTGCATACCACACACATGTGTAGGTGTGCACTTCCTGCAAAGGCTTTGGAGATGATTGGTAATTATGTCTTTTCAGAACACAGACCTGAGGCCCAAGAAAGGAAACCATAAGTCAAAATGGTGGGATGGCAACCTCAGGGGTTGTCAGGGTCAATCAAGAAAGGGAGGGTAGGACATGATCCAGGGAGAGGCAAGAGCTTGATTGGGAATGGGATTCATCAAAGTGTGATATGAGGCAATTTCCCAAACTATTTGTTAAATTGGCCAGCTGGTTCTTAGAACCAACCAGCCAATTATAGATCTGGAGCAAACATTCTGCCAGATGCTGATTCATTACAAAACTAAACTTCTGTATTTTCCTGAACTCTGACTTCTAGCATTACACTCCCCAGGCTGGCACGGAATGCTGTGAGTTAAAGTTCAGGAAAATCCAGAGGGCTGCAGTTAAGCACTCAGTAGCTACATATGCCCAGATCCTAACTTCATTCAGGCTAGGCTTGAGGCTTTTGTGTTGTGATGCCAGCTGAGCTGCAACTGATCAATAGCATAAATACTCTACTGTACATTTGATTAATATTTTAGTAGAGGCTCAAATGAGAATGGGATGCAGAGGACAAGAAGAGCACTACAGCTGCCACAGAAAGTAGGAATGAAAGAATATGCTGACTGAAACAGCTGCTTTACTTTACCTAAAGGTAACATTGGCACTTCTTTTGCAACTAACTTGCTGAGATATTTGCTCTGAAGTCTCCCTAAGTATTTGACAAGGTTTCATTTGTTTTCTGATTTGCTAAGTCCATATCCATAATTGCACAAGGTATTTTTGAAAGAGATTTTTCTTTGAATTCTATGCCAAGAAATAACTGAAGTGGCTAATGATAATTCATTAATAACAGAAAATCCACTAGGGGAATTGTTGCCTTTCCAAGCTCAGCAGGAAAACATGCAGTGGCATTCCAGATGAAGTCTGTTTTACCAGATGCAGTCAGCTGAGGATGGTGATGGAAAAATCTGTGGGCAGAGTCCAACAAGGTTATTTCTCTCTCTCTCAGTCTTTGTGTGTGTGTGATTTTAGAAGTTATACAGGATTAAGTACAGTTGAACATAAGCAAATTATTCTTTATAAAATACACGATAATTCAAATGGATGGAAATGTATAATTTTAACAGTAAATTATAGGACTGATTAACTGAACCATTTCAAAGAATAAAATTACTTGCAAGGTCAACTGAGCAATTGCTTCATGGCCTTCGGGTCCTTCCTCCCCTTTTTTCTTCAAAAGTAACTGGGAGCAGATGGACAAGATGAACATCTGGCTTAGCAGGCAGGATCAATGCTCCTGACATTTCTAAGTGAATTTCTTTGGTGTACACAGAAAATAATTGGTGACAGAGGAAAGAATCAGGAGACCTAAAGTAAACCATTTGCAGACCCGGTCAATAAACCCAATGACTCTGGTTGTTGTCCTTCTCTGGTACTGCCATTGCACGAGTGTTTTTCAAAGATTGGGGTGGCATTGGGCTTATTGCTGTAGAGTCCCTTTGAACAGAAATTCATGAAAGGCTCTCACAGTCCATTTCATTCATATTTGTCTTGAAGGTTGTCATGTTAAACTTTCAGCTCCATCTGAGACATTTAGACATTCTGGAGCCTGCATTCAAACTCTCACTCTCTTCTCCCCCACCCCCTCCCCTGTTTTCAGGATTGAGGTCTGAATCCAGACATTGCTTATTCCACTATCCTTGGATATTCTAAAATAAACTAGTTATATTTAGTTATAAGTAAACACCCCAAGGACCAATACCACAGGCAAGAAAATCCAAAGTAATATTCAACTATTAAAAAATTGACCTGTTTGCACCTACCTCCATCTGGACACTACAATGCCACCTCTATCCCAGAGCATCCTGGAGCATGCAAAAAACAAATCCTTCTATATGCAGCTTGACCAGGCATCTAGTATGCTCCTGGTTGTCAGCATTTTCATTTCTTCCAGGTGTGAAGCTGTGAGGAAGCAGGGCAGCATGACGGTGGTTGCACAGATGCATGACACATTGTAATTACCACAACAAAGGTAAGGTACATGGAGAAAGTCACCACGACAGTAATTCAGACAGTCCAGGACTTCCCTTCCACACCTTGAGCACCCTTAGGCAAGTTGGAGATGGTGCTAGCACTCCCAGTGTGAACACTAGCCACCCTCTTCACCTAGACTTCAGTGGGATGGTATAGTGATACTATCCCACAAAGTTTAGTGCAAACTGGTCCTATACTGAAAACCATTTTAATTCCAGTTCCTTCTAGCCAACAAATATAACCCAAAGGTAAGATACTGTGTGATTCAAAAGAAGTCTGATGGTCATGTGTGGCTGAACTATCTAGCTGGTAGACCAATTCTGCCTCTAAACTCCATTAAGGGCAAACAAACAAATTGGAAGCATGTGATAAAAATACCAAGTTATCACCTCTAAAACACTTTTGAACACTTTATCTTTCTGATTGTGGATGCAACCAGTAATGGTTTAAGTGAATAACATAACAATGTGTGCAATAAATTAGCCTGTCTGGATGAGGGTTTTTGTCATTACCTATGGTGGCCCATCATGTATAATGGGCAAGGGTCTTTTTTGCTGTGCAATTGCCTCATTCCTGAAACACAGTAGGCACCAACTCAGCTGAAGAAGATCTTTAAAAGAGCAATCTTTCCAACTTAGAAAGGACTCTGTATTTATTTATTTAAGATATTTTTATGCTGCTTTCCATTTTTAATTTTTTTTAAAAAAAAATATCAAAGCAGTTGACAAGAACATTAAGAACTGCAATTATCACTGGAATCTTATGCATGATACTGCAAGCAATGTAGTAAGTGAAGACTGCTCTTCACTTGCAAGACTACCACTTCAGCAGTGGTGTGCTGCTGTGTGAATGCCTGCCACTGACCTCGGTCATGAGATTGATGTCTGAAAAATGGGAAATGAACTGGTAAGTTTGCATAATACAGGAGGGAGAGTATGATGGGAAATGCTGTTGGAATTCTATTCATTATTCTTCCATTATAATGGTCTAATGAGTGTTTATGGCTTCTAGGTCTGAAGGTGCCAAATCATGCATGTTGTCATGCAACAGAGGTACGCAGATGTGTGGCTCTTGTGCCATCAGATCAACTCTATGCAGATCCTGCTATAAGGATAGTAATAGAGCTAGTAATAAGAACCCAGTCAGCCAGCCTGAATGGAGAAATAGAAGACTGCATCAGATGCATATATCTAAACAAAGTTTATGACAGATTCTTTCACAAAGTAAAAAATTGCATTTACTTTATGGTCACAGTAGTCACTGTAAGTATGAAATAACTTAGGCACAACATTGGAGGGGAAACAGTCTTTCTTGTCAAACTTGGCATAGTGCTGAGTATTTCATCTGATATAAATGGGCAACTTTATGTTTTACCTGTGAATTATTAGCCCTCTCTTTATCTGTTTTCAATAATTCCCTCCTGCAGCTACAATGCTGACATTCGACAGTTAATTCAATGTGCTAGGCATTTCTGTTTCTCATAAAAGCATCACTCTCCTTCCCTAACATGCACAGATTTTATGCCAAACAGCTTTTTTAAACTCAAGGGAGTTTCAGAAACAGTTTGTGATATGCCAGTTGGCTCTGCTATTGCAGGAAAGTCCCATGGGGTGTATGCAATGTCATTTTGCAAGTTATTGCTCACTGCAGATTCTTACGATCAATAAAGTGTGACCCCTATACCCTGAACTGTCTTTTGTTTCCACTCTGATTTATATATATATATAGTGTGAGTTTGTATGGCAGTGTCAGTTGTGGCAAAAACAATATTATCACCATTATAGGACACCAACTCTGTCACTGGCTAAGACTCTATTTTGACTGAAGCCAACTGTTTTGCTTTTTAAAAAATGCTTTCCCCCCCTTTCCCCTGCAGATGGAAAACAACCTCTGCTAGTTAAAATTCACTATACAAAATTCACAGCCTACCCAAAATACTTTTGAGAACAAGCTCAGAGGTGAGCTCTCTGTTGGCCTTAATTTTCTTTTGACAAGACAGCATGTAGCTGCTATCTTGTCAGAGAGGGCAGTCCTGCACATAGCATATGTAATTAATTATTGCCATTGCTGTCATATCAGTGGTATCCAGTTAGACATCAAGTATTTGGTTTTGTTTTGCTTTTTTTCTGCATGTTCCCCTTCTTGCCGCTCTGGCAAAGATTTCTGCATAGACATGGCAAGTAAGCAAGTTTTATGAGTTTTTATGGATATCTGTTTTGGGTTATTTCTACTCAAAGAAATTTAACTTTTTCCCCCTTTTCCTCCCCAGTCATTTTCTAAATTTTCTTTTAACCAGCTCATCAGTTCTCGTTCAGTTCACCCAGATCCATGAGTTAGGAGAAATGCATTTAAATAATAATAATAATAATAATAATAATAATAATAATAATAATAATAATAATAATAATAATAATAATAATAATAATAATAATAATAATAATAATAATAATAATAATAAAAAACTCTTCTAGCAACTCCAGCTTGTAATGAGAGAAGATTCATCAGTTAAAAAGCAAGTTCTTTCCTATAGGAAATGGAATTTTTCCTAATATCATTTTCCATTCATGGCCACCATAAGTGGGTTTTCTAATATATAAAACATCTAACATATGAGGTGTTTTCACACTTCCTTTCCCTTCCTGTGGATGGGAAAGGAGTGCAACTGCTAGTCATCATTAGCCTACACACACATACAAACCACGATTGAACACTTAGGTCAGTTTGATCACCAGGCTGATTCTCTTCAGGACACTGCCATCTTGAATGAGGCAGCCTCCTTGACTGCACATGCATCACCACTGTTGCTATGATGACACTCGATGCTCTGCGCAGTTGCAGTCACATGAGACCAGCAGCCAGCTCAGATAGGGAAAATGCTGGGCAGTGGGGTGAATGGTACACCAGCAGCATCCCTGTTTCTTTCTGGCCCAAGAGCATAGAAAAGCCCTCAACCACCATTACAGTACAAACTGGACATCTGGTGAGGGAGATGGAAGTCTGATGGACTACAGCAACACCTCCTCCCCTCCCCCCTGGTCTAGAACAGTGCTGCACTAAGTATCCTGGAGGACACAGCTGGGTGAGACAAAGCCCATCCAGTTCATCCATCCAGGTTCCGGTTATACATACCGGTTCAGCCCACTCCTCCAAAATCAAGTCATATATGACAGATGTTTTATTCTGGGCTGATCTGGCATTCAAGAGCAACACAATCAGAGCAGGGGGCTGATTGGCATGACTCCCCAAACCATGCAAGATTCTCTGTGAATCCCAGGGAAGCACATGAGACTGTCTGCAATTCCCAAATTGCTCAGCCAGGCCATGCGTGCATCTCTATGAGGCCTGGGTTGAGCTTCTGAGGAGGACACAATGGTAGAGAGATAGTAGTGAGGGAGGCAGTGGCAACCACACTTCAAGGTAAGGGGGGTGGCTGTAGGGGACATGTGGTGGGGGCGAACAGAGCCAGCCAGGTCAAATACATTCACTCTTTTTTTTTAAAAAAATAATTTTTATTAAATAATTTTCATTAATAATCTAAAAAACGAACACTATAGAGCATTAACATCTAATAGTGTCCATCCATCTTAGTGTTTTTGGGTGACTTTGTTTTTCAAACATCTTCTCATCAATTTTTCTTCTTCGTCCACACTCTATATTTTTGGCTAACCTTATAAACTTCACCAAACCAATTTTCATTAACCACCTTCTTCAAACATAATTATTACAAAAACATCATTCTTTTATCCTCCTTTTTTTTCTGTTATATTAACATTTCCTAAACTATATATTATTCACATAATAAATTTGTATTTTTACCCTCATTACTAGTTAACAAACTCCTCTCTTCATTATATTTCTACGTAAGGCAAAAATCTAACCCTGAATTACTATTATATTAGCATTTACTAAACTATAATCTATTCTATTCACATAACAATACTTCTATTATTACCTTATTAATATTAGTCACCTTATACCTTCACTACTTTGACAAAAACAGAATCCAATCCTAAATTCGCTAATTGCCTTAATCTTCATTATGCTTTTACAATTTGTTTCAATTATAATATTCTATCTTTAAAAATCAATTCTTATTCTTTTCTAATCTATAAAAATTTTAAATCATACATTTGCATATTCATTCCCTTATTTAGCCTTATTCTATTGACAACATTCTATCACCATACCAGTTTTGCTTTTCTTAATATTGTTGTCAATGTTTATTTTTTCTACAAATGTCCCCCCCCTTACTTCAAAAGTTCTTATAGTTTTTTTTATGTAATACCAATTACAAAAATGTCCTTGCAGTCAAACTTCATGGGATTCAAAATTTCTTTCTTAGATAATCTTGTTTCATTTTCTCCAGACCGAAAGCTTATAGTCTTTGCATGGTGATTTATTACTTTCTCTTCCAGCTCATTCCTTCTTTTTCTTGGCTGTAAATATTTCTTCAAGTGAGATCCTTTTTGCTTTGCCTTCTCTTGGCTCTTGCTTTCAACTGGCTGAGAGAGTTCAGATTTGTTTTTCGTATTTTTACTTCATTTCTTTAACTGGCATCTCTTCCTGTCTGCAGGACTCTCCTTTTTCTCCTTAATCTCTGTCTGCTTTTCTTCATTTCCTAGTTCTTTTTAAATTTCATCAGGATTAATTATTCCATTGTTCATTCTGGCCAATTGCCTGTGCATTTCAACAAGTTTAGATTCTATTTTGACAAGGAAATTTAGCATTACCTGTTTGCTCAGCATCTTGCTAGGACTTCCAATTCCATGATCTGACATCACTTCCTTATTGGAATCTTTCCAGAGGTAAGATTTAATTCTAAATGCATTTATCTTCATCTCTTCTGGTCATTTAACAGCTTAAAGGATAGATTTCATGTGTTCCTTGCCTCCTTTTTCTCTTTATGGCTCTGGATTATTTTTTTGGCCACCTGCCAATGTTCTGAGTCAAATCTTATCTTTAGATGTTATCCAAACTTCAATTTGTTTCCATAATTCATTAAAAGTTTTAAAAGGAGGAACAAATAGACTTAATTGACCTTCTCCAGCTTCAATTTGATGGAATTGTTCTCCTGCCTTTGACAAGGGAATAACGTCTTGCCATTGGAGAGCTGCAATTAAGCAGCTATTTAAGAAGAATCTCTTTGGCTCCCTATTATCCCAGGAAGATAAATCAACCAGAGGGGGTACCCCAGTTTTCCCCTCCAGGACAAAAATGACTGGAACATCTGCTGAGCTCTCAAAGCAGTTTCAGTCCACCATGTCCTTGACCGGAAGTCATCAAATACATTCACTGCATGAGTGAAGGGGGGTACAAATATACCCCCCCCTTTGATTTGTGCATGAGGCATTGAAGCTTTGAATTCAAAGTTGGCATGGCACATCCCTGTAGCAAGGGGACATTATTGGGGGATGTTGAATCAGCATATGAGCCCCCCCTCCCAGTTGCCCACACTAATGGGTCATGTGCCTGCTGAAGCTAGTCAGAACTCACATCACCAATCTTACACAAGATCTCTTTAAAGTGGTTCCACGTCCAAGCACACTGGTGACCTCGTGTGGCTAGTTTTTGGGGCCTGGACACTTTGCCATGTAGAAGGAACTCATCATTAAAAGGGACAGATTATAGCTTCTGAACAACAAATATCATGAAAACACAAAGCCTGTAATCTTAAGCATCTACCAATAAAATATCAGTGTTAAAGAAACAGGTTATCTGGAAAATCTTTTTTTTAAAAAAAATAGCAAGATTAAAAATGAAGGATTAATTGATCACTCTGCAGATTCTGCCCTCTGAAAGAGCAGAAAAGCAGAACTCAACACTCTGACCACTTTGATTTTGCATATAATTTTTATTTTAAAAAAATACATAAAACTTTCATCAATTTATAAACTGTCCAATTCTAACCTTCTAAAGCTGCTCTTGTATTTTTGGTTTCTTGTCTCTCTTATTCTGCCCCTCTTCTTCTGGCTTGCCTTTTTTAATCTACTAGCCTTTAAGCACAGCAATTTTCTAGTTCTTCTAGAAAGTCAATAAAGGCTTTCCATTTTTTAGGAAATTTAGCTTCCTGATCACTTTGATGGTGACAATGATGTTTAACTTTTAGTCCCATTGATGATATATCTGCAAAACCCCAGGTTGGGGCATGGTGGTGAAGAAAAGATTAAATCTTTCCATCTCAATAGGCACAAAAGCAGAAGTTTTATTTGAAGTTCTTCATTTACTATAAATTAGGTTTTTCCAATAGCCTTCCTATAAAACACCTTCTTCTGTGGACAGCCAGACAGCAGCATCTTCATATAAAAGACAGAACTGATTCCTTTTCTTGTAGTTTAAGAAGCAGAGAGAAAAGAAGGCAGGAAGAAAAATCTATACTATGTGTATACACATTAAACAATGAAAGCACTAGGAAGTAGTCCTGCTTAACCCCCTTTTCACCTAAACAGGTCTAGAAAGACAGTCAGGGGATGTGACCTTTTTGCTATGTCCCTGTACAGAGAAATGCTATCCATTCTAACAAAGGAAGTTCAATATTAACTGCTTCTCAAGGATGGGGCTGGCCATAAAAACTAATTCTTCAATTATATTATTGAAATGTCTTTTTCTATGTTGATTTGTTCTGATATCTATGATTAGGAGTGGCATGTTCCTGCATTCACTTTTGTAGGAATATGTTTGTTGAATGCATAGACATTTATTTCAGGGTACTTATGTGTAAACTACCATGGGTTAAAACCAGTAATTGAGAGAGAGAAGCAGAATTCCCATGAAAGATATGCCATGCCCTCTTACTTGTCACTGTAAAAATGTTCCCATTCAGTGTCAAATGGACACTTGCCATAGCAAGATGAATGTACATTCTTAATAGAAAATTGTCCATCTTTTCTGACACCTTAGGTGCACTGGACAAATTCAATATGCTTCAGCTATGATAGTGCAAATAAATGTTTGATGCACCATATGGAAGCAGTGAACACCTGCTGCAAGGTGTCACCCGGCAATATTTCACTTCTGATAGAACAACCTTAACATTATTCACTCAAAAGGCAAAACTTGGCACCCTGCTGAAAATACATCAGCTGCATGCAGTGTAGGTGACCTGAAAGCTGAATGATCAGCAATCACAATTTTGGCAAGATATTTTAAAAGTTCCCAAGTAAAATAGTTTAAAAGTATCATAGGCTCCTTCTGCACTTATCTCCTGCACTTCTGCAATACTGTGTCCAGAATAGACTGGCCTACTAACCTGCATCACAAGAAGGATTGGGCTGGATCAGTACCATCTGCATTGATGGTACTGATCCAGATCAGTTCACACCATGGTTTGAGGATTAGGAACAAAGGTTCCTAGCCATGGGGACTTCCATGGGTTGCACTGATCCACTGGTAGGCCTGAATAAGTGGGTCAACTAGTGATCTGAATTAAGGCATCTCTTAATTTGGATTGTGCTCTGTCTAGTGCAGATAGAGCAGTCCAATGGGGTATGTGGCATCATAGATCTATATTCATGTGTAGATCTATTAAGGGTCTGTGAAGAAAGACACATCTTTTCTATATAAGTATGGATAGTACTCCCCACCCACCCAAACTGCTGAGAAATTCCCATGACTGGAGTTCTTCGAAGTCACCAAGCCTTCTAACTACTCAAAAGCAGCTTAGAAGTAATAGCATGTGGACCTTAGGGTTCTTATCTCCTCTCATCTCATTTCTACTCCACAATAAAGCCCTTTAAAAATGTTGCCAGGCTTGATCAGAATCAGCAAATCCAGATCAAAGTATTTTCTTTAAAGTTGTCCCAGTTTGTATAATAGCTTTCCCCTAGAGGCTTGACAGGTGGCAACACTGTATATGTTAAAGGGGCTGAAGACCTCGAGTGCTTGATTTTTGCTGTTCCTTCTTCCCTCCCACAACTTTTTCCTTTTGTTTCTTGTCTCTTTAGATTGTAAGCCTGAGGGCAGGGGCCTGTCTAAGATTAATATAATATTGTAACCCGCCCTGAGACCTTCGGGTATAGGGCGGGATAGAAATACAAATAAATAAATAAATAATAGAGCCTCCTGGCAGTAGTCAAACATTGGGTAAAAGGTATGAGGAACTGACCTATCTGTGAAATGAGGCCACTGCTATTGTCTTTCTGTTTATGGGCAAAATCATTACACGGATAGAGTAGGCTCACTGTATGCCCTAAACATTCTTGCAAAGATGCAGAAAGTCCACTGTACCTGTGTAATGATATCATGGTTGTGCATAAAGAAAAAAAGGATTATGGTTGCAATTATGTTTCACCTTTTGCATAGAAGTAGCCTGCTTTCAAGTAGGGATGTGTACGAATATTCAAAAATTCAAAAATCCGATTCAAATCTGACGAATGTTGATATTAGAATTCGAATCAGATTTAATAACATTTAAATTTAGACATTTGAACAGATTTTTGATTTTGTGACACATTCATTCGAATGATTCGAATGTACAGATCTTTAAATACAAATCTAACATTCGAACAAATAGATTTGAATGTTACGGATTCAAATTAGATTTAACATTCAGATTTTAAACATTCAAATTGAATAAAATGTTTTGACATTCGATTCAACTTGAATTCGAATGCAAAAAATAAAAATAAAATGTGCACACCCCTACTCTCAAGAAGGTTTCAGGTGCTGTAGAGAGCCCAGAATTGCTGGATAAGATACTTAATGGTCCCCAGTCTCTCTGAGAAGTTCATAATATATGAATTGCACTTTGGCACATCCCTAAAATGTTTTGAGGCCAGCTGAAGACTCAAATCTTCACCCAGACATTTGTCTCTTAGTGTCTTCTGTATCCATCTGGTGCTGTACCTTTTAGTTTAGAATTCTAATGGTTATATTTTATTTGCAAAGCAGTCTGACACTGTCAACTGTAAGGCAGTATAAAAATGCAAATAACAAAAAAGAAAATCTTTAAGATGCTTCATTTTCAAAAGAGAAGCTAGGTTTCTTTTACTCCACATTTTTTGTCATACATAATAATGCATATTTTTAATACATTTGGTAAACGTAAGAACACATCTGATTGATTTTTTTGAGAAATAGCATATGCTTCCAAGGTTAAGTGTATGCTAATTGCCTTCATGACCCCTAGAACTCCTTCAAGCCTGTCACAAATATCTGTTTGTATTAACAGTCACAGCATTTATTTCTTTTCTTGTTCTCTTTTAAACAACAAACACATTCTGTAAGTACAATGCAGGAGACCCACTTAAACAGGGCATAGAAAAAGTTATATGAGTCATCAAAAAAAAGTTCTATTATAATGCTTTAGGATTTTGGAAGCACTTGGCACAAACATTCAGAGCACTCATAAATATGGCATTATGCGTAAGTGAAGTATTACTGTTTTAGAATTAAATCACAAATTGCGCGTGAGCATTGTCAATTATGTGCTGAAAGCATGTCAGCTTGATTTGAATTAACATTGGGGATAGCGACACTTAATTCCTAGCTTAGCAAAAAGCATTTAATTGCTTAAACCAAATAAGCTTTTCAGTATTCTGCTGTTAATGATTTCTCTCACACAAGCTGAAGTTCATTCTTTATATTGTTATTGTCATTAATTCTAAGAGTAACAGATTGTACAAATTGCATAGCCGAAATATTTATTATGTCAGCAATTAAAAAGACAGAAATAGAGACTGAGAAAAAGAAAAGAAAGTTAAAGATGTTGATGTTCCTAGGCCAGTGCAAACCCCAAAACCACATTATCCTGATTTATTGACAGGAAGAAAATGGAAAGACATCCAAACAAATGTTCCATCAAACCTGCAAGAGGAATATCGTGAGGCAGGAGGATCCCTGTGGCCTTGGTTTTCCATAGACTGACCTTTTTAATTAGTTCTCTGAGGAAAGATTTCAAGTTGGAAAGGAGAAACTTGAGAGGCTTCCTCTTTTTTCCATCAGCCTGTCAAGGGATATCGTTGAAGTACAGCTAGTCTAGCAATGATGGGATGCACTGGCAAGAGAAGTAAGAATATATCTTCTCCCACTTGCCACATTCATCTTGTGATGTTTTAGAATTTAGGTTATTTCTGAGGTATTTTTGAGGAAACATTTAAATACAGATAGGTCACAGCACAGAATGAGTTTAGAGGTTTCAGCTATGATAATTTTTTTAAATCAGTTCAGTAATGTACCTTTGTTTACTCATTCACTCATTTGTTTCCTATACTTCTGTCATTCATGTTCCACATTCATGATTTTTTCTGCATCCATGTACTACTATTATATGCTACTTAATACATAAATTGATTCATGTTTTTAATTTAAATTTATTTATTTAAAGTTTTTCTGCATACTAATTAATATCATCTTGTGTAACACCAGTGGTATGAATGCCAAACTTTGAAAAACACCAATTCTGTGTATTTTTATCCTATAATCAAGCTTCCAAAGGATTCTCATAAAACAGATCTCTGCCCTCAGGCTTATAATCTGATGCACATGACAAAAAAGGTGGGGAAAACAGAGAAAGAAAAGGAAAAGAGAGTCTCTCACAAAGTATTTTTCACTCCTTCTGCCAGCTGGGTTTTAACAGACTAGGTGGCATCTGGGCCTGGGGTGACAGAGCTCCAATCCTGCTGTATATTTTCCACTCCTGTTACACAAGATTGTTTTTAGAGTGAGACAGCAGTTGAAGAAGAAGAAGAGTTGGCTTTTCTACCCTGCTTTTCTCACCCATTTAAGGGGACTCAAAGCAGCTGACAAAGCTTTTCAATTCTTCTCCCCACAACATACACCCTGTGAGGTAGGCAGGGCTGTGAGAGCTCAGAAGAGAGCTGTGACTAGCCCAGGGTCACCCAGCTGGCTTCATGGGGAAGGGTGGAATCAATAAGAGTTCGGCTCCCTAACCACTAGACCAAACTGGCTCACAGTTGAGGAGGCAGAAGCCACCTTTGTGAGTGGGATTGCAGTGCTCACCTTCCATAATCTCAGAAATAGCACTAAGACCTTTTCCACACTTGGAACAAACAGCTCCCTAGTACACTTTGTCCACATGGGACTAGCACTATCCCGAGCCCTTTCTGCACTGAGCCTTATCCTAGATTATATCTTGGAACAAGGGCTTGCCACCTGCATGCTGGTACAGACTACAAAAGGCTTCACCCAGGGACTGCCATTGTCTGTGCTAGCATGCAGATGGCATGTCCCTGTTCTGAGATGTAATTTGGAATAAGGCACAGTGGTGAAAGTGTCTAGGAGTGTTCCTGCACTTGCTTTCCCATCTGTTGGATAGGAAGAGTAGAGAATGGACTAATGCATACTAGTATTTGCACTAGGGAACGCTAGCCTAATTACAGTATGCCCAGACACTTGCCTCTGTCCAGTTTGGCATCCAATCCCCGGTGACTGGGCATGCACCAGCACTATGGCAATTATGATGCTCTGTGCACACGCAGTTGTATCAGGGGTTGTCTGAGATGCCAGCATGCTTGTGCAGTGCCTCAAATGACCTCTCACACCAGAAATGCACCTGCCTAGATGTTCACTTATCACAAACTATGAGGCCAAGTGTGAATTGGCCTCTTGTCTAGAACCATCCCAAAAGGTTCCTATTCTAGATTAGCTGAAGACTTGTTCAAAGAGGTTTACAACTGTCCCAATCTGTCTTGTCATGATTAAGCCTTAATGCTTTTACACTTGGCCTGGAGTTTATATTGTTAATAAAGCTAACTAGTACTTTTATGTTCAATAACAGTTTCTACAAAGTAGGTCAAATGCTATCAAAGTAATCACATAAAAGCAGTTTGCCACACAATACATCCAAATTGAAATCCTTTAAAACAGACATCAATTTCAGTGTAAGAAAGTGCATTCTCTTTACCTACAGGAATGTAAATCTATTTTCACATAGCATATATCAAATGTAAGACATAGGGGACAAAAATGAACTACCCTTCTCCAATTATGCTGTACTCCTTTTGAAAGACTACACTGCCAGGAACTGATTGGTTCAAACTAGACTGTTCTAATTTGACTGTCTTTTTAAAAAATATAAGTTATGAGACTCCTAGATCTAAAGATGAATTATAAGATGTCCTAAGAAATTCCTCCTGTGCATGGTTCAAAGCAATAGCTATTCACTCAATTTTATCATCTAAAACAAGAAAAAGAGAAATCTATATATAAGCAGACATTCAGTCATCTAATTTTTTGCCCATCCCTAACATAGATTGTTAACTATATTTTGCCATGTCTATTCTGAACATACTCAGAGACCCCCTAGTGAACAGAGAATGCAAAAATCATCTCCCTAGCATATGATTTGGTCTCCAGGACAGAAATAACATCAACATCAGAAATAATTGCATCCAACTGCATCATTTAAACTAAGAACGGATTAGTCTTCTCTCTGCCTCAGCTACCAGACATAAGGAAACATTAGAAAGGAACTCATTTAGGTCTGATCTGATTCAAATTGAACCAGGTGGTTCAACCAGTTTAAACTGAACTGAACCACTGTTCCCCATTTGAAATATGCCAGCTGGAACTAAACTAAACCAAAGAGATTTGTCTGAATGAATCAAACCACCTAGTTCATTTCAAACTGGTTTCAGTTTGGCTGCAATGCTCTAAAAAAAGTGGAGCTGTTTCCTACTTATTTTAAAAGCTTTTTAAAAAAGCAGAAAGGTTTGAACCTGTTCAGGGTTCAAACTTGAATCAGTTTGAGCCTGTTTGTCCCAGTACAAATTCAAACAGAACACCAAGTGGTTTAGTTTGATTCAAACCCTACCACTATTGGAAAGTTCAATTCAAACCAAACCATAATTTCAGAAAGAGCTCAAAAACAATTTCATGGCTCCTGGGCCTTTTTGTGAAAACTGGGCTACTGGGATCAGGGCCTTCTGTGAGGCAGCCAACACATGAGAATTGATATGCAACTGGAAGGAGAGGAAGAAAACTAAATCAGAAAATGAATTTGTTACAGAATGTTACTACAATTTTAAAAATAGGATTTTAAAAGATGTTTTCCTGACTTCCGAACATCACTTAAAGGATCAGTATCACATTATCCTTAAAAACATGTTTTTCTCCCACATAGAACCAAAAGGTATTCAGGGGATAGCAAACAATAATTTCTTAATAAGCTAGAATTTCAATTTTGAAGAAATGACTGAAAACAATGCCAAAGAAAATTTAAAGGAACAAGTTGATCTATAGCTGTGACTCTATTTAAACAGTGGAAAACACATGGGAGAGACCCGTCCATTATAGTGGTCTTGTCATGGCCTGCGTAGGGTTGACTCAGGTGCTTTTCCAGCTCAGTTGCCACTGGGTGAACTGCCTTAGAAAAAAGGTCTATGTCTGTGTTCAGTCTCCCTACTGAGGTGCAGCAGCCCCTTCAATCAGCTGCAGCTCATTACACCATGATGAGGGACCCTGTCTGCACCCATATGTCACTATATTTGGATATTCTGGAATATATCATGGATGTAACTCCTGCTAGTGTATGAGGCAGTGATTTTGTTGCCAGTTCCTACATATGGATCTTTAGGTCCTTGTGACAGGCCTCCAGGGTGCTAGTGACTTCTCCATATACATTGCCATGGGAAAATTGGGACCACAACACCTGTGGACTTATTAGATGTGCTTTGGGAGTGAAATGGAGAAGCAGCTTACAAGAACAGAAACAAAAACTACTAACTGAGAAGCAAACAAAAGGATTTGGCAAATATTATGCGTGATATTAATATGGCAGTTGAAACCATTCTAACAGACACTATTAGAGAAACAAATCTATTTATATATGCTACTGTGTTTGTTGAAACAGCTGAAGTGGGAATTGAAATAAAGTATAAAATGTTTTTGTTTGTTTTGAAAAAGGAATGCCTCAATGAAAAATCTGCCTGGAACAAAAAGTTAAAAAAAAAAACCTTCAGAAAGACTTAATTATAGAATTTGAAGCAAAAAATGCTTTAAAATTAGAAGAAGGAGGAGGAGGAGGAGATGACGACTATTCAATAGTTTGGGGGCCATTACTGAGAAGGCCCTCTCCCAGGTGCCCATCCAACTCACTTCTGAAGGCGGTGGAACAACCAGGAGGACCTCCCCTCCAGATCTTAAGGCATGGGCAGGTTGATACGGAGAAGGCGTTCCTTTAGATATTTGGGGCCCAAGTCATTTAAGGCCTTATAAGTCAAAGTTAACACCTTGAATTGGGCTCGTTAGTAAATTGGCAGTCAGTGCAACTCTTTTTTAAGACTGGTGTGATGTGCATCCGTCTAGCTGTCCCAGGCAGCAACTTGGTGGCTGCATTCTTCACTAGCTGCAACTTCTGAACCATCTTCAAGGGCAACTCCATTTAGAGCACATTACAATAGTCCAGTCTAGAGGTTACCAGAGCATGGATAACTGTGGACAGGTCATCTCTGTCCAGAAAAGGCTTCAGTTGACATACCAGTCGTAGTTTGGAGAAGGCACTCCTGGCCATGGCCTCCACCTGAGCTTCAAGCGTCAGCGTAGAGTCCAGGTGTACCCCAGGTTACGCACCTGTCCTTTCCACAGCATTGCAACCCTGTCAAGGACAGGGTATCTCCCAACTACACGGACCCGAGACCCTATGACATCCAGCAGCTCTGTCTTGTCTGGGTTCAGCTTCAATTTATTGGTCCCCATCCAGCCCATTACCACCTCCAGGCTCCTGTTAAGCACTTCAACCACCTCTCCTGATTCAGATGGCATAGAGAGATAGAGCTGGGTATCATCTGCATATTGATGACACCTCACTCCAAATCTCCTGATGACCTCTCCTAGTGACTTCATGTAGATATTAAATAACATAAGAGATAAAACTGACCCACAAGTGAGTTCCTAGGGTGTCAAATTAATACCTTCCACAACCACTATTTGAAATCAGCTCTGGAGATAGGAGCAGAACCAGTGCCAAGCATTGCCTCCCACTCCTAAACTCTTTAGCTTCTCCAAAAGGATACCATGGTTAATGGTATCAAAAACCACTGAGATGTTCAGAAGAACCAACAGGGTTGCATTCCCCTTGTCTCTCTCCCAGAGAAGGTAATTAGCCAGGGCAACCAAGGTAGTTTCCATACCATAACCAGGCCTGAAGCCAGATTGAAATGGGTCTAGATAATCAGCTTCTTCCAAGCATTCCTGCAGTTGAAAAGCAACAACTCTCTCTAGCATCTTTCCTAGGAAAGGTATGTTAGCCACCAGGAGATAGTTGTTTATGTCTTCTGGATCCATGGAGGTCTTCTTCAGGAGGGGGCACACCACAGCCTGTTTAAGGGCCGTTGGAACCACCCCATCCCTCAGAGAGGCATTCACCACTTCCTGGATCCACCCGGTCATACCTTGCTGTCTAGCTTTTATCAGCCAAGAAGGGCAAGGATCCAGAGAGCATGTTGTCGGCCGCACCCCTGCAAGCAGCTTGTCCATGTCCTCAGGCCACAATAATTGAAACTCATCCAAAAGAACATGACCAGAGAGTTTTCTGGACACATTCCCTGGACTTTGTCTAATTGTGACATCTAATTCCCTGTGAATCTGAACAACTTTGTCTCAAAATGCTTTGCAAAACTCTCACAGCACATATTACATGGCCCTGGCTAGCACTTCCTTGAAACTGGTTTTATAAGGTCATTTACTTTTCTCAAGAGCTATGCTGGATGACTACTTGAGGACGCAATGGTGGCAGGGAAAAAAACAATTTTCAATGAAAGGTATAAAAACTTGGAATTATGTATTACACTTGGGGGCGGGGGGCGGGGGGATTTAAAGCAATTCTAAAAAAAATTAATAAAAAGATTTTTAAAAAAGTAATTTGGAATTTATGCTAAGGTTTTTTTCTCTGATAAATATACAATTTCCAAAAATTATTTAACTATGTGTCAGACTGGCATCTGCTGTGCTATCTTACTCTGTCAGGAACTGGGCTATTGCTCTTGGTTTAACTGCAGACCTAGCACTAAGAGATAAGAACTGGCAAGATTAGTATTAATTAGCCTAAAGCTCTTTCTGGACTGGACCTTATTCCAGATTATATCTCAGAATAGGAACCTGCTATGCACGTGCTAGTGCAGACTATGGCAGGACAAAAGTCATGTGTGTGTGCTCTGTGCGAGAAGCTCCTGGCATTTAGGAACTGGGCTTAATCTCTCCAGGCCAAAATAACTCAACTATAACAGCTGATAAGAGTAGATAGGCAAATGGATGGGGCCTTTGGATATGTGATAGCAGAGTCCCACTAGCAGGGTGTTAGCCTTTTGGCTGTTAAAGAAAATGAGAGTCTTGACTAAGGAGGATATCAGTCTGAGGAAGCAGAAATTCTCCTTAGAAGGGAACCATTCTTGATGATACAAACAGATTTCCTCTCACACTGAAGATGCTTTGCCAGGAAAAGCTGGGTTTCTGTTAGTAAATGATTCATCCAGTCAACAGGAATGTAGTTAGTTGGGTGTGTAGTGGGCATGCTGATTGTATGGTGACTAGCTTACATGGTGCAAAAGTTGGAGATGTCACAAACCACCCAATAGGTCACTAGATAGTGTCAGGGAGGAGTCAGCAATCACTGTGGATGTGGGCACCAGTAATGTTGTGAAATGTAATCAAGAGGTCCTGCGAGCTAAATTCAGTTAATTAGGCAGGAACCTGAAAGCCAGAACCACCAATGTAGCTTTCTCTGAAATGTTAAGCTGTTCAATGAACAGTATTAGCTACATAGGCAGAATTGAAATATCTCGATGCATCAATGAGATGTTGGTGCCAAGAGAATGTTTTTCTGTGTTAGACATTGAAGAACATTTATGGAGAATTCAGACCTGTACAGAAAGGCCAGACTTGAGCCAAAATCAAACCAAACTGTTGGTGGCAGGGGAAATGGCAGAAGTCAAAAGTGAACAGAGAGAGATACTGCACATGTCAAGGTTCTGTGGCCAAAATGGGTGAACTGGGATGCCTGAGAGCTGACTGGAGTTGGCATATTTGCATGCCCTCCTGTTCTTATAACTATCAGAAGATTGGTGTGGAGGGTCAATAGTGGTGTATTTTCTTTCTTCTTGGGCATGAAATATAATGTATACAATAAGGGTGTATAGATTTAGAATCTTTGTTGTGTGCTGATTATGCTTCTTAAGGGTCAGTATTGCTTTATTTGCTGTATTTTGTTAGTGTACGTGGAATGATCAAAATGATGTAGTGCTGTTTGACCTTGGGCAAGAGTAGATGCAAAATTGTTTTTGGCACATAGTGTTACTTCACTAGATACAGTTCTCATGTTTATAGCCCACCTGGGATATCATAATTGATGTGAACTGTCTTTCACCCCCAAATAAAATACATCCTTACACTTGGCAGGGAAAGAGAGATAAGAAACATCAAACTAAACACTAATTAGGCCTTAGATAAAGAGAATGCCACTGTTCAAATAAACAATTGTCCAGACTGTCTATATAAAGTGCTGCTGGATTTAGACCCTTCAGACTCATGGACCTGCTGGATGGTGCCATGCATCTGGTCAAGGGGTGCACTCATGTGGCTGCTCTTAGGGATCCCCATCTGGCAGAATTAGTGCCGCTTCTTTTAGCTTTCTTTCTTCGTTTGTATTTCTATCCTGCCCTATACCTGAAGGTCTCAGGGTTGGTAACAACATTTTAAATCAAACTTATATTAAAACAATGACAGTATATATTAAAATGGTAACAGTGTCTGAAAAGCAGGAAGAGAAAATATATTCCCATTTAACCAAAAGCCAGGGTAAAGAGGTGCATCTTCACTGCTTCCTGAACATATACAGTGAAAGGGCCTGATGCACCTCGAGCGGGGAGACTATTCCATAGCCTAGGGGCCATTACTGAGAAGGCCATCTCCTGGGTTCTCACCCCTTTTACTACTGAGTCTGATGGGACAACCAGGAGGGCAGATCATAAGGCATAAGTGGGTTGATATGGGAGCTGCTCCCTTTTTTCTCATCAGCTACAGTGTGTTTTCTATCCAAAACTTTGTTTGCTCCTTACTTCAAATTCAAATGAACCCTCAGCAATGACTGGTAAGGCAGGACACCACAGAACCTCCAAGAAGATGCATCTTCCATCATGTAGATGGTGTCTAAGAATGTATCACTCAAATGTAGAATCATCATTGTAGTAGTAATGGCACTAAAATAACTGATCTACAAATTTTTTCCAGCCTACCTCAGCCTCCTTCCTCATACATTTTTAAATTTCGCATACAGCATTAATGGTTTTCCAAGCCAATGATCTTAATTAAACTTCAAAAGATTAATTTTAACCACCACCACCACCTCCAAAATTAAGTGGGTAAAAAGTAAATTCACTTCAGCTTCTTTGGCTCTCCAAAATGTTAAACACTTCATTGTGTTGCTGACCTTTTGAGAGACCTTCAAGATCTCCAGAAGAAAAGTGAGATACAAAAATAAAAATGTAATAACAGATAATTGCACCGATACATACTAGGGATTTCCACAATTTTTTTTTTTTGCATTCGATTCAATTCAAATTGAATATTTGAATATCCGAATTTATATGAATAGAGAAAAAATATATTGAAATTTGAACCAATTCAAATACATTTGTATCTATTTGTACAAATATTCAATATATATTTGATGATATGCATCTTGTACACATCCATACACATCCCATTTTCATCCCATACGTATTCATACAGATGCATACGGATATTAATAAGATGTGTATGGATACGTATGCAATGCATACAGATATGTGTGCAATGCGTACATATCCGTACACGTACGAATGTCTGAATTATTTATACAAATAATTCAAAATATTCATATTCGTTTGAATACTAAAAAATGAATGTCTGGACATTCAATTCAAATTCGAATGTCTGAACTCGGCCAAATTCAATTGAACAATGAATATCTCAAATATTTGTGCACATCCCTAATGCATACCACACACACACGTAATTAATAGAGAACAATTAATTTTTGAGAATATTATACAAGGGAATTTCTCACCAGGAAGATATGGGATCAAAAATTTAAAATACAATAAACAAAAATAAGGATGTTTCTGCTATAATTTTCCTGATACTGTTTATCACTTTTGGTTCTTTTCTCAGTATTTTCTGAACAGAACTTGGATGTATTTTAAACAATATTAACAGAGCACAACTGCTATTTCAGAAGCGTGAATGATGTACAGCTGTCTGA
This sequence comes from Aspidoscelis tigris stejnegeri, assembly GCA_023333525.1. Classification (NCBI taxonomy): domain Eukaryota; kingdom Metazoa; phylum Chordata; class Lepidosauria; order Squamata; family Teiidae; genus Aspidoscelis; species Aspidoscelis tigris. The sequence goes on from JALMGA010000004.1 coordinate 51,719,060, forward strand.
TTATATAGCTTTTCTAGCCAGCAGTGGTCATATAGGTTTTACTGTATTAGCTTTCTAAATAACCAACAGTTCATTTTAAATGTCATTAGAAAGAGATTGGGAGAAAGGAAGGGAAAATAAATGAATGAAAGAAAAAATGCCTATGAAATATCAAATAGCATAAATTTCATGTAGAGCATTAGAGTTACAGTAAAATTGATTTGGATTCTGTTTTGAACTGATCTGCAAGGTTTTCTATGGTGATGGAAGTTATTTTTGGCAGGCTGAACACATAATTCTCACATCATCCTGAGAAAAAGCAGTTTGGCACCATTACTCACATTTTCCCCCAATGTTTCTGTAATTGCCACAGTTGGCAATACTGTCACTACCACCAATTCTAAGGCAGCTGTAGACATCATTGCTTCTGCTGCCAGTTCTCTTTCCTAAATGCTATCTTATGGGATGGTATCAGACAATCCTATAAGTACCAGTCAAACTGATCCAGGGCAGTAATGAAAGTGTTGGCAAACACCTGGAGCTCCCAAAAGCCTGGGATGTTAACTCATCAAAAGTTTATTTAAGTTCAGTATAGTGCATTGGTTTGCACTCACAATGATTCTATGTTCATATCAGGCATTTATTATGCTTGTGGAGGTCCTATAGGGTAGGGATGTGCATGAATGGGTCTTTTGACATTCGATTCATAATGAATCAAATGTTAGAAAATTGGTATTCGTTCAAATAGATGCCCTTCGAATGTGGTAAGATTCTATTCGATATGAATGTATTCATACAAATTTGTATGAATGTCTGATATATATCTGATATGAACGCATATGTATCCAATACAAAAGGATACATATCTGATACATATCTGACACGAATGCATACATATCTGTAACATATCTGCATTCTGAAAGTGTCAAATCCTACCTGAATCCACTTTTAATCCACTTTTGATCCATATTGAATGCAATCTGGATCTGTTACAGATGTGACTGGTGCCCGCTTTCCCACCTCCCCAGTTTAACAAATGTCCAAAACATTTGTATTCATACAAATGTTAATGTACAAATGTAACATTCAATTCATGTACGAATGTCTGAATTCAAACAAATTATAACAAATGTAATGAATATTTGTGCGTATCCCTACTATGGGGTCATTTTCAGTCTACTTTCCACTCCTTAAATGATTTTCCTATAAAATTCTAAGAAGAGTCCTGCTAGATCAGACTACTTCCTCATCTGGGTCACCATTCATTGAAAGCAGGAGTGCTATTAATTCATCAAGCCATGGCTTGAAACCTGAGTCAAAGTGGTATATAGAGTATATAGATGCTTTTATTCAGCACTGTCAAGTTGGGTTTGCCCAAATGCCCCCTTATAAACCTGTCTTTAGTAAAGTTCATAACTATTTTCTCTTTCTTTTTAATCAATATATTTAGCTTTGTGTTAGCTGCACTTTTTAGCTGTTTCAATAGGAATTGTGCCATCCCACACCATGCTGACCTGATCCTGCCTTGTATCAGATGATATGGCCCAGGACTGGTTGAGCAGATTGTGATCCACTCCAGGGAAATCTCACATGTCATTGTGGAGTATAATAGACATGTGCATAAACTTGAAAATGGAGGTTAGGTTTGAACTGAATTGAACCATGTGAGGTTTGGTTTGAATTCAAACCAATTCAAACTTGTTCAACATTGTTTTGCACATAGAAATATAATTTGAAAAGCCCTCTAAAAGAGCAAAATACTTATGAACTAAAACTGGTTCAAATTGAAGTGGGTAGTTTGAACTGGTTCAACTGGACCACCTTGGTTCAGTTCAAGTTTAAATCAGTCCCCTAAACCTGGGGCTGGTTCAGTCAAATTCAAAGTGGTCAAACCATCCTGTTCAGTTCAAATTCAGACTGGGTAGGCACATCTTAGGGGACAGTGTTCTTTCGTACATACATTACAGCACCCATTTAACTGATGCCATCTGAACTGAGAGTGGCGTTGCACCTGCAGAAAGTGGCCAACTGTCATGAAGGCAAAAAAAAAATCAATCTCCATACACAAGCTCTGCAGCTCCATTAGGGCAATGGACATTTGAATAGTGCCCTGGGATGGCTGGGCCATTCTAGATATCCCCCCTATCCAGAGACTCTCTGCAGTCTAATTCTGTTTCTGTCAGATACTGCATTCTTCTTCAAAGTAAAGCTTTGGCACACATAGCCTACCTAGATAACTTTTATTTAATCCATATGAATACTATATCTGACTTTATCGTTAAAGTCTTTATCACTGAAAGACTCTAATGTGTTTACCTGACTGCACCTCCAAAGAGATTTCTTTTTCCTCCCCATCTCACACAGACAGAAAGGATGCTGTGGAGTCTAGCTAGTGTCCATCAACACAAAATGGAACTTGTCTGCTAGGTTATAATTCAGTACTATCAATGCTTGGCTCTATTTCATGAGATGGTTCCTTTTGCTGAACAATTCTTGAGTGACATTGCAAAGAGCAGTGGAGGAAGTATCAGCAATATCATGCCTCACTAACTCTGCATTAAAAGATCCAGCTAGGAAATTCAGAGTTATTTGGAGCAAAAACTTGTCAATGCTTCTAATTCACACATGGCTGTTAAACGCATGTAGTAAAAATTATGCTACAGATATAACTGCAGTTCTTCACCAAGAACATCACAAAGTCTATGCTCTCTGTGAAATTAAGTGCTAATGCACTGTGAGGGATTCATTGCTCTGAGGCAAGGAGGATGAAACCCTGAGTAAACAAATTGTCATAACCTCAATTGCAGTGTTACTGAAACATTTAAATCAAACATTTAGGATGTATCACCCAAAAAAGTGTCTTCTGTGGTGAAGCTGCATCCAGAAGAAGAGGAAGAAGAAGAGTTGGCTTTTATACCCCTCCTTTCTCACCCATTTAAGAATACAAAGTGGCTGACAAACCTATTCTTCTCCCACAACAGCCACCCTGTGAGTTAGGTGGGGCTGTGAGAGCTCAGAAAGAGAGCTGTGACTAGTCCAAGGTCACCCAGATGGCTTTGTGGAAGAGTGCAGAATCAAGCCCCATGACTACAAGATATGAGTCCAGAATACTAACTACAAGATAAAAGTTGGCTATATATTCCTCTACATTTGGATATTCTGGTAAAGCATGAATATTCTGGAATAACACACACACCACCGAAAATCCAAATATAGCAGAATAAGTAACTGACGTCTAGATGCAGCTTTAATTTGCTATGACTGTTGGCGTCTCCCAGTGATTGTGCTGCTCCATTACAGGTACAATTACCTATCAAGGCATCATTTTTACATCGAGTGATATTTCTGCCCTTAACAGGAATGCCACAATTACCAGCGAAGATTATTCATCTGCCTTCAAAAATGAAAATAAGGAGGCATGGAATCTCCTCTACGTGCCTGGGAAAAAGCCTACTAAGGTGGATACTTGACCTTATTTAAATTTTAAGAAACAGTTTTCTTACAACTCATTAATTGGCAAAGTTACTGTTATTGTTCATTTTCTCTGTATATCTGGAGGGTCATACACTCATTCCACTGCATAGTTGGCATGTGGAAAAATTCTCTTTATTATTATGTAGAATGACAGAGGAAACCACAGTACTCCATCCTGGGCAGGAGTGATAATGGTGGTCTTGACTGGTGTGTATTCAATGCTTTTAATAGCATGAAAGCCTCACAACAGATTAAATAAAGCTGGATTAAAGTGTTACTGAAACATTTTGGGACATTTAAATATAATTTATCATGACAGGATACAACCTCATTGGGTGCTTTCTGATAGACTCTGTGAATTGTAAAAAGCCATATTCTTGTCTATGTGTGATAGAAATACCCTCTAGTTACCTCAGAGTCTACCTAGCTGGTGGAAGTGCAAAGACATAAGTTACTTGGTGGGGGATATTAGCTGTGTAATCTGCATGAGAGCAAAAGGAATCAAATTTATATTGTTGATAACCCCAGAAACATGCTAGTGGAAGTCATTCCAGGACATACTAGATGTTATGATTTCATAGTCTAATCAAATTGCAGCAGACCACCTTCTAGAGATGTCCATTGTGCTGCTCCATCTGGGACCATTAGCTACCACTCAGTTTTATTTCAGTTGAGGTTCTAATCTGAAATACTTTAACTAGATCAAGCAAATGGCTGTTTTTGAAACCATTGACACTCACACAAATATCCAGTATTTAGATACTCTACTGTAGTGTGCGCTTGTCAAGTCCCTGAGATGGGGGGAAAGCTCTTACCTGCACTCACTTGTGCTGTACCATCTTCCCCCATTCCTTCTGGAGCTCTAGGCTGAGTCATGTTTGGTAATGTTGTGTTATAAAATGATGTTCTCCAGACACAATGCATATTTGGAGACAACTCAGAGCTTCTCCAGATCTGTGCCAACTTTAAGTGAAAAAAAGATCTGAAAGTGAAGCTCACTTTCTTTTCCTGGAACCAATTCCACCTCAGCTATATCACTATGCCTAGTGAATCTTTGTGATTTTCTTTCCAATTTGTGGTTAAGAAATACACAGTACAACTGTCTTGGTTGTTGAAATACAACTGCTTTACCTTAGCTTTTTTATATGTAACTTGGATTTACTTGGATTTAAGATCTCCCCAAAGACTGTAAGATTAAAGACCATGGGATATTCAGCCTCCCAGATGGTCAGGAACGAATCTAAAAGAATCTAACTGAAAGTAAAAATAAACAGGCAAAATAAATAAATAAGCTTTAATTTAATTTTGTTATTGAAAATAAATGGTGTTTTTTTTTTCCTATTCCTATTTTCCTTGCATTCCAAGTAAAGGAAATAAAGCATGGATAACTTTTTGGATTCAGCTTCCCAAAACATATAGAGAGCTATGCCTCAAGTTCCGCTGCAGACAATTGACCTCCAGAGGCAAAGATGGAGGTAGCATTCTTCTTGCCTTCTTCTTTATGTTTATTTATTCCTTAAAATGCATAGAATTTGATTCTAGTCCAATAAACTGTGGTTTGAGTCTAATCATTGGATTCAGACCAATCTATCTCTTCCCCATTTCTCAGTTCACGAATTTGTCTATTAAAAGGCTTTCAGTGTGAATGCTCATAACGCAGTGGGAGACATCTTGTTCAGACAACATAATATATACACTATTGAGAAGTAAATCCCATTGAGGTCAGTAGGGTTTTTATCAATGTAAGCATGGCTGGAAATATAGAATAGTTATGATTATAAGAGTGGATGAATATGAAAGTTAAGATGATGTTATAGAATGTTGTGAGGGATTAGAAAACTCTTTGGACTATTTTGAATTCATAGTATGTTTTAAATCATACATATTCCTTATAAAGAACATAGGTAGGAACGTTTCTTGTTATACATTAGAAAAAAGGCATAAGATATTTACCCCTGCTTTTTCTTTTTTTGGTTTTAGCTTATTAATAGGTACTACCTAATCAAGCTTTTGGTTAATGAATTATTTATGCTACTAAAACTATTGCAGAAACTTTTAATAATAGGTTTTACCCTAATTGGTATCTATTTCACATTTTTAAAAAGGCTTTTTCTCTCTATGAGAAAGAGCATTAATAAGCAGAATGGTATCAACATGTTGACTTGTACAGGACCTTGCTTTTTCTTTTTTTCTTTTTTCTTTTTTTTAAAAAAAACTTCATTTCACATGCTGCACATTATACTTCTTGCTTTAAGAAAGTTTTTTAATGAGAATTTTAGGCACTCCATACCACAAGATACCCTTGTCAACTAATAGTTGCATCTACATACAGCTCTAAGGTTCAACTCCAGGCAGTATAATTGCTTCCAGAATTGGTACAGAGACAGGATTGATGACTTAGATTTTAAATACTTGTTACTTTATTACTTGTTACTTTATTTATATCCCGCCTTTCCCCCAAAGGGACTCAAAGCAATATACAAAAATTAACAATCCAATACAGTATATAACATTCAAACAACCACATTGTTAAATAAAATCCGAATATAGAATCATGCACTTACCTTAGAAGATCTAGATCTAGAAGATCCAGATCTTGTAGATAGGATCCTCCCAGGATTTGGTCCTACAAAATTTGGATCTTGGGGAGAACCCCATACATTTTTCATGGGCCCACCAGCAGCCAATTGCAATGGGTGCTAAGCAGGGCTCCATGTGGACACTCATTCCGACTCTTCCTTGAGCCAGAGCCAGAAGGGCCAGTGGTGGTGCAGCAAGCACCAACACTACTCAAGGTGTCCTCCTGCCGACAGAAGACAGAACCTTAAATGTGTACTGGGTGGGGACAGGACCTTCCTGATCAGTACCTATCGGGTATCAATTGGGTTCCAAATAGGATCTAAATGGGGTCTAAAGTGGCAATGCAAAAACAGCCTAAAACATATAAAACAAGCTATATAACACATATAAAAACACATACCCTAAATAAAGTATTCCAGAACAACAGTTGTGTAGAGAATAGCAGCCACTGTAACTCTTTACATGAATAGTCTCCACCCACTTGGAAAAGAAGTGGTAAATAGGAAGGTAAAAATGAATGTCCTTCAGAAAGTACCAAGAAGCAGTGGTGATGCAGTGTTGTGGTGCTGAGGCTGGTTAAGGAGAAGTTTCAGTCAGTGGCACCTTGTCTTGCTGGTGCTGGACTGCTGTTTAAGCTAACAGTGAACCAAGGCCATCAGGTATGAGACTACCATGTAGGCTACAGCTGTCAGGAAGGCAGAAATATCTAGAAAGAATCAGGCTTTCAGCCTCCTTAGCTGTAGCCCACAGAACTGAGATGAATGCAAACACTGCATTTTCTAGTAGGCCAGAATGTTTTGATGTCCTTGCTTCCTTAGAGTATCAAGAATTTTTAGTTTATTTCAGTGTCAAGAAGAATGCTAAAGCAGTAACAAAGAGAAACCAGGATCATGAAATAAAGAAACTGGGGGGGGGGGGAGGGGGGATGACCAATAGTATTCTGAAAGTCATTGAATTATTGTTGCTGTTGCTAAATGGCTTTCTACAAATAGGCTTACAGATATTATCAGGCTTAAGTTATTGTTGGTAACTGAAAAGTATTATTCCTTTTAACAGGTCACTTATAGTACAATTCTATAAATGTCTACACAGGTCTCAATGGGACCTATGGCCAAGAAGTAGATATGGGATTATAGCCACACAAGTGTAATATATTGAGAAAACGAGCATCCTGTAATGGTTTATACTGGTGGCAGTTTCTGGGATTCAGATGTTAGGCTCTTTAAAAACTCTAGTTACACCTGTATATCCAACTCCTTTATCTGAACCTACCCAGCCACATTTCTCTTGCGAATAAATTCCACTACTGAAACATCTTCACTAAATATCAAGTATTTTTCCTTCAATGTATTTTGCAATAAATTAAGCACATTATTCTATGTCTTTAAGAATATGCTAGATCCTTTTCTTCTTCTTTGTGATGTTCTTTCACATATTAGGAAAATGCCATCATATGTTATCAATTTTCAAATCTCATCTCCTTGACAAATACTTGCAGATGATGGAAAGAGAAGCTCAACTTTGGGAGGACTGCAGTTCCTGCCAGCTTTGCATCCTTAGCCATATCTAGTGATCACTGGACTGATCATCCTTAGGACACAAATGAAGGTATCTTAATCAGATTGTTAGTCTGGTTACGCCAAGCTGTTCAATACAGGCTAGGAAAGGTTTTCAACAGTTTTGATCAGCTTTATTCAGAGATGCTGAGGACTGGATCTTCGGCCTCCTGTTTGCATAGCATGTCACTAAGTATGGGCCTTGACTTTGGGTACAGCCTGAAGCTTTGTAATTCAAGGTTAATATCTTTAGAAGTCATCTGAAATCCAGCAGCTGAATTACTACAGCTATTTGCATTTTACTGTGTGAAAAGCAGTAAGTTTAAGAGGAAAGATTTATGATAGGGTATATGCCAATGTCAGGGAAATACAAAATTAAGGTGAAGTTCAACAGACAAAAGTTCCACAATTATGGGTGAGCTAGAAGGACAACAACCAAAATATTAATTCACTTTCCTTCAGTTCTACCAGCTTTAACAATTCGTTCATCTGCAAAGCTTTGTTGGAAATATTGTCTACTGGTGAAATGTTTGACTAAATCCAGCTAAAATCTCTTGCGTTCCAGTAAATAGAATTTACACAAAAACATGTCTGAAAGTCATAGAGGGAAAATGTATTTAGCAAGATTTGGAGGCATTTCTGCTCTTATGAGTCTCCCTGCTTTTGTGCACACTATGGGAGACTCCGTTGACTGCTATTGCATTCCATTCCCACGGGACTGACCATGATCCAAACTGGAAGGCTTCTGATCTGGATCATTGGCAGACTTTGATATCAAGGTCTACTAGAGTACTAGCAGAGCCTAATCTGAATTACAGACACATGCAGAAGGTTTGTACCTCTGTCTTACAGTTTACTGGGAAACCCATTTCAGCACTGGAGCTTATTACACTGTTGAAATGAGTCACCCAGGGGCTCCAAGGCCAGGAACGTAGATCCCTGACTATCATAGCTCATGGATGCAAGCTTCAAAACCTGCACAAACTTCTGAGCCAGCATGGGGACTGGGCTGGTTTAGCTGTCGCCATGCAAATGGTGTTCTAACCTAGACCAGATCCATCCCAGAAGGGATGTGCACAATTTTTTTTTTGTCTGTGTTCTCTATGCAAAGGAAAGTCACATTTGGTGAACAGAGACACTTCAAATATGGCAGGATTTGAATGTGCTACAAATGGTCTTCAAGTCTGCTTTGAATCCCTGCTGCCAGTCACACATCTGAATCTCTTTAAATCCCCTCTGAATCTGTTCCAAATCCACTCTGAATCCTCTACAACTGAACAGCTGCTTTGCTATCTCCACCTTCACAAATATAATGAAGCTTTGAATGCACAAAAGCATTCACTTCTCATTCAAATGTCAGTCTTAAAATGTAGCCATTATTCTATCTGAATGTGAATGATCGAATTCACACAAATTTGTATGACTTGTTGACCTGATGAATATTTGTGCACATTTCTAAATCCAGCCTTTGGATGGATTCCAGATCTACACAGGCAAGCTATCTAGGCTGGTTATGGTTAACACCTCTTCTGGCAGCAAATTCCATTGACCAATGACCTTCTGGGTGAAGAAATACTTCACCTTGTCTGATCTGATGCTCAAGCATTTTGTTTATTTTTAGCTAAACCAATTCAGCAGCAATGCTTCCTGCCACGATGTAAACCACAAAATCCTCTCAACATTGTATTGGAACAATAGTAAACCATTTTTCCACTGCAAATTGCAGGAACTGAAAAATATAACCAGTTGTGGCATCTCTCTCCAACCACAGAGGAGTGATAAGCATTATCAGCAGTGCTTTCCCTGCAGAGTGAGAAAGAGCATTCTGATGACACTTTCCTCATGTGGTCACTTCCTGTCCCTTCCAAAATATTTCTTGATAGAAGAGTCAAAGTAGGAAAATGGATATGCCTCACATTTGGATTCCCAAGCGTGAGGGGAGTATGCATAGACTATGGCCCTTTCTGCACTTGGCCTCATTATGGAATATATCTCAGGATAGCAGTCTTCTGGCCACAGGATAATGTGGACTATGGCAGGCCTTACCTGGGGCCTTCTATAGTCTGCAGTAGGATGCAGATAAAAGTCCCTATTCGTGATATATTCCAGAATAAGGCCAAGTGCCGAAAGGTCCCTAGATTTCCACTTTTATGGCCAGAACAAGTTTTTTGGCCTTAGAGGGAGCAGGAACTGCCATGGTATGGATCCTAATAATGTTAATGCTTTTGTGCTGTCCCCTTGTTTAATGTGTCACAAAAAACTTCAGTGTGGCACACAGATGGTGATTTTTACCTCTGCTAGAGATGTGTAAATTTGGTTTGAATTCTAATGGTTCAAATCAAACTGTTTGGTTCAACTCAGTTTGTTTCAAACTGAACCAGCCCTATTCTAAGCTAAGTGTGGGCTGCTTGGTAGAACAGAATGTTTTTATTCAAATTTTTTGAGTTCAACTGCATCTTGCCCTTTCAATAGTTTTTTTAAAAAAATATTTCTTAGCCAAAAAATACTTCCTAACCAGCTTCTAGATCAAATAGAACTCAGAGAGATTTAGTTTGATTTGAATCAAATCTTAGCAGCTGATGTCATGCACATCTAGGCCCAGCTCCCATTACGAGCTTAAAACAGTTTTCTGAACCGAAATAATAGAACTGGATGCTAACATGAATTTGCCTGATCCCATTACTTTCAACTTAATCACGTTCGACCCAGATTCTGAGGATTGTACATGGCATATGTGACTCAAAGGGGGACTCAAGTGGCTACTTTCTAAAAGCTGCTTTTCAGGGCTGCCCTGCCCTCTTCCTCCTGGCGTGAATGTGCCACTCATAACTGACCCCTTCACGGAGCCTATCTGGGTGACTGGGTGGCTGCCACTTGCATGGATGGATGAAAAACAGCACCGGCTAGCCAGCGATTCTTTCCTCTCCTCTGCCCATTGCCCAGGACACACAGCAGCAGAGGCAACTCAAGCCCCCTTCTCCCACTCACCTCTACAGCCACCAACCCAGCAGGGGTTCCCTCCGAAAAAAGCACCCTGGCTCTGCTGCTGCTGCTGCTGCCAGCTGCACACACAGCCTTAAACATTCACACATCTCCCAGAACCTGCAGCTGCTTTCCTTCCTTTTTCCTTTCTAAATGTCAGAACTTTTAAAGAGCCAGAATTGCGCAGAATTGCAACATTGTTATCAGGTGCGAAGTGGTTGGATTGCTACAGTCACCGCTGCTGTAGGGGTGGATTTTTACAGTAAAATCACTATCTTTGGAAGCAAGCTATTGGGGGAGGGGAACCCTAAACACGCATTCTCATCCCTTAAAACGGTACCATTCCCACAGTGAGAAATGAAAAAAATTTCAAATGCACGAACCAAAGCAAGTCCTATTGAAATGAGTTTACAATGCTTTGGGGCGATTTAACAAGTGGAAAGCGTGTTAAGCCAACCTGACGTGGGGACTGCGAGGATCGAAACCGTTTCGAAACCATTTTAAGCTTGTAATGAGAAAGCGGTGGCACAGTCTCCACAACCTCACAATCCTCACAACCACTGCATAAAAATATGCAGTGACTGGGTCAAAATCATCCAGTGAGCTTTCATGACCCAGAAGACATAGAAGCCTCTCGACCTACTCTATCATTCAGGTCATTATCTTCCTCGACACAAATCAGCTGCTATTTAAAACATTTGTAATTCAAAGATTATGTTCCCCAACATTTTAGAGTCTGGTAAATCATGTAAGCCTTTTGTTTAGTCATGCTGTTCCAAGGCACAATTCAAGCAGTTCAACGCATGGATCAGTGTCATTTTTTCTGCTTTCTAAAAACTTCAACTGTGTTGTGTTCAAAGGTAGATGTACAATAACCATGTTATACTATCCAGAATTGTTTCTTTGTGTAGCATATCAGAAAACAGGATGCAAACAAGATCAAAAAGGAAGGCTGGCAAAGGAACTGTCAAAAAAGCAATTCATGAAGGCACATCATCACTTCAAGATATTGTAGGGCTTTGGTCCTCTTTGAATTAGGCAAAAGATATTTGAAGACTGATATGTCAACCCTGACTGTTCAGTGGAAGAACAAATTCTGAAGCTGGAGCTCAAATATTTTGGCCACATAATGAGAAGACAGGATGTGTCTTTACATTGGAAAAGACCATAATGCTGGGAAAGATTCAAGGCAAAAGGAAAAGAAGATGGCATAGGATGAGATGGATAGGTAGTGTCATAAAAGCAACAAACATAAGCTTGGAAGAACTTGATGATATAGTGGAGGACAGAAGGGCTTGGTGTGCTATAGTCCATGGGACCATGAGGAGTCAGGCATAATTTCAGTAACTGAACAACTACAATGTGTTATATATGTGGCATCCCAATCAAACTGTCTTTTGAATACAATTGTATTTGGCTTAATACAGTAATTTTTCCAAGGTGTAATTCTGGAGAATATAGGGCCTTTTCACACTTAGCAAAAAGGGTTACTCCAGGTATGTTCCCAGACTGATCATACACATTGCAGGTAGACACTTCTACACTAGTGTCTCCACACATGCTGGAGTGTCCCAAGGCCAGGATAGGTATGGAGTACATTTTAGTTCTCCACAACTTACCTAGCTGCCGGACAGGACACCTCTGCACATCACATTTGTACCTCTTCCAGATGGAAGCGGTTTGAACAGTGTGCAGAGTGTGTGCATTTCCAGCTGTTCACCACATTTACTGGTTGTCACAGCAACAGGAACACACAGGCCTGTTGATGCCATTGCACTGACTCTGTGGCCACCTCTCACATTGAGGTGGTTCACACTTAGTTTGGGATAGATTGAGCATTGTGAAATGCAGATGCCAGATCTATTCCAGAACTTACCTGGCACCACACCAAAGTAAGGTCTGAAATGGCCCACCGTATGGTTATTGGGTCCACATCTTTTGGAAGGCCCTTTCTGGACAGACTCTTAATCCATATTAAGGATCCATGGATGTCTCAAATATACTGAGCTGGAAAATGGAAGGTGTGTAGAAGGTCACCTCCTTTGTTTGGGACTACTGAGGAGTCTTGAAAATCACCTCACCCAACCCCCATTTTAGCCTTTGGAAGTGTGGGGGTGCAGTTGGGAAGGTCATGCAAGCTTTACAGCTGTGGCAGAGGCTAATCTAATCAGCCCCACCAGCACAGACAATTCTGACACCACCACCCCAAAAAATCCTCCCAATGGTCTGGAATCTGGATTAGTAGGTCAGGCTATTCTGGACCTACTGATCCATTATTAACAGGAGGTAAGTGCAGAAAAGGCCTAGGATGGGTGATAATGGCAGAGAGGGTCTAAGATTTGAATAGGGAAGTGTTTGTGTTTGGTTATTTGAATTGCCTACAATTCAAATGTATTCTCATTTGATTTGATTCAAATGCATTCAAATCTATTTGTGTGAATTTTTGACCTGTATTTGCAAATACGAATGTTGACAACATTCATATGTGCCTGTACACATCTGTACGTATTCTGTACACATCCGTGCACATCCCTAGGCATCCCGTATTTATCCCTTATGCATCCCATTTTCATCCCATATGGATCCATACAAGTGTGTGAAATTGCAGGAAAAATGCATGAGGCCAAGTATGTATCCATACGCATACGAATGTCCAAATAATTTGTATGAATGGTTCAAAAATTCAAAATTCATTCAAATGTTTAAATTTGAATTTATAGACATTTGATTCAAATTCAAATGTCCAAATTCAAACGAATTTGATCAAATTTTTGAATGTTTTGAATATTCGTGCACATCCCTATTACGGAATCCTGCATTGGGCAGGGGTTGGACTCAGTGACCCTGGAGGTCCCTTCCAACTATGATTCTATGATTCTATGAAAGCTGAGGGAATGCTTTTGACTCATTCACCTGCATACTGATGCACAACAGACTTCAAGTTGAGGCTCCAATCACTATTGCCTCACTCACAGCAAAATGTCATAAATAAAAGCAGATCTGTAGAATTAAAGGAGACCCATGAATGATTAGGTAATCCAATGAAGTGTAGTTTTAAGAACTATTATCTCATTATGTAGATGCAAAATGTTCTCTTTCTTTCTCTTTTTCTTTCTTTCTTTCTTTCTTTCTTTCTTTCTTTCTTTCTTTCTTTCTTTCTTTCTTTCTTTCTTTCCTATACCTGACATGCTTTAGGCTCTTTGCTGCACCATTTCCCTCTAACACTTCTGTTTTAAATCACTGTTCGTTTCCTTATCCAGTCTTCTAGGCTGCTTATTCTTCTCTTCTGACTCCACCATAACTGTGCTGCCTGTTCAGCTATTAATCTGAGCTTCAGAAAGCACTGAAAACCTTATTAACTTTCTCTTTCAGCTGAATGGTTGGAGGGGGCACAATTACACAACAGAGACATAGCCTGCATATATGCTAAGGAAAGCCTCAAAGTCATCTGTTACCATGGATGCCCTGCTTACAGTCCAAATAGTATATTGGAAGTTACAGCCTTTGACATGTGATGACTCAGACCTGGTTTATTGTTGCTCTCTGGAGCAAAACAAAAGGCTCCTGTCTGTCTGAAGCCCCAGAAAGGACTTGCTAGTCACTGTCACCATTAATGAGCAGAACATTAACAAATAGAATGATAGAGCAGTTTGGTATCAGACAGGTTCTGGGGCTCAAAAATGATCCTGAATTATCCATAGGGAGCTGAAGTGTTTATACCCAGGCTTGAACAGGAGATAAAATTTAGTGGTCCATTATATATCATTCTATGAATCTGGAGCAGGATGAGCCCAAGATGATCTCCCTTTTCTATTTTTCTTAAGAATTTCTGTGGGAGCGGGGGAGAATGCATGCTTTTTCTATATCTATTTAGGAGCTGATAAGCAATCATTATGCTTTCTATAGCTAAGGTTTTAAGCATTTTCATGACATTTGAAAGACTGTAATTGTTTCGATGAAGTTTTTAGTGCTACTTGGAGTGCTATTTTATAAAGATATTTCTTGTTCAATTTCCATTGCATTCATTTGTACACAACTTGTTCATTCTAAAAGATGATATTCACACATATTATTCACTCTAAAAAGCTGGGAAATGTTTTATACACTTAGTGTGCATCCCCATGCTGAAAATAATCCTAGGTGATCATGAGGTAGCCTTGGGAGCATCTCCATGCAAAACCCTAATACAGGCTACATGTGAGACAGTATGTGTCAACCCCCACCCCCCCTTAGCAAGTGTTCTCATTGCAAAATAGGGGTCTAGCACATATTGTCCTGTGGTCATGGGCACGCTCCCTCCTGGGTTATTTGGAGCAGAGCTTGGCGGCCGCAGTACTAGCGGGCAGGGTTTTGCCTCTGCTCCCTGTTCCTGCCATGCACGCTTGGGATTTCTTTAAATAAATGGCTACATTTGTTACACCACCCTTCCCTGATAGAAAACTATGCATGAGTAATTTTGAGCCAGTTGCAAGTGGGGGGTGCCTGCTGTCATGCCCGCTGTCATGCGGATGTGGTGGCCAAGGAAAGGAATGACCTGTGGCGGCCAAGGAAAGGAATGATCTTAGTGTGTTGTGTTTGCCTGTCATCGCTGCAGTGGGCGGGACAGGTTATAGTCATGTCAACCCGGCTTCCTCTCGGGGAGAGGGTGGGTGGGGAGAAAAAGATGTGGGTTCGCGCTGTGGCTTGCATGGGGACAGGCACATACGATTTGAATCCACATTGCCCCAAACCACATGGGGACGCTTTATTGCAAGTTACAAAACAGATTTTTATGACACACATCACAAGTGGAGCAACCGGCTTGCATGGGGATGCGGCCTTAATGAAAGATTTGTGCTTTCTACGAGTGTGTATGCACAATCTCTTTACCAAAAAGAATAAATAGGCTGAGGTTACAGGAGGCTAAAGGATACCTTAAATGTTTAAGTACTTAAAAGATTCATTTTTTTAAAAAAAAACCCAACAGCTATTAGATCATTAAAATTGTTGCAGTAACCTTTGCATTAACATCTATTTTCTAATAGGTCGCTATTTTTGAACTTCTCAAAATATCTCAGCATATCTTGCTCAGTTTGGGATCTTTAGAACAAAGTCTAAAGTAAGGTCAAGGTAAGAAAGTGATCGTGCTACAGGAAATGTTCACCTAGGGGTGAAATGCCTATTCCTTAGAACTGGAAGATTTTCTGGAATGAAACATTTTGTCAAAAGTATTCAGAACAGCTTAAAAGTTTTTTTTCTCCCTTTAAACTCATTCATTTATCTTCAAGGAGAGAGGTCATCATACTTTAAACAAGAATGCATTCAAAGATAATCCAGGGGGTTGTATTATTCAGCACTGCTTGTCAAAAGTTTTCTCTCTCCCTTTTGTAGGAAAAAATAGAGCTTCCTATGTTTCACTCAAATTTTATCTATTTCCTCTTGTCACTCTGGGAAATCAGTCATTAACTGCAACAACAGTGTGGAACAAAGTTGTCTCGTGTATTTATATTTATTGCTATGGCCAAGGATTGTACAAGAAATATTGTGAACAGTGCCTGGTAATTGGAACATTCAGTATCAGCATGTCACACTTCCTATCTTTCTTTCTACAGTTTTAGTTCTTGTAGTTTAAAGACAGTTTTCCTGAAATCCTGACTTATCAGAAACATAGGATGCTTCCTACATGGGTATGATGCAGCCTTGTGATGGGCTGACCCACATAAAGTGTGTGTGAACTGTCCCCACAGAGAGGTGAAAACCTCACAGACACAGAACAAAAAATGGCGAACTGTGGGGTTCTCGTTGTGTGTGCCACTTTCACACTGGCCTGGAACTGATACAGAAAGTCAACAATTTTTAGTCTACTATAGAACCTCCCTCCCCCTAATAAATAAAGTCTGTATCACGTTTCTTGACCCTTCCATCTTCCTACATGGAGGAGGAATAAATGACTCCCAAATACTATGTGCATGAGTCAACTCCCAGGGCAGGTGGAACACCATAGAAGCTGGTTGGGAGTTGGTGCATGTAAAGGGACATCTACATATATGGACACCATGTCGCTAGGTCAACTGAAGGCTGATATATGGTACCATATAAATGAAGCCATGGAGTGACTTGTGTTTGAAAATCATGTTTTGAAAATTTCCCAATACCTATTTGTTTCTTCTACTGTCCTTTGCTAGCATATGAATAGTTGTTATATGACAGTGAGTTATGTTCAACTTCTGGTACTATATTAAGTAATAATACCTTGTACCTCCTAAAAGGGTGTTCTAGTAGTGCATTTTCTTCCTCTCCTTTACTCAGTCTTGCCAAACACAATGCCTTCTGTAAATATTTTTGAACTTTTCTACCCAAAATAGTATAACAATACCATACCAGGCAATTAAAATAATAGCATGGTGGTGGCAATTTGCACTTCAAGTGCTGGTAAAGCCCTGTACCAGATCAGCATCACTTGAAGTGCACATGATCAGGGCAGGACAGGTCAGATCACCATGACAATGAGGAAGAATCCAGAACGTGCTCAAACATTGCTATGGTGATCTGAATGTGTCACCACACTCACTCACTGAGCCATAACTGGAAGAAGGTGTGGAAGCCTCTGTCATGGAGACAACTAGCTTCTCCTGATCAAGCTTCAGGATGGCAGTGGCAGCATTGGTAAAGTAAAGAGTAGTGAGCAGACCATCTGGTTCTGCTGTGCAGGTTGCCCTTGTGCTAAAATAATAGGTCACCTGGTCAAGGCACCAATTGTCACAAATAAGGAAAGTTATTGCTGTTTAGATTTTATTATTGCTTTTAGTTGTTGCATAGAACACTCTAACACAGCTTTCAGGGCAGTTTATAAATACAGGGCAAGGATATGATATCTGATAGGTTGTTTACTGTATTCAGGACTACAAACCTGTTAATTCATCAGTGGAAATATTAATTATATGTTTGTTGAGCAGTTACACCACAA
This sequence comes from Aspidoscelis tigris stejnegeri, assembly GCA_023333525.1. Taxonomy (NCBI): domain Eukaryota; kingdom Metazoa; phylum Chordata; class Lepidosauria; order Squamata; family Teiidae; genus Aspidoscelis; species Aspidoscelis tigris. Next base: position 51,736,577 of record JALMGA010000004.1, read on the forward strand.
GAGTTTATTAATACAGAAGGGAGAAGGGAATAATATTTAATATTGTCATGTGAAAATTATTTAACCTATGAAAATAAAACTGAAAGGCATTCCTATTGTCAACAGAAAAGGTACTAGGGAGACCAAATCCCTGCACTTTATGAAAAATCTTTTTGATCCATCTTAGCTGTGGCTGATTAGAAGGAGGTTCCTTCTTATAGGGTATTAATATTAATGCAGATCTCTGAACTGCCTCTGCTCTTGGTTAATTAACTGGAAGAGCTGCAGAGTCCAAAATCAATCTTCTTAAAATTTTATATCTTAACCTTTCTTCAAGTACGATCAAAGTTCCTCACCTTTACATTTGATTTGTAAGTTCCTCTTAGAAACTTTCATTCAGATGATGCTGATAAGCAAGTTATCCTCCTCCCAATAAAGCAGATTATTGAAAATGAAATCATGAAGTTGTGCATAAATGAGGACCTAAAACACACACACACACACAAAAGGTTATTGCTTTTTTTAAATAAGATGAAAGCACAAGAAAATTGTTTAAGCTAGAAATCACATAGGTTTTCAGCCAGGGCGGAGTCCATACTAGTGAACAATGGCTTGAGTTTTTCAGTGTGTTATGGTTACAAGGTTTTCAGTGCTAAGGAGGCTGCATATATTTTGATAAGCTTTTGTCACATTTGGAATGGCATTTACTGCAGCATATTTTTTCACACAACTTATGCTGTGCTTCCATGTGGCGTAAAGGGTGACCTTTGGTCAACTGAGAGGGACAGTGTAAGTAAAAAGTCAGAAAGGACACATTTCCCCAAGAGCAGGAAATAACCTGCCTGTGTGTCCTTCTTGCAGAAGAAACTTCCTTTTTGACCTACATTGCAGGAATATGTCAGGAAGCAACAAGTCACTATCTTTCTATTTGCAATCCGGAAATGTGAAAGGCAGGAATCAAAATAGAGGGTCAGCCAAGAAAAAGGAGGATCAGCATGACTATGAAGAGACATCCCTAAGGGATGTGGTCTTTCTACATGCAAAAGACCAAACAGGGGTACTATGTCAAAAATGTAAAATAAAATAATTACTAAAAGGGTAAGATAACCCCACTAATAGAAAAATATATATAATTGGTAAAATACACAACACCCAAAGGAAATAAAGAAAATTCAGCTGCAAACACAGCAGCAAAGATAATAAATTGTAAATACATCAGGTTAAAAAACACAGAGCAAAGCAAAAATCAAGCTATAAATATAAACCAGCTAATAAAAACAAAGAGTTAAGGGCCATACGCGTTTCAACTGTAAAGTCTTCCTCAGTGGCCTATAGATAAAATTTAACTAAAAATGCTGTGTGTGGGACATCAGTTGAGAATTGTTCTCGTATGAGAAGTTTCACACACAGCATTGATATAGTACCCCTGTTATTTCCTTTGGGTGCTGTGTATTTTACCAATTATATATATTTTTCTATATAGTACCCCTGTTTGGTCTTTTGCTTTTGGCATTTTTGGGTTCTATAAGGGATTTTTGGTTGCTTCAGTCTTTCTACATGCAGACTTCTTCCCGTCGGTACTTGCTCCCTAGCATGGCATGACACTGCCAGCTTGACCTCAGCACTTTCTGGTAGACTTCTGCACACCCTTGCAACACTCCCTTGTTTCAAAATATGAATCATCCTATTGGAAGCTCATATACCTGCAAACCTATACTGTATTTAAAAAAATAAAAACAAAGGGCTTAAAGTCCTAGACTGATGAGCTATGTCTGCATGGCACTGGAGTAGCAGTAAGAGGTATCCGTTTTTCAGCGGGCCACTGTGAAAAGGGCCTAAAGGTCCATGTAGAACACTTCTAATCCACCCAGATCTGTGCAGTTCTATGAGGCCACCCCCCACCCCTTGGACCTGCTCTGGCTGCACAGGACAAAGCTAGATCCTGATTGAGGAAGTCCTTAATCTAGGTCTGTTGTGGATCTATTTAATCACTTCCACAAGAGGACTAAGGACTTTGTTCCAGATCACAGGAAGTGTGCATTTGGGGGAGGTGGACAGGTGTGTGGTTCCATGATCTGAAACTACAGGGGGATTGCTTTTCAGTGGCATGCAGTAGAGGCTGCAAAGCTCATGCAACAGCCACGAGGAGGCACAGACCAGATCAGCACTGTCAGTGCAAATGGTGCTTATCTGACTCATGCCTCTACATAATCTAGATCAGAGAGTCTAATTAATCTGGCTACAGCTGAAAATGGAGGTAAGTTCTGTTTCAGGTCACTTCCAGGGCCACTTTTAGGAGTCCAGTGAAATGGTGCTGAGTTACACTTACTAGTAGTCTGGCTCAGCCATCTGCATGGCATACAGTGTGGCCAGTGTGGAATCTTGGGAGACTGATTTGAAGCAATCTCCAATTGGAAAGGACCTCAGAACCATTTTCAAATTGGAGATTGCTCCAACGGCTTATGCAGATACAGCATTCCACAAGATGCATAGTCTTCCTGTGGACTAGTTTGCAATGAAAATGAAACATTCCTTGTGGGTTGCTGGCAGTCCTACTATCATCCCTAACACACAGTTTGAACTACAGTTACTACTACCTGTAAAGGAGAATTTGTGCAAAATTACTAAGGTAATTAGATCTATAATTTTAAAGCAACTAGAAAATCTCAGGTAGAGAAAAACTAGGTAAAAGCTTTCGGCTGACTCCTACAACCTGGGCTCATCTATTAAGTGGTTTAGAAAATCTGTCAATTTCCAAATGGGGTAAATGGAAACAGACAACATTTTAAGTATGTTATAAGAAGACTTTCCATCTGGAGTAGCTTATGTAAGTGTATCTGTTGTAATTATTCAACAATTAAAAAGGTGATAGATCCACTCTTTTTAGATGTAGTGACTCTAAATAGAAACTATTAAAGCAAACTTTATTGTTTTGAACAACTTGAGCAGGGGAGGAAGAAATTAATTCTTATAATACAACTCAAAATATAAAGAATTTTGATTAAAACTTCATTGTCTTACTTAACAGGCCTATCGGTCTCCACCAAAAAACAACCTTTAGGTCATGACTACTCAAGATAAAGGTGGGAAGCCTGGATGTTTATAGTATTTCAGTCCTGGGTAATAAGTAGCATCCAGGACCTAGGGAGCAGATTGTTGAGTCAACAAGGAACAGTGTTGAGTTAGGGCTGGAACATCGGTGGCTAGAGTCCAGAAGCAGAGATTGGAGCATGGGAGTCAAGGCACTGGATAATTGGAGGCTAGAGAACCAGGAGTCAACAAATTTAGTAATAGCAGACCATAGAATGGAAAGTGAGACTATCCTGATGGATGTGGACTTGGAGGCTGAGGTCAGAGGAGTGAGGAAACATAGTGCAGAACGTTTCAGCAGAAGCAGCAGATTTCTCTAGGGGTAGGCAGATTCAAAAGCCAAATACTATAAAGGGATCAGAAGTACAACCGGAACGAAACTGTCTCCACGGCTTTCAACTTGATCCGTGTCCGCGGGATCCCAACAGCATCCCGCCGGCAACCTTATCTTGGATTCAATCCTCGGAGGCCCCACGGCAAGTCCTCTCTGCCCATTGCCAGTCATGATGGTGCCCACCCCCTCTCTGATTGGTGTTCCCTCAGAGATCAGACCTCTCCTCCCTGGCTGCTGGGGATGGTTGAAAGGGGCGGGGAACGAGGTGAAAAATGAACCAGATGTATCGGAAGGGAAATTTAACAAGAGATATGGGGGCAGGGGATGTAGCAAAAGTGTGTGATTTTATAGCTGTCATGAAAGGCTGCCTGCTCCCACTCTCCCTTCCCTTTTTGCCTTTTTGTTCTGATCAGCTCTAGCGATCGTGCACTAAGCTCTGTGAAATTCTGTCTGCTTCCAATATAAATGGCTTCTAAGGCCATTTGCTGGGATTTGAGAGCAGGAAAAGGTTTGTCCTTGTCTCTGCTTGAGATGCCCATGAGCATTTGGTGGGCCACTATGTGCGATGGGACACTGGACTAGATGGGCTGTGGCCTGATCCAGCATGGCTTCTCTTATGTTTTTATGATGGGGTGAACTAGAATGCCTTTGCACTTCAAGTGCTGAGGGAATCCTGAAACTGACCAATAGCACTTGAAATGAGGATGGTAATAGTCACAGCAAGTTCTGGTGCACTGATCCATTATCATGGCAAATGTGGTGTGGTGCACATTTGTGGAAAAGGTAGATAGCATTGCATGAATACCAGTGCCCACCAAAAAAAACCACATGGCATTATCAACCAGTTTTCAGGTGTCAGCTCCATTACCAGATCCTAGACAACTATGAAAGGACAGGGGATTCTATAATCATCTTCTATTATATCTTCTGAAAGGAAATACATAGGAAATAAAATCTGGACTATCTGACAGATTTTCATACATCAGTGTCCCTTATTGAATTGTAGAGCCTTACAGTAAGTTTAAGTGCTTAGGGTATTGGGAAATATAACTGACAGCTTTCTCCTATGTATGTTCCTTGCTTGGTATTGCTCATATTTGATCAGAGTTTTTCCAAAGTAAATAAACTTTTATGTATTTTACTAGAAATAAACTTCATTAACCACAGTGCCATTTACTTCTAAGTAAATATATATGTCAGACTAGGTTTGTGAATATGTACACTCTAAGTTATATTTATAGCATGTTGTCTTAAGACTGACACTTTGTTCAAGGGTTTTTTTTTATGCTACCCAGATCTTGAACAACTTTGGAGTTGTAAGCAGTAGTGATGTACCCACCAAGCGAGAATAAAGGAAAACAAATAGAATCAAATATGTTTGATTTGAAAAACCTGTTGGAGTTTTTTTAAGTGTCTGTAACTGATGACTTATTGTTAGAATTCTTAGTGTTAAACTATAATTCCAATTATAAAACTTGATGATATCTCTCATGTAGAGAGCAAAATCTTATTTTGTTGCAATGTCACATGTTGCTTTAACAAAATATAATTTTCACACATAGCACTTCCCTGCCATAAAATGTTGTCCCTTGCACCTGTCAGTGATCAGTCTGATTTCTATAAAAGCAGATAAAAGCCATTCCTTAGCAAACTCAAACAAGATGTATTTCACTGCAGGCTTTGAAGGAAGGCCAGGTAATATGAAAGATGAAAAAAAAAGTCATAAAAACTGTCTACCTGCCTAAAGCTGCTATGGTCTGCTTAACATATGTTCAGGCTACAGCTTTCATAAAAATAAAAACTTTATAAAATGAAAGGGAAAGGGCTTTTTCTTCCTTTTTTTTCATAATAGAACTGCAGTATTTCTAAAATCAGGAAAAGGATTAATATCTCATTTGGGATACGAGTTTAAAGGAAAATATAGACATAATTAACGAGCATGGCCAACAGAAGATGACAATTTGTGGGGCAAAGTTGTTTTGGTTTGGTTTTGGTAATGTTTATAACTGGATTTCAATATATGTATTTAATGAATGTCCTGAAGGGCCTACAGTAAGAAAGCTCTTTGAGAATTTTTATTGATGTGCTCTTAGAAGAACAGAAATTGTAAAGAAGGGCCTTATTATTAAACCATTCCTGAAGCAAAGAACAGGGACAGAGGCAGCTTTTTGCACTTGAAGAGCTGGTGTACTCCCCAACCAAACACCAGCATTTGAAATGCCAATGGGCAGGCCTCGGCTAGCAAAATTGCCACGGTAATGGCTGCTGCAACTTCTGGTTTGCACCAAGACATTGACATGGCAATTGGCCATGGCACAGGCCTGTGCAACTGCCCCACCCTGCCACCTCACAGAGTTCACACCAAGAAGAACGTGTGAACCCTGCAGCTGGGAGTGACCTGGAGCTTGCCAGCTGCTCCCAGTGAAGCTGTGGACAAACTCCACAAACTCCCAATTCCAGACACATACAACTAAAGACCACAGCATTAGCATATTGTATTTTTCAACCAGGTGGTAGGATCTGTAACTCTGTTCCTTTGGATTAAGACTTGGTCTAATGAGTGACTAAAATATGAATTATTATTCACATAATTTTGTTGTGGGAATTAAGATTCAAATGTGTCACATTCAGGAGCAGTTGACCTGAAACATACGGTGTTTTTCCACCGCGCTCCTTTAATCCGGATCTAAGAAGATCCGTATCTAAGGAATGGGTGCATTCCTTACTCCGGATCTAGTAGATCTGGATTAAGGGAACTACCCAATGTGATTCCAGGGTGGTCTAGCACCCAATAGCAATAGGTGCTAGCCTCCCTGCCGTGGAAACACCGGAGCACCCATTTGGAAATCTAGATCTACCCATGAGGGGTCTGCCTGTCACCCCAGGTGTTGGGGGGACAGGGGGGTGCAATCTCCGAAGCGGCTTCGAAGTCATTTCAAAGTCACTTCGAAGTCACTTCGAAGTCTGTGCAAAATAGCTCCTTTGAAGTCTGTGCTGATCTTTGGAGTGAACTTCAAAGTGACTTCGAAATGACTTCAGAGTCACTTCGGAGTTCACTCTGAAGATCAGCACACACTTCAAAGCCACTCCAGAGCTATTTTGCACAGACTTCGAAGTGACTTTGAAAGGACTTCAAAGCTTAGGTTTTGGGGCTCCCCCCCCATGGGTGCCCCCTCCCCCTAGCCTCCTCTAGACCTCATTGCCACACAAGCGTGGAAACAATTGGGTCCCAAATGGGTGCTGTGGTGGAAATGGGATCATCCCGAATGGGATTCGATTAAGGGAATCCTGACGAACATCGCTATGTGGATGGCAACTCATCGGTTAAAACTTAACATGGGCAAAACAGAGATTTTGATAGTCCAACCTGATCGACCACGGACTCCAATTTCCTGCCCAATCATTCATCTTCAAGGCCACACATTAACTCCTACATCAGCAGCTAAAAACCTTGGAGTGATATTTGATGATCACCTCTCCTTACATCCATTTATAGAAAAAACAGCTAAAGTGTGCAACTTCCATCTATACAATATACGGAAAATTAGGAAATTTCTGTCCATGGATATAGCTCGAACATTGGTTCAAGCCCTGGTTTGTTCAAGGTTAGACTATTGTAATAGTCTCCTTGCAGGTCTTCCAAATAGCTCCTTACTGCCTCTAACTTTAACACAAAACTTAGCAGTCAGAGTGGTGATGAACCTGCCTAGATACGCGCATGTCACATCGGCAAGGAAGTCATTACACTGGCTCCCAATTCGTGCCAGAACACAGTTTAAAATATTAGTCCTGGCATTTAAGGCGGTAAGAGAGCAAACCCCAGGTTATTTAGCAGCCAAATTAGAGTGGTATTCTCCTGCTAGGGACCTGCGGTCGATGGATAAAGCCCTATTGGTTGCACCCCAAACACCTACGGCTACCACGAGACTTCGAGCTTTTCAAGACCTAGTCCCATATCTTTGGAATAGGTTGCCCCTTGCCCTAAGACTTGAAGAGGACCTGACCAAATTCCGCAAGGGCTTGAAAACAGTTCTTTTTAATACCTGATGGATCCTGGTATTATTTTAAATGGGGTCTTAAGGGGGATTTTAAACTTATGGGTTGTATTTTGTATTTATTAGTGATTCTGTGTACCGCCCTTTGGTGGAGAGGGCGTTATAAACGTTATTATTATATTATTATTATCCGGCTCACAACCAAATGGGTCCTTAATGGGTGCAAAAATGTGTACTTTCTGACAGTGGAAAAACACCCATAGTTTTGTTCTGTTTTGCAAAGACGGAGAAATAAACTTTCAAAAATCAAAATAAAGTCCATAGAACTGTACTGTCGGTTAGATTCACAGATGTATCTTGTTCAGAACTTGATTTCCAGAGCAGTCAATAGTTGTGTGGTTATAATAAACCCATGAGCTGAATCATTAAAAAAAATCTCAAAGTCATCTAGATATAGAGTGTGGTTGTAATTTAGTGCATTGTTGACTTTACCACAGACAACTGACAGAATGTTATATCTGGTTGTAAGGCAAACATATATGGCCCCAACCACAGAAAGGCATGGATGGGACCAGCACCATTTGCACCCACGGTTCTGATCCAGATCAGCTCGTGCTGTGGCCTCAAAGCTTGTGCAAGCTCAGCAACCACATCCCATGCCTCTGAGGAGGAACAAAGGTCCCTGGGAGGTGCATTTCGAAATGCACCCTCTGATAATTCCAAAGAGTATGGTAACCCCAAATAAGGGACAATTCTGCACTTCTTTTCCCATCCCGTCATGTTATAGGCTAATGTTAACTAGCGCTTGCACTTGCTTAAATGATCAGTCACCTTACTGGTTGCACATCAGATCCCTCCACAGGCTCTTACCACCTTGATTGTGGCACTCTGCATGACGGCATATGCACCAGTGCCATCACTATGATCACAGTTGTGTCAGGGGGTCATGTGAGCTGCCAAAGTGCTTGCACAGCAGTACAGATGGCCCCCTCAGCCAGAAAGAGTGCAGATGGTCACGGGTTGGATGCTAAAGGTTGAGACTGGGGAGGGTTAGTATGCTTGTGGTCCATGATTTCATGCACCACAGGTAGTTTATAATTAGTTGACATCTGGGCAGGCAGGGGGCACTTCTAGGCTGTAAGCTCCTTTTGCAAATGCAGATGAATCTGCCCAGATGTTGACTAATTATAAACTATGGGTTAAAGTGCAAATTGACCCAAGTTCTTCAGCTTCACTCCTTTAGTTAGGATCAGGGTTGCTGTTTTCTTGGTAGACCCAACTAAACAGGTCTACCAGTCATCCAGATTAAAGTGTCCCTAATCTGGATCATATTCTGTCTAATATGTACAGAGTGGACTAGCAGAGGGTGTGGCCTTAAAGATCTGTGAGGCCAAGATGTGTACTACATGGGTCCTTAATTTGTACTAATGGTGTGTGCAGAAAGAACCATATACTAAAGCATTTCTTCTTCTTGTCTCCTCTCTCTCTCAACCAGCTTTATTCATGAATCAAACTGTGACTTCGACTTTTATCTCCTTCTAGATATGGATTGCTGGTGCCTTTTACCCTGCTATCTATGTTCCCAGCTCTGCACTGTTCAAGCCCATAAAGATAATACTATTACTTATCCTCACCCTAAATATAAAAATATCAGAATATGACAAACAAAATTTCATCAAGTGGTTATTGCCAAGCAGATCAGAGTAGGCTTACAGCAGAATTTTATACTTAAACAAGCAATTTTTTTAAACTCTGTTTTTAATGTGATGCTATTGTAACCTGCCTTGAAATCTCTAGTTTACATGCTGCTGCATACAACTGCATTCACCCACTTTTAAAACTTGATCAAAAGCAGTTTGTAAGTTAATATAGACTTGATCTTAAAGTCTGGATGCACAATTCTTTTTTTTTTCTTTTTTAACTAAGTTCAAATTTTGTGAATAAAGTCTCTACCATTATTTTACTTGATGCACATTGAAATTTTATTGGGGCAAATTTCTGTCCCAAAAGACCAAAGTGAATTATCTAAAGCTGTTTAAACTTTAAATTAGAAATCTACAAATTTAAATCCAAAGTTTCAGTTCAAATGAAACCTACATCACTGAATTTGATTTAATCTAAAACCAGGTCAAACGTTCTGCCCAAATTCTAGATTGGCCTAAAACAGGTTTGTGAATGATTCGATGTTGTTTTTATTTTCATTACAACTGAGAATTGTGCAATTTTGCCCCCACCTCAAGACATGCAGAATTGTGCAATTCTTGGGCTTTGATCACACACAGAGGTTGTGTTCACTTACCTGTATATTCAGCTAACATGTTTGGAAGGCTTTTGTTTGTTGGTTTTGTTTTGCTTCTGCATATGGAAATTCTGCATTCGTTGTTACTCAGGCAGTCTAAAAATTCCAGCATGATGATACTCTCAGTTATAATAAAGGGTCCAGATAGGGATGTTTTAAAACAGTATGAACTGAACTGTTTGGTTGAATTGTGTAGTTCAAATCAAACCAACCCATTTCACACAGGGAATTGATTTGGTTCAACTCAAACACAGGTGAACTGTATGGTTCAATCTGAACTGTTCTAAAATGAACCAAATTTGCACATTACTAATTGGTATATTTCCATCTTCTGAGCAAAGACGTTTCTGAACATGTAGCAGTAGTAGTGATATAGACATTATCTCCATTTGATTGTGCTACGGGACTCATTTTATAGCCCTGCATCTGACAATACTACTGTAAGTTACGGCTATCTGATACAGCATAAAAGTATATGATTTTCGCAGTGGCATTAGGTTTACAGAGCTAATTTAGCATTTTGAAGCAAGGCAAAGGCAATAATAAAATACAATATAACATCCTGCCAGCATAAAAGACAGTTCTGCCTTTCTGGACAGTGCCAAGATATGTGCATCACTGAATCTGAGATAATATCTGCTATGGGTTGTAATATTGGTATATGCCTGATGTTTGCCAAAATAATAACATAACTAAATACAAGTTACCCAATGGAAATATAATATTCTGTTCAAAAGTGTAATTGTCACACAACATTCATTACATACAGAATCTAAGGGGTAAAAGTGCATAAATTTAGTGGAATACCTTTGGCTGTAAAATTCAACAATAGTCTTCTGATCTGCAAAGGTTTACTATGTAGTTCAAGCTATAGCTGAGCCTAAACAGCCTGCGTGCAATTGAATATTTATTCCATAGGTTATTATTGGGATTCAGATACCAAATTGAACACTGTAGATTCTGGTGTATGTCCAGGGAAGGGTGACAAATGGAGAACAATTTCCTTAATAAACAATACATTTTCTCTTAAAAATGCACAATCAAAGGGCAATGTTATATTATGAGGCCTATCATGTGTACGATGCTCTAGGATGGAGCATTCACTCCGCTGGGCCAACAGTTTTGTTTGGAACCACCCCAGCCCATCCCAGAGCACCCTACACACAGTCTGGGTGTAGAGCACAAAATCGTGCTCTATAACCAGCACAGGGTGTTCCTGGCCATCCTGTCCCACATCTGTTGGGGAGGGAGAGTGTTCACATGCTCCCTGACAGCTGCAGGCTCTGCCTCAGGCCTCCTGCCATTATGTCAGGTAAGACCCAGGGGCAGGCAGACCTGTCCAGTCCCTTCCCTGGGTTCCTGCATGCTCCAGGGGACTGGCTCATGGGCACCCACTCCCTCAGGGTGTGGCCTACCTGGACATGTGCATGCATGCCAGGCACTTACCTCAAGGTTGCCTGGTTCCAAAGCAGCTGGCACGGCCAGTGGTACTGTGTGTCTGCACGTGACACTGGCTCTGATTGGCTAGCACATGTGCACGTGTTTGGGTAGGCCACACCCTGGGGGAGTACCCAGGGGGGTTATTGCAGGCTCTAGGGGACCTGGTCTGGTCCCATGGAGCATGCAGGAATCTGGGGAAGGGACTGGACAGGCCTGCCCGCCCCTGAGTCTTACCTGACCCAATGGCAGAAGGCTTGGAAGGGGTGTCCTGCGCCAGCCTTTTTAGGGTAGGACACATGGTGATGGATTCCCCTTTCACACATCAGAGGTAGGAACATGTACCCACACATTCCTTACCTGCCTAGGTATGAATGGGGAATCTGTCCCCACATGTCCTAGCCTTACTGTACTACAGCCGTTCAGCTGTATTGCGAAAAAGGCCTATGATTTCCGCAAGTCTCAAAGGAATCTACACAGGACTTTCACACACACTGCTTTTCATTTCTCTCTCTCTCTCTCTCTCTCTGGGCATGTCTCCATGGTCTCTTTTTGCTTCTCTCTTACATTAGATTTTAAAAATGTGGGTTGTAATTCGAAATAAGGTGTCCCCATGTGGTTTGGGGCACCGTGGATTTAAACATACTTTCCTGTCCCCATGCAAGTCACTTTTTGTGAGCCCAAATCTTTTTCTTCCCCCCGCCCGCCCACTGCAGTGATGACAGGCAAAAACCTCAATTGAACCTCCACAACACAGATCATCCCTTTACTTGGCTGCAAAGAGTTAAAAGCAGTTAGAAGCATAACTGAAAGCAGCTCACTCCCTGCAGCTGCCTGTGCACAGAAACTGTCCAGCAAACTCTCTCTTTCTTTCACATTATTGGGAGGGGAGAGAAATTCTGTGCTTGTTATCAGGGGAAAGTGATGCTAATTATCTTAACAATGGAGGAGGAAACATCTATTTTCACACACACACTTTTCCCTGACAGCAAGCACAGAAACTCTGTTTGTGCACTAAAACGGAAAGAAGAGAGGCTGGATGTGACAGCTGGCTGGCTGACAGGCTGCAGAGAGGCATTTGCTTTTAGTTATGCTTGTAACTATGTTACAAGCATTGGTTATGCTTTTAACTCTTGGCAGCCAAGGAAAGGAATGTTTTCACACACACACACGTAAAGAACAAGAAAGATTAATGTAGCCATGTGACGACCCCGACCGGCAGCCACCAAAAACTAGGCCCCAGCCGGGCGTCCAACTTTCTTCAGATCGGCCACTATAGCCAAGGACTTCAAGTTCTCTTTTAAATAGCAGGTTTCTAGGCCTTTTTCTCCTTCTGAACCGAGCTCCAACACTTAGGCTTCACTGTTGCAGCTACGTTACTATGACAACTCTTCCCCCCTCCCTTGAGTGACTGAGCCAGTATCAGGCCTCAAGCAGAGTGTCTTTGAAACAATCATAACTTTATTTGATTACAACTCTTATGTTAGTTCAGTTTCAACACAAGCAGTTCTCATTAACTTATTTTCTTAACTCAGGACCCTGCCTAATCCCTATCTGGATTCTCCTCAGGACCCGGATCTGTACTGGCTAACTTCTACCTAAGTCTAGCCCCAGTCACAGAACAACAGCTCTGACAGGAAGGCCCTTTTTATAGCCTCTGCCAGGGTTCCATCCCTGCTGATTGGTTAGTTGCTCTCTGGGCTGCCCCCCCTTTCTTAAATATGCTAATTGAGCTGGGCACAGCCCCTCCTCATCTGTTCTCTAACCTTCCTGGTCAGTGCCTTTTCCTCTTAGTACATTATATAACATAACCACATATGCAATAAAAGATATAACAGGTACATTAATCAGACTTGGGCTCCACAAGCCAGAAAGACACTTTAAAGAAATTTGTGTGTGTCTCCATGCTCCCAGGATGATCTGTGGTTTCCCCCAATGTCAGATGTAGTACTGTTTGAAAGGCGGGGGGGGGGGGGTCTGCTACGGATTTTCCTCCTTTGTGCCTGATGTAGCCCAGAGTAAAGCTGTGCATGGAGATACTCCAAGGCAAAACAAGCTTAAATTCGGAATATTTTTAGCATGGAGATGCACCCTCTCATCTATCTATCTATCTATCTATCTATCTATCTATCTATCTATCTATCTATCTATCTATCTATCTATCTATCTATCTATCTATCTATCTATCTATCTATCTATCTATCTATCTATCTATCTATCTATCTATCTATCTATCTAATCTTCAGTGAGCTGTCAAAACAAAATATGAATTTGAACCCAGAAACTCCTAGGCTGTAGTATAATGGTTTTCAAATATCACATAGGAACAGGCATGGCTTGACATCAAGTTAGACGTGTAATTTCCCATAATTATATGGAGGGGGAGTATGCTGTTCCTGCTTTGTTCCTGAGGGTACTTAATCTAACACCAGTCCAGATTAGCTGGTCGGAGTAGGGGTGTTACTATTGTCCACATAAATTATTTTGCTCTGACCAGACTCTTAATCCAGAATATGCCTGGAACGGAGAGTCAGTTTATGCTATTTAAAGACAAAATGAGATTTCAACTGGTATACTATCTAGCCTGCTGCCCAGTAACCTCCCTTACCATGTTGGCAGAAGCAGTCTATGGCATGCTGGTATAATCCCACCACCCTGACGCACACACATGATTGTTTGGGGGATATGTCTTTCTTTTTAGCTTTAGTTAATTAATTACTAAATTACTACAGCAGTTTCTATCAATTTACACAATAAAACACTCATCATTAACTTAAATGTACTAATACAAAATACAGACATTTTAAGTATGTAACAGACAGATCTGAAAAATATTCTATATCATGGATGCTGTCCTTGGACCAGAATGGGTTTCATGAACACATTCACATATGTTAGGCTATCTCGGTTCCTACACTTATGGCAGGACACAGTCTCAACCCGGTTGAGACCACCTTATTGTGTCTGCTGAGTGGAAGTGATGGTAGCAAAACAATCTTTCCCATAATGGTTACCATTCAGAAAAGATACTATAGAACAGGAAAAGGTGTAGAAAAGGACAATCAGAATGATCAAGGGACTGTAACACCTTCCTTACAAAATCAGGTTGCAACTACGGATTTGTGCGATTTTTTAAAATTTGATTTGTATCCAACTGAATGCAATAAAATTAATATTTATTTGAATAAATCTCTTTGAATGTGGTAGGATTTGAATTTGATATGAACATTCCATACAAATTCAATATGAATCCCATATTAATTCAAATGTCAGTCTTCGAATGTGTTAACGTTTGATTCAGATTTGCATGTCCAAATTCATCTGAATTCATATGAATTTTGAATGTTACGGATATTCATGCACATCCCAAGTTGCAACATCTAAGCTTTTTCAGCCTTGAAAGACAACAGTTAAAAGGTGACCCAACTGAAATATATATATATAAAAATGTGCATGGTAGATGGAGGGAAAAAAAATCTTTATTGTATAACACTAGAACCAGGGGGCACACTCTGAAAATGATGGGCAGGAGAATTAGAACTGACAAGAGGAAGGTCTCTTCCCCCAACCCCCACATCAGTCTGTGAAACAGGCTACCAGAAGAGGTGGTAACAGCAGCCAGCCTGGATATCTTGTCTTTTGCTTGAGAATGCCCAGGAGCAATTGGTGGATCATTGTGGGAACCAGGAACCTAGACTAGATGGGTTGTGATCCAATCTAGCAGAGCTCCTCTTATGTATGTTCTTATGAGAAATTCCATGGATCATTGGCTAGGAGAAGGTAATTCTCTGCAGGACCCCTCTTTTATAGGAAATCTTTTGACCTAGGTTTTGGGGAAATTAGATGACCTGTTGATGATTTATGTAGGTTTTTTTTTTTAAAAATGCTACCTTATATTGAAAACTTTAATTTTAATAGTTATCTTTGGTCTTATTTTTATGCTTTTATTTTGTACATTGCCTTGAGACTATGCTGAAAGACAGTATAAAATTGCCCAAATTAAATTAAATTATGTACAATGGATGCCTTTAAATTATATGGGAAATCTTCAATAAAAATTGAATAATTGCTAAACCAGAATAATTAGGCAAGACAGATCAATGGACTTTCAAATTGAAAAAAAGGTGCAAAAATCAATTAATTGTGGAAATAATACTTGACAATGGAAATGTAAGGAAGAAAACGGTAATTATTTTAGAATTTCACGGTCTTAAAATATTTAACATAAAATAATAAAAAAGAATAAAAATGTTAAATGTATAAAAAATTCACCTGTAATTTGGTATAGTGCTGCCTGCACTCAAGCTAAATCAAATTTTTTAAATTAAAAACAGCCACCACAACCATAAGATTATGACAGCAAATCATGTATTACATCCCACAATTGGCATTGATGGACTGTTTTTAAGATGTAACATTGATGACTGAAGGTTATTATAAGTGAAATGATCAGTCAAAGAAGAGAAAAGTTTTGCTGATTATATCAAGTTCAGAAAAACAATACTACACACACACAAATGAAAAGATGAAACAAAAGATTATCATAGCTGAAAAGAAAAGCAAGTGCACAATTTCTATGTAAAAAATAAGGGAAACATCTAGAAATGGCTGTAGAACATTCAAAAATAGATGCAGAAAACCAGATTATCTGTGGTCCATGAAAAGCAACATGGAAAAAGTCATAGAGTCAAAAAGTCATAAAAGTCTATACCAGTCTAAAGCTGTTGTAGACTGTGCAAAAAAAAAGAATGAAATGGTAGAATAGCTCATTAGTTTGTGCAGTAGATCAAACAGAATTAGTATATGGCAACATCTACATAGCGTTGAGACCTAGGTACTTGAGGATTGGGAGCATGAAGCCTGCCCCAGGGGCAGGAGGTGCACTGTCCATGTCCATCTCATCTTGCCCTCTTAAATAGCAAAACAAGGAAATGAAAGTTTCTCAGCTTTGAAGTTTATAACTTGAGATGATTGAGCAAACCAGAGAAAATGGCAATTGGTTATTTTCAATACTTTTTTTAATGGACCCAGTGGACATTTCAGCAGATAAGTTCACAGCATGTGCACAGAGATGCTGGTGAGGGAGGACAACAGTAAGAACTCTTGGAGATATGTTTCTTCAAGGGCACATATCACCTCTCTGAAGCCAGCTGTAAGCTGGGCACTGAGTTGTCCTTCATGCTTTTCCCAGTGACTTTTGAAGTGACATCAATGTTACTTTGGAGGTTAAGGAAAAATTCCAACATGCCACCTGGAACCATAAGTCAGAAGAAAATGTAAAAATAAAATAAAATAGTGAGAATAAAATATTACAGAATTTTAGAATTCAAGCAGATAAACAACTGGATTATAACATGCATGATACTATTGTGGTTGAACAAATGTAGGAGGTTTTGCCGTCCTTCATGTCCTGCCTCCCTTCCACATACACCTTTTGCTGCCGCCACCAACATCACACTCTCCTCAGAGACATCTCAGAGGTGTGCACACTTTCCAGAGGTGCACACGTAGCTGGAGTTAATGCCCTCATTCAGGAATCACATGAGATTTTCCATAATTCCTGGGAAATTGTGCAAGATTTTCTGTGATTCCTGAGTGGGATGGCCTTTCCATCTGTGTGCACACCTTCGGGAGGCCTGGGTTGAGCCTCTGAGAAGAGCACGGTCATGTTTACGGTGGTTGTAACAGGAGATCTGAAGATACAGGGATGAGGCCATGGAGGATGTTAGAAGAAGAGGAAGAAGAGTTGGCTTTTCTACCCTGCCTTTCTCACACATTTAAGGAGACTCAAAGCAGCTGACAAAGATTCTGTTCTTCTCCCCACAACAGAAGACCCTGTGAGGTAGGTGGGGCTGTGAGAGCTCAGAAGAGAGCTGTGACTAGCCCAAGGTCACCCAGCTGTCTTCATGGGGGAGGGTGGAATTGAACCCAGTATTCCCAGGTAAGATTCTGGTTCCCTAACCACTAGACCAAACTGAGGTGATGCATTGGCAGATCCAGCCATGTTGAAGCTTCTATGAAGCTCCAATGGAGGCTGTATAGTTTCCATTTGTGTATGAAGGGGTACCCACAAATGTAGGCCTCTTTCAATTCACTCACAAAGCTTGAAATCTTTGATGAACATTTCCCACCCATTCCTTGTTAAGGCTGAGAAGGAAAGTTCCTGGCCTTTGGCATCTCCATGCTGCTTGCTACAGCTCTTCAGAGGTAGTAGTCAAGCCTGGAGCAGAACAGACCCCCTGAGTGCAAACTGACCTATTCCACTCCAGCAGCAATTTGTCCCAGCTTGGGATGGGCTACTTGTTTTAGGACAGGGAACCAAAGCAAAATAGAAGCAGCATTTGGGGCTGTGGTCATACTTAATATTTAATCCAGCTTCAGTCCACTTTTAGAGTAAGAAAATGCAAAGTGACCAGTAACTTTCTTTGCACCTTATTTGTCCCAAAGGTGTATTGTCATGTGCTATTTAACACTGAAAGAAAACAGCTTTTCACTTTACTCATGTATTCTTTCATTCTGAAAATGGACTGAAGCTGGATTAAACCCTAAATTTGACCATAGCCTTGGGGTGTTTCTCTATTTACCGTTCTTAATCCAGCTCTTAGAAGATCCGGATCTGTGAGATGGGGTCCTCAATGGGTTTTTTTCCACTAGCATTTAGAACCCATTAGGCACCCAATCAGTAAGACCATGTTCCCACACAAGGCCCCATTAGGCCCCCATCCGTTCACACCAGCATAAGAGACATCCAGATTGAATGGGGTCCTCAGGCAATTAATTCCAGACTTCCCATGGACCCCTTTAAAGGTATTTTCAATCTGGTCTTCAGCTTGAAGACCAGATCCAAGGGTACCAGTTCACATTGCGATTGGGGCAATGGGCTCCAGGGGTGGGCTTAGCAGCCACCATTTACAGCGGGGCAGCTCTGCCCCCGTCTCACATTTACATAGGCATGTATGTCCTTTGTAGCTTCCCGCGTGGGTTACTGATCGATACCAATCATTTGTCTAATGGGTTCTAAATGGGTGCTTCCTGCTAGTGGAAATAAAAACCCTGGTTACCTGTCTAGTGAGCGTAAACAGAAAGCACAAGGATAAAGTTGTGGTTTTCTTTCAACTTTAAATATTCAGAATAGCTTACTGTAGAGATCTTTATCAAAACTAAAAGGGAAAGCCATATACCAGTAAGTTTACCTGACATTTTAACAATTGGTATGTGGGATTTCCCCAGTTTTATGCATGAGATTTGATTCATGTTATTGATAGAATGGGATGCGTGTACTTGCTTCTTGTAGGGACGTAGCACAGCAAGAAAAGCAATGGGGAGTAGGACTGAAAAATATGCCTCCTTGGCAAATCAGTAGGAATCCATGACAAGTAAAGATAAAAATATTATTTACAAAAGTAAATGCAGGACCACATACATAATGAGAAAAATGCCTTGTTTTTTGCAGCTTGTGGACCTCTTATTAGTGGAAATGAAACAAATGCCATCACCTTTTTTGTTTGTGCATTGTTTTCATCATTTCCTCCCCCCCCCCTGTTTTGTACTATCCTGTGAGTTTATTCACATCTCTCAGTTACTCATAATTTTGACATAAACACATTTGCAGAATGGGAGAGGCAGGGTTCAAATGCTTTGCTTTTACCCAGGCAACAATTGCTACAAATGAGCAGCAGCCATTGGTTTGGGCAGGTGAAAACAATGATTCCATACCTTCCTTGTCCCATCCCTCCATCCTGATCTGTAAAGTGTTACTGCATTTCATTTGTGTCTATGTACATGTATGGGATATTTATGTGAAAAGTGTTAATAAACAACCACATCAATTTCTCAGATCATAGAGTGCTACTTGAGCATAGTGTCTTCATTCCCCCCCCCTTTCCCCAATTTTAATCAGCCTCTTACAGTGCACGTTTAAATCCTCATGCTGGATAGGATCTGGAGTTGCTCATGTGAGGTATATGCAAGCTGCCACAGACCTTTTCATTTCCCAGCTGCAATATTTTCAGTCAAGAAGTTTCAATGAACAAGGGAAATATCCACAGAAGTGACAAATCAGGTAAATCACATGAGCAGTGGTGCCGGAAGAGCAGGAGCAAATGCTATCTTCATAGTCACCAAAGTTCTCTAATGACCACTCAGGATAGAATACCTGCTGGAAAACTAAGTGTGCACTCTCATGGCTTATTTACGGTGTCATCATGCTGCCATGCAAATTCAGATAAAGGCTATCTCATTGTAGTTTCATGGTAATTCTACTGGGATTATGCACTAAGTCAAATATGCATACAGACAAGCAAGGTTTTTGCCTTCACCTCAGCATATCTATGCATGGTAACGATATAGGTAATCACTGTTATAACTATAAAACTTTTTTTAAAAAAAAGAGAGTGGAAAAAGAATAATTCCTGCTCCCCCTTGACTAAAAATCTCAATTAACGTAGTCCAAAAAAGAAAGAGGGAGAGAAGCCCTTATGCACTGACCCTTATTTCAGATCATATCCCAGAATAGGGATTTACCATCTGCACACCATTGCATATTATGGCAAGCCCTGCCTGGGGCCTGCCATAATCTGCACTAGCATATGTATGGCAAGTCGGTAGTCCAGGATAAATTCCAGAATAAGATCCAGTGCAGAAAGAAAGGAAGGAAAGTTGTTGGATAAGTTTTTCCTTAGAAGTTCCAGTGAAGATCAAGGAAAATTAGGTGTAAACGTACATGTGTGAGCATAGCAAAGCTGCCATCCTTGAAAAAGTAAATAAAAGGGTCTCTCCCCTATTATTAAATTTGGACTGCCACCTTAAATCTTTTTCACAGTAAATGATGTGGCATTTTGGTAATCTTCAGTCCTTATGCAAACAATTTTCTCCAGCTAAAACTACAGAGAATGTGAGCTGTCTAAAGAACTGCACATAAAACCATTTGATTTTTAAGCACAGATATAGCATGGAACAAGGGCACTAATCTTTTAAGAGATTTGCGGATGGATCAGCTTCTAAGTGGAAAGTTACCTCTGTTTGTCCAGGTAAATGAAGAGGTAATGGGAAATGGATTTGAGTCTGCACACTCTGCAGTTAACAATTCAATTTGAACATCAAAAGGTCTCACAACAGAAGGTTGATCGGACTTCTTAAGTGGTTATGGCTGAGCTAAAGTGGTTTAATTTTTAACAGGCTAGATCAGAAGCCTAGAGTTTATCCTTAGGGATTCAATGTTTCAATAATGAGAATGATGTTAAAAAAAAATTAACTGCCCTACAACCTTATAATTCCACTTAACCTTTTGGGCATGTCTTGTCTTAGTAAGTAATTTGGTTAAAACACTGCTCAACTCAGAACATTCCTCTGAAACAAATAGGAGAAAAACAGCAGTAGCTTACCTGAGTAGGAGTGAGGAACATTTTGGTTCATTCAGATACTTGTTCTCAATCACAATACAAGGTCTTTGATTATTTTTGTCTGTTAGTAAGCTCCTCATTATGTTGTGGAACACAAGCTAAAGACACACAGGAATCTGTTTTATTCCATTGCTTTTTGCACATAACACTGACACTCTTAACACATCATGTCCCAAAGTCTTCACCCTTTTTTAACCAGATGGTTGCACAATATTTTGATCCAAATATAGACCCAGCAATGCAAACTTCTGCTCAATTACTGTAGCCCAAGGGGTGCCAAGCTGTCATGGTGACCCTAGCCTACTCAGTATATTTCAACCTTCTAGAAGAAAAGCAAAATGTACAAATTACCTGACAGCATTCTTGGTCTGGGTACAGTAATGATCGAATCAGCGGGAAAGCTGGCGGACATAATATTCTTCCTAATTTATAAATAGGAAGCGAAGCTGGGGAAATCCAGTAGCAAACAAAAGCATCTGCATAGTTCAGAAACTGCACAGTTACTCAGAATATGAAACAAAATGATATAGCTGGTCTTTATGCGGCCTTAAAAAACAACTTTCCCAAACACTTATAAAGCAAACAAACCACAATATTACCAGCAGTACAGTTTGCATTTAAATATATTTTGTAAACATACATGTCACGCCTGAAGTCTCCATCTGTGAAAAGGAAATTCCGTTGTGTCTATTATTGATCTATTCAAAACTAGTTGAAACACTAGAAATGAAAATCTGTACATCTGAGGAATAGTCTTTTTCACTGGCAATTAAAAAAGGGCATGGGCAGGACGCTTCTAATGCCATTTGCTGGGATTCAAGAGCAGGGAAAGGTTTGTCCTTGACTCTGTTTGAGATGCCCATGAGCATTTGGCAGGCCACTGTGTGCAACAGGATGCTGGACTAGATGGGCTGTGGCCTGATCCAGCAGGACCTCTCTTATGTTCGTATGAATGGGGAGTATTTTATGGCCTTTCGATAGGGTAGCATTCACCTCCCGCAACTCCTGTTGAGAAAATTGACAACTAGGAGAGCAGCGTTAACTTTGGTACTCATCACACTTATATTAAAGTGAACGGGGTGGAACTTCACATTTGTGCAAATGGAGCCACATTGAATGTGCTAGGCTTCAAATTCACTTTGAATGCAAATCCCTGCCACCACCAGCTGGGCCTTGAAATCCATTAGGGATGGAGGCTAGTGTATGCATTGTGTATGATGCCCTCATCCCAAAGTGCTGTGGAAATGCCAATATTGCTATCTACTGGAAATCAGCCCCATTGCAGAAATGGTCGTGTATGCAAGGCCATTGCTATGGTGACCAGGTAACACAGTACACAACTGCACAGCCACAGCTGCTCAACCCCACTCCACCCACATGCAGCCTTTATACAGAAGTACAAATGAAGGCTCCATTCAGGCAATCCTAATGTAGCCGTGGAGCCCGTTTGATGGTCCTGCACACTTCAAGAAACTTTAGATGGAAGCAGCTCCACCCTGTGTGTTTGTTTCATGCCAGAACCCAAGCTTCCCCCATCCTGCAATTTCTAAAAGACCCATAGTTAAGATGTTTTGGGATGCAGGAGCATACAACAACAAATCCCACATCATCCTATTCAGAAGAAAATTTTGTAATAAGCCAGTCACCACCAGCACCACCGTGGTCTGAGTCCTGATACTCTGGCAAATGATGTAATTGCTCCTACTTTGAAAAAAAAGTAAACAAAGTATTTATTCATTTACTTTTTCTGTACAGTCTCCTCATTCTGATCCAAATCCTTCATCTCTACAGTTCGTAATGCATGCCACTGTGAACATTCACCCATGACTCAGGGCCACAATGGCACTGAAAGGCAAGGGAAGAGATGCAATGTTATAGTATTTATTCCCTCTTTACTAGAGATTTTAGAATTATGAGATGATCAATGCTGTCCTACAAGAACAATGGTCAAGGAGTGTATTTCTGATTAGAAGTCACACTTTGATTTTTCCAAACTGCAGTTTGTGAATTGGAATATATTTTAGGTTTCAGAGCACTAGGCTAGAACCTAGGAGTCCCTAGGGAGTTTATAAATAAATGCCAAATGTTGTCTTATTTACCCTATGCAGGTTTTGTGCCTAATTTCTCAAATTAATTCATGGACCTTTCTGCATGGACATGTTAGCATGTATCTGGGTCTTCCTATCCCCATGTTAATGCAGATCATGGAGGATCCACAGCCTGCTGATCTGGCTTAGTCCACGTGAGACAAAGCAAGATCCGAATTAAAGGGAGCCTTATTACAGATCTCTGGTGGATGCATTTATTAGGGTCCACCAGAGGGAGGCATGATTTTCCACTGAAGAACACCCCATGGACCTTGAAGCTGAAACCTTTTGTTCCTAGCCCTTGGAGGTGTGGTGGTGTGGCCTTGAAGCTTTCATGAGGTTTGAGGCCAAGCTCCGTGTGGTCAGTGCAGATGCTGTCTCACAGCCTAATCCAGACCTACTCTTCTGGACTGCAGGCAGATAAGTGCATAAAGGACTCAGGCACATATTTTATTTACTTATTAGTATACTTTGTATTCTACTTGCTTAAAAGCTCAAGACAACTAGTAGGGCTCTTTGGATGCTTCTTAGACAGAGAGTTTATCTACACACAAGTTTTACTGCTGGACCATAGAGAAATTACTAAAAGAAAATGGAACTCCCTGAGGTTTTAGCTAGATTAACTAGAAAAATCAATTTGCCTTGTAGGGACTCGGGAAGGGAAGGGAAGGGAAAGGTCTCCTTCTGTTTATTTGGAACGGTTTCTCCAGCCACAGATAATCTGATGAAGCATTCACAGCCAAACAGCAAGCTGTTCTTGTTCGGGGGGAAAAAGGATCCATAAGGATAAAATCCACTTTGTACCCACTGCAGATTTTGCTGTAGTTTCAATGGGACTTGCACAGACCATAAGATTTTAAAACAATTTCTGTAGATCGTAGGAAGCATCATCCCAAAGAAAATCAGTAGTATAACTGCCACTAAAGAGACTACTATTATTTCAAGGTCCTAGTTAATTAGGACGTGACTCCAAAGGACTATAAAGAACTAATTCAGATCTTTTAACTGTATACCACACTCACCGTCATGGTTCTTTAGAAAAGCTTCTCTGATGGATGTTTGTTAAGCAGAGAACTTGGAAAATCAAGCCACTCCTCAAGTGATATAGTAATAAAAATAACTTCTATACCTCTATTGACAGACCAACTCTTGATATTGCCTACATGAAAGTTAAGGAAAATTATAACCGTCCTCAGAAAACATCTGTGTGTTTTTTTTGGTTTTTTTGTTTTGGTAGTTCAGCTTTAATTTATTTCCACTAGGTCGGTGGTTTCTATACAGTAACCATCTGTCATTTTTAATGTAACCTGAATTAATTATGAAGCTTTAAAAAGACAATTTATACAAACCACAAGTGTGTGTGTGTATATTTGTATGTATATATATTCTGGTTAGAGCTGCTTATGAATGAGCTATGTGTTCCTTCTGAAGGCAATATAAGTGAATTACTGAGACCATCCAGGGAAATGCCAATATGCTGTATGATGTTATAAAGACTGTAACATTATAATTGCATGCCACTTATCTCAGACCATTAGCAACAGTCAAAAGCATTCAGTCTAACAGATTTAAAACAACAAAATAACTTCATTTACCAGGTCCAGCCTAAATAAACTTATAAAATATTCTCCCTCAAAAAAGGAACTTGACATGAAGACTCAGTTCATACTGGCACATGGAGCTGTCTAGCACCAGGTGTTATTCTGGATTATATCACTGTACAGTTTGAATCGAAGGGAGTATCAAACCTGTCTGGATTTAAAAAAAAATCATTTTAAAAAGCCTCTTTAAAGGGCAAAATAACAGTAAACATGAGTAGTTTGATTCAAAATGTTTACAGACTGACCCTCAGCAAACTGGGAGTTCAGTCTGAATTTGAACCTTTCAGACTTCTCATTAAATATCCAGCTGATTTGAATTAGAATGATTTCACACAGCTTTTCTAGTCTACAATGCAGGCATCTCTCAACTGGGTCTCATTTCACTTTGGGATTAGTTGTGTGTCCTAGGGTGAGGCATCCCACCTTAGTGCAGGATAGTCTCAGCAAATGTGGAAACTGCATCCTCACACACTCAAAAGGCAACTGTCCCACCAGTTAGAGACATGGGAGATGGCCTTCTCAGCTGGGGCGCCCCACTTATGGAACACCCTTCCCTTGGAGTCTCAATTAGTGCCAACTCTTCCAACTTCTAGGCTTTTAGTAAAGACCTAGTTCTTTATTAAAGCCTTTGGACATTAATTCACTCAAGCACTATTTTAATTTTACTTTAGCTTTTATCTAACTATGAGGTTTAATACTGTTTAAACGAGGTGTGTATTTAATGTCTTGTATATGGGTCTTTTATTGTAAGCCACCCAGAGATCTTCAGATAAATAATTATATCATGTTGCAGGCAGAAAAATGCACTTCCAAAGTTATTTTAAGGTGGATTAGAGGTAAGGTAGAAACACTAGAATGTGGTCAATACCACCTCGAAGCTGCTTCTGAGCCTCCCCCCACCTTCTTCTGCATGTGGCTTTGATAGGATTTCAAACCTAGAAACTGACCTTGTTATTACCATCTTTAAACACACTAAATAAATTTATAATCCCACAACTACAGTAAAATTAAGTCGGAATTTATGGATTTCATTTGAAATTGCAGCAAGAAAAGATCTTTTGAGACTATACATGAAAGGCTATGCATCCAATGTGGAAAAGGTAAGAAATAGTGACTTCCAGAAGGCCTGAAAATATCCTCATAAATCACAGAGATCAGCAAAACAGCAACCTTATTTCAAGCCACCGTGGTATAAGGCAAATAGAATTGTCTGGTTGCCCGTTCTTGATTGCAGTGTCTGGTTGCCCATTCTTGATTGCAGTGAAAACATCATGTATACTGTACTTTCATGGAGGTAGAGAAGGAATATGACTGATCGGAAGCCTCCCTCTGGTTCAGTAGTGGCCCCTCCCTCCCTCAATTGTCACTAAAAGAGCTATCTTGTCTGAAGAGAGTGGAAGAGAATGAACAAGCTGGAAAGATTCTCCATCAGTTCCTCACTGAGATCTCATGCAGAGTGAATATGTTAGTTCTGTAAACCACTCTGGGACTATGGCACAAACCAGAAGTTGTGGTTCCAGTGGTTTTTATGGGCAAACTGGGTATAGTGCCCCTAAACCTTAATTGGTACTTACAGAATCTGAATATTGACAAAAATCTTCATCAGTCCACTGCAAAAGCCTACATTATTTGGATCCATAAACATCTTATGCTAATGTTCTTGGGAAGAATTTAAGGTGAAATGAAGAGCAACAGCTGGCAGCTGTGGTATGATGTTGTATAATGATGATGATGAGATAGAACTGCTACCTCTGATTATTCTAAGGCCCCCTCCAGACTTGCTGGATAAATCTGCAGTTAAGGGGAAAATCACAGCTTATGTGCTGCGAAGAGATGACATGCTGTCCCAACTCGAAATGCAGATCCATAGCTTCCCATAGGAAGCTGCAAGAGCTCAGTTGGCGTGCTCTGTCACATGGGAAGAGGCAGCCAATTAGATCGAGCTGCCCTCTCTGCTCTCATCATCTCTTCTCACCGTCCTGCCAAGACTGGTGGAAAGATTGGAATTTAATTAATACTGAGTGGTATGTGTTCTTCATCCTGCACTACAGTAAATTTACAGTAGTGATGGGATAATGTGTCACCACAATGATCTATCAATTGTGGTGTGTGACGCCCCCACCATGACTGTGCATTCCAATTCACAGTATTAATGAGTCTGTATTCACCCTAGGTCTGTTGGAAAGAACCAAATATCAGAGTACCAAACTGGAAATAAAAATATGCCAGACTATGATGATAATGACGATGGTGATGATGATTTATTTGGTTATGATATTCCAGAAGTTTCCATGAGAGCTTCTGTTCAGCAGGCACTTGCATAAGCATCCTATCAATGATCCAATGTCATTTGCCTCACCCAAAGGCTCACTTTTTATATATTTATGGCCCTTTCCACGCTGGCTCTAAAGTCAGATTTAGAGCCAGTACGGGGAGGGATTAAGACACAGCTTCCGCAAAGGGAATGAAATTAGAGACCCTTTGGGATTTCGGTGCAAGACCAGTTTCTTAAACCGGTTTTGCCACCAAAATCCTACCCAGATGTAAGACCTAAAAAATTAGGCTTTCCCCCCGAAACTGTTTTGGAAGCAAACACTTCCGAACACAGCAGGGGAAAAGCCGGATTCCCGGCACCCACCATCTTGGGGAGGGTGGAAGCAGGCTGGTTTGCCTGCTTCAGCCCTCTCTGGCATGCTAACGTGGCTCAATGACAGGCAGGGGTGGAAGTTGCTTTCGCCCTGCCTGGCATTGAAGCGATGGGCATCCCTGACAGGCGAAGGCAAACTTCTGCCTTTGCCTGGCAGCAATCCCTAATCGCCAGAGTGGAGGGGAGGCAGATGGCAGCTGCCTCTGTTCCCCCCCCCCCACTGCCACCAAGACAGGGAGAACAGGTAGTGGTGGAGGCAATTCTGCCGCCACCTGATCTCTGAAGGCTGGGCATGGCAGACAGCATTGGCTGCAGCAGGGCAAGGAGGAAGCAGCTTCCACCTTGCCCTGCTACTGCCGCCTGTCATGCCAGCCTCCTGGAGGCAGGGGCAGCGGGCCATCAGGGTGCAGAGGGGGCACAGATGGCAGCTACCTCTGTCCAATCACCGCTGCTGCCTCCTCCCCAGAGACGGAGCAGTGATTCTGCAACCACCTGTTCCCCCCTCCCAGGAGGCTGCATTATGAGCTGTCAGAGAGGGAAAGCCAGGCTTTCCCTCTTTGACAGCCAACCCCTCCCCTCGGCCTCCCGGATTGGCTCACTTGGAGCCACACATCGGGAGGCTGTGGGGTGCCTTCCCCGGGTTCCGCCTCACAAGGGAAGGTGTGATTGTGCCTTATCTTGTGAGGGGACGCCACGGCTTACCTACCCCCACCTGGTGCGTGGCCACACGCGTGTGTGCGGCGCCTTACCTCGTTACTGCTGGGCCGCTTCTGGCAGTGGGAGGCCCGGCGTCCACTGTGTGTGCATGTGCCACAGCCTCCCATTGGCCAGCCGCTCGCACAACATTCATGTTCGTAGTATGTATCTGCTTTTAGGAGACCAAAACAATTTATTGTCATTCCTAACATAAGCCTGGGATGCAAATTAACTATGCAAAACTTGATTGGAGCAAATCTCTTGTATAGAAGAATGCTAAGGCATGATTATAATAATGATGATTGTGAAAAGAAATTACTAGAGTGACTTATTGGCACCTTGATTAACTACATGAATTTCTAACATAGTGTGTTGAGAAGAAATCTACATCAGTTTCCAAAATTATTTTTGTCTTAGTTTAGTGTTTCTTTAAAAACATAAATAAATCTTCAGTTTTATGCCTGATTTTACTGGCTTTTTAACTTTGTGTTATTTATTAGACTATTTAGGGAAACTGTACATGATAATTTTGAGTTCTACTCTCAAAGAAATATATTTATAGGCCAATACAATGACACTGGAATAGCTTTGCCACATGGCATGGATAAAAGGGACTGGGGAAATTAGTTTCAGATTTATAAACAAAACCTCTTACACTGGTGACTCATTCAAGCTGGATGGGGTGCCTCTTAATGGAAACACATATGTTTATGCAAAATAACCTATAGCACCAACTGAGGCACCACAATTCTCTCCACCATTAGCAAGATTGATTTTTCTTTGGAGTGTCTCTCCTCGACAGAAGTACCCTTCAGGTAAGTCAAAAAAATTATCAGGCATGGAGTGTAAATGAGCAGTGAAGATCTGGGAGATGAAGGAAATAGCCGCATTCCACTGAAAAACATTTCCAGTTCCCAGTGATACAAAGTAGTCATCTGTCAAAATGAAATTATGAGATAGGACTGCAATTGGTATGCTGTTATTCTCAGTGGCACAGAAACAAAGCCTGGCACAGGAACAGAACTTTAAAATTTAAACACATAGATATGAATAAATTGTATGCAATCCTTTGCCAACAATGTCTTCTATAACTATGCTGAGGATCTCTGCCAAAATTTGATATAGGATTTTGAGGGCCTCACAGTGATTTTGTTTATGCAACACCGCAAAGACTAGAAGTACCTGTCAACAAGCATCCTTCGTAATTTCACTCACTCAGGAATTTTGTGAATAATACAATGAACATGAGGCAGAAGAGTTTTGATAACACTCGTTTGAAATGGTTGCTCAAATCCAATCTATTACATTACCTACATTTACTACATTATGTTTTACTGGAGGAGATGAAGGAAGATGCACTGGATTGAAACATCTAAGGTAAAGTACAATTCTCTTAGGCTGCATTTGGGCTGGCCATTTAGTCCAGCTTGAATTTGGCTTGAGCCCCCCGTCCCGACACTCTCCAAGGGATCCCCTATTCTGGAGACTAAACGTCTCCAAATCCGGGGAATCCCTATTCAGATTATAACAGTACTCGCTGCTGAATCCTGGAATAATATGAATATTTAACAATGGGAACACAACAGGTTTATTTGAGGTGGAAGTATGCTTTTAGGGGCGTTCCCTACAGTTTTCCCTTGATCCAATCATAAGCCATACTCGTGCTGAGCCATCATCTTGGTGCAGTGCTGTTGTCAGCTCACCTAGTAAAAGCCTTTCCCTCCCCCCTTCCTTGCCTTCCCCCTGGCCTCAGCAGCACGTCCCCTCTGGGCCCTCCTCTTCCTTCTTGTCCTCCTCTTCTTCAGAGAAGAAAACAGGATTGTGCCAGCCTGCGGGTAGGCACTGGCCAGGGTGGATTTCTACTCATGTTACTCCTCCCTCCTCTTTCTCTTCCTCCTTCCCTGGGGGCCATGGAAGGAACCATAGGAACTCAGAGTTGGCAGTGGGGGGTGGTACCATCCTCACCTTCTCACAAAGTTTGATCCACAGCAGTCACCTTCCTCACTTTCTCCCTCTCCCTCCCCCTCCCCCTTGCCCTGCCCAACCCACAGCCCCTCTCTGTCCTGCTCAGACACCTGGAAGGCTTTGAAGGATGGACCTTGTTGGGTACTGTAGCAGCAGCAGGGCTGTGTCTGTGATGGCCCCCAGTGAGGGCTGTAGGTTCAAGAGCAGAATTGAGAGAGGGAGGAGAAATGTGAGGGAAAATCCACCCCAGCCAGCACCTGCCCACCAGATGTCATGATCCTGTTTCCCTCCCTTGCTGCCAAAGGACTCCATCATCTGTATGGACAGGCTTATATAGGGGGCATGGTTTTGTTTGCCTGCCCCCAATAAAGGTATGATGGAAGAGAGTGGGAAGGACACTTCTCCCATGCAAGACTGCATTATAAAGTGACAGTTGAGAAGCCCATAAACAGACCTTGGTGCTGATTTTAAAAATCTAAATTAAAATATGGCCAGTCAGAATTTGGCCTTAATGTATGATAGAGTGGTCCAGAGTTGTTCTTTCCTATTCATATTTGGCTATAAGCTTCAGGAATTATCAATTTATAGCTGATTATTTTTCTTCCTCAAATGCAAATATATGAAGTATTCACTATAATACTCAAGCACAATTTTAAAAAATATATATTCAGAAACAGATCTTCCATATGATAGTCTTGTACTTACTTCTTACAGATGAGGGGCAGTTACTGCTCTCGCACACGGTGCTCCAGTGATCTGGAGCAAAGCCCTTGATCAAGATGTAGATAAACTGGGTCTACAAGAGATCTGGATTAAGGTCCTCCTTAATCCAAAGCTGTAGACAGAGCAGCTGAAGGCCATACGGATTCGTTAAAATTCAGATATTCAAATTCAAATCAAATATTGGTACATTTGACCTTTGAATGCAAATTGAATGCTTCTATACATTTATACAAAGCTTTGTAACATTTGTGAACCTGGGGAGGTGGGGAACTGGCTGCCCAGTCACATCTGCAGTAGATTCTAAGCAGATTCAGAGTGGATTCAAAGGAGATTCAGAGCAAATGTGACACATTCAGAGCAGATTCGCAGGGGATTCATAGGCACGACAGACAGTAGGCATTCAAATTGGATTTGAATAGCTTTTGAAGAACATTTGTATCAAATTTGAATCCTATCACATTTGAAGGGGCTCTATCTGAATGAACGCAAATTTCCTCACATTTTATTCTATTCAAATACAACCTAAAAAACAAAACAAAAAAAACATTTCTGCACATTGCTAATACAGAACTCTTCATGTCAGTCTTCCAGGAGGGTGTATTTTCTGGATCTGCAGGATGGCAGAATATGAAGCGTATTTACTAGATCCCTTGATGGCAGAAGGCAAGTGCTTGTGTGTGTCAGAAATACCACCTGTTCATCCTAATACTGGTCATTTCCCCCCATATAGTTATAACCTCTCTCACACACATGATTACTATAAAGAATTCCAACTTGAAAGCTGACTGAGGAACCAGGGTAGCCAGCTTAGGTTAAAATCAGCCTAATAATCAAACACAGGTGGCTTTTGGGGGAAAGTTGGATATAGGGATAATTAGCCTGGCTGATTAGCTGGCCACCCTATGAGGAACCTTAAGAACCAAAAATGTATAAAATAAGGAAGCTTCCAAACACTATAAAAATGCTGATAGTCAGACAGGCCTGACATCAGGTTGGGACACTGGCCAATCACACCAGAATTGTAGTTGCTGCAGGGTGTCTGCTGTGACCAAACATGGTGACAGGATGGGAATGAGCACCTGCTTTAACCCAATGAATCACCTACAGCTAGTAAGTGGAGATACAGGATCAATCTGTGCTGAAGAAGACCCATGCACATTTACTAGTGTTAGCATGAAGACACAAGATACAAAGGCAGGAGCAGCAGCTGAGAATGGTCTAAATTAGGGATGTGCACAAATATTTGAGATATTCATTATTTGATTGAATTTGGACAAATTTGGACATTCAAACTCAAATTGAATGTCCAGACATTCATTTTTTAGTATACGATTACAAATATTTTGAATTATTTGTACAAATAATTCAGACATTCATATGTGTATGGATATGTATGCATCACATACGTATCCGTACGCATCTTGTCCATAGGCATTTCCGCACTGAATCGCATTCCAGACGGAACGCGTTCAGGCGGAAAGCTTAAGCCAGCTTCGGGCGCTTTCCCCGTTCACACACAGACGCGCCAGAACGCGTGTAAACGCGTTCCGGAGCGTCTGGGTGCGAATGCTCAAAGCGCCCGAAGCTGCCTTAGCCGGCAAATGCCGGCAAGCGGCGCGCCGGCAGCCGCGGAGGCAGATCGACAATCAGCTGTTTGAGAAACAGCTGATTGTCAAAGCCGCGCGGCGTCGGAGGCGCGCCGGCAGCCGTTCGGGAGACAGAAGCGGCGCGAACGCTTCTTCTCCCGAACGGCTGAGGGCGGCTCGTCCGCGTTGGAACGCGTGTAGAGCACTTCGAAGTGCTCTACATTTCGAACGCGGAAAAGACAGCTGCGGACACGTCGGAACGCAAGCCGCGCGCGGCCAATGCGTATGACGTGTCCTCAGCTGTCTTTTCCGCGTTCCGATCAGCCCCGTGCGAAAACGTCTCTTATCTGGATGCATCCGTACAGATACGCACGGGATGAAAACAGGATGCATACTTGATAAAAATGGGATGTGTAGGGATGTGCATGAGATTTGTATAATTGGATACATATCAAATATTTGTATGAATATATACAAATGTATTCAAATCGGCTCGAATGCCCAGACATTCATTTTTCTGTATTCATGCAAATTCAGTATTCAAATATTCAATTTGAAATGAATTGCATTTGGGCACATTCTTAGTGTAAATGTCCTCTAAAGGACAACTGCATTTCACTACTTCAGCAAAAGAAAAATCCCAAATAGTTTTTGGCTTTTTGTGAACTGTTGGGGATTTTTAATGTTATCTGTTTCTCTCTCCCACAAAAGCATATTCAACAAAATTGTCTATTTCTACTTTCTGTACTATGTAGCCTTCCTCTCTTAACTTACTGATTTCATTTCACTGAGTGAACTGATATTTTTTCAAAAGAGAGATTTCTTGAGACATTCTCTAAGAATGTTCCATTGCAGCCTTACCCCAGTAATTTGATAATTTCCTCTCAACCCTGAAAAATGTTCCATAAAATCTCCACCCCAATGTCTTCATCAATGAATAGCATGAAGAAATTGAGAAGCCATTATGCTAAGCCCTAAATATTACCCCAAACTTATTATAATATTTACAAATAATAATAATAATTAAAAAAGCAAAAACCTTCCAGATGGTTTGGGAAAAAAATGTTAAAACTTAGGGACTACAATCAGGAAATGTATTTATTATTACTATTACTATTACTATTACTATTACTATTGTTATTGTTATTATTGATGATTATGATATGTGTTACTGTTGTTTTATGTCAACAACAACAACAACAACAACAACAACAATAACAATAACAATAACAACAATAACAACAATAACAATAATAATAATAATAATAATAATAATAATAATAATAATAATAATAATAATAATAAATAATAATAATAATAATAATAATAATAATAATAATAATAATAATAATAATAATACCACCAGATGGGGCATCTTGTTTACTCACATCTGTTTGTGGCTTTTGACTAAGGATATATGAAATATAGGGCCTTTCCACACATGCTGTTGGAAAATGGATCTATAAGATCTGTTTTATGACAAAACGTTTTTAAAACAGGGGCAGATTCTTGGAGGCCTTGCATGTCTGCAGATGCGCAGGGTGGCAGTAGCAGGGCTGGATTGGAGAGGAACCCAAGGAAGGGGAACCCGAGAAAGCCAGCTGCCACCGCACCATACCAGCTCCGAAGGAGCCAATGGTGCAGGCCAGTGGGCAGGCCCAGCTGTCAAACAAGGTGAGCATGCGCTCTTCCTGTTTGACAGCTGGGCACGTGCCAGCAATCCAGCTCTTTCCCCTGCCACTGTGGAAACGTTCACTTCCGAAATGGTTTCAGGGGAAAAGCCCGATGTAAGATGTAATTTTTCAGGTCTTACATCTGGGTCAGATTTCGGAAAAAACGGTTTTGCGCTCTGACATGCGGACGCAGCATCCTCAAAGGGACACTAATTCCATTCCCTTTGCGGAAGCCACGTCTTAATCCCTCCCTGAACAGGCTCTAAATCCATTTTTAGAGCCTGTGCGGAAAGGCCCATATTCAACCCACCTGGATGCCTAAATAGTCTCCCAAAACTTAAGCCATAGAGAGTTATAATATGCCATTTTTCTTCCTGAAGGCACTTGTATCTTGTTGACAGATGAGAACAAGAATTGTGGTTACTAGCTTCATTGTTATACCTTTGATGTGAACATTGGAATGTACAGTACAATATGTGCTCACCATTTTTACATTCTGCGGTAAGAGCCTCTAGAATTCAAAATGTGTCCTTACAAGACAACATTCAATTTGACTTGTTAGGGATAGGGTTCAGGAAGATCAACTTAAAAAAATACTTTTAAAAGATTTTAAAAGAGGGGAAGCTGACCTATTAGAACTGATAGTTTAAATTAATTTGGAAGAGAGTGGGGATAAGGGAAAACATAAAAGAAGTTGTTGTAATATCTGGATATTTCAGTCTGAATTTGAAATGGTCAAGCCACCCACTTGGATTTTAATTCAAACCAGTTGGGCACATCTTTGAACTGTTTTGCTTTGAAATGATCAAGAGCCAAATGCTTTCTAAAGTGATGACATTTGTTTAAAAACTGCTCTGCACTATTATGAAGTCTGCTCCATTCACTTGTACATTATTATTTATTGTTGTGTCACTTAATAAAGGTCAACCATCCGGCAAGTGAATTGACTAGCATCCCATTCAGCTAGAATTAGAATGCACTGTATTGAACTGACAATATCTACAAAATTTCCGAACCTGCCATTCATATTAGGCTTTGCCTAATGGGATAAAAGTATGATACATTAGCATAGGGGGAGGAGAATCCACAAACTCTTTTTTGCTCATTTTGAAAAATCATTTAGTATTCTTAAGCAGCAAATGTCAGTATTTTCTATTTAGTAGCCTGAATGTCACCTGATCGAAATAGTTCATCTTTCTACAGATATTTTGTTATATATTTCATTTTTTAGGAAGAACACTGAACCCAAACGCTATACTAATATATATATACATAAATTAAATTATTACCATACAAGTCAGAAAACCTTCCCGCAGTCAACTTATTTCAAAATATGTGTCAGAACAAAGACCTCACATCCACATTTTAGTATGGACTACAGCAGGCCCCACCCTATCATATTATGTATGCATTCAATGAAGTGTGGATTGAGTTCCAGCAATCAAAACAGTGCCTTGTTCTAGTTTAGTAGTAACTAAACCAGAGCTGATATACTGGAATATAGAAGCATGCAAATTATCCAGAAAAGGCAGATTAAGTAAGTTCTGTCTGGATGAAGCTACAGTCTCTAGACACTGGATACAGAGCACAGAATCTGGGCTACGAACCATGTTTGAGTAATTTTATTTCCAGTTTTCTGCCAGCAGAACTCTAGGCATCCCTTGGATCACTTCTAGGATGTGCTCTTTTTTTTTTGGTCTGTGTATTTACTTTGCATCAAAGCAAATTTGCATTTGTGCAAACAGATCCACTTCAAATATGATAGGATTCAAATCCACCATGAATGCTCTGAGAACACCGTTTGCCTCCAAATCCCCTCTGAATCAGCGTTGAATCCACTTGATCTAGTACGAATCTGCTCTGAATCCATTGTTGATGTGACTGGGCAGCTAGTTTGCTACTTCCCCACCTTCATGAATATAACAAAGCTTTGAACAAATGCACAAAGGCATTCACTTTGCATTCATATATCAATCTTCAAATGTGGCCAATATTCAATTTGAATATGAATGTTTCAATTCATACATATTTGCACGAATTGTGAACCTGATTAATATTCATGCACATCCCTAATTCTTCATCTCCTGGGGCACTCTGGTAAATCAGGAAGCACATTTGCCTCCATGAACTATGAGAGGCTGCTCAGGGGCAACACTATTCAGAACCCCTGGAACTGTGGTGTCCCATGCCTCAATGAGGGCATGCATAGAAGGTTGCTGGGAAAATCCCCAAGAGCCAGATGGAAGACTTTGGGATCCATTAAACATGGGGGCAGATCACAAAGGAAAATCTTTTCTATGTGAAGGACAGGAGCAACAGTGATGTTGATTTAACAAGGAGTTATTAGACAATGACAAAAATGAAATGACTATAGCCTTTAACCTCAAATCGTGTCTACACTGATCTGAAATTTTAAAAAAGTGCCCAGTATGTGGCCATATGTACGAGAGAAGCTAGAAATTACTTGAGACAAACCCATGTTTGCCATGAAAGTCATGAACTCTAGAACCCCCACTGAACCACCTCTCAAGAATGGAAGGTTGATATCCTCCAGGATCAAAAGTTTAGGAAGATCCACTGTCAATTCCATGATGAAGTCCAGGAGCCTGGGAAGAGCTACAGCTGGGTAGCAAGGCCACCAGTACACCAGCAGCAGCTATATGTTGTTCTATAGGCCCAGCATAAGATGTAGACACACACGGCCAACAACCTGCAGAACAATGCTCTTGGGAACTGCCAAGATCTGTTTAAACATCACTGTTATGGTATCTCTCCAGCCATGACCTCAAAGTTGATGAAGCCACTCAATAAAGTTCAGTGTTGTTTCTTTGTCTCAGAAAACTATGTAAAAATTCAGAAGAAAAATGTTCTTCGTGTATTTCATTCATTTCACTGAAATGTCATTCCCTTTATAAATACTTCCTAGACTGTTAATAAGGTACATTATTATGCTTCCAAATTAAGTTACTGCCATTATATAAATCTTGTGGAAAATAATAATGCAGTCTGTTCACTTGCCACTACATAAAAATTAGCCTAGAAACTGGGGCTCTGACCTCAACATTGCAATGAAGCGTCCTTTCAAAGATGTATCAAAAACAATACCTTCACTGAAAATGAAGAAAAGGACAAAACAGAAATAATATAATTTTATGCAACCCACCTGTGGGTTATCTTTCCTACAATTAAATGCCTTTGGGAAAACTGAATAAATTTGTTATTAAACTTAAATTAGCATGCAGATAAACAGTAGTGGAACAAGAAATAAGGAAGGAAGGAATACAAAAACATTTATGGTGTTTTTTTTAGCCTTAGCTAATCTGCACTAAGAAACTGTAGTTGTTTTGTTGTTGTTGTTACTTGAAACACAGGGTCATTCCACAGTTTTTCAGCGAACCATTCTTTCAGAGGATCTGTCCCAAATAGGCCCCACATGTCCACACACTCACCGGGCAGCTGCACTAAGGCCAGATTGGGTAGCCGGATCACACGGGTGCTGTGCAGAAGCCACAGCACCCAGGGCCAAAGGCAGACTGTTTCCCACAGCACACCAGGGAGGGCAGAAGGAGGCAATCCAGCCTGCTTCCACCCTCCACAAGATGGCGGCCGCCGGGACATCCAGCCTTTGCCTCTCGGTGTGTGGAAGCATCCTGCTTCTGATATGGATTGAGGTGAAGGGCCAGATTAAGACCTAATTTTTCACATCTTACATTAGGGTCAGGTTTCAGTGGCAATGCCAAAATGGGGAAGTGGCCTCTGGAAAGGGGCTCTAATAAGGTCCCCAATGTGGAAGCTTCAAAGGTAAGTGTTCTTAATCCATCCTTAATGTGTCTCTATATCCGTTTTTAGGGCAGGTGTGGAAAGACCGACAAAGACAATAAGGCCGCATCCCCACGACGTTGTTATCTCGAATTCAAAATGTTTTGAGTTCAGGCAGTTTAGACGGCACTTCGGCTTAATACGGTATTTCCGTGTTAAACGACGTTATCCCGATTTGAAATGAATCCTGATCTCAACAGGTCTCACTCCAGAACATGCCCTTGATACGTGTTTAATATTTTACTGTGTGGACAGTATCGTTCCGGGATGAGATTCCGTTTTAAGGCTGTCTCGCCCCCAATCGCACTGTAACCAATGGGCTCTCCGTATTGTAGGCACGTCATGTTTAAGATTCCCTTCAAAGAGTGATTTCATTGAAAGAATCCAGCCACTACCTCCAAAGATACACTGTAGCAATGTCGATAAATAACAGTTTCACTTTTGCGCAGTTCTGAACTTTTGAACTTTCAAAAGGAAAGTCCCCGGGGAACTTTCCCTGCCCACTCTCCCCGCTCTCCAAGTTCCCTCCCGGCCACGGGGAGAAGAGCAAGCGAGGAGCCCCCTTCGCCCTCCCGGCGGTGGGCACGCTGAGCCCGCCCACCCTCTTGTCCACCCCTTGGCTTTCCTCCTTTTCCAGCCAGCGGCAGCCGCGGCTCTGTGGGGCAAAGTGGCGGCAAAGCGGGGAAAAGCGGCGGCGGAGCCCCAGGGCAAAGCCGCCAGTGCCGCAGCACCTGGATGGATGGATGGATGGATGGATGGATGGATGGATGGATGGATGGATGGATGGATGGATGGATGGATGGATGGATGGATGGATGGATGCCACCGCTGCCGCCTCCGCTGCCGGCTGCTCTTCCCTCGGCACGAGGCTGGAAGAGAAGGAGAGCTGAGGGGCGGGCAAGAGGGCAGGCGGGCTCAGCGTGCCCACTGCGGGGAGGGCGAAGGGGGCTCCTGGATGGATGGATGGATGGATGGATGGATGGATGGATGGATGGATGGATGGATGGATGGATGGAGTGGCGGGCGCTGCGAGCACGCTCCGGGCGGCGGTGGCGGCGGGCAACAAGGAGCGCCAGGATGGATGGATGGTTGCTGCTGCTGCTGCTGCTGCTGCTAGGAAGGGGGAGGGGAGAGAACGGGCCGGATCAGACAGGGAATCCCTGGCGGAGCATGGATGATGCAAAGGGAAGGGAGGGTGGGATCCTGGGACGGAACACCAATCACAAGAGAGGGGGTGGGCAATGGCGGGAAGACAGGGCTGCCGTCTGGACTCCCAGGATTGATTCTGCGTTAAGGCTGCAGTCAGAATGCTCTCGGAACCGGATCAACTTGCAAGTCGTGTGGACAGCTTTGTTCCGTTTCTTTTATTTCGAATTCTTTAAACTGAAATAACGCATGCCGTGAAGACACGTCCTAAATGGCTTGAATAGCAAGAGTGTGTACTAAAATTGTAAAACTGAACTACAGAATGTTTGGGTTTTTAAAAAAAAAAACTGCAAACAGTATATAATAATAAAAGTCTATATTTTCACTTGGCTTGGATACAAAATTACTCCACCATACTGACGACGGTTACACAATTCTTTTTGGCTAGACTGAGGGCTTTATTTTCAGTATGTATACAGTCTTAAATAATTGGGGGCAGGGTAGTTAATTGATCCTTGCTTATTATAGATCTGTAAGAATAACAAGATAATCCAGGGGAGCCTGTAGCCTGCACTGGCTTGTGGACAGCAGGCCCCTATTCCAGAATAAAGTCAAGTGTGAATAGACCCTACTTCTGCAAGAGATTCTATTACAGCCTTTCAGCACCCATCATTTTCATAGGTGGATCAATGTATTGACTAGCTTGTGGCCTTTTTGCACCTTTGGTTCCTTAGGACACTGTCCCAGGGAATTAAAGATGGGAGATAGATCTGATGTCTGCATTTTGGGATGCTGGATCTATCACTTTCCTAAGCACTGGTGAGATGTGAATCATGACAATCACCTCTATGCTAGAAGCAATTATGGAGCCATAAGAATGTTTCCAATGGGCATATGCAGCACTGTTGCCACAGTGACTGAGCAATGGAACATGCAACTACTCCTGCTCCATCCAATTACACATTCCATTTCCACCTCTTCCATCCATAAGAGGTGCAAATGGGGCAATCCGAGCTGCCCCAGGCCAGCTGTTAATGGAGCAGTAGAGCAATAAAAGCTGCTGTACTATTTATATGTGCAGGGAATGTTCCTGCACACATGTAGCTGGTTCTGGTATAGAAACCGCTCCACATGGCATGGATGCACCTTGTCTTCACCTTTTTGCCTAGTAAGAAAAAACTCTTGTTTCTTACTCTTTTAGTATTTTAACAATACTATTAACATTGTCTTTGGGTGTTGCTCTTAAGTTTACACACATATGCATGAACACACATAAACACATCCACACAAATGTGTGGGGGGCAGTTTTAGGAGGGATATATAAATGCTTTAAATAAAATATTTTTTATTTACTAAAACAAACAAACAAAACTTGAAAGCATGATAAGATTGTTGTTTATTGTTAGCTGTCACTGAGACAGGATTGACTCCAGAGGCCTATTCACACTAGGGCCATCAGATGCAATTAGGCAAGCCCTGGGACAGAGCGTTCACTCTGCTTGGTGGGTAGTTCCATCCGGAACCATCCCGCCCTGTTCTAGGGCAGCTTAATCACATTCTAGATGTAAAGATTGTGCTCTAGACCCGTCCCAGGCCATCCCCAGCCATCCTACAGCTGTCCGGCAGGGAGAGCATTTGCACTTTCCCTACCGGACAGCTGTGGCCCCCGCTCCACCCCACCCCACTCCACCCTGCATTCATTTGGGTCCTTTCGAGCTCTCTGACCAACAGCCCCTTTTGGGGGAGGGGTTAGACCTGGATGTCCTCGGGTCCATGAGCTGTAGTTGAGCTGATCAGGTTGGCTACAGCCCACAGGGATCCCCTGGTCACACTACCCACTCAGGGGCCCACACCACCCCCTAGCCTCAAGCATGGTCACTTACCCTTTTGGACCCTCTGGTTCGATGTGCTTCCTGTGCAGTGGCCAGAACGATTTGCCACTTCCTGTGCAGGTGCGGGTGACGGTAGACCACTCCTACACTGACCTGAATCATGGGCCATGGCAAGTGCCTGTGCAGAATGCTGTGCTCCAAACCCAGCAAGTCCCACCCACCCAGGGCTTGCCAATTCGAACCCGGACCCTGAAAAGTTAAGATGTGCATGCGGGTATGGGGAAGGCATGTGGCCCTGGGTTGGGGGTGGGGTCAGGGAGCTTCCACGGGCACAGCTGCCTCGATCAAGGTGACTGCACCATTTGGAGGCCGAAGGCTGGCTGGACCCTGACTGCCTGCCACTTGGTCAATCACAACCCAA
This sequence comes from Aspidoscelis tigris stejnegeri, assembly GCA_023333525.1. Lineage (NCBI taxonomy): Eukaryota > Metazoa > Chordata > Lepidosauria > Squamata > Teiidae > Aspidoscelis > Aspidoscelis tigris. The sequence goes on from JALMGA010000004.1 coordinate 51,777,308, forward strand.
TGGCAGCAGTGGAGGGTGGGGCCTTCAGCCCGCATGTCGGCCTTTTCAGGTTAAGACATGCAGGGAACGCATCCTTACCTTCCTAGGTGTGAATGGGGAATCTGTCCCCACGGGTCCTAGCCTTACTAGCCTTAAGGCCTCTGGTGAGTTCATAGACACATCTGTGCAGTTTTCTTTGCAGCTACAGAAGTGATTTATTGTCACCCTCCTCCAGGGTAATGTTGAGTATCAAATCGCTGATTCTCTACCTTCCAGACAGCTATATCTATACCTAAAGAGAAGATAGACATTCAGAGTCAGGATATGCACAATGGCTATGTCTGCTGTGAATGCTACCACAAATGTACATCTAACCCTAACAACCCTAATACTGCACGCTAACATTGCTGTCAGAAAACCTTTGTTTCCTGCTTTTGTTGTTTCCATTTGGGGATGTTTTGAAAACAGGAAATGAACCTAAGGGTTGACCTGTTTCCTATATTTGCTGAAACTGGGTGATCTATTCAGGTGAAAGGAGATGCAACAAGGCAGGTGCAGACTTCATAGCAATGCTGGTGGAGCAGATGAGCAAGAGAAAGCACTGCCAGAGGCTTTTCTCCCACCTCCCCATTATAGCACATTGTTTGCTGGATGTGTGCGGAGTGCTATGGGGCTCCTACTCTTTTGCTGTTTAAATCTGTTCAGCCCAGAAAGCAAACTTTCCATCTACAAATTTGCATAGAAGGTACTTTATCTTACATTCCAGGAATGAAAGGCAAAGACATTGCTGTAACCATGCATAGTGCTCCATCTTCCCTCCTACTGTAAATTATACTTGAATAAAAGTGTTTTTAAAACTTACGGCATAAGCCAAAGAGGAGAGAATTGTACCATCATTTCTTACTTGAAAAGAACATAATTTTAAAGACAGATGCAGAATATGCTCTTTGCTATGTTTACTAAGGGAAAGAAAGATGTCTCAAAAGCACACTTTCCCATGCAATTCAAACTGTTTAAGATCTTTGAAAGGGCTGGGAAGTACGACTGGCAACTATGAGCACTGAATCATAAACAAAATTGCTGACAACACCTCTGCAGGAGGTTTCCAAGCTGGCTGAGGGTATTTGAATGATAAAGATGCAAATCAGGTCTACAAATGAGTACATCTCATTCATCTAGCAGGCCCTTTATTTCTATAATTTAGAGGGCTGTCAGCTTGTCTACGTTCCGTCAGACTTCTCAAATGATGGGCCAGAAAGATTGATGTGATGTCAAGAGTGATAAGATGGCATGAGAGTATACTTTTGGACTGAACTACTGGAGAACTGATTCCACCCTGCTCCTCTAATGGATTTTTGTTCCCTTCTGCCTAGGAGGCCTTTTCTCACATGCAACAAGGGGATTATTTCAGATTTCAAGGACGGGGAAGCCTGCCTGCCCTCAAACTGAAGGCTGACTGACTGACTGACTGACTGACGTTATGGTGGCAATGCTGGAGAAGAGGTCCACCAAACTTTCTTCTGGGGAGAAAAGGGTTGATTACCTACTTTCTGGGCTGTTACTTGACCACTGACCAGTGATCAGATCACTGAATACCTTAGATGACTAGTTGAAGTTGGTTAACTTTCTGACCTAAAGGTTTTGGCCCAAATCACAGAATCAATAATCAGTGTAAAATAGTTTGTTCATATTCAGAGTTTGTATGATGTATCTGCCAAAACTCACAAAAAAATGTAGAACCATTGTATACTAAGATGCTTGATAATTTATCTCATTACTTAAATCCAGTCAGGAAGAAAGAATTTTGTCTTAGGCGTTCCAAGTCCATGAAAAGTAGACATCCTGTTTTTTATGGAGATGTATCATTTTTGGAGGAAAAGGTACACAGTCTGGGGATACTCCTGGACCCTTTCTAAACAAAGATAGCGTGGCCACTGTGATCCCTTCCCTGGAGCCTATTCATACTTGGCTTTATTCTGGAATATATCCTGGAATAGGGACTTGCTGCTGCCACCTCCACCACCTCCCATCCTCTCCAGCAATCGAGGATCCCTGGCAGGTGAAGGCAAGAGTTTGCCTTCGCCTTCACCTGCCAGGGATGCCCCATTACTGGAAAGGACAAAGGGGCTTCATTGACAGGCAGGGATGGAAGCAACCTCCACCCCTGCCTGTCATCGAAGCCCCATTGGCACACAAGGAGAGCAGAAGGAGGCAAACCAGCCTGCTTCTGCCCTCCCCAAGATGGCGGCCACTGGGACATCCAGACTTTGCCTCCGTGTGTGGAAGCGTCCTGCTTCCAAAACAGTTGGGGCATATGGCCGGATTAAGGCCTAATTTTTCAGGTCTTACATTTGAGATGGATTTCGGTTGCAAAACCAGTTTTAGAAACCCGTCTTGTGCGCTGAAATGCGGAAGCGGGCTCCATAAAGGGTCTCTAATAAGGTCCCCAATGCGGAAGCATCAAAGGTAAGTGTTCTTAATCTTATCTTAATATGTCTCTATATTCGTTTTTAGGACCCTTGCGGAAATGGCCTAAGTTTCCTACAGTGGTAGGCAAGAGTACCACTAATCAGAGAACTGGAGTTCAGGTGCTGTTGAATAGCGATGTGCACGAATGTATTTTTTGCATTTGCATTTGAGTTGATTTGAATAATCTATTTGATTCAAAATTTGATTCAAATTTGAATCCAGATTATCCAGATCCGTATTTTTTAAAATCTGATTCAAATTGAATAATACGAACATTGGGAACATTCTTATCTGATTGTTGAATTTGCGCACATCTTGTTTGCATCCCATTGTCATCCCGTGTTATAAGCACAAATAGACCTGATATTCAGACACGATATATGGCATTCTATTCAGTCGAATTATTAGAAGATGCATATCAGATTTTCAAAAATCCAAAATTGGACCGAATTTGGAAATTCAGATTTCCGAAAATCTGATTTCAATTTGAATATCGATATTCATTGAATTCGAAATGGATTTTTGAATTTTTGAATATCTGTGCACATCCCTACTGTTGAATCACGTCAGGAAAAGGGACAGAACTCCCTCAAAAAGAACTGGATTTCTGATTTCCCCTTAGGGCTCACCCTAGCTCTGGAGGGTTATCCAAGAATAATTTGAACAAAATGATTTCCTGGCCACTGCAAAAGCTACAGATTATATTTTCAGATATCCTTGGAGTGTAATCATCATAATTTGTGACTATTAACTATAATAGATGGTGCAGCAGGGAACTAAAATTGAACAGTGGCCTTTTCTGCACTGGGCCTTATTCTGTATGATCTCTTGGAAAAGGGACTTGCTGCCCCATGTGTTAGTGCAGACTACGACAGGCTCCAGGCAAGACCTGCTGTATTCTGAACCAGGATGAGGATGGCAGGTCCCTACTCTGAGATATAAACCAGAATATGGCCCAGTGAAGAAAGAGCCGGTGACTATAAGTCTGTAGATTCTTCAACTCTGCTGTTGTTTTTGAGAATTCAGAAAGTCTTTCCAAGAGATTTTACATACACCTTGTTTTCTTTCAGGGCAGATCTGATGGTGCACCTTACACAGAGCAAATATGCCCATGTGGACTGAACCAAGTCCAAGATATTGCATACACCATGTTGTGCTGCCTCTTCTATGGGGAGGCTCACACAACCTTTATTACTCCCATTTTGGCCCAAATCTCAAATTGTCTGAAACATTTATAAGATGATAACCAGAACATTTTAAAAGTATCTAAGTTCTGCTTGATAGCAATTAAGCCAAGAACAAGGGCAACCACATCCAATGTACAGTTTTCCTGCAGCCCTGACCATTATTATAATTGTACAGTATGATTTTCTTTTTAAGATATTTGCACATTGTGATTTTAAATATTTTTATGTACTTTTTATACATTTTGATTCTGGTCTGTGACCATACCAATAAAATTCATTCATTCATTCATACACCTTGTTTGCATACACTGAACAAAACAAAGCAAACCTAGAAGTCCCTCCCAAGAGAACGAATCAACCATCAACCTTTCTAGATTGCATCAGGTGACTAGTACAGTGATCCAGGAGTCCCTTTTGCCACTCTTCTAGATTAAAATGTTAAGCCTATGCAATTGTTTACTTGTTGGCAGAATTACAACTAACTGGATACACTAGAGGGAATCATTGCTTTAGTAACAAATACAGTACCACACACAAACACATAGGAGTCTCAGCTTTTCCACCCATGGTTCCCAAATACTAATGTTTCCCATTGGACCTCTCTGCTGACTTCCTTGCCATTTCCAATCCATCCCAGCAAGCTATAGTGGAACTGTGGTCAGGAATGTGGCATGTGTCTTGTCACTTCTTTCACCCTCATGGTAGCCCAGTGCCTCCCACCACTGATTCCTGGCATTAAAGCTACACCAGGTTGTCAAGTGGATGAGTACTATATGCTCTGTGCTACCTACCTACCTACAGTCCATATTCCAGGCCAGGAGCATTCTCTGAAGTGCGCACCTAAGGTGCAGGTACAGAAATCACCTGCAGCCCTATCTGTACAATGACTGCTGTCTAGTTTGGTTTTAAAATGCTTTGAATAGAATGGATCTGCTAACAAATTATTGCACTTTTGATTCCACCCTCCCCCATATGCTTTATTTTGGCTATAAAATTTGAATTCTTCCTCCTCCACAACTACCTCTTCCAATTTTTTGGCATTCTAAAAAGCAACAGAAGTAAAGCATCATTCATCACACTCCCATTTTTAAAATAGCTGTAAGAATGTTAAATGTTATGAGTACTGAAGAAATGAAAGCATTTCTAATTTTCATGAGCATTTTTCAAATTCTGGTTCAATTAATTATACGTGCACGGCGATTGAGAACTTCTGAACTTAAGTGAATAAAACTTATTTTCCCCCTCTCTCTCATGATATAGGATAGAATCAGCTTCGTCAAAACTTTTCTACTCTATTTTTATACACAGTCCTATAACTATATAACACTTTACAGCTTGAAAACTGGTGCTGGTAATAACACCTTTAATCAGGAAAGATTCAGTAATGTTGGCCTCTTTGCTCAGAGAGCCCCATAAATCAATCCAAAAAGCCTGAATGAGACACAGCATGAATAAACTGGCTGCATTTCTATTAGTCACACCCATTATATTTATATCCTAGTGACTGACCACATTATTTCTGCCACTCTTTCACAGGTAAATCACTGTGTTTTCACAATTGACTTCCAGTCTTTAATATATAACATCATCTGGCTATTACTTGTCTTTGGAAATTATTGTAACCTACTTTATTATAAACTTGGACTATCCAGGCTGCAAAAGTACTTGGCCCATAATTTCAGGAAATAAGTTGCTGTCTGAATACAGACAGATTATATTCTGCATGATGAAAGCACATAAAATTGCAGTTACTAAAATACCAGCAATGCAATCTCATACTGTGTTTTAACCCAAGTCTAAATATATCCCATGTTTAAAGTGCATTGACTCCAAAAAGATGTATAAATACAAATGAGGCGAGTTCCCATTCAAGGAATAAAGTGCAATATACATCGAGATTTACATCGGGATTTACATCGATATGTAAAGCGCATTAAAAGGAAGCAAGGAGCATCTGGCAATTGGATTCAACCCCAATTTTGTGTCCCCACTCTGAACACTTAAAACACTTCTAAAAACAGATTGAGGAAGAGGCAATTCAAGCCCCGTTCGCCCACTCCACCTCCACAGCCACCATCCCCAGCAGAGATTCCCTCCAAAAAAAGGGACCCTGGCTGGCTGCCACTGCCGCCACCTGCACACACATACACACTTCAACATGCACACATCTCTGTTTCTGCAGCAGCTTTCCCTTTTTAAACAGCCAGAATTGCACAGGATTGCTCTTTCCTTAATCTTTAGGCTTGCATGGGTGGTAACGGAAACATTGTTATCAGGTGTGAAGTGGCTGAATTGTTACAATTAAACAGTCTGTTGTATAGGGGAATACTCTAGCGTTCCCACAGCACTAAGGAAGAAACATTTTAAAAGCAAAAGTGGAAAAAAAACCTGGAAAATTCCAGTGTTTATTCCGTTTTAAAGCCAAATAATCCTCAAAATACCCCTGAATCTGATTGGGAATAGGGATGATGAGGATCCAAACCATTTTTAAACGGTTTTAGTTGATTGGGGGTGGGAACAGCAAGGATCCAAACCATTTTTAAACAGTTTTAAGTGGTAATGGGAACTTGCCTATGAACTCAAAAGACATTTGCATAAACACTTAGGGTGGCTTCAGATGAAACTGGGGATGGGCATACATACACCTGGATGTGCCTAGGGCTGCTAAACCACATGCATTAGTCCCATATCAGCACCTGAGTTGCCCCAGCCTCCAGTCGCCATACACCCAGTGCAGTCATAAAGAGGGGGAAGAGGCAATTTTCTGTCCTGATTTGTGCATGGGTAGATTTTATGGACCAACACAATTAACTGACTTCCTGTATCATTCCAAGGAGGCTTTCCTTTTTGTCTAAATGCTGGAAACATTTTGGGAAAAGCTGGATATGTTCATGAGGGACAGGGTCCACTTGAACCAAAATGAGACCAAACTGGAGGTCCTTCAGATCAAAAGGGGGAAAATTAATTTAAAGGCATTTAGGCAAGGATTTGATAAGAATTGTATTTGTCCAAAATGTCAAATGGCAAAGATAAGCAATGGAAATTTAAGGCTTTTTCTTGTTTAACTACTGTGGATTTGAAAGCAGTGTTTACATTTTGGGATAGTGGGAGTGCTGTCACTATCCCCAAATACACCTCCATTTATTTGGAGGACCTCCAAATGTGGGTAGTCTTGCCCCAGGCCATGTATATTGCTATGGCAATCACAGAGATTGCAGGAAGCAACTGTGCAGCCACACCACCCCCAGGCAGCATTCAGATACAGAAATAATGTGAACATTGGCTCCAGGGTTGTCCCAGGAGCAACCTAGAAGATCCTGATAAAGTTGTGTCCCAGACCCAGAGAATGCCAGGCTGTCCTGAACACCTTAGTGTGAATAGGCCTTAGATGTGATGGTGAGGGGTGTGCACAATTATTTGTGTATTTTGAAATTTATATGAATTTGATTGAATCCCAACATTCTTGGGTGAATTGAAAGGAGTCTATATTTTGAGGTCCCCTTTGTCCACAAACTGAATGATCAGATCAGAATTCATCAATCAGTGCAAGTGTCCTTTAGGACTGCCAGGCTGATCTTGGTGGAACCTCCAGCCTGTAAAAGAAATTTCTGACCACCGTTAAGCATTGAAGCAGATCTCCATTTTATTGATCCATCACCGGTAATACATTGCATGTGATGGAGTGGGGTTCATCCTTAAGGTTTCAAAGCATATACCAAGCATTATAAAGTGATACAACACAGCCCACCCCCAAACTCCCAGTTTCATCAGATATCAGAACTTCCCTTATCATATGCATAGAGAATAATGTAGTTCCTCATTTCAAAGATGTTGTATAGTTCCTGTTTTCATCAGTTAAGCAAAGCACTTACCTTATATGGTTTCTTGTTTTTTGCTCTCCTTAATCAGTTTCACAAGCCTCTACTGATATTAAAAATCTTACTGTAACTTTGAATCACCCTTTAATCTGAAGCTGTTGGTTTATTGCTTGATTAAATATGGCTGCACTCTGGCTTGTCCAGGAAGCCTTAGATTCCATAATCCACACCTCTTATCCCCATCAGCCATGTCCCATTATGTCCAAAGTGGCCATGTTCTTTGCTATCATTTGCATGATCCTCTGATGCCCATGTTGGCCTTCCAGAGGTATGTGAGCACCTTGCCCATCCAGGAATTGTGGTGATTCCCAGATAGGAGAAGTGCGGGCACACCTCTGAAAGAACAAAAAGAAGAGTTGGCTTCTATACCCCACTTTTTTCACCCGTTTAAGGAAACTCAAAGTGGCTGACAAAGCTTTCTGTTCTTCTCTCCACAACAGAACACCCTGTGAGGTGAGTGGGGCTGTGAGAGCTCAGAAAGAGAGCTGTGATTAGCCCATTGTCCTCATGAAGGAATGCAGAATCAAACATTGTTGCTGTGAGAAATGAGTCCAGCACTCTAAGCAAGATCAAACTGGCAGTGCATGTCCATCCCTGGTCTCCCGTACCTTGCCTGTACCCCCTTACCCACCCACCCCCTTATGGCTGTAACTGCAGCCTCCACATCCTCCACCACCATTCACAAGCTTCTCTGAGGCCCAAATGTCCTTCTGGAGGTGCATACACACCTCTCCCATTCAGGAAATTAGCTTCATGCACATCCTTAACAGTGACCAAACTGTGGTGATGGGATTTTTTTTCTGCCTCAGTTGATTTCTGTAAATGCAAATTCAATCAGCTTCCTACTTCCTAAAGCAAACTATTTTGCAATCTTTGTCCGTTCTGCCAGGAAAAAAAAGGCTTGTTTTATATCTTTTAATATGGCCAGGTACAAAAGCTCATGTTTCATTATTACAATCCTGTACTACCATTCTAATATGCCAATCATAATTTCCAATCCATTCTAGAAATGTCTGTGCTTAGGCCTAGCCCTAGCTTGGCAAAGCACTCAAAGTGAAGAATTCTGGGAAGCACATGGCTAAACCCTACTTTCAAAATTATTTTCATCTAGCCCAGTAACCAATCTAAAACATTCTGCCCACCCAGTCCAGCTCCCAACCAGCCCAGGAATATAAATCCACAAGGAACTCCTTTTCAGCTTCTTGCTCATGGATCTTCTGAATGTTATCCTCCATCCCAGTTCCCTTTGTTTGCTTGTCTCTCCCCATTTCCCCTCCCTCCTTGCTTTCTTTGCTCTTCTCTTCAGAACAGGTTATGTAACCCAACCTTCTTTTGTCTTTGTGAAAGGAAAACCAACTTAGCTGAAATACTTTAAAAGTTGGGTTGACTGTGATGTGTGCTTTTGTTTTGTTCTCTCTTTCCTGCTGAAATTATGGGGAAATTTAGCCCTGGAAATTACCATTGCCCTGCCCTATGTTTTTGTTCTGTTACCACTTTTCTTGTGTGTTTAATGAACTATTAATTAATTATATTGGAAATTCTGTTTTTGACTCAATCAGTTTTCTGTTATCTTTGCATGCTTTATTCTTCAAAACAAGTACCCAGTGCATTCTCTTATCCAGTGGTTCACAACTATAAAAAAGATAAAAGGATTAAAAAAAACCCTACAATACAATATATTTCTGCAGGTATTTGTCTCATTGCTCAAAGCGCTCTTGCCATTTGTTCTAATTCCCATTCTTGATTTGTTATTATGAATAGTCTCTTTTGCTTCTGTGTATTCAATAAACAAATAATTGGCCCTGTTGTTTCATCCATCCCCAAGGATCCACTGTTACTTGTATGTCCGCCAAACCAAATCTTTAGTCTGAAAGATTCTGAACATAAGAACATCGGAGACATGTGTCAAAGACTCATAGGAATTCTCATAAGAATGCATACGAACAATGATATTCATAAAAATGCCAGAAGGATGTAACTTCTTAGAGAAAATACTGCCTTTTGTGATGAAACTGTCAAAAAGGACCAACTTGTAGCCAGTATTTGGACATACTTTGAATCCTGAAATGCTGCCAGATTCTACCCCTCATTTTTCTGTCACAGTGTTCAGGGTGTCAAAATCACTTCCCAGGCTCAGACCAAGAAAACCTGCAGAGACTAGGGGTGGGCACAAATGCTTTTGCATTTGCATTTAAGTCGATTTGAATATTTGAATATTTGATTCAATTCAAAATCCAAAAATCTGAATTTTCAAAAATCTGGTTCGAATCTGGATTATCCAAATTCAATTTGAACTTGAAAATGTGAATGTCAGCAACATTAGTATCCAATTTTCAAATTTCCGCACATCCCATTTTCATCCCATGTGCATCCCGTTTCCATCCAACATTATAAGCGCAAATAAACACGGTATATGGATGTAATATACAACATTCTACTCAGTCGAATTATTTGAAAATCCATATTGGCTTTCCAAAAATCTCAAATTCATTCAAATGCTTAAATTCGGATTTTTGAAAATCCCATTCAAATTTAAATGTCAATATTTGACAGATTCAAATTGTATTTTTGAATATCCATGCACATCCCTAGCAGAGACAGCATAGGAACGCTAACAAGTTTCACTGATAAATCATTACAAGGAACACAGCTCTGGCTAGTACATATATTCAACTATCCTGGTGCTGCCTGATGGGACTCCTCCTTCTCTATACTATATAAAAGCAGACAGGGTAGAGAGAGATGCTGAAGACCACCTGGCTCTGCCTCCTCCTCTACAACTCTGTAAAAGCAGGAAGGAGTAGAGAAAGACGCCGAATACCATCCTGGTGCTGCCTGACGGGACTCCTCCTTCTCTGCAACTACTGTATATAAAAGCAGAATGGGTAGAGAGAGATGCTGAGTAACACCTGGCTCTACCTTCTCCTCTACAACTCTGTAAAAGCAGGAAGGAGTAGAGAAAGATGCTGAATACCATGCTGTTCCTGCCTGATGGGACTCCACCTTCTCTGCAACTATATAAAAGCAGAAAGTGTAGAGAGAGATGCTGAAGATCACCTGGCACTGCCTGATGGGCCTCTCCCCCACACAAAATGTGATTAGTGTTGAGAGGTGGTGTACATGAGAGTGTGTTTCTAAAAATAGTACTATTTTTAAAATACTTTCACTGTTCAATATCTCTGCCAGCCCTTGTTGGTGGGTATAGATAGAAATAAGACTGAGCTCAGAGAGGGGAAAGGAGGAACCACCAGTACTGTTGCCTCATTTTCCCCTCCCCCAATGTTTTATATAATTCTCATAATGTATTCTTCCGTTTATATATAAATTTATAATATTTATTTAATATATTAGTGTATTAATTTAATGTATGATGTATTACTTTGTATTATATTGTATTTTTTTTCTTTTTCATGGTTGCTGTAAACCACCTTGAGTAATTTATTAGAAAGGTGATATACAAATAAACTGAATGAATGAATGAACAGCATTTGCCACCTGATCTCCAAAGTCAGTCCCAGGTTCAGACCTCAGTACTATTTTAACAACAACACAGGGGAAAGGCAGTACCTGTTAGAAAAGCTAAGAGAGAAGGCTGTGTGTGAGGATGTAACAAAGATGGCAGCACAGTGGACATGCTGACACATAGAAATGGCAATTAACATTAATGGGCTTTATCAAAAATGAGACTATATATGAAGTGGAATTCTCTTGTACCTCTCTTATACTCTATATTCAAGGATTTGGATCTCGCCCCACTTCTCAAAATAAACTCTATATATTTATTTATGTGTGTATGTGTGACCAGGTGTGCCACATTCTGATTTACAAAGTCGAAGGATATGCATTCTCAGGATTTATGACTAAGCAGAGATTTGACTCAGACTTCTAGTACTCAAATTGCAGTTCAATTAATAGCCTCAGCGGGGAAAGAAAAAGAAAATGATAGCAGTGATAGTTTCATCCTCCAGACCTGTTTACTTTGGGTACAGCATATTCAGCATTTGGTCTGGACTATTAAATCCCTTAAGAGGCTTGGCTGAGCTAATGCTGAATATTTGCTTTCTGTGTTGAAAGGGAGGATCTAATGCCTTACACAAATGTTTCCCAGCATTCACAGTTCACTTGATTTCAACCATAGTGTCAGTATTATTCAGAAAATGAACAGAAAACAAAGGTGACTGTAATGTGGTCGTATATTCAACACTGTCTTCAATAGTCTCTTTGGGCCATGCAGCATCTGATGCTGTCCGAAAGATACCAATTTGTCAGCATTGTGAGAATAGGTTTGTGACATGATGAGCTTATTCAGAAGCATAACACAGGAAGAGACACGAGACAGCATGTCTGTAGCAAACAAAGTTATCATCAGCAAAGGACTCTGGTTCCCAATTAATCACTGTTATTTATCACAGGCGCTAGGAGTCTGACAGCAGCAAGTGCGTGAATATATTGTCTGTAAAATACTTGAACCTCAAAATTAAGGTTAGTCACAACATTACTCATTCAGGGGAGGTCTAAAAACATGGTTCTTAAGCACACACACACACCTGCAAAGCATCTTTCTCTTGTCTTTCAGGATTAATGGGGCTTTGTATCTGCAACTTCCATTCTTATTGTTGTTGTTGTTGATTTTTAAATAAATTTTCCTCTTTATATTTTCATTCTAACGTAGGCTGTCTTAACCGCCTTTGGTATAGAAATTACGTACTTGCATAGATAACTGGTGAAAATACTGTTAATAATTTAGTAACTAAATTAAATTGTAGTGCCATATTTCCTCTTTGTGTGTGTGCATGCATGGAGGCATCACATGTACTTCTGTGCAAAGGCTGTCTGGGGGGCAGCAGTGCATGGTGGTGGCTTTGCAACCACATGATGCATCACCTGGTCACCCACAGCAATGGCCCACCATGCATGGCTATTACTGCAGCCAGCAATCACTTCCAGACTGGAGTGATCTGCATTTCCACAGCACTGAGTTAAGTGCTGGGAAGTTTTGGGATGGATACAGCATTTGCAATATGAATGCCAGCCTCTCTACCAGATCTAAACTTCCCTGGAATACTGTCCCATGGAAGTGAAGTGTGAAAAGTCCCCTAATTGTATAAGAAGAATTTTTATCTTAGTCTTTTAAAAATAATGTTTAATAAGTCTTACCTGGGATGGGTAGTGCAGGGTGAAGGGAAATAATTACTAACATTCAAAATTTCATGTTGCTTCTGAGAACACATGAAACCATTAGCAGTATAATAAGAAATGGGGCACTTAGGCTGTGTCTCCATAGTGCATGGAAAATAACTTGGAAGAGTATCAAAGTTGACAAGTCACAACAGCACACTATGCTGAAGGAGTGTGAAGGTGTTTAGACGGATGTCAGTGCCCTCTAAAGTGCAAAAGCTTCCAAGTGTAACAAGTGATCTTGGCATTGCTTCTTCCATCCTGAACCAGGCCCTTGATGTGACAAAATGTGCACTGTTCATATGCAGACCTACTGGGCCTATGTGCAGAGGGTGAAGAGGCTGTCTGTGTAGAAATGTGGCAACTTGAGCAACACAGCTTTGGTGATCACAGCAGTCTTACAGACGTTTGTTAATACAAGAGGAGGCACCTGACAAGGCTGACCCATGAGGAGATGAACAATCTCCGGGTCTGTTTGCAAGCACTGCCACCCATTAATGCCAACCTGGCTGGTGCCAAAGGAGACAGCAACCCACTTCATCCAGGATATGAAAATGAACCCTCCAAAACCCTTAAGGAGGTAAGTGGAGCCATGGCTTCAATGGGAAGAAAGTCTTGGCATCTGAGTCCAGACAGTGCCATGCCAAGTGTCAAATTTCAACTTTGAAACAAAAACCACATGTGAGAGGCTATGTCAGAACTCCATAGCTATAGACAACACAGGCGGAATGGAAGATGTTTGGGAAATGTGGGGATTGAGTATAATGTACTAGTATGGTCATTGGTTTTGTTTCAGTTACAATAATGGATCCCACTGACTGCTGGTTGCTGGTAAATGAATGTGAGCTGAAGCAGTATTATGTGCATGAGCCAGCTGACATAATCTCACAGACTTATTGCTAGTGGTCTATAACTTAGGAGTAAATTATGTAATATTCACACTGAGATTACTGCTTTTTTTGAGAGGGCTACGAAATCCACCTTTTTATTTCAGCTGTCTCAGTCACCACCATCCTATCATTGACAACAGCCATTTAGCTGCTGCTGCAAAATACCTATTTTGCACAGCATCACAGCTGCATTACCCACAATGTCATATCATACACCTACGTCACCCCATGCCCAAATGAAACTGTACTGGATTTCAAAAGAATCAGTCAGCCAGTTCATTGTATGAGAATACTGCTTCCAGAATGGGGCAGGAAGAAGGGAGGCAGAAAAGCTATAGAAGGAAACTTAAAAGAATGTTATATTTGACACACAAAAAAACCTCCTCCCAAACTACACTATTAGATTAAAACAACAACAACAACAATTATGAAAATCCAGCAGGGTAGGGGTGAAAGAAGTATTTTATTTGTCAATGTTAGAAAATCCTCACACCCAATTTCTGTGTGATGCACGTGTCAGAAGAATACATATGCTACTGCAATACTAATTAGAAAGAAAGATTTTCCCAAAGGAAACAGTATCAGTCCTATTTCCGAGGGATTAGTTCTGTCAAACTACACATGAGACTTATACTGCATTGAAATAACTCTGAGTCTGAATACCAGTAAATATAACATTAGTCCTTCTTCTCACCATCTGTATGTTTTTGTGATGAGGGAGAGGGTGGTGACTGCAAGGTGTATGGTGGAGACAGAAGTATAAAATCAGGCTATGACAGTCTTAGCTAGACAAGACAAGACATTTGCCAGGTAAGTGAGTTATAAGCACTAAATGTGATTGCAATTATTTCAGAAACAGACAGTGTTTGGTGTAAATTAATTAATGCCATATTGCAATGAATGTCCTAAAAGGTAACACATCACAATCAAATGAGTATCCAGAGAATTCCTCAAGATTAATAGTACCAAAGGCAATGCCAGATAATACATATATTTACTGTTGTCTTCAAAGTTCTGTGGGAATTTTTCTGGGCTCAATTTTTGAAAAAAGAAAGTTCTTAAATGAAAGTGGTTTTCTAGTAGTCTTGCAATTTTAACAGATTTAAAATGTTCTGTCTAAATGACAGCTATTCAGCAAAAGCTGCAGATTGTGGTACTTCTTTGTGCCCCTTCAGCTACTGCAAAAAAAAAAAAAAGAGAGAGAGAGAGAGAAAAAAAAGAATGGAAAAGCAGGATAGGAAAAGACATTCCAGAGGTGACGTGAAGCAAAGGGTTATTTTTTTTTAATTTTAGGTAAAATTTGGTAACAGACAAATGTCCCACATATGCACAGTAGTTAGTCTGTAGCTTAATGATCCATTCTGCACAAAACTCTGCCCCTGCTCAAGTATGAATGAACAAGCCAACCAGTTTTATGGACTGCCCAATTGCAAGGCCAGAATTTATTCCTCCCCGAGAAGTATGGATTGTAAATCATGATTTTGGCTCTTTCTGCATTGAGCCTTATTTCTTTTATTATACCCCCAAATAGGGGCTGGCCATCCAGATGCTGGTGCAGACTACAGAAGGCCCCATACAGGGTCTACTATAGTCTCCATCAGCATGCAGATAGCAAATTCCTATTCTGGTATACAACCTGAAATAAGGTCCAGTGCAGGAAGTGCTGTAGCCATCTTACTTGTCGTTATGCAGAAACACATCACAGAACCGGAACAATTTTGCACTTGCTTTCCTGTCCCGTGGACAGGAAAAGTGCATTATAGGCTAATGTTGATGAGCGCATGCACTTGAAAACACTAGTCAATGATAGCCTAGCCCCCACAAAATTGATTACTTACCTGGCATTGGTTGTGTGTCCAATCCTCTGCAGGGTGCTGGCATCTTGGATTTGGCATCCTGCAAAACTATGTATGTGGCAGTGCCATCACTATGGCAATGCTGATGTTTTATGCAAACGCAGTTGTGTTTGAGCTTCTCTGATGGTCCTTTTTGTACTGGAAAAGGTGCAGATGCTCACTGGCTGGATGTTAAAGGCAAGGAATTGGCCATGATAGGCAAAGATTAGGGTGCTTGTGGTGCATGATTTTGTCCACCACAGCTAGTATGCAATTAGGCAACCTCTGGGCAGGCAGGGGGCATTCCTAGGCTGTAAATGCCTCCTGAAAATGCAGCTGAACCTGTCCACATGTTGCCTAATTGCATACTATGGGCTGTAGTGCAAATTGTCCTCTGGTTTGTCATGTCAGAGCATCATAGTTTATGTACTCATGGTAAGTCAGAAGCAAAGCACAAGCATTTAGGTTGTGTGTTTCAGTGTGCAGTTCATGACTTTAGCGGTTTCTAAAACCAAAGCTTTTGGCTGATCATGCTGAGCAAGCATAAGAAACTGATTACATATGCAGACTTTGAAATCAGTACCCTACCAGCAAGCCATGTCAGAGGAAATGTTATATTTTGTATAAATTTGTTTTCTTGAAGACTGTGATATCAATAAAAGATTAATTGTGTGGAACCTTGCACAGAGCATGCATCTCAATGACAATGTTTAAAGGTTTGACACAATTTGCAATGACACCTTTCTCTCACATTTCAAGAGTGAAATGGAATTTCCACATTTCTCATAATACGTCTTTATTGAACCATTGAATTTCCAATAATGGCACACTATGAATAATTTATTATGCCTCAGTATGTGTGTGTGTGTGATCTTAGCAGTCATTTCCAAAGAAAATATTTTCCCATTCCACAAATGGAAGCCCACAAAAATTAGCAGAAAGGTTTGTTGTTACTATTTATTTGAAAACCCATTCCTTATCATTACAACCCAGTACTGCCACATATGCAAATATGTGCATGCACAGAAATAACATTTTCTCTGAAAAAAAATGATACCGGGAGGAAGTCTTCCCTACCCCTATCTTGGAAGACAATTTACTAAAGGGAATTGTAATAATCCACAGATGAGTAAGGGACAGGGTATGAATGCATAAACTCAGATATCAGCCAAATCTGCACTTACCTGCATGGAACAACATAACAAAGGAATCCTAGGCTGGTTGACTTCAAGGAGGGGAGTTTCCATTAACATTCTACACAATGAAACATTCTTGTTCTTGTCCAGCATATATCCCGTTCACCCCCCAACTGCAAATGAGATGCCACAATTGGTGTGCAACAGAGGGACACACATTGACAAATCTGAATCCTAAAGGTGGTCTTGGAAGTGATGCAAAAATACCACTCTTGAACCATTCCCAACACTGTAGGAATACTTGTGGACAGCATTTAACTTGTCTCACAGCAGGTAAGGATCAGAAATGGCTCAGGACAGCTCAGGAAAACTGTGGCAGACCGAGTTGCAGATAATGCCTGGCCTCAACTGGCCATCTGAGCAGGCGCAGGTGCCTGGTCAATGAGGGGCTGCCCCACAAGCATGCTCAGAACATTCCGGCCTATTCTAGCCAGAATCGGGATGGCAACAGAAGGTAAGCCCCATTCACGTGTGTGCACAACCCCAGGGTGGGTTGGGTGGGGGTGCTGGGTGGGGGTCCTGTCACTTGCATCAGCCTGATCCTGGCCGATGCAGGTGGCAGGACCCCAGGGAAGGCAGCCAATTGGGGAGACTGGAGGAAGGGCCCAGCTGTCACAGAGGGAGAGTGTGCGAACGCTCTCCCTCTGGAACAGCTGGGGACATGCCGAATGCCCAGAGACGCTTTCAGAGTTGTTTTTCTGCTCTTAAAACAAACGCGTGAATGCTGCATCCCCACATGTTCTCCACACGTTCAAAACCCCCTTATGTGAAAAGGCCTCAGTTCTCTTTCTGTTTGGGTTCATAATAACCTGTATGTGGTGTTGTTTTCTTTTAACTTTACTGTTAGAAAGGAACTTGGTCAAAAAAAATTGGTTAGCCCTGAACTTCTTAGTTTCAGATTGAACTTGCAATGCCAATGAGTGTTGGAGAGGCTGAAGGTTGGGGTCTCATTAAAATAATAGGTTATAGGAAAGAAAGTTAATCTGTCAGATTGTAGCATCATTCACATTCGCAATACTTTGATCCCTAAATTAATGTAATCATTGCTGAATATTGGGAAGTTAAAGCAGTTACATTTTTATCAAGGGATCTTTAACATTCTAGCTTATTAGGATGCCCTTCGAGCCATGCTTAGCAGAATAGCATCATGTAAATTACCTATAGTTTGCAGTAGGAAATGGCTGGGCTACATTCATTTTCCCCCTATATGAATGTGCTTGTAAATTTATAAAAATGGTCTTATTGATCCATTCTTTTTAAAAAATGTTGCAACCTATTAATCTTATGATCACCTATTAATCTCAAATTAGTAAGAAAAAAAGAAAAATGGAGTGTCTTAGCAAACCTAAGGAAATAACTTGTATTAATGGTCATGGTTATAAAGCTCAGATAGAAGAATAGCAGATTGTGTCTTTTCTTTTAAGCAGCATTGCAAAGTCAACTGACATACTGAATCATTCAGGTCAAGATTATGATTATGGGTAGGCTGTTTGAAACATTAAGGATGCATTCACACATAGCAGGAAAAAGTAGCTCAAAAGTTCTTTGATGTAGGTAGTTTTGAGCACACATATCTCTATTCACTTTTTGTATCTTAGAATATTCATAAAAGGAGAATGGGGTAGATTGGTCATGTGAACCATCTCTACATTGTCTCTAAATCAGTGAAAAAGTACTTTTTCCTTTTTGCTCTATGTGAATGTGATCACATTAGCTGCCATGTGCCACTACCTGTAAGCCACTTCTGAAACAACTTTTTAAATTATGTGGATGAAGCCAATGGGCCAAGACTCCATGGTGGGTCCTGGGTGCCTCTGTTGTATCACATTTAGCATGGCCTAGTGAGCAGTCAGCTAAGGTAGCTCATCGGCTGCACATCTGCAGTATACATACATTACTTTGGAAGGTGCATTTGAGCCTGCAAACGACCTTCATGTTCAAGTGTAGCAGCTCCTTGAGCCTTATCTGTACCCAAGAAAATGACCTCGGTGTTGTTCCATGCACATGGAACTTAGGAAGGGCCCTAGGATACTATTTGCCCTCACTCCAAGAACTTTGGTGGAAGTAGAAGTGGAGAATGGCTGCCCTCAGGGCTGTCAAAGATACCCAAGCCCCACCATGGAGATATGGACAATACAGCACTGAATTAAGGGCTTGACTCAATAAGATCATTTACTCTAAAAGCTGTATCCAAGTGAGAAGCAACTTGTTCATTCTTAGTGCAGGTATACTTACTTTACCTTATTTTGGGGAGCAAAGATCTATGCACTTGAAGAGATCTTTCTTCATATTAAAGGTGATGAAAGATGGCTGTCTCTATGCCAAAAGTTGGCTTTGTCCTCTCCATTCCCTGCTGAGTGCCGGTTGATTTCTGCCTACATTACTGCATATTGGAAGAATCTGCAGGAAGCTAAGTTTGTGCTCTAAGAAGAGTTTTGCCCTGACCAATAAAGGGGAAAATGTTGTCATTCACTTCTGGATGAATAGCCTTTTCAAGATGTGGCTGCACATACAGGCTCTACAATTCAGAGGTTTAAATATTAAATATTAATATTAAATATTACTATACTATGTTTCATAGATTGCTCCTTTGTTTTATAATAGAGTAGCTATCTCCCCTCAAATCTTCAGATATTTGGTGGGACAGAAACAGTTTAAATAGATAGTTAGACATACAGACGCTAATAACCACTGATAATACTATTCTCTATAAATTTGTATAAACCTTTTTTTTGGGGGGGAAGCTATTTAAGACAGTAGTCATGGGACACTGGAGTGAATTTCATTAACTGAATTGTTCATGTATGGATGTATTCCTTCTGTCTGTCTCAAACTTATAGCCAATTAATCTTTATTTGAATTCTCAGAGGGACAAAGAATTACATAAAAAAGAAGAAAGAAGTGGAGTGTCCAGAATTGTGTACTAGATTCACCAGGGCATGCTAATTACTTGACACAAATGCATCTTTTCCTTATTTCCCCAGAAATTATTAACTAAGGAAATTCCACTTGATCTATATATATGAATAAATGACAGAGTGAAAGCAAATAATAATAATAATAATAATAATAATAATAATAATAATAATAATAATAATAATAATAATAATAATAATAATAATAATAATAATAATAATAATAATAATAATAATAATAATAATAATAATAATAATCAGTACTATGAGGAATTTCAAAAGCCCTGCTGTAATCTGTTCTAGCATGCAGATAGCAGATTCCATTCTGGGATATAATCCAGAATAGCCTTATTCCCAATACCACTTAGAACTGTTTAAAAACTGTTTAAAAATTGTTTGGATCCTCATCGTTCCCACCCCCAATCAATTAAAACTGTTTAAAAATAGTTTGGATCCTCGTCGTCCCCATTCCCAATCACTTTTAGGGGTATTTTGAGGATTCTTTGGCTTTAAAATGGAATAAACACCTGATTTTTCAGGGGTTTCCCCCCCCCCCAGTTTTGGCTTTTAAAATGCTTCTTCCTTATTGTTGTGGAAATGCTAGAGCAGTATTTGGGCAATTACATTATGAAATGGATGGGGTTTCACCCTGCAGGTCAGCCGCTTTCAGTTAAAATGTACAGCAGCCATTTCATTGTAACAATCCACCCGGTACAGCAGCCAGTTTCATTGTAGCAATCCACCCACTTCATACCTGATAACAATGTTGCAATTTTGCACAATTCTGGCTGTTTAAAAATTCTGCTGCAGGATCTGGGAGATGTGTGTATGTTTAAGTGTGTGTGTGTGTGTGTGTGTGTGTGTGTGTGTGTGTGCAGGTGGCAGCGACAGCAGAGCGAGCTGGCCAGCCAGATGCTTTTTTTTTCAGAGGGAACCCCTGCTCGGGATGGTGGGTGTAGAGGTGGAGCAGGCAAATGGGGCTTGAGTTGCCACTGCTGCTGTGTGCCCTGGGCGATGGGGAGAGGAGGGAAAAGAATCGGTTTCCCCAATCCATTTTTGGAAGTGTTTTAAGTGTTTAGAGTGGGGACAGAAAATCGGGGTTGAATCTGATTGCCAGATGCTGTTTGCCTCCTTTTAACGCACTTTACACATCGATGTAAACCCCGTTGTAAATAGTGTTGTATATAGCACTTTATTCCTGGAGTGGGAAGTCACCCAATAAGTCCCAGTGCTGAAAGGACTAGACTCTGTATGTATTGATGAGCTGCATCCTGACATTGGTTACTTATTCCACTATATTTGGATATTCCAAAATAAAGCATGAATATTCCAGAACATCCATGCTTTATTCCAGAATATCTAAATTAGTGGAATAAGTAAGTGATGTATGGTTGTTGCCATGGTCTATGAAATTCCTACAGCAACTTCTCAAGTTCCATGTATCCCAATTGTTAAAGTGGCTATTTAAACTGTATCCAGATGTTGGTTACCTATACCTCTATATTTGGATATTCCAGGGGAAAGAATGGACATTTTGGAATATCCATGCTTTATTTGAGAATATCCAAATAGACCAGAGTAAATAACTGATGTCAGGATGCAACCTGAGACATAATAAAGCCCTTCTTTCACTTTCTCCACACCCATTGCTTCTGATGCCTTAATAATACAGAAGAAGGAAAAATGGCATTGGAAGAAGCATTTTGACTTGGGGCAATTGCCTGTAAGCCTTTTTAGAGAAGTGTCTTCAGACTGCTAGATAAATCACTCATCTAATTGTTGAAATGATGAGGAAGTCATTCTGGGCAAGTGCTTTGAAGCTGCCTTTATTCTTCCTGATTTGACTCCAGGATTCTAAAAGACTTTGGAAAGGCAATTGGGTTCTTCGCTAAATGCTGATGTGTTAACCGAGGCACTTATAATAGCTACAGTGTGATACTGGAAGTGAAATGCTCTGACAAAATGATGTACCTTTAGAAACATTTGATTGCTCCCTTCTTCTGCTCACAGGAGCTGAAAAGTCCATGTAGCAAATGATATCCAGTTCTGTGATTCTTGTGGCTGAGCAGCCCCAGGCAGGTCACAATAGCTATTAATTCATCAACTATGGGAAGAGCATTTTCAATATTTCAGCTCACAGGACTAGCAGGAATTTTCCCCCACCTATAAAAGGTTTTAATTTAGCTGAACATAGTGGCAGCTGCTCCTTCTGCCTCCAGCTACAATTGCATTTACCCTAAAAAAAAGTCTTCTTGCATGTTAAATGTGCAGCCTAAGTGCCAAGGTAGCTTCAAATTTTAAGAATATTTCATATATTTTACCATTTATTTTAATGTACTGTGAACTCCTTCCAAAGAGGAATGGAATACTATGAATAGGATCTAGCAAAAGTCATGAATTTCTGTCATGTAAATATGGAACTCATAATTAAGATCTGATGGCCAAAATTTCCATAATGATGTAGCCAGACGAAAATATGTTCTTGGGTGCCAGTGGGACTTTCACTAGTGTATTTCTCATTAAAGTGCATTACAAGGAAACAAGGTGCATATTTTAAATTAGATCCTTGTCTATAGATAATTCTATATGGCATTAGAGATCGGAGTCTGTTTTTCATTATAAATCCAATTTAAAAAAATAATAATAACACATAGTCCTCTCCTGATATAAAAGATATGATTAGCAAGCTATTGCAATCTCAAATTAATGAAATGTCAACATAATTATACAGTGGGAAATTATGGCTAAATGGGCTTGTTTGCTGAAGCTATTTATGCATTATGTAGCATTTCAAAATCGTATAATTTGGCAAACGAAATTCAGAATTCTTATGCATTCTTAAATTATAGATTATTCCTTGGAGTGAATTATACTGAATAGTGCATATAGCAGATCGAGAAAAGCACATTATGAAAATAGGATATGGGTCAGTTCAAGACAGTTTTCAGGTGTTACCCACCCTCAGGCCTAAGTGCAAATTGCCCCTAACCACTCTAACTGGTGACCAACTGAGGCAGAAAACAGTAAAAGATATTCCCATACTCATGGCAAGAAAAAAAAACCCTGCTATAATAAATTTGGTTTAAAAAGAAAAGAAAACTGCTGCCCTCTTCTAATATCCAACATCACACAGTCTGTGGCCAATAGCTCATTCTGCTTTATGTTAATAGCCAAGAAGTCTAATTTTGTAAAGATGGTAGTAAGACAACAGAGTGCCATGAAAAAAGAATTACTGATGGCATCTGCCATTACTCTTTCCCTTTTCTTTCCAGTGTCTAACTTAGGGCCTTTCTGTACTTGCCTTGTTCTAGGCCAGTGAGTCTGGGCCAGCAAGTCCCATGACCTAGAACATGGCAAGGTGCTGGTCTAGACTCCAGACCCACCCTCAAAGCTTACCAAAATGGGTCCCCTGGTAGTCAGGAACACAGAATCATGTTTGCTGCATCTCTGTGTTTCAGACTAGACTATACTGGTCGTCCAATAGACCTTGACATTGAGTTCTACCAGCAATTCAGATCAAAGGGCTATTGATCTGGATCATGCACTGTCTAATACAGTTGGATCATACTGGTGGTGACTCCAGCCCCACAGACCCACAATGCGCCTCTAAAGAGGACTGCAAGGGACCATAATTCAGATTAAAAGTAGGTGCAATTCTAGTTAATCAGATAATTTGAAGTTGTATTCAGAAAACTACTTATTGATTAAGGCTGCATTCACATGGAGGGAAAAAATAGCTTGAAAGCACCTTGAAGATGGTAGTGTGTGGCAGTTTTAATGTCATCTCTAAACCATTTTTCCTTGCCTGAAATATACATGAGGGGAAGAGGCAGACTGGCATGTGAATATCTCACTTGTGAAACACCTCTGAACTACCTCTAAGCTGCTTCACCTTAGTGCAAATGTAGCCTAAATCTGCTTTTCCTTCTCTGTGAGTAAAATACGTTAGTGGAGTTTAACGTTTTCCTCAGTATTCTTATAACTATAGAACAGGGAATGTCAGGTTGCGCATTTATAAGTTGTTACACATAGATCCAAATTTTTAAATTTAAAAATAAGTTTATAGACAAAGCAACTAATACTCATATAAAAAGACTGTTGTCTGGGTGCAGCTTCATTGTTGCTTTAAGAGAAAAGCTTCATCCTCTCCTTTCCATTCCATTTTGCCTGAGTACACTTTGTTCCCCATCTCAGGCCAGCAGCTGGAACTGGAGCTGGTTCTTGGTAGGAGGATGAAGCAGTGGATTTTGGTAAAATTGGGCATTTCCAATAAGAGCCTTTCCCTGCCCTATGCTATGGTCCAAGTGTTTAGGCAGTGATTGCTCCCCTCACCTTAGGGGAAAAAAATGTAAAACATGTAACATCACACTGTACATTCATTTCAATTCCTTTGCTTGGAACTAAGGGTGTTTCCGCACTGGCCACAGAAACCGGTTTAAAGACCCATTTAGAACACATTTTAAACCCTTGGGTACTTAACTTCTGCATTGCAGACCTTTTTAGGGACCCCTCCAGGTGGCCGCTTCTGCATTTTGGTGTGTGAGATCCATCTATAAATTGGGTCTCACTGCCAAAAACCAGTTCTAAACAAAGACCTCAACAATTAGATCTTCAATTGGTCCCTTCACCTTGATCTATGTGGAAGCAGGACGCTTCGGCACATGGACAGGTGAAGGGACAGATGTCCCTGAGGCCACCATGTTGGGAAGGGCGGAAGCAGGGTGGTTTGCCTCCTTCTGCCCTCCCTCGAGCACCGCGCTCCATCGGAAACATGGTGACTGGAAGCTGCACACTCTAGTCCCGCGGCTCTGAGGGCAGCGGTGGCAGTGTGGGAGGCCGGATCCCCTTTGGAATGGGTGCTGCAGCCTCCGCACAGCACCCAAGGGATACAGCCAGCCGAATCCATCTTGCCCATGATGTGCAGATGTGTGGGGCCTCCAAGGATCCGTCTCTATTTGGGACAGATTCTCGGGAGGATGGATCACCAAGAAACAGATTTACTTTAATCCGTTTCTTGGTGGCAGGTGCAGAATCACCCTAAATGTACATAATTTCCATGAAAAAGCTTTTAAGAAAGTCCATTTCCAGTCTGAACAAGAGCATGGAAAAGCAGTTAGCTTTGCCTGATGCCATTCCTAGGGATGTCACATTCAAAATTTGTTTGAATTCGTTAAAATTTGAACATTCGAATTTGAATCACATGTTGGTACATTTGAAGATGGACGTTTGAATGTGAATTGAATGTTTCTGTAAATTCATAAGACGCTTCATTACATTAGTGAACCTGGAGAGGCTGGAAAGAAGTGGATCCAGAGTGGATTCAAACTCAATTAAAAGCGCCTCCACAGTGGATTTGATGCATTCAGAGCAGATTCATAAGGAATTCATACGGGATTCATAGGCATGACTGGCAGCAGAGATTTGAATGGCATTCAAATAACATTCAAAAAACATTTGTATCAAATTCAAATCTTACCACATTCAGAGGGGTTCTATTTGAATGAATGCAAATTTCCTCATATTTGATTCAAATCAAACATGAAAAAAACATTCATGCACCTCCCTAGCCATTCTCCATAACTTTGCATTTTAGACTTTTTAAATACATTCAAAAGAACTTCGCCAACCTCGTCTCATTGGAAATCTGGGATATATTTGCACTTAGGCCTCTGGTATGCAATTTGGACAGCTCTGGTACAGAGAATCTGTATCAGAGGTGTCCTAATTGCATACCAGAGGCCTACTGTAAGTGTGAATATGTCCCTGTTATCTAAACTGAGAATCTTTTTATTATTTATTTATTTATTATGATCCAAAACAATTTCCCCAAGTGGTTTTGAATTTAGTATTTACACACTGAACATTTTCTTACACACACACACATCCCTTGTTCCAGCTTCCATTGCATGTTTTGCAGATTGTTCCACAAGATAGCAGCCTATCGCTGAATCATGATAAACTACTTCCAAGTCACTCCAAATCCCACTAGGCTGGAGCAGGCATGCAATTGTGTAGCTCTCCCTTTTCGTCTCTGCATGTAATCACTGACAGTTATATGTTGCAGATGGATAGGGATACATACATTTTGACAGCAAACTTCAGGAAGCGATATGACATGCCTTATATATGTACAATTCTCTAGGAAATAATGTGTTATTAGTCATCATAAAATTAATATATCTATAAGAACAAAATAAATAAAATGCATCCCTCAATTTTCCTCCTGTCCTTGGTTGCCTTTGTCATTGGCTTCATCCAGAGTTCAATGTTTGCTAATAGCTCTGTGAGGAAAGGCATTTCCATGACAACAAATGAACAGTACTAGTAAGATTAATCATTTCTACATTATCTGAGTACAATTTGCTGTAAAGCAATGTTTTGTAGCTCGAAAATTGCAAGTCTAGAATGATTATGCATTATTTAGTTTTTAGCATAATTGGTTAAAAAGAAAAAGAATGCCTATTGCAATCTGGGACACAGTGAAGAAGAGGTGATACTCTATTGCCAGAGAGATACTGGATCATGGAGCTGCACAATCTTCTAAATGTACTTCTGGATTAAACTGATTCTGTGAGGTTCACAAATCCTGAATAATCTTTTTGAGATTTTTTTTCATCAACATCAAGTCTCTCCTGTCTGTTCAAAATACATTATTTGAATTTTAACCAGTTGTGATGTTTGTCATACGATGCAATCATGTGCAGCTGTATAAGTCTTGTACAAAGTTTGCTATTATGTGCTGGTTTTTTTCCCTTGAATTTTACATTTAAATGTATATTTTAATGATTGTTCTGTAAACTGCCCAAATAGTTACCAAGTGGCTATATAAATATTATAAATACAAAGAAATATGAATGTATACATGTAACATGAATGCAAGTATATTCTAGAGTTTCCTTGTGGGAACTAGGGGTGTGCACAAATGCATTTTTTGCATTCAAATTCAAGTTGACTCAAATATTCTATTCAAAATTTGCAAATCCAGATTTTCAAAAATCCAATTCGAATCCAGATTATCCAAATCCATACTTTTGGAAATTCAATTTGAACTCGAAAATACAAATATCAGCAACATTTGTATCCAATTTTTTTATTTGCGCACATCCCATTTTTATCGCGTTTGCATCCCGTTTGCATCCTGTATTAGAAGCTCAAATAAACATGATATTAGGATGTGATATACCACGTTCTATTCAGTCAAAATATTCAAAAATCCGTATCGATTCAAAAATCTGTATCCGTTGAATTCACTGGACACCTGATTTGACCTGATATGAAAAATATACAAACCTTTCAGTTAAGACATGGGTCATTGTGTTCCACTTTTGTAAAGTATTGCAGTGCCCTGCTATCACAATGATAGAGATGATTCCACCCTGATTCTTTGAACTGCCACAAAACCTTAGTCAAAATGGAATTTTTCCACATGCCTACTTCAGTGGAAACATAAGCAGATTATAAGCACATTCATGCCTCTGTCATTTTACACAAGAATTAGAGTAGGTTTCCTGGTCTATCTATGCCGGAACAAAAGCTTTCTTGAATTAACAATACATTGTGATGTGTTTCCCATCCTTGCTAATTTTTTTATTGTTACTGTTTTAACAGAATTGCTAAGCAACATTGAACTTCAAATGAAAATAGGTTTCATTATTTATTAATAGAATTTGATTCACTCTGATTGTTACATTATTTCTGTTGTTGACAGTTCTTGGTGAGTAGAGTGCAAAGCTAGAGGGCATTTATGTGAACATGAAATGCTATAAATAAATAAAATAAAGGATTTCATTTCTGAGTTGGGATTCTACATCTTCTTGACAATTAAAATAGCAATAAATAAATAAATAAGTTTGGATCCTACATTTTCCTTATGAACTTCTCACTTATCTTGCTCTGTGATGAGTTGGCTAATCTCCTGTTCTGAAGTTGCATGCTTTAGGACATATCCTCTTCCCCCGATTCTCAAAAGAACCCATCATTACTCCATTCTGCTAAAAAAAAAATTTGCAAGACAGTAAGAAGCTAATCTTTTCCATACAAACCAGCTCTAATAAACATGCAAACTGGTTCTTCAAACTGATGTGTGGGGTAACTACATTCATTTAGAATCTCCCACGGCGAACAGAATTCAGATGACTGCCAAAACGAACAAAAACCAGATATTCCGTTTTAGAAAAACCTGTGCTAGACATCCTTATGCTATTCTTGGATATATTCAGTTATGTGGTACATATGCATGGGGATTTTACAAGCAAAAGTATCTTATTTGTTTGGGATTAAACCCAAGGAGAAGGTCAGATTCTAATTATCAAAACTATGCACTCTTTTTTGTTAAGGTAAGATTCTCCTTTATTTTTCAATAGCATCCCTATCAGCCTTCAATCTATCTTCTCTCCCTTTGTTCTAGCAAAGTGGGAAATTGTGCAACAGCTCAGATCTACCTTGAGACTGGAGATACCAGGCTATCTTCTCACTCCTGCCAGCTTGAAGCACATTGCAGCCTTCATGTTTCATGGAACATCAGTGGGCAAATATTTCATCAGAGTAAAGGAAAATAGAACCTCCTTCTTCATAGTCATTGCAGTCAATAGATTGGGCATTTGAGACAGCAAGCAGTACACCAAATATAAGAAGAAAAAAAGAGGACAGATCTGCAAAAATGAGTAATGCAGCTATGCAACAATTAATGGAATACAAAGATGAATAAATCACATCCTTGAGCAGAGGACAGGAATAAAACATCAACAAATGACTGAAAGTCCTGGTACTTGTGAGGCTATCAAATATCAGCTCTTAGAAATTGTATGTGTGTGCAACTATTTGACAGCTTGGCCTATCTGAGATATCTTGGAAAGCTCTTTCATAATTGTTTTGTCTCATTCATTGCCAGTAGATAAAATAGCAAGGAAATTATTTGTTTTCTGTTGGTGTCAATTGTGAATAAATCACTTTTTAAAAACTGATGTCTTATAGGTAGGACAGGACTGCACTTGCAGAATCTAAGCAAATACTTGTAGAAAGTGAAATTTGAACACAGGTCAAATGCCAGATACTGTGTATGTATGTGTGTGAGAGAGCAAGAGAGAGAGACTCTCAAAGAAGTAACATCTTTGATTAATCCAGTTAGATGTGAATGGGATTGTTGCATATTGCTAAGTGTTATGGCATCAATTGGGAGCATCTCTCTTTATTTTGCCATGACAGAGGCATCAAAGCAAGAATCATTGATGCAACCAATATCCATAAATATCACAAAAGAATAAACAATGAATCAGTCAGCACAGCACATTGTACTGCATTTAGTTGACTTGAGAGAATTATTGCCAGTGTTGACCTAGAAAAGGAGAACAATGAAGTGAGCAAGGTGAGTAGTTTTTATGGATCAACTCAGCCCATAGAAGTTGGTTCAATAAAAGTTTCATCTTGATGTTTTCTTTCAAGGTCAGCTTTCTCAATATTACTTTAAGAAACAATGTTAGGTGCATTGGTGTAGATGTTATTCTTCCAACAATAAGTCTTTAGACCCATTTGGGGAATAAGCAGAAAATATACCTTGGATAGAACCAAGAATCCTGTTGTGCAAATGTACTACCTGCTAGAGATGCACACAAACATAAACTGGCTATTCGGTTCAAATCAAACTAGACACCCCTTTGTTCAGTTCAAATTCAAACTTTTTTTTCCTTTAATTGGAAGGGCTCAGTTCAAACCTCAGATCACAAAGGGTGTGGTCACTCGGTTTCTTAGAACACCACTTTGTTTAATTGGAATTCAGTCTCTGTTCTCAAAGAGACAGGGTGCTTAGTTCAAACCCAGACATTTTGAACACTCCTATTTGATTCAAACAAGGTCACATCTGAACCAGTTTAATACAACTCTAGTATCTACACTAAGATTTTCCCTAACATAAAGTGTCAGTGAGTTGTTTCAAATATGTTGCTCTTGTGTGTGACTCTTGCCTAGTCTGTGCTTCAGCTTTTATTGAATTGGTTCTACCACTAACATTGTAATTCTTGAAAATAATATTTATTGTGTCCTGGTTGAAATATTGCAATAAAGACAAATAATATTCTCAAATAGCTTGGTTCTGAAGGCACGGGACAGATTTTTGTCTGTGTTTGCATATAATTAACATCTCAGTCATGTGTGAAGTCAACTTCAAAATGGAAAATAGCTCAGAAGAATGCACATGAAAAGTGCACATGGTGGAGAAAAGTTTCATGCTTCCTAGTCCCAAAAACCTCAGAGGTGACGAGTAAAAGTTCCACAGTTATGGAGTTTCAGAGATGCTCTTTTGCAACAGAGAGCTAACCAAGACCCTTTTTGGACTTACCTTTGAAGCACTCCAGGCTGCTTGCTGGATCACTCTGTCCACACCTGTCTGCAGCCACAACTTACCAGGAGTTGCCACAACCACCCCCTGGAGTGATCTAGCTGTGGACTGATAAAATGCAGTCCACAGGTGGACCAGTAGTTGCTGGATGACCCCTGGAGGGCAAATTCCTTACTCACTGCCAGATCACTGTGGCAACATCCAGCCATGTACCAGATGGCATTTTGGACATTGCTTTGGAAATCTGGGCTGGGTATTCACACTACAAGTGCTGCCATCCAGATATGGGGCTAGTTCAGTGGTTGCAGAGTGAATGGCCACCACCGTATCAGCCTGGAATGGGATAGGATTAGGATTAGCAAAGTCACATTTTACAGATCATGTAAAACCATAACCATACTCTAAAAAATGAATAATAGAAGTAAAAAAGCTCATATTTATGAATTGTGCAAAAGCAAAGCTATGTTATTCGAAACAGTATTATACAATGAACAATTATAATGCATAAACAAACTTTCAGCAAAGGTGGACTCCAAACAGGAGTGTCTCATTCCTTCCCAGAAGAACTATCCATTCTAAGGAATTACAGATCTAGTGCCAGGAAGCTATTTTTGGAACATGAAAAAAAAGGAAGAGAAAATGCAACCGTACCATTCCCATGTTAAAAAGAGTACCCAGTTCCCATAACTTTAAAAGCTGTACAAAAAGAGCAATTTAAGCAGATATTGCTTGCATTGCAACACCTACCTAAATTACCTCTTCTGTGCTGCTTTTAAAGTAATAGCAGCTCGGTCCTCTTTTTCATAAGTTAACCCTATGCAACAGCTAGGCCTTACAGCATGATTTGAAATCACATATTCATAAGATAACTAATCAGATTTCCTTATGAGTGAATATGGCACTGCCTAATGGAAAATGCTAACCTCCTAAATTTCTGCCACTAACCAATCCTAACATTGTTATGAAGGCTATTAGATTAACAAATTCCTGTGACAGTGTTTCTTTTTCACCACATTATTGAAGACAGGCAGTGAAAACTGCAGGTTTTTCATCAGCTAATGCCTTGTAGTAAATCCATTAGAAAGCTATTGGTATCTAATTGCCTAATCACAGCAAAGGCCTAAGAGTGACATGACTATAATGGGATTAAAGTAGATTGTAGCAGTCTACCTCCTTCTGATATATTCTGCAGATAGCCATGACCTTGCAGGTCATTTCAGTTAATTTAATGAGACTCCAAAAGGGGGCTGAATAGGAGAGAGGAAATGGTACTTTGATTAAACAGGCAAGCAAATCTACACTAGTTTATTTTCACCTTTTAGAAAGATAACAATTGGTGTAAATGAATAAATGTAATTAATTACAACCTTGTACGAGAACTTTGTACCTGAATGGTGGAGAGCTATTGGTCGAAGGCCAGGTGAAGATATCTAGAGAAGTTCAAAACCATCCTATGCCTCACCAGATTACTCTCATTCTGCACATTCTTGGCATCCTTGGGAGGACTTCAGGACCTATCAAATAACCCCAACTTCTATACAACAGCATCTGAACATTTAGTGTATTGTTCATGGCTGCTCTGCTTGACTGTTGCTCATTAGTTACTTCTTCCTCATTCACAGAGCACAATTTGAAATGACTACACCATTATATATATAAAGAATGCTACCCACAGTAGTTGTTATCACATGTCCCCTGCTGTTGCACCATTAATAATAGCATTATATGTTGTTATGATGTACATATTAATTATTAACAGCAATACGAAAGATGAAAATTTTTGTAGGACCCAAAGCTCAGTTTGATTGCAAAGCCACACTCAGGCATAGTACTATATTAGATTTTCCTTTAAACCATGTAATAAGAGATCTCCATCATCATTAGCTATCAAAATCACAGTTGTGAGTCATAGAGACTGGATTAGACTATTAGATCAAACTTCAAGTGCACTTTACCATCACCCTTTAGGTATACAGAATTATCTTGTATTAATTCCAGTACTGGGATTAGACAGTTCATAGTAAAACTAGAGATGAGAGAGAACATTAAACCTACAATTTATTGCATTTGTCTTAACAAAAAAAGATCATTAGGTGGCATGAATGGTGAGATCATTTAATGGGGTCTGAGTTTTCTGCAATGGGTCAAGAAAGGAACTTTGGAATTCTGATAGCTCAATGGAGAGGTCAACCAAGTGTGAGGTCGCAATGGGAAAAAAGCATTACTCGAAGTCTGCAAGTATTGTTGTGCTTTCTTATAAGTTCATGGTGTGACCACATCTGGTATATTATGTACAGTTCTGATATCAGAAAGTATATTGTGGAACTTGAAAAAGAAATGCAAAAAAATGGGGAAGCAAAATGATCAGGGGATTAGAACACCTCATTTACAGGATAACACTGGAACATCTAGGCCTATTCAGTCTTGAAAGAAGCAGTTAAGAAGAGATCTGACTGAAGTATATAAAATCATGGATGCAATTAAAAAGGTGGATTGTAGGGGGGGAATATATTCTCTATTGCACAGCCCTAGAACCAGGTGTCACTCTATGAAGCTGCTGGGCTGGAAAATTAGGACGAAGAAAGGGAAGTATTTTTTCACGTAACATAGCATTGGTCTGTGTTGATGACCAATAGCCTGGATGACTTTTTAAAAAGGATCAGACAAATTAATAGAGGTCAGATGCACTTCCCCAGGTTGGAGAGATAGACAGGATGCCTCAAGGCCACTTATAGTAAAATTGAGGGGAAGTTCAGTATTCAATTTGATTTTATGCTTCAGTGAAATCTGCTGTATATAAATCCAATTAATTAATGAAAGAATTAAATAATCAATCTAGAACATTCTATAGTTTCAATCTTCCCTTTTCATTATGTGCATTCTTTTATTCAATGTATTTATAGTTTTCCTGCCTGAGTCAAGCATCTCTACAAGAAGTTAAAAAACAGCAGGTCCATGTTCAGTTGCAATTCTTTTGCTTTGGACACTTCACAGTTCCTAATAATGGGGGAGAAAAAAGTTCATAGAGAATATTTTTGACATGTTCATGAGAGTGAAAACAGGATTGCTGCTCTTAGCACTGGAATCTTCCAAGTGAAAACCAAAATACACAGATCAAATTACAGGATAGTACTGAAGAGGAAGTCATTTGGGTTGCATTTGTATGCAGCAAAAAGACAAGCTACCAGGTTCCATGTGGCACTTATGTTCTCATTCTATCTTTATTTTCATCCAGACATTATTTATTCTGCTATATTTGGAGATTCTGGAATAAAGCATGGATAGGTCAGAATATCCCTGGTGGAATAATCCACCTTTTCTAGCCTGGAACATTCAGAGAAAAAGGGAAGCGGACGGCCTGTGAATGATCCCACCCATGAACAGCAATAAGCTGTTTCTTTCTCTCTTTTTGCTGCATCTGAATGCAGCTTAGATTTACAAAATGAATTTCAAATGACTCTACAAATTAACAGGAAAAGTAGACATTATTCACACATAACCACAATTCAGTGTAATAATATTGCTGCTAGCACCAGTTTTATTTGTCTTTAGATAAAACTTATTTTCTCATAAAAAGCATAAAATGCAGAGGGTTCAAAGAACAGTTGCAACATCCTAAATACATTTGAAGTAGAAATCCTATTGAGTTTCAAGACAATTATGCATAGATAAATGCACATAAAAGTCAATGAAGTCTAAACAAAATACAGCATTGGAAAACTGAACAGCCATGGATGTTACCCTAAATCAGTAGAAGGGTCTGCTTGCACATTGTAACTGCATTTCTGTTTCTGGATTTCTGTCAGTTCTACCTCCACACACACACACACTTTGAGCCAGTTTGGTTTAGTGGTTAGGGGGCTGGACTCTTATCTGAAAATGCTGGGTTTGATTCCGCCCTCCCCCACAAAGCTCTCTGTCTGCTCTGAGCTCCCACAGCCCCACCTACCTCACAAGGTGCTCTGTTGTCAGGAGAAGAATAGAAAGCTTGGTCAGCTGCTTTGAGTCCCCTTAAATGGGTGAGAAAAGTAGGGTAGAAAAGCAAACTCCTCTTCTTATTAAATTAGCCATCATAGACCATGCTGGCTTGGTCAGATGGACATTAGAATGAAACAAGTTCTGCCTTGACACAAATTTTGACACATTACCAGATTAGAATCCTAATGTTTTAAAGCTCATACTTTACATTAAAAAAACCCCTTATGACTATAGCCTTTCAATATGTAGATCTGAAGCATTCTGTATCGGCTCAGATGAACAAATTAATTATGTGATCACTGGACTGATCTGAACAACTCCATCAGCCTCCAGCAACTGGAACCTGATTCTGACTGATATGCCTGTTTGCATGTACCAGCAAGAGCAGTGTTATCTGCTTTCTGGTGAGGCACATCAGCACATGACTGGTGCTACTACCATACCAGAGCCCATGAAGTTATTTCCTGTCTTTGATAACTGTGGACAACTAAATGCTGCCCACAGCTTGACCGTGAGCACCCAGTAGCTCTCAGTTAGAGCACTCACAGATTCTTCCAGGTGCAATGCTGCAAGTGGGCATGACAACAAAGCTATGGCTGTGCAGGTATGCACCGTGACATAACCATGGCAATGTCCAGGCATGGGCCAGATGTTGTCATGACCATTACATGCTGGCAATCTCCACTTCACGTGCTGCACTAGCACTTGAAGTATGGATGGTCACCACCAGATTTGATCTTCACCACACTGGAATGGTATTGTTATACCATACGAGTAAGGGAAGTGTAAAGATGCCCATACTCAGTCTGAATCATATTGTGGGCCCATCTTGTTTTTATTGTGAGGAGCCTAATTTACCTTATCTATACCCCTACTGGTTACTGAAATATAAATAAAACCTATAAATTAATTTTTTAAAAAAATATAATCACATCATAATGACAGGGAGTGTGCTTCTTACTTTTAAAAGACATCTATGGATATGACTGATTATCATCAAGCTAAGTAAGATAGGAGTTCTATCTTACCTTTTCTTATACTGGGATTTACTTCTGAACAGAGAGGGTTACAAATGACAATTCAATTGGCAGAATAATTTCAGTTGTGGGACATGGTGGTGGCTTTCCCCACCCTTGACAATTGACCCAACATGTCCTGAAACTATTGCAAAATGTCAAGTTGAATGAACTTACTGTCACCCTGATGTTCCCTATGACATTCTTTCCCAGTGTATGTTAAGGCCTTTTGGGCAGGCCACAGTGAGTGGGTGTTCACTATTTAAAATGACATCTGAGATTTATTTCAGGAAGATATCAACTGCCCACACAGTTGCCCTAACATGAAAGTGCAAAACGTAACACTCTTTGACTCCAGAACAAGTTATGAAAAGATTGGTTGCGAAATGAACTTTTTTGACTTGATCATGTCAAATATAAGGCTTTCCAAAAAGAACATAAAGATACATGAAGGCCATTTCCTGCCTTTCCAAAGATGATATCCTGGATCTGTATGTTCCTGTCAGTCAGACAGGTCCTTAGATTATATAGTGGAAGCGGTAAAATAGACACCTGATCCATCTTAGTTTTCATGTTAAGATTATTTTCAAGCTAAAAAGAAAACAGTGTTTCTGTCAGGTAGGGGGTGGAAAGTTGCACCCAACACTTCAAATTGGTAAATGAGGAGATGAATGATAATTATTTTGCTGTTCTTTTTTTTTTTTTTTGAGCCTTATGGTCCACAATGGACTGAGTCCAAAGAAACATGAACAAAAAGAACATCACAGTTTTTCAGTTATGTAGCAGTTCTACTTTTGCAATTG
This sequence comes from Aspidoscelis tigris stejnegeri, assembly GCA_023333525.1. Classification (NCBI taxonomy): domain Eukaryota; kingdom Metazoa; phylum Chordata; class Lepidosauria; order Squamata; family Teiidae; genus Aspidoscelis; species Aspidoscelis tigris. Next base: position 51,812,965 of record JALMGA010000004.1, read on the forward strand.
ATAGCAAGAATAGATACCAAAAATTTTAAAAGAGTATGAATTATTCAGAGGTTTAAAGAAAATTATGGGTTGGGTACAGGAATCATTCACAATGGGAAGGCCTAGTTAAAAGACACTGAAGTCTCCAATAAGGTTTCCCCCCTCTAAAAGGGAGAACAGCAGACCCTGTGCCCTCCCCCTCCACGATCTGGGCAGGAAAAGGCTTTATTCCACTTTGGAAGTAAAACCAGAAGTAAAATCTCCTCCCGGTTAGCTCTCTCTCTCTCACACACACACACACACAGAGAGAGAGAGAGACAGAGAGAATGGCTCAGCTGGAGGGGGAGAGAGGGGGGAGGGAAGAAGGAAGCAGAGAGGAGGGCAAGGAAAGAGTTAGGGAGATGTGTGACTGCATAAGAGAATCAGAGACTCCATGAGTCAGTCAGCCTCAGGCATGGAGCTAATTAATATGCACCTCTCCTTCCAGGCTCAAGGCAACAGGGCCTTGAATCCTCTGTTCTGCGCCCCAGTGAGTGCTTCTGTCTGTGCTGTGTGTGTGGGGGGGGGGAGAAGGCAAATGCCAGCGGTTTGACACCCTCATCACTTCCCTTCAGCACAACTATTTAGGCATGGACAGCCAGGGTTGGGGTGTGCTTTTTGCTTATTTTGCTCCCCTGATCTGCTAGGCGATATGAGGCAGGCCTGATTTTAAGTTTACGGCATTTCCCCTATTTTTTTTTTTGCTGGATCACAGGTGTGCAAAAGTCAAGCAGTTGCGACATGTGAGGGAAGGCGGAAGGAGGCAAACTACCCTGCTTCCGCCTTCCCCAACATGGCGGCTGCCGGGGCATCCGTCCCTTCACTTGGCCATGTGTGGAAGCGTCCTGCTTCCACACAGATCCAGGCAAAGGGACAGACTGAAGACCTAATTTTTTAGGTCTTCAATTTAATCCGGTTTTTGGCAGCAAGACCCATTTTAGAAATGGATCTTGCTCACCAAAATGCAGAAGCAGCTGCCTAGAAGAGGTCTCCAAAAGGTCTCCAGTGTGGAAGCCTCCAAGGTAAGTGTCTTAAATGGGTGTTAATTGGGTGTTAATTTGCACATTGGGGCAAAGAACCTCAGTTATGCCCATAAACATATGGGGGACAAGCTTTCTGTGTTAGAATAGGAAAGCAGTCAATGAAGGTGTCAACCCAGTGCACAGCAGCAGTGGGAAAAAAAGCAAATTCAATGTTAAGGGTAATTAGAAAGGGAATAGAAAATAACTCAGCAAGTGTCATTTTGCCTCTTTATAATATTGTGTACAATTCTGGTCTCCAAACCTCAGAAAATATATTGTAGAACTTGAAAATGTTCAGGAAAGAGCAACAACCATGAAGGGTCTGGAACACCTTCCTTATGATTGCAGTGTATAAAATTATGCACAATGTGGAAAAGGTGGATAGAGGAAAAATCTTTTCTCTGTCTCACAACACTAGAACCAAGGGATACTCTATGAAACTGATGAACAGGAGCGTTAGGACTGATAAGAGTAAGGTCCCCGCCCCCAATCCAGAGCGTTATCAATCTATGGAATATACTATCAGAAGAGGTGGTGAGTAGGCATGTGCAAGAATACTTGAAATATTCAAAATTCAATTGAATTCATTCGAATTCGGACATTCAGATTCAAATCAAATATCTATACATTCATTTTTTAACATTCAAATGAATTTGAACATTTCAAATCATTCGTACAAATTATATGGACATTTGTATGTGTACGTATCTGTATGCATTACATACATATCCGTACACATCTTATTCATATCTGTACGCATTTGTACAGATACATTCAGGACAAAAATGGGATGCATATGGGATAAAAACAGGATGCATATGAATGCATATGGGTGCGTACGGGTGTGTATGGATGTGTACAGACACATACAAATGTTGACATTCATATCTTCAAATACGAATAGAATATTTGTATCAATAGAAAGAACAGTATTCAAACTGATTCAAATTTGAATATCTTTTTTTTTTCTCTATTGGTTTGAATTCGAACATTTGATTGCATTCATGCATACCCCTAGTGGTGAGAGCAATCAGGCTGGTTAGTTTAAGAAAAAGTTAGACAAATTCATGGAGGACATGTGCATCAAAGGCTACTAGAATGGATGCCCAGGTGCTGCTTCCAGGTTGGAAAGACAGACAGGATGCCTCTAAGGGCCATTTGCAGGGAATTGAGAGCATACTTTTGTCTAATGTTGAGAATATCCAGAAGCAATTGATGAGCCATTGTGTGAAAATAGGACTATATAGGCTGTGGTCTGATTAAAGAGAATTCCTCTTAAGTTCTTACATTTCTTGCAGTTTCTTAGATTATTATAGCATGTTAAGGATTGACCTTTCTCCCCAAGATTGGTGAAATGGTTATTTGAATTGAAGAAGCATTTCCTCCTTAAATGAGATATGTCTATATGCATAAAACATATTTTCACCATTGGATGCAGAAAAAGGGGTGCCAAAGCAGCCAATTCTGACTGCCAGCAGGAACACACACTTTCAGTCCCTACTTTTGAGCCTCTAGGACACTGTTTTTACAATGTACAAAAAATGTATGTCAGGTTTTCCTTGTTGTTGTTATTCAACTTTGAATCATTTCATGAAGGGTTGATGCAATAAATAATTAATAAAAGTTAGTAAATCCCAGACACTGGGAAGACAAATTCATAAATTCATAAGGCATGTTACATTTGTTTATTTCTCTTGAATAATTCTTTGCTCAAATGTTAATATTTCTTGTCTCTATTGTTATTAAGCAACATGACTCCCAATACCCAAATGTAACTTCAGGACAGAAAAGGCAACTGACAAAATATTCCAACAAATGTTTACACGGAGAGTGATGATTATTATGTAGTAGATTTCAGGAGCACGTATCAACACTAACCAGATGGTTTCTCCTTTTTTCTTGCAGTGATTTCTTCCTTTGAATTTCTTGCTGCTTATTTTGCCTCCAAGGCAGCACAATGGTTTTCACTGCACTGCTCCCTATACAATCATTTAATATTCCTTCTTCTACCTAAACAGTGTGAAACTGCTTTATGGAGGAAGAGGAGTGGTACTATATACATTCAATATGTATAAATAATTCCAGAAACAAAGTTGCATCCCCCACAGCCATGCCCCCTTGCCTGAAAAACCACCTGATGTTGCCACCGTTGCCCCCCCTTCCGGGAATTACAGGAAATTGTGTGAGATGGGGTTTCCCTTCACAGAAACATTTTAAGGATTTTACAAGGCTGAATGCCCCCTCCCCATTTGATTTGTATCAAATCAAATGGGGGAAATGGGCTTTGTGTACACCCCTATCAAAGAATTCTAACATGTTTGTAAGGCATGATTTACCTTTGTAGAATTATGGTTTCAATCACTTTACTTGGAACTGATGTTAAGCTGGCTGGTCTGTAATTTCGAGGATCATTCTTGGCCCCTTCTTTGAAGATTGGTTTTACATTTGCCATCCTCGAATCTTCAGGCACAGAGCCTGATCATAGAGAAAAATTATATAGAAGACTAGCAATTTCACATTTGAGTTATTTAAGAATTCCTGGATGAATGCCATCTATTCCCAATGATTTGTTAGCATACCACTCTGTATGATAAGCTGTCTTTTCTTTCTGTCTGTAGCCACATCTCCATTATAAAGCAATAGTAATAGAGAGTGGCTGTACTGGTTAAGGTGCTTTTGTTGCTTAATGGAGACGCAACATATAATATCTATAGTACAAAGCTGGGAATTTTTCAAAAACACACAAATTATGGTTCAGGTTCACATTTGTACAAATTCATACAAATTTGAACATTCACATTCAAATTGAATATTAGCTACATTTGAAAACTGACATTCAGATGTGAAGTGAACGCTTTTGTGCATTTGTTTGAACTTCATTATGTTAGTGAAGTGGTAAAGCAGGTGCAGATTCAAAGCACATTCAAAGAAGATTTAGGGTGTTTTTCCACTGACCTCCTTTAATCTGGGTCTAAGATGATCCGGATTTAAGGAATGGGTATTTCCCTTAATCCTGTAATACTACATCCAGATTAAGGGAAGTACCCAATGTGTTTCCACGGGTGGTCTAGCACCCAATAGCAATGGGTGCTAGCCTGCCTGCTGTGGAGTAGCCATGTGGTGAATCTGGATCTACCCACATGGAGCCTGCCTGTCACCTCATGTGGGTAGATCCAGATTCACCACATGGCTGTACCACATGGGGGACAGGGAGTGCAATCTCTGTAGACACTCCAGAGATTTTTTTTGAAGATTCTCCAGAGTGGCTCTGGAGAACTCTGGAGCGATCTGCCGCAAACTTTGAAGATTCTCCGGAGCCTTTGACAAAGGCATTGCTCTCGTATGGAGTCCTCTTCAGAGCGTGTGCTAATATTCGAAAGCAACTTCAGAGGGACTTTGGAGCTGGCTTCAGAGGGACTTTGTAGAATGTGCCCTCCCATGGATGCCCCCCCCGAGTCTCCCCTAGACCCCATTGCCCAATAGTGGTAGAAACAGGCTCTGTATAATCCAGATTTGATGGCTGAAGACCCCATTGTACACAAAATCCAGATTATAGGTCCTGAAGGACCCATATGATGCAGATTTCCCTAGAACTGGTGGAAACAAATGTGGCTCTAATGAGGTCTGTAGTGGAAATGGGGTCTTCCTGCTCTGAGTCAAATGGGTCCTTAATGGGTACTTAATGCTAGTGGAAAAACACCCTTAAAACAGATTCAGAGGAGATTTGGAAGCTCAACTGATGCAAGGGATTCAAAGTAGATTAAAACAGCATTTGCAATGGATTGGAATTCTACCATATTCTAAGTTGCTCTATCCACATAAATATGAATTTCTTTCACATTTGCTTCTATGTGAACACACACACACAAATTGTGCACAACCCTACTAATTAACATTGTGTAGACTATATGCATGATGGGAAAGGTATTAGTTTTCCCAACATCTATTTGGTATTCTTTTCCTGAGCAGGGAAAGTATTATTTGCAAGCTGTTGTGCAATATCCCCCCCCTTTTAGGCTGCATCCCCATTTAAGATTTAAAGAGCTTTGAATTCGTTTTCAAAGCTGAACGTTCCCACAGGATCTGGGGAACTTGCAGTTCCTGAGAATTAAAGGTTCTTTAATGAGGATTATCTGTATTCATATTAAAGGGACTCTCGCTGCAGGAGTTAGAAATAATCCTAGTTATTTGACACTGGAGATACAAGTGTTCTTTTGGAGGTATGGAAGCATGATTTAGGAGCATTCTATTCACTTTCCCCTGAGCCAATGATAAGCCAGAATTTCCCCTCCATTCCCTTGGCAGTTTGCTAATGAGATCTGGCTACATTTTAAAAAGAAAAGAAAAGAGAGAGATCTGGCTGCCTTGTGCCATTCAGTGCTCCGTCTCTCCTTTCAGCTGTAGAGGAGAAATTTATAGGTAGAAATAAACTTACTGCTTCTTGGCTCCCACGTTTATCAGATCCATTGTTAAGCTGTGATTTCCTTCCCTTTCAAATACATATTTGTTCACTAAATGAAGCAAAGATTCCCCCCTCCCTCCCCCCTCTCCACTTACCTGTTCTCATTGCTGGCCACCACCGCCACTGTGCCATCTTCCTGGGCCTTCCATTTCTGCACATGCAGAACAGAAGGAAGGTGTGGGGTGACAGGAGGTCTGGGGGGAGGTGGGGGTGTGGGAGGCTGCAGGGAGGGGGATCTTCTAGATGGGTGCTTCAGCATTCCCACTGTGACCCTGTCTAGTACCCATTGACATTGAGGACTAGACTGCCAGTGGAGACACGTGGGGTCCTCACCAAGATCTGGATCTTTGAGGACCTCTGTCACATCTCAGGCAGGCAAGGCAAACAGGCAAACACGTGCACAGCTTGCTCAGCTCCAGAGGCCTTAGGCGTACTCGAGGTCAGTTCTAATCCAGCGTCAGGGAGTCCAGAAAGTCAGCAAGGGTCACTCAGTCCAAAGGGTCAGCAAGTCATGAGGAGTCCAGAGTCAGAGCACAGGCATGGAGTTACATGAAGTTGTCTGCAACACTGAAACAAGATGTGTTTGCTCAATTTGGGGGAATCATTACCCCAACCACGGTTCAGCTGAGCTAATTGTTCTGATCTGCACTTCAGCTGCTTCTGTTGTCTCAGCAGGCTAGGGGAGGGGCTTTCATGAGGCTCACTGCTTGTAGTTTCTTCATCAGAGCTGCCTGCATGCTCACCTGGAACTGGCCTTAACCCCTCAGTGCCATGCTGTGGTTTCTTCTTAGTCTGTAGTAGCACTGCAGGCAGAACTTCCTCCAAGGAGGAGGCTGAACAAGGCATGACAACCACATTTCAAAGATCCGGATCTTCTTTATCTGGATTAAGAATAGTAAATGGAATAACATCCCTAATGTCACTATTATTAACACAGTAACATAAAAAAAGCAGGCTACCACAGTTTCCAGCCATCAGTAAGACAGCCAGATGTCCTCCACATGCAGTCTTGATTTGAGGGATAGCTGCTACTATCCTGTCACCCCAGTTTTGTGATCAGCTGAACTATCTCAATATTCAAGGAAAACTCAACATTCATTACCGATGCCACCTTTCTTGTTTGACTTAAAAGTGTTCATTCTGTTTTTAAATAAAATAATTTCCATTGTCTGAGCTGCTGACTCCTTACCCTGGGGCACTTTCTGCTATGGGGAGAAAAAATAAAGTTACTGTCATTTTGCTTTGTTGATTTTTTTCATATGAAGGACTGCAATTTTAATTGCATGCTATTTTATTGCTTTATCATTGTTGTAAACATATGAGCTTTTTTCTTCATTTAAATGAGCAATTTAAATTACGGGATAATAATTATGGAATAATTTAAATATGGCTGATTGCTAAGACTCTGCTTCTAGTTGTTACCCTTTCCCATTGATACTGTTCGGCTTTTCCAATATATCTTCTTCTCTTGCCCTATTTCCAAATGGGGAGGATGGGCTTTAAGCATCAGCCCATTAAGAAAAAAACTGATTATGCTAAATTTTGGCAAAGCATAACGAGACAACAGAGTCATGACATATACTCAGGGCACCCTTGCCAAATCCCTTTCATGGTGACTTATGATGAGTCTCCACATGGCAGAATACCTGTTGTGGATTTGCTGCCGTTTCATTGCTATGTACAGGCAAACACCTACTGTGTGGACTATGGTAGTTGTCACCTGGCCTGAAAGATAATAACCAAATTACTACATATCCCTATTATAAGCCCTTTTGCTTTTCTCTCCTTAGGATACTGACACATACAATTTCACCTCTGTGATTGTAGTTATTCTGCTTAGACTAGTTCCAGCTCACAAGCAGGAGGCTGCCCTGTAAAATATCATCCTCTCTCCATCATTTTTACTGTCAAGAATGTCTGGATCAAACATGTGGTCTTGTTCTTCCAGGAGAGAGGGAAAAAAATAATACAGTTCAACACGATACTAAAAAAAAGAAAAAATCTTTAAAAGAACATATTTTTGGATGGATTCCCCATAAAGGTTCCAAGCCAAGGGAAAATACTATGAAGATGAACCAGGAAATGAAAGGAGGACATGCCCAGATAAATTCATCTTGATGCCCTTTTATGTTATGAAGTACAGACTAGGGCCAGACATTCAAGTGTTGGAATGTGGACTTGCAGTTCATCACCAACTTTGCCAAATGTTAGTCCTGGCAAAGTGTCCAAATGTCAAACCATTATAGTGGTAAGCTTCAGAATTTAACTCAGTGGATCAGAGTGAAAAAAATTAGTATCTTTTTGTATTGACATAGTGCCTTTCTTAACTCCCTCCTCAATTAGGTTGATTGTTGTGAAGAATTAGTACTATTATTGTGTCAAGAATAAATAAAAAAAATAATTTAAGTGTAGTTTGACTGTTCAATTAGTAAACATTGCATGAAATGGCTTTTTGTTTCCAAAGCCAATTGACTGTCCACAGCATGTACAGTTTTGGGCCAAATGACTTATACAGCAGACCCACATTGTAGAGCTCCAAATAAGTATAAAAGAGATGAAACAAAGGCTGGCTATCTCATCTCTCATTGCCAGTGCTAAGTGGGCAAGCAGCTGTATTGTTACTGCACGGGGAAAAGAGGAGAGAACTGTTGAAATTATGGACCAGATGCCTTTCCAAAAGCTTTTGTGCTAGAGCCACTATTTCTAGCAATAGCACTGAAAGAAAAAAACTGAACAGGACTTTAGGGGAAAATGTACATCCATGCTCCTGTATTTTGATGCTCACAACAACGACAACAACAACAATAAATTTATTGACATAACACAGCAGTTGTTGTTATTATTATATGCTGACAATAACAATCCTTTGAAGAAAACTTTTTAATAAAGTAGAATTTGAAGTAGATTAAGTAAAAGTTAACTATATAGAGAAAAAGAAGCCTAAACAGTTTAAAAATCTGAATAGATGCAGAAACAAAGGAGAGAATCATGAGGCAGAAGTGAAGGAAGAGTTTATGGGCAAATTTAATTGGATTGAAAATAAATAGTTACTTGGGCTACTTCTAAGCTGGCATATGGCAAAGATATCACAGCAGCCATTTTTTGTCTGAAGGTGGAATGAGCAGCCATTATGCCACTTCGACATGAAACCTTTGAAGTAACTTTCTGGCTGTCGAGATGGTACCCAGAAAGCACATTCACTAGGGAAATCCACATTCATGCAAATAGAGATGCTTCGGATATGGTAGGATTCAAATCCATTGCAAATGTTCCTTGAATGCTCTTCAAATCTGCTTTGAATCCCTGCCACCAGTTGCACCTCTGAATCCCTTCCAAATCTGTTCCGAATCCAATCTGAATACGCTTTAAATCTGCTGCAGATGAGGCTGGGCAGCTGCTTTGCCACCTCCTCACCTTTACAAATAGAACAAATCTTCAAATGAATGCACAAAAGCATTTGCTTTGCATTTGAACATCGATCTTCAAATGTAGTGAATATTCAAATGTGAATGTTCAAATTCATATGAATTTGTACACATTGCAAATCTGATGAACATCAGCACGTGCAGAAAGCCTTCCTCTCCATCTGTGTGTGGTTATGTGCATGTGCACATCTCTATCTTTCTCACATGCATAGATAAATAAACTTAGTAGAGTTTCTAATACAATTTCTAATTATCAGATATCCCATTTGCACAACCCAGTTATTGGAATGAATTTAGCCTGTTGTCTGTTCATGAATTATATGAGCAGCTTTAGACCTTTGGAAAACTGTCTGGTATTTGAATTGTTTACTGAATGTTTTATGCAAACATATGCAGCTCATAAATTGTTTGCAGAGCATTCATGGTGTTATTGTACAGAATGTTCGCCAAGGCAATTTCAGCCCTAGTCTTAACATTCCTGTCTTTGAGGTCATATGAGTGCAACAGACAAAGCTCTTGGATTACAATCCTGATTTCCTGTTGCAAGTCCCTTAAAAACACATCACTGCAATGATATACTAATATTTGCTTGAATATTTGCTTTTTTTTCATGGAGTAAGAATACAGAACTTTGAAAGCCATTCTAATATAATCCCAGCTGAGATGCAGTTATGGGAAATAATTTGAAAGAGTTGCTGTGGTAAAATATACCGTCACTCTAAAAAGTACAAAAAGATTGACTAGTTTAGAGTTATTTTTGCAATGATCACGTGCCTTTTCACCCTTCAGGACAGCTATTGCCACTCCAACACGTGTGCATTCACACACACACTGGAGCCACTTCCATCCTGGAGCAGCTGAGAGCTGCCCTAATCTCTATGAGCTGTGGAGCAGTAAAAACTGTTCCAGAACATAATTGAGAGTGGGGCTTTCGGAACACCCCTGCATGCAGCATTCAGATGGCTATACTGCATGATGGTGGGGTGTCATGGCTTCAGCTGCACAGTTGCACACCATAATATGTAATCACAATCACAATAACATGTGTTCATGCTTATTGCAATGAGTAGACAGACACTTCAAGATGGATGTGTTTGCACTTCACACAGACCCTGATAGGTCTGAATGAAATATGGAACAGGGTTGGCATTTTCAATGCAAATGCTGGACACCATCCTTGATCTTAACTTCTGTGGGACACTTTCCCATGGAAGTTAAGAGAGAAAATCCAGAAAGTTTCTTTCATCTTCCACTCTCTTTTTAAGGAAGTACTCCTCTCCATTTGTACCTATTCCATATGTGCTTCTTGTCAAGTGCTGATGTCACACACAACACTTTATGAGTACCAACTGCTTCTATGTTGTTGCTCATAGCATGACAGCCCTACATACACTGCAAGGCCTCCTATGATCTCCAGCTATCAAACATTTCTGACTAGAGTACAGAAATTTAAATTTGTAACTTCAGTTTGCATTGAACCAAACATATTTGAGTTTGGTTTGATCAATAACTAGAATGATGTAGTTTTATTGATTCTAAATTGAACCTCAAACAGTTCTAAAACTGATCAAACACACAAAAAAGGAGGTGTATAACTGCTGGTGGTTGGAGTGAGAGTGAGATTTGGGTGCAGTTTGAGATTGGGGGAGTTCTTGTTCTTGCTGTTTTAATAGATTTATCACTTTGCTGTTGTGCTTCCTTGTGGTTGAGCAATAGCCCAACCATGGTCCCTTCCTCCACCCACTTCCAACACCCATCCTGAGCAAACTGCAGCAAAATCAAGTAAATATAGCAAAAATTATTATTAAAATAATCAAAATCAGACAGGGGGAGAGAAACTGAGAAAGGAGAAAAAATTGAAATACAATGAAGGAAAAGAGAGGTCCACCCCCGGAGCTGCTGGACTGGAGAAGTCAGCTGCCAGTCACCATGCATTTCTGCCAGTGCGCGGAGTGCAGGGGAGGGGCTCCGGAGGTAGACCACCCTTCCGAAGATGGCAGCCACTGGCATATCTGGCCCCTCGCCTCTCTGTGTGCAGAAGCGTCCGGCTTACAAACAGATCAAGGTGAGGGGCCGGATTGAAGACCTAATTTTCAGATCTTCCCAGAGGCCATATCTTTTGGTGGTGAGACCTCATTAAAAACGGGTCTCAGTGAAATGGAGTGTGGAAGCGGCCGCCTCGAAGAGTCCTGGATCCGGCCTCCTGTGTGGAAGGTAAGTCTTCTATGTGTCTGTGATGTGTCCTGTATGTGTCCTCAATGGGGTTTCCACAGCCAATGTGGAAACAATCCTAGTTCATAAAAGATGGAACTGATCGACCTCTTGGGCTTTTTATGGGAGTGTTAATACCTATTTATCCTTCTTAAAGTTCACACACACACAAAATATACCTAGATCCTTGGTAAGTTAAAGCCCAAAGAAAGTTAGGGAAGGAAGATAAACATACCTAATCAGTAATGGCATTTTGTTAAGAAATCTGTTAACACTTGTGTGAATTAGTCAACATGGTATAACACTCCTGGGGTATTTTGTTGCATGTAAATGCCACTCAGTAAAAGCAACAAAACACAGCAAACACTTCTCAATACATTTACAGCTAATCTTATCTATCCCTTTAATATCTGAACATACTATGTACAAATTTTGTGAGGGATTATGTAATTCATGAAAGAACTGAATGAATGAATGAATGAATGAATGAATAACCGCTGTTTCTAACCATATATTTAAAAGTAACACCTTTGATTTGGCTTCCTCTGGAACTTCTGGTTTCTCATACCCATCACAACAACATATTTATATGTGTGTCTGTGAAATCCATTTAAAGTCTTCATAGCTCTTTCTCTAGTATTAGCTGCTATAATGCCCATAATAAATTTAAGAAGTGAAGTAAGGAAGAAGAAAGAGAGCATACAGATCTGTAAGCTTAGGTGGGAAATCTTCTAAGGGGTACTTTGAAAAATTCCTAACACCTTTTGTAATTTTCTCTATTCTCTATTCTGGAATAAAGGACAGTTTGTTAAGGTGTCTCCTGCCTAGGCAGAAAAGTTCATAGGGAGGAAGCCTAGGTCCTATAGGTTTGAGGACTTCATAAAGAGATTGGGAACGTTTTTTACTTAAGCAGCTAAACTGTCTCACCGCTTTAACCTACTATGAATGAAGGCTAAAAACAGAGTAATGAATTTCCATCCCATGAATTAATCAGGAGTGTGCACATGGTTTCCTCTTCCAAATCCCCCAATTATTATGTTAGTTGAATTAAGCAGTCTCCTATATATTTCAACCCAAGAAATATAAAGAGGAAGACTAAAGATCTAGAAGATGACAGGGATACCACTAAATACTTATCCTGTAGAGCTAACTACAGCTTTACAAACCATAAATAGCAGTCTGAGTGTCGTGTATCTAGCTTTTCTGTCAGCTTTGTGTCTTTCTGCACAGAACTGTCTGGAAATGGAAGAAAAAGAAAATGTTCATGAAGTCACTGAATTAAGTCTTGAGCAACCAACTCATAAGCACTTAGAACTTGAGCACTTTAATCTATATTGATTGACTGATTGATTTGTATTTTTATCTTGCACCATACCTGTAGGTCTGAAGGTGGGTGACAGCAGTACAAAAGAAAATATAAAATAAACAAATTAAAATAAGAGGATATTAAAATAACAATGAATGTGAAGAGATTATCAAACAAAGGCCATGATAAATACGTATGTTTTTAACAATTTTCTAAAAGAAAATATGTACTCCCTCATCTGTACTCATGAACCAGGAGAGTTTAGTCATAATCAGAGTATCAGCTCTAGGGAAGCAATGCTTTTGCCACTTCAAGGAATCTCTCCCTCTCAAAATCTTAATGTAAGGGACAACATATAGGAAAAGTAAGCAGGGGTATTTTTTGTTCTTCATCGTTATGGGCTCTGACATCACCCTGGGTGATATCCATTTACACCTCGAGTCTTCATTCAAGGAATACCTGGACAAAGTTAGGGATTTAACTTTAGGTCAACTTCTAAGTTTAGCATGTACAGCTATCCAGATAGTGATGCTCAATGGTAGAATTTCTGCAGAGTCTGTGGCTGCATAGTTTTTGTTATTTCATCAGAATTTATTCAAGAGAATGGAAGAAGGGTCATATACCACTGAACAAGCAGTGGTGTCCTTTGAAATTCAGCAAGGAAGAAGAGAGACATATTTTAACAGAACCATAGAATGTGGCAGCTTTCATGTCTAGGTAGAATAAAAGTGAATTGCAACCAAAACCTGCAGACATTAGAGTTTTCTTGGAAGAGGCTCAAAAGCTACCCATGTGGAGACTGCTTATGTTGATGTTCTAATGGTTGACCAAAAATCTACTGTCAAATCAATTATCTGAATACTTTTTATCCTCTCTATAATTGAAAGGTGTTGAGCTGGAATCACTTGCCCAAAGTCACACAATGGAGGTATAAAAGCTTTATAAAGAATTCTGGTCTGATTTGTAACCAGAACACATTAACAACACATTAAACACACATAGAAAACTTACCTTCCGCACTGGAGGCCGGATCCAGAACGCTTCACGGTGGCCGCTTCTGCACTCTAGCATGTGAGATCCGTTTTAACGGGGTCTCGCTGCCGAAAGATCCGGTCTCCAGGAAGACCACAAAAATTAGGTCTTCCATCTGGCCCCTCACCTCAATCCATTCGGAAGCAGGACGCTTCCGCACATGGAGAGGTGAGGGGCTAAAGGTGCTGGCTCCTGCCACCTTGGGAAGGGTGGAAGGAGGCCAGTCTGCCTCCTTATGCCCTTCCCCCACGTGCCATGTGCCAGCAGAAACGCCTGGTGACTGGCAGTTGCATAGTCCAGTCCCGTGGCTTTGGGGGCAGCGTCGGCAGTCCAGGAGACCGGATGCCCTTTGGAATGGGTGCTGCGGCTTCTGCACAACACTCAGGGGATCCTGCTGGCCCAATCCATCCTCCATGCAAATGTGTGGATGCGCAGGGCCTCCTTGGATCCGTCCCTATTTCAGACAGATCCTTGTGAGGATGGCTCACTGGGAAATGGATTTTCTTAAATCTGTTTCTAGGCGGCAGGGGTGGAAGCACCCATTGTTCTTGCCTATTGCCTCCCAAGTGGTTTACTTGATATTAAGAGTGGCTTATCTTTAAGGTAATACTAATGAAGTAACATTACCGGTTCTGATTGTTTCTTGTTGTATGCACATAGTTTGCCAATTAGTTTTCTCGATAAAATGAGTGAAAAATGCTTTCAGGGAAGACAAAGTGAAATTTTGCTAGATAGCCATGTGGTGCTGCAAACTTGCATGGCACCAGTGACAACCCTGTAAAGCTGCAAAGACATCCTGGTCTTTGCAAATTCTACATGGATGTACTACTAATCTCATGGAGAATGGTATGATAGAATCATAGAATCATAAGCATTGGAAGGGGCCTCTAGAGTCATTGAGTCCAACCCCCTGCCCAATGCAGGATTTCCTAAACCATCCCAGACAGATGCAGGTCCAGCCTCTGCCTGAACACCTCCAGTGAAGGAGAGCTCACTATCTCCCATGGCAACTTGTTCCATTGACTGATCACCCTCATTGTCAGGAAGTTTTTCCTAATATCTAATATGTACTTACTCCCTTGAAGTTTCATACCGTTTCTAGGTCTCCCAACTTGTGCAAGTGAAAATAGGGACAATCCCTCTCCACAGTCCCTCTGATCAATAGACATTAGTCAAGAAATTACATACAGTTTCTTTCTATACTTACCTTTTTGGTAATCTTGGATAACTGGATCCAGGTATTAACGCTGGTATATAAACTCTTGAATGAGCAGTTATATAAAAAGAATCCATTCTTCCTTGTGGAAGATTATTTTGACTGTATCATTATCTGTAGTGAGTCAACCACCATTGTAAAAATATAAGAAGTATACCACTGCACCAGACTTATGGCTCATCTAGTCCAGCAGGTTTATCACACAATGGCCCATCGGCAGCATACAGGTTATAGAATCATAGAATCATAGAATGGTAGAGTTGGAGGGGACCTCCTGGGTCATCGAGTCCAACCCCCTGCTCAAGGCAGGATCTCCTAAACCATCTCAGACAGATGGCTGTCCAGTCTCTGCTTGAAGACCTCCATCGAAGGGGAACCAACCACCTCCCGTGGCAGCCTGTTCCACTGGTTGATCACTCTTACTGTTAGAAATTTTTTCCTAACATCTAAACTAAATCTTTTCCCCTGCAGTTTCACCCCATTGGTTCATAGCTTGCTTTCCTCCCAGTCTTCCGGGAGCTGGTTTTCAGAAGTAAACCAATTCCCATTCCAGAGGCATTCACCTTGTCACTCAGATTAATAGTGATTGATTGTCTTGACTTACTTGAATGAATCTAAACCCATTTTAATTCTCCCCTATGATAGTAACCAACATCACATGTTACAAGAGTGAATACCAAAAGTTAACTAGGCATTGTGTAAAAAAATGAAACAAATGTTTTGATTTCCTGGTCTGTCCTGATTTTAATTCCATCAGGTGAACTCTTCTGCTAATAAGGTGAAGAAGAGTGAAAAACATACCCTTGTCCACTCTTTTTAAGACATGCATAATTTTATATACTTCTATCATGTCTCCTCTCACTATTTTCCTTTCTAGACTAAAAAAAATCCCAACTACTGCATTACTCATAAGATTTTTCATTCCATTAACTATCTTAGTCATTCCCTTTTGGACCTTTTCCAATTCTACTATATCCTTCTTCAAATGAGGTGCACACAGTATTCCATACGTGGATGCGCCCATCCATATTTTAGAGGTAGATTTGGAACTCAGAATATATGGAAATCTGGTTATTCTGGGCTTTTATAGTTTTGTAAATGCACATTCTCAAGAATAAATCCTGCAAAAATCAGTTTTCTATCATACGTAGTTTGGGCTCCTGGAATCAATAACTCTGGAGTGGGAATCTACCCCAGTATGTGTTGAATATATATATTAGGGATATATTGTCAACACTTTTTGCTTAATTGAGGTGTTCTTGTAAGATACTTGTTCTGTTTTGTAAATCTGGGTTCACTCATTGGTTAGACACCTTGTTAGCTTGACAAACAGGGTGGTTTTTTTGTTTTTTGTTTTAAATCAATTTTCAAACTTGCTGGCTCCACAGAGCAATTATCTTAGGAGGGTCACCCCTTTGAAGCCTTCAATAATCAAGCCTTTTTTTTTTAAGCCTTCACTTCTTGTTAAGTCTTTCAGAGTAACTTCACTCTTTAAATGCATCTGCTTCTAAATTAGCATTCCAAGTTAACAAACGATTAATAGATTTTGTAGTTGCAGGCTATTTTCTTGAACAATTAAACTTTAACATCCAAAAACGTTATGAGGGAAGTATATAACTACCTCTGAAGTCTTGCTGCTTTCCCCCTTCCCCTGACATTTGTAGGCCTAAGTTGGAAATTTAATATATATCCTATATGAGTAAGGGTTAAAACTAAAGTGTTTTTAAGCTATATTTTTAAATCTTACAGTGTTTCTAGATGTTAAACTTGTTAATCACCCTGAAACCTTAGGATATAGGGTATGATAAAACAGAAATAAACAAACAATAATAGGCCTGAAGTAGAAATGAGAATACAACTGGTAATTCTGCAGCATTCTATTTCCTTTTTTCCCTTTAAGAATCATTCAAACATTTTATTTTAATCTTTCACTGGAAAGCTCAGTGAAAAAATTATAATGCATCATTTATTAGATATTTTTCCTCTGATTACTGAGAGTCTGAACTACATTATTCTCTCGGATATTTATCTATTTAGCAAATAAATTTTATCAAGTGGAATTGAGGATATAGCATTTTCCTTCTTAATTGAACTTGGTCTGATACATTATATCATCCAATTCTTCTTTCTGATTAAAATTATGTATACACACACACCTAAAGATAATTTTGTGAATGTGTGAAAAAACAATGATTGGCATCTGAGAGCTTCTTTAACTCAGAAACTTTCATCTCTTTTATAAATTCCCCTATTCAGATATGAACAATCAGAAAATGAACATCGACAAAAAATGTATTGAAAGACTGGATATAAAGCAAGAAACCTGGCAGAAACTAAGGCAGAGATAAAGAGGGCCAAGCCAGATGAGAACGCTTTCTTTCTTTCTTTCTTTCTTTCTTTCTTTCTTTCTTTCTTTCTTTCTTTCTTTCTTTCTTTCTTTCTTTCTTTCTTTCTTTCTTTCTTTCTTTCTTTCTTTCTACACCAGTGGCCAAGCTAATAGACAAGGCAGCAAGATAAGCTGCTTTATTTATTTATGTAAATATTTCTATCCCATCTTTCACGCAAAGGTTCCCTGGCTTGTCACAACAATAAAAAGATAAATTTTATAAGAATTAAACAAAATTAAAATAATTTGTAAAATACAGCCCACCCTAGACACACATGGTGGCAGGTGAAATTAATTATCAAAAGGTAAAGAGGTATGTTTTAACCAGATGCCAAAACCTTATAGTGTTGGCAGCCAACAAACCCCAGTTGGAAAACTTCCAGATTCTGGAGAGAAGGCTTTTTCACGTGCTGCAACCCCTTGCACCTCTGAGCATAGTAGAACTACACAAAATCCCTCACTTTGTGACCTTAAAATATGTGCAGTTCTAAATGAAAAAAAGCCAAAACACTTTTTCAGATATTGGGGGTTTATATGTCTATGTCAACACCCTGAATTGGGCTTCGTAGTAAATTGGTAACCAGTGCAGTTCAAGACCATTGTGGTGTGCATCTGGCCAGAAATTCCTGCCAGCAGATGCACAGCTGCATTTTCACTAGTTCCAGTTTCCAGGTCATCTTCAAGGGTAGCCCTATGGACAGCATATAATCGTACAGATTAGAGGGAATGTTGAGCATCTCAACAAGAAGACCTCATCTTTGAAGGGGATAACCTAAGCTGTATGCAGTGATGCCATGTCCTCCTACTTAGAAAAAGGAGACCATCTGTTTGGAGATTCCAGGCTCCCTGCTTGTGATGGTAAAATATGCGGACCTCCAAGCTAGAAACAGTTGAGTGCCCAAGCAAATTTTGCACTTGCTGAATTTGAACAGTAGCAAGGGGGAAAAATGGGACAAAACTCATTTGCTGTCATTGAAAAGATATTTTACTCAATGGTCCTGAGAGGGAATAAGCTAAAAATGGCTTTCGTGTGTTGATCACCGGTACATTAAAGCTAACTAAAAGTGCTTTTAAAAAGCTAACCTGAAAGAAAGGAAACAGCTGCTGTTGAAATGAGCTGATTAGTTGCAGACATGAAAGAAATGGGAGCGACAACTTGATCTCCAGTGAGGGATTT
Organism: Aspidoscelis tigris stejnegeri; assembly: GCA_023333525.1. Lineage (NCBI taxonomy): Eukaryota > Metazoa > Chordata > Lepidosauria > Squamata > Teiidae > Aspidoscelis > Aspidoscelis tigris. Next base: position 51,831,220 of record JALMGA010000004.1, read on the forward strand.
AGGATTTAAGCTCACAATTAGCCGTGGTTCAACACCTCCCTCCTTCATTTACAGCTTTCTTGGGAAAAAGAGGATACACTGGGAGGGCATCTTGTGAGACAGTAGGGCTTTTTCATCAGAGCAGGACAAAAAAAAAAAAATCAAACAGTGGCTTGCTTCTTGAGCTAGCTTTCACTGGGATTAGACACAGCTGAAGAAAAAAAAGCTCTGAGCATCTCTGACGTAGCTTAGAGAAGGCTTCAAGGTAGGAATGTTCACGTGCCAGTTTGCCCTCCTCCCTTCTCCTGAAGAATCTGAGTTAGAAAAGGTGGATGATTCAATAAGGCTTGGGAACATGAGGGCTGCAAACTGTCTCTCTGAGGCGCCACTTTTGTCATGTCTGAAGATAATCATAGACAGGAATCAAGACACTGGCATGTGACAATTGCAAATCTACCATAATAAGTAACATGGTAAGATTTTTAGCAAGTGACAATCAGTTAAGAGATTGCTATGGGAAATAAAAGCATGCAATTTTTTGCCTTTTATAAGCTAATGCCTCAAATTACTTCTTATACTGTGCTATTCTTTTATGTTCACTGCTGCTCTTGAAATGGGTAAGCATGGATATCTGTCTGTCTGTCTGTCTGTCTCATCATCATCATCATCATCATCTATCTATCTACCTACCTAGTAAGGCAGTCTTCATAAAGTCTCGAGTTGTTATAATAAAAGTTCTTACATTACAGATTTTACAAATACTTCAAAATATGGTTATTTCAAACATTTGTAATCTATTTTAAATTCAGGTGTAGTGCTTGGAGTATTTATAATATATATTTATATAACTTCATTTTTCATTTCTTTTTAAACCACTTTGAATTTTTTAACATGAAGAAACTGGTACTGGACAACTGCTGCTCAGTTTGCCACTCTCCTGCCCCCAAACATCCGGTGCTAGTTGGCATACAAATTTTTTTTCATTGCTGAAAACATTTGCCACTGTTCTTTTTACATGGAAATCAAGATTTTTGTTGTTATTGCAAAAGGTAAAGTTATGTTGGATCTGAACTGACTTGCACACTGCAAACTTTTAATTATCATTCAATTTAACAGATATATCCACACACAACTTTGGTGCAAGTTGCAGTTCAGGCCCATCTGTGTAGGTGTATTTTGAGGACCCATGTTATGACATCAAGATGCTCAAAATCTGGCAGATGGAGTTGAAAGACAGCTTGAGGAGTGAAACAGTGATTGGGAGTACGGAAGTCTTCTTATAAGTAAATGAAGCACAGATCCAATGTAGAATGACAGGTTTGGGTACTGAAATGAGGCACTTTTTCCCATCTCCAGTTTACCCCTCTCCATCTTTTGCCAATACCTGCCTACTGTTTAGTAGGTAAGTGAGTGAAAGATATTCCACTCTCGTGCCATGACCTTTTTAGGGGGAGAAATTTGCATCTCTTGCCTCTAATTTTGAGCTAAGACGTTTTCGCACGGGGCTGAACGGAACGCGGAAAAGACAGCTGTGGACACGTCATCCGCATTGGCCGCGCGCGGCTTGCGTTCCGACGTGTCCGCAGCTGTCTTTTCCGCGTTCGAAATGTAGAGCACTTTAAACTGCTCTACACGCGTTCCAACGCGGACGAGCCGCCCGCAGCCGTTCGGGAGGAGAAGCATTCGCGCCTGCTTCTATCTCCCGAACGGCTGCGGCGCGCCTCCGACGCCGCGCGGCTTTGACAATCAGCTGTTTGTCAAACAGCTGATTGTCGATCTGCCTCCGCGGCTGTCTGCGCGCCCCTTGCCGGCGTTTGCCGGCTAAGCCAGCTTCGGGCGCTTTGAACATTCGCACCCAGACGCTCCGGAACGCGTTTACACGCGTTCTGGCGCGTCTGTGTGTGAACGGGGAAAGCGCCCGGAGCTGGCTTAAGCTTTCCGCCTGAATGCGTTCCATTTCGAACGCGATGCAGTGCGGAAATGCCTCTAGTTTGGTCTTGTGGTTTGTATGTCAGATTCCTATCTGGAGGTCTCCCAGTTGTTAAAGGAGCTTTCCCAGCATAAATGACAACTGTGCTGAAAATACGTCACTAGGCTGGAAGGGGCATTCACCCTACAAAACACCAGCTGCCAGGTAATCTTCGTAACATAGTCATAACAAGCAATGTTCCTGTGGGAAATGAGTGGTGTTATGAGAACCAAGACTCAGTAGGGCACAAAGGAACAGTCTCAATAAGGATTGGTCTGATGTGCCCACATGGGGTCTCTGTTGTTTTGTGACAGACCTGTTCTGGAAGGACCTGTTAGCCACTTTGGTCTTGTGGTTAGGGTGCCAGACTCTTATCTGAGAATCACCTGTTCCATGGGAACAATTCAGAAATTTCTTCCACCCACCCCAAAATACCATTAAAGAATATCCTCCAGGCTGGGGAGACAGGCAGGATACCTCTAAGGCCATTTGCTGGGATTTGATAGCAGGTGAATGTTTTACCTTTATGTTGTCCTTGAGATGCCCATAAGCAATTGGTGGGCCACTGTGTGGGACAGAATGCTGGAATTGATGGCCTGTGGCTTGATCCAACAGGGCTCCTCTGATGTTCTTATGTCCTAAGAGTGTGTCTGATTGTCCTAAAGCTTGACTAGGCACTACATAATACATTCCTAAGATTCTCACACCAATTTTCAGGTTTGTTTCAGGACTTTGTATCTGTTGGGCTCCTTGCTTTCTTCCATTGTTCCCCATGATGAGGTTTATCAAGCTTTTAACTGTTTTGAACCACCCAAAGGTCAATTAAAAAATGTTCATAGATCATGTAGTTTGGTTAAAATCACTCTGAACCAGAAAAGAAGCTTCTGCATATCACTAAAAAAAAAAAGAAAAGAAAAAAAAAGAAATACATATTTCACTATTATAACAGTTTAATTACTCTGGGACCTTTTTCTTTGTATTATTCTCCTTTTCCTTCCCTTTGGGCGTGGTGGAATTTCAAACGGACTAATCTGTATTCTTCATTTTCTAATTGTTTTCTTGCACAGAACAAAAGGATCTCACAATCTGCTTTATACAATCCTCTATTACCTTGCCCTTCAGATACTATTTTGATTTGTGTTCTGCCTGACTACATCCACAATAGAGTCAGAGTCAGTAGAGACTCCAGTTTTATCACCCATAACAAATAAAAGTTATCTTCACTCTTTAAAGCCTAGCTGTGAATCTGAGAGTCCACAGGTTCAACAGCGTATTGTTGATGGAAGGCTATATTACCAATGAGCAGACGAGACAATTAGATTGTAACCATTTGTTTAAAGGATTTAGAGCCTCTTTATTGCCTCTGCAAGCCATTATTAGTGTTTTATTGCTTTTCCATATATGGAAGGACAGATAAGGGAAGAGATAATTTTACAGTTTGTAGGGCCATTTTATATGAGGAAACATTAAAAGGTGACATCCAGAAACCTATGAAGTGCTACGAACATTGGATTCACATCCTACTTACCCTGGAGTGCCCTTAAAACATTCAGCCTAGTTATGCCAAATGCAGACTGGAAGCCAAAGTGCTTCTTAAAGAAAACATGATTCTTTTTAAAGAAAACTACTTTGCAAAGCATTAAAAGAAAGTATGTATGAAATCACACACACGGTTTCTCTAAAAGGTTTTCTGTATATATCCGAAATAGATGCCTGTTTGATGGCCACTTCTGCATATTTTCTTTCTAATGGTGAACTGAAAGTGTGTCTATGCACATGAACATGAGATCATGTGTGTGTGTGTGTGTGTGTGTGCTTGCTGAGTGTTTCAGAAATATTTAGGGAAAAAACTAATAAAATGCATTTAAAAAACAAATATCATCTCAGGCTACATGCATTATTTAACATATAAGTAAACTGAATACATTCAGAACTATCATCTAGAACTATTTTAGTCCAGATTCTTCTGACTTTTCTGGAACTAGCTTGAGCCTGGGGTAAACAGAAACTGTGAAAACAAGTAGCAGTCTTCTTGTAAACCTCGGTTCCCTGTACAAAATAATTTTTGGGTGTGCTTACTCTAGTTATTAATGCAGACTGATGAAACAAAGGCTTTCATTCATGTTCCTTTCTTGTCTCCTTTTCTCTGCTCTGAGATGACTAATCTAGGAGAAATGCGGGAGACGGGACTAGAGACACAAGAAGGATTCTCTTCAAGGCCATTTGCAAGAAAGTGAGTGTCATGGTCAGCCATGAGGAGGACTCAGAAGATGAGGAGGACTCACTTCCTCAGTTGCAGGAGGAACCTGAGGTGCTGTCAGGGCCCAGTTCTGACCTCCCAGCCCCAGTGGAACCTGGGGTTCAGCAGCCCAGCCTCACCTCAGCACAAGTGCAAGATGAGGGAGTCTTGGAACAGCAGGACACAGAGATCCCTAGCTTTAAGCAGAGGAGAGTGGAAAAGGAAGGGTTAAGAAGATCGAAAAGGCTTGCAGAAAAACATGCTGATAGCCTGCAGCTGGGACTATAGATAAAACACCGGGCAGATGCCCAGGACGTTTGTCAGAAACTATTGGTTTTCCTTTTGAGAAAGCTGCCATATCTGACCCCTAGACCTGGAATTCTTGGCTACCTTGACTCAGACCGGACTGTTACGTTGCTCTCACAAACCTTGGACTCGGACTGGCTCTCGGCTACTCTCTCTGGACTACGTTTGCTGTGTTATTGGAACTGCCTTGACAAGTGAGCTACTTCTTACCAGCTGTGTGTTTGTGTGTGTGTGCTGGCAGCTTTCCCAGACAGAGAGATCAATTGAAGATTTTGCCTTTGTTTTCTGCTTGAAGCCCAAATATAATACGTGGGCCACTATGGGTGTGTCCCCATGCACATTTTGGTCTGAACCAGAATCGGGTTTGGTAAGGGGAGTCCCCATGCATTTTAGATTTGGTCTGACTCCTGTGGACCAAATTGCTCAAATCAGGACCAAAATTTGGTACTGGAAAAAAACAAGTCTTGTCATGGTTTGGGGCGCGTCCCAATCCACATTTTGGTCCAAGCTGAAGTCAGGTTTGAGAAGGGACATCCCCATGCATTTTAGACTTGGTCTGATTTTCACAGACCAAATCACCCAAACCAGGACCAAATTTGGTACTGGAAAAAACAAGTCTTGTCATGGTTTGGTGTCCTGGCACACACTGCATTGCAAGCCGAGCCTGCACATGGGTCCAGTCCCTGGCTATTTGGGGAGGGGTATGGATCTCACATCATTGGGAGGTGGGGTTTCATGTGCTGTGCTTGCCGTTCCTGCCCAGTGCATTGGAGATCACAACCGCTGAGATTTTTGAGGAGTAAATGGTGTTAAATGATGTCCTAAATGATGAGTGGGTCAAATGGCATTCACTGCCCCATGAGACTCTTTCATACAAGTATTCCACCCCACTTCCCTGATGGCCAAGGCAGGCAGGAAAATGGCTTGATTTTTCTCCCTTTTGCATGGCAAATATTCCACTCCCCATTTATCAGTCACCAAAGCGTGCATGATAATGGCTTGATTTTCCACTTGCCGGGTGTTCTCATGGTTCCTGGGAAGAGCAGAGGTGCACAAAACTGCTCAACCACTCAACTGCCGCCAACCCTTGTAGTGGCTTTGCTCAAACAGCTGGGTTTTAAAAAAATATTATTGTTGCTGTTCAGTCCTGGCTTCTTTTGCCAATAAAGGGGGGGGGGAGATGAAACATTTGCAGCAGGTGGCACAGGGGTGGGGTAATGTCAATTCCACTTCCAATGAGGAGGGGGAGAGAGGAGATGGGGCTGCTCCCCTGTGCTGAAGTTTGGCACAGTTTGCATGGAGATGGCTGTATCTGGACCCAGCTCGCATCCAGCCTATGTTACCAGGAAGGGCATGGGGATGGACAACATCTGATCTCAGTCCTGCACCCGGTCACATGCATGCAAAATCATACTGCTTACATGGGGACATAGCCTGTGTTAGACAGAATGCTGGACTAGATCTCTGTGGTCGGATCCAGCAGAGGTCCTTTTGTGGTCTTATGAACACAAGAATAGTGTTTTGGCATAACTCCACCATTCAGATGTAATGGTTTTCCATCAAACTTCCATCTTCTCTCAATTAAGCTTCAGCATGACTGAAATATTGCAAGAGAGATGATAGATAGTTGTTGCTGGTCAAAGTTGATGAACTAGACTGAAAACTAAGGATGATTCCACACTGACCAGTATACTGGACCAGCAAGGCACACTAGTAGTCTCCCTTTCACATGCTGGTGTAGTCAAAGGGAAACCCTTTAGACTGCTTCTAGTATGCTTGCTGATCTGATATACTGACCAGTGTGGAATTGCCCTAAAGACGTAATATAAGACGAACCTTTTTTAGTTTATGTATGTTAAAATTAAGGTTGTGTTCAGACATAAAAAAGAGGGCACCTCAGAGGTGCCTCAGAAAGACAGAATGTGGTCCTCATGTTCCCACACATCCTCTAATCACTTTTTCTAGGCATAAAATGTTCATAAGAGAGGGAAGGGGCAGACTGGTGTGTGAACAATCCCACCTTGAAGACTTCTTTAAGCCACCTCCGAGATGCTTTATTTTTTTCTGTCTACATTTAGATAGCAGTTGGGCTGTGTTCCCACTTGACTTTTTAAATATGGGTTGGACTTTTAAAATCTGGATTCAGGACTGAGTGCACATTCTGGGTCTTCCCATTTCCTTGAGGATAACATTGGCTGAATGCAAACATTTGTGTTCCCACTTAAACCGCAAAAAATCCCAGCACAGAGAAGCAGGACCTTTTAATCTCTGCCCATGTTCAACCCCTGTTAAGCTTGCCCTGCAGAATCAGCCACCTCCCTGCCGGTTTTCGCTGTTTGTGCTTAAACAGGAGAATCAACAGTGCAAATTCCCTTTCAAAACTGAGGCTGACAACTCACGCACAGTGGGGGAGAGAGAGGCTACTCTCCCTTTCAGTTTCCCTCAGTAAAATGCAGGCTCTCAGCTTATCTACCCCTGCTGTGCCAGCCTTGCAACAATGTATCATCTGAGACTTGAGTTTTTAAAAACTTTTCCTGTTGCTCAATCTCTCCTAATGGCAAGAATTTCCTTGCTACAATTGTATCCTCTGAGGCTGGCTGGTGCTTTTAAAAAAATTCTTTCTCGTCTTGTGATTGTGTTCAGAACAGGCATGGTGAAGGGAGGAGTGAGACCTTCACAGCTGTGAAATCCCACCCACATCTGGCAGGCATTGGCCAGAAGGATAGATACCCATTTTCGATTTGGATTTGTATGGGAACACACCCTTGGTGTTCCTTCATGGGCCTTCTGTTCTACTGAAGTAAGATTTCTACCCAACCAAGACAATGAGGCTGTGTTCACAAACATAAAAAAGGGCACCTCAGAGAGACAATCTGTGGCCCTCATATCCCCAAGCCTTCTCCACCTTTCCTTGTGCATAATGTTTAGGAGAAGGGGGAGTGGCAGACTGATGTGTGAACAATCACACCTCAAAGCCGTCTCTGAGCTGCCTCAGGGAAGCTCTTTTTTGCTGTGTGTACAGCTATACATTTTTAATGATAGTACTCTACATTGTGGTAGTCTCCAAAGGAATTAAATATTGAAAAAAGAATTTTCCAACCCTGAGAAGAAACAAAGGAAAAGGACGAAGTAGCATACATACCGGAGTAACTAATGTGCTTTTCAAAACACACATACACAAAAGAACTGAAAGTAGTTAAATCTTGGCTGTTAACTCTTAACATCCTAAGAAGCTCAAGGCTCTCACTGAAGTCATCTGACTTTCAGGCAAGAACAAAGGTTTTTGCATCAGCAATTAACTTTTGCCTCCTGCTGGGCCATTTCAATTTCAACTGCCAGAACACCATTCAGATAGACAGCTGTCTACCAACAGATTATAAAATATTCAGTTATAAACCTCAAGATGTTTAAAGGAACAACATAATGGGGTGGGTTACATATAGCTAGGGATATTTATCAAATTCTTTTTTCCCCCTAAACATTGGATCATGATTGCAAAGTAGAAGAAACATTCATGATAAATCTTTTTCCCCCTCAATATTTGATGCCCTGAATGTTTTTACCCCCTTTCTTCCAGACCACCCTGCATGTGAAATGCACCAAAATGTTTGGTTTGCATCATTATCCTCATCATTAAAGATTATTTTGCAAATTTACATCAGTTGAAACGAGGGACAAAAATAATTCAAGAGTTCTTAGAGTGCAACCCTGAAGTATATTCAAGATTCATAATGCTCACATGCATCAATCAGTAAGCCTGAATGGGTTTTCTAAGGAACAGTTGCACTCATATGCACATAGATCAATCCCAGAGTTAAATTCAGAAATATTCAGGTTAAAACTGAAAAGCTAGGAGAATGGCGACAGAGCAAATATGCAAAAGAGAAATGAGAAACAATGAGAAAAAGCTTTACCAGTCTTACCTGAAACTCAGGCCCTTTCCACACTGGTTCTTATTCCAGATTATATCATGGAAAAGGGTTCTGCCATCCTCATGTTGTCACAGACTGCAGCAGGTCCCCCGGAGCATGGCATATTCTGTACTAACATGCAAACAGCAAGCTCCTATTCTGGGATATGGCTCTTTCTGCACAGACACTTAATACATATTAAGAGTCCATGTTCACATTCGGAGCCTCAATACGTAGCTGCACATTAATGTGGCTCAAGGAGCCCATGGCTTCCATTCCTTTGGCTCTGTCTGCATTAGATGGAGCCTGATCCAAATTAAGGAGACTCTTAATCTGGATGTTTGGTAGTACCATTTAATTGGACTCTGACCTAGAACATGGGAAGCATACTGAAGGCCACCACCTGTGTTTGGGATTATCAGGAGTTGCTCCTCAGTAATGCACCATATCGTACCATACCACCTAAAAGCATTCCCTAGGCTTGGGTCCCTAGGCTTTGATGCTAGCCTTCAGTGGCTTGGGGGTGTGACTGAGAAGATTGCATGGGCTAATCCACATCAATGCTCTCAGTTCAGATAGCGCTGATTGGGCCCATGTCTCCTCACAGTCTGATCAGTGGGACGGGTTATTCCAGTCCTATGCATCCAGGATTAATTGCAGGTAAGTATAGAAAGGGGCATAATCCAGAATAAGAACCAGTGCTAAAAGGGCCTCAGAGCTTTCTAAAGTCTTTAGGATCCTACTCTTGCGTACTACTGTAATACTGAATACTATTTTCCACCTTTTTAAAAAGACATCACAGACGAACTTCAAAGCTTGCTCAAGCCTTTCAGCTTGAAATGTTAAGAGTTTTACAAAACAAACATGTTTTCATCCTCAAAGAATGACATTTGAAAGAACTGTCTCTGTGGCTAATGGCACATTTAGATGTTTGCTTATAATTTCTAGGCCAAAACAGGCTTTCATTTTGTTGTTACCGTCATACTTTTATGACACACTACAAATGTCTTTGGGACAATCTGCCTAGAGAGTCTCCAAAACAAACTTCACTGGAATGCATGGAAGATATAAATAGGAATAATTGTTCAGTGGATTTAGGTAATTTTTAAGAGGAGAAGAAATGTATGTTTAATAAGTCAGTAATGACAACCTGGGGGAGTCCAAGTTGATGTCACGTTAAACAAGCCATGCTAATGAGACCAAGAAGCTGTTTGTTGTTGTTTTCTATTGTTGTTTTCTCCCTGTTTTTTTTTTATTTATGCAACTTCCTTCAAGGTTACACTGATAGTTAAAGAAAGAAAGAAAAAGGGCTCATTATCAAGGAATGCCTAATCATCTTAGACCCTTTCTGAACTGGCCTTATTCCAGATTATATCCCATAGCAGGGACCTTCTCTGTATGATGGTGCAGACTATGGGATACAAGTCAGAATAAGTAAATCACAGTCCCGGTTCCCATTGCAAGCATAAAACGGTTTCTCTAAACCGAAATAATAGAACTAGATGCTAACACGAATTTGCCTGATCCCATTACTTTCAATTTAATTGCGTTTGATCCAGATTCTGAGGATCGTACATGGCGTATGTGACTCAAGGGGGGACTCAAGTGGCTACTTTCTAAAAGCCACTTTTCGGGGCTGCCCTGCCCTCTTCCTCCTGGCGTGAATGTGCCACCCATAACGGACCCCTTCATGGAGCCTAGCTGGGTGGCTGCCGCTTGCCTGGATGGATGAAAAATGGCACTGGGCAGTCAGCGATTCTTTACCCTCCTGTCCCCTTTGCCCAGGGCACACAGCAGCAGCGGCAACTCAAGCTCCCTTCACCCGCTCACCTCCACAGCCACAGACTTAAATATTCACACATCTCCCAGAACCTGCAGCTGCTTTCCTTTCTTTCCCTTTCTAAAGATCAGAACTCCAAAGAGCCAGAATTGCACAAAATTGCAACATTGTTATCAGGTGTGAAGTGGGTGGATTGCTACAGTGTAACCACTGCTGTAAATGGTGGATTTTTACAGTGAAATCACTATCTTTGGAAGCAAGCTATTGGTGTAGGGAAACCCTAAACATGAATTATTATCCCACTAAAACTGTACCGTTCCCACAGTAAGAAATGTAAAACGTTTCAAATGCACGAACTGGAGCGAGACCTGTTGAAATGAATGTTAACATTTACAATGCTTTGGGGCGATTTAACATGCAGAAAGTGTGTTAAGCCAACCTGACGTGGGGACTGGGAGGATTGAAACCGTTTTGAAGCCGTTTTAAGCTTGTAATGGGAATGTGGCCAAAGTGTAGAAACTAAATGAAACCTTGCCCCCTGTCCCATTTTGTCCACATTGACTTAAATGTGGACCAGTCTTGGGTGCTGATCTTTGAAGACCGAAAACTCAAATTTACAGACTTTGGACCCTTGGTACTGTTTCCATGGACTCTCCAAAGGCTGGGGTGAGGACTAGGGTGAGGGTGGGATGAACCACCCAAATGAGTCTGGCCCTGTTCCACTCAAGAGGCAAAGCATTCCAGTTTAGGGTAGAGTGTTTGTCCAGGGATGGTGCTTTTGTAAGTAATCCCAACCCTTTTGACAATGAATTGGATGCAATCTAGAAGTTCTAACATACAGCAGACCAATTACATACAAAATCTATTGCAGAAACAAATATTCTCCATTACTTTCAGCTGAGCAAGTGGCTCTATCAATTTATATGAACAAATATAACATAGGATAGTGGGGAAATAAAAGCCAATATTTATACTCCCTCACCCAATTACTTAGAAGCCAACCACATAAAATTCCCTTCCTAATTTCCAAATATAAGCTTGGCATGTTTTTTTTTTTTAAAGATACCCTGCCCAGACTCTTAGTGGAAGAAAAAAAACCTGCCAAACTGCTGGAGAACTAACATTGAAGAAACCAGAGGCCTATTCACACAAAGGGCTGATGAGACGCATGAAGGATGACCTGGAATGGAGCATTCGCTCCACTGGGTGGGTGGTTCCATTTGAAAACGTGATCTATACCTGGCCCAGGGTGTTCACGGCTGTCCCTGGCCATTCTGCAGCTGCTAGGGAAGGAGCACTTTCCTGGCCCCACTTCTGGTCACATACCTTCCCTGGGTTCCATGGGACCGGATTGGGTCCCCTAGGGCCTGAGGGAACTCCCCCGGGCCTGGGACTACACAGGGATGCACACATGTATGAGGTACTTACCTCGTGCTCATTGGGTTCCAAAGTGGCCAGGGGGCCAGTGGTGCGCCAGCTGCTCTGACTGGCCTGGCCACTTTGGAAGTGCATTTGCATCCCCATGTAGGCCTGGGAGGTTCTCACAGGCCCTAGAAAACCTGATCCAGTCCCCTGGAACCCACGGGAACCCAGGGAAGGGACAGGACAGGCCTGTCTGCCCCTGGCTCCAGCTGGACCCATTCTAGACAGGCCTGGGAGTGGTGTCCTGCCCCCGTGCCGGCTTTTTCAAGCTCAGACATGCAGGGACAGGTTCCTCTTTCACATGTAGGCAGGTAGGAATGTGTTCTCACACAGTTTGCCTCTAGTGAGAAAAGGCCTCAGAAGGAACATCAAGGTTTTAACTAATCAAAACCCTTTAGGAGCCATTTGAGTTCACAGACTATTTTTTAAACAGCAGATCCTCTTCAGAAATATTAAACAACATTGTTGGCCCCTGCCTGAGCTTGACTTTAAGCAGTTTTAAGAGTGCAAGCAAAGGAAGGAGGCTCTAAAACCTGTTTTGAGTAATCTAAAGTCCTGAAGGAGACAAGAGCTGAATTCACATTTAAGCTTCTGGTATGCAACTAGGATTCTCTATACCCGAGCTCTTACCAGGGCTGTCCTAGCTGCATACCAGAGGTCTAAATGTGAATTAAGCCAAGTTCCCCAAACAGGTCTTTTAGGGTGTTTCCACACTGGCTACAGAAACCACATTAAGAACATAAGGATACATGTAAGACACATACAAGTCTTACCTTCTGCATTGGAGGACACATCATGAACCCTTCCAGGCAGCCGCTTCTGCACAGCGGTGCATGAGATCCAGCCTTAATGGGGTCTTGCCACTGAAAAAAAAGTCCTCCGGGAAGACCTGGAGAATTAGGTCTTCAATCCGTCCCCTCATCTTGATCCATTTGGAAGCAGGACACTTCCGCACACGGAGAGACGAGGAGATGGATGTGCCCGCAGCCCCCACCTTGGGAGGTGCGGAAGCAGGCCAGTCTGCCTCCAGAGCCCCTCCCCCCGCACTGCACACCAGCGGACACACACGGTGACTGGCAGCTGAATACTCCAGTTCCGCGGCTTCGGGGGTGGCGTCGGCAGTGCGGGAGGATGGGTGCCTTGGGGAATGGGTGCTGCGGCCTCTGCACAGCATCCAGAACATCCAGCCCTCAGGATCCATCTTCCTCACGTGTGTGCAGACGCGCGAGGCCTCTTCGGATCCATCCCTATTTTGGACGGATCCTCTGGAGGATGGATCATTGGGAAATGGATTTTCTTTAATCCGTTTCTTGGCAGCCAGTGTGGAAACACCCTTAGTTTCCCCAGAAATGAACATCCCAAGTAGATGTTCCCTGAATGCATAGTCCACTTATCATTGCTCTATCATTTCAGGATTTAGAGATGGGATGGATCTAAAGTTTGAAGGGATTGAGAAGTTTCTCAAAGTTTCTCAAAATCTGATTGAAATCAGATCTCTTTCCAGAGTTCAATCCATCAGTTGGTCTTGGCTTTCTGAGGTCTCAGATGAAACATGCTTTCAGGCACAGAATGGTAGATGTTTTAAAAGCTCAGATGATAGGAATGGAACCTGAGTTCTTTGATAGATGTACTTTATTTACATCAATAAATCTTTTCATGTACATCTCCATTTAAACCACTGCCTTAAGTGTATATGGAATGTGAAGATTATTTTCAAAAAATTGGAAAATGACCACAATTTTGAACTACTTTTAAATATTTTTACCGTCTGCTGCTTATATTGATATCTTAGTGTATTTGGGGATATTCAAAACATAGTTACTTGGAAATGTCTTTTTAAATTTCTCCATTCTTGACCAATCCAACATTTTTGAGGAGATGAATATTTTCAGGACTAAAGTCATGGTTAAAAGTAACAATAGCATGAAACCATACTTGAAGGTTCGCTCTTTCTTGTGAGCATCAGTTTATTTTTGTTATTCAGGTTCTTTATGTCCTGCCAGTGGTCTACTACATCAGAATATATCAGTGAGTTACTATTAGCAGTTCAAGCAGCTTTTAGATGTGGACATTCCACACTGAGTCATTGCCTAACCTTGGTGCACTGGGTGCACTTCTCAGTAACTTTTTACTTCACACTTTCCCTCACCTGAAGGGAGAAAAGTGTGGAGAATTGAGGAACCTGTTTGGATGATGTCACACAGCTCCATAAGGGCTTTGCCTCTCTGTGCAGCTTTTCCTTATCCCATTGAGGGTGATGGGAAGTGGTGACACAGAGAGGGCAAGGCTTCAAGCATGTCTGGGTGTACCCACTATCTTATTATCCCTCTTCCAACTAGGTTTCAAACTTTTAAAATCCACTTTCGTTATATATTGTTCAAATAATGTTTGTCATATACTGTTCAAAAGCAAGGCCAAAATAATTAGAGATGTTCCAAAAAGCTTTGTCATGGCACAGTTTGAACAAATTAGTCTGAGGCCTAAACAAAGCTAATGAAGGTACTATATGATGGGTCCAGGGGTGGGTTCATCAAACAAGATGCCAGAGGACAGTGGTGGCAAGTACTGGGCTTGACCCAAGAGCCACCAGCCTGACTCAAGGAGTAGCTGCAAGTGGACATCAAGCTGAATGGCCCTTCCCCCCCTGGGGCTGCTGGCAGTCACCCCTCTGCCCACAGCTACTTCTTGAGTCAGGACTCAGCTGCCTCCCAGCTCAAGCAGCTGCAGATGGAGGGGTGGTGGCAGGAAACAACATTGCATGCAAGCACCTGGCAATTCCTCCTGTGTACTTCATTCAGAGGAGTGATGGGATTGGTGATACCAAATATGAGATATGATTTATGGATTTATTAATAAATAGTAAATCTGTGATTTTATGAAAAAGACTCGATATCTTCTGGAAAAGTACTGGGAATAAAAAGCTATGGCTCTGGGATGTAGGAATGCTGGAGAGAAAAACAGGAAGAAGCAAGCTAGCTTCACTGGTATCTCTGTAGTTTGCACAAGGGATACTGAAGATCTCTGGTTTTCTAGATAAGAACATTCCAGGAACAAAGGAAATGCTCAGTTCTGACCACAAACTCATGGATTTTCTGAGTTAAGTAAGAGTTTAAATATATATATATATATGTTTATATGTATATATGTTTTCCCTATTATTGAATCTCAAACTGTGGTGATTTTTTTTTTTTTTGGATATTTAAAAGGTGAAAAGGAGTATATACTTACAGCGAAGATGCTAAGATTTCCAAGAATTGGCTGAGAATCTGTCTGTGTGAATGCTAATGAGCTAGAAGCTGGCTCTCCAGTTTGCATAGTTAGGGTGTTTTTCCACTGTCACTAGAAGTACCCATTAATGGGTACAAAAATGCCATTTAGTGCCCATTAATGGGTACTTAATAGGTACTTCTAGTGACAGTGGGAAAACACCCCTAGTTAGCTCTTCAGCTGCTAGAGCTTCATTAACATAGTTATCTGGCTAGCAGATAATTCTTTTCCTATCCTGTTTCTGAGTGAAAAGGGGGAAAGCCATGTGCTCTGTAAACTCCATTCCTTAGTTTTCTTCTCCCAGAAATCTTTGCATTTCTTGAGTAATTTCTATTGAATTTTTGTCCAATCTGAAGGAACTTACTTTGGAAAAGTACAACCTCCAGAGGATATCTTTTAAAAGGGCTGGAAGATTCAAATTCTGTCTGTTCCTTTCCTTTCTTTCTTCCCCCCACCCCCCTCCCAAGTTTTTCTGTGCTGAAAAAGGTTTTTTTTACTTGAGCATGGCTTTGCTGACTAAACCATGTTAACTTTTATTTTAAGGCGTGGGTTTTTTTTCCTTTGCAAGTTGCAGTTTAGAGTTTCAAGGATGCAATGCATCTGTTTTCTTTTGCATTACTTTTACATGTTTTTTAAAGAACTTGAGACTCTTTTTAATCATTTGAGTCTTAATTTTTTGAATTCTTTTGCAGTTTTACCAGTTTTAAAGAGCTTTAATCAGTTTTGCTCCTGAATAAGAAGCATACCTATTAAAGGGACATTTTGTTTTGTTTTGTTTTTTCAATTTTGGAAGGATGCTTTTGAAGTTGATATCCTGATATTTCCTGGATATCTCCATTTTTTAAAAAAAAATTATCTTGAGTTACAATTCTTTTTCCTTAGATTAGGGTTTTTTCTTTTTTCTTTTTCTTTCTTTTTGCTGTTTTCTTAATTTTAAGCTAAAATTTTAAAATTGTTTTCTTTTTGAGTCAAATTTTTAAGAGTTTTGCTGCATTTTATTGTAGTTTTGCTGCATAATATGAAATGCTAGCAATATAAGTATATTTTGTATAATCATGTGAGCTATGTGCAATGAGATGGCTCTACGCCCATTTCCATGTTTCTTTTCTGTACCCTAGCAAATATTTTTCAGTTTCTCTCAAAATAAATGATTTCTGGTGTTTTAGGAGTGTCCAATATGTTCAATTTCTAGCTATTTTTTTCATTTTTAAAGCCTTGTCAAAAGATCTCAGAACCCCCCCCCCCTTGGTATCAGAGTTTGGGGTACTTCGGGGTTTTCATTAATTCAAATTAACCCAAATTCACTTCCCTGGGTAACATTGGTGCCAGCAGCAAAACACTGGTCAGTCCTCCAGATCTGGACTAGTCAGAGGAATGGCAGCAACTCCGCAACACTTACCAAAACAGCCAGACACCCCTCAGGAGTGCCAGCACACCTGCACAGTGCCATTGCCAGGGCAAGTTGGTGATACTGCACAGAATTGCACCTGTGTCGCTGGTCATGTGTCTCCCCTGCACCTAGTAAGGTAAGCTAAATGCCCTCTCAGGAGAATGTAGAAAATCTGAAGCTATTGTACTTTACTTGTCATAAGGATGGTTGCTCCCATATGTCATACTTAGCATTAATTGCAAATAGGAAGTTCTGTACATGTATCATTTTTCAATAAATCAAGCATACAAAAGATTCTATTTTGAATATGAGGTGGCTTTTTTTGCATCACAAAAACAAAAGCTTGCAAAATATTTTCTTTATATTTGGAAGTATACACCATTCCTCCCCCCTTTACTAAACTTGAGTTTTATAAGTCAGCATGAAATATATTTTTTTAAAAATGTGAATGTGACTTATTTTGATTTTGTTGAATCAAACTGATTGATGTTATGGAGCTCAGAGGATCTAATGAACAAGAAGGAAAGATAGGCAATCACCCTTGTCTGAAGATCAGCACACATGGATATCTTAAGAAAGGAACTAAGTTGATCAATGGACTCAAATCTGCTTATATGCCCTTTCTTCAAATGTATTGTTGTCCCTTTGCCTTGTTAAAAAAAGAGTGAACTTCAGAATGTCTGGGAGGTCAGGGCTCTGCTCAGAGATCAAAATCTGCTATACTATGAAAAGCTTATCTCAATGTGCACAAGTTATTTTAGCCTTTGTATGTATTTCATGAGTTGCACTGATGATCCTCAATCCTTACAGTTCAAATAAATAAATAAATACTGGAAGAGTGAGATAACAACAACAAAAACAAATTCTTGTACATCAGCTTAAACCACAGAGAGAGGAGGGAGGGGACAAAGAGATCCTGATCATAAGCTAGAAAACTAAATAGAGACCATCCCAGTCACAGGGTTCAAGGAACATTGATCCTGGATTATGTACATATAGCTTTGATCTTTCTGCTTACTTTGCTGTACCACCATCAGACTTAGAAAATGTAGGAATATAAGTGACTGAGGTCCCACACATTTGTCATTTGTAAAGCAAAGGGATGATAAAGATTAATACCAGAGACAACCAGAAAAGATATATACAAATGAATTTAATTAAAACATTTATATCTGCATTCAAACATGGTGAATGAACACAGGATTCAAAGTTTTCTATTTTAAAAAAGGCTTAAAAGTATACATTTTAACTAAATGTGTTCCAGAGAGCACTGAAAACCTAAGACCTACAGTATTCTCATGAGGGCTGTCAGAATGCGTGAAGGACAGCCTGGGACAGAGCATTTGCTCCTCTGGGCAAGCGGTTCTGTCCGGAACAACCCCAGCCTGTCCCAAGCCCTTCTAGATGTGTTCTGGGTGTAGAACACTTAATTGTGCACTACACTCCCTCCCTGACAGCTGCAGGCCCCACCCCAGGCCTGTCCGGATTGGGTCCAGCTGGACCTAGGGGTGGGCAGGCTTGTCCAGTCCCTTCCCCAGGTTGATTGGCTAGTTGTAGCTAGCCAATCAGAGCAGCTGGCATGTACAGGTGCACCTGGCTCGCCATTTCAGGACCTGGCGAGGACGTAAGTACTTCTCAAGCGCATCCCCATGTAGGCCCATGCCCAGGTGGGTGCGTGCCTGGGGGGTTCCTGCAGGCCCTAGGGGACCCAATTCAGTCCCCTAGAACCCACAGGAACCCTGGGAAGGACCACAACAGGTAGTCCTGCTCCTGGGTCAAATTCGAACCAATGGCGGACAGGCCTGGGAGTAGGGTCCTGCCCCCGTGTTGGCCTTTTCAGGCTAAGGCGTGTGAGGATGCTTTCCCCATTCACACGTAGCCCTCTAGTCTTTCCAGAAGATACTTGATAATATTCTAAAGTTGCTAAACTGGAGTAGATTTAGGTGTTTCTGCACTTGCCTCCTGAAAGCCGGATTAAAGAAATCCATTTTTCTGAAATCTGTCTCCAGGAAGATCCGTCTGAAATAGAGACAGATCCAAATGAGGCCTCACGCTTCTGCACTTGCGTGGGAAGCACGGATACTGAGGTACACATCATGTGTTTGCTGTGAGGACTCTGCAGCACCAATTTCGAGTAGCATCTTGCCTCCCTGAGGCCCCACCACCCCAGGAGCCACGTGATTGGAGCATTCAGCCACCAGTCACTGCTTAATTCCCCCCATACGTGAGCATGTCAGGGACAGACTGCCCACCAATCAGTGGCATGCCAGAGCTCCCATGGCTGCGGTGGTGCTGCTGCCTCACTCAACATGGCGACTTCCTGCTGTTTCATTCAACATGGCAACGTCCTGTCCCACCCACATCTCTTCCCTCTCCTGTCCATGTGCAGAGGCATCCTCCTTTGATGCAGAATTACCATGCAGGAACGGATTGAAGACCTAATTTTTCAGGTCTTCCTGGAAACCGGATTTAGCAGCACCTAAACCCCATTAGCAATGGATCCCACGCAAGGCTGTGCAGAAGTGGCATCCTCAAAGGGGACCTAATCTGTCCCACTGTGTGGAAGGTACCTTGCACATGTCTCACATATCTGTCCTTATTGTGTGCTTAATGGGGTTTTAGTGGACAGTGTGAAAACACCCTTAGTTTTGAATATATATTTGATGCACTTGAATATTCCAGAATAAAGCACTTCTAGAATAATTGCTTGTTGCCCAGGTGCAAGGGCGGCAGAATGGGGCAAGCACAAGCAACCTACCCGTCTGAACACTTGTTTCTACAATGTCATGACAAGTAAATCCAGGTATTTTGGTAGGAGTGTACAATAACCAGCCACACACATGTACAGCTGTCATTTTAGGCCTAGTTTGGCCCTGCACATGCACAGTGGCCATAACTAAGATGGCGGATTGTGCAAGCAGGTGTCCCAAACAGGTAATTCTTCCTAATCTCAGATCACCTCCTGATCTCATCTGGATCCAGTAGACCTGTTTAAACAGTTGTACTGGTATATTAGCCAGTGGTAAACCAGATCAAGGAGGCATGCAGATGTTATGCCTCCATAGTGTGGTTTACCCTAGGTGACCTCTTTTGGCATTGCATCAGAATATACTATTGGAATAAGTCCCCTGAGGGCTCTGATGCTTTGGAGCTTTCAGAGGCAGCTTCAAAGCTGGTAATAATCATATGGGACAAAAACAAAATAAGAACAGGAGCCAGATCTTCCAAAATTCAAAGTGTGGGTGGTTCTGATAGCAGAAGTATTCTTCTTAGGTAGATCCTAGGAATCACATAGTCAGATCTCCATTTATTGAAGTGAGCCAGGTTAAAACTTTATTTTGAAATCACACAGATCAGGACATGTTCTCCAACTTAAGGGTTCTTCCCTTCAAGTTCATTGACCCTTGTCTCCAAAGTGATTCACATACTCCCTAAGATACAACTATTTCAACAGTGGCATCTTATCTTCAGGTTGTTCCCACTGCCTGGAATAAATCCTATATTTGATGAGTTCACCTTTCTACTCCTGGAGTGTTAGGCACACCTTCAATCATATGGAAACACAGCATCCCACAGAATCAAAGTAAAACAAAACTTGTCACATGGACATTATTGCCAGTCAAGGACTTAGCTTCTCAAGTGAAGAGAAGATTATTGGTATATTGCAAGTATATATCACTTCAGCCTAAAAAGGGTTAATCTTCTGTGTAAGTTAGTGCTGCAATGTGGGAACTGCTTATTGGTTAATTCTGTTGTAATAGTTTGTCACATGCTTTTTCTCTCTTAAAGCTGGTAGTAGAAAGATGGGCTCTAGCATCTCTAGACTTGTATATCTGATATAAATAAGTTATAACTCACAAGTTTAGATAAGTATAGTTATGTTGAACAAATCAAGAAGTTGTATGCTTCAAGTCTGTTCTTCAACATGCTCTCAGCTATTAGTATAGATTTCTGAGTGTAAAAGAAAAAAAACAGAGATGCGTCTAGAGAGAGAAAAGATCAAGTCTTCAGAATCAACTATTAACATCTTCTTCACTTTAACATTCTTTTACCAAATTGAACCAGCAAGGGCAGACAGAGAAACATTCTTAATGTGTAGCCATTAATTGGGATTCTCTTTTCTTTCTGAAGACTATGAAAACCTGAGTTGCTCTGTATGCTTTTGAGAAGCAGAGTTAAACTTTTCTGGTTTTATTAGCCTTTGTCTTGAAGTGTTAGATAAGAACCAACACATGTGGTAAGCCAGCCTTGAAATTAGAAAATCCTTTCATCTTTGTCTTACCAAAATGCTGTAAAAAAGTCTCTGCAAAAGCAGCAGGAAGCCAAGCACTAGTTGTTGGTTCTGATGACTTCAGTGCCCTGCAAACAATGCAAGGCAGTGCCACTATCATGACTTCTCCCCTGGAATGAGGATTTTACAGAGGTTTTTACAGCAGCAGAAGCATCTGGGACCTTCAGCTCAATGACAAACCCAGCAGGAGGGGTTAAAAAGAAAGCAAATGTGCTTAGCTGGGGTCTAACATCTGCCTCAAACTTAAGTATCTATCTAAAGTTCAAAAAGTCAACATGTGACTGGTTCACCACTATCTGTCAAGGAAAAGTGAATTGATTCACCTTTCTATTTATTTTCAGGCATAAAATGAGAAGACAAGCAATAGGAACAGAGAATATCTGTTATATATGGAATGCAAATGTGTTCCTTGAGGTCACCTTGAGTACAAGTGAAGGACAAAAAGCTTTTTATACTCCTTCTTTCATCTTTGTTGCATTTGGTATTCCTCGTTACTGTCAATCCCCTTTTTCTAAAGGGAACTAGAATATAGATATATAGATGAATAAAAGGTACACAGATAGATTTCCCCCATTTATTAATGTGTAATCACACACACAATATTATACATCTAACCTAACAAATCCAATGTTTACATAATAATGTTTTATTCCCCCTCCAATTCCCACCCCTACCCTTCCTCATAGATTTATGAAATATATTTCAAAATGCTTCATAAAGAGTCCCAAGCTTTGATTGAATGGCTAGGACTCCCATTGCCCCATTTAAAACAACAACAGCAGCAGCTGGTTCTGTGATCATTTGGGGCCTATTCCTTCAAGATATCAATTGCTTCTTTTTCCACTTCATCTCCCTGGCATCTATGAGGAAAACAAAGCAAAACACACAATTATACAGCTTATTGCATTAATTCAACAGAATGGAAGCAGTGATGGTAGAAGAAGAATGGATGGAAGATTAAAAACCCTATGACTCTAAGTATATTGATAAGCTACACTGAATTCACTGTGGCTTATTTGACGATTTAATAATATGGCTAAAGTAAGGTTCATTTATTAATGATTTCATAAATAAATAAATAAAAGTTTCACACCAAATTATATATTCTGCCCACAGCTCTGTGTACTTGGAGGAAATTTCATCTGTAATTACAGAATGGCCAAAAACAGTCAAATGCAACTTTTTACCTTGCTACTGGACCAGGCTATGATTAGGAAAACTTGTATCTGTGTGTAGAGGGTAACACCAGCCTCTGTGTGGTTGTACTGCAGCCTCTAAAGCAGCTGTAGCCCATACTGAGCAGCAGTGAGGTGACAGGCTTCATCAGGCCATGGCATATCAACTTAAGAGTCACTTCTTGTGCACTGATGTTTTGATATCTTTCCTAGTACCCCAGATAACTTAGCTAGTCTCCCAGGATGCTTTAGCAGGGCATGAAATAGAGACTGGGCATTTTTTTAGTTAACTTTGAGGGTTTTTGTTTGCTTGTTTTTAAATATCCTCCTGGAAGTAGAACACAATCACAATCTAAGGTGCTGGTTGACCTCCAAACATTATTCTGAAATACATAGCCCATCAGATTTCCACAAGATGTTGCTTATGCATTCATTTGTAAACATTATAACCTGTCCTTCACTCAAAGGTCTCAGGGTGGGCCACAACATTTGATAAAAACTTGGAATAATAAAATCAATAAGAAATATCAGTATTACCATAATCTTCCAGAAGCCTCACTGAAAGAATAAATGAAAGCTGTTGCCACTTTTTGTTGCTTCTCAAATTCTCTCTGATAAACAGTGAATAGTTTGGACTGGAATTTATTCATCATGCTATTATTTTAGAGACAAATGATAATTTATTGCACACTTTAGTGACTCCATGATAGAAGAGGATCCCTAAATGTTTCAGATATGAAACATTCACGAACTGATGTAAGTTAAATTTCAAAGAAGCACATGCTCTTTTAATTTCTCGAAACCTGTGAAAATTCGCAAGTATCCTGGTTCCTTTTTTAAAAAAATATGCAGCCCCACAGAAACTAATTTGCATGTTATAATTACCTTGCCAACTGCCTTTTAGAAGATAAAACAGAACCATTAACCAAAGTTTAATGTTATCACAATTTCTTTACTAAATACAATTGCTTTATGGTACTGCTCAACTGTTATTTTAGAGAACATGACAGAAAATCATGCTTCATTAGCCACAACACAGTGGACACTTTTCACAGTTTTAAATTTTGTGTTGAATAATATCATGCAGTCAAAGCCAACTTAATTATTTGTTCCTCTTGTTGCTTTTAATAACCCACAGGTGTGTGCCGTATCTTCTAATTTCCTACAGTAGAGTCTAAATATGAACCGTTATAATTATAGCATTTGGACAAATGTTACAAATAAATCATGCATCCCTTTCTTAAGGCAGATATTGCTCAATTCCATGCAGAGAAGAGAATTTGAGGGAAAAGATTTATCCCTGACTAACAAAGAGCTTGCCTGATGTTCATTTAAGTATGCACAGATGTATTTTTATATACCTTTTTACTAAATATGAGGAAAGTGTCTTAAATAGAAGGTTCCCATATCACCAAAGGGGCAATTCTAGAATGCCTGAAAGCCATCACACAGAAAACTGCTTCCAATCTGCTTTGGCAGGCTGAAAAAGCACTCTCTTGAAGGTGCGCAAGAATCGATTCCCAAAATTGATATTTCCTTTGGGTGCAATAAATGAAGCATATAGCGGGGACATAAATTGTTGCTAATTCCTCTTTGTCCCTTGTCACTGAAAGTGGAGGGGGGGGGCTGGTAGCACAGCCAATCACAAGTCTGTAAAATTCCTTTCATGCTCTGCATATTAGCTAATATGTGCCCAATAGTGGGGCAGTTTTTTTGGCGGGGGCACTTTGGTGAAGATTGGTGTTTTGATGTGACTTTTCCTGATAGGGGAAAAAGGGGGAGGGGACATGCCAATAAAGAAGCAAGAGAAGAGGCAAAAGAAAGCAAAAGGCTAAAAGCTAAGGAGAAGGGGATTTGGAATGGCGATGGATGCACAGGTAAGATTCTGACTATGTGGGCCATAAAACAATCAGAAACACCTAACCATGGAAAGGCAAAAGAAAATTTAAAACTGTGTAACGAGAAAGATCAAACTGACTCCATTTTTACGTTAAAGGTTGGGAAAGCATGCAAAGATCTAAAGAAGCAAGGAGTGCTTGGCCTTGGAGCTGTACCATCCACAACCAGTTGTAGCTGGGAACTCACTCCTTAGGACATAACACTAATTGGCTTCAGTAATGGGATGGGTAACTACTTGAATTACTTTATGTCTTGTTGAATATTTCTGGAACATAGAACCTGAAACCCATGCTTTGCATGGTGTATTACGTTTATTTAATGGACTGTTGGGACTTTGTTTCTTTTTTGCAATTTTATGTTCTTGGTCAAATTTTGCCTTTTTATTTTAATAAACCAAATTATTCTACATCTGTTCTGCTTTTATGTGCAACCTGAAACCAGGGATCTGGTAGGAGAAGGCCTGCTGTTACAAACTGGAATGAATCTGTCATTTTAACTGCTCAGAGCAGTTATGTCAGTATGTGAACAGTGAGATTAGAAAAAGATAGACGGTAGCTAAGAAATTATTCAGTGCATTTCTATGTAGCTGTAGATGTACTGAAATTCAGAGGTGCTTTGTGGTGGCCTTTCAAGATGGCACTGGGGTGGTTTGCATTTATGCTTTATTTCTCTTGAACCATATTTTCATTCATATGTGCTCAAAGCAGAAAAGTCAAAGCAAACCTTCAGCTGGAACCTCAACTCACTCTTCCCTGCACAGCCCCATCAGCCTATGACTCTTGGTGCAAATTCTAGATCTGCTCAAATCATACCATCAAATTTATGGTACAGTGACTGGTGCATTCATGAAATGATTTCAGCATAGAAAGAGAAGAAGATAGTTCCAGGTAATAGTTCGTTGTGAGTTTCAGTTGCTGTTAAGCTTCAGCATGAAAAGGATGCTGGAAGAATAGACAGGAAAATTGATATGAAAAAGTGCCTGAAGAGGAAGGAGGCTGGTAGGGTGCTGAGCATGGTGGAGAGAAAGATTTTCTGAATAAAATAAAACAAAGCTAGATGTGGCAAAAAAGAAGAAGAAAAAGTAGAATATAACACTTGCATTTTCTTCCCATCCTTATCCCACTTTTTCTAGTCTAAGGCTGCATCCCCATGCAAGCTGTTTGGATCTGATTGGGCATGCATTGGACCAGATGCGGGACCGGGATCAAATGTTGCCCATCCCCATGCCATTCCCAGTAATGCAGGCTGGGTGTGGGCTGGGTGTGGATTCAACCTTCCCCATGCATACCATGCCAAACTCCAGCACGGGGGAGCAGCGCCATCTCCTCTCTGCCCCCTCTCTCCTCATTGGAAGCCAGATTGATGTCACCCCACCCTGTGCTGCCCGCTGCAAATGCCACATTCCCCCCCCCCCCTTAGTGGCACAGAGAAGCCAGGACTGAATGGGAAAAAAATATTTTAAAAAATCCAGTTCTTTGAGCAAAGCTGCTATGAGGTTTGGTGGCAGTTGAGCAGTTTTGTGCACCTCCACTTCATCGTGAGAACACCCGGGAACTGCAAGAACACCTGCCAAGTGGAAAAGGGAGGAAAATCAAGCCATTATCCTGCCTGCCTTGGCAATCAGGAAACAGGGTGTGTGGAATACTTGTACAAAAGAGGCTTGTGGAGCAGTGAACCATTCAACCCCCTCATCATTTCATTGGACCATCGTTTCATTGTACACATTTACTCCCCCAAAATCTCAGCAGTTGTGATCTCCAACGCACAGGACATGAAAACCCACCTCCCACTGATGCGAGTGCCAGTCTCCTCCCCAAGCAGCCCAGGACCATCCCCATGTGCAGGCTCGACTCTCCAAGCAATGCATGCCAACCCCCCTGTTTTTTCTGCTACCAAATTTGGTCCAAGTTTGAGCGATTTGGTCTGTGGAAATCAGACCAAATCAAAAATGCATGGAGACACCTCTTGCCGGACCCAATTTCGATTCGGACCAAAAGGTGCATGGAGACATGCCCTAAGATGTTCATAAGATGGGAAACAGGCACAATGGCCTGATGTAGTCTCATTCCATCTCTGGTCCCTCTTTTCTAGCTTAGGCCACTTTCAGAAGTTCTTTGTGTATTTGACTACAGTGTGATATTCCAGACAGAGTAAATTATCTGGAGAATTATCATGTAACGCCCAGATGGCAGGGCCACAGCATGTGGTAAGTGGAAGCACTTTCCAGTGCGAATGCTTGCTCCCATGATGGCAGAACATGAACATCCAGAAGTGCACAACTGCTGCCCCTCATGCATGTGCCACCTATCATTTCCAGTTTGGTTTGGCCCCATGTGCCAAGCAAGCATCCAGACAGGTAAGTATGTCCATGTGTCCATGTGCAAGCAAGCATCCAGACAGGTAAGTATGCTTCCTTTTTATGTAAAACATGGGTTGGGACTTGATTTTCATGGAATACTATGTGGAAATCCCAACATAGCCCTGGGGTAATCCAGGGCTTTACACCCTGTCTGAAGGCAGACTCGGAATGCTTAGAAGTGGGGAAAGAGGCAAACTGGTATGGGAGCAAGTCATCCCAGGATGCTTTTATTTTCTTAGCTATGTGTGAATCCAGTGTAAAGCAGAAAGTGTGCATCTCCCTCACACACTCTAGCATTTCCAAAGAAATATGTGTGTCAATGCACAGAGTTGCTGAGGTGGGTTTAGGTGTTCACTGACATCTGTCTGCTCTCTCTTGCTTGTTTGAAATGGGGACTGCACAAGTCACCAGTGACATGAAAGTGCCTTGAGTGTGCAGAATCCCTCACATGACCTCCACATGAACCTATAATGACCCAACTTCCATATAGCCATGGACTCATCCTGTACACATCCTGGCCTAAGTGCTCATTAAGATACATCTGAACTAAGTGTTTTGATAGGAGGCAGACAGTGAGAAAAGGTAAATATAGACTGGGAATAAGTACTGAGACAGGCTGAGCAGGAGTAAGTTCTGTAAAATATTAATATTAACATATGAGACTCTAAATGGCTTGAGCTTATAATATCTAAAGGAACACCTTCCTCTATATAAACTTGCCTGTGCAGAATTGGCTCCACTTTCTCGAAAGGGGGTCATACAGAGACTTACAGTACTTCGGCCACCTTACAACTTCTGAGTAGATTCTGTTCTCATCTTGTCAAAATATCTAGTGTAGCTTGCTTCATTAGTCCCTTAATTGCATAGAACATTTTTTATCATAAATGCTATAAGCATCTGGAGATTTTCACCAATGGCGTGGAAACTTCCCATAGAATTTGATGGATATAAATGTCTTAGTTGTTCTAGGGGAAAGGTTGTTAAAGAGATAGGTAGCATAGACTACTTCTGGAATTATTTCTTTCTTGGATATAGTGATTCTAACAAAACACTGCTACACTGAAATATTGTGCACTTGGGAAATAGATCCACAAAGAATTTTAAGTAGGATCCTTTGATATCTCAGGCAAGAAATAAATCATTGCAGCAGGATACACCTGCTTCTCTGATGCTCAATATGTCTGTTTACTAAAACCTTGAAATTTATAGCAGTGGTGAATTTTACTATCAGAACAGGTTTATGGAACCTCTAAGGACACAGAGGATATTTGTCTGGCCATTAATGCTTGACAAGATGTTGTAGAACATAGTTTAGAACAAGTTACCTGATGGGTTGTATCTTCTGCTCTTTTGATATTTTTGCTGCTATTTATTGTGTAGCTGTATTCTCATTTTACTCAGGTTGTCTTTGTCTCATTAAATTTTGGTTGTAGTTCTGCAACAACTAATGCTGTGTCTTCACGGCAACCTTAGTTCGAATTCAAAACGTTTTCAATCCTCAGAGTCCACACGGAAGTTTGGCTTAACACGCTTTCCCCTTGTTAAACCACCCCAAAGCATGGTGAATCTCAATCCTGATTTCAACAGGTCTCACTCCAGATTGTGCGCTTGAAATGTTTTACATTTTTTACTGTGTGGACAGTACCGTTTTAAGGGATGAGAATCCATGTTTAGGGTTTCCCTCTCCCAATAGCTTGCTTCCAAAGACAGTGATTTCAGTATAAAAATCCACTTAACAGGGATCGCTACACTGTAGCGATGGAACCACTTCACACCCGGATGGCTGGAATAACAATGTTGCAATTTTGCGCAATTCTAGCTCTTTGGAGTTCTGACTTTAGAAAGGGAAAGGGAGGAAAGCAGCTGTATGTGAATGTTTAAAGCAAAGGGGCTTTAGTTGCCACTGTTGCTGTGTGCCCTGAGCAATGGGGAGAGAAGGGGAAAGAATTGCTGGCTGGCTGCTCGCTGCCATTTTTCCTCCATCCATGCCAGGAGGAAGAGGGCAGGGCAGCCCCGAAAAGCGGCTTTTAAAAAAGTAGCCACTTGAGTCCCACCTTGAGTCACGTAGCCCACGTACGATCCTCAGAATCTGGATCCAACGCGATTAAGTTAAAAATAATGGAAACAGGCAAATTCACATTTGCATCCAGTTCTATTATTTCGGTTTAGGGAAAGCGAAATAAGCTTGCTGTGGGGATTCGCCCTAAGTGTGACTAATCTGCAGAAAGAAAGAAAAAAAGCAATTGGGTAAAATCTAAAAACCATGATTAAAAATTGTGATAAAGAATTCCACTTTAAATAAAAACAGTCACCCTGGAGCAATTGTTTCTAACAGAAATCCTTTAACATGTTAAAATTAATATTTAAAATTGTTTGGAAGTAGGAGGAGAAGGAAGAATGGGAAAAAAATAGAAATCATATATGAAACCCATACTGATAGTTCAAAAAGTCTCTGCATTTGTCTGTCTCTCCATCTGTCAGGACCAAGACTCCAAAATAATAAAATATCAAGGTCTAAAATTTTGCAAGAAGACTCAAGGTATGTGTATGTAGATGATTTTCTTTAATTTCAAAAAAATATATATATTTACATTTTACAAAATTGGCAACTTGCTCATTCAAACCTTTTTTCCCAGTTTACAGTAAAACCTACTTACAGTATAACTGTTAAATCTAAGCCCTTGTGTGTTGAGAGTCAGCACTGACAGAATAATTCAAAAGTTCCTGTTCATTTTGTTGCTTAAGCAAACAAAACATTATCTGGCAAAGGAGTGTCAATAATGTGCTTCTCTGATCATACCTGCTCAAAGCAGAGTTATTTTTTCTTCTACATAGAAGCAAGATTTGTGTGCTTCTAGGCAAGGGTGTCTTGAGCCACCTTTCTCTTCCTTCTTCATACATATTGTGATTCGATTGTTCTTGATCTGCCATCTTCAGTTTGCTAGTCTACTGATCATAATAAAATTAAGCTACATACTATGGCTGTGGTCACACTCCAGCTTCAGTTCACTTTCAGAGTGAGAGAATACATCAGCACCCTGACAAGCTGTTTTCTTTCAGTGTTAAAGAATTCAAAAAATTCACCTTTGGGATAAAAAATGTGGAAAGAAAATTACTGTTCTCTTTCCCGATGCATTCTCTTGCTCTGAAGGTGGACTGAAGCTGGATTAAATCTTAGGTGTGACCACAGCCTTGATTCAATGGGGTCAATTTTCAACATTGATTTGAACAGAATTTTAGCTGTACTATGTATCACCTCCTGTCACCAGTTCTGTCAATTTTGGTTTCTTATGCCACTTCCTTTTAGCTGCCTCAGCGTCTTCCACATTTGTCTAAAGAGACATTGGCTACTACAGACTAAGAATATGTTTTTAAAAAGTATTTGTAAAGAAACAGTGCTTTGTTCACACACCAGATCACTCCTCCTCCTCTAATTAATGTTCCCTTTCTGAACTGGGTCTTATTCAGAGTAGGGGTGTTTTTCCACTGTCACTAAAAGTACCCATTAAGTACCCATTAATGGGTACTTAATGGGTACTTCTAGTGACAGTGGAAAAACACCCTATATCTCAGAATAGGGACCTACCATCCAGTTGTTAGTGTTATAATCTGCACCAGCATGAGGATGGCAGGTCCTAACCCAAGATTTGAACTAGAATAAGGTCCACTGCAGAAAGGGCTTTAAATAGAAAAGGGGGAGTAGTGATCTAATGCAAACATAAGGGTTATACACTAGTGTCTTTGAAGCCTTTTTTCTCATATTTGAGAATATGAGAATATAGCATTAGTCTACAAATTGGATGATATAGCAGCTTTAGGAGATAGCAATGTGTAAACATCTGTAATTTTAATCAACAAGAATTTGCTGTGGCACTATAACTTTATTTGATTTTTTCATATTTGGTTAGACAGATGCAATAGGCGGGTTGAAATCTGGATTTTTAACTCTGATAGAACAACCCACAAACAAACAAACATGTAAGAGTCGGTGCTGTCTGTTCTTTTGTAAATATTATTTATATAAAGTCTGAAAGTTCACAATCTAGTTTCCTAAAGTTCCTTGCTGTTTGTATTCTTCATCTTCAGAGAAATGTTATGCAAAATCGAACACAGAGATTTACCACAGAATAAATAGTGTTGTCAGAAGATGCATTCATGTTTGCAGATTTTTTTTTAAAAAAAGCTCTTCTAAATCCAAAGTGTACTTGAATGCATTAGAGCTCAACTAATTTGCATTCTGTTTTTGTTCTTCTCAACATCTTCCAGCTATTGTCACTATTTTCATTCTGAGCTGCCCCTTTCTGTTTTGCATCCCTCCTCACTGAAATGCAGGTATTCCCTCCTCTGATTCATATCACAGCAATATAAGACAAGGAAATGTTTTTGACAGTTGCTAAGGGCAGTGTTTACAGATATGCAAACGCATCTGTTCTGCTAAATGGTGTTAGGGGGCTTTGCTGTTGTATCCTTTTCAGCCCAGTATACACTGGCAGATTCATGCTTAGTTTCAAAAGCTGATGGGGAAACAACAATGACATTGAGGGGGGGAAAAACTTCTTCAGGTTGTACTGAAAATATGCATATGATGTTTCCAGGGGAAAGGTCAGTGCTCTTTTTTTTTAAATTTCACACTTTTTTCTGTTTGTGGATGTGTGTGTATCTGTGGAAGGGGTAGCTGATGAGTCCCCAGATACATACTTAAAATGCAGCTTTTATCTGATAAGCCTTTTGAAGTACTATGGTGACCAGACAGCACAATGGTTAAGTGTACAGTTTTCTACACAGCTTCTATAAAAGACATTCAAATCATGTCCGGAATACCCCTTCAGTATTGGTTCTTAGGCATGACTGCAATGCTTCACTCTCCTACCTTAGTTCAATTATGAAAGAAAATCAATAGAATCATGCCAGCTCAGCTGTTGCCCAGCTTAACCAGGCCTGCACCAGACATTGGACAACCAGGACACTGATGACAAGCGAAGTAGTACTGATTCAAACCACTCATGGAGGAGACTGGAGAACATGGATCTTCTGGAATGTTATTATAAAGCATGACCAATGAGAGTGGTTATATGAAATAGATAAAGGAGCTATGGATGCTCCAACATCCACACTCCCTGAGAAACAACTAGTTACTCAACACTCAAACATAACCAAGAGGAAACCGTTATTATTTCTGAAGATTGACAGGCTACAAGGAATCTGGCAAACACAAGGTGGGATGGTACTGATAACTGCTGAGTGAAAAAGCAGGACTGAAAGACAGTACCAGACGCTAAGCTTAGCAGCAGAAAAACAAGCACTGTGTGCAAAATCAACAGAAGCAAGTATCTACCACACAAGGCAAAATCCCAGGTGCAGAATGTGTAAAGAGGCCTTGAGGTAGTTCAGCACATAGCAGCTGGGTGCAAGAAACTGGCAGGATATTGTTTTTTTCTGTAAAAACTGTCTGTAAAAGGTTGTGGTACCTAGGTAGTCTGAGGAGCACTAGAGGATTGAGGCCACCAATCAAGAAGTAGAGGTCCTTCCTTATTCCACAGCATGGAAAAGCTGTCTGGGCATTCGACTTTGTCTTCCCTCCCCCTCAGGTCTGCACTGGAACATAAAAGTGCAACAGGTTATTTTACCTTTGTGATGACGTGCAAAATCACACAGTATCCTGGGGAAGTGAAGATCAGGGATAAAGCAGGTGTTCTAGTGGTGATCACCTCATCTCAGCAGCAACCCTGTAAACTGGCCATTGCTGCAGTGACCACGCAATGTAGCACACAACTGCAGCTTTGTTGCCCCACTGCAGCTTTGTTGCCCTTTGCATGGAAACAATACGAAGGGTGTGTTGCTGGAGTGTGCCGGCAGTATCCTAGAAGCTGTTCAGTGCTCCACTACTGTCTGGCCAGGAGATGGTCCCATAAACTTGGAGCCACTTCTGGAACAGAAGCGTCTCCATGCAGTGTGGATGCTCCAAATGGGGGCTTCCCCAGACCTCCTCCTTCACCCAAGTGTGAAGAGGCCCTAAGTTCCTTTCTCTACCAAGCCCCAGGGACTCCATCATCATCATCATCATCATCATCATCATCATCATCATCATCATCATCATCATTTTCTTTGATCTTCTGCACCGCTATCAACTGTGTTTTGGTATTTTCACCTTCTATTGTGTTAACTATATGGCATGACTCATAATCTTCCCCAAAGTTTTACTTCAATAATCCATAATTTTATTTGAAATGATGGTCTTACTTGTTTGAGAATAAAAAACCATTTCTGAACAAGAACCCTCCGCTCTGTAAGAACATTCTTCTGAACATAACTTAATATAAAGATGAAACTTTATGGAAATGATTAAAGTGTCTCTAGAGTGAAAATAGAAACAGTATTGTGCAGATGTTTTTGAGAAGCAGTGTAGAATCAGTATTAGATATGCTTTTAATGAAATGCATAGTTTATATCAAGAAAAGAACAGAATGCTGGGATAAATTACTAGAAGCAAAACCATTATAAATCAGTGATAGTAGAACAGTGACATATGGTAGCTTCTGATTTCTTGTACCTTAGAATTACTGGAAGTTATAAGCTGAATCAATTAGAAATTCTAATATTTTTACCTACAGAGTTGTATGTTGTAATTTAAACTATTGTGGTGGGTGGTACTTATTGGCAGTACAGATGTTGCTCGGTCATAGCTCCAATGAAATATGTTACTTCTCACACATAAGAAAAAAGGATACCGCAGAAAAACAGTGTGTTATCTCTTGGGTTCCTACCTTTTCTAGCATAAAATATTCATAAGAGAGGGGAGGGGGAAATGGTCACTCCAGCTTGAAGCCTTCTCTAACCTTCTTCAGAAGCACCTCAGAATTTTCCCCCAATGTTTGATCACAACCTTATTCCCTATGGTACTCCAGCATCCCTCCTTCAAATCCCGTGAAGAAAGTTGATTTTACAAAACATGAGTGGCCAAAAGTAGCCCTCCAGATGTTCCTGTACTACAGTTCCTTCAATTGGCTTTGGTGGAAGATTAGCAAGCACTCGAATAATCTATAATTCAGAATCACCTACTTTTGCTAAGAAGCAACATGGAAAGTGCATCATGGGCCTCTTCCTCCCACCTCTCGGTGATATCGCAGGGCTTTTCCCATGATCAAGCCCTGAGATACCATCAAAAAGGGGGAGGAAATGGCCCACAAGCATCATCGGCTGTCAGAAATGTGTATGGTCATCGTGTACCCAGAGTGTACTGGGCTTAGAGCACTACAGCCTACTGGCCGTAGTGCGAAGAGGCCTCAAAATAGCACTAGTCCCATGTGGATGAAACATTAGATAGCCACTTGGTCTGGTATACTGACCGAGTATAGAAACAGCCCAGAAAAGAAGTCAACCAGTAGACTGGACCAGGGTACAATTTTGGGTGCTCTAGTCCAGCCTATACTCCAGCCTGTGTGGACAGAGTATAGTAGGAGTTGTATGTGACCTCCCTTATTCTGCACTAATGTGTGAATGGCAAAGGCCTAGATACCGAGTGCGGAAAGTCCCTTGGTGTTAGAAGAATCATAGAAGACTTTAAAAAAGGGAGAAGGTCAGAGCATTTTTCCCCTTGAGAATACTGACTAAGAGACTGAGTAAATATATTTTACAGGACAGTGCAAGAGAGGGAAAAGGCAGCAATGGCACAATTCCTTGTTCATACAGTGTAGCACTGAAACAAACACATTTTATAAAATGAAAGCCATTCTTGAAGAATTCCCTTGAGGAGGCTGCAGCTGCACAAGGTAGCTATTACTTGTATTCACAATTGCATCAATCTTTTATCTTTATTGTTACCGTATTATTCCTATTTTTGTGCCATAAAAAGTTTTCCTTGTGGAGTTTTCTTTAATAATAGATGTTTTCCTTTCTAAAGCTTCTTGGAAGTAGTTGGATCAAAGTAGATTATTGCCAAAATAAAACCTGATGAGCTGTTTAATTTAATTTGATTTCTCTGCCTCCAAACAAGATGATGATGATGATAGCAAGACTGTTATTTTGAAAAGGCAGTAAAATATATATATTTGCACATTTTTGTTTATCTCTCCTAAATGTTAGACTTTATGACAATATGTCAACTATGTTTTCACCTTTCTTACATTTGCCATGAAAAGTAGATAGTACACTATATTAATACATAGATACGTGAGGTAAAATAGCACTGTGCTGAAGAGTTTTCTGGCCTTATTACAACAAGTTTTATGATGTTGCAGTGTCTATCAGTGACTTATGTGGATTTTCTAAATTAAGTTGAAGTGAGAATTCACAGATTTTGCTTGTTTAACTTAATCTAAGCTATTAAAGCTCCTGAAAGAACATTTAGAGAGCTAGTAAGTGTGTGGGAGGGCAATTCAGCACTGTTCATACAAATAAGCAATACAAATGCTGGCAGTATAAGTGCCTTTAACAGGACCATTCTTGAATAAAGCCCAGTAAGAGGAAAGAAAGATGTGGAACATAAAAGCTTGTTAAATTTTACTTGAGTAAAGAGGAAGTACTTTTAAAAAATAATATAATCAGCATTCAGATTTTGTTTGCTTGTTTGATATGGCATTTTTCTATGAATTAGAAATATTTCAAATAGCTTAAACTCCTGTAACAAACTAAGGCTGAATTCCAATTGCCACTTTAAAACTGTTTCAAAATGGTTTGGATCCTCATCGTCCCCACCCCCAATCAATTAAAATGGTTTCAAAACGGTTTGGATCCCCATCGTTCCCACCCCCAATCAGTTTCAGAGGTATTTTTAGGATTATTTGGCTTAAAAATGGAATAAATAAAAAACTGATTTTTCAGGTGTGTTTTTTTTCCAGGTTTTGGCTTTTAAAATGCTTCTTCCTTATTGCTGTGGGAATGCTAGAGCAGTATTTGGGCAAATATGTCAAGAAACAGGTGGGCTTTCACCCTGCAGGACAGCCCCTGTTAGTTAAAATGCCAGGTTTCCCCTGTACAGCAGCTGGTTTCATTGTAACAATTCACCCACTTCACACCTGTTTCCTTTCCCACTCACACATTTTACAGAGTTAAAGGTTGCACATGTGGGAAACTGGGTTACATTAAAAGGTTTACTTCTGGCAGCTCTCAGTCCACCTCTCCCTCTCACCTGCCTGCCGCAGCAGCAGCCCGGCTCACTCGCTCGCTCGCTTGCACAGCTCCCATGGGGGAGTGCGCATGTGTGTGTGCGTGCGTGCAAGCAACAGCAACAGCAGCAGCAGAGCAAGAGCTGTGTTGATCCAGGGGGAGCCTTGTCTCGCCTCACCTCGCCTCGCCTTGCCCAGGCGGCGAGGAAGAGGAGGTTGCCCAGCTCTGCTTGGTCTTTCTAACTATCCAGTGAAGCGAGTGGGCATTCCTCACTCCTTTCTCTCTCCCCCCCAACAAGCCAGCTAGCCAGCCAGGGTGCTTTTTTCATGGGGAACCCCTGCTGGGGATGGTAGGTGTGGAGGTAAGTGGGCAAATGAGGCTTGAGTTGCAGCCACCATCGTGCGCCCAGGGCAATAGGGAGAGAGGGGTAGGAGAAGGCTAAGGAGGGGAAAGAATCGCTTTCACCAATCCATTTTTGGAAGCATTTTAAGTGTTTAAGAGTGGGGACACAAAATCAGGGTTGAATCCGATTGCCAGATGCTCCTTTGCTTCCGTTTAACACACTTTATATAGAGGGCTACCGTGATGCTTTTCAGATACAAAGATTATTAGAATTACAATATGGAGAGTCTAAATGGGCTAAATTAGAAAAAAAAATATAGAAGGAAAGGAATTAATATATAGAAATTGGTTACCAAGAGAACAAAGGAATTGGAGTAAAAAATTTTTGGGCACAATGAAAATATGGAGTAAAAGGAAAAGAAAAATTGCACAGGAGGAAGGGAAATTAGCTACAATCTGGAAAATAAATGTGGGAGCTGAGGATGGTTTACAATGGGCATTAAATAGATTATATAGGAGAGGAATAAAAGTAATTGAAGATTTATATGATACGGGACGTAATCCCAAAAATTTAAGGGAATTAGAACAACTATTGGGAGGAAGCTGGCTGCAAGCGAGGGGAATAAAGACTTATATAGATCAAGTAAGAATTAGAGAGATAGTTAATAAGGAAGATGAAGCATTTGATAAAATAATAAGAAAAGTGAGGAAGAGTGAAAAAGGTATTGCAGGAATTATATATAAGGGATTAATGACAGTGGGAGAGGAAATATATGAAGAAATAAGAGGAATATGGAACGATGATATAAGAATAAACAGAGAAGAAGTCAAAAAGGAAATACAGAGAATGGAAAAAATAAAATATGGACGAATATGGGAAACAAGAATGAAAATAATACATAAATGGTATAGAACACCAATACAACTGTCACACTTCTTTCCAAATGTAACTGAAGAATGCTGGCATGGATGTCAGGAAAGAGGAATATTCATACATATGATTTGGCATTGTCAGAGAGTTCAGGTGTTTTGGAAGGAAGTAGAAAACATGATTAATAATATATATGCACTTAATATTAATTTAAATGAAAGGATAGCAATATACCAATTGGATTTGGAGAATATAAGGCCAAAAGAGACAAGGGAAGTAGTTTGTTCCATCCTTAGGACGGCTCAATTGGTAGTAGTAAATGGATGGAAGGATGCATCTAAATGGGAAATACAGAAATTGTATGAATATATAATAGCATCGATTGCAGTAGAGGTTCGAGAATGTCGGGAAAATTTTGAGAATGACTTAATAAAAATAAGAAGGTGTAAAAACAAATGGATGGAGGTTAAGAATTACTTGGAAGCGAGTGTCAGAAGTGAATTAGTAAAATTACAGTTAAGAATTGTATTCCAAATGTAACCCTTAGCTCATAAACGTTATTGAATATTCATTATTTAGGGGTGGGAGGGGGGTGGGGTGGGGTGGGGAGGGAAAAAAATAAGGGAAGAATGTAATAAGTGCATAATTATGTAAAAATTGTATAAAAAATAATAAAAAAGAAAAAAAATAGCTTGTATATTGTGCTTTATTCCTTGAATGGGAATTCACCCTATGTGTGTTTTTGCACTGCTACTTAAAAGGGATCAGAAAGAGGACTACAGCTCTCCCTTTTGCATATTAATGTGGAAAATGCTGGTACGTTGCTTCTGCATAGGATGAAGCATGGTCTTGATCAAGGGGCTATTGATCTTGATCACCAGTACACCTAGATAGTGATATGAAGGTCCACCAACATACCAGATCATCCTAGTCCAGAAGACGGAGGCATGCAGAAGGCAAGTCTCTATGTTCAAGACTACTGGAAGGACCAATTACAGCTGCACACCAAAGTGTGCATCCAACATTGTTTCCATGGGGGCTCTGAGGTAGGAACTTTCATTCCTAGTTCTCTGTAGTCTTTGTAGCCTGTCCCAGAAGCTTATGTGAGTGGGGGCTGGTGTGGTAGCTAGTCTGGACCTGCATCATCATGCAAACAGCACTGTTGCAGACCACAGCCTGGCTGTGAACAAAGCAGACCGACTGTGGTCCAAAGCAGACCCACTGGCTTGAATTATGGCCTTTCAGTACAGAAAGACCCTAAGAACATGTGTCCACTTCAATGTGTGTGTGTGTTGTAGATGAGGGAGGCACCATGGAAAGAAAGTGCCTTCCTTGTTTCCATTTTAGAGTAAAAAGGCATCATGAAATTGTTTCTCCTTCATGCAGAATGAGACAAACCGCCCTGCTACGGAAGCAACTCTGCCAGTGATAGTTCTAGGAAAGGGGCTGGTGCAGTTGCTCTGAGGTCCCTGTTGCCACTGAAAATGGAGATGGGGTGGCAGTGGGAGCCTCCTTGGACACACAGAAGCATCCTGGAACTGGAAATGGAGACATGGCCTAAATTGAGTCAGCAAAACCAGCTATAATATCACCATAGGAGAGAAGGACACACAATTAAACTAAAAATCCTTTATAAAGGAGTAAAAAGTTCTATCAGAAGTGCTTTTCTGGAGTTGGAAGAATTGCTCTATAGAATAGGGTGAGCCAATTTTGTCTTGTGGTTAGAGTGCTGGACTCGTATCTCATAGTCACCAGGTTTGATTCCGCACTCCTCCATGAAGCCAACTGGGTGACCTTGGGCTAGTCACAGGTCTCTTCCTGAGCTTTCACAGCCCCACCTACTTCAGAGGTGTCTGTTGTGGGGAGAAGAATAGAAAGCTTTCTCAGTCAGCGTATAAAAAGCCAACTCTTCTTTTTCCAACCTGCAGCCGTATAGAAGATGTTCATAAACTGCAACTTCCATCATTCCTTTTCATTGGCCAGACCGGCTGGGCTCATGGGAGGCCTCGTTGAGGAGCATTTGGAGGGCTAGAGCATTAGCAAAATATCTTCTAAACCAATTTTTATAATATCAGGTTTATAATAGGGCTGTTAAATCAGGTTTTTAAAAGTATGCCATTTGTAATGAAAACAGATTCTTTAGTGGGACTAAATTCGGGTTAATTCAGATACAGACATATAGGAAAAATGCCCTAAACTGCATCTGCATAATATATTTAGCACCAAAGGTCAATGAATATGCATGGGTATGGATCCTCAGTACAGAAGCCATTTTAGACATTTCTCTGGCTTAAAATGGTTTTGGGGAAGCTACTTTTGCTGAAAATGATTGTCACTTTTCATCAAGGGAACTGTGTGCTGGTGATGCCACAGCACATGTCCTGGGTCTTTCTGGATGCTACCACTTCTGTAGCTATGGCAACTACCCCCCCCCCCGGATGTCTTAGGAAGTGAGCCACAAGATATACCATTGGTGATCTGGGCCAGTTCGGTTGTGATGATAAAGATAATCGCCCCAACAGACATTTGCGTTTCTCCTTCTCTCACCAACTTCTATTTAAACAATAAAAAAGACCTTTTTTATGCTGTGAGATGGGAGGGGGAGCTGCAAAAGAAACTTGTGAAGATTAAAATCAGGAGTTTTGAAAGATTTCTGTATCTACACATTGGGTACGCCTTAAAAATAGTTATGTATCTGAGTGCTGTGTTATGTATGCTAGCTAGCTTTTTTCACAGCATTCACTGTATCCATCTGTTCTCATTAAATGAAGAGAAAGAGATAAGACAAGAACTTGTTGCCTTATTCTGTAGACATAGCTGAGGTACATGTAGTGAAAATTACAAATTAGTATGAAATGCATGTCAGATACTCCTTTTCTTCCTCTGAGCATTTATAAAAACATGGACTTTTTTTTTTACTGTGATTAATGATTGACTTGATATTTCAGAATATCTTTGTAAGAGCTCAGAGTTTCCCCAGAGTTCACTTTTAAGCTGCTGTTCATACTGGAAAAGAGCCCAGTCAGAACTCTACAATGGTTTCCTACTTTTAAAAATCTGATTCTTGTGAAGAAAACAGATTGGTAGAAATATTTAATTCAGTCAGGTGTGGGCATATTGATGGCTGCAGACAAGAAAAGGAAAATGACTCCTAATGTAGTGACGTAAGAGAGAGGTTGTCTTTGCTGTTTTTAAAGAATCTGGGGAGCCTCTGGTCACAGCCTGCCTAAAGCAACTCCCTATCTCCTATGTTGCTGGTAAGGCCTTCCGAACAATGTACAGAAACTGTGAACAGTGGCCTCCCTCACAAGATGGCATCCATGGACAGATTTGGATGGCCCTTTCATGTCTTCAGCCAGTATCAATGATACAAAGTGGGATGCCCCCAGACATCACTTATTTATTCCAAAACTTACTGATTTACTGTTATAAACCACATCCAGAGCTATCATACATTTCTCCTTTTCACACTTTGCCTCCCATCTCTGGGAAGCAAAGGATGGAAAGGCTCTAATATGCTCTAAGCATCTGCCCTTTTGGATGCTTAGAGCATACAGACTCACCCAACCCTTTCCAAAACTTACTTGAAGTGTGAGCATCTGTCTGGACACTGTTCGATCCCCAATGCTGGCTCCACTGCATATGCCTGGCACCATCACTGGGGCAGCCAGGCATCCTGTCACATTAGTGTCCATGTGGTGCCCATCATGTGCTCCCCCTGCACCTCTTCTCAACAGGAAGAAGTGTGAATGGTGTTCCTGGGCCCTTACCGCCCCCAGAACTAGTACAGGTATGGAGCATACCTATTCAGCCTGCAGTTCCATGAAATGCATATGTACCACCTCAGAGCTCCTCCTGCCTTAACCAATTGGTCAAGTGTGAAAAGGCCATTGTCTATACTTTAGATGAATACTCCTAGTTTTAACATTTCTGGATCAGCAAAGTGATATTACAGCTGCAATATTTTCTTTCTACATTACCTAAGCCTCCCAATAGTAATATGTGAAGTACTTCTGGGCACTGACATCTCTCTGTACTTTTTGCACAGTAGTCCAGACAGATCTACAATTACTGAATAACAGAACATTGTGCTACAGTAGTTCATTTTGCCAGAATAATGATTACCCAGTAAATAGATTCTGTATTCAGGGACTGTACTTGGAGCACCATTATCATGTTTGGTATACCAGGTACAATTACAAAATAATTACAGGTTTTTGCCCATGTCTGGATGCAGCCTTAGAGGTGACAGAATGGGCTGAGAAAGGCATTTGGATCCCTGTCAGGAAGACATGGCTTTTAAAAAATGTCTTCTCTTTCCAATCTCACTTCCCATATGTATCTTTGAACTCAACCACATGTCCCCTAAATAGAGCAGCATCTATTGCCATCTTATGCATTCCACATCTATCATCTATCATCTATCATCTATCATCTATCTACATACCTACCTACCTACCTACCCACCCACCCACCCACCCAAACATCCCTCCCTCCCTCCTTCCTTCCTTCCTTCCTTTTCTCACACTGTATTTCCAGAGATCTCAGTGGGAGGCTTGTAATAAGACCAAAATTAAACAATTAAAAATGAATATACTGAAACTACAGTTAACTGTGCCTGAAAGAGAAGGTCAGGGCAAAGAGGTGTATCTTTGCCATGTGTCTAAATATATACTGCAAATTAAAGCACAAGAAAAATGACAACAGAACAAAAAGTCAAAGAAACACAACATGCTCACAATCAGCTGGCTTGTCAATGTCAAAAATATAAGTAGAAAACATAGTTGCAGGAGCTTTTCCTACAGAAGGCACAGATCTGAGGGTGTCTCAGTACATGCACTAGAGTTTGACAGCTCTTGCTACTACATAGTGAGCCTAATTTCTCAATCAACAATGCACATGTTCTAACAGAAGATGTTGTAGGAAGTTACAGGTGACTCTAAACTGAAAGGGGATAGCACTGGTCTCAAAATCTCTGTCCATGAGGACAACACTGTTTCAGTAAAAACCCACAGAGTGGGGAAGTGAAGGACAGAGACTACGGAGCTCAAAAAGATTGCATGTTAGTGTGAATAGTTCTTACATTTTCATATCTAAAATCTAAAATCCTTCCAGGCAAATGGTGAAAACTGTGGATCAGCCAAGCTGGAAGTTTACAATGTGGTTGCTGGTAGATCAGCTCAATCACAACAGGTGGCATGGAGGAATTCCAGTGATGGATAATTGTAGCATGGGAGGATGGTTAGCTGTGATGGAACCTTACCATGGGATCTTTTTTACCACTAATTTGAAATTGTGAGTTATCACCCAAAGCTTGGGTGGGGGTAAAATGTGATTGCAATATTGTTTGAATTGGAACCCATGTGACATTGATGCTTGCTTCAAAACTTGTGTACTTCACACAGAGGTTTTGCAATATGTGCAGAGGCAGATATTTATGTGCTAGGCAGTGATAATAATTTCTAGATGGTTTCATGGATAGAGTCAACAGGGTAGCACAGCCAAATATTCCAGATCAGATCAAGGTTAGCCAACATTCCTGAGTTATGCGCCCCTGTTTTAACATCTGGATTTAGACTCCAATGTTTGTCCTTCAACTGAATAAT
Source organism: Aspidoscelis tigris stejnegeri (assembly GCA_023333525.1). Classification (NCBI taxonomy): domain Eukaryota; kingdom Metazoa; phylum Chordata; class Lepidosauria; order Squamata; family Teiidae; genus Aspidoscelis; species Aspidoscelis tigris. The sequence goes on from JALMGA010000004.1 coordinate 51,873,131, forward strand.
CAGGTTTGGTTTTCCTTAGGAGACTGATTTAATCTCCTTGAAGTCGAGACTCTGAAAAGAGGAATGTAGACTATGGTAAATCTGCACAAGCACCAGAAACCAAAGAACAGCAGCAAGCACTGTTAGTATTCTTTCTACTGCACTGCCTTTACAGCTCTCTAATGGACACTTAGGATGGGATGTCTGCTGGATGTGTGTGTGTGGTCATGTGGGCTCCACAATCTTCTAGCACACTCACTGTGCCATTAGTGTGCAGGCAAGCTGCTGTTCCTGGGCATTTGTCCTGGCCCCACCCATGTGGGGGGAGCTTTTAAATTGTGGGGTGGGGTGGGTGTTTTTAGAATTGTTGTTTTAATTGTTTACTGTGTAATACCATTTTAGCTCTCTCTCTGTTTGTGTTGTGCTTTGGGCAGGGAAACGTGCCAAGGCCAGGCAGGAGGGGGAGAAGTGTGGCAGGAGGCCACCATCACAGTGGTAATGGGCAGGAGGAGATACAGTGTTGGGAAGCAGAAAAGACAGATTAGAAGGAGGGTTTATAGATGTATTGAAACTTTCTCTCCTTCTGTTCTGCATCCCAGCTGACAGAGTATGGGAAGGTATACCAACCAGCCCCCTTCTCTGGCCAACCTGCTCCTGAATGCCAGATCAGTCCAGAATAAAACATCTGTCATATATGACTTGATTTTGGATGAAGGGGCTGATCTGGCATGCATTACTGAGACCTGGGTGGATTAATTGGGTGGACCTAGTCTTGCTCAGCTTTGTCCCCCAGGATACTCCAGACCAGAGGGGAGGGGCTTTTGCTGTAGTCCATTGGACTTCCATCGCCCTCACCAGACAACCAGTTTGCACTATAACAGGGGTTGAGGGCCTGTTTATGTTGTGAGTGGGATGCAATGCTTGACACTGGTTCTGCTCCTATCTCCAGAACAGATCCCAGATAGTGACTGTAGGTAGGAGACATTGATTTGACACTCTGGGAACTTACTTGTGGGGTTTCTCAGGAGTCAATCTTATCTCCCATGCTCTTTAACATCTACATGAAGCTGTTGGGAGAGGTCATCAGGAGATTTGGAGTGAGGTGTCATCAGTATGCAGATGATACCCAGCTCTATCTCACTGTACCATATGAATCAGGAGAGGCGGTTTAAATGCTTGACAGGTTTCTGGAGATGGTAATGGGCTGGAGGAGGGCCAATAAATTGAAGCTGAATCCAGACAAGACAGAGGTGCTATGTGTCACAGGGTCTCGGGTCTGTGTAGTTGGGAGATACCCTGTCCTTGATGGGGTTGCAATGCCCTCAAAGGGACAGGTGCATAACTTGGGGTACTCCTGGACTCCACGCTAACACTGGAAGCTCAGGTGGAAGCCTTGGCCAGGATTGCCTACTCCCAACTATGGCTAGTCCATCAACTGAAGCCTCATCTGGATAGAGACGACTTGGCCACAGTTATCCATGGTCTGGTAACCTCTAGATTGGACTACATGGGGCTGCCCTTGAAGATGGTTTGGAAGTTGCAGCTAGTGCAAAATGCAGCCACTAGAGTGCTGACCGGAACATCTAGCCAGATGCACATCACACTGGTTTTAAAAGGGTTGCATTGGCTCCCAATTTCCTACCGAGCCCAATTCAAGGTTTTGACTCTACCTTATAAGGCCCATATGACTTGGGCCCCAAATATCTAAAGGAACGTCTTCTCCCATATTGATCTCCCCGTGCCTTAAGATCAAGCAGTGAGGCCCTCCTTGTTGTCCCACCACCTTCAATAGTGAGGTTGGTGGGCAGAGAGAGCCTTTTCTGTGATGGCCCCCAGACTATGGAATAGCCTCCCCCTTGAGGTGTGTCATGCCCCTTCCTTATATATATTTAGGAAGACATTGAAGACACACCTCTTTGCCCTGGTCTTTGGCTGAACTGATTATATCCCCCCCCCCCCGTACAGACACTATTATTTTAAACATCTTGTGTATTGTTTTAGAAGTGTTGAATTTTTAAAGTCTTTTAATGTATATTCTGTTTTTATTCTGTTGTTTTAAGGTTGTTACCCACCCAGAGACCTTCAGGTATCAGGCAGGACAGAAATGTAAATAATAAATAAATAAATGATGGACCCTGCGCACTCACGGTACATTCACATCACCATAACGACACTGCACCATCATTGCCAGTGGTTGTTTGAAAAGAATCTTATGTTATGCTCCAAAGATATCAAAGTCAAAAGTGTTCCCAATAGCCAATATACATGCTCTTAAAGATACCATAGTTAGGGAGCACAAATTACTGAGACCATTGAAAGCTATGATATTATCTTCTGGCAGTAGTGCTGAAGCAAAACTTTCCTCTAAATATGTTAATATTGTTCTTAAATACTAACCTTAGAGGAAGTGGGTTGTTTTTTTCCCTAAGGAGACCAGGAGAGAACAACAAAAAATTTCCACTCAGCCAACAATAATCAGAATAATTATAAATTTCGCTAGGATTCTTTTGGAATTCCCCCTTCTCCCAAATTAAGTGTGCTAAATGCGAAATTGAAATCAAGCTTTGATCATGTACACAGTTCTCTGTGAAAAAAAATAAACCTCATGCCTACATCTTGATAAATCTCTCTGAGGATGACAGGGAATAGATCGCCATCATGGGACATTTACATACATGCTTTTGTTGATCTGGAGCCCTTGATGCTGCTCTGAGGTGAGCAAAAGGGAGTCTTTCCATCAGCATGGGATTTCCCAGTTTCAGACTGCCCTGTTCCTCATTTCAGATGGCTCACAGCTACTGTTTAGTTGCTGCAAGAGAACTGGAAGGGACTGTGGTATTAGTGTGGAGGGCAAAAATGTGGATGTAACATGCAGGGAGTGGCAAACCTCTCCCCCAAAAAACTTTCCTGGGCTGTGTCTGTATAAACAACATCTCAGAACAGCTGGACCATACCTCAACTGTCTCCCATTTGGGATGCTTCCCTTCTGCAACCTGTGCACCACCTAAGTTTAATGGAGCTCAGAAAGCAGGGCTGTGCATGAACTAAAAAAATTGTTGTTTGGTTCAAATTGAATCAAACACCCCTGAGTTTGATTAGAATTTGAACTTCTGCTTCAAATCAGCAGTGTTTGGTTCAAATACAGGGCCTTTCCATACCTAATCAATTGAGCAAGGCAGGGGAGCTCTAAGATGGTGCATCCACACCTCATGGAACCATTTCCAGATAAATTTATGGAATGTTTGGGTAGCTTTCATAGACTATAAGGCCATGGAGGCTTCTACATTGGTCAAACTACCTGGTTCAAATTGAACTGGTTTGAAAATGAACCGGGGCTTACCTCTGAATCAGCAAATCTTGCCATAGTTTTGGCTTTAAATGCTTCAAACAGAGAGACCACAAAAATTTCAGTGAGTTCCCATATGACTGTCAGCAGCTTCAATGTTAAATACTATTATTTTACAGCACCTTTTAAATGGTAAAGTGGCTAGAATGTAACTGTAATTCAGCTCTTGAGCTGGTAGGTCATCCTTACAGGTCACCTCTTTCCTGTCTTCTCTCTCCACTCTCACACATCCTTGGAAAGGTTTTTAAAGGAGCTAGTTGATGTGATCATTCAAAGCTTCAGATTTTGCTTGCATGATTAGGTGTTTAATCAAGGCCTCTGATTAATCAGGTGTGGGGGTGCTTCATTCCTTGCAAACTATAAGCTACTCTTCTGAGAGCATTTCAAACAGCTTTGCCAGTGAAGCATTACAGTATAACATTCCATGTTTCCTGCATGAGAATGCACTGACACTATAAGAACGTAAGACCATAAGAGAAGCCCTTCTGGATCAGGCCACTGCCTATCTACTCCAGCATCATGTTTCACACAAGTGGCCCACAACTGCTTCTAGGCATTCTCAAACTGAAGACAGAGGGGAAATCTTCACCTGCCCATGAATCCTGAAAATGGGTTTTAAAGGCATCCTGCCTGCCTCCCCAACCTGGAGGTGGTACCCAGACTTCCATTCTGGTAGCCATGGATACACCTGTCCTCCATTAATTCATTTAATCTTTTCTTAATGTCAGGCCTCATCCCCTCATCCCCTCCTCTTCCAACAAAGACCTGTCTGTCTGGGACAACCAAGGTGAGTCCAGCTTCCCTGATAGGGTGAGGGAGGCACGGCTCAGGAGCTCAATGTGAACAGTGACCCTATAGCCCAAGACGGAGATAGCTTGGATGAAGACACTGGGCAATGCTCTTCCCTGAGCATGCTGAGGCAAGAGCGACAACAGCTGAGACAATCAGCATGTCTGCAGGCCAAGCACCTGCACTGAAGAAAACATGGTTCGCCCTTGCCTAATTAAGTGTCCCATGCTTGCAGAACTTGTTGCAGACAATATGTCTCTTTCTCCTGCAACCTCAGCTCATGTTCTCTTTGGATTTATAATCCTTGGACTGATATCTGACATTGCAGACCCTCTGGCATCTTGGAACTCAGAACATTTGACTACACTTTACTCTTGCTCCCTGAAAGAACTTTGAACTTTGACTAGTTGTTACTACTGCTAGCCCTGGGTGTGCAGACCTGTGTTTGCTCTCTAAGACTTGGCTGGCTTGGGACATGACACTTAATGTTATCCAGGCTGGTTGCTGTTCAAAGTGCCTGATGCAGCCTCATCCATTCCAGTCTCTTGGCTTCCACGTGCCACACGTGACTTGCAGTTGACTGTCAGTGTTTTTCCACTGTCACTAAAAGTACCCATTAAGTACCCATTAATGGGTACATAATGGCATTTTTGTATCTATTAATGGGTACTTAATGGGTACTTCTAGTGACAGTGGAAAAACACCCTGTATTGTTAAAGCATTTTCAGCCATGTCCCCTTCCAGCCAGTGTCTAATTGGACAACAGAACAGGGGTGTGCACAAATGTAATTTCTGGTATTCAATTTGATTCTAATCGAAATCCAAAGATTCAAATAAATCTGAATGTTTAAAATTCGAATGTATTCACATTTGATTCAAATTGAATATATTTGTATCTATTTGTACGAATATTCAATTCGTATTCAAAGATACAAATGTTGACAACATTTGTATGTGTCTGTACGCATCCCTTTTTTATCCCATATGCATCCCATTTTTATCCCATTTGCATCCCATTTTTGTCCCATATGTATCCGTACAAATGGGTATGGATACGAATAAGATGTGTACAGATTCGTATGTAATGCTCATGTATCCATACTCATAAAAATGTCTGAATAATTCATATGAATGATTCAAAAGATACAAAATTTGTTCAAATGTTTAAATTTGAATGTATAGACATTCAATTTGAATTCGAGTGTCCAAATTTGAATGAATTTGATCGAATTTTGAATGTTTTGAATATTCATGCACATCCCTACAATAAAAACAAGCTGGCCACAGTCCCTGGGAATTTTATCTGACAGTTAACTGTTTATTGCATGCTCGTACAAATTGCTTTCTCAGTGTCCCCAATGAGACTGGGTCTGTAGTCACACCTAAGGTTTAATCCAGCTTCAGTCCACTTTCAGAGTGCGAAAACACATCAGCAAAGTGACCAGTAATTTTCTTTCCACAGTATCTATCCCAAAGGTGACTTTTCTGAGTTATTTAACACTGAAGAAAAAAAAGCTTGTCATTTTACTGATGTATTCTCTCGCTCTGAAAGTGGATTGAAGCTGGATTAAACATTAAGTGTGACCAGAGCCAGATTCCAACATAACTTTTTAAAGCTAAGATAAACCAATCAAGAAGGGGAAAAAAGACTGTCTCGGCCAAAAGAAGCACAACTGAGTGGATAACCTGTATGCAGGAGCATTTGAATTTGTGGTTACGGTCAAGAATTTGCTTACAACAGCCATAATAATGGATGAAAGTGTGTAATTATATTAGCATATAGCCAAAGAAAGAACATTATTCCAGTAAAGGGGAATACCATGTGGATGCTATGCCTCTATGCTGCTTTTCCTGATACAGTTGTCACCTCAGTCTTGTAAGCTCTGGTTCTGGTGTTAACAGAATGGATCATGTTTGTTTGTTTTGTTTTGCTCCCCTTCTCAGCTGGCGGAGGGCATACAACAAAGCTGAATCCTGGGACAGGATTTATTTTTTTAAAGGAATCTCCCTTCCACACCCTCAAAGTTTCTGAACTCTGTAATTTTCTATAACAAGGAGTGATGGAGATGAGCTTACAAGGTTGCAGAAAGGTTTGCACCAGTTCATGAGGGACAGAACTATCAGCCTTGATAGTTTTATGTTTCCAGAGACATGGAACATAGTATGTCTTTGGAGAACAGGTGCTGGGAGTCTGGGAAAGTGGGGAAACAAAGAAAATCTTAGAGAAAACAAAATGTTACCTTTAGCCACCTGGAAATGGTAACAATATTGTTTTTATTGGTGATATTTTTCCATCCTGCAGACAGCATAGACAAGTCATTTCTTTTCATTGCCACTTGCTGTGCCAAGACAATGTTGGCATTTAGCATCAGTTAGGGATAATTAGCAGGAGATGGCTTGTTTTGACTATAGAGTTAAGCACTACATCTCTCCCCTACTGTCAGCCTTCTCTAATAGGTAAAAGTGAGAAATGAGCAAAGAAAACTTGTGAATCAGAGCCATGATAAGAGTTGAAGGTTGGAAGTGATTGTATGAAAGTCTTGGTTGCCATAGGAATTCTTCCAAAGAACAGAAGTCATTGTTTTGCAAAGAGTTTGGATACTTACAATTTCCTATTAAACTGGCACAAACTATTAAAATTCTATATTAGTAATTCCAAAGCCTCAGCCCTAAAGCACCATCAATTATTTTGTCTTTTTTCTCAGGTTTCCTTTGACCTTCATATGGCTGACCTTCTCTGCTTGTGTTTCTGAAGCAGAAACTCAAATATTTTGGTCACTCAGCCCATGGTCACACGTTCACTTTAAACTTCTTCAGTCCATCTTCAGCATTTCATTTCTATCAATTTCCTTTGTGGACTTTCCACCCTCTATTTGGACATTCCTGAATGGAAAGACCACAAATAAAATGGATAGAAATGAAAATTTGTGAGCAGTCAGACCTGAAGAGGGGCTGAAGAAAGTTGAAAGTGAAGATGTGACCACGGCCATAATGAGAAAACACTGGGAAAGATGGATGGTGAAAGGAGAAGGGGACAGCAGAGAATGAAATAGCCATGGAAAAAGACAAACATGAGCTTGTACAACCTTCAGAAGGCATCGGAGGACAAAGAAACGTGGGTACCATGGTCTACTGGGATTACAGAGAATCAGACACAACTGAATGACTGATCACTTGTATTTCTTTCTTCCCCCTTTTCTTAAGATCCTCAACCTGGTGGTCAACACCACATTCTGCCAAAGTGATATCTGCAGTTTAATGTATTTTCTTCTTCTCTGTCCTATCCTAATTCTTCCGAGATTAGAAGTAGCAATTATATTCAAATGAGTATGATCCAATGTATGCTTCCAGATCCTGCTCTTCCTTCCTTCCTGTCCAATTTTGCTGCTCCCTGTTGTCTTCCTTGTTTTTCAAATCCTGTGCTCCTTGGCAATTAAATCTGAAAAACTAGCCTTTTACAAGGCTTTTCCATGTGATGCAGAACCCTGACATATACTCTGGCTTGTACGGAGCCATGGATACCTAGAATAGTCACTGCAAACATTTTAGACTAAGGGTCACTTTGCACTTAATTTCCTTGGGACTCCTAGTATAGCTGTGAAACACTAAAAAGTGTTCCACAGATAACAGTGATTGGGGAATGCCTCCATGTCATGTGGATGCTCTTGTGCTTAAGCATCCCTGTTATGTCAATGATTGCTGAAGTATAAAAAGGCTCTAACTCACTGGCTAACTTTGGGTAGCCACAGTCCCTTAAAGTGATTTAATTTAGTTGTATCTCTCTATAGATGCCTCAAGACTTTGGGTGTGTTTGCACTTCCCCTCCTTTCCACTGGACAGAAAAGGAGCGCTATCACCCAATGTTAACTACTGTTCACACTTGCAAGTGCTAGGTAACAACAGCCTAAGGTCATTGCAATTGGTCACTCACCTGTGATGAATCCCAAGGGCAGTCCTTTCTGAGTGCCATCATTTTGGTTGTCACGGTTGCATTAATGGTTGTCCGAGGTGCCAGCACACTTGCACAGCACCTCAGATAACCTTGGAGCACAGGAAGAAGTGCAAATGGCCACTGCCTGGATGTGCCAGGTAGGCTTCTAGTTACCATTGGTAAAGGTGTGGAACACAATCTTGTGCTCCACACCTAATCAACAATTAGGGAACTTCTGGGAAAGCAGGGGCATGAGGAGGCTGTAGTAGCCTCCTCCAAGTGTGGATGCCCTTCCCCAGAAGCTCTCTAATCATGCACTACCGGATATAGTGCAAACAGGCCCATGGTTTAAAAAACATGATTTTCCCCAGGGCCACATTGGGACCTTATTGCAAGAACCTTGATTCCACAACAGACAAGGTAAGAGCTTGGGTTTGCCCCAGGGTTGCTTCTTTCCATTTTGCAGGGGCGTCAAAAGGTGACTGGGATTTCAAGAATTTCCTGCATTTCCTGCTTGCCATCTGGATAGCAATTGATCATCTTTTTATATTAAAAACAAAGACCACCTAAAGCATTAACAACATAGATGCCCCCTTTCAGTTCAATTCAATTAACACAATAGCTATTTAAAACCAAAATCTACTGGGTTGGACCAACATGTTTGCATGTCATCTTTATATAATTTAACCATCAGCAAAACTATGGCCTAGGTACAAATTGTGACCTGCGGCTTCCTTGTTTGGTAAAGTTGAAGAAAGTATTTATATGTACCTTTAAACACTGAGCTGAGTTGGCAGCTAGATGTCAGCTCGAGTGTCATAGGAAAGTCAGAAATGCAGCTTGGTGCCAAACCCAATCTACATTCAATTGTATGTATTCTTTGACTATCTTTTAGCAACTTCCCCCCTTTATCAAGGAACACAAATCTAAGCCCCATTATTCATCGAAATTGTAGCAGTAACAAAGACAGCTCAAAGCCTGGCAGATTTGAGTTGCCAACCAGCTGTGCAGTTTCTGCTTCATTGTGTAAGCTTCAGACATAAATACACTCTTGATGAAAGAAGTGATAGGCCCATCAAAGACATATAACAAAGCTTTATGATTTTGAATTGGGAACCTACTATTGTTTTATTACATGGTGCTACATTTGAAAAGTCTTCGGGGCATTTGCAGCCTAGAAAAAAATTACTAAGTATGACATAGAAATAAATACTTTTTAACCCAAAATAGCATTATGGGCTTTAAATGAGTGTACAGTGTTGACCTGCGACAGTAGGATTCTTGTTGCAGGCTATTGATAGATGCAGCTTGACTCAGTATAAAAGTGTCTTTGTATGATTGTGTATATGTTTATGTTTATAAATTTATTAAACAAACAAATAAATGTATGTATATGTATATGCCTCTTGTTTTAAAGACTTCCCATTGTTGAATAGGAAAAAATGTTCTTACATCTCTGGATGATTATAGTAGGCACATTAGCTTCTGAGAAAAAGTGAACAGAAAGCAAAAGAATATCTTTTGGAACATCTCATCTGTGTGATTTTCAGATGCCCTTGGAGATAAATATGTTAATGTATTGGGAGGAGCATCATAAATTTGTCTATGCATAAAAATATAAATAAAATGGCTGCAAATACTTCTAAGTGTGTTTGCTTTAAGGGAAGCAGAATTTTAGATGGAGCCGTGTAGGAATTCTGAAGAAAAAAGCCCTTACATCTTGTTAATTTTCAGTCAACTGTCTTATACCAGCCCTAACCACAAAGACTCCAGACCTCAAACTGATGTTCAGTCTCCAAAGGCCAGGAATGGACTTTAAAGTTTCCAGAAGAGCCTTTTTCAGTGGTGTGCCACTTCCAGTGGCATTTCCCTGAGTGCTACAAAAAGGGTCTCACATGGATCCACTAGTCCATTGCTAGACCTTGGTGCCGAGGTCTACTTGTAGAACAGGACAATGTGTAATCAATCTGGCTCTATGCTCATTCCTGTGCAAGTGGAATGTTCCAGGAGGGAGCGCCAGTGCAGTTCCATGACAGTGTGTAGAAGCCAGGCTCTTAGAACCCTTCATGGATCACACCAGAGGTAAGTGAGGAAAGGCATGGTTACTCTATATTAAATGTTTGACCCGACAGTGGGTCACAACAGTTAAACCTAATTATAACTGTATTATAAAAGATATAACTGTATTATAAGACACAGCCCATGAAAGGCTTAGGAGAAGAGGTAAGTTGTAATCGGGTTCTGAAAACCATATGTTCTTAGTGCACCTCATCTGTGAGGCTGTTCTAGGATCTGGAGGCTACCACAGAAAAGGTTCTGTCATGTGTCATAACCCTGAGGGTAGCAGAAGTAGAAGGTTCTTACTTTGTGATCTTAAAGCACAGACAGGTGTATATGTAAGAAGGCACAGGACGTTTCTGCACTTGTCTTCCCCTCCATTGGATGGGAAAGTGCAGAACAAACATAATGTGTACTAGTGTTCACACTAGGAAGGCTAGTATATGATAGCTCAACCCCTGCAAGTTGCGAAACTTACCTTGATCCAGACACGTGTCTGATCCATGCCAGGACACTGCCATTTTGATTGCAGTGCCCTGTGTGATGGCACATGCACCATTGCTATGATGACAATGACGTTCTGCACACGTGCAGTTGTGTCAGGGGTCATCTGTGGTACCAGTGCACTTTTGAGATTCCTCAGATGACCCCACACACCAGAAATGGTGAAAATGCTTGCAGTGTGGACGTGAAAGGTAAGCCTTTGGTTGGGATTAGGAAGGGTTGGTTTCTTGCAGTGCACAAATTTGTGCACCAGGGCTAGTTTGCAATAAGTTAAAATCTGGGCATGCAGGGAGTGTTTCTAGGCTATAAACACCTCCTGCAAATGCAGATGCACTTGCCCAGATGTTAACCTATTGCAAACTAAGTGGCCAAATGCAGATTGGCCTATGTCTTCAGATATTTAGGGGCAATGTCCTGCTTTAGCATTCCAATTAATCATCCATATCAGATGGCAAAATAAATGCACATCAGCAGCAGGGATCCAAAGACATTCATACAATCTTATTGTACACAGCACAGATGTAGCTTGACATTGCCTTCTCTCATGCCCTGTCATGCCAGTCTACCTTCCTCAGAGAAGGAGGACGCACCTGAATGGCACTGCAGCTGGTGCAGTAACCAGGACTTAGCAGCACAGAACTTGTGAGTCCGTGGCCAGTCTTGGGGGAACTCTCAGACTCCTCTGGAGATGAAAGCTCAGAACCCATAGAGTGCCCCTCCCTGTTCCTTCTTCTCCAGCAAAATCAAACCAGGCATAGATCACAGTGTTTGATCCACCTGCATTGGCAAGGGCATGGTGCTGCCTTCCCCTATTTAACTGAGCCGGCATTGCAGACACCTCTGGTGCACCTCCCATCATCTTGACTCTTGGACCCTCTTGTGACTTTGCAGAACCTCTGGAAACCTCAACCCTTGGACTGACTGACTGTGCTGATACTGGCTGAATCTCTGGACACCCCTGACTTTGGACTGAACTGATGCTGAGTACTGTACTTCTGAGCCCTCAAAGGACTGCTGTAAGCATGCACGTGTGTTTTGCCCCACTGCCCACTCCTGCCTGGGACATGACACCTTCTTCCATGATAGCTTTGATTTTGAATTTCTTTTCCTCTCTGTAGCCCCATCCCTTTGTCATCACCACTGTGACTGTTTTTAGCTCCACCCTTCCTTAACTTCAATGGCAAGGGTGGTCTCTAACAGAAGTATCTTTGCTTGCTGTCTGTACTTTCAGGGTCTTGCTCTCCCTGCATCTAGTTTGTACAACTGTACTATCGTGAAGGTTCCTCAAGAATAGTCCTGTGAAATGGCATATTATTGCTACATTTTTATAGCATTCTAGCCTTGTCTTCTGTCAAAAGGAAATGTGAAGAGTAAAGAACCAAGGCTTCTATCAGTTTAAGACCAGCTTTCCCACTGTTGCTATTGCAACAAACAATATAGATTCATATGATGCAATTAATTGGATTTCACAGTCTGCTGAGAATGGCAGGAAACCTGTGCTTCAGAGCATGGTAAATAAACCCACAGGGATGATTCTCCCAAACACTTTCAGAACATCACATAAAACACTTAAATTAGTGAGGAAACATAAAAGATTCACACACACATAAAACTTACACAGCTGACAGTGTATTTTTTCGTAGAACCATTTATTTATTTTTTTTTGCTAAAGTCCTCTCAATTCATAAATAAACAAGCACTATTTCTATGAAGAATGATGGCCACTATCTACAAGTCAGATATTTCCTATAATTTATTATTTTTCTTTTGTCATATATCTTACCACCCTTCAACAAAGGTGAGAGGGGTGGAGTAAGAAGGGTAGAAGTGGCAATAGTGAAATAGGTGTGGTAAATTTGCAGGTCAAGCTCCATAAGAGATAAAGTAGGTTTATTTTAGTGCTGAAAAACAATCTCTAATAATTCAAAATGAATGTGGAAAATAAATAACCAGACATTTCTGGGGACTTGTTCAACTTGCCTTCCTGGAGCAGTTCCAGCTGCTCCTGGTCAGGCCCAACCAGATGCTTTATTGCTGCTGCCATCCTGAATCATCTGGGAGCATCTAGGAGTGTCCACAGCTTCACCGGATGCGGATGCTTTGACTGGGCAGGGTAGTGCTGCTGTAGCTTCACAATTATGCACCATTAGCCAGTTGCCATAACAACATTATGACACAAGCCGAATGTTGCTGCAAGCATTCACGTGGTGATCCAGCCTTCCTGGGCCAGGCCATCCATACTTTATGTGCTGATGGTTTAGTTGGGGGCTATACCATCCCACTGAGTTAAGTGCAAACACTCTCTTTTTGGTTGTGAAGGATGCAATGTGTGTGAATACAGCATACATTTAGGCTTTGATGGCAGTGGAGCACATAGCATTGTTAAACAGATATAGGGCACACTTCTACACATCAACTGGTACGAACACTGTAAGATATTTAAGCCTTCCTATTAATTTTTGGAAGCTTCCACAGCTTAAGTGGCATCAGACACAGTGAGGTGGAAGTGTGGAATGTGTAACGTCAATAGTTCCCACCTCTCAATATCCACAGAACTGACAATAAAGCTGTGGTTGCTCCTCCTCAGAGTAGGGATGTGCCAAATATTTGTATTATTCCTTATTCATATGAATTTGGCCAAATCCGGACATTTGGATTTGAATTGAATGTTGGCACACTTGAAGACTAACAATCAAATGTGAGTCGAATGCTTCAGAACATTCATACGAAGCTTCATTACATTTGTGAATCTGGGAGGTGGGAAAGCGACTGTCACAGTTGCATCTGCAACAGATCCAGAGTGGATTTGAAGTGGGTTGAGAGCAGATTCAAAGTGGATCCAGGGCAGATTTGATGTGTTCTGAGTGGATATGTATGGGATTCATACCTAACATCCATATGGAATTCATATAGAATATCTGTATTGAATCTAATCCTACGATATTCAAAGGGGATTTATTTGAACAAATATGAACTGAATGCAAAAAGAACCATTTGTGCTCCCATCCCTACCTCAGAGTGGTTTATCTCACTCTAAGCAATGGTGCTGCTGGAGCTGCTTGCAGGACTTCAAGAGTGCGGCATACGGTAGGTACCTCCAGGATCTGAATGCCATGCCCTTGGGCTTCCTCAGCATTCCTGCTGCCATAGGTGTGTTTTCTTTATCTGCCTTGTCTGTACATTGTCTCAGGATTGTCCATTCAGTCACCCTTTAGTCAAATTATAGGCAAATATATGTACTTAAAAGAGGAGGAAGAGACGGCTTTCTTTAAATTAACAGTTAACTATCTTACCCTTTTACTTTAAGTGTGTGCAGTACAATTAATAATTTGTTTTGAGCTTCAGTTTTTATTCTTCCACTATAAGAGATAACTCAGTTGTTTTGCATGTCAGCAACTTCAGTTGCTCCTATGGTCAGAGTGTTTGTTTTCCCAACCCATCTATGACTTTTGCTCCCTCACTTTAATGGTTTGACTGGACCATTCTGAACAGCACAAGCACTTATCACAGAAGCCAGTCATTTTCTGTGCCTTCCAGAAGAGATTCACACGTTTCAAACTTTTAGGTGTGTGCTACAGCAAAAGTGGGGGCAAGTGCTGACACAGTGCTTTATCCTGCTCTTCAGTGAGATGCCTGTCTGATTGGCACAAGAACGTGCAATCCCTATACCTTTTCAGCACCTCTACTATGGTGCCATTTTGGCACCATGCAGCATTTACCAAACTCTCATTATAGATACTTAAGGCCATGGATTTCTGTACACCCCCTTGTTTTTTCCTGTCTGTTTTTCTTCTTGAATAATATTGTGTTCAATAAAACGTGTGACATTCTTCACAGTTTTTTTTTGTTTTATTTGCCCACATTTTCTAGGCTAAAGATGAACAAGGTAACTAAAATTTGAAAGGAAACAGAGGTCAAAGGGCCTTGACAAAACACAATTCCCTGAGAATCCAACTCTTTAGTGACAGAATGAGGGGAATCCTGGTACAGCCAAAGTACAAGACTTCAACATTTGTAAAGGCTTGGCTACCCCAGCACATAACTCTTGAATGCAAAATTGTTGCTGACCTTTGATTTTATGATTGTGTAATCTGGCAGACTTTTAAGACACCAGCTAACTCGTTCTTCTAAAGCTTTTGCCTGAAGTATAGATATGGGATGGATGATGGTTGCAGCTATCTGGATTAATAATTCTTTTCCTGCATGAGGAAATTTGTACATCAGTGGTACAACATTGATTTGATTAAGCTACAAATATAATATGACCACATCTTGATGGAAGATAATTGCTACAATGGCAGAACACCATTTGCAGTTCATAGGACAGACACTCACACTGATAAGCTGTAAATCCAATCATTTCTGCTCAAGCAAATGTAAAATAGTGAAATATTATTTAAAGGGACATATAATATGAGCATGTTGAGAATTATTAAGAGGAAAACTCAGGCATGTTTATACTACATTGATAAATAATTGGCAGAGAAGAAAGAGAGATGGTTCTGAAAGGAAGATACCAGCTAGACATATACTCCAAAGCAGTATATCTTGAGTTTTGCATATGAAATAAAACTTCTTCAGCACATGTAAATATGCTTCTTTTTAAATTTGGTGGCAGAGAGGTGGTTTTAAATGTATTTTGTAATGTGAGCTGCACTAGTCAATATAATGTCATTGCTCATTAGCTGCACAGACTGAAAAGCACAATACTAAGTCCCTTTCTGTACCTACCTATCTGTTCCAGACCTTTCCCTTCTCTGGTCCAAACCAGCAGGTCTGGCCAGTCCAGATCCACTGGTTCAGACCACAGATAGGTAAATGCTGAAAGGACTTAGTATTGTGCCTCCCATATAGCCTCATTATGACCACAATCACAAGTGGAGACATTATGTTTTCAAAGTACAGAACCACTATGATCAGCCTCTGGAAATGCTGCCTTTGTGCTCCATGATGGAGATGTAAAGACATCTTTTTTTCTGTGGCAAATAAGGGTGCATCTCCCAACCACTTGCAATGGAGTTACCTCACTCTGTAAGAAGAGACCTGGCCATTTTCTAACCCAGAAAAGTCCTCTTTGGGCCCGCCCACATGCTAAAACTAATCCGAAAGGATTCCGTGTCCATCTTGGGAGCGTCCACATACAAAGCCCTAATACGTGGCACACAGGAGTCAATACATGTTAAAACCCCACTTCACAAGGGTACTGCATGCAAAATAAGGGGCTAACACGTATTGTCCTGGTGCCATGCAGATGATCCCGGAGGGGATGAATGGGAAAATAACCTTGCTCGCTTGCTCTGCTGGTAACATTTACATTGCTGGGAAGGCAACAAGTTTGTGTTGAAGCAGATGAACTGTCAAGCAAATGTGCGCACATTTGTAGGGCCTACATCTCTAGGGTTGCCTTTGTGTGCAAAGCTAAGCCTTAGTGGAAGCTTCATAATATCCAAGACAAGGTGGAGGGGAATCTTGCAGCTTAGGGATTCTTCCACACACATACTCACCAAATCTCAGCAGCCATGTGGGAGGTGACTGGGTGAGACAATACAGGGATTCTCCCTCGTCTACCTCACCCTGCCTTCCCACCAGGTTTCAAGGCAAGGGGGTAATCCCCATGCCTCATGGGCAGCACTTTGGAGGGCTGGTGGCAACAGCTGGAGTAGCAACACATTGAGACAAATCCTGGACCAGTGGCATATCAGCAGCAGCCAAAGCACTATGGAGGACCAGTGACAGCAGCTGGAATGGCAGCACACTACTGTCAGCCAAAGCACTTAGGAGGGCCAGCAGCGGTGATGTTGGGAGATGAGGCAGGTGGGGTGGGATTTCCCCACACTGGGACATGAGGCAGGATAAGGGATTCCCCCCAACAGGATGTGAAGCAAGGGGTCAAGGCTCCCCCTCTACCAGGATATGAGGCAGGGTGTTGGAATTCTCCCCATACCAAAGTATGAGATGGAGGGCAAGGATTCCCCCCCATTTCAGGGATGAGAGGTGGGGGAAGGGCTTCCCTTCACCCTGAATCTTCATTCAAGGGTTCCCATGAAGATGAAGGACTACCCTTCATGCAAATTCTTAATTCATCTAGAATAATATCAGAAACCTGAACTGCCAAAGCGTTTTAAAAAAAACACAACTAGTCATGAGCCCATAAATTTTAAAAACCATTATTCCTTGGTTCACTTGTAAAGTATGTGTGCAAAAAACCCTACGCCCCTGCCTAACTGTGCTTTACAACCTTGAGATCGTTCTTCTCCAGCAGAACAATGATAACCAAGTACTCCCTCTTAGGGATGGATATTAATCATGGCCACATTCAAAATTCGTACAAATTCGTACAAATCCACACTTTTAAATCAAATGTTGGCTACATTTGAAGATTAAAATTCAAATACAAAGCAAATGCATTGTGCATTAAGGGAGGCGGCAAAGCGGCTGTTCAGGCGCATCAGCAGCAGATTCAGGGTGGATGCTGAGGAGATTTGAAGCACTCGGAGTGGGTTCAGAGGTATGACTGTCAGCAGGGATGTGAATCAGATTTGAATAGCATTCAATGAATATTCACAGCAGATTTAAATCCTGTCACATTTGAAGTGGCTCTATTCACACAAATGTGAATTTCCTTTGTATTCACTTCAGTGTTAAGTAAACACAAAGTGAACATCTGTGCACATCCCTACTCCCTCAATAATGAGTCCTAACCATCAGTGGCACAGATCAGAATTGCACTAGTACAGGGGGATGGTAAGGCTCCAGTTGAATGCCTCACTTAGATCTTTCAGAACTGTGGCTTGGGAAAGTGAAAGTGAAAATTCAATCTTCTATCTCCAGCACTAAGTTCCCTTTAAGGTGTGCTGTTGTGGACACATCTGGAAGGATGAAGTCTGCCCATAAGCCCACCACTTGCCTGTATGGCTCACCTTTTGCTAGCTCTTCTATCCAGCTACTTTCTCATTTCGCTCTACTGTCTGCTCATCCATTGCCTGCTTGTAAACTTGCCATAATCTAGAATAGTCTCCATCCCCTCCAGCTGTGTTTTAATTAAATGCAAAATGGAGATTATTTGCTCCTTTAACAGTATTCTAAGTTGAATGAACAACAATGGGAAGAGTTCAGTGAGTCTCCCCCTAAGCACTTTTTCTAAAAAGTGCTTTTAATGTATATTCTGTTTTTAATCTGTTGTTTTAACAGTTGTTACCCACCCAGAAACCTTCAGGTATGGGGTGGGATAGAAATGTAAATGTAAATATGATGATGATGATGATGTAAAAACAGCAGTTACATACAGCAAACGAGATCACTATGCTGGATTTCGTATTATATCACTAGTCAGGCACTTCCCAAGCACCAAGGACTGCGTGATGTATCGGCGAATTATGCGAGCAGCAAGAATCAGTCCTTCTGTTTCCTTTTTCAATGTTCCATTTGTAAGCCAAGCCCAGGTCTTTTCCACGTCCACTTTGTCTTCAATCTTCTCCAAGAACTGTCCATGCAGTGCTTTATTGTGCAAGCTGTCCGTTTGGCATTGAACTGCAGTTTTCCGGTACTGGTTCTTGGTTTGCTGCACCTTGAGAAGCTTCTGGTTGTTGACTTCAATCAAAGCAAGCGGTAGAGGACTTTTGCAAGTGAAGCAAACAGTGGAAGAAGAGAAGCATGCATTAGCAGATTATGTGGCAGAAAGCAAAGAATCAGCTTTGATTCTTTGCTTTCTGAACAAATGCTATCAAAGCCAGAATTGAAAAATCAGGGGAAGATCCAAAGTGCTGACTCTGCAAAGAAGTTGATGAAACAATCGACCATATACTCAGCTGCTGCAAGAAGATCGCACAAACTGATTACAAGCAGAGACACAATGCTGTAGCACAAATGATCCACTGGAACTTGTGCCAGAAGTATCATCTGCCAGTGGCAAAGAACTGGTGGGATCACAAGCCAGAAAAAGTTGTTGAAAATGAACAGGCAAAACTACTTTGGGACTTCAGGCTTCAGACTGACCGAAAATTGAAGCATAACACTCCTGATATTACAATTGTTGAGAAAGAGAAGGTGTGGATCATCGACGTTGCTATTCCGGGTGACATCAGAATTGAGGAGAAACAGTTGGAGAACCTCACCAGATACGAAGATCTGAGAATTGAACTTCAGCGACTCTGGCGAAAACCAGTGAAAGTGGTCCCAGTCATCCTCGGCACACTGGGCGCGGTGCCAAAAGATCTCAGCGGGCACCTAAAAACCATTGGCATTGACAAAATATCCATCTGCCAACTACAAAAAGCCACTTTACTGGGGTCTGCTCGCAAAATTCGCCAATACATCACGCAGTCCTAGGTGCTTGGGAAGTGCCCGACTAGTGATATAATAAGAAATCCAGCATAGTGATCTCGTTTGCTGTGTGTAACTGTTGTTTTACATCATAATCATAATCATAATCATAATCATAATCATAATCATAATCATAATCATAATCATAATAAATAAATAAGAGCAGGAGCAGAAGAAGCACTAATACTCTTTATTTTCAATATTTTATCTAGCTTCTACATGCTAGTCATAAATTGGCTAATATGTGCATTGCTTATTAGTTTGTTGATTAAAAATTCCAAGTTGTCATTCCTATTATTCAGTAATGTTAGTTTTAGGATAGCATATGTGACTCTGCTTTGCCTATCCCACATCAATTTAAAAGCTGTTAGTGTACATATGTAGCTCCAAGTCACTTAAAGGTGAGAAAAGTACAACCCAGTGGAAATGTGACAGAAGATGCAACTAGTCAATAAGAGGGTTCTGAATTATTAGTATCTTACTACCACTTGAAAAACTGCAGATATGAATATATTTTGTTAATATACTTATTTATATAAGTAGGAGCCATCAGACCAGTTATATGATCTAAGAGTGATCCAGAGAATAACATGACATTATGAGAGAAATCTGTATTTTTATGTTAAACAATTATTATTTTATTGAAATGTGCAGTATAGTAAAATTTGCAACTTTATGTAGTATTTCTGTTGCATTCTGTTTTTACTGCCAACCATTATAGTTTCAAGTAATAAAGCAAAAGTACCACTCCTATGGAAACTACTAAACAACAGAACTGAGTGAAAATTATCTAAAGTGTATGCCATTAAAATTTAGGTCTTGCACTGCTCTCTCAAAGAGGCCACATTTCCCATGAAAGTTATTTGCTTTTTTCATCAAGCTGTCAAACCTGCAAAGGATCAACAGTGTAAATATCATAAAATATCCATTAACCACAGAGAACAAAATGTGCAATAAAGCATAAAAAGTGAGCCTTTTAAAGGGTCAGGCCAACCACCAAATAATTAAGTAAAGTAGATGCCCAAATATATCTATTTAAAAAGCCACTTCCTAGAGATAGCCAATGAATCAAAGTCAAAATCAAGCTTTCTCTTTCAGAGCCAAGGATCAAATTGGGCTACTTAGATATATTCCATTTCTATTCATACTTTGCCTTTGGAAACTTATGTTATTTCCATTCTGCAAGCAAAATGGAAATAAATGTGCCATTTTACATGATAAATAGGATACTTAGAATTCTGTACATCTGTTTATAAATCTATATGATGGGAGTTTTGATTGCTTAATAATGCACATTTTGAATAAAAGTGCTTAGATTCATTTGAAGTGGAATAATACTTCATATTCTTCCTCCCTGCTTGGAATGAAAAATATGCTTTGAATAATAATAATAAAAAAAAAGAATCATGTTCAGATTTACCTTTTACTCACTCCTAAGAGCACCACTTTTCTCCAAAAGAAATTGGTGAAAATTGATATTGTGACCAGGGAGGTTTTAGTTTACTTATTTCCCTTTTTAGGGAGAAAGATTACTTTCCTTATCAGAGATAGGTTTGTTCTACCTTCAGAACTCGAGAAAAGCCAGAAGAAGAGGAAATTGGGTATGTGAGAGAGAATTATTCAGTTCAGTAGTGAAGCCAACCTATTAATGTTATATGGAGTAAGATGGTGCCAGTTGATTGGTCATTGTACCAGTTGATTGGCCATTGTACCATTGTACTGCACTTAACAGTCATTGAATTATTTGAGGTAGTGATACCTATGCGGACTATCTGTGAGCCAGTTTGGTCTAGTGGTTAGGGAGTCAGATTCTTATCTGAGAATACCGGGTTTGATTCTGCACTCCTCCATGAAGCCAACTGGGTGACCTTGGGCTAGTCACTGCTCTCTTCTGAGTTCTCATGGGCTCACCTACCTCACAGGGTGTCTGTTGTAGGGAGAAGAATAGAAAGCTCTGTCAGCCACTTTGAGTCTCCTTAAGGTGAGAAAAGCGAGGAAGAAAAGCCAACTCTTCTTCTTCACCCTATCACACTGGATCACCCAAATGAATAGAGGTGCACAAACAAAAATCAAAGACAAACTTTTAATTGAAGAAATGTTTGTTCATGTTCAGTTTTGAAATTGTTCAGAATCAAAACAACATTTTTTTTTCCATTCAAAAAAGCACTTTTCAAGGCCCAAAACACAGCAAACACTGTTTGATCAAATCATTGATGGTTACAAGTAGGAGACTGGCTTGGTTTGATCATTTTTCTGCATATGCAAACCACCACATTTACCTTAATGGAAGTATCTGTGAACATGAATTATTCAGGTGAATTCTCAAATATCCCTAAAAATTACACCTTTTCCATGATTGAATAGCACATAACTTACATATAATCTGGATCATGAGATTTTGTTTGACAAGAAAGTCTTAGACTTTGGAGCCTTTGCCTTTCTGAATATTGAATCCTTTTTTAAAAAAAATATTTAATGGATTTTTGTACATGTTCTAATTATCATTAGTAAACATATAAATGGTTTCTTCTATGTACAATATTCACTTCACCCATCCTACCTCTCCCTAATTCCGTTGTGAATTCCAAAGTTTAATCTGTCATGTAGTATTTCTAATTCATTTCAATAAAAAGTCTCATTCCGTTAATGTTGAGTTTGTTGTGGTTAATATTTCATCTATACATATTGTCCATTCCTGCAGAGTCTTGTTAGCATCCAGATCTTTCCAATACCGTCATCCTTGATCGTTCATTATCTCATTTAACATGATATGCCATAGTTCCTGGAATCATCTGCCTATGTTTAAATTTTCTGTGTACTTCCAACTTATAACAATTCTATGGTGGGCAATAAAAATCAACTAGTGATATGCATGATAGGATTTGAATTCAATATGAATGTTTGATACAGATTCTATACGAACGTTTGATACAAATCACGTATTAATTCCCTACATATCCAATAAGTATCCCCTATGTATCTGCTCTAAATGTATCAAATCTGTCCTGAATCCACTGAATTCACTCTCAATCCACTTCAAATCCACTCTTGATCCACTGCAGATGTGCTTGGTGCAGCCGCTTTCCCACTTCCCCAGGTTCATGAATGTCATGAAGCATTTGATTCAGATTTGAATGTCAGTCTTCAAATGTGCGAACATTCAATTCAAATTCAATTGTCTGAATTCAGATGAATTCATACTAATTTTGAATGTTCGTGCACATCCCTAACCTGAATAGCAGACCTGAGATGTGTTGGGGCAAGCAGACTGCACCACAGTTTTTATCAATAGAAAACTAGGAATGAGGCTCCACTTGTCTTAGTCAAACAACAGGCTTTATGTTTGAATCTGGGATGCTGCTGCCCAGATTTTAAGACAAAGCATGTTTACCCCATTTTCAATAAGGTCTTTGTGTGTACAATAATATGGCCCTTGAGCTGGCTTGGGGCAGGTATTTTAAATGGCAATTCCCTTCCATGCATGCCAAGGTCCAAAAGATGACAAAGAAATAGATTTCCTCTTGAAATATTCACTTAGTTGTGGCCTCCATGCTTGGATGGGCAAAAAATGCTTCTCACCTTCATAATTCATATGAATTGCAAAGGTCCAGAACTTAGCATTTAAATCAAATATTGGCTATATTCAAAGAGTGGCCTTTGCATGCTAAGTAAAAGCTTTTGGTGCCTTCTTTTGGATGCTTCGAAACAGATTAGGACCAGATTCAGAATGGATTCAGAGGCACAATTGGTGGCAGCAAATTTGAAGACTAAGACATTCTAAGTGGCTCCATTTTCACAAGTGCGAAGTTCTGTCCAATTTGTTACCATGCAAAGCAAATGGGGGGGGATGCATATATCCCTACTCCATCCATGCCCATAAATTGTTCATTCTGATTATAACATTAGTGTAACAAGGGGCATGGGCACTTGAATATTATTCATCATTTTGGGCAAGAACAAGACAACCCCAAGCAGCAATGGTTTGGTAAAGTCCTTAATCAAAGATGAAAGCCTGAAATCTAGGAAAGGCAGTTCTTATGTTTTCCTCCTGCTCCTTTGAGCCACACTGTACACAGGTTTCCACATTTGGATTTTACAAGTCTGAATAAAAGTCTTCTTTATAGCACATGTCAGAGCATTAGAAGAGCACCCAAACCACAGATTGTTTATAGGTATAAGTTATGGGGATAGCAGACTGTTTCAAGAAATACCACACATAATTTTAATGAGAGCATTGCACCATTGAGCCAAGACATCCTTGTATTTTCATGCACTGCAGGCTTCCTTGACTAATTAACTTCCCATATCAGGTAAAGAAGCAGGAATGAAAGCTCCCTGTTGAGAGTATTGCATTTGCAACTCAACCAGGGGCTAGGATGAAAAGTTGGCTGGCAGGCAGAGTCACTGTTCTAGCCTTGAGCAGTAGTGATATTGCCAGCTGAGCCGTAAGGTGTGGGAAACCAGGATTTAAAAATGCCTTTGTTAAGAAAGAGGTATTTCAGAAGAGCAGTTAATCTGGAGGGGAATGCGGTAAGCCAGTATATCCTGTCTTCAGCAAGCTGAATCATGGAGAAACTGGAGTGGGGAGAGCTGCTGAAATAAATATTTCAAACAACAGAACATACTAATAATATATATATACACATATTGCTTCCCTTCCTTTTGGCTAAGATCAATTGTATAAATAAAATTCAGTATAAAACTATTCCATATGGATATGTATAGAGATTTTTTTTTTTGCTTTACTCATTTTTTCCCTGTAGCTTCTGTTTTGCACATTTGTCTGCACAAAACAAAAAATGTAGTCAATTTGCATACACATGCATTTTGTGACTTGTGAACTTAGTAGACGTCCTGACACACGTCAAAAGCTTGGGGAATTCAGCTCGTCAGAACGTCACTTGTTGAATTGATATGTATAGTTTTTTTTAAAAACCACCAAAGCAGCTTTGGTGCTTAAAGACAAAAGGCAGCAGGGATAGAGCACCTCAGAATCACTTTTCTTCAATAAGAAAATGCAAGTAAAACAGCATAGAGAGAAAGGGAGGTGATGCGCAGAGCACCACTAATCAAATTTTGCTGGGAGGGAACCTCCTGGTGATGTATGTAATGCAACGGGCAAAAGTAGACAGAGGGAAAGCTCTAGCTGTCAGAAGTAAAAATCCCTGGCACAGGCGTTCATATAGGTTAGGCTGCCAGGCAAAGTTTGAAATCCAGAGCTCAGGATGCCTGTTCTAAAACAGAGGGAAGTAGAGGAGGGAGAGCAGTATTGTTGGGTCCCTCCCTAACCTATTCCCTGGTCCTAGGCTACATAGAGGAGGGGGGGGGAGGAAGGAGTTTCTCTCACTGTCCGATCATGGAGGATGTCTGCCAAAGGAATCTGGTGGCAAAGATCAAGGTGCTGGAGCAATAGATGGCAGGCACTGGTAGTCAGGCAGAACTGTGATTTTGGGTAGTGTGGAGTGATTTCAGTGTGGTGAGGCAATGGATCCAATTCTCCAGTGATTTCGGTGTTGAAAAGTATGGTTCTCTCCTCAGGGAAAAAGACTGTCAAGGCCCTGTGCTCTGGGCCTGCTTTTATCCTGTTCTGAGGATGGATGCCTCCCCCTGGGGCAAAAAAAGAAAGAAAAAAGATTTGAAGTTGAAAATTTGAATCTGCAAGGAAGGGGCAGGGCTAGATTGCTTCAAGACACCCAACGGCTGAACTCTTGGTCTGGCAAGCTGCTTGATTGAGTCAAATTTGTGATTCCAAAACTGATACTTGAGATATATGACATTTTGGCTGAGCATTCAGGGAAACAAAGCTGTCTGGGTGCTAATGGTCTTCCACTGAGGCACTAAATGGGCTGTGTACTGATAGGACCTGTCCTGTGCATATGTAAATTCTAGGAGGAATCCTTTTGTATGTCCGTTTTAGCACTTCCAGGAAGATCTGCTCCAAATTCTTCTGAAGGCATCACTCTATATCTCAGTACTTTTATGTCTATTTTGATGAGCCTGGCTTGGAATTATGATATTACACATCCATAACTCCTCATGTCCAGCTTTATGCCAATTAATAAATGTACAGTATATATACATACATTATATATACGTACAGTATATAGCAGTCCATGCCTGTCAGGGCCCAGCTGGTCTTGCCATGACTTGGAGAGGAGGGAGCTTTCTGAAGGCACATGATGAACTAGCAGAAAAGTATTTGTTAACATCTCTAAGATTTATATGAAACCAAGGAATTTAAAAATCCATGTATAGATGTGTGCATAGATGATCCAAGCAAGGTGAAATGTGTTCAGGGTAAAATTCTTCCAAAAATCACTCAAAATGAAACATTGAGGAGGTTTGTTTTGTTTTTAGTTTTTACTCTCTTTTTTATTCATTGTGCAACTAAGACTGGGATGTTTGGGAATTTGTTAAGAAAACTCTCCCCTCCACAAGGATAAGAGAATAATGGGAAAATAATGATAAAATTATATCAAACAACAAAAGAGCCCTTCCAGATCACTGCCGGAGGGAACCACATTAGGTGAAAGGCTGCAATTGTGTTGCTTTCTTTCTGTCTTTGTTACTGTCAGACTTGCTTAGAACAACCATATTGGTTGTACAGATAATTGTATACAAAGAGTGGTAAAGAAATGA
Source organism: Aspidoscelis tigris stejnegeri (assembly GCA_023333525.1). Lineage (NCBI taxonomy): Eukaryota > Metazoa > Chordata > Lepidosauria > Squamata > Teiidae > Aspidoscelis > Aspidoscelis tigris. The sequence goes on from JALMGA010000004.1 coordinate 51,898,699, forward strand.
AAGCTAGATAGAGGGAAATCTTCAGCAAAAATGCTAGAGTTTAATGTCATCGGTTAAGGTTCTTCTACTAAATTTAATATGTGTCATAAAATGTACTTAAATATAGTGATTAGTGGGTAGATACCTAAAGTTATGACCTTAAACATTTATCAGCAGTATTTAATTGGCAAAACTGATTTCTAGATGTAAAAAGATTAAAGTTGACTCCCAGAGTTCAAATTTGTTTAGCATTTATTTCAGTTCCATGTCATCCATCGATATGAGAAATTAATTTGTTTTAGAACATCTAGGGATCCAAATTACAGGTGTGTGCTACAACAATAATTTCACATCAGAACCAAAATCTCATGTATCTTTAACAGTGCACGGATGGTGTCCTTTAGGTTAATTTTTCTTCTTTCATTACCCGTCCCATTGTGTCTTGCACATTTCTCCCCTCTTATTCCTTGCTGGGGATCACCTGGTATTCAGAATCTACAATAGAATATTCCATGCCAATTAACAAGTCTAAAGACTGACAGAGAAATCCAAATAAGACTGTCATTCACATTTGATACATTTGTATGCATAGGTATAAGTTAGGATCAGATGGCACCACCCATAAATTTTCCAGATACTAGTAGATCAGTAACTATGCAGTTTTGTAAATGTATTTGTGTGTGAGTGTGTGTGAGAGGGAGGGACAGAGGGAATATGTTCTGGTAATGTTATTTGAAATGCTACTGAATCAAAAATGTTAGGAATGAAGAAATTGTTTTAAAAACTAGACAAATCCTTGTACTCATGTCATTCAATATGAAAATAAAATTAATTAATTAAAATAGATTAAAGAACACATCAAAGGCATAATTCTTTGGGTAACTTTTAACAATCTGTAAGATTAAGATACTTTTATTATTTGAAAAAAATATTCCTTGGGACCTTGTGTTATTTCATGATGTTTTCTCCACACAAAATTTTCTATATATATATTCTTTGCCAATTGTACTGGACGAAGCATACTTACACACACACACACACAGAAAAAGAGAGAGAGGAGAGATCTAAAAGTACTTATTTATTTATTGGGCTTATATATTACTGTTTCATAAAGATTCTATGTGGTTTAGAGATAAGGTCTTCCTAATTGATAAGGGAGATTCACTGGGTTATACAGGTTTCAGAGTAGGGTCTTTTGAATATTGGCTTTAAAATGGCAAACTTACTGAGGTAAACCATGAAAATGTCATGCGCACAGCAGGAAACACTTCAAAAAAAATCAAATCAAAATATCAAAAGTTTATTAAAATCATAGTGAAGAGACTTCAAAACCAAGAAAAGCAGCAGAACTATCAAAAAGTCATCCCCCCAAAACATGGGGTGATGGATGGGCCCAACATGGGTAGAGTTGGAATCACAACAAGGGTAGAGTCAGAATCACCACATGGGTGCTCTGATGTTTCCACTGCAAGCATGCCTAGCACCCATTGCTATTGGGTGCTACATTGCTCATGAAGACACATCAGGTACCTCCTTAGATCTGGATCTACTAAATCCGGATTAGCTGAAGGACCCATTTCTTAGATCCATATCATCTTAGATCTGGGTTAAGGGAGGTAAGTAGAAAACACCTCTTAGGCTGTCTCCACTTATCATAATAAAGAGCCCTTGTAGTCCCCCAAAATATATCCATTGCCACCTCCAATTCTTATGGCAGTGGTGGCCTTTGAAGTGCTTGTGTGTGTATTTTTCCCATTCTGCATTGAAGTGCTATGGAAAATGACACCTCTTTGGGCCAAAATGGATATGGGAAGGTTACCATGGATGGGAGAAGGGGACATCATCCATCCATCTGAAGTAGATCCAGCCCTCACAAATGTGGAGACACAACCTTAAATTATGCCAATACTTTTCTGGTAGTAAAGTGTCCACTTGGCACTTGGCATCATGCATCAAAACATGTCCAGTCCCTTCTGTGCCAGGCAGTGATTCTATGTCACCCATGACTGGCCTTTTACTGGGGAGAGGGAATCCAGTTACAGCATGGCCTAGAATTGTTCCTGCTACCACAATGCAGAAAGTCATCAGTGGCAGTAATAGGTCACAGCCTTTCCAGAACCCAGCGATATTTCACTCGCTTCCAGAAACTGTCAAATTCTGTGGTCATTTCCAGAAATTGGCCAAATGTTGCCAGTGTCCAATGCCAGATGGAGGCACCTGAGATGCAGGATATGTTGTGGAAAAAAAGCCCCCTCCTTATCTCCATATTGAAGTGAGGGAGGAAAAAAACCACTGCAGAATAGTGCCTCCACCATGCAAGGTGGGATAAATCACTCTGCAATGGAGGCATCTCCACAAGGGATATGCACTTTTTTTTAAAATTTGATCCGTATCAAATCGAATCCAAGATAATTTGTATTCATTTGAATAGATCCCCTTTGAATATGGTAGGATTCCTATTTGATACGAATGTTCAATCCCATACGAATGCATACGAATAGCATACAAATCCCATACAAATTCCATATATCTGGATATTTTGGACTTTGAAATACCCAGGTATATGTAGTTCACTGATGGTGGGAGCATGGTGTCCAGACAGGCAAGTCCATGTGCTTGCTCCCTACTGTTGTTTAGCTGCCTGGGTAAAAATTACTCCAGAAGAGGTTTATTATGGACTATCAATTAATAGAAGGTTTGGGGGCTCCTGTCCAGAGACAACCAACAATATCCTCAATCATCTGCATCAGGATAACCTTGCTGATAGAACAGAAACCAGCTATTTACATAGTGGTAGTTGGAACCTATGCGGGCTGCTCTAATCCTAACCCCCATTGTCATCTTGTGGTAGCCTGGGCTCTCTCTGTGGTGATGCAAACTCTCCAAGTGCATGCTGATAACCAGTCTTTTCATTCTGGCCTTCAATATGTGAATGGTTGAGTTGCTCAACTGTCTCCCCCCCTCCCCCCATTTCACTCACTGTTTTGATACTTTTAAAACATAAAATTTAGTATTTCTAATATTGATTTAATTGTTAAATTTGGGACTTTTTAAATTTAAAACTGAATATCAATAAATACATAGGAGCAGCTCTCCTACCAACATATACAAGCCTAATACATTTTTTTTTCTACACTGGATGGGTAATGTAAGTCATTGCTGTCTCTTTTGGTTTTCTTCCTTGTCTTCTTCTTCAGGGATGATGTTCTCACAAGGTTGGTTTCATCCTCTTTCTGGCATAGCTGCATTTCTGTGGATGAAACTGCCACACTGGAGATGCACATGAACCAAGTGCAATCAATCCACTTCATCTGGTTTACACTAAAAGTGAAGCGAGCTTGGATCATGGGTATGATGAAACAAACAAACATTAGAACTCATTCTGTGAGTGGGGGTATATCTTTGCTGCCACTACACCATAGATCTTTGCAGCAGCCAAAGAGTCCTTCTATGGTGTAGGATACATACAATCTTGCACCCTGGGAGCACTCACTGCAACCTTAGTATGTCATATTGGTATGTGCTATATTGGTAAACCACCATGGAGAACCCTGAGAACACCTCACAGCAGTATACCAGGTTGAACTTTCTGGACCTTTCTGGACTAGTGTGGTATCTATGAGCACAAAAAATGGCTGACTTTCATGGTCACCTCCTGTGCTTGCTGAAAGGACCCCAAATGGAAACACTGAACCAGGGAACAAAGCTGGGCAGGAAGCAAAGGTCATTCCATAAGAATACCACATGAGTTGCTCTTGGATTCCCATTCATAGGCAAGCTGAGCATAAGATTCTTGGAACCAAGCAGCAAAGGGGGTAGTAGTTTTTTTGTTTGGGGTTTTTAAAAAAGAGTTTACAAGAAATAAATCTTTATAAACCATATGAAATTAAGTCATTTGTATTCATCTCCCCAGAACTCCAAACTCACAGACTGCGAATGTCAGGTAAAAGTACTCAGACAAGAGCTAAACAGAAATAAATATGTATAAAAGTAACTTGTAATTGTTAAAAGTACTATTTTTATGTATGCTATTTTTAATTACTGCTTCAAGAGACTGTGCTATTTTACCCTGGCTTTAAGGCTACATTCACACAACCCAAGATCATAGGCCTCAGGTTAGCCAGGGAGGAGGCTTTACTAAAAGTCCCAAATGATATGCCCACTTCCAGCAACTCTGATGGAAGTAGAAGTTGGTGGAAGAAGTTGACCTCCCCCATGTTGATGTAGGGAATAAGGAGAAACAATTTCTACCTGTTCTACTCTCTTGCAAGCACTTGAAATGACTAATTTTCATCCCTATTTCTATTGCTGTTAAGAGTGGTCTGACAGGTAAACCACAATGCTATAAGAAGGGTTGCTTCACGACAGCATTCTTCTGAAGCCCAGAAGCTGTCATGAGGTGCACGGCACCTATTCACTGTTTCAGTCGCTGCTGGAGCAGCTACTACACCTTCCAAACCAAATCCTATCCTGGTGATAATGAAGCCTGAGTCTTTTTAACAAGCTGTATGTACTCATTTATTCATATGCATGCGCTTTCTCACTTCTGACTAACCCGCTCCCAGAAAAACAAGACAATTAAAATAATTTTGGAAAACCTGAAGAACCTTCCCATGGAGTAGTCAGATGTGTTCCATCCTAGCAGAATATAATTCAGATCATGGAACTTTTGCTGTTCTCCATGCTGTGTTTTTCAAAGTATATTTGCATATTGAAAGATTAGGAGCCCCCCCCCCCCACTTTGAAGATCAGGAAGAGTTCGTTTGAGTGCTCCCAAATTATTAGATACTGTTTCAACATGATTAGGGACAGAATGTGCAGCACAATGAAAAAAGAACAAGAAAAAAGAACAAGCTCATCTCTCTACATGATGCCCATCCCTAAACTAGAGCCTTTTAGCTCTGACCCTAGAATAACTATATGCCAAACTGGAGGTTTGGCTTTCTTTATGTTAAATATCAGTCTTTTTTAAAGGAAGTTCTAATTGTTTGCTGAATGAAACCTGCTGAAAGTATCTACAGAACTGAAGGTTCTGTGTCAATTAAAGAGCAATTCTGTGTAGTATTTCCTGTAGTTGATATCAGGCAAACAAAGGTTACCAGCTGGCTTCTGATAGAAAGAATCTTTACAATGGACTGTTGTTTAGTCTTTATCTATGGGTGTTTTTCCACTGAGCTCTTTTAATCTGGGTCTAAGAAGATCCAAATCTAAGGAATGGGTACTTCCCTTAATCTGGATCTAGTAGAAGTACCCAGTGTGTTCCCACGTGTGGTCTAGCACCCAATAGCAATGGGTGCTAGCCTGCCTGCTGTGGAAATGCCGGAGCACCCATGTGCAAATCCGTATCTACCCACGAGGGGTTTGCCTGTCACCCCAGGTGTTTGGGGGGGACAGGGGCTTCAATCTCTGTAGAATCTTTGAAGACCCTCCAGAGTGGCTCCGTAGAATCTACGGAGCAATCTGCTGCTAACTTTGAAGATCGTCCAGAGCCTTTGACAGCGGCATTGCTCTCACAAGGGGTTCTCTTCAGAGCCTGTGCTAGTCTCCAAAGGCAACTTCGGAGGGACTTTGAGGTTTTGAGTTTGGAGCAACCCCCCCCATTGGTGCCCCCCCCGAGCCTCCTCTAGGCCCCATTGCCCAATTGTAGTGGAAACAGGCTCCCTATAATCCAGATTTGATGGCTGAAGACCCCATTGTAGACCCCTTTAATGGGATCTACAGGAAATCCAGATTATAGGTCCTGAAGGACTCATATGATCGGGATTTCCTGAGCTGTGGTGGAAACAAATGTGGCTTTAATGGGGTCTGTAGTGGAAATGGGGCCATCCAGCTCTGAGCCTAATGGGTCCTTAATGAGTACTTCAATGGGTACTCAGTTCTAGTGGAAAAACACCCTATATTTAATGAGATTACTGCAATATAGTTACTGTTGCAGGAAGCAGTTACATGCAATATTTTTAAGGAGTGAAGGAAAGAAAGAAAGAAAGAAAGAAAGAAAGAAAGAAAGAAAGAAAGAAAGAAAGAAAGAAAGAAAGAAAGAAAGAAAGAAAGAAAGAAAGAAAGAAAGAAAGAAAGAAAGAAAGAAGAAAATACTTTTACAAACTGGAAAATACTGGAGGTCTGAGTGTAGCACAAGGAGATTGGTTGACCCTGAATTAATGTATAATCATATGTCACCCCTGCGACCCTATCAAATAGCCTGGGAATTTGAAAGCATACATTTAAATTGTTTATTTATGTTCCTCTAACTTTTATTTTGTACAGGAAAAGGAGACCACATTATGAGAAAAGGCAGTATTACAAACCTAAATATGATAGAGTCAAATGTAACTAGCTTAAAATTGAATTTATAGTTTTATAGTTCTGGAATGTTATATTTCAAGGGTGCGTGTTTGCGTGAAATCCACATTGTTTATGCTGTCCCTGTCTTCTGTTATTTGATTGAATACAGCTAGCTTATGAGATTTGATGTGGTCTATATGCAGAGTCATGGAGGTTCATAGATACATTTTCATAGCTGTTCCTCCCTAGGGTCTAACTATGTGCTTTTAGAGACAAGTAGGTTTGATGGCATAAATAAGAATTGGAAGAGGAGCACAGGATTCTTCATCTTTTACATTTGTTGCTTAGATTGATCTGAGATGGTTTATTGAATCTAATATCAGGGGTGTGGGGGCGGGAACTGTTCCAGAAAAATAGCTTTGTAACACAGTGTTTCCAATATGCATTGGATGGGCATCCAAGTCAGCTAGATCCTTTTCACACTTGCTTGTTATCTCAGAACAAGCTGCTCTCTAGTATGCTTTGTCCACATAGGGCTAGTGCTATCCCACTCCACAACCAGCTAATGGGCTATCCTTGAATAGCTGTAGATCTCTTTGAAGAGTTCTACAGATGTATTAATGTCATCTGTTCCACCAGGTGTCTTTACTTCAAAACAAAGTAAACAGGGGCATTCTGGACTCAGAGAAACATTGTGGACTTAGAGAAAGTGCCACCACCCCAATTTTGTATCCTATGCACCTCTTCTAAAGATCACTTTTGGAACCCTAGCATGGAGGGGGACATGATGATCTTGAGGACAGCAGCTGAACTTCAGTTCTGCATTCTGTTCCAAATATGAAGTACGAGTGATTGGATTTGGGCCAATTGCTGGCTGGGATGAGTGGTGCCTTGCCTGGAACAGAACAGCTATTTTGCCTCTGCATTGCTGATGAGCCTCCATCTCCTTTCACATACCTTACTTCTCATCCCAGGATATTAAGACAGCACCAAAGGAGGTAAGTGAGGATAGAACTCCAGTCATTACAGCTTCTCCTACCAAAGAGACTTGAAAGAGCTGTGGGAGTCTTTGATAGGAATGAAGGTGCATGAGGAGGGACTCTAATGTTACTGCCCCATGAACTGGTGTAGACCTTCACCTCAGTTAAATGGACTTCATTCATGCAAGGTGAGGATGACTCTTTGCAGAAGCAGTAGGTCTGGGGCGAGGAAGTTGCTTCATGAATCAACAAGAATGTCACTAAAATGGAGTCCCCTGACCATAGACACCTGCTGGCTTCCACAGAGCATCAGATGCAATCTATAGAAATAGAAAAAGCCTGTTGAGAGGAGGTTGAGAGCCTGTTTTGGCTGTTGGGCCACAGAGACAGAACAGGGATGCTACTGCTGTACCATTCACCCCACAGCCCAGTATCCTCCCTATCTGAGGTGGTTGAGGTGGTCTCAGATGTGGTACTGGAAACCCCTGCCATGGTGGTGTTGGGGTATTTCAATGTCCATGCCGAGGCTACACTCAATGGACAAGCTCAGCTCTTTATTGCCTCTATGACAACCATGGGGATGTCTCAGTTTGTATCTGGTCCAACTCATATAGCAGGCCACACTCTCAACTTGGTTTTTGCCTTAGAGTGTATTGGTGAGTATGCGGTGATAGGAGGGCTGACTGCCAACCCATTGTCATTTGCTGATGAGCTTTGGACTTACAGTGGTAGTCTCCTCTGTGGGTATGTAGGACCTATTGATATGGTCTGACCCTGGAGACTTATGGAATCTCAGCGATTACTGAATACCCTGAGAGATTTTCCAGTTGGCATGTCTGGTGCTCATGTCGAAGCTCTGGCCTCTCTCTGGAATCGGGAGATGAGCAGGGCTATCGACCCAATCGCTCCCAAGTGCCCTCGACATGCTTGTAGTCCCGAAAAGTTCCTTGTATTCCATAGAGCTAAGGGTCATGAAACAGGAAAGTTGACAACTAGAGTGCAAGTAATGTAAATCCGGCTGTGAATCTGACCGAACATGAGTTAGAGCACACTTTCGTGCCTACCACATGTCAGCAACGGTGGTGAAAAGTAGTTTTTTCTCCACCACCATTGCGTCCTCGAGTAGCCACCCAGCAGAGCTCTTTAGAGTAGTGAATGGTCTTATAAAATTGGGCTCAAGGAAGTGTGAACCACGGCCATCCAATATCTGCTATGACAGTTTTGCAAAGCACTTTCAGGATAAAGTCATTCAGATTCATAGGGGATTAGATGTCACAATTGGACTAAGTCCAGGGGAGGCATCCAGAGAACTGTCTAGTCCAATTCTTTTGGATCAGTTTCAATTATTGCGACCTGAGGACGTGGGCAAGTTGCTTGCAGGGATGCGGCCGACAATGTGCTCTCTGGATCCTTGTCCTTCCTGGCTGATAAAAGCTAGCCAGCAAGGTATGACCGGGTGGATCCAGGAAGTGGTGAATGCCTCTCTGAGTGATGGGGTGGTTCCAATGGCCCTTAAGCAGGCTGTGGTGCACCCCCTCCTGAAGAAGGCTTCCCTGGATCCAGAAGATTTAAACAACTATTGCCCAGAGGCTAATATACCTTTCCTAGGCAAGGTGTTCAACTGCAGGCATGCTTGGAAGAAGCTGATTATCTAGACCCATTTCAAACTGGCTTCAGGCCCAGTCATGGCACATAAACCACCTTGGTTGCCCTGGTTGATGATCTCCTCTGGGAGAAAGAGAGGGGGAATGCTACCCTGCTGGTTCTCCTGGACCTCCCAGTGGCTTTTGATACCATTGACCACGGTATCCTTCTGGAGAGGCTACAGAGTTTAGGAGTTGGAGGCAGTGCTTGGCATTGGTTCCACTCCTATCTCCAGAGCCGATCTCAGATAGTGGTTGTGGGAAATATTGATTCAACACCCTGGGAACTCACTTGTGGGGTTCCTCAGGGGTCAATCCTATCTCCCATGTTATTTAATATCTATATGAAGCCACTTTGGAGTGAGGTGTCATCAATATGCAGATGATACCCGCTCTATCTCTCTATAACATCTCAGTCAGGAGAGGTGATAGAAGTGCTTGACAGGTGCTTGGAGGTGGTAATGGGCTGGATGCAGGCCAATAAATTGAAAATCAATCCAGACAAGACGGAGGTGCTGTGTGTCACAGGCTCTTGGGTCCATGTAGCTGGAAGATACCATGTCTTTGATGGAATTGTAATACCCTGAAAGGAACAGGTACATAATTTGGGGGTACTCCTGGACTACACACTAATACTTGAAGTTCAGGTGGAGGCCATGGCCAGGAGTGCCTACTCCCAACTACGGTTGGTGCATCAACCAAAACTTTTTTGGACAGAGATGACTTGGCCACAGTTATCCATGCTCTGGTAACCTCCAGGTTGGACTATTGCAATGCACTCTACACGGGGCTACCCTTGAAGACAGTTTGGAAGTTGCAGCTAGTGCAAAATGCAGTCACCAGAGTGCTGACTGGGACAGCTAGCCAGATGCATATCATGCCAGTCTTGAAAAAATTGCATTGGCTGCCAATTCACTGCCAAGCCCAATTCAAGGTTGATAATTCTGACTTATAAGGCCCTAAATAACTTGGGCCCCAAATATCAAAAGGAACGCCTTCTCCCATATCAACCTTCCTGCATCTTAACATCTGGAGGGGAGGCCCTCCTGGTTGACCCACCATCTTCAGCAGCTAGGTGGGAGGACACCCGGGAGAGGGGTTCTCAGTAGTGGCCCCTAGGCCATGGAATGGTCTCCCCCTGGAGGTGCATCAGGCCCCTTCTCTGTTTGTATTCAGGAAGGCAGTGAAGACGCACCTCTTCACTCAGGCCTTTGGTTAAATGTTGTTTACGTTTCCCCCACTGCAAACGCTACTGTTTTAACCAATTTTGCAATGTTTTTATCATGTTGATTTTTAAATGTTGTATTGGTTATTATTGTTTTTACATAGTTTTTGATATGTTGGATTTTAAAGGTTGTTACCCTCCGGTATAGGGTGGGATATAAATAAATAAATAAATAAATAAATAAATAAATAAATAAATAAATAAATAAATAAATAAATAAATAAATAAATAAATAAATAAAGGCAGAAGGCCTTTAAGTGTGTTACAAAAAGGCACCAATGAGTAATTATATATAAAAATACACTTTACGTTTATGCTTCAGGTTGTATGAATAAGTGCAATGAGAACGTGTCATTTTATCCATTCATTTATAAACTACCTTTCCATAGACAGACAGACAGACAGATATTGCTCAAGGTGGTTTACAGAATTATAAAAATAAATCAATACAATTACATAAATCATAATCAAAATATAACAATCAAAATAATGCAAAGAATAATACATTCAATCAGGCAATCAATAATATTCAAAAGAAAGCAGTACAGCAAACTACTAAACATAAAGTAAACATAACACTAAGAGTGCTGGGCAGCAGTCCAACAGGAACAGCTTTCATTCTCTCATTAGAACAGCCAGCTCAGATGGTCTTAATTCCCTGCCTCAGCAACAGCAGCCATAGTTCATATACATTTCTGGGGAGGGTGTGGCAAACACAAACAAACCCAGCAGGTCAGCAGCTCCTTCAAATCCAGAAAATGGTTTTCCAACATAGAAAAAATTAATATCATGAAGGAGGGTTCATATTAACCTTCTCTGTAATATCTAATTACAGTGTTTGTGTGCTTGTGTGTAAATGAAGAATTCAACATGCAATATGTTTCTCGTTCGCACACACGTAACCCAAATAAAAAGAGAAACAGTTATCTTTCTGTACAACTGTGTGCATAACCTAGTTATGATCAGTTATATTGCCACACATTAGTTTTTAGATGTAGGATAAATATATTTTTGATGCTTGAAGGGAACTGAGAAACCTCCAGTATTGTATACATCGCTCTCTATATTGCCCTCTATATTGTATGGGAGCATAGATGGAATACGTTGGGAATGGGCTGAATATTTCTTTTGCAGCTGGCATGATGATATGTACATAAAATGCTACTGAAGATGTACCTGGCTATGTGTACCTGGCCATGTGTGAGTCATAGGTTACCGATAATGAGAACTGTTAATGATAACCAGAGCTTCACTTCTCTAGTAAAGAAATGAAGCCCTTTCCTTCTTTGAGCTTTCAGAGCAAATAAATGACTTGAAAAAAATGACTTTCTGAACCTTGCAGAATTAATTAGACATATCAGCCTTTGAAAGCTTATGTTGCTTTTGAAAACAAAGTAGAATGTGACTAGCAAGGATTTTTTTTTAATCTTACGCAGTGCTTATTAACTAAGGGACTTTCTGTCCATTAACTTGATTGAACAAAAGGGGCACTGTATTCTCATTGGCATTTTTGTAGTACATTTGGGAAAGGGGGACTTGAAAGTATTAGGGGTCAATAAATAGAAGACTTAAACCATCACCTGGACATGTTTTCAGGGGAGAAAGGGGGACTAAATATTATCTCCTGATATAGCACAGGGGGAACTTTTTGCTACTAAAAGACAATCAAAAAGTAAGGTGAGAATATCATTATAACATATATTGAGCACATTGTATTAACATTGTATTTCAATTTCTGCACACTAATTTATGTTGCTTCAAAGTCAACAATTTTACAAACAGGAAGTAATACAGATTGACAGAGTTCTTGGCTTTGCTCGTCATAGTAATAATGACAACAATCTCTTCCATTTTGTGTGGAATATCTTTAAACATTACTCTTGACAGAATTCCAATTGTTTTTTTTTCCTTTACAATGTCGTCAGCCATTATGAAGTGATTCAGTTGAGACTGAGAAAGTAAAAATTGGATTGGACCTTTTCCACCCTCATCTTTTGACTTTAGAAAAAGTCCCATCACAGCCATGTTCTATTGTGCCTGGCATATGAACTAATGACAGGCTGTGAGTACATGTCTAGCTTCCTAGTATTAATGAAAAACTTTGGACATAAGCAAGAAAGTGAAGTGTGAGATAGGAGAACCAGGAGGCACTCTATGAAGCTGATGGGTAGGAAAGTCAAGTTAGAAAAGAGGAAGCTTGTTTCTTTGTTTCACCCAGAGGGTCATTGGTCTATGGAATTTGATGCGAGAAGAGGTGGTAACAGCAACCTGCTTAGATAGATTTAAGAAAGGATTAGACAAATTCATGGATGACAGATGTATAAATCACTATTAGAATGGTTGTCTGCATATACCCTCCAGGCTGGGGAGACAGGTCAGATGCCTCTAAAGCCTATTTGCAGGAAGCCGAGAGCAGGTGAAGGTTTTGCCTTTGTCTTTACCTTAAGATGCCCATAAACATTCGGTGGGCCACTGTGTGAAACAGGATGCTGGACTAGTTAGACTGTGGCCCAATCCAGCAGGGCTCCTCTTATGTTCTTATGAAAAAGAAGCAACCTTTCTCCCAGGCTCCCATCTTGGAAAAGTGTTGATAAGTGGCAGAGCTATTAATCCTCCAGATATCAGCCTCCTTCCTTGTAATGTAAACAAACTTATTTTTATGAACCAGTTCAATCTGAATTTCTAACCAGTTCAGTGGTTTGTTGAACCAGTTCATTGCTTTAAAATGTGGTTTAAAATGCCCTCCCCCCCAAAAAAAAGCTGCCAGGCAAGTTCCACTTAGAATTGATTTTGTTCCAAGAGAACTAGATCATGAAGTTCTATTCAAACCCTCATTGCTTCAGTCTGAATTTGAACAGAATCCTAGAACCAAAAGAGAATTAACATTTGAATATTGCTTTCTCTCTCTCTCTCATTCTCTGTCTTGCACACACACACACCAGGTCCACAGTCACACCTGACTTTTTATTAGGAATGTTCACAGATATTTGAAAATCCAATTTGAATTTGACAAATATCAACATTCAAATTTGATTGGATTTTCAAAATTCCGAATTTCTGAATTCGATTGAATTTCAAATAATTTGACTGAATTTGACGTCGTATATCACACCAGAATATCGGGTCTATTTGCACTTATAACATGGGATGACAATGGGATGCAAACAGGATGCAAATGGGATGTGCACAAATCTGAAAATCGGATACAAATGTTGACATTCATATCATTCAATTCGAATCAGATTTTTGAAAATACGGATTCAGATAATCCAGATTTGAACTGGATTTTCAAAAATTTGGATTTTTTAATTTGGAATGTAATAGAATATTTGAATATTTGAATTGACTTGAATTCACATGCAAAAAAATGCATTCATGGACATCCCTACTTTTTATTCAGATGCGACTGTTCTTGGTCTAAAGGGGTCAGATGTAATAGACTGCATCAGTTATTTCTGCAGAATTTCTTTGCCTGACTGGTATAATCTGCTATGCAGATTATACAAGCTCTGAATACAAATGGACTCAGGTGAAAGGAAAGAAACCTGACACTCACCAGAACAAGGAGATCCCGTCACTGCTCCTGCCCCTGCCTGCCATGTCAAGTCACTCCCCTTACCCTTTGCTGTGCCAAATCATTTTCCCACCCCATCACACTGCTGTGTTGAGTCAGTCACTTACTTCTACCACAGTGAATCATTTCTCCAACCCCCACCACACTGAGTCACTCCCTTGCATCCCCAGATTGAAACACCCCTTCCCCACTCCCCTATGTCAAGTTTCCATCCCTGCCCTGTCTCCCCACCACACGAGGTTCCCCATGTTCCTTCGATGCTTACTTTTTACCAGCTTGGCAATAGGAGGGGCGGTGGCAGTCTATTGGGTGTGACCAAGTCTTTCCATGCTTGAATTCCCTGTCTATACCAAAGACATACTATGAGGTAAAGGTATGACCACAGCCCTGTCCTTGTTGAATCAACTCTAAACAAACAAACAAAAAACCAACGTTTGGCACATTCTTATCTGTATATCACTGGTCTTGAGTAGTGCCTGGTCCCTGTTGTCACTGACAGGAAAGAGAGCAAGATAGTAAAAAATGAAAGCATATTAGAAGCCAGAAGAAATAGTATCAATAGCAGGTGACCCAATATAAGGCTAAAATTCTATGCAACTCTGCATGAATTAAAGCAAATGAAACAAGCACTCTATTCTTGTGGATAAGCCTCACTGAAATCTGCATGCTGGCAGGTAGTAGCAAACCGAGACAGGATGAAGCTATGCATTTCAAAGGCAAAAGCCACATGGTCCATTTTCTGCAGAAAGTGATCTCTGGGTTCATGGGGTCTGCATAGCACAGTGTCATGACCACCTTGCCTAACACTCTGTACTCTCAAACAACTCCTTACTACTTTTATTTCTCTTTAAAACATCTCCCTCTCTGTGTTAGCAAGCAGCCCCAATCACAGCATCCCCCCTCTTCGCTTATCACTTAAAATGGAAAGACATTCTCTCTTTCAGCCAACTGTGGCGCTCCACAGGCTTTTTACTTTTACTATTTAAAAACACAGTACGTAATTTCTTGCTCGTCTCTCTATCAGCCACTCTACTGACAGACTCTCTTCAACATGAACACATAAACTCTTTTCTTGTTTACAACTTCTTTCACTTAGCAGGCTTTGAACGAGATATTTCAGTTTAGAGTACTTTTCCTTTTTTTAACACTTCACTTAGTTATCAGGACCCCTTTCCCTATCTGTTCACATAGGCAACTAACAGACCTGGTTCTTTCCTAACCACACTCCCGTGAAATACCAGACAAAGAACATTATATCCTTCTGCTCTGACCTTTTATAGAGTCTCTTGTGATGTCATTGGACTCTCATTGGTCTAGCCTTTGGGCGAGCTTACCCCCTCACTGTTGAATACAGTAAGCCATGCTCCCTCAGCTTACTAACCTAACTAATCTATAGTTAAAACCTCTTTTCCTACTTACCTTGCCCAGGGGGTCACTACAGGGTGTCTTTCTCTTTTTATATAAAGTTATTCATTAATAATTACATTTCAAAACAAAACGTTAGCAATATAATAGTAACAATAGATGCCATAACAAAATAAATATCTAAAGGAATCTTACAGTAATAATGATGCTAAATACTAACAGTTATTTAGAATTATAAAAATTACAGCAATCTCATCAATAACTACAATTTTAAATTAGGAAAAAACTTAATATACTATTACTGTAAAAAGATGACATATTGATTGAAAAGCCTCTTGGAGAAAATTGTATTTCCTTGGGCAATGTGTGGTCCTAAGCCTGTCCCATTCTCTGGCACAAGGACCAGGCCTGGGAATACACTTCAGAGGTCTTCCTTAGGTCCCAAACATAAGCCCCCTTCCTGCCACAACCGTTCAGACAGGTGGTGGAGGCAGGAGTGACTCAACCCTCTTCTGGAGACCAGAGACATTTCTCTGAGCTCAGGAACATGCCCCCATACTAGTGCCATTTCTGAGAATATCACTCAACTGCCTCCAGCATGCACATTTGAATCTGGGGAATTCAAAGGTAGACCAGGTATACTGTTGGTGATGTCGAAGCTCCCTTAGATTTCTTCAGTTGGAACTCCTATGTAAGAACTGCACAGTGAAATTATACCGTGCACGGCATCTCATTTTTAAATTAACTATTACGACTTCTAATTAATGATTAGTCTCCTTTCTTAAACAGTTTCTTAAACCAGAAATAGAAAACAATTTTAATCCAGTATTCCCTGAAGCCAGCAGGCTTAGTAGTTAGGACAGTGACAAAGCTGACAAAGAGACCCTTTTTCACATACCAATCACACCTACATAGGTAATAAAGATTTCAAAGAAAAAGCTGAGTTTATAATTAGAAGCTTGGTTGGGAATATTGAAGAGAACTTATATAGGAAGAACACACATGAGTACCGGGCATAAAACCATAAGGCCATAAAGAGAACACACAGGATATAATAAAATGATATTAAGTCATTAAAATATTAGCAACTATACAAGGGATGAGGTTAAAATAGTAACATCAAAATTGAGCAATTTTGTACAGTGCATGTGGCTTATGTTATCTTGTCATTTTATGAAGCGTTTCTGAATCTGCCATTTTTATGATGCTGGATTTTTATTGGATTTTAATGCTTTATTGAATTGCATTATTGACTTCAAGTATCAGATGCTATACTAAGTTGGTTTGGGGTGGAGAAGCTACTATAAATATTATGTTCAAATAAATAAGCTGAGATGTGTATACCGAGCCCAATCAGAAACATCTGGAATACAGTCATCAGTCTGAATATCATCTCTTAGCAACTGTTTGTCAAAAGCTGTGCCCCTCTGGGCCTTGTAACACTGTGTTTCCTGTCTCTGGGAAGCAAAGGACAAAATGCAATAAGCAACAGCATTTGTGGATGCTCAATGCATACAAACCCTCCCCAGGACTTATAGTGCCTGAGGAGCAGTCCCAGTAGCCATCTGAATCTTGCTGCCAGTGCTGGTCCCAGCATGTGTGTGTGGCCCAGCACGTGACCCTCCTGCACCTCTTCCAACCTGAAAGACATGCAGATGGTCCAGCTGGAGCCTTACTGGCTTCAGCACTCGTAAATGGTAGGTGTGTGCATGGTACGGTTAAGCCTGCACCAAGCGTAGTGCACAACGCTCCTTCATGTGTGGATGCTTCATCTGGCAGCTCAGACTGCATGCACTAATGGGTCAGGTGCAAATTGGCCCCTCTGTTAGAGATCCCTGTTTACTTCACTGGATCTGACTATTTGAATATTTCAGACTAAAATACCACTGTTTCAAAAGGCAAAATGAACACAGCTCCATTAAAAACAAATGGATTATTGAAACTCAAATGACAGGTTGCATTACGATAATGTCATTTAGAATTTATTCCTCTCTTGATCTCTGGACTTGATGCATATTTTGCATGTTAAATGCATATGCCCCCAACAGTCATTGGGAGCCAAAAGTTAGAAATCTGAAACATAATTTAGATTTGAGAAACTTTGTAAGAATATATTTTTCTTTTGTTGACAGTACTAATGTCCCACCCTCTGCAGCCTACACTAGGCCTTCCCATATTTCCATATTTTATTTGATAGCAGCAATAACACACACAGAGAGAGGAAGAGGACCAATTTACAGCTCTGTTTTACTCCTTTTTGGTTTAAAGGGCCCTGAGAACCAATTCTTTCTTTAGCTGGGATGGCTTGGTGCTGGAGCAGGGCTTTCCGCATCGGGATAGCCCTCCAGCTCCTCCAGATAGCTCCTGGAAGCAGGATGACTGCTCTGAAGGCTGGGAACAAAAGTTCCCAGCTTTTGATGTATCCATTTTCAACAGTGCACCACTTCTGGCAGCACTTCCTGGAGCACAACAGAAAATGGTCCTCCATAGTATTCAGGATTATAGGACTGGCACATTACCTTTGAAGTGGACTGGAATTTCATCCAATGTGGACAAAGCATAATTAACACTAGTATGCAGATAGCAGTCCCTTGGACCAGGTCATGATGCAGGATTAAGTGATTAAAGGCCACAGTCTCTTTTACTAAAATCAAATTTAGAAGATGATTAGTTACTCTGCCAATGTCCCTGTGGGATCTAAGGGGGTGTTCCCATGCACAGTTGGTCCAGTACCAAACTTGGTCTCGGCAAGGGGCGTCTTCATGTGATTTAGATTTGGTCCACGGAAAGTGGACCAAATCGCTCCAAACCATACAAGACCAAGACCAAATTTGGTACCTGAAAAAACAAGTCTCAGCATGGTTTGGGGTCCCAGCACACATTGTCAAGTGAGCTGAGACCGCACATGGGGATGGTGCTGGGCTTCACAATCTCGGAAGGAAAGAGATTGGAAAGAGGTTTGAGTTTTAAAGCCAAGCCTCTGTCTTGTCAGCCAAGATCATGAACAGGGGTTGCAGAGGCTTGAGATTTCTCACTTTTCCAGGGGGGTAATAAGTATTGCCCCCCCCCCAAGAAAAGTGAGGAATCTCAAGCCTCTGAACCCTCTCTTCCAATCTCAGCTGACAGGAAAGGTGCTTCACTTCACTTTAGGAGTAATTTTCAGTCCCGAAGTGAAGTGAAGCGACTTTCCTGTCAGTTGAGATGGAAAGAGGGGGTTGCAGAAGCTTGAGATTTATCACTTTTCCAAGGGGGAAATAAGGTTGCCAGCCTGGAAAAAAGAGAAACCTGAAGCCTCTACACCCCCTCTTTTGATCTGCTGACACATGGAGGCTTTGCTTTGCTCCCGAAGTGATCCTTTACTTCAGCAGTAAAGCCAAGCCTCTTTCTGTCAGCAGATCAAGGGGGTGCAGAGGCTTGAGATTTCTCTCTTTTCCAGGGGGGAAATAAGGTTCCCTCCCTAGAAAAGAGAGAAAACTCAAGCCTCTGCACCCCCTTACTCCCTTGCTTTTACTCCCCTTTTGAGGCAAGCAAGCAGCTTGCGTGGCAAAGGGAGCAAAATCACGATCCTGGTGCAGTTTGCTTGGGGATGGCTGAATCTGCCCCCAGCCCCCATTAGGGCGAAATGCATAGGGATGCCTGAGATTCAATCTCGGTCCCATGCGAGCCCAATTGGTGCCCAAACAGTGCCAAATGGCTTGCGTGGGGATGTGGCCTAAATGGAAATAAACTTGAAGGCCTAGATTCTAGAAGTCTTGTTTGGTAAAAAGTACAGATTATCAACAACATCCACACTAGTATTGCCATAAGTGAATTTTTAACCAAAGAAGCATTTGTATATAGCATTGTACTGCAGAGAAAAGCAAACCAAAAGGGAAAGGGGAATAACCAAACTGCAATAGTAACTAAAACAAGGTGTAATGGATGCAGCAATAAAAAGTTCCAGAAGTGTTGTAACAAGCTCAAGACATAAGCAACAGTGATGTTTAACAATTGCTAAAAATATCAGGCAGTGATTGAATTTAAGATGATGTAAAGCTAACAAGCAGTAAACTAATCAGAAAGCAATACATAGCAGTATTCTCTGCAATCTTTAGAAAAACAAAAAGGGTACATTGCCAGACATTTGAGCATCACCCTTCACACGCTGGGGAAAAAAGAGGAAGCGAAGCTTTGATATGTCAAGAATTTGAAACTAACTAGGCACACAGGAATTTATTCGTAGTGATTTCAAATGACTGGGACTTTTTGGATTTGGCCCTCAGTGATGGCCAGAGACACTGGCTGCATTCCCACTTGACTTTTTAAAAAATCTGGATTGGACTATTTTAATCTTGATTTAGGACCGAGTGCACATTCTGGGTGTCCCCATTTGCTTGAGGATAACATAGGCTGAATTTGGAAACTGCAGTTCCCACTCAAACCGCACAATTCTCCAGCACTGAGAAAGAGGATCCTTTCATCTCCGCCCCTTGTCCAACCCCTGTAAGCCTGCCCCACTCAGAATCAGCTGAGCGAAAGAACAGACACAGGGCAAAGCATCACTCTCCCTTTCAGTTTCCCTCCCTCTGCAATTGTTACCACAAAGTATCTCTCATGAACAGAGGCTCGGGTTTTTTAAAAGTTTCCCCTCCTCTGTGATTGCTAAATGTATCTCTCGTAATTGCATTGGCATTCAAGGGAAAATCTCTGTTCAAAGATGCAAACTTTTTTTTTATCTCCCCCAGTGTACATGCACATCTGATCTTTAATAATTCAGCCCCAGGTGTAGGCTTCACACCTACTTTCATACACAGACAGTGTGAGGGTGGTGCAGTACCACTGTGGCTGTTCCCAGATTGTGGAACAATCTCCTTTCTGAGGTGCATCAGGCACCTTCATTTTATGCGTTCAGGAGAACTGTAAAGATGCACCTTTTTGTCCTGGCCTTTGGCTAAACAAGAAAATGGCTTTTCCCCTCCACATTCAGGCACTGTTATGGTTTTAATATGTTCATTTAATATGTTCACTGGTTTTTAATGTAACCTGTATAGTGTGGGATAAAAATGCAAACAACAAATAAATAAATCATCCATATGGCAGCTGCCATTACTGCCATGGGTAGAGGATTCAAAAAGATCTAGATAAGCTAGAACAGTGGGCTGAAACTAACAGTCCTACAAAATCCTACACCTTGGTAAGAAAAATGATTAAAATGAATGAAGAATGGGAGGAATCTAGCTAAGTAGTAGCACAAGTGAAAATAATCTGGGTGTACTGGTTGATCACAGGATGAACATGAGTCAACAATGTGATGCAGCTGCAAAAAAGGCAAACACCATCCTTGGATGCATCAAGAGGAGTATTGAGTCTAGATCTTTACTCTACCTTGGTCAGACTTCATCTAGAGTACTGTGTCTAGTTCTGGGCACCTCAGTTCCAAAATAATAATAATAATAAAAAACTAGAGCAAGTCCAAAGGAGGGCTGCCAAAATAATTAGTGGTCTGGAAACCATGTCCTACAAGGAAAGACTGAAGGATCTAGAAATGTTTAACCTACAGAAGCCAAGACTGAGAGTAGACATGATAGCGGTCTTCAAGGATCTGAAGGGCTGTCACAGTGCAGAGGGATTGTCCCTATTCTCACTTGTACAAGATGGGAGAACTAGAAACAATGGAATCAAACATCAAGGAACTGAGGGCGATCAGTCAGTGGAATAGGTTGCCACAGAAAGTAGTGAGTCTCCTTCACTGAAGATCTTCAAGCAAAGGCTGGACCTACATCTGTCTGGAATAATTTAGGAAATCCTGCATTGAGCAGGGGGTTGGATTTGATGGCCCTAAAGGTCCCTTCCAACTCTGTGATTCTATGATTCTATGTGCCTGTGAAATGGTGTTGCATGCAGTCATGATGCAGCTACATCTACTAAGGTTTTATTTGTTTGTTTAAATTTTGATCCTGCCCTATACTCAAAGGTACAATCTCATAATTAAATCAGATAATATCACAATGAAAAGAGATAAAAAGATAAAATATGACTAAAACAATGAAGTGGCTGCATGGGGAGGGGATGTGGTTTCCTCAGCCACATTTGCTATTTTCAAGTACATACTTGAGAGTATATATTCTTCATCTAAGGGCATTCAAATATTTTTAATATTTCCGTTTCTTTTCATATTTATCTTCTATTTCTCATCTTTTTTTCCTTCTTCCAATCCTTCCCTTTTTTAATCCATCTGTATAACACATTGTCCTGTTTGTATTTTTTCTTCTTGTATCTTCTCTCCCCCCACCTCTTTCTCATTCTGTTTATTTATAAAGCATAGTCTTGTTTCTACCTTCTCCTGTTCCCATTCTTCTGCTACTTCTGAGTCATCTTCTCTCTTCAGGGGGGCACCTAGCTGTAAATCTCTTAACATTTTTGCTCTTCCTCAATGGCATTTACTTTTAAATCTTCACCATTTCTATGAATCACAACTGTTTCTGGGTATATCCATCTGAATTGGATTTGTAGTTCATTTAATTTGAGAGTGATTGGGGGCATTTCTCTTTCTTAGCATTTCTGTTGTTGGGTCCTGTGGTATCAGCACTTTCCCCCTTTGTATTCATTTTCCTTTTTCCTTTAACACTTTGTAAACCATTTTTCATTGACTTTCTCTCCTGAAGGAAAAAATAACCTTTCTCTCTCTTTTTCACTTCCTAGTGGTTTAGGTTTTAAGCTACAGTGAGCTCTTTCTATATATTGTCCTCCATGATTTATATCCTGACTGAGCTCCAGGGAATTCCACCATTTTATCATAAATATTTAAAAATAATATTTATCTGCCATTTACAGAATTACCTACCCATAAGTTTCCTCCTTATTTATTTATTTATATGCATTTTTATCCTGTCCTATACCCAAAGGTGTCAGGGCAGATTACACAGTAAAAGCAAAATATAACATGAATAGTTAAAGTTACTGAAGTAAACTGTTTCTTTACTTCAGAGTAAATTATATGCCTCTGGAGCCAACTAATAAAGAAAAGTCTGGTTTTGGACTGGAACACATTTGGACATGGCTGGATGCTAGAAACTGATACTAGGAACTAGGAAGAGCATAAAGAGTTAAGGGCCACAGTATCTTTCCCCCCATTTACCATGCAGTGATTGAACAAGACTGCAGAATGACCTTGTACTTGTTTGAAAACTTATTGGATAAATTGGTGATTTTGCTTCTTTTAACTTTGTTAGACATCTTTATTTTTCATCATTGTATGTGTAAAGTATAATGTATTAACATATATTTTGAAACTATAGATATTACTAGAAACACTGTTGTCTACTTGGGTAAATGTCCCTGATTATAATCATTAAGATATACATAGCTTTTTATCCTACCTATGGGCAAGTTTGGCACTGATCATTCTGGCAAAATCATTTCAGAGGAAAAACACACACACCCTAGGCATTTCCGCACTGAATCGCGTTCGAAACCGAACGCGTTCAGGCGGAAAGCTTAAGCCAGCTTCGGGCGCTTTCCCCGTTCACACACAGACGCTCCGGAACGCGTGTAAACGCGTTCCGGAGCGTCTGGGTGCGAATGGTCAAAGCGCCCGAAGCTGGCTTAGCCGGCAAATGCCGGCCAGGGGCGCGCCGGCGGCCGCGGAGGCAGATCGACAATCAGCTGTTTGAAAAACAGCTGATTGTCAAAGCCGCGCGGCGTCGGAGGCGAGCCGGCAGGCGATCGGGAGACAGAAGCGGCGCGAATGCTTCTTCTCCCGAACGCCTGCGGACGGCTCGTCCGCGTTGGAACGCGTGTAGAGCACTTCGAAGTGCTCTACATTTCGAACGCGAAAGAGGCAGCTGCGGACACGTCGGGACGCAAGCCGCGCGCGGCCAATGCGGATGACGTGTCCGCAGCTGCCTTTTTCGCGTTCCGTTTTCGCCCGTGCGAAAACGTCTCCTATTTCTAACCTGCAAGTTTCAGTTTAACTGCATATTTCTGGCATCTAGAATCTAAACTCAAGTTGGCCTACCAAAATAACTCTTCAGTATATATTTGTTCTAGGCCCTTTTTGCACTGACCTGTAAATCCAGACCAAAATACTTCTGATCCAGATCCTGGACCTCCTCATTTGCACATTATTGCAATCAAGTAGACCCTACTCAGCCTGTTAGTCTGGCTCCATCTGAACAAAATGAAGCCAGATTAAGGTGACCTTAATCTGGGTCTGTTGAAGACCTGATCTATAACCAGGGCTAAGGGTCATAATCCAGATCATGGAGACATGCAGATGGTATGCCTCCATGACCTGTAATTACCAGTGGTTGCTATTTGGGATGTGCCATAATGCACCATTGAAAAATCGCTCCCCTTGGCAGCCTTGGGGAGGCTTGGACCAGATCATTGCTGCCAGTGTAGATGGTTCTGATCCTGCCTAGACTTCCCTGTGATTTAGATCACTAGGTCTGGTGAATCCAGATCCACTGATCTGGATCAAAAATAGGTAAGTGCAGAAATACCCTTGATTTTATCCAGGAATAACCCTGCACTTAATCACTGGAGCCTGATGCTTGGACCCCTATAATAATAAATGTCTTAATAACACAGTCAATGAGAAGACAGGGATGTTGGTTGAGTGTCTTTCTTTTAAAAATGGAAGCCCATTTTCCAGGAGAAATATTAGCAGCTTGTGTGAACCCTGTCAGAGTGTTTTGTTCCTCTTTGACTTGTTTTGTTTTACAGACCATTATCTTGCTTCCTTTCTACATATAGCATTCATGCCTTGCTTTTGCTTTCAATGTTAGGCTTGTCGTATTATAGTAAAACAAGCCTAGAAAGCCGGAATCCTGTTGACATTTTATTTCCTTTGGAGTGTACTCTGAAAAACCATGAAATTTTCTGTCTGTGCCAGCTGTGCAGCTTCCAGAGGTTTCTTCTATGACAAGCACTGGGCTAAGATTAATCTAGGCAAAATTCCTGAAGTGACAGTGAATAGGGTTGATACAAATTATACTGTCCTGCTGCTTAGAAAGTGCACATTACCAGAATCATTAACCATAATCATCCTCAATTACAAGCACTGCAAGCACACATATAGCAGACCAATAAATGCAGCCATTGTCTGCACGTAATGCCCATAATTCACAAAGACACAGTCACCTCTTCTGTTGTGGAATTGTAACTGCAAGGAGTATGGATTTTGAAAAGGCGTCTGAAATGGAAGCGTTTTCCTAACTTCATCTCTGGGCTGCTGAAACATCAAGAATGACAAGGTTCTAATACTGCTTCCACCACCCTCGAAAAGGATAAGGCGTATTCTTTTACACTGGGAAGGTCACATTGTATTTCTATGCATTTGATTAGCCCCAAAATCAAATAAAACCTGTAAACTTGTTTAGATGGGTCTCTCCAAATGCCAGTTCAAAACCTGACTGCAACATTTCCATAACAACTTGCTTGGTTTCTATTTTAAATCCAATGAGCTATAAGACAAAATAATTTAATTTGTCTATTTAATTGTAGGAGGCATGAGAGAGGTTTATAAAAGATTCTCTCACGTTAACCCAGGAACTGAATTCCCCTCAAATCTATTTCTACCATTACTAGGGTAGGAAATATGGAAAACCCATATTTCCTGTTTTCATCCACCTTTCAGAGCAAACAGACATTTCTGATGGTTGGGTGGCAGGTTACCTTGAAACAAAATTAACTGGTTTTAGGGGGACTAACTCATGCCAGCTGTTTCCTACCACTAGAACAGTTCCACGCTGGGGCAATTCTGCTGACTGGTCATATAAGGTAAACATGAATCCATCCTAACTGCAAAGATATAGGATTTTAATATAGAAATTCTAGAGTGTTAATGTAAGCAGGCAGGCAGGCTGTGCATTACCACCTTAAGAATAAAGCTACAAGGTAGCTTTTTCTTAATGCATAGAGAGAAGTGTGATGCATTTCTAATATTCCTCCTCCTTTATTCACAACCCCAATGAGGTTATAGATCCATGGTAGCCATTATATCTTTTTGCTGAATCCATGTCTTTGGCCAACAAATACACAAACGAACAAATGGTGCTGATTATGTTCTTACGTGGTACTTTCCTTTTCCCTCACAGCTGAAATATTTAAGGGTAGTCATTTTTCATATATTTCATGAATATATTAATCTAAATGTACCTTTTAACTTATTGCACTCTAACATCATTGGCTCGGGGTCACATAATACATTATAGGAATAATTAGAATAATGGTGTATGTTTTTAATTCCTTGAGAATCAATGCTTATCCAACATTGTAATTTAAGCATATTGTGGAAGGTTTCTGATTTCAAAATTGAGTATTTACTGAAAATTGTTATAAACTAATAATTTTATGACATGTAGAAAAATGTATTTGAACCAAATTTTTATAGTGCTGTCACTTTGTTATACTGAAGCCAAAGACATTAATCCCCACATTCCTTAAAGTGTGCATCATCATAGAATTTGTAAAGGATCTTAATCTTGTTGCATATTTCTTGACTAGAAATAGGATTAAGTTGGTACCATGGAAAGGTCAACTGGCCATGTGAATAGGATTTAAAACATAAGCACTTTTTATATTTGACAAGAAACTAATCAGATTGTTTTTAAGAGTGCAATTGGAGAATCTTTTCCTTTCAAGTAGCAATCATATCAATTTTTTTCAAAACACAAAGTGTCTTCCATAAGCTAGGTTGGATCTGTGTAATCATCTTCAAATATTAAATGATTAATTTTCTGTTTTCAATCAACCCACTTTGGAATTAACTGGCTTATTACAGTAGGGATCTTCCAGTCAGGAGCAAATGAGAAGCAGTTGTTAAATGAAACTAAATTTGGGTTCAAAAACACAGTACACAGCTCTGGCTACAGGGCTTTGGATTTGTATGATTTTGCAACATTTGTGTAACAGAAGGCTCAACTCTAGTACAACATGTGCACACATGCTTTTTAGTTAGCTTCTATCACCCTGAGCTATGGTTATCTCAATTAGACCCTATCTTGACATGGGTCTGATGGTGGACCTTGTCAAAGCCAAGCTTGTACAGATGCCCAATGACACAGAAATAGGTGCTTTTATGGAGGGAAGTTAATTGCCAACTTCTTATGAAGACACCTGTTCAAGTTCACTGATCACTTGCACAGAGTGCTCATTATGGGGCATTACTTGAACACATGTCCATAGGTACTTTAATTGGCTAGGTGGAGACAAAACCTCTCTTTGCTTCATGCCTTGGCTTTTTTGCAAATACTTTTTTTTCCAAACGACACTGATCTACCCAACTTATTTGCATCTTGTCTTCCTATTTCAGAACTACAATTGCAAATACTACATCAATAATTGATTTGACTGAAGTGGTGGCATGTTTGTCAATGATAGCCTATGTGGTGCTATCAACTCTGCTGCTAATAGCTGGAAGAAATCAGCCTTCTTTCATTCAAAGAATGCATGATCTTAACAACCATTAAAATAAATCTGCTATGGCAGCAAGTTTTGGGAGTATAGGCTAACGCATGACAGAGGCCTGGTTCCCATTACAAGCTTAAAATGGTTTTCCTAAACCAAAATAATAGAACCAGATGCTAACACAAATTTGCCTGATCACATTACCTTCAACTTAATCACGTTCGATCCAGATTCTGAGGATCGTACGTGGCGTACGTGACTCAAGGGGGGACTCAAGTGGCTACTTTCTAAAAGCTGCTTTTCAGGGCTGCCCTGTCCTCATCCTCCCGGCGTGAACACACCACCAATAATGCACCCCTTCACGAAGCCTAGCTGAGTGGCTGCTACTTGCCTGGATGGATGAAAAATGGCACCGGGCAGCCAGCGATTCTTTTCCCTCCTCTCCCCATTGCCCAGGGCACACAGCAGCAGCGGCAACTCAAGCCCCCTTCACCTGCTCACCTCCACAGCCACAGTCTTAAACATTCACACATCTCCCAGAACCTGCAGCTGCTTTCCTTTCTTTCCCTTTCTAAAGGTCAGAACTCCAAAGAGCCAGAATTGCGCAGAATGGCAACATTATTATCAGGTGTGAAGTGGGTGGATTGCTTCTGCTGTAAGTGGTAGATTTTTACAGTGAAATCACTATCTTTGGAAGCAAGCTATTGGGGGAGGGAAACCCTAAACATGCATTCTCATCCCACTAAAACTGTACCGTTCCCACAGTAAGAAATGTAAAACCTTTCAAGTGCACGAACTGGAGCGAGACCTGTTGAAATGAGTGTTAACATTTACAACGCTTTGGGGTGATTTAACACGCGGAAAGCATGTTAAGCCAACCTGACGTGGGGACTGCACTTTTTAAGTCAGGTCGTAGCTATTGCAAAACAGAAAGAAAAGTAGCTACCAGCCCTGTATAAGTATAATACCAGATCACAATTACCTTTTCTTTTGTGCCAAGTTCCCAGAAGTGTGAACTAGTGCACTGCCAGTACAGGTTGTGGATGAATGCTTGTACTATTTTTAGTTCAGATATTCTGGCAGCAACCCAATACAGCACTAGGCCGGTCTGCCAGGCCAGCAAAAATTAACAGGATGCTAATATTTTAATGTCCTGAAAGCAATCTGTGCAACTCTGACACAGTTCTGAGTGCGGGATCAGCACGGTCTGTCCCCATGGGCTTTGCATTTGGCACGCGAAAAGTGTACCCAATCCCCCTAAACCATGCCACAAGCATGCCAGATTTGATACCTGTTTAAACAAGTTTCGGCACGGTTTGGGGAGCTGGCACACATTGCTTAGTGAACCAGGAACGAACATGGGGATGCTTGCGGGCTAACAGGGAGGAGAGTTGTGCTTACGTCATTGGGAGGTGGGGTGTGCTTGTCATTTTGCCAAGGCAGGTAGGAAAATGGCTTGATTTTTGCCTCAAAAAATCCACCCCTGTTTTTCAATCATCAAGGCAGGCAGGAAAACGGCTTGATTTTGCTCATTTTCCCCAATATTCCATCCAAGTTTAGCAATCACCTAGGCAATCATGGCAACGGCTTGATTTCCCCTCTTTTAAAAACTGCCAGTTTTTCTCGCGGTTTCCGATGGAGCAGAGGTGTGCACAACTGCTCAGCTGCCACCAAACCCTGTGGTGGGTTTGAGTTTTTAAAAATTATTTTAAATTTTATTTATGTGTTTCGCTTGATTTGAAGGATTTTCTGTGCCCTCACATCCCAGTCCTGTGCTGCTAAGGGAGGGGGGCTGCTGCTTCTGCAGCTGGCAAACATTTGCGGCTGGCGAGGTAACATCAATCCGCCTCCCAATGAAGGGAGAGGGGGCAGAGAGGAGGGGATGCTGATCCCCCGTGCCATGGTTTGGCATGGTTTGCATGTGGATGGCTGCATCGGCACAAAAGAACATACCCAGTGGACATTAGTGGGAATGCCATGTGGACAGGCCAGATCCATTCTTGGTACCTCACCCGGTCCCATGCGTGCCGATACAGCTCCAAACGGCTTGCATGCAGATGCGGCCTTTGTGTTCAACTTAATAGTTCTTGTTGCTGCTTTAATACTGCTTTGTTATTGCTCTGTTACTGCCTTACCAAGAAAAGTAAAGGTAATAGGTGAAAGGTAAAAGGTAATTAGTAAAGATGGCCTAATGCTGGCTTTCTGGGAACACAGGCCTTGCTTTTTTTCTTTCTCTCAGTAAAGTTTCTCTAGTAGAGATTTGGAATGTAGCAAAATGTATCCAGCTATGGGCGTGTTCTCACAGCTCCACCCAGCCAGGGCTAATACATTTGAAACTGCACTGAGGGGTTTTCCCTTTAAAAACAGCAAATTGGGGCAGGGCAGCAGAACCATAACAGTGCATTTTCAACACCTTCCTGAATATATATAGAGAAAGGGTGTAAGACACCTCAAGAGAGAGACTATTCCATGACCTTGGGGCCATTATCGAAAAGGCCTTTCCCTGGTTCCCAACCTGTTTCACTACTGAAGGCAGTGGGACAACCAGGAGGGCCTCACTTCCAGATCTTAAGGCACGGGCAAGTTGGTATGGGAGAAGGCATTCCTTTAGCTATTTGGGACCCAAATATTTAGGAGTCAAAGTTCCTAGCCTTGAGGCATGGGTATGATTTTCAGCAGGATTCTATGGTCCGGTGTTGAATCATACCTCCCAATAATTCTAGATCACTGAGGTGTGCCATCTGCATGCCTCCATAATATGGTATACAGCACTTGTTCCAGTTTGTAGACCTGATGTATCAAAAGCCTCTTGATCCAGATCTGCTTCTGTCTTGTGCAGAAAGGGCTGGCTTAACTAGAGTGGGGTTTCCTTAATCCAGATTAACATGCGGATCAGGAGGCCCTTAGATCCAGATCTAGACATTCATGCAGAAAGGGCCTCTTTAGTTGGTATTTTTTCACTAGTTTTCTCAGGTTTCCTTACTGAGTTCCAGTGTGTAGATTTACAGTGGTACCTCGACATACAAATGCCCTGACATACAAGTGTTTTGAGATACAAGCCGCCGAGCGAGTGATATTTTGCTTTGAGATGAGAGCAAGATTTGAGATACGAGTATGTAAATACAGTACAGTACATAACAAAAACAACTGAGGTGGTGTTTTGGGAGCTGGAATGGATTAATGGGAAAATTGCTTTGAGATACGAGCGATTTGACATAAGAGCAAGGTTACGGAACGAATTAAACTCGTATGTCAAGGTACCACTGTAATAACTTCACTAAAAAAATTATGTAACAACAGACCAGAGTAACTGTTTAATAAATTCTTCTTCCAGATTATATTCCTGCAGAATAATAATAATAATAATAATTAAAAAATGGCAAAATCTGTACCAGAGAATATTTCCATGGATTCAGTTAAAGTGTAAAATTGTTAAAAGTATACATAGGAAATGATTATATAGGAAATGTACTGTGACCACTGCCTAAACCTCAGCACTGGGGCAGAGGTGAATAATTCATATTTTATCTGTTCTGGGGTTTGCAACCTTTAAAACTCAGGAAAAAATGGTTTCCAAAAACCTTATTAAAAATCCTATGCAGTTTAACAGTGAATTTTAACCTTTCTGAGGAATTTCATCATCCACCACAATGAGACTGACCCTCAGGGCAGAGTAGTCATATTTATAAGTCAGATAATAATTGGTAAAATAACCTGTAGGATTTTACCAGAAGAAATGTAACACTAGGTTTAACTCAAACATAATGCATGCAAAATGAATATAGTTGCAGGATCTATAGGGCTTTTCAAACAAATCATTGTATTTTCAGCATATGATAATTCCTGTTCAAATTTACAAAAGGTTCATAATAAAAGTACAAATACAGTACCACATTTGTTTGGTGAAGATTTTAGAGGAGAAGAGAAAGGTGAGGGCTTGAATGAACTTTAAAAAATCTTGGAGAAGTGACCGCATATGTTGTAGTCACAGGGAAGAAGGGCATGTACTTCCCTTATTTCATTTCTGTCCTGTAACTGGAAAGAGAGGAGAAGATCATAGCAAATGTCTTGCATGAGGAAGGGAAGCATATATGCAAATAAGATCAAACTCATTTAACCCACTTGAAAAAATATACAATTAACAGAAGCTGCAGCACCTTTCGGAAGCCACCAACAGCTCTAATGACTTGGTTGTTTTATTTAATCCTGGCTCTCAGATATCAAAAGGAAGCAAAAATCTGGAAACTTTTCAGTTTTCCCTGTTACCAAATGAAAGAAAAAATGGAAATTATATTAGTGCTTTGGATGTAGTTTAGTATATTAACTGGGAATTGAATGAACACATCAAATTTTGCATTTGAAAGAAATGAAGCACTATGACTGACTTTGTGAATTCAAATTCAAGCTTTACTATGAAAGCCTTAAAACTTTATATGAATCAAAGGGTGTGTCCCCATGGGGCTGCCCTTACCCTGGGGTGGATCTTAATTCACATTAAGGAGTTCCCATGGTAATGGAGGACAAGGCGGGTTCAAGGCGAACCCGCCCGTCCCCATGAAAACTTCCGCAAATTCTCCACCCACCACCCACCGGGATCATGATTTTGCTCCCTTTCCCAGGCAAGCTGCTGGAAAAGAGAGAAATTTCCATCCTCTCCAACCCCTGTTTATGATCTGCTGAGGGAAAGAAGGAGGCTACCTTTAGCCCCGAAGAGACTTGGCTTTACTGCATTTCCTGTGGTTTTCTCCATACACACCCCTTACCTGAGCATTTAATCGCAGGTAAGGGGTTGATGTACCCCAAACAACCTCCTGACAGCAGGCAGGTATAGCAGCTGTCAAGAGCATAGGCTGACATTCAGGAAGATGATTAAAACAGACACAAAAGTTGTGTCTGTTTTAATCAAGCAGAGCTCTGCTTGTGCGCATATGACAGCCCCTATACCTGCCTGACAGTTGCTCAGCTGACTGCAGAGCAGAGGTCAGGCTATTGTTTGGGGTAAGTCAAGCCCTTACCTGGGCGATTAAGTGCTCAGGTAATGGGGGACAGCTGCAATCGCAGCATTAGTGGTGGAGACAGCGAAGCCCCACCCGCTAATGCTGCAATCCTAACCTGGGAGTGTCCCTATGCCCCCTTTATAACCCATTCTTGCCCCATAATTTGCGGCAAGAACACTTATAAAGGGGGGTTATTTTGCTGTGAATTTGTGGCGTTTGTCCCTCATGTAGCCCAAATTAGGGCTTTGCATGGGGACTCTTGCAAAGCAAACTGACTTTTGCCTCGCAATTTCCTTGCCATGGGGACAAGCACAAAGAGGTGGTTAGCCAAAGTATTTCTATTTCGTTTTGATCCACATCAATTTAAAAGTCATTTCAAGATTCTTCTGTTTTCAGAATTTAAAAAAGCAGCTGTTCTTCCCAGATCTAGCCAGATAATAGACCCACTTTCTAATATTCGGATTTTCTGAACCTCTTGCCAATTACAATAATCTTCTTCCTTACTAATGAAATTAGAGATTATCTGTCCACACAAAAGTCAAAAATTTGCATTCATTCTGGATTGGGAAGAGGGGAGCTAGCAATGTACACTATATTCTATTTTTAAAAACAAACAAACAAACAAACATGTTTTTAATTCTGATTGTATTGATTGTATGAAGCTGAGCATTTTTGTTTCCAATAATGAAATAAAGTTTTAAAAGGCCTAAAATAGATTTGTCCTGGTTTTTTGTTCCTTCTTCTTTCCCTTCTCTTCCCTCTCCACTACCTGGAATAATTTGTGAGATTCTTTTGGAGAGTCAATAAGCATGAAGAGAAGATGTAATATTCATGTTCCTCTAGTTATTGAACTATCTTCTCTACTGCATTGCATAGCAGTTATTTTCTTTCTTCTGTTTTTTCTACTTGGATCAAGCTCTTCCACTGTATTCTGTGTACAGCAGGGGTCTGCCAATTTTGTAGCTTGGTGGAAATTACTTTCCATAGAACCCTGGTGAAAACCAGACACAAAATGGCTGCTGAGTAGCATTCTGGGGAAAGGAGAGTGTTTTATTTCATTTTTGGACAGGGACTAGAGAGGGATGTACGATTTTTAAGAAGGTCATTGTAAACTGCTCAAAGCACTTAAGGTTTAATCCAGCTTCAGTCCATTTTCAGAGTGGGAGAACACGTCAGCAAACTGGCAAGCTGCTTTCTTTCAGTGTTAAATATACACCCCCAGTCAGAGAAAGAGTGGAGATGTGAACTGCCATCTGTGATTAATCTAGTACATGGTTAATGGTGTTAGATTTTCCATCTCATATTCAGTATTTCAATGCATGCAAGTATATGCTTTGTTGTAGAAATATCATGACCTTCTAGTGTCCTTAATGGCAATTCTAGGGCAAATCTGGAAAAAACTGAAATATCACTCCACTTAGGGATTGGAATGCACATATCTATGTTTCCAATAAAAAAGATCAAGGGTTGCTTCGGGGTAACAAAGATTCCCAAATTTTCCACTATTTTTCCTCTTGAAAACTGTATCGGATAAAAGCACAAGGGGGAAATCTCAGTTATCTGCACTATTGCAGTTTTCAACTCCAGAATTTCACTTTCAGAGGCATCACACTCTCCTTGCCCTCAGGAAAAATTGATTGTCAACTGACACTTAACCTATTCTCAGGCAGAGAAAAGCTTGCATAAACAAGTTGAACTTCTCTTCAAAAAATAACAGGAGCCACCTGATAAAAACAGTGGCTTTCCACCAGAGATTATTCAAGCATAGGCTTTTGTGTATGTTTTCCTCAGCATTTCTATTCTTTAAATTTTAAGAGACCACCCTGCATTGTAATACAGTATATCAAAACTATAATATTAACAATGATTTCCCCACACACACACACACACAAAAATTGTCCATCAATTCGAAAAGGGCTCTCAGCTGCTGGGGAATCTTTGTCACTACTACTGAACCTATTCTCTTTTCAATTCTTAGAAGGAAGATCTATCTATCTATCTATCTATCTATCTATCTATCTATCTATCTATCTATCTATCTATCTTTATCTATCTATCATCATCATCATCGATCTAAATTGAAAAGAAAAATAGTAAAAAATAAATTCTTAGGAGGAGAGAGAAAAAGCGAGACAACAGACCTGATGTCACTAACAGGTGTCAACTGATCCTAAGAGGCACCTGGATAAGTTGAGAAAGAGAAAGGGATGAATGTGTAGCTCCCAGGAATTAACAGCAGATTAAACACAAAAGGTATATTCTTGCAGACCATTTCTTAAATCTGGAGAGACAGATATTGCTACTGCCCTGGAACCTCTTGTACCCATTTGCTTGTTAACCAATTGAATGGCATCTGGGGACTCCTACATAGGAGACTAAAATGCAATCATCATTCTACCCTGTGCCATTGCCTTGTGACCTACTGTCATATGGAATAACAGTGCCATGGCCTTGTGAGTTAGTTACAACTATGCACACCCCAGGGCTGTTTTGGGGCTGTGGACCCAATGTTTACAAAACACTGCCTGTAAGATGAAAATGTACTTGTATTTCAGCAAGCCTGACATCCTGTGTGGAAATGAGAAAAAAAAATTGAAACAGAGCAATATTTTACAATGTAAAACATAACACAATTAACTCATTACATGGAAGTTCAATATTTCAGGAGCTGGTCAGAATAATATTTCCCAGCTTAGGAATCCCTAAATAGGAATGAGCTGTCACCAATCCATCCTTAAAGACTGAGTGAAGATTCAGTGTTTCTTATAACTTACTAAAAGTCCTACTGAAGGGAATGGTCAATGTGGTTGATATGGTAATTAAAATAAAAACTCCTCAAACTGACTGCATCCCAAAGGAGTGTGCATTTTCTATGGCAATCAAAAATCATCAGTGTGCCCTGATATTTTGCCAATAAACTGCAGATTGTCTTGCTTATCCTGGCTTGGTTATTCTCACTGCAAAAGAAGAAGAAAAGAACAATGGCCTTTCTGCACTTACCTCTAAACTGGTTTAAGGGGCCTCCTAGTATGGATCTTGGGCCTCCTCATCCACATGTTAATGGGGATCAAGGACAACTGCTCCTCCTGCTGGCATGGCTCCATCTGCACTCAATTAAGAAGCCCTTAGTCCGGATCTCTGGTGGACCAGTTTAATCTAGGGGTGTGCACGAATGCATTTTTTGCATTCAAATCTGAGTCGAACCAAAAATGCAAAAATTCAATTCAATTTGAATTTTAAAAATCCAGATTTTTGAAAATCCGATTTGAATCCGGATTATTCGAATCCATACATTCAAAAATCTGATTTGAATTCAAAAATATGAACGTCAGTGACGTTTGTATCCATTTTTTGAGTTTGCATGCATCCCGTTTTCATCTTGTTTTTTCCCGTGTGCATCCTGTTTTCATCCCACATTACAAGCACAAATGCACATAATATTCGTATGCGATATATGCGGATCTGTTTATTCGAATTATTCAAAAATCCGTATCAGATTTTCAAAAATCCAAAATTCGTTTGAATGTTCAAATTCGTATTTTTGAAAATCTGATTTGAATTCAAATGTCGATATTAGACAGATTCGAATCAGATTTTTGAATATCTGTACACATCCCTAGTTTAATCAGGTTCACAGGAAGCATAGAAACACCTCCCCCCAATGTTTTGGAACTTGCATAGGGTTGTTCTCAGCTGTGTGCCATAGCACAACACTAAAAACCATCCCCTCTAGGCACCCTTGGAGGTGTGAGGGAGATGGCTGTTTGATCTTCGCAGCCGCAGAAGGTGTGGGATGGATCAAGTGCTGTCAGTGCAGACAGCACTGATCTGGCCCACACCTCCAAGCAATCTGGATCAGTGGGTCCAGTTATTCCAGACCCAATGATCCAGATGCACGACATTAAGTGCTGAAAGGACTGGTGTGCCTTGTTTTTGAAGACTTCCTTTCTGAGTTCCCCAGCCAGTGAAAGACTTGCATTGTCCAATCCACCATGAACTTTGAGAGTGAATATCAAAAATCATGCCCTTCTCCTCCCTTACAGCTCTCTCCTTTACTAAAATACTGCCCCACCAACCTGCTCTTCATTCCACAACAAGACTCAAATCCCCGAATGCAAACTCACTACTAGCAGCCAGGAAAAGGATAAAAGTCTCCCTTTTTCTTCCTTTGCTTGTTTCCTTGACTTTAGGGAAGTAGTGTTAGGGAAAGTGATCTGTGTGTGAATGTATGCCAGTGTTAGTTCTGCTAGTCAAAACAGACTTTGCCAACAGAACCTTAAAGTCTACATTGTCTGACAACTCAAAATTTGTAACAAAAACATGTGAGGAGAAAGTAGTACTTTATCTGAGAGTCTAAATAATGTTGGATTAGGGGATTAAAGAAGAAAAAGGAGTTGAATTGAATTGGGGCAGATTGGGGCTGAATTGATTATCCTGGTCAGACAGACAATTGGGTATTTCATTAGTCACCCGACCACTAAAATGACTTCAGATTTTATCACTTATTAGTGACATCTGCCTGCACACACTTGGTTTGTTCACATTTCCTTTACTTTAATGGTATAATAATACTGTTCCAGTGAGATGAAGCCTGGAGGGAGCCATCCACACTTCAAGTGTTAGTGAAATTCCAAACTTGGGTACGAGAGGGTGACTAGTGGAGGAAAGGGGCAGGGAGCAGGGAAGACACCAAGAGATGATGAAAGACAGAGAAACATGGTCAGGGGAAACAGCAGGAGACAAAGAAAGACAGAGAAACGAGGCAAGGGGAAGGAGTGGGAGACAGAAGGGATGGGAGGCAAATAAAGACAGAGAAATGAGGTGGGGAAGGGGCGGGAGACGAAGAAAGATGGAGAGACAAACGGGGGGAAGGAGTGGGAGTCTGACAGACATAGAATGGATGGAGTGGGGTAGGCAAACAGTGGAGAACATGGAAAGAACGGGGCAGGGGGCAGTAAATGGTGGGGTGGTGGTGTTCCCATTACATAAATATTTGGATTTTAACAGGATTCTGCTGAAGTGAGTCCTGTTAAAATCCGAATAAGGATTCCCCAGACTTTGGGACATTAAGTCCGCAGAAATGAGAAATCCCATCCGAAGTGGAATTCTCAAGCCGTATTCAGGCTGGACAAGATGGCCAGTGGAAATGCAGCCCAGTTTTCAGCCCAAATAGCTTTTGATCATTTCCGTTTACCAGAGGAGAAGGCATATTGCAGTGGCAGGGCATCTAGTCTACAAACAGAATATGACTTCAATTTCAGGTAGAAGGCACTGGCAAACAACTTATTCATTATTGTTCTTTATCTTTCCTAATGTGTCAGAATGTCACTGAAAGAGGCTCTACAGTAGCTGTGTTTGGATTTCCAAAAACAAAAATTGCTATGGACACAATCAGGCTAATTCTGTACCTGCTTTCATCACTGCATACAAACCTTTATGCTATTATGCTTTGTTATTAATTCCTCTGTATTACCACTGCAGAGCTAGTTCTGATAAAGATAACACAAGGAATTGCTTCAACATTTTGTAACTTCTATATAAGATCCCACCTATGTGGTTTTCCAACCAACAACAATTTTTCAGATGTTCTGTGCTTCATGGAAACATCTCCAAGATTTCATAATACGACAAAATACTCTTGAGAAATCTAACCACTTTTCAATGTTATAAATCAAACTGGAGAGCAAAACATTAAAAGATGTACTAACAATTCTGTACACCTGTCTATAGTATAGAGTATGTTCCAGAATATAAAGCAGAATTCACTCATTTAACAACTCTGGTCTTCTAAATCTGACTTGATTTAATTAGAGCAGACAAAAAAAGAAACACACAATTTGGATAAACTGATTCCTGTAAGTTTTTCTTTTTATGATACAATTTTGCTCAGAGGAATACATATTTCAAACCTTATGTAAATAACCTACCATAACAAACACATATTCCTGACACCTTTAATACTTAAAGAAAAGGCAGTATATAGCATAACTTTCCAGCCTAGAAGTGTGTGTGTTTGTGCATATACATTGATGAGTTATGTCATGGGAGTGACGTGAAGAGAACCCCTATTAATTGAAATAATGAAAGGATGCTTTAAGTGGTAACAGCGTAAGTGGGATTTGTTCTATTTTTCCACCTAAGTTTCAAGATCAAAGTTTTCAGCCTGCTAATCTACAGAGTAATTAACATCATTGCTTTCTTCATAACAACTTTTCAAGGAAGTTGCTACAAAGATCCCCTTTTATCATGCATGTGTTCTGATGTATTTATTATTTCATTTATAACTGTTTAGAAACACTTCATCCACTGTGTGTTACTTTGCTTGCTAGAAAGTTTACTTGGTAATACATTATTTACAGACATTACTTTCAGTAATCCAGAGCATTATTCATTATTCAGTATTATTTCCAATAGGTGTAAAAAAAAAATCCTTCTCAAGCATTAATATCTGTTTTCTTCCTTGAAGTACCATGACTAGCTAAGGGAGAACAACCCTTTCATTGTGGTATGATCCTGCACACAGGGAATTGTATATAACGGCTTTGTTTGATGGTTATTTCAGAGGAAATCAGGAGAAAACCTAAGATTTCCAGGTCACCTATGTTTTTCTAGTCAGAAGACTTTGAATAGAGGAAGAAGAAAAGAAAGAAAGGGGAGGGAAGAAACACTGTTCTCTTTTCAAATTGCATGCCCTGGCACATCATGGAGAGTTTTCATTAATCCAGTTTCATTGATCATTATGATGCTCAAAAAGAAAAAAAAATAGCACAATGCTAAAAATGTGAAGGCCTTATACAATAAGCAAAATGGATCGGAGTAATTCAGAGCATGAAATGTAAAATTAAATAAAAGAATTGGATAGAATATATTTCTCAACCATATGCAATTTTGTAACGCTCAAAATCACTCCAGAAACAGTGATTTAGCCAACGGCAACAATATTAAATGGTGGTCAGGTGGCTAGATCGTCCCAAGATCCACTTTAAGCTAGGGTGACAATTTTAATTTCTGTCAGTGGATATCTTCAATATTCTGCATCTATCGTAGGTCCTATTTTTCCTGGGGTTTCACTTTCTCTTATGATTGTATTGTGTACATTCACACATAACTGGGAACAAAACTGTGTGACTGCATCCACCTGCATTAAAAAGCAGCTCAAAAATGGCTTATCGATGGAAACATTATTAAAGTAGACTCTGTGGTGTTTGGGGGGGGTAAACAGGAAGGAAAGTGGCTTGGCGGGCTTTCGGCAGCCTGGGTGATTGACAGAGGAGGCATGGCGACTGGTAGAAGCCATCACGTAGACCAATCAGCAACGGCAGAAATTGGACTATAAAAGAGGCAGCCAAACCTGCCACGAGGCTGCTCAACCCAGGGGGAGAGAGAGGGAGCCTCTTTGCTCAGTTAAGAGGAGAGAAAAAGCCTTGGGAAAGGTAGTATTTGAGAGAGACGTTACTTATAGATACGGGAAAGTTAGGAGAAAGGAATTAACAAAAGATCAGTTATTTGTTTAAGGAACAAACAGGATCCAAGACTGAGAATTAAGCTTGCTTGTTCATTTCGTTTCTTTTTCTGTAACAATAAACTTTTAGAAGTTTGATCATTAAAACAGAGTCTGTCCATTGCTGTAATACAAACAGGGGGCAGCTGACAGATAAAAGAGAGGGTCAGAGTGTAAGAGTTAGACATTGAAGCTGAGGGAGACTGGAGAGTGCCTTGGTCCTTGAGTGCTTATTTCCAGTTCCAGTGGCTCTGAGGAGGGCAGGAGGCAAAGAAGCAGGCAGCTTACCACAAACTCCAAATGGGATGAACTTTCTACCTAACAGAGGATATTTGGATTAAGTCATTCAACTTATGTGGCTATTCATTCTACATATTCTACTTAAGTCCTCCCTTTAAGATGCTCCTAAATTGAGACATCTGTCAGTTTATAAACTTGTTTCAGTGACTACGATCAGTCCTTTTTTAGTAGTATTATTGGATGTAGTTATTACTGAAATTAGCTTTTATATAGCCTTTAAAAGCATTTTTTAGTTATTCATTCATTCATTATATATGTGTATACACACACACGTACTCCATTATTTCATAGTTCATAGAGCAGATTAAAAGGTTAAAACAAAAATTAACAAGGTAAAGATATGATATTAATACTGGATAGACATATAATAAAACTCAAGGAGCTGTGTGGTGATGCATGGCGAACGAGTGTTTTCAGCTGTGTTCTAAAGCTACTTTGAGAAGAGGCTTCCCTTAAAAGCCACTTCCCCCCTCTGTCTTCTCATAGCCCTTTTTCCATAATTATTTTGTGGTTCAGGGTAAAATAATTCTTTACTTTTATGCTTATAGCAAAATGCTCTAGTAAAATACTATTTCCCCAGTGCCTGGGAGTACTAGTGGATGCTTGGGAGGGCCTCTATTCTAAGAAATCTGTTGAAAATTCATTTATGTTATTTTATTCTGGTCATACAACAACAACAAAAAATATTAATCCAGTTTAATACAATTTTAATATTTGTATGTTTTTTATCGGAGACTGCATCCCCATTTTACATAGGGGCCCATAACCGGCACACAGAGGTTGAGGTATCCAGACTTCTCACCTGTTGGCCTCTAAGTACAAATGTTAACAGATATCCTTGAAAAACTGTGAAATAAATGAAGGGGTCACAGTGGGAATTTCTACTCTTAGAACTCCCACTCTGACTCTACGACACCCTTTCATGCTCTCAAAGCAGTAGAGTGTCCCTAGTCACACCAGGAACGCTTCAGGTGTGAGGGAAGGTTGCCTCTGGCCTTAAAGTGGAGATATGATCTGATTTTAAACTGCCATCTTTTGAAGTTATATTGTTCATCATTCTGATTTTTTGAAAGAAAGAAGTTACATAAAAAATGATTTAAATAAATATTACATAAATCATAACATAGCGAATATCTTCCTTGTGTTCAAACAGTGCATTTATCAGTGCAGAAGTCTGACAGAGATCTGTGCTAATGAAAAATTATATCTAACGTGATGGAATGGCAAGCACTAGTGTATAGGTAGCCATATTTGCTCTCATGGGGTCAGGTTTGTGGTAGCACAATATGCATGATGACACATTTGGCCATCTTTTTTTTATCTGGGAGTGCATGTCTTATTTGTCACTGCCAGCGGCAGGAAATCCGTGTTGAAAATAACACACCATTTATCCATGGGCATTGTTCAAAGAGATCAATTATTATAATATTTACTTTAAATGGTGCAGGTTGGCTCCAAGAGAATAAGACATCCATCTTTATCAGTTACATATCTTTGATTCTTAATACTGTTAACTGAAATCATGGTAGTATGGCCAGCCACACTTTGAATTTTGTTCAGGTAATAATTTTTAATTTATCTTGACATATCTCAATTTATCTTCATTGCTACTCTCCAGAATTCAATAAAATCTTGTTCTAGAAAGCCAGTATGTAGCTCTTTGCTGAATAAATTGTAATAACTGCAAGCTGTTAACGTGAAACGTGAAGATGCTCTTCCTCTGAAGTGGTAAAACTGTTTTTATAAGGCATTCAGCATAGTAAGAAGTTTATGCATATATATGTGTGTGTGTGTATTTAAATATATAAAAGCCGGGGTCTGTTCAGCATCCAGCAAACTATTGCTTGCATACTGTAACACCATGTGGAAATTTAAATGTAACATTCCAAATGCCAGGTAGGGTTGGAAGCTCCCTTGCCACAATCAATTAATTTTATGTGATTTTCTTCAGCGTAGGCCTCTCCTAAAAATTCTCTCACTCACCACAGTTACTGGCTTCTTTCCATCTCCCTTTAAGCATCGTATGCAGTGTCAGCAAGCCTGTTGCTTTTAATAATTTACACAAATTGACAAGAGATATAATCACTTTTTGAGTGTTATCAAGAAGAGGTGTTGTGAGGAATTTCCATATATGTGATCCAAAAGGGAGAAAAAGGTGTGAGTATTTGGGGCCTTATTATTCATGCACAACATCCCTACCTGTACGCTTTCCCTCCCCTTTCCTTACATTTTCTATATTAAAAGACAGCAAGGTGTCCACATTAACAAGACTGATAGTGTATAGATTGAAACATTAAAAACATGGCTTTACATATGACTTCTAAGCAACTAATCACACTGATTTCTTTGAGTTTTAGGCTTGATCTCCATGCCAGCGGGATGCAACTAAGTGATGGCAACTTGCAAGTAAGCTCACACAATTTGCTGCCACTAAAGTATCACAGGTGCAATATTAAAATTTTACAGCTGTGGGGTTTCTGGCAAGGCCATTGCTGTGCTGGACTGGAAATGGTTCAGAAGGTGACCATTCTTGATCCAATGAGAAATAGTCTGGCTATAAAGCAAGGTCCTGAATCACAGTGACCTTGCTGAACTATAACTGGGAAGATGAACTTGCAAACTAGAAGTATAAGGTGACTGTCTCTGAAACTATTGGGATTTTACTCTATCCTTAAAGAAAGTAAAAGTGCCCTCAGAATTTTCCTTCAGGAAGATCATAAAAAACACTCTGAGAACATTTGCTACTTTTATCTGCCCCAACTCCCAATATGTGGATGGACTTGTGATTTACATGGTCCATCCCACCCAGAGCTAGTACAGGCATTCAGAAAAATGTCTGACTTCTGGCACCATTCCCTGTGTACTCCTTCATGACTCTGGTTGGAAACTTTGAAGCCAGTGAACTTTTTCTGGGAATTTGCAAACAGAATGTCCCCTGTCTCCAGGACAGAATGCTTGTTGATACAAGCCATGAGGGATTCCGGACCACAATTATGTGGATTCTGCCTGAGTTACCATTTGGCCTTCTCATAACATTAGGAGCATCAGTCTTGTTTACACTACAACTCGGATTTGTTCCTTCAATGTACAACTGAGTCTGCATCTCCATTAGGAACAACAGAAATTGGTCTCACAGTGTGTTTGCTGTGTAATAGAGTCAAAGTCTGAAGGTATTTCTACAACTAACCTAATTTTTTTGAAACCCTTTTTTTGTTTTATATTTATTAAAAATAGATTTTTAAATTTTGCTAGTGCTTCTTGAGGAAGAAAAGTTAAGTCCCACTTTCAGTCACACTTTTTGACACTTGGGCCCCAATGCCCACAGGTTTATCAGCTATTCAAATTAAATATCTTCATTTCCCCCCAAGTTAATCTTTCAAGAAGAAAGGAAGGTGCTTGACCTTTAGCATTCTTCTTTATATGTGGTAGAAGGAGAGCAGGAATATTTCTGACTCCCTGGATGACTGGTGATGGTGTATACCCAAATTAACAACTGCCAGCTGGTGACAGTGGTTGTTATAAAAGAGTGGGGAGCAAGTTAAGGTTGCTATAGCATCTGGTGCTGTGCAGCCATGGGAAAAGGACAGGAAAGGGTCAAAATGTGGTGTATTACCTGCTTTTTTCCTGCTGTCCAAACGTCTGTCTTCCTAGACACTTGCATGTACTCAAGGTGGTTGCTGTCAGTATGATTGTTTCTCCATCATACCAGAGGCAACCGTAAAGTACAGCTATTACATTGTGTGTGAGCAAGGCAATGACAGAAGCCCAATTCACACTTTGGCCTGTAGTTTACAATTAGTCAACATCTGGACAGGTGCATCTGCACTTACAGGAGGTGCTTACAGCTACAACTGCCCCCTGCCTGCCCAAATGTTGCCTAATTGTAAACTAGCTGAGTTCACAACATTGTACACCACAAGCAACCCAACCTCAACCCCCAATCCCGACCATATCTTTACCTTAAGCATCTAGCCAGTGAGCATCTGCACTCTGTCCAGCTAAGGAGGTCATCTGAGCTGCTGTGCAAGTACGCTGGCAGCTCACCTGGCCCCCTGAGGTGACTGCGCTTGTGCAAAGCATTAGCGTCTCCATGGCACTGGCATACACACAGTCACGCAAGGTGGCCATGCTCAAGATGGGAGCAGCCTGTGGAGGACTGATGGCACGATTGATTGAAAAAGAAAGTGGGAAAGCATCTCAGGACAGTATTAATACCCAACCATTTTTAACAGTCTTAGAGGTTGAGTTGAGGGAGGGATATCCTTCCTCCATCCGCTTACAGGGATGAGAAGAGATACAAATGTTGACCAACAAGCTGGGGGCTTTCACATCATTCTAATATTCTCTAAGAAAGTAAAATGAAAAACCCAGATTATGCCTTGCATCTTTGTTCAAGGTCCAAAGAGTCATACAAGCTCCTGTTTCTTCTCAAAAATAGCATTGCTTTAATTCTGAGTTTCTTATGCAGTTTAGGGATGGCCAGCATTATAGACAGATAATATTTGGATTTC
Source organism: Aspidoscelis tigris stejnegeri (assembly GCA_023333525.1). Taxonomy (NCBI): domain Eukaryota; kingdom Metazoa; phylum Chordata; class Lepidosauria; order Squamata; family Teiidae; genus Aspidoscelis; species Aspidoscelis tigris. The sequence goes on from JALMGA010000004.1 coordinate 51,942,447, forward strand.
CAGATGTCACTGGACTATAGGTCCTGTTGACTGGGATGGATGACAATTCAAAGTTCAACAACACCTGGGAGGCCACAGATTAACAACCAGTGATAGGTGGCATGCTACATATTGATACAGTATTAGCTTTTGATGCTAGAAATCTGTCATAAACCATCCCAAATCAAAGACTAATAGCAGTCACCACCAAATTCTTCTCATGCTCTGTGTGCCAGCTGGCACTACAATCATCCTTCTGCAATCCAATGTAGACAATCAACTCAGAATTTGTGTCATGTTATCTTCACATGCCTGAGTAATTGTATCATACTCTGAGTTCCTTGGAGACAAGAGCAGATAAAAATAGCTTCAGAAGCTGGCAGGATCTCATTCCTTAGCAATATGATTTCTCTTAGGCTGCCTGTGATCTCCAGCATGATTCTCAGGGTACCTGGAGTGCTAGCAGAAATGTTCTGAACCTAATAATCTGTGTGTTATTCTGGGTTATCCAGACCACTTTCAAAAATAACATAAATCCCCATAACATTAGCAAATACTTTGAATCATATACAAATTTATATTTTCATTTGTGGAATGTCAAAATAAAACAGCAGTCAGTAATGCTTCACATTATTGTATTTCCATGCTAGAAAATTTAACTTGTATACTTTTTTTCACATTCACCTGTGAAAGCCATAGGAAATCTGCGATCCCTTATACTAATCCTCCATCCTATGAAATGGTCACATATTGTAAAGTGTTCAGAGCAAAATCTTTATAAGTCTTTTATTAATTAACACATGTGAGGCAGGTGAAAGTTTAGATGTTTAGGCTGGAAAATTTACATTAACTGACTCAGGTCCAAATTGCCCCTGATTTTATATTAACAGTTTTTTTACAAAAACCATATTTCTAAATTATCAAACCCAAGCCAATTTGCGCCATGCCTCCATGGGCTGGGAGACATAGTGCTGGTATGCTCTAAGCACCCACACTTGTTCTAACTGTACCTGAACCTTCTCCAGGGTTACCTGCAATGCAGATGGCTGCTTGGATAGCAGCCATGCTTGTACACTGGTTCTGGAGCCAGCACACCTGCATGGCGCAGTCTCTGGGGCAACCCGGTGGTGCAGCATGGCATTACGTTTGTGCCACCTGTCACATGCTCCTCCTGCACCTCTTACTTCACATTCAAGAGGTGTGAATGGTGAGTTCAGAGGCTTACCAGCTCTGGCAGTAGTATAGTATAGGTATGGAGCATGTTAACATGCTCCATGCCTATCTGACCTGCAGGGATCTCTGCGGTGGTGGTGGTGTTCCACTGACCTCCCTTAATCCGGATCTAAGATGATCTGGATTTGAGGAATGGGTACTTCCCTTTATCTGGATCCAAAGCACCCAGAGCATTTCCACAGGTGGTCTAGCACCCAATAGCAATGGGTACAAACTTGTTCTCAGTAGAAATGCCGGGGCACCCATGTGGCGAATCTGGATCTACCCACATGGGGCCCATCTGTCACCCCACCTGTAGTGGGGTCATCCTGCTCTGAGCCAAATGGGTCCTTAATGGGTACTTTGTTACAAAAAGACAGGAATCTGTCTCTTGCAAAATTAGACCTGACATGTTGGAAATATGGGAAAGGAACAGAAGAGCTGGAATCCTTATGCCAGACTTACTCCATTGTGAATGGCAAAGTCAAACAAAATCTGCTAATCAATCTGCTAGTTTTCTTAGTGCAGCATACAAAACATTCTACATACTGATCAGCTTCTTTGCGTATCAGGCATTTACTCTTATTCTGGATCTTCTCAAAGTTTGTTGCTCTTGTTTCTGTTGTTAAAATTATTCACAATCAGTGTGCCATACTTACTGATGCTTTTCTTATTCACCATTCAGACCCTACCCAAAGGGTTAGGGATAATTATGGCTGTGTCAGATTATGTATGGGTGCCCACCAATGCTGTTACTTGTAGCTGGGCAGTAGTAATTTGGAGCCTTTCTGCACTTATTATTTTGTAGGCCAGGATTGTAGGGAAGGAACAGAGCAATCTTTCCCAGGACTGGTCCACATCTCTTTGGGTTGGAACAATCCCATCTGCATAGTGACAGCATGTCCCAACCTAGTGCCCACACTAGCCTTGAAGTTCACCCAAGTTTTGGAGCCAGTTTGTATGAGCTCCAATGGCTAAAAATTAACTCTACGGGCTGCATATAGGCAGCACAGTAAAGCACACTGCTGAAATGGGTCCTCCTGTAAATTGGAAGATGGAGGCATGCACCTTCTGCACACTTCTATGTTTCAGATTAGTCCCTGTTACTATACCGACAGACCCCAATGTCAAAGTCTACCTGAAATCCAGATCAGGGCCCTCCTGATGTGGATCATGCTCTATTCTGTGTGAATGGAACATACAATCATCGAAGCATCCCGTATTAGTGCACTTGCTGGTGCAGATCATTAGATGGTCTAAATTCTTTCCAAGTCCTTATGGTTTTGTGTCTTAATAAATTTCATCATCATCATCATCATCATTTTATACTGACCCTATTATATTGTGTTCATAACATATAAAGGTCTTCAAATATTACAAAACAGTCCTCCTTTACAATTACATTTTTAAAAATAAATCAAAAATCCATTTATGATATGAAATACTGCTTGGTTGGATCTGGCCTTTTTAATAAAGCAGTTGAAAACCACTGAGTTTCTTGAACGCCTTAAATCCAAAGTTATGGTCCAAAGTTATCAAGTGCCATTATATATCAAGCAGCAATTTGCAGAGTTGCCTTTGACATTTAAAGCTTACATTCCAGTAAGAAAGCTCACCACGGCTGTTCACTTGAAATTATGAGAAAGTTTAATACTTCTAGAAGCTTTGGAGCTGTGAACTGGACTCATGAATTGATTGCCTCAGAAATATAAGCTTACTCTCTCAATACACACTCAAAAGCTGGGCAGCATTCACCTGGAAAGCAGCAAGACGCCAACTTTCCAGAAGAATAGACAGGAGCAATAAAAATAAGTTGGTTATGGGAAATATATGCTGGAATTTAGAAATACTTTTAAAAGCCAACAGTTGTGATGAACTGATTCCAAATGTTCAGTCTGAAAGATGTGCTGGCATTCAGTCTGAAACATTCCAGCCACAGTACAGGAAATTCACGTTTCAGATAACTGCACCTTAAAAGCAAACTCAAGCCTACAGAAATGTTATGCAGTTTATTTAGACGATGAAAAGCTTCATCTACACTAAAACATGGCAAGGATTTGCATGGTGGGAAGTGTGCTAAGCATGGTCTTTTTCATCAACTCTGCAGGGAAGAGCAGAACCAGTGACATGATGTACACTATGGATGCCTCCAGACATCACTTTAAAAGCCACATTTTACCAACAGTCTAAAGTAAATTGGCTCTAAAGGGAAAACACATTGCTCCCACTTACAGGTGATAGTCCATGGGTGTTTTTCTACGGCACTCCTTTAATCTGGATCTAAGACGATCCAGATGTAAGGAATGGGTACTTCCCTTAATAGTAGTAGTAGATCCGGATTAAGGGAAGTACCCAATGTGTTTCCATGGGTGGTCTAGCACCCAATAGCAATGGGTGCTAGTGTCCCTGCTGTGGAAACACTGGAGCACTCATTTGCAATCAGGATTGACAGGGATCTGCCTGTCACCCCAGGTGTTTTGGGGGACAGGGGTTGCAATCTCCAAAGTCCCTCCAAAGTCCCTTCAAAATCCCTCTGAAGTTGCCTTCGGAGGTTAGCAAAGGCTCAGAAGACAAACCCCTTGTGAGAGCCTGCATATTAATTAGCTCCTTGTAAGCAGGGATGAGTCAGCATCATTAATATTTACCTCTTTCCAAGCCTGAAGGTAACAGTCCACTTTGTTCTCCCTTTGTTCTTGGAGGTTTGTCTTTGGAGCCTTTGCTAATCTCTGAAATTTCCTTTGGAGGGACTTCAGAGCCTTTGCTTCGAAATGACTTTGAGATGACTTCGAAGCCTAGGTTTTGGGGCTCCCCCTCATGCGTGCCCCTTCCCCCTAGCCTCCTCTAGACCCCATTGCCAAACTAACTTGGGAACAGGCTCCCTTTAATCCAGATTTTCTGGCTGAAAACCCCATTGTAGACCCCATTAATGGGTTCTACAGAAAATCCAGATTAAAGGCTGAGAAGTACCCATATGATCCGGATTTCCCAAGCGGCAGTGGAAACAAATGTGTCCCAAATGGGTGTCATGGTGGAAATTGGGTCATCCGGCTCACATCCAAATGGGTCCTTAATGGGTGCAAAAATGGGTACTTTCTGCCAGTGGAAAAACACCCCATGTTTTACCTTTTTTGTGTGTGATGTCACAGCATTAAATACTTCTTTTTACATGTCCAGTGTCTCTATCTGGTTGATGAATGGCAAAGATGGGATTCTATTGTTGTACTGTCCCACTCAGTGTTCAACAGTCTTCTTGTTTATACTAGCAATTTGCTCATCACTGTAATAATTAAGTATATATTAATATGTTTGGTTGGCTGATATATACTGGACAAATTGCCATCAGGTATGCCATCAGTTAATACCTAGTTCTTATTAATGGAATAAATCACCATCTCTTAGGCAAAGTAAATTCTGCCTCTGGGGTCCAGAAATACACTGATCACACACACACACACACTCACCACACATGACTATTCTAATAACAAAAATGGGGAATGGAATTTACCCTTATTTGAAGTTTCTATTGATCCTATTTTGGAAGACACAGCAATTGAACCTCAAATCAGCTATTTCCTACATTTTCCAAAATAAAGCCAAGTAGATCACATGACCAGTTGGCAATGCTGCCATGATCCATTTGGTGAGAAGAGGTTGAAGCCGTTTCAGCTTGTGTGTTTTTCTGCTCTGTACAAAATGTAATTCTGATAGTGCAAACTTTTCTTTACTATGGAATACTGGCTTGATAGGTGTGGGGATATGTATTCTTCATGCCCCTCAAGTTTTGTCATGGGACCATTTTCATGCCACTCAGATCCTGCCTTAGTTTTATTTAACTTACTGAATCACTGCAAGAAATCACACAAGGGACAGCCTTTTAACAAAGTACTTTAGACCAGTGCAACATATGACCCTAGCAACAGGGGTCCACAGGGAGAATTGAAACTTTCATTTGATAATCCTAAATTCCAGTGAATCAAATGATGGTTCAAGGAGAACAATAAAGATTTCAGTTAGAGTCCCTTCTCAACCCTTTCTACTTTGTAGTGATGTTCCTTACAATATGGCTGGCCTATAAATACCATCTTATTCTAAACCACTGGAGGAGGAGGAGGAGTTGCCTGTTCTACCCTACTTTTCTTACCCATTCAAGGGGACCCAAAGCGGCTGAAAAAGCTTTCTGTTCTTCTCCTCACAACAGAACACCTTGTGAGGTGGGGCTGTGAGAGCTCAGAAGAGAGCTGTGACTAGCCCAAGGTCACCCAGCTGGTTTCACGTAGGAGGTCGGAATCAAACCCGGTATTCCCAGATAGGAGCCCGGCTCCTTAACCACTAGGCCAAACTGCCTATTCTATTTCCCTAAAAATGAATCTAATGAAGAACTCAAATCTGATAAAGATACACCTTTGATTTCATATATTTAGTTCCAGCAACAAAACTGTTTTCAAACACTATACAGCTAGAGTTTTACATAACATGAATATAATCCTTCAAACAACTGAGTAACACTGCTGATTAGACAAATCCTTCCTTCCTTCCTTCCTTCCTTCCTTCCTTCCTTCCTTCCTTCCTTCCTTCCTTCCTTCCTTCCTTCCTTCCTTCCTTCCTTCCATATAATTTCCCCCTATGCCTAATTTCTCCCCAGTGGCACATAATCATAATACTTCACAATCTTTACAAAGATAATAGCCTGTGATATTAACAACATAAAACGCATCACTTTTATTCAAGGCCTCATGTTTATATGGTTAGTTTTCTCCAACCACAGACAAGGTTTGTTAACAGAATTATACTGGCTCTCAATTTAAACAATTTGTTTTCTCTTACCACAACACCAGTTCATGAAGGGGACAGAAGGATGTTTTTGGCCAAGCTGAAGAAAAAGAAACCATCTCATGGAATGTTTTATTTCTGCAAATTTATCATTTGCTTATTATGGGGTGGAGGGAATCTTTCCCCAGCATACCAGTAATAACTTTCTAGAAGCCTGAACTAAAGCGATATCAGAGAAGGTTCACTTCTGTTCTGGCTACTTCAATCCGTTGTTGTGTCCCCATCATGTACAGGAGATGTATTATGAGGTGATGTCCTTTACACACAATAGCTGGACTGGCAGCTTGCGATCTGGAAAACTGACATTTGTTTCCCATGGGATCACTGAACAACATTGCCCTGATGGCATTAGTAGCAAAAGGAAAGGGAAAGGGAAGCAGTGTGCTAGGCGAGTGTATAAAAGACAGATTTTGAAGTTTTTGTGCTCGACAATGTACAGTTAACAGTATTTGATATCAGCTTAAAGAAACTTCCAAATGTAAAGCAAATTTGATATTTTGGCATGAGTGCCCATTTGAACTAGACAAGCCCACAGAGGTTGGTGGATAATTACAATGTTATGTAATTATTATGCTATAATTGACTTTTTTAAAAGTGTGAATATTACTCTGCTATTGGCAGCATATGAGGCACTATGATCCTTTCTGCATTTACCTGATTTATTCTGGTCTGGAATAACCAGACCCACTAATACAGATCATGGTAAGGTGCAGTCTGGATCAGTACCAACTGCACCAATGACCCTGATGCCCACCTCCCTCGCTCTAATGCCTCCAAGGGCTAGGAATAAAGGTTCCTAGCCTCTGGAAAGTATTTTTTAGTAACTTACTGTTGCACACTGCTGATAGAGATCCCCCAGTGGTCTCAAACATAGGTTGCATCTAGATGTCACTTATTCCACTAATATTTGGATATTCCAGAATGAAGCATAGATACTGAAGAAATTTGTTGTTTTAAAAGTTGTTACCCACCCTTTTAGGTAGAGGGCAGGATAGAAATACTAATACTAAATATAAATATCCATGCTTTTTTCCAGAATATCCAAATATAGCGGAATAAGTAAGTGATGTCTGGATACAGGAACAGAAAGTGTTTCTTCTACATGCCTTCTGTGTTCCAAATCAGGGCTGTGCTGGGCCATTGGTAGACACAATTAAATGGTTCTACCAGCGATCTGGATTAAGGCCTCCCACAATCTGGATAACACTGTACCTGCTGCAGACAGAGTGAAGCAACAGAGGCATGGCATCATATATCCACATTAACATGAAGATCTATGAGGACTAGAAGTGAACTACATTGGCCCTTAATCCATATTGAGTCCATGCAGAAAGGCCCTATAGCTAAAAGAGCAACAGCTAGTAACTACAGAAGAACAAATGACTTAAACTAACACCTGGATGCATCTAGGAAATGTGGTGAGGAGAAAATATAAATAAATTCCTTTTGCAATGAGAAACCTGAAGATAGTTGCATTTAGGACTCATGTATCATTACAGCAGATATATTCTTCACTTCACAAATCTCAAAATACTTGTTTATTTCTTTGCTGGACTGTGGAAATGCAGGGCTTGTTTGATAAGAATGCACAGCAGGACAAGAGTAGAAATATGTATGTGTAACTTGAAAGTAGTGATACCTTATGGAGGTGCCTCCATGAGACAAATGTTTCTCCATCATCAGACAGATTGGTGTTCCACTTTTATTTCCACAATAAATAAACTGTTCCGTAGAACTTATGGGATTTTCAGTTTTCCTGTTAAAGTTATAAAAACACCAATTGGTGGATATTTTTGTTTCACTGTGACTAATCGAATGTGAAGAGAGTAAGCTACTTTACTAGGCAGGGTGGCAATTATTTCATTCTCCTTTATATTTTTGGCTCCTGAAGCCAATCATATTCAAAACGAAAATGGGTCATCTCTCTAGACATGAATTAGAATTCAATTCAAGCATGTGACATATTAGTTCAGGAATAGCACGAAGTTTAGTTGCTGGTTGCAGCTAACCAGAATTGGTATCTGACAGATTTTGGAGATAATCACCTAGGTTATCCTTGCGTTCATCCTTTCTCTGATCCTCCCTTTCTCCAAAAATGAAAATCATAAAACATTAAATTAAACCCTGAAATCAGCAAGCTGGGCAGTAAACTATAGCATGAGTAATGGTGAGACAGTTTTCAAAAAATGATTTCAATTTTTATTCACAAATTTGTCAGGGATTTTTGCTGCATTCATGTGGTATTTCTCATTCTGGTTCCATTTCAATGTCCAAAGTAAAAACTAATTTAAGTCCACTCATATGTACCCAGGGCCTTTTTGCACCCTACTTAGGTGTGCAATGCAGCGAACTTCTGGGATGCATCAGACATCCACACCTTGCAACACCCAACGTATCTAGAACTTACCTATCACTTCCCCAAGCCTGAGTTAGTGTGATTGTCAGATCACCTGACCATGGTAACAGACATGCTCAGCACCACTGCCAGGGTGACCAGGCATTTCAACATGAAACCATGGCTGTGCTGTATTGCCCTGCTTCAGGCTCTATTTGCCCAGAAGAGATGTGAACAGAACTGTGCCAGGCTATAATAGCTGGTGGTTAGTATAGCTTTAGAGCATATTTTTGTTCTCTACAGCTATATGTGCAGAAGACCCTCTAGCATGCATGGAACCACTTCTAGAACCTCTTGTATGCTCTGCATGGGAGAGGCCTCCTGCTGTCTGGCTGGAGCAAGTGAGGAAAGGCCCTCAAGTCTGAGGAAAGGCCCTCAGAAGAAAACTTGAAAATCCTCAAACCATTCCAATTGTTTCACTGAAACTGCCAGTTGTTCTGCAAGAGTGTTGTAGTCATAGGAATCAAGGGCAGACTGCTACAGAAATGTCATTCATGAAGAAGCTTCCAAAACGACATTTTATACAACTGCATTAAAACTGAGGGTTGTTTTAATTTTGGGGGTGCATATTTCCAAAGAATTGCCTCATTTGTGAACTCAGTCAAAGACCCTACATTACACTGTTTTTAAAAGCTCCTAAAAGCTTCTTACCTTCCTTGTCACCTTTGCCTCAGAACATAACAGCCCTCCATAGTAACAAATGTCCCCAACTAATTTACTGCCACCCTGCTGATTTTCCAGGATCCTGATTAATTGGCAGCAATAACAGGCTTGGATTGACTCAGCTGTCACACCTTATCAGGCCTTAACTCTTCCTTGCCCTGAAAGTGATTTTCTCACATCTGTGGAAGGGACAGATATACAGAGACCTGGGAATGAAGTAAGTGATCTTTGTTTATTTTTAAAATTTTGTTTTTCCTTTGGGTTCCTAATTTGCCCTAGGGATGCCCTTAGCTATATATCTGAATATAGCCTAAGAATGTTTCTAAGGCACAATTAGGGAAGAGTGCTACAAGCATAACACTATTACTCATACAAATTATGGTTGTAGTGTTCCACTTAAAAGTGGCAGCATGGGATATGCACATTGTTCAATGACCCTAGAGGTCCCTTCCAACACTATGATTCTAAAAACTCTGTGTTATGGACCAGGTCTCACTGGTCCACTGGTTGACCTCAATGCCAAGTTTTACCAATAATCCTAATCAAGGTCTCCCTAATAAGGATTACATGCTGTCCTTTGTGGATGGAGTGAACTTGTGTATGGGGTGGGGTGGGGTGGGGTGGGGTGGGGTGGGGTGGGGTGGTTCAGAGATCTATACTAACCTGTGGACTCATGAGATCCAGAAGAGGATTTCAAAGGCTCCGTATCATGAAGAATTGTGAGTACAGCTTTGGTGAATCCATTCCTTTTGCCCCAGCTCCTTATTCTTTATGGCATTTCATTCACAATCTAACCAGGAAATGACCCCACCAGAGGAGAATATTAAATCTGGGCACAATATTGGGGAATGTTAGCAAGAACCATCCTAATCAACAGTGAAGAACTTCCACAACAACTTTAGCCTTCATTGCCTTTTTACTCCATTGCTGCTTACAGAGACACAGCTCTGGCATACTGTGCTAATCAAATCCAAAGCAAGCAGCCTTTGCTTCGGTAAATGCAACCTCAAAACCAGGAACATAGCAAGGTGAAAATATTTTTATCATAGGGATAAGAGTATATGGAAGCTAAAAGTTGCAGCCAGAGTAGGTCTAATTATATTGGACTTTGTGTGACAGCCAAGAGGATATCAAAGACACATTAAAAAGAGAAGAGACAAAGAAGGAGACAGAGAGTGAATTGCTACCGCAAAAGCTATTAGATGCTGAAGCACACCCACACACCTTCTTCTCCATCCACAAAAATATTATATTTGGTTTAGAACAAATTGTTCATATGTCTCCAGAATGCTTCCTTTTTAGGAAAGGCTCCATTGATTAACTTTTTTTTTTACAAGCACTTTACTAATTCAATACTGAGAAGCATTTTACTTTTGTCAAAAAAGTTAAATCTCGAACTACATTCTAGTCTCCATAGTCTTAATGCACAAAAAGTCATCCCTGTGAGGAGACTTATACAATCCTGATCCCCATGGAATGGACAAGATAACAATATTCCTACATTAAACAGATAGCATGGTCATTTCAAATCAAACTGAAAAACTAGGCAATTATCTTTTATTTTATTTATCTATTTTTAAAAAGTAGTCAAAAAAGAAAGCCAGGAGAATCAGCTCTGCCTGGGGCTTCAAAGCTATAAAGGATCCAATGACAGTTTCTGGTCCTTGGTACTAGAGGAGACTCTGTGGATGCAGAAACCTTTTGAGAGTGCAGAATTTGATGGAGACATGGTTGAATACACTGACTGGAGAGCTGGTGGTGTTCAGGACATATGTGGCCAGGAAAAGTGCTTAATGGAGACATCATTGTGAGGCAGTTGCTTATCCTGAGCTTCCAGGCACTAAAAGAACTCCAGTTTTTACCTCATACTGGATCCAGACACAGAAATGTGTCATTCTGAGATGTGGTTCTGGACCTGTGGTGCATTGTCCACTCTAAAATGACAAAGCTTGGCTGAGGACCAGTGTCCCCTTATTCTAAATTTTTTGCCTAAAAACTCAAACTCCCACTTCTATTTTCATAACTAAAAAGCCACAGAATCTCAATATCTATTCTCTTCTTGTGCATTGATTCCATCTTAATCATTATTTCAGTCAAAGATCTATACAATATAAATAGAATGCACCAAAAAAATGAGAAGAAAGCATAATAAAAAATTACATATGAGCAGATGTGTGCTGGATGAGAGTGAGGCCTTGAGAACCCCATATTCTTTCAGTGCACCCATTGCACTATGAGCGTGTAGCGATGTGCATGACACATTATAGCACCACAATGGTGTTGTATATTTGACTATGTCTTTTCAACTAGCTGTGGTTCCAATGTGTGGTGGTGTCATCCAGATTTTAGTTAGTCCATACTAGCATACAACAGGAGGGAAGAAGAAGAAGAAGTCCCCCATTTAAGGGGACTCAAAGTGGGTGACAAAGCTTTCTGTTGTCCTCACAACAGGCACCCTGTGAGGTAGGTGGGCCTATGAGAGCTCAGAAAGAGAGCTGTGACTCGCCCAAGGTCACCCACTCTAAACACAAGACCAAACTGGCTCCTGGAACCTTTCCTAAAACTGGTTTTATGATAAATCCAGAAAGGTCCTCACTACATCTCGGTTTAGCTTTCTTTCAGATCAGGAATTTCAAAACTTAATTGTGATGACGTGGCTCCCCCCCACCTTCTCGCCCTCTGCACAGAAAAGAAGCAGCTGCCAGGTACCATGGCCCACTGCCAGTTATGACAGGGCTGTATGCCAACCAGTATCCCCAGCCCACTGGCGTCCTGCTTTATACGTCTGTAAGACAGAGTCCCCTAAAGCAGCAAGCACACACTGTTGTAAACCAAACACTCAAAGTTTATTATTACAAGTAAAATAAAGAAGCAAGGTTTGTAAATAACTTAAATGTTCAAGAGTTTCTTGAAAAGATATAAGGAGCTCTTCTGTAAGCTAGCCGAGGTTTGCCAAGCCCTACAGCAAGTCCTTCTAATCTTCAGTCTTTCCCTCTTAGATTCCGTCTACCATTCAGTGTGATAAATACTCCTAATAGTAGAGTTAGGCCCAAGGCAATGTTGTTTGCCCTGCTAGACCCTGCTCTGCTCTGGCTCCAAGTGGAACAGTCCATCCACACACCTGCCTGTCACTGGGTGCACACTGCTATCTTTCTCTATTCAAGAGGCACGACCTCCCTTCCACCCTCTTCCCTCTGTCCCGAGAGAAAGAGGCCTAGAAAACATAAGGGTGTACAAACCCTCCCTGATCCCCCTCTTCTAAAGCCGCAAGATGAGAGATGACAGGAATGCCAAGCTGCTGCTTTTTATAGTCCATGATCCGGCCGTTCCCATTAGTCCATTTTCGGCGGGATTGCAAGGCTCCTCCTGCTGCTTCGCCTCCAGTGCCACTCAGGCTGCCAAAAAGTCTGCGAAAGGGCCCTATGGCTACAGCCTGTCTCTTTGAACATTACACTGTTTCCAAAAGTTCTTCTTTCCTTTATCTGGTTATTTAAATCTTTCATATTTGATACAATTGGGTCTGGAATAGATTTTTAATTCAAAAGGCTTTAAAAACAAAATCCTGGCACCCAATCAATTCCCTAATTTGCTTATATGTTTGGACTAGAAAAATAGTGAGAACATATCATATCTGAAAGGGATATTCATTTTTCTTCCTACCAACTTATTTTTTTAAAAAAAATGAATGAAGTTTTGCAGTTTGCATGCCCAGTTTGCCTCATACAAAAATGAATATGTGAATTTCATGAAGGAAAGGTTTCTCTGCAATTATTTTGTATGCTAGTGTTTATTTCTATTCTGTCAATATTGCAATTTGTCCACTATTTAACAGCTGGCTTAAGGGTGCCAGATAATTGTTCTTTGTAGTGCTCTGCTCAAATTGTTAATTGATCTAGCATTATGTAGGCCACCAAGCTGTTTCTGAACAGGCCTTACCACTGCAAATTATTTCTGACCTATATAATAGGCTTAAATAAGCCATCTTGTCTATGTTATGACTCCACCTTCACCAAAAAATCCAGTGGAATCACAACCATTTTAACAACTGTTGCCATATTCTGGATACTTTTCCCAAGTTGAGTCCATGGAGGTTCTGAGTACAGCAAGCTGAATACCCAATTGTTCAGGTCATAACATTTGTATGTTTGGACCTAGGAGAGTCTTCGTGCTTGAGGCTTCTCTCTATAAACTTTTTTAAAAAAACAGAGGCCTCTGTAGCTGGTGATTGAATCAGTCACTAGCCTCACAACCCATACAGATATGGATTAGAAGAAAGTGTTCACTGTTGCAAGATGAAAGCTCACTTGATGAGATCTAACTTAAATCTTGCTTGCCTGCTTTTCTTTGAGTATGTCCCTCTCTGGGCTGTCTTGCTGCTGAGAAGCTTATTATCTGAGAAAATGAACTATTTGCTGTATTAGTCACAAGCCCTGATTGTAACGTCATAAATATAGTGACATGTGTGGCCAGGAAAGGTGCTCAAGGGAGGCATCATTTTTTAAAATTCCACAATGACAGAAGAACGTGAACAAAATTTCAACTTTTGGTTATTATGTATGTGCTACTCCTTCCCCTTTGACATGTCAAGGTAGAATATCTGTTTACAAACAGGGGTGAGAGAGGGAGTGGACTTAGAAAGGACACCACTCTGAAATGGATGTTGTTTTAGAAGTAATTACTAAAAGGAAAACAGTTCATCCCACAATACCTGTGCAGCCTGAATGGGCTGCAGTTAACTAGCTCATGCTACCAGCAGGGGAAAAAAAACCCACCAGCAAAATGCAAAACTAGAGAAGAATCAGTTAGGAATCATGAGGTGAGAGAATTACCTGCGGCTAGCACCTGCACAACCATTCCCTATTAAATTGGGGATTACCTTGCTGTTGCTCCTCCAGTGCACCTGTTGTCAGTTTCATTTGCAACAAAGCAGATGAAAGTGATTCACAATTGCTTACACCCCCTATCTGGACAGATTGTTATTCCTAAAGCTTAGGTGATTTGGGGGTTATACTGTCATGCTTAAGTGCTCCCCTATTTTATTTTATTTTTGAACAGTATTTCTCAGCGTTTCAACACCATCTTTAGTTGTCATTATCTTTCAGGAGCTGTGCTTAGTTTTACTTTACTGTACTGTTGAAAGTGAAACCAAGTTTTTTTTCTCCTTGTTCCTTAATGCTTTTTCACTCTTTTAAACTTACACATTTGACTCTTTCTCCTCTTCTTTGATGATTATGCCAGATTTAATAAATAATTGTATGCATCAAGTTTCATTTTTTTTAAAAAAAAATTGTGTATTTTATTTCTACTACTGTTACTTGACTCTGTATTATTCTGCCTTACTGTTTGTATCTATCATGCCTGTCCCCTTGGCCTGGATTTGCTTCCTTCTTTGTGAATTTGATCCCACTGAGTATGCAGTTTGATCTCATGCATGTGTATTCTAGTTGGCCTTTTTCAAAATACAACAAATGCACCATTAATATAGCTTCTCCATATGTTCAATTTAATAAGGAATGCTGCTACTTTCAGCTGCTGCATTACTGTTTCTACTATGGATCCTGAAATGGAAGATCCCATTGGGGTTCATTTGCCAGATTCGAAGTATGTGGTGATACATACTTCTTCCAAGAGATTAGGGATTCTTGTGTGTTCTCTTAAAGTTTGATGTACTGTGTAGAAATGTTTCTACTATTTCTGTCTCTACTAGATGTGAACAGTACTATGATATTGATTGAAACCATGATTTCATTTTGTATTATGGCATGCTCACTGTGTATTCCACATTTCCAGCATATATTTGAAAGCCTTATGTATTCTAGCTAATTTATTTAGTATCATATACCAACAAGAACAAATCCTCTGGCAAAAGTTTTCTTTCAAGCTTCATCCAGACAGCACTTCCTTAATCTACATTATTTTGATAATCTGCAATTAAGTATATCCACACATCTTCCTCGATAATCCATGCTTTATTCTGGATTATCCAAATATTTGGATTAAACAAGTGATGTCTTGAGTGCAAGAATATTTTTTTAAAAAATCATTATTCAATAGAATTTGGCCAAATTCAAACATTCAAATTTGAATCGAATGTCCAAACATTTATTTTTTAATATTTGAATGAATACAAATATCCCAAATCATTCGTACAAATAATTTGGACATTTGTATGTGTACTGATATATATGCATTACATATGTATCTGTATGCATCTTATTTGTATCCGTACACATTTGTACGGATACGTATGGGATGAAAACAGGTTGTGTATGGACACATATGAATGTTGTCAACATTCTTATCATCAGATACGTATCAAATATTTGTACGAATAGCTACGAATGTATTTGAATTGGTTCATATTGTAATACATTCAATTTTTCTCTGTATGAATTCAGACATTCAAATATTCAATTTGAATTGAATGTCAAAAACTGCATTCATGCACACCTAGGAGAGTGTTTGTGCTTGAGACTTCCCTCTGTAAACTTAACTAAGATTAACTGGGTTTGAAAGTGCAAAAAGTGCTTCCTCACTCCTAAAGTTAAAGTTAAATTTCCAGTCTCCATGGTTTATATGTCGAGAGGCAAGGACACAAGTGACTCAAGATTTTTGTAACTGGTTTCTTTCTGGCCATGCAGTAAAATGTTTCATATACCCCATGTAAGTTGGAGAACTGTTGAGAGAATGCTACTAATGGAAGGAGGCACAGTGCAAAGAAGGACAGGGAAGCCTTGGGATATATGCACCATGTTTCCAAAGTAATAATATGCAATCAATCAATAATAAATAAATAATAAAATGAGTGATGCAACTGAGACATTTCTTAACATTTGCTTCAGTTAAAGCAACAACTTTCCTTCAATCAAATCCAGTAGGATGACATGTGATCAGTGCTACTTCCATAAGAGTTCCAGAGACTTCACATCATGACCTGCCGAGCTTAATGTCCAAGCACCTACTCCTGCTTTCTTCTGAGAGTGAAGTCTTGACAATGTGTTCTGCTACAGTATGTTTTCTGATCGATATCAGCTGAAATTAGGCCAGTTGAACCAAGCAAATGAGTCTGTATAGGAAAAGAAAGTTATGATGACCATTCTATTGTTATGTAAATTTTCCTCTCTCCCTCCCTCCCTCATTTCCCTCCTTCCCTTCTTTTTTTATTTAAAGACAGTTTAATCCTAATAAGCGATGCTGCGGGGGGAAAAAGACAAGATTTTGTATTTTACTTATTTTTGTAAAGGAAAGGTAGTAAGGCATCTTCCTTTTTAGGTTAGAAAACAAGCATACAAAACTATTTGGGTGGCGGGGGGTGGGGGAGTGGAGAGAATCCAATATTTTTGTTAGATTACAAAGAAGAGTTTTCTTCATAAAATTTTGCAGAGACCCTGGATCAAAAACTCATTATGTTTCATAGTTGTTTTCATTTTGGCCTTTGTGAGATGGGTTTAAAGACAGCCCCCAGCAGGTACACAGTCCTTTGATGTCTAAAGCCAGCTTAGAGTAATAAAAGAAAATAATACTTTACACACAGGAAGCAAAATGAATATATAGCAATGAATGTAGACTGCTGTATTCAAAGGTTCATTTTACCCAGGCTTCTTTTCTTGATCTTAAGGGCAAGTACTTCTGACAGCTGGTCTAAGCATACCCACAGGAGTCAAGTTTGTGTTTTTATTGCACTTTCCCACACAACAGCTATGTTTCCCTTGTCAGATAAAAGCTGCAAAGTTTTGCCAAACTTTTTCAACAAATTTTGTTGCTGTCCATTTTTTATAGACAACTTCTATTGTAAACCTTTTCTTTCACCCTCAGTAGATTTTCTGAGTCTAGGGATGTGCGCAAATATTTGTACCATTCAAAATTCAAATGAATATGCATGAATTTCAACACTCATGGGCAAATTGAAAGGAGGCTACATTTATAGGCCCTTATTTGCCAGTGAATTGAAGGGATCCGGGTATCAAAGCTTTGTTGAAGCTTCGATGAAGGCTGGATGTGCTTCCCTGACCTCCCACTCCTCCTGACCATGTCCCCTTACCCCCAAATGTGGCTGTGGCTGCATCCTTTGCCACCATTTCCATGCTCATCCTCCACTGAAGTGGCCCTTCCAGAGGTGCGCACACACCTCCCACCCAGAAATTGCAGTGATTTCTGGGTAAGGAGGTGCACACGGAACTGGTGGTGAAGGATGCACCCACAGCCACAATGGGAGATAAGGGAGCACACAGACAGGGGGTCAGGGGACACCTCCACTGCCATTTTCATGCACGTGCTCCTCCCCACCTGGAAATTGTGGTGATTTCCAGATGGAGAGGTGTGTCCATAGCTCCAGAAGACCTTCTTTGGCGGTGGATAAGTATGAATATGGCAGTGGCATGTGAGCCAGGAGTGAGAGGTGGGACAGAAAGGGAGGAGTTGGGGGTTTCCTTCATTTGTGAACACTCATTGGATGTTTGCGCATGAAACTGACCCCCCCCCCAATATTAGAGGGAGGAAAATTTGATCAAAGCCTAGTATTCCATTTGATTTGCATCTAATTGCATGGGGGAAATCAACTTCATGCACATCCCTAAGAAAATATATTTATGCAATCTGTAATGCTTTGTGCACATCAGGTAAAGCTTTGGACCAGCCTTATATGTATGAGGGGCATATGAGTAGGTATTTCTGTGTACCAGGCTGAGAAATCCATCATCATTTCTGTGAGCACCCAGAACAAAGGCAGAAGTAGAAGTATGTTGCTTCTAGGCACTTGGCCAAAACAGCCCCAGGCCACAATTATGGAAGCTGGGAACTTTTGTTCCCAGCCTCCATAGTCTAGATGCGATGGGCCCCTCACATGTACCACCATCAGTCCAAATCATAATGGGATGGATCACTTAATTTGGCACAACATGGCATGAAATTGCTCATACTGTGAGGAAATGACCTAAGAGGCCTCATTCAGGTCAATAATATCATGAAGGAACAGTTTATCTGTGGGGACAATTAATTTGTAGAAACCATTTCTCTACATTTAAACTTTTCTGCACAGAAAAGCCAGCCTTAAGTTTTATTTTTTGTAAATATGTCTTCAAAGAAGATCTGGAACCTATTAAATTGAGCAAAGGTAGTAAACCTGTTTTTATGAAAGGAAATAATATATATGAAACCGGCCTACAGGCTATAATAACTATTTTGTCTTGGCAACTGAAAGGAGAGAGGTATTTTTTAATCTAATGAAAGAAGAGTTAACCATATATAGAAGTAAAGTAGAACAGCAACCTCTATATTATCTGTATTCCCAAAATTGATCGTTGCATATAGAAACAATGTGCCCAGAATTCAAAATTACTTTGTTTTGTGAGATAGCAAAGGGCTAGTAACTTCCAAAAGCAGGCCAAGTCATATTTTGAAGTAATCATTAGATTGTAAGCCTGAGGGCAGGGACCTGTCTAAGATTAATATAATATTGTTACCCGCCCTGAGACTTTCGGGTATAGGGCGGGATAGAAATATAAATAAATAATAATAAATAATAAATTATTTGGCAGAATAAAGCTACCTCAACTGAACAAAGCCCTAGGATGGTTGAAAAAGAAACAGAAGGTAGACCCCAAGCCTAATGATGATATCATATAACAACAACTGGAATTAATTTTGAGCGTAATGCCTCCTCCAACGAAAAACCAGATTATACCAGCCCATACATCAATTTTCAGTCAAAGATTAACACAGACAAAATGATCTTCAAAATGGGAATGTCCTTCTTTACCTACTTGTTGCTGCTCCCAGCTCCAGGACCATCACAATGTGCCCAGCTAGGTCACTTCAAAGACTAGTGGCTACCAGCAGCAAGACAGCAGACTGGGTAGACCTACTTCAGCAGTGGTGTTGATGCAGCAGTGCCAGGGCTACCAGAAGAACAGGAATAAAGCACCCTCCTGAGCACTTATCCCCACTCTGTCCCTTTACAACACTTTAGTGAGTGTATATGGGAGGAGAGTGGCTGAATGATTATCAGTTCATGTGGATGCCACACTTATCCAGCACATCAATCATGCTAGATGCAACAAGGTCAAGCAAGTAGGGAAGTGCATGAATGGGTTTTTTGGCATTCAATTCATAATGAATTGAATGTTAGAAAATCTGGATTCGTTTGAATAGATCCCCTTTGAATATGGTAGGATTCTATTTGATACGAATGTATTTGTACAAATTCATACAAATATCTGATATGTATTGGATACAAATGAATATTTCCATTTTTCCATTTCCATTTTTATTTGTATACAACCTTTCCAAAAGAAAGTTTGCCCAAGGCAAATAGAAAATAAACAATGCAAAGTAATAATCAAAACATTACAATCAATATACATTATGAAAATTGTATGTCATACAAAATGTTGAAAAATAAGCCAAAACACACACCACACCCACACAATTGAGACAGCTGACAAAAGGTCCCAGTCCCATAAAAAATAATCTCCACCAAGATATTAGTGCCCAGCCAGGATGGAGAGTCATCCAGAGGGCAGAAGGGTCTAGGCTGCCACCACTAGACCACCCCCAGGAGAGATGGCATAAGCAGCTGTCCTTCATGGTCTCTGGCGTAGCTGAGACCAGGTGGAATCCAAAGCAGCTGACTAGAGGGACCCAGTCCTGCAAGGAAGCAGCTCCAAGTTATCAGGGCCGCCGGGGAGTCATCCAGAGGGCAGAGTGGTCTAGGCTGCCACCACCAGACCACCACCCCTGGATGCTGGCAAGGTCATCCTCCTCTCAGGCAGGGCTTCCAATATGTATCTAATATGAACAAATACATATCAAACATGAAAGCAATACGTATCCGATACATATGTGATATATGTATCCCGTAACATATCAGCTCTGAGACAGTCAAATCTGACCTGAATCCACTTATAGTTCACTCTTGATCCATGGTGAATGCAATCTAGATCCATTGCAGATGTGAATAGCACAGACGCTGTCCTACCTCCCCTGTTTAATGAGTGTCCAAGCGATTCATATGAATGAATTTATATTTTTGTTTGCTATTATTTGATTTCAGTTATGTTGAAATTTTGTTTTTATGTTTGACTTTCTGGATGCTTTTGTGTGTGTGTGTGTTTGCTTAAATTTATAAGCTGCTCTGAGGCCTTTGAGTGATAGGGCAGGATATAACTCTAAATGATGATGTTGATAATGATAGCAGCAACAATAATCAATTGTGACCTGTGCAAATACCTCTACACCCCTGCTTACGTACAAACTAGAAAACATGTCAATCTCAGCTTCCCGGTAAATTGCCAGCAGCATAAGTTCATCGTAAACAACAAATGTCTTGTTATTATGGCAACTTTTGTCCACCTGTACACAAATCTATAAGCTGAAACAGTACTGGAGGCAATGGTGGATATTAAGTTGGGCTCCTATAAAAACTCTCAAGAAACCTATGATTCCCAGTTAGCACAGGTTAGAAACTTAACTTATGAATTTTCTTTTTTTCTTCCAGAACATGATTCATAAATTGATTCTTAAACTGCATTTATACCTAATAGCCTATTTTCATTTACCTCTTGGGGTGCTCCCACACACTCTGGGACACTCCATCCACATGCTGCAACATCATCTCCGTCTCAAAGTGTCCTGGAGCATGTGGGAGTGTCCCTGAGACTCCAAAGCAGTTTTTACTACTCCACAGCTTCTGGGGAGCTTCTTACATGTTCCCAGATGCAGTGTTTACACCAAATTCTGGTGTGAATGCTGTTTGGGGGCAGCTGCGGATGGCTGTGGCAGTGCAAATCTATGCCACACCATGATCACCATGATAACAGTAGGTCATGTGGTAGACACTGTCACAGCCATTCCCATGGCAATTCAGGTGCTCCATTCACACTGTGAAGCTACAGACAGCGCTGACACTTGCAGTGTGAATATGGGCTACAGTCCACATATTTATCTGCAAACATGACCTGTTTCTAAATGAGATGATACATCAGCAAAGTAACAAGCTCATTTCTTTCATCAGTATCTTAGAGCCTATCTATGCCACCTCTGTTCTGGTTTAGACAACAGCTTAATTCTTTTCTGGGCCTCTTTGTGTTTTCTTATTCTGAAGGTACACTTAAACTGGATTAAAACTTTGTTGTGAATGTAGCATTTGCAAATAGACACATTTATATGTCTACAGCTCCTAGCATTTGAATCTTAGAGCTACTCTATTGTATAAAAAATGTCTTTATTGATTACACATCTGACCATATCAATCCACATAAGAACAGTTACTAAAACATCAGAAAAAAACTGGAAATGTATCAAATTTTAAAATGACCCCCAAGACAACCTAATTCGATGTAAAACTCAGCACAGGTTGCATCCATTAGGCATAAAAAGTTGTCTATTTTGACACTGCTCTTCATAAAGTTCATCCTATTACATTGTCTGTGGGCAGAGCTTGCAAAGTGCAGTGCAAATTTATTTGACGGAAGCTGGCCTCTGATACCCCCTATGTCATCTGTATTTTTAATTTTTTAAGAAAAGTTTTTAGAAGTTTGCCCGTTGAAATGATTGGCAGTTTGGAATTATACTGGGCATAGTGAACCCCTTCACCTATCTAAGATGGAAAGGATGCATCAACAGCCCAAATCACAGTATTTCCCTTTCCTCCTTTTTCATGAAATTACAGTACAGTATTCACAATATGTGCAATGCTGTTTTAGTATTACTGCAATAAAAACTCAAATTGCATAAAAATAGTATTTTTATGCAATTTGACTTTCTTTCTTTTTTTCTTTCTTTTAAAGCTTACCTATCAGTCTGGTGGGGGTTAGAAAGAAATATACAAATAATAGTTATATAAAGGTGACATATAACTGTGCATAATTTGAGCAATCTGTCATAGCCACCTGCAATTACCTTTGAAAAACTTGTTGTAGTTAGTATCTGTCTAAAAGATCACACATTGTAGTTAACACGTCTCTGCATTAAGAACAAGCCAACATGTGGCTTGACTGTCAAGGAATAGACTTTTTTTTTCTTCATATGGATTTTGGAGTCAGTGCTTCTGAAAAGTGTGAGATACTTAATTCACACATAGGGCTGGAAGATTTTCTTTAAAGAATATTGTCATCAACAACTGCATATACCAGAAAAATATGGTTAGAAAGAAGATAACCAGGGATGGTCTGAAATTTCAACTTTTGCACAATTTTCAGGAAATAGGAGCCCATTGAGTTTATTTCCATTTGAACAGGATTCTGTTCATATGAATTTTTATTTTTCCAAATCCATACAAATACTCAGAATGAATGCAAAGAATAAATGTATTTTGCATGCAGACTCAGATATTTGCAATGGATCTGGGTGTGGGTGTGAGAAAATGTGTTTGTGCTTAATGGAATTTTGTACAAATAGAATGGAAATAGTGGACTTTGTGAGTAAAATAATGAAATTATCTTTCAAGTACTCCAATTTTTTGAGATCTCCTTTTCATATTAAATATATGCTACAGAACCTTATCTTAGAACCTTATCTACATTAAGATCTGCACATCAACTCCATCAGCTAGTGATGCACAAATGGATAAATCATCATGGCAACACCTGGGTGTACACCTGGTTGGGCTGGACCATCAACATTTCAAGTACTGGTTGTTCAGTTGGGGCAACACCAGCACTTGAAGTATGGATGGCTCCCTCTACATTTCATCTTAGCCACATTGGAAAAATATTATATCATTCTAATAATGTAAGTCCAAATAGGCTGAAAAAATACACTAAGACTGTGTTCCCACCTGAGCTTTTTAAAACGCTTTTTAAACCACTAAAACAAAACCCAGTGCAAATGCACACTCTGGCTGATCCCACTTCATTGACTTTAAATCGCTGTCAACCCCGATTCTGCTGTCCCCACAGAAAATGCTTCAAATATGCACTGGGAAAAGCAGATCTTTTCCTCCCTGCCCTTTGCCAGCTGGGGTCCCCACCCCTTTCTCCCAATTGGGTTTGATCCCATGATGACCTGGCCAAGGGTGGGAATCCCAGCTCCCCTTCCACTCCACTCCTGCTTTTGCTGCTGAAGTTTGCTCCTGCAAAGCCAAACCTTCCAGCAAGCATGACCATGGGGGTTGCTTCCAGAGCCCCTGTCCCACCTCCAATGTTCCATTTTATGATGTTGCACAAAAACACCTCCCTAAGGCTTCCCCATGGAGACCACTTCCAGAGCTCCCCTCCCTCCTCCAATGCCCCATTTTATGTTGTTGCACACAATTGCCTCCCTAAGCCTTCCCCTCACTTTCTCCTTCACCTGGAGTTGCCTTAGCCTGCCCCCCAGGAGCAATCCAACTGTGGACAATTGAAAAGCAGTCCACAGGCTGACCAACAGTTCTTAGGTTATGACTATGGGTAATAAGGATTTAAAAAACCCAAAACCCTGAGACTAATCTGTCCAGAAATTGATGTATCGTGGGTGAGAACTAGCATTATTGTGTGTTTCTGTAAGAAAGACCTGAATAATAAGACATGTTTATTTCCAGATTGCTCTCATGGCATGGAAATAATCACTCTGTATAGGGTGTTGTTTCATATCTTCTCCTATACACAGCAGATGGCAAAGCATTTAGTTGGGCTAAAGTCAACTCTGTGTTGTTTGGGGACCTGCAAGATATTTAGTTGCTGCAAAAAGATGTTGTTAATATGGAGGGCTGTTGTCTGCCAGATCTGTTCTGCAGATCTGTGTCCCAAAGCTGGTTTTTAATGGTTTTTGAGGCTTTATAAAAACCCATTGGCTCTACAGCAGAGAAAGTTAATTTGATCATCTTAAGTTTTTCTTCCAGTGTTTTTTATCCAGCTTGATTGAAAATTGTCAATGACTGTAAGATGTGCCAAACCCTCAGGTGAGAAAATGAGCTTAAGTCAATATCTGGTTCTAATTTGCCAAGTTCTCTCTTCTAAAGAGGCAAAAACCTTCTTCTAAACAAAGTTTTGTATGATACTCAGGAAGGTACATGAAAAAGAATCCTAAAAATTTAGACTGATTTTTCTCTTTGAGAGATAAAGCTTGATATGGTCCCTGTGAAACCATTTTTCCCTAAAGTGCTTTACTAACTGACCTCATTTGAAAAGGGGGAGGGGAGAACCTGGTGATAGTTGCTGAACTTTTTGTGTTGATTCAGCATCATATGAAAACTGGGCCCCTTTGACCTTGACTTAGGAACACAACTACTCCTAGATATTTACATGATTTTATTTAACCCGTCCAACTTTATGAATGTTAAGCTACCAGTTATTCCTGGAGATCACCATTTATTTAATCTTGGTGCAATTTATTTCTTCGCCAAGCAAAAAGCCCCAGTAACCTCAAGGGGGAGGTTATATCATCTACTTACAATAGAACAAATATTAGTCTAGATATTACAGGTTGGGTAACAAGAACTGGGAGCATTAAATGTCTAGTTCATTGCATGCATGTGATAACTTAATACTGTATTAGAGCTGCTAGTAAACAGCATTACTTTTGTCTTTTGTTTATGATAACTGGATACATGTCCATATGGTATGGCTCTCTTTATGTAGGAGGGCAGAATCAAACCTAGTCTGACTCCTTAACCACTAGATGAAAGTAACTCATTTTTGCTCTCTTTTAAAAAAAAAATTATCTGTGGATCAAAAGTAATCATTGATCAGTTGCACAGGACTCTGTCACAGTAGAGTGGCTGAGCCCTCATCAGAGATGTTATCTTGAGCTCACCTTACTGGCCTAACTCCAAAGAACCAGGAAGAAATGTAGGAATATTTGGTTTATTAAAATAAAAGAAAACTGAGAAAAATTACATAAACATGATATGCAGGCAAAACAAAAGAAATCTTCATGTAAAATACATGAGGTACGTTTCAAAGCAAAAGTTCCAGTCTTGACCTAAGTCAAAGCTTTACCATTCAGATGCATCACAATAACATTTCAGGTACAAGTTTCAGGAAAAACAGGTTTCAGCATAATATCCACAGGTAAAGGTAGATAGGTTCATGGCAAGATAGAACAAAACAAGATAGATTCTAAAGGCTAATAGACAATTACTGTATCCTAACTCTGGACATCACATGCTACAATATTAGCCAATGAAATACAAGCTGTGGTTAGTGTGGAATGCTTTGAAAGTCAGACTTCCATAATTGTCTTCTGGTCTTCCCAATTCCCAATTAGCCCTATCTCTGTTTCAGAGCTCACGGACAGGTGCACTATCTTCAAGGCCTGGGAGCTTCAAACACTTACTAATCGCATTTCACTTGGGAAAATGTTCTCACATTCAGATGTTAACCAACTATAGGCCAAAATGGAAGGACTTCAGTTTTCATATTAAAGGTGAAATGGGTCATACTGTCACAGACTCTGTCTCTAGTTTATCTCAAAGGATTGATTCAGAATGGACTTAATATAATGCTTTCTAAGAGGTGACGCTAGATTTAAAAAGTTAAGCATTGACCTATTGAACAAGATAGTAGGAAGACATATGTGACAATGTAGGCAGATACATTTTAATATTAGGACAGACATATAGTCCAACACCAAAGTACTCACATCTTCATATTCTTGGGGTGGTTTTCTTCCCTATCCATAGAAAATGGGGCTTTCATCAATTTACATTTTAAAAAATCACTTTTACTGTCATCCCAACAAGACAGGAGGGCTCTCCTCCCACCCCACTTTCCTTCTCTAGGAATAGCTCTGCTTTGGTATGAGGAAGATGTTTCTTTCTGTAAATTTAAAAACAGAACTAGAGCACCAATGTGGATATGTGGAAGAGGTCAAGGATCCCAGTGCTCTCACAGTTCCTTGTAATCAGTAGTTTGCATATGCGATCTTCTTGCTGCCACCATTATCTTCCTTCCTTCCTTCCTTCTCCTCCTCCTCCCTGTTCTATTCAGTTTCATGGTTACCATAGGGATAGAAACAAGGAGCCACAGAAGTTCTTCCAGAGTGCAGATGAGAGTTGCACAGTCTTATGGTATGCCCTCATTACAGATGGGGTGTTTTTCCACCGCGCACCTTTAATCCGGATCTGAGAAGATCTGGATCTAAGGAACGAGTACTTCCCTTAATCCAGATCTACTAGATCCGGATTAAGGGAAGTACCCAATGTGTTTCCATGGGTGGTCTAGCACCCAATAGCAATGGGTGCTAGCCTGTCTGCTGTGTAAACACCGGAGCACCCATGGTAAATTTGGATTGGACTACAAGGAGTCTGCCTGTCACTCCAGGTGTTTGGGGGGACAGGGGGTGCAATCTCTGAAGTTGCCTTCTGAGATTAGCACAGGCTCCCTTTACAAGAGAGGTGCATATTAATTAGCTCTTTGCTTGCATCTCTCCTGCGAGCACTGATGAGTCAGCCTCATTAATATGCATCTCTTTCCATACCTGGAGGCAAGGGGTTTCTCTGCAGAGTCTTTGCTAATCTCCAAAGGCAACTTCAGAGGGATTTCAGAGCTGCCTTCTGAGGGACTCCGAAGTCTTGACCTTGGGACACCCCCCATGGGTCCCTCCCCCCCCAAGCCTCCTGTAGACCCCATTGCTGGATTGTAGTGGAAACAGGCTCCCTACAGTCTGGATTTTAAGGCTGAAGACCCCATTGTAGACCCCTTTAATGGGGTCTACACGAAATCCAGATTGTAGGTCCTGAAGGACCCATAATGATCCGGATTTATCTAACAGTGTGGAAACAAATGTGTCCCTAATGGGGTTTGTGGTGGAAATGGGGTCATCCAGCTCTCAGCCAAATGGGTCCTTAATGGGTGCTTCAATGGGTACTTAGTGACAGTGGAAAAACACTCATGGTGTTGGGTAGCTAATGAAGTGTGAAACACAGCTGTGTCCTTCTTGTTCTCTTCCCCTGTGTTTATCTTCCCAACAGAAACTTTCCTTGCACTTATCCTAACCCCATAACCCTGTTGCTTCCACTGGCAGGGAGACAGACAAGAATACTGTATGTGTATTTTAATGTGTTTTATTGTACTTGAATGACAAATTATATCAGTTTAACTAGTGTGTTAACTGTACTGTAGCTCTACCTTTTGAAAGCTGGTTTTCACCAAAGTTTGGGTGTATCTAGACATTGCTACTTGTTCCACTATAGCTGGATATTCCAGAATAAAGCACATCCAGGCGTGTTTATTCTGGTATATCCATGCTTTTTTCAGGAATATCCAGAATAACTGATGTCTGATAAAGTTGTAATGTGAGTGTTAATTCCCAATGCTAATATCATTCTTCTGCTTCCTCTTCTTTGACAGGCTCTTCTCTTTTTTTCTTTGAGGAATACATCCATGTCTTTTTCTGTATCATGCCTTACATCAAACTCTCAAAGCGGAAGTCCTCCCTAGATACACTGGTGGTTTCATAACTTCTGAGCACGTTCAAAGTACCAAGAAGTCCTCATAATAGTATCCATTGTATGTATGTTATTGATATTGTCTATACTATACTGACATTACAAATAATTTAAAGCAATTACTTGCAAAATGGAAGATGCTTGCTGCAGATGAAAGCAAAGTTTAGAGAAGACCATGTGTGGGACTTCAATCAATCCCTTGCACCTTTCTCACCATTCTCGTGATTTTACTGCTGGCTATTTTACAAGTATTGTATATTGAACCACAGATGCTTGTCAAGAAGAATAGAGGCTTACTTTGGTAGAAAATGTCTTCAAGAAATTAGCAAACATTGTTTATACCCTTGAGCTAAAGACTAAGCAGTACTGCTATTTCTTTTAATCCTGTTATTCCAAGGAATACAACATAGCTTCCCTAGTATATCACACAATCTTTCTTACAGCTGTGTGAGGTAGGGCAATGGGGTTAAAACCGACTGAGTGAGCTTCTTGCTTTCTATGAACACGACCCTCCCCCCCAGCAACTGTAAGGCCAAATGCTCAAAGCACTGTCCCACATAAGAAAATGTGCATGGTCATTTTTCAT
Organism: Aspidoscelis tigris stejnegeri; assembly: GCA_023333525.1. Classification (NCBI taxonomy): domain Eukaryota; kingdom Metazoa; phylum Chordata; class Lepidosauria; order Squamata; family Teiidae; genus Aspidoscelis; species Aspidoscelis tigris. The sequence goes on from JALMGA010000004.1 coordinate 51,970,476, forward strand.
CTTTTTCTCATCTACATTAATTTTTAGTTGGTTTCACACAGAGTCATAATAATTCCCTGTCAGATGGTCCCAGTGTCTCTCAAAAATGATTCAGCACTTGGTTGTTAAAGAACATGCTTTGCATGAAGAAGATGCTGGGTTTAATCTTTCACATTTTCTTCTGAAATGATCTCCAAAACTATGATGGGAAAGTCTTCTTCCTCACATGCTGAAAGCAGTGAATCAAAGCAGTGTAATAACTACAAAAGCTGTACAGGGTAAGTTTGTCTGCACACTGCCTCCACTGTCCCTGAGCCCGCCAACCTGAGTTTTGCCCCAGAAAACAAAAACAGGTGTATGGTCTGGAGGTGCTCCTGAATTCATCACTGCCATTTGAGATCCATGTGGCAGTGGTAGACAGATTGTCATCTTCAACTATTTCACCAGCTTCGGTCTTTCCTGGAGAGGGATAACTTGGCCACAAATCGTGTTCTTGTAACCTCCATATCAGATTACTGTAATTCACTCTGCATGAAGCAATCCTTGAAGATGACCTGGAAGCTGGAACTAGTGCCGAATGCAGCAGCTTGACTGTTAATGGGAGTTTCTGACCAGAAGCGTATCATGTTAATCTTGAAAGATCCACACTGGCTACCTATTTACTACGAAGCCCAATTCAAGCCCTAACTACTTGAACAGCTTAGGTCCTCTCTCTGAGGTGCAAGCGTTGGTGACATTAAAGAGGGCCTTTATTGTGGTGGCCCCCAACTCTGGATCAGCTTCCTTTGGAAATTCATCATGTACCTACATTATATAGATTTTTGGACCTGGTTAAAACATATCTCTTCTCCCAGGTATTTGATGTCCCACCAGGAACGGAAAGAGAAGGATTATATTTTAAATATGATTTAGATTATTGTGACCCACCCTGGAACCTTCAGGTGAAGGACAAAATACAAATTATTAAATAAAATAATGATTTGTGTGCCACCCCCCCCAAAAAAAAACATACTGTTTATCATACATAAAGAAAGGCTCATGGTGGGATGACAGTGTGGGAGAGAGTGCTATAAGAGTGCTTTCTCCTCCTCTGTTCCTAAAGTACTATTGACAGAGCTTACAGTACTATGTTTGTTTGATGGATGCCAGAGAATGCATCTTTGGACTTAGAGGGCACCCATTTGCCAATACAGTGAATATTGCCTCTCACAAGGTGAAAGATGCAAGCAGGCTGCAGCTCCATTTCCCACCATCAAAACTGGATATTAATACTGCAGCTTTATAGAAATATAAATTCAACTTAATCTAGAACCAGGCTCAGACAGTCTGCAAATAGTTTCAAACAATTCAAGGTTATTTTAAAAGCCAACAATAAACTATAATGCCCTATTTAAAGTACAAGATGTAGCTGAACTTGAAAAAGTTCAAACTGAACCATTTTGTTCAATTAAGCAACATTGATTTGATTTGATTTGCGTCAACATCTTTGAAACAGTGGCTGGCTTGGTTTAAATTGAATCAAACTGGCTCAAAGCAAAGCATTTGATTCAGACTGCTTGCATTCAAACCAAATTTGCACACCTGAAATTTTCTTGTATCCTATAGCAAAATAGGTAGTAAGAGCAATGATGTTAAACAGATGTTCTGAAAAATGATTAGTTTTCTTACATGCGCAACACAACACATTCATACCAACAATACTAGCATACAGTACATTACATAAAACTACTGAATATATATATATAGTCAGAATTAATGTAAATTTTCCATGTTTGCACCAATAGATGGTGCTAGCAATTTCCATATTTTTCTCTTGCTTTTTTCAACCCATGAAAGACTGAAATAATTTGCCCAAAGATGAACACACTCCATGCACACTCCATGCAGCACTTTATGTGCCAATCAAATATAGAAATATAGAAACTGATTTTTTTAGATAACCAAATATTTTGTTGTGTCTGTTGTAATTCTTTTACTTCAGATGTGTGGAAGCTGAAAGTAAAAGAGATATCTAATTAATCTCTACTGCTTATTGTTAAATATATTAAATATTTATACAGTAATAAGGGGATAAATATTTTTGTTTGATGAAAACTAGGGGAGACACAAACGAAAGGAGGCAAGAGAAAACATTTGATTAAAAATAAGAAAAGAAACAAGAGGCTCGAACAAGCAAACAACCTTTGAAGAATATAAAGCAGTTCTGAAGGAGATGAAACAATTAAGAAGTATGCCTTTTTGTGTTAAACGGTGTGTTTTTTACCTATGTGAGATCAAGCATTTATGTACTATAAACAGTCTCTAAACCTCGGTGTGACACACAAGAAATTAAAACCAACCCATTCCCATATGTTGTTTCAGCCTTTAGCTGAGTAAACAGAACAAAACTATTATTGTTTTCTGGTAACTGAATGTGCACGAGAAAAAGTCAGAAGTGATGCATCCTGTTTCAGCTATTTCTGGGTGTGTCTTGTGTTGTTGGCCATCTAACTGTAGTTTTCTGTGCAAAAACCATCAAGCTGAACACATTTTTATAAAAGCAAAATTGTCATTGGTTACTTTCACATGCTCCCCAACCCCTATGATAGATCATTCCACCACAATTGAAGTATGAGGACAAAGGTTCTCATTCACTTTGTGAGCAATGATGTATCCCCTCACAACTTCACCACTAGTGCTACCATCCAGATTGCCATGGCAATGGCCAAAGCAACTTCTGCCACATGCCTCGCCATTGCCATGGCAATTTTGATGCAGTGTGTACTTATGTAGCCACAGTCACATCCCACCCTGCCACCCTGCCTCTTCACTGCTTCACACCCAGAAGTGGGTCCAAATTCTGTAGACCAGGAGCATAATAGTTGTTCCTGGTCAAGTTGTGAAGAAGTTTCTAGTTCTCCACAGCTATGGAGAATTGGGACATTCTGAGTCAGGATGCTCCCAGAGACACTGGGATGAAGGCAGTAACACAGCATGCATATAGATTGTCCCAGACTGCCCCAATCCATGCCTCACAGGTAGGTTTGAACAGGCCCATAGTCAGTCCCTCAGTACAGTTTCCACTCAGTATAGTTTAGTGCCAACCAGGAAATGATCCTGTAAGTGAGCGATTTTCTGATGCTAAAACATTCTGGGAGAAAACCACTAGACACGTGCACAAAGTTTTCCTTTTGAATTCAATCTGTATCAAATCAAATGCAAGAAAATTAGTATTCATTCAAATAGACCCCCGTCAAATGTTGTAGGATTCATATTCAATAAGAACGTTCAACCCCATACAAATTCCATATGAATGCATATGAATCCCATACGAAGCTTCATATGAAGCTTCATATGAATGTATCAAAACATTCTATTTGAATTTGAATGTCAATCTTCAAATCTGCCAATATTTGATTTGAATTTGAATGCCTGAAATTGGTCACATTTGTATAAATTTTGAATGATATGAATATTTGTGCACATCCCCAGGAATCACCCTTAATAAGTTGTCCTTGCCTCCTTGGTGTGGCAAGAGTGAATGAGAGAAAAGAACCCTTCGTGTTCTGTGTATAAGTCATCTCCAGGATTGGATTTTTCATTTTGAAGGGAGCTGGTATGGGTTATGTGGGGGATACATGTGTTCTTCTGAAGATCAGAGCTCTCAAGGAGCATCCCTTTATGCCTGTGGAAACAGATTTCATATAATTCTTTGAACTTTCCTCCAGGTTGGAGAGATAGGTAGGATACCTCTTAAGACTATTTGTAAGTAAGTACAGGTGAAAGGTTTACCTTTTGTCTTCTGTTTGAGAATGCCCAGAAGCAGTTGGTGGGCCACTCTGTGACAAAGGATGCTGGACTAGGGATGTGCACAAATATTCATAACACTCGTTATTTGTATGAATTTGGACAAATTTGGACATTCATACACAAATAAAATGTTACGATATTTGTTCAAACACAAATGTTTCTGGACATTCGTATGAATAGTTCCGACATTTGTTAAAACTGGGAAGGTGGGAAAGCGGCTGGGCCAGTCACATCTGCAATGGATCCAGATTGCTTTTGACATTGATCAAGACTGGATTAAATTTGACCTGAATCCACTTCAAAAAAGGAAAGAAAGTCAACCCAGGAAACTACAGGCCTGTGAGCCTGACTTCAATACTGGGCAAGATTCTCAAACAAATTATTAAACAACATGTGTGCAAGCACTTAGATGGGAATCCAGTAATTAACCATAGCCAATGTGGATTTGTAACAAACAGTTCATACCAGACTAATCTAATATCATTTTATGATAAAATCACTGGATGGGTTGATCAGGGAAATGCTGTTGATAGTACCTTGATTTCAGCAAAGCATATGACAAAGTGTTTCATATCATACTTATAGAAAAATTTATCAAATATGGGATTGACAGGACAACTGTTAGGTGGATTCATAACTTGCTTAGTGATCACACTCAAAGAGTGGTAATAAATGTGTTCACAACATTTTTATAGACTATATGGATGAGGGAATATAAGGGATGCTGCTCAAATTTGCAGATCACACAAAGCTAGGAAGTGTTGCTAACACTAGGGAGTAGAAGGAGAGGATTCAAAGAGAACTAGATAAGCTTGAACAGTGGGCTGAAACTAACAGGATGAAATTTAATAGGGACAAATGCGAAGTTCTATATCTTGGTGATAAAAATGCATACAGAATGGGAGGACTCTGGCTGAGCAGTAGCACAAGTGGAAAGGATCTGGATGTTCTGGCTGATCACAGGATGAACATGAGTCAACACTGTGATGCAGCAAACATCATCCTAGGATGCATCAAGAGGAGTATAGAATCTAGATCACGAGGAGAAATTATTCCTCTTTACTCTACCTTGGACAGACCTCTTCTAGAGTACTGTGTCCAATTCTGGGCACCCCAATTTAAAAAAGACATTGACAAACTAGAGTAAGTCTAAAGGAGGGCTGGAAACCAAGTCCTATGAGGAACTGTTGAAGGATCTAGGAATGTTTAGCCTACAGAAGAGAAGACTGAGAGAAGACATGATTGCGGTCTTCAAGTATCTGAAGGGCTGTCACAATGCTGAGGGATGGTTCCTATTCTACTTACACAAGATGGGAGGACTAAAAGCAATGGTATGACACTTCAACAGGGGTCATTTGGATTGGATACTTGGAAAAACGTCCTGACAGTGATGTCCTGACATCCTGATCAGTCAATGAAATAGGTTGTCACGGGAGGTAGTGAGTTCTCCTTTGTTGGACCTACATCTGTTTGGGATGTTTTAGGTAATCCTGCATTGAGTAGGGGGTTGGACTTGATGACAGGTCCCTTCCAACTCTATGATTCTAAGATAATTTGCACAAAACAACTTATTTTGACCAAATATTATTGGTAATTATTGGTATAAGGAACAATTTAACAGAACATGTGCAACTTTTTCTAAACTGCCAGAACTGCAAGGGCAAAAAGCTGTGCCAAGGTCGACCACAGCCAAGCTGCTTTCTATTAAGAATGAGGGCAACACATTTAAACAAGCCTGAGTGAACTTTGGGAAGAGGAGTGTTGATAAGTAACTTGCACCTCCATTTCTCACAAGAGGGAAAATCCCAAACGTAATAGAAAACAGATCTTGTTTGCCAGGACCCTATGTTCCTGGCACTTAATACCATGCAGCAGAAGACTAATATCTTCTCTTCTGCCCTGGTGTTTTCTGAACTACGTAATTCAGATGGAATTGAGCCCCAATTTCATTATTTTGTTATTTATATAAGTCAGCCAAGAATTTCTGAAAGGAATCCAAGAATAGATATTGGAAGAATGAAACTTCCTGCATCTAGGAACATAATTTTTTCTGTCTTGCAAAAGCAAATTCTCAGGCCTTACGAGCTATAGATGAGGAAACAGATTTGAGACAAAGGAACTCCAAAAATTGTTCTAAGTAATATTTTTCCAATTCTCTTGTTACCATTTGTATCCATATAGGGACTCTAAAAAGTAATTGAGCAATTATCTTGGCCTAATCTGTACACTCTGTATATGGTCCCCAATTATTTGAGTAATACAAAACACTTTGAACCAACCGATACATTGGTTCAAGTTGATGGCTCTTTCCACATTTACCTATTTTTTTCCAGGGCAAGGTGCCCCCTCTGTCCTAGAATTAGCAACCCCTCTCACACTGGAAACAAGGTACCCTCTCTGTCCCAGGATAAGCAAGCCCTCTTACACGGAGACAGTGGAATATGGCCATCCACATTTAGATGGCCTGTTTTGTTCCAGCCTTAGCTGCTGCCTCACTAAGCCTGCCAATGCTGGGAACAGGAAGTTGTCTTCACATACGTGAAGTTTCATTCTGGATGGCTCCAGACAGAAAACTGTGGTTATCCTCACTGCAGTAAGCCACAACCACTGACAGAGGGCACAAGCTCAAAAAGCTATAAATAGAACTGCCAATTGCAGTCGTTCTGAGAGAGCTTTACTTCTAGTTCGAGACATTCTGAAAAACACAACAAAAACAGTTAGAAGTGGGAAATTTATTCTGTCTGGAGCCATCCAGAATGAAACTTCACGTATGTGAAGACAACGTTCCGTTCCCGGATGGCTCCAGCAGAATACTGTGGGATTTACCAAAGCTTCAAACCTGGGAGGGCCCAATAGAGTCTCTTACTACCAAAGTCAATGAATGCTTCAGCACTCTAACTTCGAAGGACGCCTCCTGTTGATCCAACTTATCCAAGCAGTAGTACTGGAAGAAAGTAGATGGCGAAGACCACATCGCCACCCTGCATATCTCTTGAAGTGAAGCCGACATAAAAAAAAAAAAGCCGACGTCACTAAGGCACTTGTACTGTGAGCAGTGATTCCATGCGGGAACTGTACTCCTTCTAACCAATATACCATCGATATGCAGGCTCTTATCCAGGAAGACAGCACCCTAGAAGAAGCCTTCTGTCCCAAATACTGGGGATGGAAACTCACAAAAAGCACTGAAGATTTTCTAAAATGCTTAGTTCTGCCCAAACAAATCAAAACAGCCCTTCTGACATCCAAATTTTCCCAATCTTTCTCCTTCAGATTCTGACTATCCGGCTTGAATGCAGGCAAAATAACCTCCTGCTGTCTATGAAATGCCAAATTGATCTTAAGCATGTAGGCCAGATCTGACTTAAACTAATGGAAGATGGAGTAATCCAGCATAAAGCAGGTTGCACAGAAAGTGCAACCAGACCTGACACTCTCTGCACAGATTTTATTGCAACCAAAAATAACACCTTATAAGTCAGTAGACGCAAGGGAATATTTGTGAGATCCTCAAAGGGATCTTTTGCCAAGGCCAATAGGACTAAATATGTGTCCCAAGTAGTGAAACAATGAACCACTGGGCTTGATTTAGCTCTAACCCCTAACAGGAAAGAGCTAACCACCTTATGCTCTGGCAAAGATTGTGAATCTGTGGCAGTGAAAACAGCCGATAAAGTAGAAACTAGTTTCTTTAGCATGTTATATTTCAAACCTTTATTAGCACCCATTTGTAAAAATTCCAAAATGTGTACAATAGTTGGAGAAAGGGCATTTATACCCCTTAAATATGACCATCTACAAAACGCCCTCCATGACGTATTATCTATTCTCCAAGTAGACATTTTCAAAATCAAACATTTTGCACTGTAAAAGAACATACATACATACATACATACATACATACATACATACATACATACATACATACATACATACATACATACATACATACATACATACATACATACATTCCATCAAACTCATAACTACCACCTCCTCATCTTTCAGACAGCTAAGTAAGCAACAGATTTCTTCAGAAAGCCTAACAGAATACCTGTTTGTCTTCAGTTAAAAGACAGGCATATATATTCCCAACAATGTCAGAAGATTTCTGTCATATAGATTCCTAAGAATATCTGAAGATATATTATTCCTCAAAAAATGCCCAGAGATTCAAAAAAAAACCTGCTTCTCTTTCTGTTGCAAGCATCAATGTAAGTAATAAGTTTATGTAGGATGGTGTTATTCATTCTAATGGTGCTACTTAATTACTGTTTTCATGAATATTATGTATATAATGTATAGACAGATCCCAATTCACAAACTAGTCCAAAAAAATACATTTCAACTGGATAGAGGGCTCATTAGTTTGGGCAAGGTTTGCACAGAATGGACAAATGCCAAAGATAGGAGAGATAAGAAATCCTTGTACAGAAAGTACTGATATTTGCACTACAAATCACATAGTAGGATAAAACAATATTCCTGCTATTAATGTTCTGTTTACCTGCATAAAAAAGGAATTAAATTAAATTAAATTGATTGAATTGAATTGAATGAACAAATTAACAAACTTTCAGTTTAATCACTCTTCATGGGATATTTTTGTGTGTTTATTATTGCCAAATCGTTCATGATGATTTTTTGTGGAGGGGAGACACAAAAAGGTCATTATAACTATAAAACCTTTGAAGGTCTTGGAAGACCCAGAGCTGTCAGTGTTAATGTGGTGAGAGATAGGGATAATGGCAGGCATGCAGTCAGCATGTAGCCACCACAAGAAGCATGCTACCAGCACAGGAGAAGCAAGAACTCTATGGTCTATTCCTACCTAAGGGAATGGCTACATACAAATACATGCACAGATGTTCCAGAAAAAAGTTATCTTGGGAGTGCTTCATTTTGAAATATTTAAAAATAGGGGAATAAGTAAGTGACGTCTCAAGGCAGCTTAATAATGTATATTCATACAATTTCACAGCAAGGAGCTCACAATTAAATGTATAAATTTGCAGCTGTTGTGCATGAGGTACATGCAAATCTGTGGTACTTGCAGAGAGCTTGTTTATAAAGTGCTTCTGCTGCAGTAAGATGTGCAAAGGCCAGGATGTGCAAAGGTGGTTAAGCCTTACAAATAGTGTCATCCAACTGGACTCAAGGATTTCAGTTAACTGCTCCCTGTCTAAAAGAGTCAAAATTTTATTATGACTATAGTGGAGTTTATCAGAAATACAGTATGCAGACCCCATGTTGCAGATTATCAAGGGTGGTAATTTTCTCTTTATTAGATTCAGAATGGTGAACACCTTACCTCTAAGAATCCCTTATCAGTTATGTTTCAATGGAATATCTCCCACATTATATATTTGGATGTTGTCTTATTGCAAAGATAAAATATAAGTATGTTAATGAAATACTGTTATATATTGATATTAAATTTGAAAATATAAACTTTAAAAAATCTAACGTTTTGCACTGTAAAAGAAAATTTTAAGAGAATTCACAGCATTAATTGTTGTTCACTTGTTTAGTCATGTCCAACCACAGCACACTGGTCCTTCTGTCTTCCACTGTCAGCCATAGTTTGCTCAAGTTCATTTCCATTGCTTCCATAGCACTATCTATTCCTCTCATCCTCTGCCAACCTCTTCTCCTTTTGCCATCAAATTTTCTCAGAAAGTCCTGTCTTCCCACCATGTGGCCAAAGTATTTGTCCTTCCAATGAATTGTAAGGGTTCGTTTTCTTTAATATTGACTATCCAAGGGACTTTCAAAAGTTGTATTCACTACTACAATCCAAAAGCATTGATTCTTCAGCACCCAGCCTTCCTTATGGTCCAGCTCTAACAGTCATTCATTACTACTGGGAAAACTATAGCTTTGACCAAACAGACCTCTGTCAGCAAGGTGATGTCTCTTCTGTTTCAGTCATGATATGAAGTGATCTTTGAGCCCAAAAACATAAAATCTGAGCCTGGTTCTGTTTCTTCCCCATTTCCTTCCACTCTTGCCACTGAATACTTTAGACACTGTCCAACGTGAGGGTCTCATTTTCTGGTGTCATATTTTTTAGCCTTTTGATGCTGTCCATAGAGTTTTCTCAGTAAGGATACTGGAGTGGTTTGCCATTTCCTTCCTCAGTGGATACCCTTGTGTCCTAACTCTCGTATATGATTTGTCCATCTTGAGTGGCCCTGCACATCATGGCTGATAGCTTCATTGAGCCATGCGAGCCCCTCAGTCATGACATGGTAGTGACCCGTGAAGAGGTATAGCACCAATAAAATAAAGGGGGGGCCCAACAACCCTAAATTATTTCACATGTTACATGGCTCTCTTTATTCTGCTTTAGTGTTCTAAAGTATGGCTGTAATTTAATTAATGTTTACATTTGAGTTGGTTATCAGTTTATTAATATAAAATAATCAAGTTACCTTGGATATAAACAGCATGGAAAGGAGAGAAGGAAGGAAAAGAGAAGAAGAAACTTTTTTTCAATCTGACCCAGGCCAGTGAGCAAACAAGGTACATACTGCCTTTTGCAGAGCATGTTTTCACACTCCACAGGAGGAGTGTTCCCATGAGAATCTCTGGGAGTGGGTTGCACACACCATTGACATGAGGACTCTTCAAATATTGCACTCCCAGTTTACAATGACATGTAGTCAGTCACTGCAGTCTGGGGCCTTTTTTTAGCACAACACCTTGGTCAACGTGGATTTTGACACAGATGGTGTTATTCAGGCCTTCTTTCTCCCCTCCCTAGATGCCTGATCAGAAGGGAACAATGATATATCTTCCAGCCTCATCTCTCTTTTGCTTTCCCCATCTACTCATCTCATCATGAGGAATAGAATTGTAAAAGGAATAAACTGTTTTCAGAGTGAATTATTCAATTCCAGCTATTCCTAGTGACTCAAGGTGAAATAGATTGGTTTCATGAACTGCCAGAGACAGACTGTAATAGGCTGGGGTGGAGTAGCAACGGGTAAGGAGCAAGAAAGTAGTTCTGAGCCTGAAATAATACAAATTTGACAAACTTTATTAAACTTGAAAATAAAATAAAAAGGCACTTTTGTTCAGCAAGTGACACAGGCAACAATAGACCTTTTCAATAGGCAAAAATACTACAGCCATTAGAATAGTGCAGGTTAGTTAAATTGTCAAGCCAAGTTCTAAGTCAACTGCATTTAGCAAGCTAAGAAAAGGTGGTAATTGGATTTTACAGGTGAATGCTCTTAGAAGTTAAAAAAGAAAAGAGCTAGTTACTTTATAGAACTGCTGTTTTAGAGGGTTCTCTGCAGCCAACTGAACTAAGTAGACAGAGCACTGTAAAATTACTGGTAATGCTTCTGAATGGAGCAGTTTGTATTTGAGCATGTAGCAATGAATTTAAAGCAATTCTAAAGTGTTTCTAAGCTTCAGCTAAAGCTAAAAGTATAGAATAACAAAAAGGGGGCAGCAGAAGAGTTTCTTGCCATCCAATGGCTCTTCTTCTACTAATCATTGCCAGGCTGTGAAGGGGAAAGGAGTGTTTGCAAAAGAAGTAGACTCAGCTGTCGATCTTTGAGTCCATTCACAGTAACATGTCCAAGGCTGGCCAAAGCACCTACTCAGATATTATGCATGTATCTTCATGTTCATGAGTCAGAGTCAAGCCTCAGAAGAAGCTTGCACACAAGCACTCTGCCAGGAGAGAGCAGAGTGCCAGAGGTGTGCAAAAACGATCCCCACAAGGGGTGACAGAGAGTTCATGGCAGAGGTGGTTCAAGCAGGAACTTGGAACTGGACGCAAATGGATAGGGGAGAGAGGGAGATCTCGCTTTCCAGTGAGTTCAGCTAAAAAGGAAGCTGCAAAGCAGTGCCGGCATGATCTTCTGAAAAGTGAAGCTTCTTGGTAAAGATTCAACAAGAGGTTAAATGAGGGGCAAAGAGGCTTAAGGTTTGGCTTGAGTTTTGTCAACTCCCTAGAACTCATGTTAACACTGGCAAATTCCACTGAGTGCCCTGGAGATTCAGTGATTGCTGGGAGCAGCTACCAAACTGGTAGCCAGCAATCTCAGCTCTTTAACAGAGGCAAAGTAGATTTCAGTGAGGATGATGTCCAGCTCAGAGCAGAGAAAGCAAAAGTGGATTGGTTCAGGGGTAAAATTCAAAGTCAGGTTATCTCAGCATGGTCTCCAGATATTTGGGACCTGATCATAGCAGAGGGCACCCAGTCCGTTTTCACATATGCAGATTACTGTGTCTGGGTGAGTCAGAAGGCCAATTTTCACTTGGCCTCTTAGGGTGTTTTTCCACTGTCACTAGAAGCACCCGTTAATGGGTACATTAATGCCATTAAGTACCAATTAATGGGTACTTAATGGATACTTCTAGTGACAGTGGGAAAACACCCTTAGTTTTCAATAGGTTAACATCTGGGCACTTGCAGGAGGCATTTACAACCTAGAAACACTCCCTGACTGGCCAGATGTTAACATATCACAAATTAGTGGTGGTGCACGAAATTGTGAACCACATACAAATTAACCCTAACCAATCCTTACCTATTATTTACCTGTCCTTTCCAGCCTGTGGCCATTTGCAATGGGTTTGAGATCAATTCTGTTAATATTCCCAGGAATGAGAATAGCAGGTAGAGACAAGGAACAGTTTGATTTCTTGGTGATTTACTAGCGTCCAGGATGTGCAAATATATACATACAGTGCTTTGGTGCTACAGGGACCCTGTTTATGTACAATATATATAGGTATGGAAGTTTTGTTACTTTCCTCATCCATAGTCACTCCTTACAGCCTTACAGCTCCCAGGTTTGGCTTTGGACAACAACTCCTTTCCTTTCTGGCTTCCTTGCTTGGCCTCAGCTGGCTTCCACCTTCTCTGTGCTTCCTTCTGACTACAACCATCAATACTTCCACCTTCCACAACTCTCACCAATTCCAGCACTCTCCCCCTCCCAACCACCCTGTCTCTCATTAAATACAGTTTTCCCCTCTATACACCCAGTGATTCAGCAGTTTCTAATGCAATCTTGTACCTCTGTTACAGGCAGTTAAAGGGAAATCATCACACCATTCACACCATTTCTGCTGCGACAGATCACCTGACATGCCATGCAAGTACACTGGCACCTCATATGACCCCAAATGCAACAGTGCATTTGCACAGCATCATTGTGGCCATGACAAGGGTGCAGTCACACAGGGTGCCGTGACCAAAATGGTGGTACCTTGTCAGGGATTGGACTTGTGACCAGATGGAGGTGAGTGTCCAGGCACAGACACAGTGCCTGGAACTAGAGAAAAATTCCAGTTTGGAAGAACTAGTTATAATTGTTATTGTTTGAAGTTAGGTGTCGTTGGTTTTTGTAACTATAATTTTATTGGTTTGCGAGTGCTATGTATACTTCTACAGATAGATGCTCAAACATTCCAATACAGTTTACACAGCCTTCTAAACTAGAATGTAGTTGATAAGTTCAGGGAATTTGGGCTCCAAGCTGCTTTACTAATTCCACTCCTGGTAATCTGTTTGTGGCTGGAATCAGGGACAAAAACTGAGAGGGAGGGCAATTGTGAAACATATTATGAAATATAGAAATAAAATGCTATAAAGAGAAGAAATAAAGTTTCTGTGATTTACTTAAAGGTATCATATTCCCAGTGTCATGGATATGCCAATCATAGCACACTGAAAAAAAATCTTTCCATCTGGTAATTCTGCTCTTCATAGTACCAAAATGAGTTTCTTCAGGAGATATCTAGCACAGAAACATGTATTACCATTTCTATAGATAGCACTGGGACAATATTACTTTTTAACTGCATGAACCTATTATATAGATATGATGTTGTTCAAAATTCAAGTGGGAACTAAAAGATGATGGGTTGAGGGGCAAAGGAGACAGGAGAATGATGAGGAAAATATCAAATAGGGTTTAGGAGAAATTGTATACTAATGGTGCAAAAAATAAGGTAAGGAAAACTGAATTTCACATATTGATTCAAAATAGTCAAGTAGATCTTTGGAAGCAGCATCTCTGGTAGCATGGTATTACATTGTACAGGACAAATTTAGACAAAAAGGTTTCTTTTGAAAAGCTCAGAATACATTTTTTTTTTTTTTTTGGTGGGGGGAGGAAATGTATTTTCAAAGGCAATGAAGTTTAATTACATGTGATTTTATCAACTCAAACAGATAACTTTTTTATGATACCATTGTTTATGTGTGAACAGTAGAACTAGGATGAATGAAATAAATTATATAATATTGCAGTGTACAAATTAAAATCCAATGCTTTGGGGATAAGAAACAACAACAGTAGCTCCAATTATTGCTAGTGTGTTAAATTAGTTACCAAAGAAACTCAATAAATATTTGGAAGGTAATAGAGTAGGTATAAAATTGCAGAAACTGGCACAACTTGGAACAAACTATATTGAAAGACAACTCAAAGATTCCAAAAGTCGTTGTTAGGATTAAAATTAAGAATCTGCCAAAACTCCGGCCATAGCTTTTAGAGTACTAATGGCATTGATTTTCATTTTTTGAATCTGCCAAATTTGTCAGCCTCCCCACAGATACTGTATATAATTAAAACACTATTTATATTGCACAGAAGTCCTGAAGACTTCTGGACAAGTTAATCCAGTGATGGATCAGAGGAGAAATTGCCAAGAGTTGGTCTCTGATTATTTAGTTTTCACTTTGAGGCTTCTTCTCAATTGAGTCAGCTAAGCTCCTCTGTTCAAGTGAAAATGAATGAAACAAACAAACAAAATCAGATCAATATTTCATTTCAGTATTGTCCCAAGGGAAAGATCATAAGCTTTAAAGGAAGAGGGCCAAGTAAGCAGTCATTATCTTAGTTTTATGCACATAATTTCAAATTCAAATTGTTGCTGGTAAGTGCCACAAATAGTTCCACACTACTAAGAAAAATCTTGAACACAAAAATTGGTGATAGCAGTCCTCCAGCAGCTTAATCCAAAATATATAGCTCTGAGTACATTTGTTCCTCAAGTAGCTGACAATATAACTTCAAATTCTGCCTGCCTGCTTAAAATCAAGTGAACCACGTTAATTAAGATGCAAAACAGCTGTTGTGGGCAGAACTCCCTACAGGACCTATATGAAGCTTTTCCTACCCAATATAACAGTAAAAACAATTTAGAAATGTGAGTACAAACGTATTGCCATTTTTTTCATAAATTAGGATATGTTGATAGACACTTGTACAAAAAATATAAGATCATAAACTTCATTTTGCCATACTATACAGTGGTACCTTGACATACGAGTTTAATTCGTTCCATAACCTTGCTCTTATGTCAAATCGCTCGTATCTCAAAGCAATTTTCCCATTAATCCATTCCAGCTCCCAAAACACCACCTCAGTTGTTTTTGTTATGTACTGTACTGTATTTACATACTCGTATCTCAAATCTTACTCTCATCTCAAAGCAAAATATCACTCACTCGACGGCTTGTATCTCAAAACACTTGTATGTCAGGGCACTTGTATGTCGAGGTACCACTGTATATCTCTTGTTTGGTATGTAGACATTTAGTAATCTATTTTCAAAGTTATATTATATTAGCTGGAAAACTGAGGCTGTTTCTGCACTCATCTGAAGAGGTCTGCATTAGTGGGAAGGGATCAGCCAGACCTTCAAAACTGTCCACATGTTACAGAACAATACTGTCTGCATTTGGATGTGTGTTCTGGGACAGACACCACACTGGCCCTGAAGCTTATATGAGCTTCAGAACTGGCCTCTGCAAGTTCCTATGTGCAGGAACTAAAGTGAAGCCCCACTTTGGTGAGGCAATTTGGTGCATTTCCAGAATGGGTTTCATGCTAACCCAGAACACAGAGTTGTATATGGCATTTGTACATCTCCATGGTCCAGCCTAGCAACTGTTGGACCACTGGTAGACCTTTTCTACCACTATAGGAGACTAGATGTCCATTTTGAACTGTCTACTTCAGTCAACATTCCATCCAATGTGGTTGGAGCATTCTAGCAGAAGGTATGACCTCCCTTATATTGCACTAGGGTGTAGAAGGGAAACGTCTGGACCCTTTGCTGGAGCAGTACAACAGTAAATATGGAAATATTGAGAATTACTGAGGGACCAAGAAGAACCAAGAGGGCTACATTTTTCCCTTGTTCCTCTCCTCATAAAGATCATCTGTCAAGGTGACTGAGATAGTCTCAGTGTCAAATCCCTGCCTGAACCCAGGTTGGAATAAGTTTATATAACGTAGCTCCATGTAGTTTCAGGGAGAAGATGTGTGAATGTAGAGGCAGCCAGTTTTTCCTCTTTCTGTCTCTCTTCCCAAGCTTATTCAATATGGCATTGCATCTCCCTTCTTCTGTAGTAAGAAATTACAAAAAAAAGAGGAAATTATACTGTCTTCTTGCCTTAAAAATAAGATTAAAAGAGCTATTTCATCAGCAGCAACTATGATTAATTGCTAAAAGAGGAAGAGAACTTGGCATATCCAGAGATAGCACATCTGTTAACTATATGTAGACTGCAATCAGTTAAATAGCTTTTCCAACAAAGGATCTGTCATAGTCTTGACACAAGAATTGCCTATGCTTGTTGCCAACCATTCACTATTCCTTTTTACCTGCCCATCCTCTGCCCACACAAAAGAGATTTCACTATTGATCCGAAAATGCAAGTGAACAAACACACTGTTGAAAACCTCTTGCTTTTCATTGCTGGGACAGTTCTGGCAGGTTTATTTTACTTTGGACAGAAAACACAGAGCATTCACTAAATGTTTTATTATTTTTTCTGTTTACAAAAATGTACAAGAATAGTAAAAGTGGAGGAAAGCAGACACACCTACTGTGGAAGTTTGTTTTGTTTTCACTTCAGAGAACAATAGGTAAAATCCACCACCAGGAATTAACTTCAAATTCCTTCCAACTCTCACCTGAAGCTCACAGATCTCACCTGGGTCAAGATGCCTTTTCCCCCCTCTAATAGCAACTACATTGTTTATGTTAATCCATGAAATGCTTTCTGGTATTAAATCTCATGCTCTCCAGATTGAGATCAATCTTTTTCTCAGGTTTGAGTTGTGAGTAGTTGTGTGGAGTCTAACAAGTGATGGGACCAAGGGTTGATAGAAGTCATTATTAGTAGAAGAGCAGTCAAGGGGTGTTTTTCCATTGTCACTACAAGTACCCATTAAGTACCCATTAATGGGTACTTAATGGGTACTTCTAGTGACAGTGGTAAAACACCCAAGGTCAGAGACCCAACAGAAAGCAGTATCACAGAACACAAACTGTCTGTAAAGATTTTTTAAAAAGACAAAAAGCACCAAACACCATTAGATAAAACACCAGCATTCAGATGGTAGGTTCCTATTTTGGGATGTACTCTGGAACAAGGTCTAATGCAGACACACACACACACACACACACACACACACACACAAACCTTCATACTTGAAAGATTTGCAGTATATATCCCTTCCACTTTTTTCTTCCTTTTCCATCAGTAACTATAGCCAAATGATTTCCTGTTCTGTATATTACATATGCCTTTAACAGACGTTAAGCAAAAATAGGATTTTGATTTTATCTGAAAAGCCCTCATTTCTTGTTAGCTTCTCACTTTTCACATAAATAGTGACTGAATTATTCCTTTAAAATAATTGACTGTATATCTGATTTTTAAGGAAGCAGAAGTAGTACACCCTAAAAATTTGATCAGTTGTTTTAAATCTTTTAGACTTTATGTATAATTAAAATGGGGTTGGTGGCAGTTCAGGAAAGAGCAACAATTATTCAATAACCATTAAAAAGTGTTAGTGACAAGGTGGAGGAGGAGGAGGAGGAAACAATAAATCACATGGGACAACTGATATTTTATTACGCAGAGAAATATGGCATAAAACTGATCTGATTAAGCTCAGCTTCTTCCACACTTGCCATGAACACAGATACTACCTATTTTTCACATTCAGTTCTGTGCTCGAGTGAATTCTATATAATCTAGTATATAGTAGTGGCTGCATAAAATGAGTTTATGAAATAAGTTGGAAATATTTCATCATCATCATCATCATGAGTAGTGCCAGTGGATTGCAGACACCATTTGAGACCACGCCTGCCCCCCACCCCACTCCAGGTGCCATCACTGTATCCTAGGAAGATGAGAAGCCTCCCTTCCCCACACTAGCACATGCACAGAGAGATCCCTGGACCCCTTTGTAACCTGTGTTAACAGTGGGTACACAAAGGGCCTAAGGTAGGGACAGTCTCCAGGTCTAAGCTCCGAAGTGGGGAAGTAGGACAGCTAAGCAATGGAAGCATTTGGTACAGCAGCTCTCATATAAACTAATACAATTGCCACTTCATTTCTTCCTGCCACTCCACAAGAACCCATACCACAAACTGTTTCAGACCTGGCCCAAATTGCATAAAAAGCAGTATACTTTTTTAAAAAAAATCAAATATTCTGAAGTATATCTTTCTAATGCATTTCCCAGACCATTGGATAAGAAAGATACTACCTTAATTGCTGAGGGCGGCTGGCCAATGGGAGGCTGTGGCGCATGCATGCGCAGTGCACACCGGGCCTCCCGCTGCCAGAATCAGCCCGGCAGTGACGAGGTAAGAAGCGGATTGCGCGTGTGCGACCCCAGGTGAGGTGGGATGGGTTAGGCCATGGGTTCCCCTTGCCTGAACTGCCCCTTGGGTGAGAGGGGCACTGGGGAAGGCATCCCACGGCCTCCCGATGCCTGGCTCCAAGCGAGCCAATCTGGGAGGCCGGGGGAGGGCCCAGCTGTCAAAGAGAGAAAGCCTGGCTTTTCCTCTCTGACAGCTGGGAATGTGTCACTGCCACCACCTCCAGGGGCAGGGGAAATCTAGTGGCGGAGGAGGTGACTCTGCCGCTGCGCAATCCCCTACCCCTGGAGGCAACAGTGGCGGTGGTGGCGGCAGCAAGAAGGGGGGAACGGAGGCAGTTGCCATCCACCTCCCCTCCTCTCTGGTGATCAGGGATACCTGCCAGGTGAAGGCAGAAGTTTGCCTTCACCTGTCAGGGATGCTCATCGCTTTGATGCCAGGCGGGGTGGAGGCAATCTCTGCCCCTCCCGGTCATCGAGCCGCAATGGCACACCAGGGAGGGCAGAAGTAGGCAAACCAGCCTGCTTCCACCCTCCCCAAGATGGTGGACACCAGGAATCCAGCTCTTTCCCCAACTGTTGTGGAAGCGTCCTGCTTCCAAAATGGTTTGAGGGGAAAAGCCGGATGTAAGACCTGATTATTTCGGCAGCAAAACCAGTTTAAGAAACTGGTCTTGCACACCAAAAAGCGGACATGGCTTCCTCAAAGGGTCCCTAATTTGGTTCTTTATGCGGAAGCCGCGTCTTAATCCTTCCCACATCTGGCTCTAAATGTGTTTTTAGAGCCAGTGAGGGAAGGGCCTGATATAACTGGACGGGCCATCGTTATGTTTGTTGGTATCGTTACTGTTAGCCAATTCATTTATTCTCAGTTATAACCTTTCTTGAATGTAGTTTCTTTCACTTGTGTAAGAATTAAAATATGCAAATAATTCAAACAAAGGAAATAGAGGAAGAGAAAAGGAGAAGCTATCATATGTTCATCCACGCAAATGTAAGAATGGTTAAAGTGAGTGGTTTATATAAATTTTTGCAAATGATATTTGTACTAACCTCTTATACTATTTGTGTGTAAGTGGCAAAACATGGGTGCTTCTTTCCTTTACAGAACCTTCCCCACCCCCTTTGATGGTGATGGGACTATATAAATTCTTGATTGCATTTTCTTGCTTTCTGACATTGTGTTCTATATTTGCCATTGGTTTATACATATATATGCAAACAGCTTCCCAGCAACTTCTATCTGCTGACTCACCTTGAACATACTATAATATATTTGATTGTAGAATGCACTGTGATTTAAAATGCCAGAGTTTATAATAGTCCTCTGTGACCAAGGAATTATTGTAGTGGCTTGAAATATAAAACAAATGGTAGACTGTGTAAGAACAGAAAGGAGGGGGAGAGAACAAACAAACAAAATCCATCAAGGCTGGGAGAAGTAAGAAGAGTAGAATAAAAAATAAGGAAGTGATATGTAGAGGACATTTCAAATCCATATACAATGAATTTTTTTGTATTTATAAATCTAGGTGCTCTCAGAGATACCCTATGGGCATCAATGGCAGTACAAATGCTTCATATATAAAAAAAAATTCCCAGTTTTAAAGTTTAGCTTCTAAAGTTTAAAGCATTAGATGAAAGTAGTAATCCTGCCTGAGAAAGACACCATGGCAGGATCCATGTGCATAGATCGGACACACACTCTGGAGATTGCTCCTGGGCCATAAAATAATAATAATGGCCAGGAATATGGTAGTGAACATGGAGCACACCAGTAGTTGTTTGCTTGACAGCCAATCTGCCCTGGCCTACCTTTGATGCTGGGTCCAAAGGTTTCTGGCCTTGAAGTTGCAGAACATCTTCTTTGTGAATATGAAATGTTATTGGACTCTGAAATGGGGCCAACATCATATATGACTGTCCACACAGGTTTAACAGGATCCAGAACCCTGCATAGCCCACAGAGAGACTGCTTTAGGACCCAGCTAAAGCACTCCTTGGCACAGATCCTGTGCCTCGGAGCAGACTAGGCATGGAGGCCATACAGCCACACATGCCATAGAAGAGTGTAGCCTTCCATGGCTGGTTATGGCATGTGGACCCCATGGTGCAGTGCTCTGGGACCATCCAGAAATTGTCTATGAGGATAGCTAGACATAGGGACATAGATGAACTTTCAGCCACCATCTCCTGTGACCTAAAATGAAGATAATGTCCAAAGGTGCAAGTGTTTCTCCCTGCTTTTCATTTCTGGAGTCAAATGAACATTTCCACCTACCACCATTGTCCTCTATTACTACCACCTATATTCTGGTCCCAATGATCAGCTGAGGAGAGATATATCTTGGAACGAGCTGCAGAAGCTTTCACTGTTATTCTAGAATGACCTTGGACAATACCGTGAATATTATGGTGAATTAGAGTTGTGCCAAATTCTTCTGTTTTGATGTTAATCTCCCTCTCATCTCCTTGTCTATAATACTCTCTTCTAAGAGGCAGCTGGTGACCCAGAAATGAGTTTATTAGAACTCAGTGGGACTTCCTTCTGAGTACACATACATTGGTCTCAGTTCTAATGCTAATTGTTTTGTGCAGCGTGTAATACAGAAATCAATGCTCAGAAACAAACTGTCATGCACACTCCCATTTTATGCCTTTGAAAATTATTGCCTTAATGACAGTTACTTTATACCTGTAGTATGCAAAGTTGCCATGGAGTAAACATAGGGTTTTACTCCAGATGCTATCCTAATTATGCATATCTGTATGCTTACAACAGAGAAATTAGCAAATCTAGTTTCCTTGACCCATTGTACTAAGTCAGAGCCTAAGAAGGATCATTCATAAATCTGGTTAGAATTTTTGGACTAGGACTTTTAAGGCACTGGAGTCCTGAAATAGTTGAGAATGCAAACATGCACCTTTACTATTAATAATGACACATTCATTGCAAACAATGGATTCTATCAGGCAACTTTTGTACACTGAAAGCCCTCTGTTTCTGTCTTACCCACTTAGCTGAGATAACTCTGCTTACATTTCTGTTCTCACAAGCACTGAGCACTGGGATGTTGCAAACTGCTTCTTAGGCAGTGCTGAATAGGAGGGGGGAGCTTGAAAGGAAATGAAAGGAAGGTCAGCAGTGCTATGCAGCATTATCATGGTAACTCATAATCGCAGTCATAATTTCTACTTCCGTCTTGTGGGAAATATTCATCCCCTATTCATTCAATCTCTACAGAAGATTTATGTTGTTTGGTGTCTTAATGGGCATGCTGGGAAGCATAATTATGTGCATCATTTTGCAATATATTAGGAAAATTCTCAACATATAAATTACAAATGCACCACACTATCCTTTCATGATAGAAACAGGATGTACCTCTTCTGTTACGTCTGCAATAGGTATTTACAGAGAAACAATGTCAGCAGTAGGGGTGTGCATGAATATTTATAACATTTGATATTCATACAAATTCATACAAATTTGAACATTTGTATACGAATTGAATGTTACAACATTCGTACATTGACATTCATATTTGTACAAATGTTTTGGAACATTTGTGAACCAGGGGAGGTAGGAAAGAAGCTATACCAGTCACATCTGCAACAGATCCAGAGTGCATATGACTTAGATTGAGAGCAGATTCAAAGTGGATATGCATTGGATATGTGTCAGATACATATGCATTCATATTGGATATTTGTATGAATCTGCACCAATATATTTGTATTGAATAGAGTCCTACCACATTCAAAGGGGATATTTTTGAATGAATATTAATTTTCATACATTTGATTTGATACAAAATAAATGCAAAAACAAAAAAACAAAAAACCACCATTCATACATATCCCTAGTCAGAAGACTTCCTGAAGAAGCCCAGGGGGATAACCTGTAAATCTGACCAAACTTGGTTGGAGCATATTATTGGATTAAAAGATTAACCTGTCTGTATACCACTCCCATCATGTTGTGACACGTCCATCCAGATCTTTTGGCCGCAGCTGCCATTTTAGACCTGGTTTTCCTGCACATGCATTCCTAAAATGGCAGATCACACCAGCAAGTGTCCAGACCAGGTAAGTCCTTTTACTTCTTACACAAAACCTGACTTAGATTGCCCCACAGGCATCAGTGGCAATCCTAACATAGCCTTGGCATAATCACAGATGCACTGTAAGTCCATGGGTGTTTTTCCACTGTCACTAGAAGTACCCATTAAGTACCCATTAATGGGTACAAAAATGCCATTACGTACTCATTAATGGGTACTTAATGGGTACTTTTAGTGACAGTGGAAAAACACCCCATGTTATTCCTCCTGAATTACACAGCTTTCTGTATACTTTGCTTGTGCTGTTTGTCAGCTTTCAGAATTAACTGGGTTTTTTTTACAGTTCTAGTTTACAGTTTCTTGATTTTAAAGATTTTCTGCCAGGTTTTTAATAGTTTTCTCATTCTTATTGAAAAAAAAAACTGTCTAGAAAGTTTTTGTGTTGTCTGCCTGTTATTTTTATGCTTCACTTGGGTTGATCTGTGTGATGCCCATGTCTATTTTTAAACATATTTATTGTAAATTATTTGTGTTGTATTCAAATGTATTTATTGAGGTAGAGCTTTTACATAGAAAGTATTAGGAACAGGTAAGCAGTGGGCTGGTACTCCCTGATTAGCATACTAATGGGGGGGGGAGAAATGCCCACAAGTACAGCCAGGCAGGAGGTATAAAAAGCTCTTCCAAAGAAGAAAAGCTGTTCTGTGCTTGGGTTTTCTCAAGGAGGAAGGTCTGGGTGAAACCATTCTGCACCTGAGGAATTATTACTCTCACAGTTCCAGAATTCTTAGGCTAGGATGGGCCAGGGGAAGAATTCTTAAGCAGCCTAGGTGGTTAAGTTGATAAGGTTGTGTTGTCTTATTTGAACTTGATTGTTCATACAAGCCTTGTTATCTTATTTATTTCTTTATTCTAACTAGAGCAACTGTTGTGAAAACAATAAAGATTGTTCTTCATAAGAACATTTGCCTGCAGTATTTATTATTAAGCTTTGAGGTTTGCCAGTATAAAGGGAGCCTGTAGCTTTAAGAACAGGGAAAGAGAGAGAAAGAGAGAGATAGAGGGCAACGTTAGAGATGCTTTCCATTTGTATCTTTAAATGGAAGGCAGGAGAAGTGGTGCACTCTTTTCCGCATGGCCAGAGAAAGGCTTGGCCAGCACTGAGGATTAGAATAAACGGGCATTTGATTTATTTCAAATGATTGTCAGACCCAGAGAGGTTACCTGCAGAAAGAGATCCGCCTTGGCGGGGGGTGCGCCACAATCTGCCATTTTTAAAGCCATTTGCCAAAAAGTCATGCTGTGAGTCTATGCCCAGGAGAGTCCACACACATACACAAACCAATAGATCCCAGTATATGTTTTCTTATAGTAACAGCTTGACTGCTGATGGGAGTCTCTGGTCAAATGCATATAACACTCGTCCTGAAGGATCTGAACTCTTTGCCTGTTTGCTACTGAGCACAATTTAAAGTGTTGAATAACTAAAGGAGCATTTTCTCCCATATAGACCTTCTCAGGTATCAAGATCTTAGAAAGAGGGCCTTCTTGTAGTTTCTCCTCTCTCAAAGAAGACAAGGGGAGGGGGCTTTTCTTTGATAGCCTCCAGGTTTTGAAACAGCCTACATCTGGAGGTTTGCCAGGCAACTATATTATATAGTTTTCAGTGCCTAGTTAAAACATACCTCTTCACCCAGGTATTTGATGTTTAGTGTTCTCTTGGGGCTTGTCCCCATGCACTATATACTCCAAGGCGAAACTGAATTCAACTCGAAGTGTCACCATACAAAGACTCTAATCCGGGCTACATGTGGAACAAATCACCCAAAACCACTGTTTAAAACAACAACAACAACAACAACAACAACAACAACAACAACACACCTTGCAAACTGTTCTCACTGCAGATTGGGAGGCAAGCACGGATTATCTTGGAGGCATGGGGACACTCGCAGGTTATTGGGGGAAGAGATTGGTGCTCGCATCAGTAGTGAGCAGGGTTTTGCCTGTACTCGCCATTCCTGTCCTGTGTGTTGGGGATCACAACTGCTGGCCATTTTAAAATATCAAATAGCATAAAAGAACTGATCACCTCAGTTTGACAGGTAAAGATGCAGTGATGAGCCTCTTCCTGCAACCCTTATTCCATCCCCACTCCCCAATTGGTGGCAGGCACCTTCTAAAGTTAGAGACAGTTTATCAGGGAAGCAGAAAAGTGCTTCTCTGGTAAACTGCCTCTAAACATTGCAGCAGCTTTGGTTAGCTTTTTAGCTGGCAAACTTCAGAAGCCGCTTGTCAGGGAGCAGGAGTGGAGTACTTAACCAAAACTGCTACAATGTTTAGAGGCAGTTTACCAGAAAAGCACTTCTCTGCTTAACTGCCTCTAACTTCAGAAGCTGCTTGCCAGCAATCGGGGAGCAGGGGTGGAATAAGGGTTGCAGGAAGAGGCTTGTGGGATAGCAAGGGCCAGATGACCCCCCTCATCGCTGCATCTTACTGGGATGAGCAGTTCTTTTACATTTGGCTGGCAATTGGATCACAGAGAGAAGAGACTCGTTTCTGTTTGATCACCATTTAATGTCCAGCAGTTGCAGTCAGGGAAGGGACATTGGGTGGGATTTCCCTGCCCTATGCTCCTACCAGGAGAGAGGTGGTGGACAGAAAAAAATGTGGTTTCCCAATGCAGGGTTTAGCGCAGTTTGCATGGGGACAGGTGTATTCGACTTGAGCCCGTGCTTTTGTCAATCACATGGGGATGGGTCAATTCAAACTAGAATCTGTATTGGGAATATCCCAAATCCAATCCAAAGTAAACGGAGTGCATGGGGACAAGCCCTTGGTGTTTCCCGGCCGATGAGGGTGGATGGAAAGAAGGGGAGGTAATGTTTTAAATATGTTTTAGGAATACTTTATATATTTCATCTTTTTATTATTGTGGCCTGCCCTGAGGTGTTATAAATTCTTGAATAATAATGAAAGGGTGGAAACAGTATCAGAAGCCCAAATACATTCCCTGATTTATTTATTTGTATTTCTATCCCACCCTATACCCAAAGGTCTCAGAGCGGGTTACAGTATTATATTAATCTTAGACAGGTCCCTGCCCTCAGGCTTACAATCTAAAGAGACAAGAAACAAAAGGAAAATGGTGAGGGAGGGAACAGCAAAAAGCAGGTATATCAATGGCAGGTATATCAATGGTTACCCGAACTGATGCCTAGATACAGCCACCAGGTTGGAGAGATAGGCAAGATTCCTCTAAAGCACAGGTGAAGGTTTTCCCTCTGTTTTTGTTTGAAATGTCCAGAAGCAATTGTTGGACCACTATGTGAGAAAGGATCCTGTTCTAAATGGGCCGTGGCCTGATTCAGTAAGATTTCCCTTATGTTCTCTTATGTTCATAACTTGCATAAACATGTGTTAAAAGGAGATTGTCCATTCTTTCCTTCCCTCTCCAAATGAAGGACTTAACAGCTCTCCCTATGGCTGTATATATCTCAGAAGATGAGAAATCCACTCAAGCAAAATCTATTTGGAACATTATTATTTATAAGTTCTGTTTAGAAAACAGATGTACAAAATAAGCAGTAATATAAGCTCACTTACTCGACTTTTATAAAAGCACAACCACCCTGAGAAGAATATTTTGTTGGGATTCTGTTCAGAAACTTGATTAAAGTCATCATTTATAAGCCAGTACTGATAACATTATATCAACAAGGCCAGTTTCACTATCAATTGAATTCTAACAGCTAAAAGAAGTAGAAGAAAAATAGATATAAGAAGGTTCAGAAGAAAATAGAAAAAAGGGGGGGAAAGCTATAGGAATTGGTTCTTCTGATAAGCTAAGCCAACAGTTACATATGATCAAAATGCAGCAATATTTTTCTCTTTAAAAATAACTAAAGTATGGAAGATTTCCATTTATCATTCTATTTCTAACAAAACCCACTAAAGTATGAACTTAAATTTGCCCAAAAAACCCCACAGACATTGATATATTTAATTTCAGACCTAATTCAGTTTAAGGATTTATCAAAATACATTAAATGAAAACTAGTAAAAAAAAATCAGTTTATAAAAACAAGGGTAAAAGGAGGAGAAGGAGGAAGGCAATATTTCATTTGGGTAAAGGTCGGAAGCAGCAGCCTGGGGGGTGGAATGTCCACTGATTGGTATTTATAACTCATCTCTCAGACTGAAAATTTCCCTCAGAAATTACCCTTTTGCAGAATAGGAGTTAACATAGCAATGGCCATGGCAACTTCTACCACTCGACTGGCTATTGCTATGGCAATCATGTTTTTAGGTGCATTTGTGCAGCTGCACTGCAGTGCATCACATGAGCTTCATTCCTGGAAGTGGGTGCAAATGCTGCCAACCAGGACTATGCTAGACACTCCAGAGCTTTGGAGGATCAATACACTCTCACATGCTAGGGATGGGTAAAAAATATTTGTTAGCTTCAAATTCAGTATTGAGTTTGATGATTCACGGGCAAAACTGAAAGAGGCCTACATTCATAGGGACCCCCTTCACAAGCAAATCAAATATATCTGGCCTTAGTTAAAGCTTCTATGAAACTTCTGTCCATCCATCCAGCTTCATGTCTCCCTGGCTGTACTCCCTTACCTGAAAATCTGGTTGTCACCACCACATCCTCTATCACTGGTGTGGGTAGATTCCACAATTCCCAGCGGTGGCGGTGAAAAGTGAGGGAGGGGATGAGTAGTTTCCTTTGCACATGTACATTTGATGGATGTTTGCATATGAAGGAATGTCCCCCACAGTTGTCCAGGAGGTGGCTTTGCACAAAGCCAAACATTCCCCCCTTCCATTCAAATTGAATCAATGGAAGGAAATGGGCAGCTCTGGGATGAAGGTAGCACTGTGGCATGATGATGGAGCATCCTGAAGCATGGAACAGCATCCCAGCTGCATACATGTGAAAAGGCCCTAAGCTGTTTCAGATAGGTACATGGGGAGAAGCTGTTTTACTGAGTGTGAAAAGCATATTTAACAACAACAACAAAAAGCTCACTTCCTCACCCAACTCATTCTGAGCCAAGAAGAAAAAGGCAGTGGGGACCATGTCTCCAGCTGTCTGTATATCTGCTGGTCCTGGACTAACTTTGGAAACATATGGTCTAAGGCTGTGTCTGGACAGGTTTAAAAATCTATGTGAAATGTGCAGTAGCTTTCAATTTGCCAGAGAGATTTTACAGTTCTCTGCAGTACCTGTGAATTATAATCCAACAGAGCATTTTGGATAGGGTTTGATTTGAAATACACCAGTTAACATTATTTTAAATTTTATTTTACTAGGCAATGCCTGATTTCACACTGTATTAAGTAGTAAGAGAACACATTGCATGGGTAAATAAGCAGATAAATGGGTGAGTGAAGGCAAGTTAAAAAATCAAATGCCACAGAAATTGTTCATGGTGAAATTCTCTAACATAATTTGGTAAAGGAAATCACATATCCCATCCATTTTCGCTCCTTTAATTAGAACAAAGTTTAAAACAGCAGCAACCAAATACCAAAGCTATTAATGAAAAGATTTGCTCCACTTGCCAGATAAACCATAAATCTAATTAGTTTTTTTTTCCGTAGCAGATGGTATCATGTAAAAGGATTTGATTTTAAACTGAAACAGATTGGAGTTTGATAGGAAATTCTGCAAGCTAGACACATTGTATACATATCAGGACTCAGATAATGACTGAAACATTTGTCAACTGTTGAGAAACAATAGCTCTGTGACTAACATAGTTTCTTGGGGTGATGCAGAGCAAAAGAAATGGTTTATAAAGGTTTTGTAAAGGAGCTCACTCTTTGTCTGTAAATACTGTACAGCCCATTTTTAGTGAGTGAGAAAGGCTGCATCAACAGTGGAGATCTGAAAGGTGTGCCACCTGTCCTCCAGTGGTGACCAGAGCCCTGAAGTGCTCCTCCAAGGGAAACTGAGGGACAGCAAAATCTCTCAGAGTCACCATGCCCACAGATCAGGACAATAGACTTGGAGGGCACGTATCACCTTCAGTAGCTTGCGTTGCTGCCTGGTGAAAATTATATATATATATAATTGTAGGTGTCTCCTTTTTCCCTGTATTTCTCTCTGATTTCCTTTCTTTTATTTTTGTTATCCATTTTTGAAAAAGAGTACAATGTGGCTAATTCATAGATATACAGTCTTACTTCTTCATAATTGCTTGTAACAATGTACATACCCTTCCTCCTTCCCTCTGAAGCCCTCCTCAACACCCCCTGCCCAGGAGAATTAATAATCATCTTTTTTTCAATTCACGTGGATCTGATTTATCATTGTTTTCATGTCTTCACTCTTTTCGCAATTTTTAACTGTCTGATACTATACTTTCTGCCCAGTATTAGGGATGTGCACAAA
Source organism: Aspidoscelis tigris stejnegeri (assembly GCA_023333525.1). Lineage (NCBI taxonomy): Eukaryota > Metazoa > Chordata > Lepidosauria > Squamata > Teiidae > Aspidoscelis > Aspidoscelis tigris. The sequence continues at coordinate 51,999,377 of JALMGA010000004.1, forward strand.
TATTTATAACATTCAAATTTCATACGAATTTGGCCAAATTCAGACATTCATGTTCAAATCAAATGTTTCAACACATTCATACGAAGCTTAGTATGGGATCTGTATAGGATTCGTGTTGGATTGAACATTCGTATTAAATTTGAATCCTACTACATTTAAAGGGGATCTATTCAAATGAATAAGAATTTTCTTGTATTATATTCAATATGAATTGAATAAAACAAAGCATTCATGCACATCCCTATCCAGTATATCTCTTCATTCTATCACTGCAGTAATCAAACATTCTGTCCTGATATGTTATTACTGTTACCATTTATGTGCATAGTGTTTTATAACCAAAGATAAAAACAAACAGAAGAAAACCTCCCAAAGGTGCACAATCTAAAAACAACAGCACAAACAAAGAATCCTACAATAATAAAATAGATAAGTGCACTATAAAATCATGAGAATAACATAATCTTTCCAAATCCTTCTAAAACAGAACAATGACTGCATGGCTGCACTTGCATGTATGGGGGGGGGGAATGTCTCAAAAGCACCTTTGACATGCGGCTATGTAGCCCTTGTGTTCTTGTCCCAGATCTAATTCACCTTTTCTTGCCCACTATGTCCATAGGGAAGAAAGGCAGATAAGCATGAGAATGAACTGCTTATGAATAGGCCTGTGCACAAATGCAATTTTCAGGATTTGATTTGAATCAAATATGCTAAAATTTGATTAAATTTAAGCAAAACTGAATCTATTTGTTTGAATTTTTGATACAAATTTGCACTTACGAATATCGACAACGTTCGTATGTGCCTGTACACATCGTTACACATCCCATACACATCCGAATACACCCATATGCATCACGTGTTTAGCCCATATGCAACCCGTTTTCATTCTGTATGGATCTGTATAAATACGTATGGGTCCAGGAAAGTCGTGTATGTACCCATATACATACAAATGTCCAAATAATTTGAACAAATAAATCCAAAAATTCAAAATTCATTTGAATGTTTAAATTTGAATTTATAGACATTTGATTCAAATTCCAATGTTGAAATTTGAATGAATTTGATCAAATTTCAAATGTTTCAAAAATTTGTGCACATCCCTACTTATGAACCATCTTTAAGCCACCTTATCATTGCTTTTTGCTAATCCATATGAATAGAGTCAACATTTCAAAGTGGGAAAGAATTACTGTCAGATCAGCAATGCAGTGGGAAGTAAGTTCTTGTATTTGCCCGCAAGCCCATGCGGCCTGAAAAGGGTAGGATTCATAGCAAGCAGCAGTTTTCTCAGAGAGGTAACAGCCTCTAAGAGGGGGAGGTGATAATCACCTAGTCAAAGGAGCCCTGCCTGCTGTGTCAGAACCCAGGGAGAACATAAGAATGATCTTTTCTACAAATTAAAGAGGTTGGCAGGGAGAACAGATAAGGCTGCATCCCCATGCAAGCCGTTTGGTGCTGTCTGGATGCTGATTGAGCTCACATGGGCTGGATGTGGGTCTGAGAACGCTCCCAGCCCATCCACATGTCATTCCCGGCAACATAGGCCAGGTATGGGTTGGGCACGGATGGAGGTGTCCCCATACAAACCACACCAATCCCTGGCACAGGGGGGCAGTGCCACCTCTTCTCTGCCCCCTCTCTCCTCATTGGAAGCTGGATTGTCATCAGCCCACCCCTGTGCTGCATCTCCCCCTCCCTTAGTGGCACTGGAATCCAGGACTGGGCTGGGAGTCATGGAAAAAAAGTTAAAATAAGGCTTACTTCATAATAATAAATGTAAATTTAATTGATTGAAAGCCACTACGAGGTTTAGCGGCAGTTAGGCGCTTGAGCAGTTTTGCGTACCTGGGAACTGTGAGAATGCCTGCCAAATTCAAAGAGGAGAAAATCAAGTATTTATTTCATGATCAACTTGGTGATTGGGGAAACGGGAGTTGAAAATGTTTGGTACTGGAACAAAAATCAAGCCATTATCCAGCCTTGGCAATCAGGAAATAGGATTAGAAATATTTCCATGGAAAATGCACAAAAATTAAGCCAGTATCCTGCCTGCTTTGGCATTTGGCATTTTAAAATGTCAGTGGCTGTGAGCTCCAATGAACAGGGCAGGGTACGATTCACCCTGGTACAGCACAACCCACCTTCTAATGACATGAGTGCCAATCTCCTCCTTGGTTAGCCCACGATCATCCCCATGCACTAACCAATGCATGCTGGACCCCAAAACTGTGCCGAGACTTGTGTTTTCAGGTATCAGATTTTGGCCTGTTGTGGCATGGTTTGGGGGGATTTGGTCCGCTTTCCGTGGGCCAAATCCAAAATGCATGGGGATGTCCCTTGCCGATCCCGCACTCGAAACCGTACCAAACGTGCATGGGGACATGGCCTAAGCTTCACATTTTTTATTTATATCTGAAAGACCCAAAGAATAGCTATTGATTAGCTCAGGAGCTGTATCATAACATATTGGGAAAGAAGAGAAACAGTAAAAATACATGCAGATTAAAATGAGCTCAAATAAATTGACAGGGTTGTCGTTTGTTTCACCTCCCTAGCATTCTACCCCAGTCTCTGCAAGGTGTAGATTCCTCATTTGGGTGGGCTTCAGAAGAAAAAGTGCCACTTGTTTAGTTTTATATGGGTTGGAATCCTGCAGCAGACTCCAAATTCTCAATTTGTTTAACATTCATACTACAGAATTTCACAAAAATCTGCTAAATAGAAGTTTTCATCATGTTGTGTGAGCTACAGAATTACTTTAGTCAGTTTTGACAAATCATATGGTTTTCCGAGATAGGACTTCAGTATCTATGTAAACAGAATAATTTGGCAAAGACAGTGAAAATGGCTATTTTTAATTGAATGAAAACTCTTTTGTTCAAATTACACCACAGGGGTCTTATTATTTCTACAAAATAAGAAATAGGGGAAAGGAGAGAGTGAGATTGCTTGAAGCCTTAATACAAACATGATATTAAATCATTGCAATATGCATATTCAGTATTAGCCTGAAGAACAGGTTGAGGTTGATACTTAAATGTACAGAAGTTTTAGTATCTGTTTATTAAATGAAGTATATATACTGCCATGAGCCATGCTGTTCTGTATGGAAAGATGTCTTCCTCTTAACAGAATTTTAATTTGTCCTTGGAGCTGAAAGGGAAGAAAAGGGACCTATATCTGGATATGCGTACGACTATACCTTAAAAGGACAACTGGTTACAATGAAAAACACTTGTTTCAAGTGTATTACAGTTTCTTCAATCCCACTTGCATGCTTTTACTGAAGTATCTGTAAACAGGTATTAAAAGCTTCCAGATAAAAATAATTTGCTTCTTTGCTTGAAGAAACATTCAGATTAATGCTGTCTTTTTCTGCAATCTCATGATTCACAGAAAATTTAACTTAATTTCAGGTGTTAGAAATGTGGAGTGTGAAATAATGAGCCAGTGGCATAAAATATCAGGAATGGCATGGGTGGATCTGATCAGACTTAGGTCACATGCACACCTCTAACCCTCAGGACAGCCTGAGGAGACAGTTGTTACTTGTGTAGACGGGCCATTGAGGAAGGCCTTTTACATGGCTACCACTGAATCTGATTGGGTTTCTGCATGGAAAGACTGGCTTACACTACTTTATGACAGCTGGCAGTGCTGTGCTTCCAAAGTGTACATCAGATGCCACCAAATTTTTCCCACAGTGGCAAAACATCCACTAAGACCAACAGGATAAGGTGAAACATCCCCTGTCACCTGTTTCAGGGCGTACCAGGAGCTTCAGGGTGATGTAATCTGTAGATGTCCAATATGAGTATGAGACATCAGAGCCCTGAGAGTGACTGAGGATGATGCCTGGGCCCAACTTAGTCCCTTGTTCTATGACATAATGCACCTGGGCTGAGGAAAAGCAGTGTGGGGTCATCACATTGTGTCACGTGCAGCATCTGTTCTGTGTATCCAAACAAAAAGCAGTTACATTCTCTAGCCATGTGTTGTTTGAATAAACATTGTGTGGCTTGTGTGTGAGGCCATGAGTTTACTTCCAAGTCTGAATCTGTCATGCCCACAAACTGTTTAACAAGTTATGCTGCCATCTGGAGAAATAAAAAAAGAAGATAATCGAACTTAAGCAGAAGCTGCTGTATTTTAATGATAACCGTAAGGCTTAGCATAGTCTCTCTCAAACTTACCTGGAGTTGATGGGAGGATAAGTAGGCAGAGAGAGGATTATATATGGTATTAGGAATTCCTTAGAGGAAAGAAACCTTAAAATGTAATGCATAAACAGTACAGTACCAATGATAACGCCAAGCTAAACATCACACTGGAAATATCTATGGTGTAAAGCAAGGGTGAGGGACTCAACAGTGTATCAGTAATTGCTATACTCCAGATGACTAACAGATAGTTAATAGTCAGAAAAGATGGGAAATCTCTTGTTATGAAAGAAATTTTATGTTATTCTATGCATGCTACATGCCAGTAAGGCTTTTGATGTTTAGGTACAAATGCTCCTTGTCTGCTTCTGTGTTCTGAATTAAGTGTCAGTGATGGGTGGAAACTCTCTAATCTGCATTAATATACAGACAGATGGGGCCCTGAAGAAAAATTCTGAGGGATCCTGTAGCAGATTACATACAAGTGCAGAAAGGAGCATTTCTGTGTCACATCAAAGCAAAGACTAACTGAAAATCTCTGCTTAACACCTTCCTTGTAGATCACACATTGGCTTCCACTCATTTTGAGAGATCCAAGGCATGTCTTCCCCCTTTCCTCACCACCTTGTCAGATTTATTGCATTAACTTCCAAAGAAAAACACTCCTCAATTTCCAACTTTAGGAGCATGAAAATATATCTTTGATCCTTCAAGCCATATATGGACACACACCGACAACTGCAACTAAAATTGATTTGATATTGACACCAAAATTGGTCCATGTAAGTCTTTATCAGGCTCCCAAACAGAAGATTATCCTGAACATTTATGAAACCTCATTTGAACACAGGATCAGTTCTGTAGAAATGGTACACAATACTTTGAGACTAGAGGTGGATAGAGGAAGAAGATCTGCAAAAGGAAGCCTAAGAATTATCTGATCCTTCCAAAAACTGTGAAAGAAAGCAGAGAGGCCCTGAGCAGCAACAATCCAAATGTTCTAAGAACCGCAGGAAGAAGCAGAAGGGATGAAACAGAAAGTAACAGAAGGCAGCTCATTCACTGAATACCTGTTAGTGTGCTGCCAAATGAATCAATGAAATCCTGCTTTTTAAAGCAATATTCATATTTTGCTCTATTTAAAGTGATTCTATCTTTTTCCCCTAATATGGACAATCTATCCTGGAAAATATTCAAGTAGATAGGATGCTGTGCATGTGATATTTAAATCTGTATTTTGTCATTCAAGGAATACAACTTTGTAGACTCCTTTCCATATCTTCAGTGATTTTCAGTTCCCTCCTATGTTTGGGTAGAAGTAATTGTTTTGAGATCTCCTGTTCGTTGCATGAACTTTTTTTCAGTGGGTTGGAATATGGACGTGTGGGTATGCATACGTGTTTGTATGAGAGTAAGGCCCTTTCTCCACAGGACCTCATTCTAGATTATATGAGGATCTGCACTGGCATCCCAATGGCAGGTTTCTATTCAGTGATATAATCCAGAATAGGTCCCAGTGCAGAAAGGGCCTAAGTGTCAGCATGCATGTATGTGTGCCTCAAATGGTTGTTGCAAACATTGTGCAGTGACTTTGGTCATATCTTAACATACCTAGAGGGACCCCTCTGTGACCCAAATGAGGAGAAAGGTCTCAACATTCAGCATCTTGCACTCAATGGACCAGCTCAGCTCTTCATATCCTCCATGACAACCATGGGGTTGTCTCAGTTTGTATTTGGTCCTACTCATATCAAGGCCAGACCCTTGATTTGGTTTTTGCCACAGAGCGGACTGGTGAGCATCCATTGATAGGAGGGCTGGCTGTCAACCCATTGTCATGGATGGATCATTCGCTGGTGAGGTTTGAACATACAGTGGCAGCTCCCCTCTGTACTGAGATGGTCCACCCCCAGAGACTTATGGAATCTGAGTGATTCCTGAATGCTCTCTGGGATTTTACAGTTGGCATGACTGGTGCTCCTGTCAAAGCTCTGGTCTCTCTCTGAAATCAGGAGATGAGCAGGGCTATTGACACGATCGCTCCCAAGTGTCCTCAACATGCTTGTAGAGCCCCAAAAGCTCCCTGGTATTCCATAGAGCTATGGGCCATGAAACAGGAAGGTCAATGACTAGAGACCAGGTGGTGAAAATCTGGCTGTGAATCTGACCCAACACAGGTTAGAGCACACGATCATGCCTACCATGTGGCAGTGAAAGTGGCGAAAAGAAGTTTTTTCTCCACCACCATTGCGTCTTAGAGCAGCCGTCCAGCAGAGCTCTTTAGAGTAGTAAATGGCCTTATAAAACCAGGCTTGAGAAAGGGCAAGCCAGGGCCCACACAATATCTGCTGTGACAGTTTTGCAAGGCACTTTGAGGACAAAGTCACTCAGATTTGTACAGGATTTGCAGGGAAGCATTCGAGAGAACTGTCTGGTCCAATCTTTTGGATCAGTTTCAATTATTGTGGCCTGAGGGTGCAAGCTACTTGCTGGGGTGTGGCTGACAACATGCTCTCTGGACCCCTGCCCTTCCTGGCTGATAAAAGCTAGCTGTCAAAGGATGACCGGGTGGATTCAGAAAGTTGTGAATGCCTCTCTAAGGGAAGAGGTGGTTCCACGGGCCCTTAAACAGGCTGTGGTATGCCCCCTCCTGAAGAGGGCTTCCTTGGATCCAGAAAATCTGAACAACTATCACCTGGTGGCCAACATACCTTTTTAAGGCAGGGTGCTAGAGAGAGTTGTCACTGCTCAACTTCAGGCATGCTTTGAAGAAGCTGGTTATCTAGACCCCTTTCAATCTGTTTTCAGGCCTGGTTTGGTCACCCTGGTTGATGACCTCCTCTGAGAGAGAGACGGGGAATGCAACCCTGTTGATTCTCCTGGATCTCTCAGTGGCTTTTGATACCATTGACCATGGTATCCTTTTAGAGAGGCTACGAAGTTTAGGAGTGGGAGGCAGTGTTTGGCATTGGTTCTGCTCCTATCTCCAGAACCGATCTCAGATAGAGGTCATGGGAGACAGTGATTCGGCACCCTGGGAACTCACTTGTGGAGTTCCCCAGAGGTCAATCTTATCTCCCATGCTATTTAATATCTATATGAAACCGCTGGGAGAGGTCATCTGGAGATTTGGAGTGAGGTGTCATCAATATACAGATGATACCCAGCTCTATCTCTCTGTGCCATCGCAATCAGGAGAGGTGGTAGAAGTGCTTGACAGGTGCCTGGAGGTGGAATGGGCTGGATGAGGGCCAATAAATTGAAGCTGAACCCAGACAAAACAGAGGTACTATCTGTCACAGGATCTCGGGTCCATGTAGTTGGGAGACACCCTGTCCTTGAAGGGTTTGCAGTGCCCTGGAAGGGACAGGTGCATAACTTGGGGGTATTCCTGGATTCCGCACTGATGCTTGAAGCTCAGGTTGATGCCATGGCCAGGAGTGCCTACGCCCAACTATGGCTGGTGCATCAACTGAAGCCTTTTTTGGACAGAGATGATTTGGCCACAGTTATCCATGCTCTGGTAACCTCTAGATTGGACTATTGTGATGCACTCTACATGCAGCTGCCCTTGAAGATGGTTTGGAAGTTGCAGCTAGTGCAAAATGCAGCTGCCAGGGTGTTGACCAGGACAGCTGGCCGGATGCACATCACTCCAGTTTTAGAAGGGCTGCATTGGCCGCCAATTTACTACTGAGCCCAATTCAAGGTGTTAACTCTGACTTATAAGGTTCTAAATGACTTGGGCCCCAAATATCTAAAGGAATGCCTTCTCCCATACGACCTGCCCATACCCTAAGATCTGCAGGAGAGGCCCTCCTAGTTGTCCCACCACCTTCAGTAGTGAGGCTAGTGGGCACCCAGGTGAGGGCCTTCTCAGTAATGGCCCCCAGGCTGTGGAATAGCTTCTTCCTTAAGGTGCATCAGGCTCCTTCTCTGTTTATGTTCAGGAAGATGGTAAAGAAGCACCTCTTTGCTCAGGCCTTTGGCTAAATGTCAGTCATGTTTCCCCCACTGTAAACACTACTGTTTTAATTGATATTGTTTTGTTATCTAGGAGTATAGATTTATAAAAAAAAAAACCAACAAGATGATAAATGGCAATTATAAAATTGTCTGGAAATCAATAGGGAAGCAATTTAAAAAATGGGAAGGGAAGCATTTAAATAAAATAGACAAGATTAGAGTATTAAAGATGTTAATAAAACCAAAAATAATGTATTTGTTTCAAACATTGTCACCAGCAGTAGATAGGAGGTCTTTACAGGGCTGGGACAGAAGAATAAATAAATGGATAGCAGGGGAAAAGAAACCCAGACTAAGAAATAAATGGTTAATAGCAAGAGAAGATGAAGGAGGATGGGGAATACCCAGTCTACAGAATTATCATGATGCATTTCAACTACAGAGATTATTAGAGCTGCAATATACAAAATAGAAATGGGGGAAATAGAAAAAGAGATTAATAGAATGAAGGAAGAAGAAATTATTTTTAAAAATTGGAATAGGAATGAGGAACGAACTATGAAAGAACCATTAAAGGGCACAATGATGGTGTGTAAAAAAAGGAAAAAACAATTAATAACAAATAATATAAATAAACTGGTGACTATATGGAAAATAAACAAAAATGTGGATGGAAATTTGAGGATAATATTGGGTATAATGAGAGAAAGAGGATTCAAGACAATAGAAAATTTATATGTTAATCAAAGGAACCCAATGGAAGGGGATGCTATTCGAGGGATAATAGGACAGAGATATTGGTTAGAAGCGATAGCAATTAGAACATATATAAATAGACAAGAGATTAGAGAAAAAATAAAGAGGAAGATACATTATTTGAAAAAAATAAGAAAATGTATTAAAGGAGAAAGTAAAATAGCAGGAGGATTATCTAGCCAATTAAGTTTGGTAAAAGATGAAGTGGTGGAGGAGGTATATAATATATGGAGTACAGATATAAGGCCTGAAAAAGAGGAAATTAAGAATAAAATAAAATGTGTACAATTGGTAAAGTATAATAAGAAATAAGACGGAAAATATTACATAAATGTTATAGAACCCCAGCACAATTATCACACTTCTTTACAAGCTGGCATGGATGTAACCAAAGAGGTATTTTTTTTTCACTGTGAATGTCCTATAGTATCTGAATTTTGGAAGAGTATAGAGAAAGAAATCAGTGACATGCTGAATATACAATGTATAATAACAGGGAGAATGGGAGTATTACCTATGGAGTTAAACAATCTTCCGACTATCCAACTGAAGGAAATAGTAGAAGAATTTTTAACATGTGCTCAAATAGTCCTAGTTAGTGGATCGAAGGACAAAACAAAATGGTCTATTAGTAAATGGTATAATTATATAATCAATGTGATAGCAGTAGAAATATTGAATAGTTGTATGAATTATATAAGTAATTTGGATAGGGTTAGAATATGTAAAAAAATGGATGATAGTTAAAATATATTTATATAATAAGCTTAGGAGTGATAGTGAGAAATTGAAGTTTAATTTTCTCAATGTAGTATTAAGAATTGCGTAGCCTTTTCAAAGAACGGTATAAAAACTTTGAATTATGTATTACCATTGGTGGGAGGGGGAGGGGGATTCAAAGCAATTATTAAAAAAACTAATAATTTTTTTTAAAAAATATATTGTTTTGTTTTTAACATGTTGGATTTTAAATGCTGTGGTGGTTTTTATTGTTTTAATATATATTATTTTGTTTGATATGGTGGATTTTAAGGTTGTTACCCGCCCTGAGACCTTTGGGTATAGGGCAGGATAGAAATATAAATAAATAAATAAATCTTCATCTACCTTCTGGAGTGTCCAACACACTCCCCAGATGGTTGGAGATGGTGCAAGAAACGGCATGGAGGGTAAGCATTCTGGCTGCAGTGCTTTTCCACAGTTTATGTCTCATACAATGGTAAGTACAAGTGCTTTGCATGACCACAATGGGACCACATGCTTTATGTGACCACTGCGTAGACACCCTGTCCCAAATGCTTCATGTTACAGGAGTAGAGACATGTGTTTTGATGCCTCATTCTGTGGAAAGATAGTAGAAAAAGGAATTGTTCCATTAATGTGCTATGATCAGATTTCTGTGAGAAGTGACATGGATGAGAGTTGCCTTTAGCAATACTGGCTAGCTGGTTACATCTGAGAAAAGAGTGTTGACAGAACTTATGTGCTGGTGATGAAGGCTAACTGAAGTCAGATCTTTCCTTTAGCTAGCAAAATAAAAGTACAGACTAAATTACAGGCAGTCTATGCTAAACAGATATTATAGTAATAATAATAAAATTAGGAAAGTTATATGTAAACTACGGTCATTGGGTGTTTTTCCACTGTCAAAAAGTACCCATTTTTGCACCCATTAAGGACCCATTTGGGTGTGAGCTGGATGACCCCATTTCCACCACGGCACCCCTTAGGGACACATTTGTTTCCACGGCGCCTTGGGAAATCTGGGTCATATGGGTACTTTTTGGCCTTTAATCCAGATTTTCTGTAGGCCCAATTAATGGGCTTTATAATGGGGTCTTCAGCCAGAAAATCTGAATTAAAGGGAGCCTGTTTCCACGCTTGTGTGACAATGGGGTCTAGAGGAGGCCAGGGGGAGGGGATGCACACATGGGGGGGGGAGCCCTGAAACCTCAGCTTCGGAGTAACTTTGGAGTCATTCCGAAATGATTTTGAAATGACTCCAAAATCACTTCGAAGAGATCTCCAAAGACATCGGAGCCGCTCCAAAGCTGCACTGTGCCGTCGTTCGCTATTAGAAAAGATAGCACAGCCTTCCCTCCGAAGTCTCTGCCAATCTCTTCGGAGGGACTTTGGAGGGGAGTCCGCGTAGTCTGCACTAATAGCACATGGACTGCGCTGACGGCTCTGGAGTCTCTCCGAAGTCCTTGGCGATCTCTTCGGAGGGACTTCGGAGTCATTTCAAAATGATTTTGAAATGACTCCGAAGCTGGGACTTCGGAGATCGTACTCCCCCCCCATCTCCAGAGACACCTGGGGTGATGGACTGACCTCTTGGGGGTCAATCTGGATTCCCCACATGAGTGCAAAGGTGTTTCCATGGCAGGGGGGTTAGCACCCATTGCTAATGGGTGCTACACCTCCTGTGGAAACACATTGGGTGCTTGCCTTAATCTGGATCTACTAGATCCGTATTAAGGAGTGTACCCATTCCTTAGATCCGGATCTTCTTAGATCCAGATCTAAGGGCTGCGGTGGAAAAACACCCATTGTCAAATATCTTAATGTTTTATTATTGTTACAAATGTTTGATAGAAATGCAATTCGAATCCCCGCTATGAATTGCTTACATATCCCCTACATATCTGCTCTGAACATGTCAAATCTGCCCTCAATCCACTTTGAAGCCACTCTGAATCTACTTTAAATCCACTCTGGATCTGCTGCATATGTGACTGGTACAAGAATCAGTCTAAAGTTCATTCTGAGCTCTAGAAGACAATACACTTCCCAAGCCATTTCCAAATGCCCCATCCAACTCTTCCCTGCTTAGTTTGTTGCCCCGTTTCAGAGCTAGGATGGAGGGTGGTGGCTGTCATTTAGACACTGCCAGTAGAAATCCAAACAACCAGGATTACTTTCTACCACATACACCACCAGTGCAAAGAAGCTATGATTACACTCAGTAAAAAAGAAAAAGAAAAAGAAAGAAAACTTCACTGACAGCCTGAAGATGGGATTATTCACACACCAATATGCCCCTTCCACCTCCCATAAACATTTTGTGCTAGAACAGGTGTTTTAAAAAAGGGTTGGAAACATGAGTGCCACACACTACTATCTCTATGTGCCTTCAAGCTGACCCCTTTATTATGTCTGAACACAGTCTAAGCGTTGCTAGGTTTTATTCCCAATGGAGGCATGAAACTTTAGTCCAGTCACCATCTGTCAGCCCAACCTGCTTAACAGAATTCTTGTGAAGATAAAACAGAATTACTGTGAGGATAAAATGGGGAAAAGAAGAACAGTCTTAGGCTTTTTGAAGGAAGGATGAGATATAAATTACATAAATAAACCAATGAGCTTCAAGTCAGGTGGGACCTCTAGATTGGACTATTTTAATGCACTCTACATGGGGCTGCCCTTGAAGATGGTTTGGAAGTTGTGGCTAGTGCAAAATGCAGCCACTAGGGTGCTGACAGGAACGGGTAGGCGGATGCACATCACGCCAGTTTTAGAAGGGCTGCATTGGCTGCCAATTTACTACCAAGCCCAATTCAAGGTATTAACTTTGACTTTTAAGGCCCTAAATAACTTGGGCCCCAAATATCTAAAATATCTAAAGGAACACCTCCTATATTGACCTGCCTGTGCCTTAAGATCTGGAGGGGAGGCCCTCCTGGTTGTCCCTTCAGCAGTGAGGCGGGTGGGCACCCAGGTGAGGACCTTTCTCAGTAATGGCCCCCAAGCTATGGAATAGTCTCCGCCTTGACGTGTGTCAGGCCCTTTCTTTGATCATGTTCGGGAAGGCGGTGAAGATGCATGTCTTTGCTCAGGCCTTTGGCTAAATGTTGGTTACGTTTTTCCTCCACTGCAAGTACTAGTTTTAACTGATATTGTGTTCTTTTTAAACATGCTGGATTTTAAATTTTGTGATGGCTATTATTGTTTTAATATAGGTTTTTTGATATGCTGGATTTAAAAAGTTTTTACCCTTCGGGTATAGGGTGGAATAGAAATATAAATAATAAATCATAACAAATAAATATAGAGTTTAAACCGTTTAACCTAAGAGCTATCAAAAATGTTGAAAATATTACTTCCCCCCATTGCAGGTACTATTATTTTAGTAGTTTAATATGCTGAGTCTTTTAAATGTTTTTATGTATATTATTGGTTTTAAAACTGGTTTAAATTTGTTGTCTTAAAGGTTGTTACGAGCCCTGAGACTTTTGGGTACAGGGTGGGATAGAAATATGAATAATAAATAAATATCTCACTCTAGACCATTAAAATGAAGTACCTAAAACAACAAATAATAGTGCCTAGAGCAGAAGTTCCCAAACTTTTTTTTTCTCGTAGACCACTTTCAAAATTTTACTGATTTTGGCGGACCCTCTGCTGCTACATTTCTACCATATTCCCAAAACTTGTCAAAAAATGTGAAGATTGGATCTAACAATGGAAATTTGTGTCACGGCTGAGTTCCAACCCTAAATTCGGAGTGGTAAAAATAAAAAGAATCAAACAAGTTCATGCAAAATTGCAAGCACAGCACAAGTCGTATTTTGTCCCTTTGCAAGTCTGAACAAGCATTGCAGGCAGGTGGGTGGGTGGGCGGCACTTTGCAAGTCTTGACACACATTGTACTGAATATTGATTATGCAAGTTTTTACAATAAACAGTTGCTGGCCTTCTTAGAATATTATCTGCCTACACTGATAGGTAAAGCAAAGCCAACATTTTTGTTCTTTACTATCAAAACCAGATAAATTTCCATGGACCACCACTTACAACTTGTGAACTCCCATTTTTTTCACACCTACGTAGACCCCCGTCAAGTCTTCCATGGACCCCTGGGGGTCCACCTGGACCACTTTGGGAATCACTGGCCTAGAGGGAAAGCTATTCCTTTCCCCAAAGGTAAGAGCAAAGAGGTGTGCCTTCATTATCATCCTAAATATATGCAATGAAAGGGGAGGTTGTTCCACATAGCTAATAGTATTTATTTAAGGAAATCTGAGAGAAAATGTGTGGGGTTTTTTTTTGTATTTCTGGATTTATGCCAACATTACTCTTAATGAGAACAATAAATTATCTGACTTACAGTAATTCTGTCAATCATTGACACACTTAATAGTGAAATAGAAGAGAACATGAAGCAACTGCCATATGTCCTACTGTTTAAGGCCCCTCAAACGCATATCTTTGGGAGGGTCATTCTTCTCTCTAGTTATTTAGTCTCTTATCCATTTCACAGCTTGAAGATTCCAATTAGCTCTTCAGCATTTCTTTGATTAAAATAGTAAGCAGAAAACTCACATTTAAGGGCTTGAGGTAAAGAGTGATAAAGAAAAATGGAAGATGGGGAAAATGAATACAAATCTAAATTTTGCCATCCGCAGAAGTGCTGTGAAAGATTCTTCCTTACAGAGAGTGGTATTAGGATAAGTATTATTATTCTTCCCTGGAAAGATTAGTTTTCTATACAGAAACAGATTATTTCCCTGATGTCATTGCAGTTTTTTCAGCTAGTCAAATGTGAGGAAAGGAGCTGATGCTGTCATATGTAGCTCTGTGGATGTGCTTTGAAATATGACACAACATTGGTTATAGGCAGCTGTTCTGAGTGAGATAATATGCAGAAGCAAGCTTCTGATTTTAATGAAGAAAGAAACATGTCTTTCCGTGAATGATTAATAGCTTCTACCACATTTGAAAGTATCAATTTTGCAACAGTATACATGATCAATTAGAAGTGCACACTGCCACTCACCTGTTTTCTTCCCTAGATCACTTGTATAGCAAATAGTCATTTTGATGCTAGAATGTTATCTGCTTAAACTAATCTTGGGTAAGCCAAATGGGGTTTAAAAGTGAACTTTGGTTAAATGTGAAGGCTGCCATTTACATGCAGTTTTGGAGTTTTGTTAGCAAAACATTGGTTTTATCATTCTCTCAACAATTAAGGATGCATGCCTTGGAGATTACTGTGAAATGTATATGAGTGAAAATGAGATTTAAGGTATTAGAGAAGCATAAATAACATGGAAGAGGCAACAGCAAAATGCACCTGGGCAGAAAAAAGCTTCTTTGTTGTGCTCTAACAAGAAGCTGTCAGTATTACAGTAACTAATTGCAGTTATATAACCAGTAATAAAATTAGTACTAATAATGTATGAAATGCCTCCATGTGGTCTCCAGACTCACAATTACAACTTATTAAATAGTCAAATATGTCAAGAATACAAATTTACATTTCAAATAGGGTTGCTGAAATTCATGGACTATTTCACACAGTATGGAATAAGTTCTGCGTGTGGACTAACTTCCTAATGATATTTGTATGAATTTTATAGCCATTAAATAATTTTCCCCCATGTTTGCTTGGTTGTGTGAGGAATGCTCTCAAGGACATTGTGTCTGCCAAAACAAACTGATAAGGTAGCTTCAAAGAAGTAACTGGTCTGAACCAGTCAGCTATGGACTTTGTTTCTCCTGCGCATCTCAGAGAAATCTGATATGTATTTCTTTTCCTACTTGGAAGGCATTACTGGGAATATTGTAATTACCGGTCTGGTTTAGGTATATTAGATTGTACTGGAAGTGGGAGGTTCAAAGTTTTGTCTTGATGGGGTTTTGGAAAGCAGACTTCCTATGATGCAGCATATTCAAAGTAAAAGAATCTTTTCTCTCTGACCCATCTGCTTATTAAGAAACTAATATGAATAGCATTTGCAGATAGAGCGGCAACTTGTTTTCATAGTGGTCTGGAATTTTCCTAACAGTTGCAAGCATATTTTCAGTATCCATGTAGATCAGTATTCAAAGTATAGCAAGCTTTAATTCACAGAGATTTTGTTTCTACAACATTTACTTATCTTTTTTTAATGACTGTGTACAAATATGGACAAATATGTTTTTATATAAATGTGAAGTGGGATTTTTCTACATACTAGTTACCTGTTCTCCCTCTCTTGAACATTCTGTGCTAGCAAAGGTTGATTAGAGAAAGCTATAAACTGTCTCTGCGAGGTGCCTCCAAGATGCCCCGTTTGTTACGCCTGAATACAATCTATGTCAATGCAGCTTGCCACTCATTTTATTATTATTATAGTTTATTTCTAAAGCACTGTACGAGTACTCAGCGCTGTACAATATTATATTAATCTTAGACAGGTCCCTGCCCTCAGGCTTACAGTCTAAAGAGACAAGAAACAAAAGGAATATGGTGTGGGAGGGAACAGGGAACAGCAAAAAGCAAGTTTTGTGTCGATGTCCTTTACTCTGGGATCCTAGCATCTCTGTGTTGCTGGAGTTCCCTGATGTCCAATGAAACTTTGGCAACATATCCATTTTTTACTGTGGGGAAAATCACTGGCACATTGCCTTGAAGTTCCACTCTCTAGATATATGAATAAGATCTACAATCGTTTTAACTAATTTAATTTATCCACATTGAATGGGAATGAGGTCATTCTTCAAGTGTCAGTGCTCTGTATGAAGAGCTTAACAACTGAGATATCAAAATATATTTTAGGGTTTTATGTCTCTCATCAAATGGACAATTTAAGAAGTTTAACAGTTATTCTTTCCAAGAATAGTTACTCTCTGTGAAACATTCTCCAGAGTTCAGAATGGGACAGCTTTTCTAATCGCAATCTTATTTCATAAAGCCAATTATGTAATTATTAAGCTGCTATTTACAGGGGGCAATTTGAAGGGGCATGCAAGAACTCATTTGGAGAACTGATTTTTGAGAAAAAGACAGATAACGGAAAGAAGCTAATGAATGTGTTCAGTGATATCTAAAGTTGCTAAACAGATTATTAGAACATATTCTATGTGATTAAAATGCAATGGGCCTGGTAAACTGAAAGACAATGGAAGGAGAGAAAAGAATGGAAATCAGATGCTGTGTTCAGACATAACAAAAGGGGCACCTCTGAGGCACATCATAGAGACAAAGTGTGTTCCACAGCCTTCCGTAATCCACAGAATGTTTAGAAGTGTGTGGGGGAGAGAGAGAGAGACTGTGCCTGAACAATCTCACTTCAAAGTCCTTTGCAAGATGCCTCCGAGATGCTTTGTGGTTTTTGTGTGGTTTTTGTGTGGTTTTTGTTTTGTTTTGTTTTTTGCTGTGTCTGATCACAGCTAGAATCTACCTTACCCTTTGGTCAGGACTACCATTGTTCCAAGAATATGAACATGTCATCTAACCAAATTTAGAATAGTATATTATTGCTTAAAATATGGATTTTAAATGTTCCAGTTTGGGTACACATGAAAATATATAGTCATCCCTGCTATAGCATGGTGTCATAAAATTAAGCTTCACTCACAACATTGCTAGAATATGAAACCATATGGTAGGAAGCTCCATGTAAAACCAGCCAGTAACTGAGAGAGCCAGTAATTACAATTTCTTCCCTAATGTAATTTTGAATAGTGCTTGTGGTTTGGGGAATGTAACAATTATGTTTCGTAAAGAACAAGAAGGGGTTTTTAATGCACTCTGTTACAAAAAAGGGATGCATTTTACACAACAAACTGCATTCCTAATGCATATATTCCTTTAATGAAACAAATTACTGTATTTATACAATAAATTTGCAATCTACCCCTCTTTTTTAAAAGGTAGAAAAGGAATTGAAATGGATCAGACACTAAGTTTTACTTAAAAATAAACTAAATGAAATTAGACTGTTACATCTTTAGTAACAAGTCAAAAACGGTACCTGTGAAACAGATTAGTCAGGACACGTTCTGGAAGAAAGTGGAATGCAGTAGTTGTGTTTGCTTAGGCTAACTCAGATTAAATTATTGTATTTCAGTTGAAATACAGTACTGCAGTTGAAATTAAAGCCCACCTTAAATGAAGGGCCAATTCAGACCTTAAGTCAGTGCAATGGCCAGCTAACTTTTGGGACAGTTCAGGTGTCTCCACTTTGAGACAATTGAATCATTCCAACCTTAGCTGGCACTTCTTCAAGCACCAGCTAAGTGCAATCACCTCTATTCTAGAGGTGATTATGGCACAGCACCAATGTCATCAACAAGCCTGCACAGCACTATTGCCAACATGACTGGGTGACACTGTGTGCAACTGTCCTTATGCCATCCATTCACACATTACATTTGCAGTTCTTCCACCCAGATGTACCATATGGGAGTCCCCATCTTCACCTTTTCACCTAATGCTCTAAATAGATTTTGGTATTACAAAAAATGGAAGCTTTCCCAAAAGATGGCCATGGTTTAAAGACTTTTTACATGCATGACAATTCACATTTAAACAAAACAAACTATTACTTTAGTGTCTGTTTTATTCTACAGAAAATATTAAATAGTATATTGCAATTACTAAGTCCAAGATGTATACATGTGTTTATACAATTTAAGGATAAGAACATATAAGAGATTATATGAGTTCTGTGTTAAAAATTAGTTGATGTTTTTAACGTTGATTAATGGAGGGAGGAAAAAGTAGCATTTTTTTTCAGTAAATTTCACTGACAACTTTAATGGCAAAAAATCAATAAAGAAATCACATATAATAACAAATGGAATTGCTTCTTGCAAACCTGTCATGGTTGAGGAATGCAGAATTATTCAGTCATAAATCTGGGGAGCATAAATACAATTTTTTTCCTTCAAAGTTCCCAGGGGGATTAGATTATGCCATATCATGGACTAATTATTTGCTCAGTCCTTTGTGATTAAAATAAAAGTTAAAATGTGTTTTTCTTTTTAGAGAAAACTAAATTAAATGAAATAATCATTTCCTGCTAAATGATATTGCGTAGAAGTAATGCAATGAAATACAACTAGGGCAAATTAGTTGAAGTTACCACTGCTTTGTCGTTGTACAATTGTCCTTCAGGATTCTTGAAGATTAGTCTTTTTCAAATTTTCATAAGTACAGTACTGAATGTGTGAATTTAGAAGCATTGATCCATACTGTAAGCTGGGGTTAGGAGGACAGAGCTTCCTCATTTATCCCCATCAGCCAATGAAATAATGTACATTACTTGCTGTCAGCTGAGCTGGAAGGAACAGATGTGGAGAAGGCTCACAAAAGTTCATGGGTGACAATCCATCTTCTATGAATAACTGGAAACATATTTCCTAAGATACAGATAAGTCCTTACAATGTCAGTGCTCTAGATGAGCCAAGTTTCATTTTCAAGTTCTTAAATTTTTTGGAAGAACAGACAACCAATGTCAAGTTACATTTATGTTCTGAAAAATCTCATCAGGTATCATAGCAGACTGCTGCTGGACATATACAAGATTACAAAGTCCCTTGTCTGATGTTGTTCAGTCATTAAGTCATATCTGACTCTCCATGACCTCATGGATCCTAAAAAACTAGGCCTCCGCATCGGCCACTGCCTCCCAACGTCTGTCCTATTAATTGCTTCCATGATACTATCTACTTATACAATTTATCCTCTGTCTTCCATCTTCCATTTTAATTGACTCTCAGGATATCAATGTTTAATCTTGCCATCTCCTATCTGGCCATATGTAGCTTACCTGTATTCATAGAGCTTATATTCCAAGTTCCTATATAATATTATTCTTTACTGCATGGAACTTTCACCACCACTTACATCCACAGCTGAGCATGCTTTTGGCTTTGGCTCAGCCACTTCACTTTTTCTGGAGCTACTTATAATTGTCCCCCATCCTTCCCTAGAATTTCAAATTCACTCTTTTACTATTTTCAATATTCTGTTACCATTTTCAGTCCTTTCTGACTTTGGCCAGCACCTGTATTTCACAAACCTCTTTGGGCTCGTCCTCATGGCAAGGGGATTGCAAGGCAAAAGCTATTTTACCTCACAAGTGTCCACACGCAAAGCCCTAAATTGGGCTAAAAGAGGAACAAAATCCTCTAATTTGAAACAAAAAAAACGCTTTATAACTGTACTCACCCCGAATTATGGGGCAAGAGCAGGTTATAAAAGAGCCATGGGGACACTCGTGGGTTACAATCACAGCATTAGCAGGCAGGGCTTCACTGTCCCTGTCACTAACACTGCACTGCGATGGCAACTGTCCCCCCCTTATGCTAAAATCCTCGTTAAAATCCTGTCGTTTGCTCTGCACACTTCCTGGCTACAAGGCAGACTTATAGCCAGCAAGTATGCAGGGCAAATGACAGGACTTTAGTGTGGGTAAAGCTCACTGTCTCCCTCCTTTTCCTCTGTCATTTGTCCTGCATACTTGAGGCTGCAAAAGGAATGTGTGGAAAAGGCTGTGTGGAAAAGGAGGGAGACAATGAGCTTTACACACGCTAAAATCCTGTCATTTGCCCTGCAAGTGACAGGATTTTCGCGAGGATTTTAGCATGGTGAAAACTCATCTCCCTCCTTTTCCACAGACCCCCATTCCTTTTGCAACCTTGAGTATGCAGGAATGGGGCATGTGGAAAAGGAGGGAGACAGCAAGCTTTCACCATGGGCTGGAGGAGGGAGAGGGAGGGAGGGAGGAGGGGAGGAGGAAGATGTTCCTCCAGGAGGGATTCCCCCCTGTCTATACGCGTGCGTGTGTGTGTGTGAAGGAGGGCTCAGGGACTGGAGGAGGGAGAGAGGGAGGGGAGGGAAGTAGGAAGACTGGCTGTGAAAGCCAAAAAAGCCAGTGTTCTTTTAAACATTTTATCAGGGCTCTGACAGGGATTCCACCCTGTGTGTGTGTGGAGGAGGGAGAGAGAGAAAGAGGGGAGGGGATGAGGAAGACGTTCCTCCAGGAGGGATTCCACCCTGTCTGTGCAGGCATGTGTGTGTTCGCACACTCAGGCAAGGGGGGAGGGGTGGAGAAAACTGCGGTATCCCGACGCGGGGATTTACCGTGGTTTTCATAGGGATGGGCAAGTTCGCCTGGAATCCTCATTGTCCTCTATTACCATGTGGACAGCTTAATGTGAATTAAGATTTGCATTAAGCTGTCTCACTTCCACCCCACTTTTTTTTACCTCCATGGGGATGCGCCGTTTGTGTGATTTCTTTCTTTTGTTATTAGATCTGAGAACTGATGGCACTAAACAAAACTAGAAGTCCAGATGCACATCACCCAAGTGTTTCCATGCCGATGTGGCTCTTGACCTTCATGGACCATCTAACCTGAACAGGAGATCAATTCTCAATTGTTTTTGAGGAAATGAAAAAGCATGAAGCCCTATGGCTGGTTGAATGATTGACTGATTGATAACCAAAGCTTGTGACTCATTAGAGGAGTTGGGATAGTTAAATACATCTCTATTTCCTTTTGGTAGTTTGGATTGGGTCTGAAGTGGATCATTTATCGGCAGGTACTTTACCTATGGAGCCATTTTAAGAGTAAAGTAGTTATCATCTCTAATAATACTGTTGCACTAGACTGGAAGTTTCACTTAGGGTATGGAACATTCAACTCCTGAGTTACATTTATCAAAGACTTTGACCTCCACTGGAAATTCCTGTTAGAATCTCCAACTAGAATTTCCTTTATGAGCATCCATGGATACCAAGCCAAGGAACTGAAACACTAATGTAAGCAGTGCCTTGCTCAGTGCCAGGTTGGTGGTTGACTTTTATTAGCACCTTATTCTTAAGCCATCTGGCAGTAAAGATAAAATGAATTGACACAAAGGGTATGTGTGACCCTTTTTATTTTTTAGAATGGCTTGCATCTGATCTAGTAAGCACATGGTTGACTCAATTCAGTAAATGGTTGGAATGGAGGAACCGAGTAACTCTACATCTGCTTGCTTTTTGCTGTTCCCTGTTCCCTCCCACACCACTTTCCTTTTGTTTCTTGTCTCTTTAGATTGTAAGCCTGAGGGCAGGGACTTAAGATTAATATAATATTGTAACCCGCCCTGAGATCTTCGGTATAGCGCAGGATAGAAAAATAAATAAATAAATAAATAAATAAATAAATAAATAAATAAATAAATAAATAAATAAATAAATAAATAAATAAATAAATAAATAAATAAATAAATAAATAATCTGGACTAATAAGCACTTGGTTCAGTTCAGTGAATTGCCCAGAAGGACCTCCAGGGAGCTTCCCACTTGAACCTGGGATTTAACAACTAAGCAATTTGAAAAGTTCAACAATAGGAAACAGTTATGACTGTTAATCAAATCCTGTGAGGGCTGCTTCCTAGCAAGAGATGGCTAACCTGAGAAGGGTGCCCAGTCCTGTATCTTCTACAAGAAATCAGAGGGGGCAAATATGTTCTGTGCCAGTAAGTGCAAGACCAACTTTATGGGATTATCTATCTCACAATAATCTGCTATGTAATTATAAGAATATTTTTTCAGAACCCATATTTAACGTCTCCCTATGGCATTTTTTGAAAATGTCAGCCTAACTTTCTATCAACAAAATATACTGTATATCCCTAGTGTTCTTCATTCTCCCTTGACATCCTGGAATTCCTCTCAGAAACCAGAGTGTTTGTTTTGTAGATGAATTTACACTGAAATATTTCTAATACAAACTGGTAAGGCAAAAGTCACACAACGGAAGTGGGAAAATTCACTTTGCCAATGAAAAATACAGCCAGAATATGAAACTGGATGAATACATTCACCATTGCTTGTGAGATTAATATCTGATAATCATTAGCCATGCCTTATTACACTACTGTTATGTCATACTGTAATGCTTACATTTATGTCAAGCCATTCTATACATCTTACATGTAATGGTCCAGGTGCATTTCTGCTGGTCCCTAGCAAGAGACAGAACTGGCCCACTTATCTTGGAACAAAGCTTTCTACACTTGGATAGCTATTCTGAGATAGCCTTTGTGCTGGCCCCAAAGCTCAACAGCCTGGAATGGATCCATCAATAAATCAGAATATTTAAACGTACAGTGTTTGCATGCCTCTATGGTCAGGTTTATGATGCACCACATCACTGGTAGATCTTTTTGAAATGGTCCAAGTGGCCATTTTTAGTCACGTAGTCCAGTCTATGGTCCAGCCAATACAGATGGAGTGCACTAGCAATTTATTCTTGTGGTTATAGTATTGGATTATTCTTGTGGTTATAGTATTGGATTATTATCTGGTAGTCTCCCTACACAAAGCCAGTGGGTGGCCTTGGGCTAGTCAAAGCTCTCTTTCTGAGCTCTCACAGTTCCACTTACCTCATAAAGTGTCTGTTGCAGGGAGAAAAACAGGAAGCTTTGTTAGCCTCTGAGTCCCCTTAAGAAGGGTGAGAAAAGCAGGATACGCTTGTCTTTCTTTTCCTTCTTGTTGTTGTTTATAAATACACACACATTGTGTGTGTGTGTGTGGTTGATCTAACCTTTTAAATGACCATCTTAGCAAAATAAATGGCAGGGGAATCTTTTACAGATATTTGAATTAGGGATGTGCACAAGTAGGCATTTGAAATCCGATTGAATGTGCTGAATTTCAGCATTCAAACACAAATAAAATGTCCCAAAATTTGAATGTATTTATTTGAATTATCCGGACATTCGTATGTGTACAGGTTTGTACATCATGCATAATTGAAGAGCTGCATCTTTCCTACACCTGTGCACATTTGTACGGATCTATAAGGGACAAAAATGGGTTGCATACAAGATAACTATGGGATGCATATGGACGTGTACAGATGTGGGGAAGATGTGTACATGCAAATACAAATGTTGTCAACATTCGTATGTGGAGATTCGAATAAAAAATTTGAACAAATAGTTTTGAAATTGGTAAATATGAATTGAATCTTATTAAATTCAAATTTAAAAGATTCAAATAGAGTCAGATTTTCAGGTATTCAATTCGATTCAAATAAAATGTAAAAAAAATGTGCACATTAAGGATGTGCATGGATTTTCAAAAATCTGAATTTCCAAATTTGATTGGATTTTGAATTTCCAAAAATCCGATACAGAATTAGATGTCATATATCGCTTCCAAACATCGGGTCTATTTTTGCTTATAACACAGGATGACAATGGGATGAAAACAGGATGAAAACTGTATGGGTGCGAATTCAAAAATCGGATGCAAATGTTCCTGACATTCATATCATTCGATTCAAATCAGATTTTCAAAAACACAGATTTGGATAATCCAGATTCAGCAGGATTTTTGAAAATCCAGATTTTCGCATTTCGAATCACATACTCAAATTGACTCGAATTCAAATGCAAAAAATGCATTCTTGCTCATCCCTAGTGCACAAACCTAATTTGAATGAATCTGAGTTAATTCCAGGTTTCCTGTTCCATAATGAATCAATAGCATCACTTCTTATATAGAACTTAGCTGAAAAAAGTATTTTTAGATATTATACAGAAAGATTCAAGATAGTTGTTAAGAATATAAGAAGAGCCCTGCTGGATCAGAACACAGCCCATCTAGTTCAGCATCTTGTCTCACACAGTAGACTATCAGTTGCTTGTTTCTGGGCATTCTTAACAAAAAGCACAGGCAATACCTTCACTTGCTCTTGACTCCCTATAGATGGCCTTTTGAGTAATCCTGTCTGTCTCTCCAGTCTGGAGGCATTATTTAGGCATCAATTCTAGTTGCCATTGTTACATCTATCATCTGTGAATATGTATATTCCTTTCTTAAAGCCATACATCTCTTATGGTAGTAAATTCCATAGACCAATGGCCTTTTGTCAGTCCTAACTCTTCTGTACCTCAGTGTCACTGAGTAAACCCTTTTTCTAACGTTGTGCAAGACAGAAAATATTTTCCCTCTACCCACCTATTACACAACATGAATGGTTTTATATACTTCAATCAGGTCATCTTTTAATACCATATTTCAGGGCTGAAGAGGTCTAGATATTGCAACCTGATTTCATAATGAAGGTGTTCCAGCCTTTTTATAATTCTGGTTGCTCTTTTCTGCACTTGTCCCAGTCCTTGAAATTTTTACAGATTGAGTATTATCTTTTCTTCTCAGTTCTCCTCAATACCAGGAATTTAACAGTGACAGATAAGGAGAGACAACATGAACAGTATATATTAAATAGAGGCTTAGAATAGCAAGTACATCCATGTAACAAGGGAGGCTATATATGATTACACTTCCATTAATGTCAAAAAAGCTTTTTGCAAATGCACACAAAAATAGTTAAACATAGCTTCTTTTACTACCATCACCATTTTTATTGGTAATTCTTTCTAATGCATAGCAACAAGTTTATTTTATATCCAAGGCACACATCTTTTCTTTCTTAGCTACATAATCCCAGGACAGAGCAGGTTTCCCCATTTTGGAATTAATAATCCATCCCATTTTAGGATGATTTGTTTCTGTATGTGACATCTGTTTCTGTATGTGACATAGGGTTGTCCAAATTCTCTGAGGGCCAGGAATGAAAGTTCTTGGCCTTCAGAGGGATGGCGTTTCAGCAGCGTGCTCTGTTGTGATACTGAAATTGGTCTCCTGTTCACATGCCTCTCAAGTCTGTTGTACCACCCCTCCACCACTGGAATGCCAGTAAGCCCACTGGTAAACTAGACTAGGGTGACATTTTGGGCATCCTAGCCCAATCAACACTATAGGGATCATGCTAGTAAAAAGACCCCCCCCCCGCAATAATCACTCTGTTGTGCAGAAGGGAGGTTTCTGGACCATTTCCAAACACAGGGCCTTGTCCTATGCAGCAAGGGCCTGAAAGAATGGCTAGAAGTGTCATATCTACTGCATAGAGGTCAACAATGTGTTGCATTGGTAAACATTTCAAGTGAAGGATACAGCAGAATTGCCAACTAAGCAACGAAAAGTTTGAACTGTCGTGAAAAAAAGGAAATAAAGACACAAACAAGCAAAGAAAGCCCAGAGTATTTCTGATTTATGTTGCTCTACAATGGCCACTAGAGATCAACAAAAAATCCTTGAAAGAAACACACACACAATTCAAAGCAGGTCTCTCCTGATAGCACTGTAATGAAGATATGCAGATGAATATATATAACACATTTCCATACTAAGACATATCGTTCCGTCCAACACACTGGGAAAGCCATATTTCCCCTAGAAATAATAGATTAGAACAATATTTCCCAAAGTGTAGTATGTGACATGATTTTAAATAGTACGTAGGTGATCATTTTTAATTTTAAATGAATTCCAAGGATTTTTAAAGTGTCTCAATTTAATTAATAAGTAGTAGAATAGAATAGCTATTATTTCAAGCACAGGTCAAAACAAAATGTTAAAAACTAGGATAAAATACAATATTACCTGTCAATTACTAGTAACTTGGCAGCTTCTCGAACAAAGCAAGCAAGCTTTCAGATGAGGGTTCCTTCTCAGAAGTCAATGAAAATTCAGCCTGTGTGTGTGTGCTTGCGTGTGTGTGTGCTTGCGTGTGTGTGTGCATACGTTTGTGTGTGCACACATATATGTCCAAGCCTCCTTTTTTCCAATTATGGTAACAAATATTCTGTACGGATGGATTTAGAAATCAGACTATAGACCTCACAGTCATTCAAATCCTCGGTATTGCTCATTAGACAAGGACACATATAAAGATGTGATGATGTCTCAGAGTATCTGCCATCTCAGATATCTATCTTCATTTGCTGAATACATAGCCTTATTCCAGCAGTTTTCATACCTGGATCATTAACAAATTTGAGACAGTTTTCCATTTTAGTTTTAATGCCATAAGTGCAACCTTATTTTGCTCAATGGAGGCTTAATTCCCCTGAATGCAATTGTATTCTGATTTTAAACCATGAAATGGCCTCTGTGTTGTTTTTCAAGGAAAATATATTTAGTGTTGAATTTAAAAAGATGTGTGAGGCTAGATAGAAAAGAAAACCAAAATGGACATGGAAGTTGGCTGGAGTTAGATTTCATCCATTTTGATAGACAGATTTCAGACAGTTGACTACCAGAGTAAGCCTTGATCTTGATCCAACATCTGAGATTTCTAGCATGAATGTTAGCTTTTATTGAATGCAGCCTCCTTTTGGCATGCAGGCTACAGATGTGTCCTTAAGCATAAGGTATTAGGCAATAATAAATGCTGTACACACTTATGACAAAACTTGTGAAGAGGGTACATACATGACTGAGGCTTGGAGAGCACTGAATTGGAACAATGGTTACTACTTTAGTACCAACATTAACTGTGAACATACAATTCCATTGTATGCACTCAAAAATACCAATTTGACTCAACATGTAGTGTACAAAGAGAAAAGAAGAAAGGAAAGTCTGCATGCATGAGAAATAGTTTTGATCACATATATTAATCACATCTATATAGTAGATCCTCTTATAATTTTAGAGTTTCATTCCAGGAAAATGCCACTTAACAAGAATCTGTGTTATGAAGACAATCGTCTTCAATGAAAATCCAGGACTTTGGGGATTTGCAGTGGAGAACTCCATTGATTTACATTGCAGTTGAGCAATCTTGTTCAAAATTGTCCTGACTTGAATGGGCGAGGGTTCCAAAGTAAGTCAATGGTGTTCTCCTCCCATCAACCACAGTTCCAAACCTATAGATGACATGCACAATGTCAACTCCCCTAAACATAGACAAGAGGTTTTTTCACAGACTTACATGCTGAACCCACTTATGCCACACAATATATGAATGCTTCTATGATGCCATGCAGATAATGGCTTCTCATAGAGTTCAATGCTGAACACCCTGGTGCCACAAAAGATGACATCTTCAAATGAAAATAAATGTTATGGTGAAACATCCTGCTGACAGGTTGCTGTGCCAGAAACAATTCCCCACATCAAAACATGGCTTTCTCACAGTCTACAATGATGAAATAACCAATCCATGTAAAATTATCTGATACTAAACAAGTTTCTCATTTACTCTCCACACACCTCAAAGAATGATTCAGTGCCAAATATCAGTAGGAAAAACACAATTTCTTATCTTTGGTGTTTTCTCCTAAAGGTTATTGATACAATGGGATGGCTGCATACGTTTTCCCATGGAGCTACCCAAGGAGCCTCTTGGTGGCAGAGAAGGATGCTCCTGTCATGCTGCCAGTGTGCTTTGGAGCCATCTTTTCCAGCCCCCATTTTAAAAAGTAAAGAAAGGAGGAAGCTTCTACACCAGTGATGGCCAACCTATGACATGGGTGTCACAGGTGACACGCCAAGCCCTTTTGGATGACACACCTGGTCACCCTGGCACCTGAGCATGTAGTGCTTGCTTGTTCTTGAAGTGTGCAAAATACCAACTTTCAATTGAAGATTTAGCAAATGAAATTCAGCAACAAAAGTCACTAATGTAAAGAATTGTTTGTTTTTGCTTTTAATAAAATACATATATAAAAAAGATAACTTTTTTTACTAGAGCTACAAATATCATAAAATTATGGATATTTCTAGATGTGACACAGCATCTGAGTTAAGCTAGGTTTTCTTGTGAATTTTGACACACCAAGCTCAAAAGGTTCGCCATCACTGTTCTACACCAACCTTCCCCTCCACCCATGCTGGGGCAAAATAGTGCTGCACATAGCAAAATGTCTGCACAGCAAAGAAAATACATGAACATATACACAATGTGTGTGAGCAAAACACTCATAACTCACAATACAGATACTTAGAAGCACACAAATGTATACACAGCCAGTTAACGCCCACTAAAGCAACGAAATCCGCCCAAGGATCACACAGAGAAATGAGGGACTATGCTTCACCCATCCTACAGCCTAAATTTAAGAACCCTTAGAAGTATACAAAAGCACTACCCCTCCCCCCCAAACCTCGCTGGTTTAGAACATGGCAAGGTGCAGTCTGAAAAGTGCCATTTGGATGAAAGCTCTGGTCCAGACAAACCACTACACCAGCTTGGAAGCTCACAAGAGCATTGGAGCCAGCCTGTGAAACTGCACTTACTCGTGCTTCTTAGGAATGAAAGATCTTCCCCCTCAGAGCTACCAGGAGACCCACTTCTGTGGGCTGCTTTGGCACTTCATCAACTTGAGTCCCCGATAGTCCAGAAAACAGAGACATGCTTGCTTCCATGATTCAGACCAGCCTGAACTGGTATGCTACTAGACCTTTTCAATCAGGTCTACTGGAAAACTAGATATAAGGCATCTTCAGCTGGAGCATGCTCCATCTAAAGCAGACTGAATGTCCCAGTGATGGGCAGGACCTTTCTGTTTTGCACTAACATGCGCACAGATGAGACCCAGCAAAAGACTGTGATGGTCTGTATGTCAGAATAGAGGTAAGTGCAGAAAGACCCTCTTACCACTTTCCAGGGATAATGGAATCAAAATATGGAACCTCTGAGAAATTGCTAAGAACTGAATATAGGCTGAAATTTCATTTTCATAAACACATTTCACCTTTCCTTAGTTTTCTTTAATAATTATAATACTTTCAATTTCAATGCACAAAGGATTCAGTGGTGGTATTGGTCATTGTTGGGGTTAGGTTTTTAAATAATGTGACTAACTGATTTGGTAATTTCTGAAGGGTCGTCTTCGTGGACTAACTTCACTGGGTCCCTTATTGCACTTATGATGAAGAACACCTGAACATCACACTGTGCTGATATACTAGTCTAGGTTTCTCAAAATCAGCAGGAGGCAAGACAGTCAATCATGTTTAAACTCTGGGCTTTCTCAGCAGTTTTGTGCATCTGGCATCTCTGGCTTTGCTCCCAGACAGGTGTAATTTTAAACCCTGGGACCAGTGACAGCTTTTCTATGGATACAAATGTCACCGCTTACAGTTCAATACCTCATGCAAGCCAAAAAACAGGAATTTATTCCATTAGGAAGAAGACAATCCCTGGATCTCAGTGAGGACCAAACTCTTTCCTGAGGTAATTCTGAATGAAGAGAGCGCTTGTGATATGAACACTGAGAAAATACAAATCAAATAATTTTTTATTTCCATTATATGCCCTACATGGCTGCTCTTGGATTTCTAAGGCACTCCTAGCATTTCTCCATTCTTAACAGTGCTTCTCACACCTGAAAAAGCAAATCTGAAGCCTGTGATCTGGAGAAACAAAAGAGTTTTCTGCCTGAGACAAAGGTCAGTTGGACTGGCAGTTGAATCTTCTTTTAGCCCTGACAACAACAAGAAACCAACTAGCTGGCTTAATGGCATAGGGCACATCCTTTTCACTATTTTAGAATTTCAGCACCAATTTAATTAGGCATACATTTTACAGTAAAAAAAAAAGCAATAGAAACCATCTTTTTTTCTATAAAGCTTTTGAGTATTAAGAGTTGTAGAGCCTATTGGATAAGTTTTTACAGCATACAAGTGAAATTCATTTAATGCAGGTTAAACGTGCAAGCAAGTATTGCTTTAGATATCCTGTATAGTGAAGAACTGCACCTTTTCAGTTCATTTGCAGGCTCAAGTTACCTACCTTGCTACACTGAAGTTACAAAATGATACACTAAACAAACCAAGCTCACAGCTTTTTCAGCTTTTACTGAGTCTTTTGTTGTTTAAAAGAATTCTGACCTTAATAGAGACAAATATGTCCGCAAGCATTCTCTTTAAAACAAGTAAAATGACTTAGGAGGAAGAACCCAGGGTTTTCTTTGAGTCTAAAGCTTTTCCACCCTCAGCAGTAAACCAGACCACAATCTGGTCTAGACTCCTGCCAATCACACTTTAGTGTGGAATGACAAAACCCCTGCCCCTTCTTAGTATGGTCTGTCTGCATTAGACTAGACCACAGGTTGCACTCCTGAAAAAAGCAGTCCATAAGAGGACTACTTGTGGTATACTGTACCATGGCTGTGATCACACTTAAGGTTTAATCCAGCTTCAGTCCACTTCCAGAGTGAGAGAATACATCAGCAAAATGACAGTTTTCTTTCAGTGCTAAATAACTTAGAAAATTGACCTATGCAATAGATAATGTGGAAAGAAAATTACTGGTCACTTTGCTGATGTGTTCTCTCTCTCTGGTGGACTGAAGATGGATTAAACCTTAGGTGTGAAAACAGCCCACGATGCCCCTAGGTCTGGTACCATCTTAGTGTGAGATTGTTTCTGTGAAAGTGGAAATGCTGTAACAGACCATGACCAATTAGAAGCCGTCAGGCTGTATTTGATGAGATCAGGACTGAGAATTCACTACTAGGGATGTGCACAAATATTTGTACTATTTGTTATTTGTACAAATTTCCATGAATTCAGACATTTGTAAATGAATGGAATGTCCGGACATTTGTACATTAATATTAGTACAAATACACATGTTTCTGACATTCAAACAAATAGTTCGGACATTGGTTAAAAGGTATGGATATGTACGCATCCTGTGCGTATCTGTACGTATCTTGTACATATCCGTATGGACATGTACAAGATGAATACAGGATATGTATGGGATGCCTATGGCTGTGTGTCATTGAATATGCATCCATACGTATCGAGTATTCAAACGAATACCTATGAATACATTTGTATTGAACTGAATGTCCAGACATTCAGATTGCACATTGCATACGAATGTTGGGACATCTGATTTGTTACAAATCGAATGCTGAAAGTCGTATTCATGTGCATCCCTATTCACTACAAAAGTGAGAATACAAAGGGAACGACTACACAAGAAACAATTTCTGCAAAGCTCCAATTATGTTTTTTGTGATTGTGAGTCCGAAAGCGTTTTCACATGTTGTGTGTAGCCTAACTACTGTAGCTACTGCTACCATAGTAGTCTCTGGACCCAAATCAACTACAATAGTAACCTCAGCCCCTACCAATAGTTCTTGAAAATCTCCAGTCTCATTCTCTATGGAAAAGGCCCCTGCCCCCAGCTGAGCTTTCTCTATATCCATGGGATATAGTCTCAGATGATTTGCCTGTTTGATCAGTTCCTATTGGGCAATTCATAATCATGTATAGCCATCATGGCATCTTTGGCAACATCAAGAGAGACAAAACTTTCAGGTTTCTCTGCTTATGACAGATATCTCTCCATATTTAGAAAAAAAATGCTCCAGCGACTGCTGACTGGTGTCAAAACTGAGTCCACCCACAAAGAATTTTCCTTCCTGTAAGGCCATTTTTAGGATAGTCTTCTTCCTCAGCTAAAACCATCAAGTTTTTAGTCCTAGCATGAACTATGCAGCAGTGGGGCTGTGCTTCTACTTGCACATCTTTCTAGGGCTCCATCCTCTTCAGTGATTATGCAGTTGAGATTTAGACTTTGGTTTGAAGGGATGCACATTCCCCTTTCACCTCTACCCCTCCTCCCATGGGAATGAAAATTGGCAGAAAACTTGTAGGTAGGCATGTGTGCTTTTTTCTTTTGGTATTTCATTCGTATTGAATTGAATGCAAGAAAATTTGTATTCATTTGAACAGATCCCCTTAATATCTACGGGGATTTGAAATCGATACCAATGTTCAATCCCAAATGAATACCATATGAATGCATTCAAGTGCATATGAATCCCATACGAATCCCATTAGAATTCCATCTGAAGCTTCATACGAATGTATTGAAACATTTGATTCAAATGTCAATCTTCGATTCAAATACGAATGTCTGAATTCAGCCAAATTTTGAATATTACAAATATTTATGCATGTCCCTACTTGCAGGGGTCTGCCATTTATATCATTTTCACCAACCTCTGCCCTATGGGGCAGCTACCTTCATGCAATTCCTAATTGGAAAAGCTTTCAGGCAGCCATCCAACTGATTTCTCTTTGCATGTTCTCTTTTGCATTTCTGCATTAGTTTTCTTGACATCATACTCTTAATATTTCTTGTCTTTCCTAGGAATCAAGCAGGGAAGAATGTCTTTTTTGAACTTTCAGAATTTATTCCACTCAAACTTTTACTTCATCCAGATACATGGATGGAGTTTCAACATGGTTTGTACACCTCAGTCTGCTTATGACTGAGCTGAGATGCAGTTTGCGTGTTTAGATGGATTGGATATAAGCATAAAGCACAGTGGGAATTCTGAAAAAAAAAAGAAAATGGAGGAGGGAGAGGAGGAGGATTTTCAAATTGTGTAGAATTGGATTCAGTTCAAATATCCACTGGTCTATAGGCCCATCACTACTTTACCCTTTCAAAAGTTTAGCCTAACCTTCAGGCATTCCAAGTTCAGATAATTTGGGGCTGTCCAGATTTTCTTTTTATTTAAATTTTTAGATCACTGAAGGTTTGATTGAGCTTCCAAGGAATCTGAACAGACTTTGCATGTTTGTACTACCAGTGCTGACAGGCTTTGTATACATTTGCATGCAGATTTGGACAAACACCACCTACACAAATAATGGCATTGCTCATATGAAGCTTTTTCCTTTGTGCAAAGTGGCATTCAAATGTTGCAGGCATTCAGATGAAACTGACAGTTGAATGGGCTGGAATTTTTGTAGTCTGAATTTAAACCCATTTGAAATTGAATGTGCCTCAGATCTCCAGCCCATCCATCTTTTTAGCTAGGAAAAATGCATACATGAGAGAGAACATCAATGGAGCGAGTAACTGAATGCAACAGGAAGCCTTTTGTAACAGTGGAGTACCCATGCATTCTAGTATCCTGAAAACTGTTTTAAGAGTTGCCATCTTTATGTTTGAATCATGCTTATACATCTACTTTCTTCTCTTTTCCCCAAATAACTAAAGATGATTTAGAAGTCCTTCTAAAACATATTTTGCAACTAGAACAGACACCATTGACTGCAACATACATTTCCCTCTTTCCCCTATTACTGATGTCATAAGAACCTTAAAAAATGTGGCAACCTTGACATGATGAGGCACGTGCTTCTAAATTATCTTTTTATATAATGTAATTTTGATGCACACAGCTGCTTGTGCTGACTGATAAAACATTACGTTCAAAATTATTGATCCAATAGATTATATGGTGTTTTATCCATGCACTTTGGATAAAATGTCACAGGCATGCTTGGCTACCTATTTGCAACAAAGCCCACAGCCTGGTGGCAGAGCATCTGTTGGCCAAGCAGAAGGTCTTGAGTTCAGTGTACAGTATGGCTGTACTGTCACAAACGCATTGTAAGCAAGCCAGTAAAGAAGCTGAACTCCATGCTGTAACTGACAGCTACCATTCTCCCCTGTACCTTGGCTTAACTTCTGTGCTCAATTCAGTCATCTGCTAAATGTTAATGTTTGTAAAGCACTTCAGAGGTTAAAAGTGGTGAATAATTGCTGTGTATTATTATTCTCTTGCTCCCTTTGATCTTTATAAGGTTATCCAAACTCAGAGCAATTAAGCCCCTGATAAAAATGGCAGCAGCTTTTTCTTTGCACAAAATGTCAAATCTGTATTCTTCAATTTCCCATAATCTCCACTGGAAGAGTGAATGGAAAACGAAAAGCTATTGATCAAAAAGCCGTGGCACAAAGAGTATTTCAACAATGTAAATGAAATTCAGCTTGCTGTGTATTGGGGGGGGGAGGGTTGTGTGTGGATGCATGCAAACACAGAGATTTGTATTCTTTTTAATGGCATGCCTTCTCTGATCTGTGAAGAAAACTGAAGATGTATTTTTTTTATTGTATTAGGTAATTGCTGCTTTAAAAAATAGCTGTGTTTTCACAAGAATCCAAGGGAAAGTTGGTAGACCTTTGTTCTTTATTTGAAAGATTTATGTTGCTAACCTTCAGCCAAAGCATGATATATGGGCACAGATCATCACTGGAAGAAGAGAAGAAAACAAAATAAAGCAGCCTCCCTGCATTTTAAAAACATAACAAGAACAAAAAAGAGAATTCAGATTTAATACTATATATAGCAATTACTCAGACTGAAGGCAAGCTGAATAAAACAGAAAGATATCATATTGCCATGGATTTCAATAATGAGCATACAATCTATTTATTTCATCTGCAATAACTGCAATCCTATTAACCCATAGTTATTTGAAACAAAGTACCACAAAAGTCACGTGCAGGTATTGCTTTATTGGCTATCATGTTTCAGCTTTATTATTGTTGATAAAAAGTGTTTCAAGTGAACAGCCAATGAGACACTGACCAGAAACAAAGACCAGCAGAGAGATTTCTGAACAAAATAAAGGGGCTATTTGCACTTATATTAATATTTGTATTTCTATTCCATGCTATACCCAAAGGTCTCGGGGTGGGTAACAACATTTACATTCAAATATATATTAAAACGACAGCAGTACATATTTAAAAAATAAAGTGGGAAGAGACAGTATATTCCCATTTAACCAAAGGCCAGGACAAAGAGGTGTGTCTTCACTGCCCTCGTAAACATATACAGTGAAGGGGCCACTCTCCTCAAGGGTGATACTACCTGTATTCCATAGCCTGCAGCCATCATTGATAAGGCCCTCTCCAGGGTCCCTACCCCTTTTTACTATTGAAGGTGGTAGGACAAACAAGAGGGCCTCCCCTCCAAATCTTAAGACATAGGCAGGTCAATATGGGAGAAGGCATTCCTTTAGATATTTGGGGCCCAAGTCATTTAGGGCCTTATAAGCCAAAGTTAACACCTTGAATTGTATTAATTCCATTGAGACTAAGATGAAGTTAGACAAAGCCAACCACATTTCAAGTGCTGGTGCAGTCCCCAGCTAGATCACCAGCACTTGAAGTGTGGATGGCTTGGCCGAGCAGGCCATATTGCCATAGTAATAGCCATGGCAACATCCATAACATGCCTGGAGATTGTCGTAGCAACTGGCCCACAGCATGCAACTGCACAACCACAGTTTCACCACCACACCAGAAAGAGGGTCTGTGACGGTTTCAGGGTACAGGCTGCAGACTGTTTTGCTTTCTGGCTTTGCAGCCTTCTTGCAAGCTGCAATAGCCAGCCTTGTTGCAAACAGCTTGTTGCAAACCCTGGGATTTGGGCTGCAAAAAGAGCGGGAAATCCTGTGCGGGCCCTGTTGCAGTGATTGGCTGGAGTAAGGTTTTGGAGGGAAAAGCTGTCCGGGGATCTGAGTGCTGGAGGGGCTAGAGAAGGAGTTCCCACCAATCAGGCTGGAGGGACAGCAACCTCTGTTAGGAGTCTCCAGCAGCATTTTATTGCGGCTAGAGCCAATCAGGATCAGGGGGGGGGTGTATAAATGAACACAGAGTACAGCAGAAGGAGTCTTCATGCTGGGACAAGAGCTGAAAGGAAAAGAGCTGAAATCCTGAAGGAGCTGGAACCAGTAGCTGACCATTGGGCTGTTGGCTGAGCGATTTCTGAAGGGGACAATCAAGGAAGATTGGGGCTTTGAGGGAGACTTCGCTAGCAACTGACCAGGCTGGATGATCGGAGAAGCAAGGACAGACTGGGCCTTGTGATCATCTAGGGCCACGTTCTGGTACTCTGGCTGGGCATGAGCTGTGGCAAAGCAAGCCAGAGGGGGAGGAACGTGGAGAGGTTTGTCTTTTAAAAGGGGAACTATTTTCCTTTAGGGAAAGGGGTAGCTCCTAACCTTAAGAGACTTACTGAGTTAAACCAACAAATACCTGAACCTTATTTTATCTTGTATAGTATTGCTTGTATATAATAATAAACTTGTTTTAGTTTACTGTTGAAACGCTTGCTACCAGTGTTTTGTGTCCACACTGTAGTATTCACTTGGCCGTTGCACGAATCCAGCATCCTAACGGGGCCAAGCTTCTCCTAGAGAGGGCAGGCACTAACTGGATTGCTGGGCATCATGACAGGGTCCAAATCCTGCTGACCAGCACCTCGCAGGCTACTTCCACAGTCCTGCGTATGTGACTGGAACTGCTTCTGCAACATAAACACAAAGCCAAAAGACTGTGGCAGCTACTTTGAGTTCTTAGAATGAATGGTGCATCTTGAATATATTTCATGGAAAGACAGTAGGGGAAAGAGGTTCAAAAGCAATTGGTCAATAGTTATGGACATTACTGAGGAAAATGCTTATGACCAATTCTTAAAACTTTTGATAGTTGCCGTAGCTAAGCTTCAGTTCTGACAACACAAAAAGATTCTAGAAAGCACTGCTTCTAGACACCCCTGATTCAGGCTGCATATCCACACCCTAAGGCTTCTTTCTCCAGGATGCCCTATATATGGCCTGACAAACTCCACTCCAAAGTGAGGGCGCAAAAAACAAACAAACAAAGGACAAGAAAAGAACCCAGAAACTCAGGCATTTTGGCAGAAATGTCTTAGCGCAATGAAGTTGAGATGAGAATGATGGTGTACTGTTACTACGTGACAAACATTACCCTCCTTGGAAATACAGCCATTCCTGACCATTCCAGGTACATCACACCTATATCTTGTGTAATGTAATTGACTTTGTGCCACATATGGGGGCAGGGAGATACAGCTTTCTGATCACACAGCTAAGGCCTACTATTCCTTCCATGCACAAAGGCAGCTTCTACTCGCTAAATGTTTTGACAGGATTGTACCTTGTGTTCCTTAAATAAGCTGAAACTAATAAAAGCAAGTCTCACATACTGACAGGAATTTGCCCAGCTTTGCAAGTAAGGAAGAGTGTTGCTGTCTCCTTCAATACTAAGCTTGGTCTTCCCTTTCTGTGTGACTCTGCCTTTTAAAAATAACAGTTTTAAAATATCGGTCAGGCCAAATCAAATGACTGCATTGCAAAATACACTATGAAAATGGTTCTATTTATTTTTCTTCCCATTCTGCATGATTGTTAATTGTGATTGTCTAACTTGGTACTTAGATGTGTATACCAGTATGCCAGTAGCAGGACTCTCTAAACAGCTACATTCAGGTGCCAATTGCAAAGAAACAATTTAATGTTCCTCCTCATTATAAAGAATGATTGGACTATTTTGGAAAAAGAAAGAATTAGTTATGTCTGTGTCAATCAAGCATACTTTAGCAAGAGAAGGTAAAAAAGCAAACAGCTTTCTTAATGCTTTACAGTGCCAGAAATAGTTTTGTGTTGCAATTTGGAAAACCATTCAAGAAGAGGCAACAGACTTCTTAAAAGGTGAATCCTACCATCCTAACTAATGTGGCTGTGAAGGGAAGGGAAGGTGTGAAAAGAATGTAAATTAAGCACACAAATGAAAAAAATATTGAAAGGTACAAAAAAAATTAAAAAATCAAATTCTGTGATACTGAGTAAATTGTAGTCTTTTGAAAATACAAAAGCATATTATAGTACAAAAGTCAAATAAATAGAAGAAAATTTCAAATCATGCCAGATTTGTGTGCACTTGCTGTTTTAACTTTTTTGGGGGAAAAAACCCTGCAATTATTTCTTCAGTTCTAAGAAGATTTCACTTAAAAACAGGCAGCAATGAAGAGCAACCAAGCACATGGCTGTTAGAGTCTTGTTCACAAGTGGACAACTGATTGCTCACTAGACAAGCTCATCCACACTGCACTGATGCCACTGCCCGGAATGAGCTAACCCCTCCCTGGAGTTATTGCTCCAGAGCAAGCTAACACTTACCTGAACTGTATCAAGGAGGGGATTTCCACTTACCTCCCTCAATCCGGATCTAAGATGATCCAAATCTAAGGAATGGGCCCTTCAACTAATCAGGATTTAGTAGATCTGGATCTAAGGAGGTACACGATGCGTCTCCACGGGCGGTGTAGCACCCAATAGCAATGGGTGCTAGGCATGGTTGCAGTGGAAACACTGGAGCACTCATATGGCGAATCTGAAAATGCCCCAAATTAAAGCATTGTTAGAGAAATAAATGTAGATCTTTTATTTATTACTTATTTTATTATTTGTATTTCTACCTTCCCTATACCCAAAGGTCCCATGGCAGGTAACAATCTTTACTGTAGTAGCGTTATTAAAAAGTTCAACTCTTTTGACTTAATTTCAAAAGTTTTTTCTTTGCATAATTTATATTCTACTATTCACCCCAACAAGTAATACTGTGATTTTGCTTTACAAATGATTTAGCTTTATGCTGTGACTAACAGATTTCACATATTGTGCTTCAATCACATGGTATGCAGACTGGCTTAGCTTGGGACATGATGTTTCTGAAACTGGATGTGTGAGATGCTTCTGACCTTTTGAAAAAGATCCTGTATAAATATGTGTTAATAAACCAGGTTTTGCTTTGGAAGTGAGATCACAGCTATCCATTGTCTATTAGATTAAATTGCACAATATCTAGAAAAAGAATAATTTCTCACACACACCATATAGATATAAATATATAAAGAATGCGTGAGAAAGAATGGAGAGTAAAAACCATGAAATACATTGAATAATTTTGCACGACAAACTCATCATCCAGAACAATAATAACAGCAATTTAAAAATCTGGTATTGTACAAAATCTAAGGATGATGAGGAAGGAAACGAAGATTGCTGAGGAAGAAATATTAAAATTCCAGTAAATAGCAGTACTTGAAGTAGGCGGATCAAGTTTCTACTTCTGGTGAGTTGCTGCAGCTCCCCAGTGCAGATGGACCTATTACCCATGAGCCAACTGGAGCTCTACACAAAGTACATATAAGCAGGTTTGTCTTCATAACAAAATTCTATTTGCATATAGACCATTTTTAAAAAAGGAAAGTCTCTTTAATAGCATTCTTCCAGTCCATTTGGAACAGCCATGATAGGAACCAGGACAGATGACATGATGGTGTAAGAAGAAACCAGGGCCCTTTCTGCAGTTGGCTCTATTCTGGAACATATCTTGGAACAGAAGTCTGTTGTCCATATGCTAATACATACTATGGCAGGTCTCATCTGGGGTCTGCCATAGTCTGCACTAGCATGTGGATAGCAGTTCCCTCTTCTGAGATATGTCCCAGAATAAGGTCAAGTGCAGAAAGGCCCAAGGTCTGGTGATTTCTCTGATAATTCTAGTAATCACAAAGAACTATGTTTAGATTTGTAATCATAACTTGGAAATAATTAAGGAAGTGAGGTCTAACATTTCACACATAGGTCCTTCCACTCCATCCTGATCTGCAAAGTTAAGAATTTGCTGCTGGATGGGTGTTGGTCTAAAGCCAATAAGCAGCATCTTCTTGCTCCTGTTTAAGAATGGAAGTAGTAGACTTTTCTGGCAACTGTTTTATCAAAACAACATGCACTGACATAACTCATAGTCGTGTCAGATTATCTAGTTGTCTTTACAACTGCCAAATGGGATATTAATGGCAATGAACATGTTAATGACAATTCCTTGAGTGCCATTACAAGTAAACTGCCTCTCAACTTACCATCGATACTGACTTGATATCCAATATTAAACAGAGTTATTCTCACATTGAGGTAGGACTAGGGGACCATAAGAAAACTTACTAAACAGTTTTAGGCATTCTGAATACCCAACAGATAAATTCCATCATGATAATTCACCCTGTTTTCTAGCCAGCTTTTGGGGACTGACTTGCTAATGAGGCAGAGTGTTTCTAGTCTTTCCTTCAAATGGGATGGTGGGTTATGGGAATCTCCCCACTCTCTTTCTTAATTTGGATTGGAGTAATTTCACAGTTCCGTGTTGGATTTGCAGTGTGCGTCCTCTGGAACCTTTGTTCCTAGACTTTCAGGGCTTGGATTCTCGGGCCCAAAGCCTGTGCAAGCTTCCTATCTAGGACAGGGACTGGACAAGACCAGCACCATTGTGAAGACAGTGCTGTTCGAGACCATGGCTTTCCATGGTCCAAGCCAGCATGCTGGCTAGTCCAGACCTACTGATTCAGAGCACAGGAAAGTGAAGGCAGAAAGGGCCAGAGATAGGAAGTCCTGGCAAACATTCTTTCCATTGCTGCTCCTATGGCAAAGAGGGTGCTCCTGAATCATAGGACTATTCATAATAACAGTAGGGAAAAAGGACTCCATGGAGAAAGTTCAAATTGTCCACCTCTTTTTTTTTATTACAATGAGAAATGTAACACCACACCTTTGTTTGACTATATTTGCCTGCAGCATGTGGCTAGTTATCAACTGTTGAAGAACAAATGCATCTCTGTTTTAAAACTCTTCACTGGTCATAGTAGTGGAGCATGGATTGTAACATCTCCAATGGTCCAGGCATCCATTGTGTTAGCTTAAGAAAATTGAGAAAGCCTGCATTCCCTTCACTGTGCCATTTTGGACTGTCCTTTAGGTGGCCAGCACAGTGCCAGCTCAATCATAATGGTGTGAATCTCCCCCCACAGGACTGGACCAACCTGTTCCAAAAGGGGAAACAGCAGCTTCTCTGAGAAGAAAGGGGGGAAAAAAGTTTTCTGTTCATCATTAGGAGGGTCTGTATGTGTTTCATATTATAGTCCTGAATCCACCATGATTAATTGTCCTGAATGATGTACGACTGTACCGAGAAATAGTCCAGTGAAATTTAGGAGCATCCCTGTTTGTGGTAGCTTTTAAGTTTGGCTAGTTCTACATAATAGTTTGGTTCAAAGACCAGGGTAATTGAACAGGAGAAAGACCTAGTTCCTTCTACCCAACAGCCATTGAAAGGGCTAAGTTATAGGACAGGATAAAATTGTAGCATTCTGTTATGGTACTTGTTTGCTATAATCCTACCAATTTCCATGGTAAAATCCTAATACATGAGGTCTGATTACTGATCATAACCAAAAATCCTTTCCAAATAACCAATACTATGGCAAAAGCAAATTAGATTTTACTTCTTTAAGAAATTTGTTTTTACTGCTTTTTTTCTTGAAACTTAATCTGGCCTTACCTCTTTTTCACACTTGTACACTTGCACAAACAGAATATCTATGAGTTATGAAGTCTGGGAGACTCAACAGGCTGCTAATTGGTTCAATTGTATAAACAGAGGACTTATGTCTTCTTGTAAGATCTGTTGCTGGACACAGGGACAACAGAAGCACAGAGTAATTTCCTAAGGAGGAATTCTGGATAAGCAGAAATATGTACAGTTATTTTAAAAACTGAGACTATTTAAACAGATGCTCAATGTTAAAATCAGTATCATTGCAGTAAAACATACAACAGAAAATTATGCTTTTAGGCATGTTTGTTAAGACTGCTCTGTATTACCCCTGGCCATATGGTTCTGTTTGCTCAGGTGGCTTTGTTTCCCTAAAGCATCAGCAAACAGTGGTACTTACATATTGTTATCCACCCTCTCCTCTGCAATTTGTGTGGCAGGAAATTGTCCTGCACAAGGAAAACTTAACCCAATTTCCCCTTCCTTCAGTGGAGCTTAGTTAGGATAGTATCCTTGTAGATTCTAGCAGCTGTCAAATGCTAGTCTTAGCTTTTTATTCTTGTTTTCAATTCTGTTGTTGTTTCACCGTTATTACATTATAAAAAATCAGGCCAATCCTGATCCCTTTTAGTCATCAAAAGTTTGCCACAGTATATTTCTGTAGTTTGAAATTGCTTGATAATAATTTTAAGAAAGTAAAAAATAAATAAAAGCAAATAAAAACAACAATCCTATTTCAGCACAGTCCCTTTTTCTTACTGTACTACATTACAATTTATAATACTATTAGTTCAGAAGTTGTGATAGCTGCCCTAATTACCAATAAAAAAGCCTGTGAATCTTTCTGCAGAAAAATGTCTGGGTTGGTCCTTTTATCTGCCGAATTCCATTGTATAGCTTGCATTTGTAAGTACAGATCAAAATATGCAGAAGACAGATGCATTCATTTTGGCATCCATTTCTCCACCAAAGTTACTTTCAAATGTTGTACAGTTAATTTTGCTCCGCCCTCTTCATCCAACAATATGTCCAATCCAGTTTCCAATTTGTTTCTATGAGTAAAGATCACTGCAAGCACTCTTTAACAACAAGTACTCTTAGGGCAACTCCAAAATGGCCATTATTATTATTATTTACTTCACAGCTTTGGGCTTTTCTTTGCAGGGACTGTGAAGCTTTGTAAAAACTTCAAGGACCCAGTCCCTGCAAAACATACCTCTTGTCTAGATACAGCCTGCCTGACTTACTGGGAAGAAAGAAACACATCAGTCACCTTGGTGCTTTTATAAGAAACAGATAGGCTGATCAAAGTATTGTCTTTTATATATTGCCTGCCCCTTTATTTATTTATTTATTTATTTATTTATTTATTTATTTATTTATTTATTTATTTATTTATTTATTTATTTATTTATTTATTTATTTATTTATTTATTTATTTATTTATTTATTTATTTATACTTCTATCCTGCCCTATACCTGAAGGTGTCAAGGCGGGTAAAACAATAATATCTACAACAACATTTAAAATCCAGGATGTTAAAACAAGCCAAATATTACCAACAGTACCAAATAAACCAAATATTAAAAACAATACTACTTAAAAATGAGGGGTGGATGTAACACCTATAGGGGAAAGTGGCACTTCGACATGAGGTACTTTCCTAATAGTGAACAGCCAATTCACAGTCCTCATTCACAGTTAGCCAGTTTGGTCTAGTGGTAAAGGAGCCAGACCTTTATCTGGAAATACTCGGTTTGATTCTGCACTTCCCTGTGAAGCCATCTGGGTGACCTTGGGCTCGTCACAGCTCTCTTCTGAGCTCTCACAGCCCCACCTACTTCACAGGGTGTTCTGTTGTGGGGAGAGGAATAGAAAGCTTTGACAGCTGCTTTGAGACCCCTTAAATGGGTGAGAAAAGTGGGGTAGAAAAGCCAATTCTTCTTCTTCATCATCATCCCAGATTACTGTAAGGAAAAGACCTCACTTTCAATTGCACTTGAGCCAAGCAATGTCATAGCTTTCTAAAGAGGTAGGGAACACTTTAAAAAGCTAAGTTTTCCACCTAAATAATCTGTGCAGAATACAGTACTTTGGAAATGCAAAGGCTACATCCAGATAGCCAAAAAAGGGCCACCTGATAAGAGCCCCAGGGTGCAGTAGCATCTATGCGTTAGTTTCCTTGCCAAGCCTGCAACCAGCTCCAGA
This sequence comes from Aspidoscelis tigris stejnegeri, assembly GCA_023333525.1. Classification (NCBI taxonomy): domain Eukaryota; kingdom Metazoa; phylum Chordata; class Lepidosauria; order Squamata; family Teiidae; genus Aspidoscelis; species Aspidoscelis tigris. The sequence continues at coordinate 52,043,063 of JALMGA010000004.1, forward strand.
GACAGGAAAACCAATCTCAAAGGATCCTTCCAGTAAAGCCCACAACGGGCTCTAATGTCATTTGCTCTCCTGTGCCCCATGTCACTTTGAGTAATGGGAGAGACTGAGGGTGGTTCCGCATTGGCCGCCAAACAGATTAAAGAAAATCCGTTTCCTACCTCTGTCCTCCAGAGGATCTGTCCAAAATAGGGATGGATCTAAAGAGGCCTCGCACATCCACACATACATGGGGAGGACAGATCCTGCAGGACAGATCTTCTGGGTGCTGTGCGGAGGCCGCAGCACCCATTCCCAAAGGCAGGCAGCCTCCCACACCACCAGCTCCACCCTCAGAGCCGTGGGACTGGAGCATTCGGCTGGTAGTCACTGTGTGTTTCCACCAGTGTGTGGCACATGGGGGAGGGGCTCCAGAGGCAAATTGGCCTGCTTCCAACCCTCCCAAGATGGTGGCCGCCAGCACATCCATCCCCATGCCTCTCCATGTGCGGAAGCGTACTGCTTCCATATGGATTAAGGTGAAAGGACAGATTGAAGACCTGATTTTTCAGTTCTTCCCGGAGGATGGATTTTTTGGCAGCGAGACCCCATTAAGGATAGATCTCGCACGCCGCTGTGCAGAAGTGGCTGCCTGGAAGGGTCCCTCATCTGTCCTCCAGTGTGGAAGGTAAGCTTGTAAGTGTCTTATATGTGTGTCCAATGTGTGTTTAATGGGGTTTCCTCAGCCAGTACAGAAACACCCTTAATGAGAACAATTTCCATCCAATGTCATTCATTGCTTTGCAGAGCCGTTTCCTGTCTGCCACTAAAAAGGTCTGGGAGAAAGCTTGGAAGCTGCCATTTGTGAGGTTAAGAAGTGTTGTTTGTGCATGTCATTCCTTCAGGCCCAGTGGCAGGACTGAAAGATAGGGTGTTTTTCCACTGTCAAAAGTACCCATTTTTGCACCCATTTAGGACCCATTTGGGTGTGAGCTGGATGACCCCATTTCCACTGGGACACCCATTTGGGACCCAATTGTTTCCATTGCCATTGGGGAAATCCGGATCTAATGGGTACATTTTGGCCTTTAATCCGGATTTTCTGTAGACCCCATTAAAGGGGTCTACAATGGAGTCTTCTGCCAGAAAATCCGGATTAAAGGGGGTCCAAAGGAGGCTAGGGGGAGGGGATGCATCTTTGGGACCCCCCCCCCCCAACATTGGCTTCGAAGTCACTTTGAAGTTGCTTCGAAGACTGCTCCCCCTTGCCCCCCAAAACATCTGGGGTAATGGACCGACCCCTTGTGGGTCAATCCGGATTCCCCAGATGGGTGCAAAGCTGTTTCCACAGCAGAGGTATTACACATTGGCTGCTTCCCTTAATGTGTGAAACACATTGGGTGCTTCCCTTCATCCGGATCTACTAGATCCAGATTAAGAAATGTACCCTTTCCTTAGATCCAGATCTTCTTAGATCCAGATCTAAGGGCTGCAGTGGAAAAACACTCCCACCACCCACCACCCAGCCCTGAATGTGTGTATATATTTTAAATTTTAATTTACTCTCAAAATATATACTTAATGTCATTTGGTGATATATTGAAATGGGGGGGGGATTTATCTTGTGTCTGTTTATGGTGCCCAAGTATGGAATTGCCTGTCTGCAAAATATAACAGATCCTGATCCTGTTGAGTTTCTGGTACCTTCTACAAACATGCATAGGATATGTTTGTGTTTGTGCGTGTGTAAATAACAGCCAATCTAATTAAATAGAAATATTCTGCCCCTGACCTTACAAAGTGCTATACTAGATGCTAACAGCAGTTCTGTTAAGTCTACCCCAGAGTGCTGAGTTTCTGGACGTATGACAATAAATTCCTGTAGAATCATTGCAATATTTCATTTATTTACAATTGTGCACAGTGAAAGCTAACAGATATGCTGGGTCTAGTAGTTTTGTGCTGAAAAATAACCAGTTTGTTTTAGCTGAATGCAGCTCAAAATGTTCATATTTCTCTCGTTAAATTCAAGCTGCCTTTTGTTTTTCACAAAGATGTGCACACACACATTTGCAGAGCACTGGTCACAGAATCCCATCCCCTGTGGATTGACTGCCCATTCAGTGGAACATCCGTGCCCATTAAAGGAACATTAGGGTTCCTTTGTTAAATCTCTGACTGCCCATAAAAGAACTATCATCCAATCATTTCTGACCATTAGCAAGCAATCAGCTCAGCAAAGGATGGGCAGCTAGCATCTTGCGATTTTCTGTGTACCCAGCTGTGTTCAAATGTATGAACACATTGTGAATGGAATGTGCCTGAAGATGTCCTCCTAACCTTGACTAGGGTTGTGTGCCCTGTCCACACAGGCAACATAACTATGTTACAAGCTAATTTATCGAAATTACAGCAACTTATGCAGTGTCTGACTATCTGCTGTACCATTTTCCTTTCCAAATACAATTCTCACTCTCCCACCCACCCCCATTTTCTGCTACATATCAATGTTGAGATAGTTAATAAAACATTAAGGGGGAAAAGCAAAAAATACTTTCTCAGGAACTCATTTCCTGAACAAATGTGAGCTTCAGCTGTACGCCATTTGTGGTATCAAGAGAAAGGATAAGCAAAACATAAAATGTCCAATAAAAATACATCAGAAATAGACTAAAGCAGATAAGCTCTGAGCAGTGTATTTACAGAATCTCCCAGTGAGGAAATTCATAAAGTTCTCTCCTACAATCAGTTTGAATAGTCACTATTCTTTTTAAAAACTGTGTTTGACCTCAATCTATATAGCAGGTTTGTATTTGTGCTGCAAAAATATGTATCATCTTCTCATTTTCTCTTTCTTCCCTTGCAAACTTGGATCTGGCAGCAAGTAGTTGTTAACAAATACAGTTTTCATACAGAAAAAAAAACCAAGCAATCTGTTTTCAAACATTTCAGGGTATCTTTATTTCTTTCAGTAACATAATTGCTTACAATACTTAAATGATGGAGCTGCTGCTGGTGGTGATTATATTATTTTGGGCTTGTCCACAAACAGGTTTTTTTTAAAATGCCCCTAAAGGTGGCTCAGAGATGGTTCAGAAATAGATGCTGCCATGTACCAGTGTCCCCATCCTACCTCTAAAGTGTATTAAAGACCAGAACATTTATTTCTAAAGTGCATTAAAGATAGCTTAGATGTGGGAGGAAAAAAAAAACCTACCTGTGACACTCTGCCACTTCAACAACTTTTCTTTTGCTGCATGTGAACATGGCCTAAGTGATTCAGGATATAAAATTGAACAATCCCTAGTTTTCTCCTTGTATACATTAGGAAGTGTTCCTCCAACCATGTAGACAGCCCTTGCATTAATCAATGGTTTCCTAAGGAAGTTCTGAGGGCCAAACAGATGTGCACAAACCTGAAAAATGTAGATTGCTTCTAATCGAAGTGAACCACACCTGAACAGGTTCATACTGTTCAAGTTTGAACTAGAACAGCTTTGAGTCTGTTCATTGCTCAAAAAGATGCTAAACTGCCATTTTAAAGATCAACCTTTTGATTAACACAAACAGATTTGAATCAAACCAGATCGTTTGACTAATTTGGATGAACCCCTGTTGTTCACATTGAACTGTCGTTCTTGAGTGGGGGTGGCTTGAGTCCAGGGGTGTTTTTCCACTGTCAATTGTACCCATTTTTGCACCCATTTTTGTACCTTTTGGCTGTGAGCTGGATGATCCCATTTCCACTACGGCACCCATTTTGAACCTTATGGTTTCCACTGCCATGGAGGAAATCCGGATCTTTTTGGCCTTTAATCCAGATTTTCTGTAGACCCCAATAATGGGATCTACAATGGGGTCTTCTGCCAGAAAATCCAGATTAAAGGGAGCCTGTTTCCACTGGAAACAGGCAATGGGGTCTAAAAGAAGCTAGGGGGAGGGGATGCACCTTTGACCCCCCCAACATTGGCTTTGAAGTGGCTTTGAAGTGACTTCGAAGTTGACTTCACATTCACTTCGAAGTCACTTTGAAATCACTTCAAAGTCACTTCGAAGTTGCTTCAAAGACTGCACCCCCCTGCTCCCCAAAACACCTGGGGTAATGGACCGACCCCTTGTGGGTCAATCCAGATTCCCCAGATGGGTGCAAAGCTGTTTCCACAGCAGGGGTGTTAGCACCCATTTCTAATGGGTGCTACACCTCCTGTGGAAACACATTGGGTGCTTCCCTTAATCCGGATCTACTAGATCCGGATTAAGAAATGTACCCATTTCTTAGATCCGGATCTTCTTAGATCCAGGTCTAAGGGCTGCAGTGGAAAAGCACCCCAGGTTAGAACCCATCAAACCATTCCAGTTCTATTTGAATCTGTTCACACATATTCCTTCTGTCTTAGGAGTGTGTACATTTTCTTCCCCATTTGCTTCACATCAAAGTGAATGGGATGGAAATCCACATTTGTGCAAATGGAGCCACTTCAATATGGTAGGCTTCAAATGTTCATCAAATACTCATTGATCCTTACCTCCGCCAGTTGTGCCTCCGAATCTGCTCCAGATCCACTAAGAATTCACAAATTCACCTTTATGAATATAACAAAGCTTTGAACAAACATGCAAAAGCTTTCACTTTGCATGTAAATATCTGCCTTCCTATATAGGTAATACTTGATTTGAATGTAGGTGTTTGGAGCTTTACAATTTGTGCAAATTGTGAAGGTGATGAACATCTTGATCCAAGTGTTAATAATTAAGAAGATTTGTCCTGGAATAAGAGAAGCCCTCAAGAAAAGTATACATCCCTTGTTTCTCCTCCCCACATCGAAGCACTGTTATGGTTTCAATATGTTATGGTTTTAATGTGTTCATTCTATAAGTTGTAACCCACACTGAGACCCTTGTGTATAGGGCGAGATAAAAATTTAAATAAAAATAAATAAATATTTAAAGTTACTTTCATCTCATTTAAATTTCTACTAGGTCTCTCTGCTAATATTTGCAACTTAGTTGCCACCTATCATTTCACTAATTTGTCCCAAATTGAAAGGGTTTTTTATTATTAGTTTTGTGCAACTATTACCACTTGCTTATTCTGCCACTTGCACTGTAATAAAGTTATTTCCTATGAACTTCCTCTATTAACAACAACAACAAAATAAAAAATAAACTTTGTACAAGATCAGCTAAATCTTCACCTTCTCTTGGGATCACTGCCAAACATGATCAGTAAATCTAAACTCATAAAGGTCTTGCACATATGTGGGGACACTGCTTTACATGTGTACAGAAGCATCTCCTGTAACATAACTCCAGGTTTCAAAGGAGAAGCTTCATTTTAGTAAAATTCAGTAATATAATTCACACCACTCTAAAGCTGTGTCAGATGTTGACAGCCAGCATAATGTAACACAACATGATCTCATATGCTATTAGACAGCATAAATTTAGCTTAATTCTGAACGAACCAGGACTATATGCCATTAGGAACATAATACAGCATTAGCAAGGCAGCACACAAAGTCATGAAATCTATGTGCCACACATGAAGAGGTAGTTGTATCTGGTGTTTGATGAACTTGCCTGGAAGTCAAAAAAAGCCTAATGGGAAGAATAACTAGTAGTAGATTATTACAGTTTAGGTGTACAGCTGGAAACTGCAATGAAAACTAACAACACTTGAATGTGTTAACAAGATTGTACAAGCCAGAATATTGTTTATCAGATATCAACTAGGGATGTGCAGGAATATTCAAAACATTTGAAATTAGATTGAATTAGTTTGAATTTGGACATTCAAATTCAGATCAAATGGCTATACATTTGTTTTTTAACATTAGAATGAATTCAAACATTTTGAATCATTCGTACAAATTATTCGGCCATTCATATGTGTATGGATAGGTACGCATTACATATGGATCCGTACACATTATTTGTATCTGTATGCATTTATATGGGATGAAAACAGGATGCATACCAGATAGAAATGGGATGCCTACGGACACATACAAATGTTGTTGACATTTGTATCTTCAAATACGAATTGAATATTTGTACAAATAGATTTGAATCAAATCAAATCTGAAAATTGCATTCTTGCACACCCCTAATATCAACCATCTCCATTGTGACACACAACGGCTGAGAAATACACATAAAGAGAGAACTGCATACACACTCCTTTCCATTAGCATTGCTCCAGGGCAATTTCTAGGAGAAAAGCAGCAACAGAATGTAATAAAGTTATTTTCACCTTTGCTGTTAAAATCTATAACAATCAAACACAGCATTTGCTAAGTTTTATTTTACTTTCCACTTATTTTTTCGTTCATTCATTTATTCATCCATTTATTCAGAGGATGTGGTGAAGTATTGCTGGTTCCATCCTTTAGGACGTATTGAACTGTAAACCACCTTGTCATTTTCTAAAGAAACATTGTGGTATATCTAATAAATGAAAACAGGCAAATGATTAAATCGTTTTACTTGCACGTGACACTAAAACTCATTCACTTTAGCATTTTCATGATTATACATGAAACCATTTAAGACTGTGCCTATATACCACTGTTAAAACAACCTTTTGTTGTCCAATGGTGGGGTAGTTAAGCTTTCTCTGCCTGAACTCACCCTGGGTGGACCAGGGGTGTTTCTGTACTTAGTCTCCTATCTGTTGGATGGGAAAAGTGCAGAACAGATTAATGTGTACTAGCATTCACATTTAGGAAGGCTAGAACACGGTAAACTAACCCCAACGTGTGCAGACACTTACTTCCATCTGGTCATGTGTCTCATCACTTACAGGACACTGCCATCTTGACTGTGGTGCCCGGCATGACTGTGTGTGTGCTGGTGCCATCATCATGGCAACAATGAAGCTCTGCACACACACAGTCACCTTTGGGGTCATCTGAAGTGCCAGAGCACTTGTACAGCACCTCAGATGACCCCTTGCACTGGAAATGGTGTGGATGGTTGCTGTCTGGATGTGTCAGGTAAGTTTCAGGTAAATGTTGGTTTGTGTGTGGTGCATGATTTTGTGCACTGCTGCTAGTTCACAATAGATTAACATCTGGGCAGGCAGGGGGTGTTTCTAGGCTACAAATGCCTCCTGCAAGTACAGATGCACCTGCCCAGATGTTCACCTATTGCAAACTACAAGACCAAGTGCGAATTAGCCTCAGGATATGATGGGTGGTTGTGAACCATTCCAAACTGGCTGGCCAGTTCTTATAATTGGCCACCAGTAGATTCAATGGCAAATGATGTTCCATGATGTTTGTTTAAGTTAATACAGTAAATGGATGTTTGTTATGCTTGATAAGCCCTTCATAAGGCCACTAGGAGAGGTCATCAGGAGTTTTGGAGTGAGGTGCCACCAGTATGCTGATGACACCAACTCTATTTCTCCATTTCTTCAGAGTCAGAAGAGGCAGCTGAGATCCTCGATTGCTGCCTGGAAGCAGTAATGGGCTGGATGTGGACCAATAAATTGAAACTGAAGTACTGTTTGTCATTGGGTCTCGAGTCCAGGAAGTTAAGGGGCACCCAATTCTTAGTGGGGTTGTTTTGCCCCAGAAAAATCAGGTGTGTGACTTGGGAATGCTCTTGGATTCATTGCTGTCATTTGAGCCCCAAGTGGAAGTGACTGCAGGAGTGCCTACCATTTTCTCCATCTGATCCATCAGCTTAAGCCTTACCTGGATTGGGATAACTTGGCCACAGTGATCCATGATCTGGTAACTTCCAGATTAGGCCACTGCAATGCGCTCTATGTGGGGCTACCCTTGAAAACTATTCAAAAGTTGGAACTGGTGCAGAATGCAGCAGCTCAACTGCTGATGGGAGTCTCTGGCCAGACTCGCATCAAGCCAATCTTAAAGGATCTGCACTGGTTACCTATTTGCTAGTGAGCCCAACGCAATGTGTTGACACTGACATAAAAAGCCCTAAACAGCTTGGGCCCTGGGTATCTGAAGGAGCACCTTCTGCCATGTAGACCTGCCTGGGCATTGAAATCTCAGGGAGAGGGCCGTCTTGTAGTTCCTTTCCTTTCAGAAGTACTAGGCATATGGACTTGAGGGAAGGTCTTTTCTGTTGTTGCCCCTAGACTCTCAAACAGTCTCCCTCTTGATTCTTGCCAGGCACCTACATTGTACAGTTTTCAGTGCCTGGTGAAAACACGTCTTTTTACACAGGCTTTTGCTTCTTAAACAGCTTCCTGAGGGTGATGTGCTGTTAGGGAGGGAGGGTGGGGGTGGGAGGAAGGGGGTTATATTTTTAAATATGTTTTACTATTCAATATGTTTTCATTTCATTGTAACCCACCCTGGGACCATTTGGTGAAGGGGGGATATAAATTTTCCAAATAATAATAATAATAATTGATTGACTGATGGTGGTAGTGACAGCAGGGCAGTCACTGCAAGCAGAGACTGGAGGAAAGTGCACTGAGGTCTCTTCATCCCATTCTGCCTCTGAAGCACTGTACTAGTGCTGATGATGGCATAGTTGGAGGGGAGTTGCAGTATCCCTGCAAATGTCACACTTGTCCTGTGTGCTGAATTCACCAAAAGGAGCACAGTTGATGGATTCACAGCACCATAAAGGAACAGTGCAGATCATAACTTTTCACACTTACAGTATCTGATACTGGAACAATCAGCTCCCTGAACTAGGGGGCACACTATGAAACTGATCAGCAGGAAGGTTAGCCCAGTTAAGAGGGGTTATGTTTTCAGCCAGAAGGTCATTGGCCTATGTGGTAGTGAGACAGGTGGTGACAGCAACCAATCTGAACAGCTTGGTTCAGATTGGTTGCTGGGAATGGAAAGCAAGTGAAGGTTTTGCCCTTGTCTTCTGCTTGAAGCCAAAAAGCAATTGGTGGGCCACTGTGTGAAACAGGATGCTGGACAAGATGGGCTGTGGCTCGATACAGCAGGGCTCTTCTTATGTTCTTATGTACTGCTTCTTCCACATGTATGATCTGGGGAACTGTTCCAGATGTATTCAAAAAGCTCCCTGTTCTGATCCAGCTATGGACCAGTTAAAAGGAGTTCACAAGCATACCTGTGGTGAGGGAAAGAGTTCAAGAGCAGTGCTTCCACATCATTTCTAGATTGGAGTCATGTGGATCTGCCTTAAGCATTGAATGGCTAAATCCAGATGCTGTGGTTCCAGGCTTGGACCCTGCAGTATTCAGACCTGCCCTTGCATACCAGAGGCAATGCAGGAGTAATGCACACACTGGCCAGTCATGGATAGGGGTGGATGAAAGTTCCGACAGATAAGAACATAAGAACATAAGAGAAGCCTTGCTGGATCAGGCCACAGCCCATCTAGTCCAGCATCCTGTCGCACACAGTGGCCCACCAAATGCTCATGGGCATCTCAAGCAGAGACAAGGACAAACCTTCTCCTACTCTCGAGTCCCAGCAGATGGCCTTAGAAGTGCCCCAGTTCCCCCCCCCCCCCCACAGCCTGAAAGATGCATCTAGGCATTCATTCTAGTAGCCATTGATACAAGAACTTCTTTAAGTATATCAGAAGTAGGAATCCAACCAGGAGAGCAGTTGGACCACTAGATAGTAAAGGAGAGAAAGGGGTAATTAAAGAAGACACGGAGATTGCAGAGAGACTAAACGAATTTTTTGCTTCCGTATTCACGGAGGAAGACAGAAGACACATGCCAGTAGCTGAGCCTGTGTTTTCTGAAGAGTTAAACTGTACAGAAATAACCAAGGAAGAGGTCCTGGCATGTCTTAATAAAATAAATGTTAACAAGTCACCGGGACCAGATGGTATTCATCCAAGAGTCCTTAAGGAACTCAAATGCGAGATTGCCGACCTTCTAGCAAAAATATATAATCTTTCCCTAACATCAGGCTCCGTACCTGAGGACTGGAGGGTAGCAAATGTAACACCAATATTCAAAAAAGGATCCAGGGGTGATCCAGGCAACTACAGACCAGTTAGCTTAACGTCAGTTCCGTGTAAGGTGATGGAAACCATTATTAAAGACAAAATTAGTGTGCATATGGAGCAGCAGGCATTGCTGAACAAAAGCCAGCATGGCTTCTGCAAAGGTAAATCATGCCTCACAAATTTGTTGGAATTCTTTGAGAGTGTCAATAAACACGTGGATAAAGGTGAACCAGTAGACATTGTCTATCTGGACTTTCAGAAGGCTTTTGACAAAGTCCCACATCAAAGGCTACTGAGTAAACTCACCAGCCATGGAATAAAAGGACAGGTTCTGTCCTGGATTTGTGACTGGCTTAAGGGCAGAAAGCAGAGAGTAGTAGTAAACGGCAATTTCTCAGGGTGGAAAGAAGTAAAAAGTGGGGTCCCTCAAGGCTCAGTACTGGGACCAATGCTTTTTAATTTATTCATCAATGATCTAGAAAAAGGGGTACATAGTAAAATAGCAAAGTTTGCTGATGATACTAAATTATTTAGGGTAGTAAAATCTGAAAGAGATTGCCAAGAGCTCCAGAGGGATCTCTTAGCATTGGGTGAGTGGGCAACCAAGTGGCAAATGTGCTTTAATCTTAACAAGTGTAAAGTAATGCACATTGGGGCCAAGAATCCAAATTACGTCTATAAACTGATGGGGTCTGAGCTTTCTGCAACACGCCAGGAAAGGGATCTCGGGGTTTTGGTGGACAGTTCAATGAAGGTGTCAACCCAGTGTGCGGCAGCAGCAAAAAAAGCCAATTCAATGCTGGGAATAATTAGGAAGGGAATAGAAAATAAGTCAGCAAGTGTCATTTTGCCCGTTTATAAATCTATAGTGAGGCCACATTTGGAATACTGTGTACAATTCTGGTCACCACACCTCAAAAAGGATATTGTGGAACTAGAGAAGGTGCAGAGAAGGGCAACCAGAATGATTAAGGGTCTGGAACACCTCCCTTACGAAACCAGGCTGCAACGTCTAGGCCTCTTCAGTCTGGAGAGACGGCGTTTGAGAGGGGACCTGATTGAAGTATATAAAATTATGCACGGCATAGAAAAGGTGGATAGAGAAAATTTCTTTTCTCTATCGCACAACACTAGAACCAGGGGGCACTCTATGAAGCTGATGGGTAGGAGCGTAAGGTCTGACAGGGGGAAGTATTTCTTCACACAGAGGGTCATCGGCCTATGGAATGTGCTGCCAGAAGAGGTGGTGACAGCTACCAGTCTGGATGGCTTTAAGGTAGGGTTAGACAAATTTATGGATGACAGATGTATCAATGGCTACTAGAACGAATGCCTAGGTGCATCTTTCAGGCTGAGGGGGGGGGGAGGAAATGGGGCGCTTCTAGGGCCATCTGCTGGGACTCGAGAGCAGGAGAAGGTTTGTCCTTGTCTCTGCTTGAGATGCCCATGAGCATTTGGTGGGCCACTGTGTGCGACAGGATGCTGGACTAGATGGGCTGTGGCCTGATCCAGCAAGGCTTCTCTTATGTTCTTATGTTCTTATGTTCTTATCTGTCATCCATAAATTTGTCTAACCCTACCTTAAAGCCATCTAGACTGGTAGCTGTCACCACCTCTTCCGGCAGCACATTCCATAAGCCGATGACCCTCTGGGTGAAGAAATACTCCCCCCTGTCAGACCTTACTCTCCTACCCATCAGCTTCATAGAGTGCCCCCTGGTTCTAGTGTTGTGCAATAGAGAAAATAAAAGATACAAGTATTGCATGGAACGGACCAGATAATGTACCATCTACATTGCTGGAGCTTCTGGATCAAAATAATGGCATAATACCAGCCCTTGCAAAGAGAACGGCACCAACCAAGCACGGATCAGTCTAGTAGAACTACTAGACTTTTATGAGGTAAATGCAAAAATGACCTTTAATTGTCTAGCTAACTGCAGGCTGGAATAGAATCTACATTAATAAAAAAAGTGGTTCAAAAGTGGTTAGAAGATGGTAACATGTGGACAAAATGTTCCCATTTTCAACATGTGGGTAGTGTTCCCATTTCATAGTAAAGGCCAGAGTGACGCTGTATTCAGACATAATAAAAAGGGATCCTCAGAGACACCTTGGAGAGACGGTGTAGACCTCAAGTTACCAAGCCTTCTCCAGTCCACCTTTTCTAGCATATTTTTTTAGGAGAGAGGGGAGGGGAGACTCTAAGCTGTCTCAGAGGCACCTCAGAGATTCTTTTATTTCCTGTGTCTGATCACAACCTGACACATAAGACAAAGTTGTAACACTTTCACGATCTTGTGTGCCGCTTTCTTTGGGGGGGGGTGGCTTCTTATCTGAAAGGTTATTTTTCATTCATGCTATGCACCCTTCATGTTATTCAGATCAAGATAATTTGCACATTTACATCACTTTTAATTACAGCTCTTTATGAACGTTTACTAATTAAGCTTCAAAAGACCCCTAAGCCTCACAAATGCGGAATATATAGTCATCATGTCACTCACCAATGAAATGAAAGCCTCTCTGGAGTAGAGTGGAACAAAACAGCTGTTTTGAAGCATTCACCAATGCTGCACAACTGTTGAAATGAATACCATTTCCAGCATAAACTGTTGGTGAACACTGGGTAAATAGAACATAATTACTTGATTTGGAACATTTCCAGAATGCCAAGATTAACATCCTGAATCTCACAACTGCTTTCAGAGACTAAATTTTATGGGGAATGGGTTTCACATCTTACTTGGAAAACAACATTCTTATTTCTCTTCCCAGCAGATGAAAATATGGGCTTTTTTGCACTTAACTGTCATGGGAAAGTTCCATATTTTCATCTGTTAGGTACAGAATTAGGAATGATGTTTTCCAAGTATCATACAGCAGGTAAGATCAGGGACAGTGCCCAGCATTCACAATGCAAACACCGGCATGGCCCAAATATCACTCAGGACTACTCAGCACGGTTGTTGCTATGACAATCACTGAGACAGCACGTGACTGCACAGCTGCAGCTGCAGCCACAAGACCCCACGACTAGGGCTGTACTGAGAGCACGCTAAACATTCCCAGTTAAACTGTTTTAACTATTCCACAGATGGTGGCTTCTCTGGAACAGAGGTGGCACCATGGGGTGCATATGCTACATCCCAGAGTGTGCCAGGCTGTCCTGGTTGGCCAAGTGCGAACAGGCCTCGAGATTAGAGCTGAAACAGACAAGTGACCTATCTTTGACAGATAAAGTCGGTGTTCATACATAACAAATGGGGTGCCTTGATTGGCTAAATTAGTTCAGTCTATTGAGGAAGTATTAATGTCCTCAGTACCCACCACCAACAAAAAATTTTTGGTGCGTTGTGTTTTTGTCAAATGCTGTGACCACCCTGGGATCTTCAAGTGAAGGGTAGGATACAAATCTAATAAACAAATATGTTTCAGTGCAATATTAGCTAATCAGTGTATAAGTCACTATGTTCATGGGATCAATTTTTTAGGTCAATTTGAACAGAATGATAGATTTATGTTTCTCACTATTAGTACTAACAATTTTGGACCCAGGTGCTATGTCATTTTATCTGTCTCTCAACCTCTCTCTAAATCAATAGTTGTAAGGCCACTAGCTATCCCACTAGAAGGCAAAGTTGCATGCCTAAAAAAACAAAAAGTACTCATAACAGAAATATGCATATGATTCTATATAATTCCTAGACCATGATCACACCTGGCCATACTAGACCATCCTGTTAGGAAACTGAACCGAAGCCATGCTAATCCTGCTCACACCCAGTTCCTGATAATCAGTCCTCAGATTATCCTCAGCTTGGACTGCTATGCTCACACCTTTTATGTTATCTCCTTCCTTCCATTTTGCAAGAGTCTTCTCCCTCTCCTCTGCCTCCCCTCCTTCTCCCCCCTTCCCTACTCACACACATAGTCAAACACACATACTCCCCTTCCTGATTCACTTATGTTGTGATCACCCACATATTAAAAAGGCAAGGATCTTTTAATTAAGAGTGCCTAATTGTTCCCATCTCACACCATGTCATATACCTGTTTAATTCAGTGGCAAGTATGTGCAGCATGTGTGGTCCTGTGTGTGAGAGACAAAGGGAGAGAGAGGGAGAACAAAAGAGGGAGAAACTGAAGCCATGCAAAAGGGGTGTGAATGTGTAGCAGAGAGATACAGGAAGAACTGGGGGGATCTGAGAGAGAGTGGTTATGGAGGGATTTAGAAGAGGGAAGGGAGAGAGATTTGGGAGGGAAGGCTGGATCCACCCACTCCAGCGCAGTTCAGCTCCTGTAGCCTGGTCCCCTGGTTTCACATGACAACTGAAAACAGACTGACCCTCCAACATGGAACGAGTTCTGTGGAAAAGCAGACTCCAGAGAAGCCATCTTGAGGAAGCACAGCCTACATGCTAGACCAGTATACTGACCAGTGCAGAAAGGCCCTCTGTTTTCCTCTCCAGGTCAGCAATTTAAAGCATCTACTATAGCTTCATGCTGTTGCTGTTTCTCTGTACTCAGTGTTCACCATCATACATTCACATGCATTTGAAATATGTTATATTAATTGAACACATATGAGGACAATATACATCCTTTTGTCACTTCCTTCTGTATTGTGAACCATCCTGGTAGGATTCACATGGTCCATTTGGACCATGGACCATTCTGCACAGACCATGTAGTTGATGTTCTGGGCCTCCCATCCACATATCAATGCAGATCAAGGAATCCTTGTTCCCTACTGCATTTGATGGAGCCTGATCCAGATTAAGAGGCCCTTAATCCAAATCTCTTGTAGACCTATTTAATCAGGTCCACCAGAGTAACCAGGCCCCTGCTCTGGAACATGAGAGCCATACAGACAGCACCCCTCCATGTTCCAGGATTACCAGGGGTTGCTTTTCAACAATGATCCACAGTACACCACCAAAACTGAAGTTTCAAAAGCATGGGGATGCAGGTGTAAAGGTCACACAAGCTTCACAGCCATGGGGTGTATTAATGTGGATCAGTACAGATGATGCTGATCCCACTCATGTATCTCTGAAGTCTGGATCAGTGGGCTGAGTTATTCCAGATGCACTGTTTCAGAATAAAAAGAGGTAAGTAAAGAAATGGCCATGTTTGTGGGATGCTGGGTGCAGAGCGCTTACACACCATTGTGCTCCATGTAAAACCACAGCCCCCCCCCTTGGTTAATTAGAGTCTACACAACCTCCCCCTGCCCTGCTCCTGGGTGCAGAATCTGTGTTCAGGAAACTCTAGTGGGAGACCCTTCTAAGCATTACCAGTAAAGGCCAGGGTGGGTCCTGGTTCCTGCCACCACCATTCAGACAGCTGCCAGTGACAGTTGAATCTTCTCATGATTTCTCCCAAAACCCAGTGGCATTTTGTTGACTACAGAAGTGAATCAATTCTGTGGAATGCTGGGAGTTGAAAGCTGGGAATTTAGAAATACAGTATCCAGAGAGCCACGAGCTGAGCAGCCCTGATTTATACCTTATGGCTATAAATCCAAAGTGTAAATGTGACTGGAACTAACACTATCTTAATTGTAGCCAAATTTCCTGTCCTAATTAATAGAATCTCAAACATATATGTGACTGCTTTGCATTCTGTATAAAGAATTTTTTTTCACAGATTACTCTTTTCAGAAGCAAAGTACCTACTTCTTTATGTATTTAAAATATGCTTCTTCAGAAGATTTTCTTTATGGATTTAAAATATGCTTCCTCGCAAGGTTACTCAAGCTATTTTCACTTGTTTTCCACCACTTATTTAGCACTTTCAGTTGAACATCAAAGGCACCTAAAATGTGTCACATAGCATGCTACATATTTTCTCGTTTCAGTTACCAAATTCCTGTGTGTTACTTATCAGTGTGCTTTTTAATTTAAATATGGCATTAAAATTCACAGCTGTTTCAAGTGGCACATAAAGTCAATTGAAAGGACAGATTTGTGGAATTTTGCAGAGAATTTCAAACACTCAGCTGTCATCATATCATCATTTGCACTTGGTATAAATAACTTGCCTTCAGTATATGAACCATTTTTTAAAAAGTAAAGATGATTACATTGAAGAAAAGAACGATATGCTCTTCAGTTATGCAGGATAATTTCCAACTGGCAGTACAGGAACGCAGTATCTTAGGCCAAGGAGTTTGTTGCTATGGGGAAATAAGGATGGCGTCATTTGATGTTGTTACACTTGGCAGATAAACTCGGGAACTGTAACTGTTGGGTGCCTTCGGGCGAGTGTTCACTATCAATTGGAGGGGAAAAAGAAAGCTTACTTCCTTTCTATGTTAGTCTTCTGTTTACTTATCAACCTTTGACAAGTAGTTCCATAGCTAATAAAGAGATTTCACACAGTGATATCTTGCTTTCAGAATTCCACTTTGGAATCTATGCCATAAAGCATTCTCAGTGTGCCTCTTTCTGACAAGGTCTCTACATGTGTACAAGGGCAATATGAGCTTGTTGTACGAAGTTCAGTTCCCAAAAGGCATCTGTGTAGATGGGCATTTAAATGCTGTGCCATTAAAATCACAGAACACAGTGAATTAGCCAGCAAGATGATTTTTTTTGGGGGGGGGGTATCACAGGTGATACTGAACTAGAATATTTTCAAAAAATAATTTTATTATGCCCTATAAAAGGCGGAACTGAGAAAGTGTGATTAGCCACAATATATAATATATGACAGTGGCTGAAAAGTGAGTAAATAAAGCCCTATTGAATGTTTTAAGATAATTAAAAGTTTAGCAAAAGCAGTTTTTCCTTCTTTGACCTACTTAACCAATCCAATGTAAAAATGTCTTAGACATCTTAAGAACTGTGTGTATCTAGCATAAACATGCATACACAAGCATGTTTATGTATCCCAGTGTGTGGAGTCAGACACTGAGAGCTTGTTTTCACTTACCTTCAGTCCTCTTACTGGTGAGGCCCATTCCCACCAGGAGCCATGGTAACTCATCAGAAGTTGCCCCAGGCTCCCCAGTCCATATGTTACTAAGAGCAGATAGCTCATTCATGGGGCAAATTTGCACTTGGTGAATGCTAGTACGCACAATCCCTCCCCCCACATGTCCGGACACCTACCTGTAGTGCAGATGGTGTCTGGGCACTGCCATCTTCTGTCCCCAATGTTGATGCCAGTGCATGTGTAGCAGCAGCATCACCACAGCAGCTTTGATGCACTGTGCACATGCACTTGCACAGAGTGTCACATAGCTGTCCAGCCAATGCTCACTGTGGAGCTTTACTGGCTTCATCCATGGTTGGAGGTAAGAGCATGTACAGAACACTTAATTGTGTACCATACAGTCACCTCATGGTGCACTCCTGCACAGAAGGAGCCATTTCTGGTTTGGAAGCAGCCCCTTGAAGGTGTTTGGAAATGCTCTGTCTCAGAGTGCACAACGAGGGAACTACTGGGCCAAGTGCAGAAAGGCTCCTGGATGCTGTATCCATACCAGTCAGATAATACGATACCAATCAGGTAAGGTAGTAGTGCAGTACTGGTCCAGTACAGGGCTTTTCAGCATTGAACTATGGATGGCTGCCGCTGTGCTACTGGTTAGAACTTGTATCTTGGTTTAGCAAGGGTCTGTCCTGGTCCAAGAGTTGACACTTCTGCACCTGGTCTGGAACAGGAAACCCCATCTTTGAAGTTTGCACGGGCTTTAAAATAAGCTCCAAAAACTTGCATAAGCTTCAAAGATAAGCTCCGAAGCTTGCCTATGCTTTGAATATGGCCCTGTGGTGGTCCCCATCTTCCTTATGCAAGCTTCAAAAAACATCTGCAAAAACCCAACTTGGAGGTAGCTCCACATTGCCATAGTGTACCAGACATGATATTGGAGTGACAGGGACATGGAGTAATCACTGAGAAGGGTGGGCGGTACTTGCAGTGGAAATACTCTTCATCTGGAGCGGAACAGGAAAGGCATGTCCACACTGCTGCCAGTGCTGGACCAGGACAATGGCATTCCAGTGCTATAAATATGAACAGTACCTTCTAGATTTGGACTGAAACATGCAGAAACAGTCCATTTGTACTGCACCAAGGGAGGCAAGCATGGAAACAGCCTGAAAAAAGTCTGATTGTGAAAATAATAAACTCTTTCAGGGAGGTTTATATGATCTGAAGAGAAAACAGAGTATAAAACCATAAACTCTTTACAGAAAAAGAGAATGGAAACTGCAGCTGCAGAGCACATTTGAAAGAAAGTCAGTATATAAATCAGTGAAGAGGTGGGGAAAATAGTTTAACAGGCAAAAGGCAACATGAGAGCCATCTGCACCAAGCCTGAGTTAATGCTATTCCATGGCGTATGAAACAGCCCAGCTTATAGCCACCAAGCCATCTTATCTCAGGGGACAAGGGATATTGAGGGTTATTGAACATTGCCAATTTTTACTGTGGATCAGCTTGACGTTATTTAGGACAGATGTTTTTGTAATTGTGACACAGTGGGAAAATCCACATGCTCAATAGCCCTCAAACTCACACTTCCATCTGTGCAGCATGAAGGTGTACAGTTACTACCCTCAGCGGCAATATAAAACATCCAGGAACCCTGGCTCAAGATCCAGGAAAAGTTTTTGCGTCCCCCTCCCCTCAGTACCATCTGTTCTCTTCTATTTACCTGCATTTTGTGTTTCCATGCATTCGTATTCAGCTCAACAAGGCAATATGTTCTGTGAATGTTAGTAAATATGTGCAGTTAAGGAACCATAACCATTTATTTTGCTCTTGTGGCAGAAATATGTTATACATATATATATATATATATATGAGAAGACATGATCTTTCTCTTTTTCTATTTCTTTTTATTGTGGCTGTCATCCTTTATACCAGGGGTGTCAAACTTGAATACAAATGGGCCAAAATTAAAAACTTGGACAAAGTCACAGGACAACCTTGATATTTATTGAAAAAATGTCTACAATTGAGGAAGTTTTTTCTTCTCATTAGCTATAATGATGAACCTTTTCATACAGAAACAAACTTAACATTTGCTTAAACATTGAATCTGGAACAAGCAAAGCTTAATACTATGAACACATGTGAAATCAAATGTCAGAGACACACCTGTGGCATTCAATTTTCTAGAAAGCTTCTGATTTCCACCTTTCATTTGGCCATTTTTGGGGAGGTGGCCCGATGTGACTGGTAGCAGGAGGTTGCTAATGAATGTCAACAGAGGAAAGTGTGCTTATGGGTCCTGATTAACACACCAGCAGAGCATTCTGGGATTGTAGTATTAGTGGTGCATGCACTGTCTACCAGTGGGCCAGCTCTAGTAGACATCTGGTATTTTCTCAAGGGCCAAATAAAATTATACTGTGGGTCAGATTTGACCCCACAGGCCTGAGTTTGACATGTGTGTTTTATTCCTATGTGCTTTTTGGTACCCATAGGTTGGAATGAAGGCAGAATCCTCACAGTACCTTTATGGTGTCTTGAATGTGCAATGAGGTCTCAGTATCATGCATTGTGGAAGGAGAGGGTGGCATCTTTCCCCCTAGTATTCCACCATATGCATTTTGACACTTTAATGGCAAAGCTATCTGGAAAAAAAAATAGAGCTCTTCAAACTGTTCTCTTTCTCATGGGCCCTGGTCACACCTATATGAGACAGGACATCCTATTCATAATTCAAACTGAGGTCTTTCCAGCTCTGTTCACACCTAGATTGTTATAGGTCATCCTCAGGCTGTCCTCAGGCCATCCTCACTTTGGACTGCATTGCTCACATTTTTCTCCATGATCAACCTGAGCCTCCTCCACATAATTCTTGGCTCTCCACCCCTTTTCCTGTGTCAGATCTATCTCCTTTCTTATTGGATGTCATTGTGTTACTCAAGGGAGGTGTGTGTGTGTTTCTTTTTTAAACCTGCTCGCCCACCTTCACACCATCCTTTCCTTTTTTATATACTTTCCTTCTCCATGCAATTAATTTAAAAAATAATAATAAATTTGCAGAAATATGCTAGATAGAGGAATCATACACATAAACTGAGGAGAGAAGGGGAGGTGACTCATGAAATCTGAGCATGCTGCCCTCCCCTAGACACTGGACAAAAGGAAAGACTGGACCCCACCACCACAACACTGCTCAGCCTCCTTTAGCCCCCCCCCCCAATCACACTGAGGAAGAGAAAACAGCCTGGAAGGCCTAGATGGACTAAGTCCTCTGGAAAAGAGGACTCCAGTTAGAATGATCCAACAGGGAGAAGTTGGCTTGTAAAACGGATTGAATAAAAATGATGTGAATAATGCGACCAAAGACAAACTGAAGTCATCTTAAACTAAAGGTGTGACCTGGGCCATGGTGAGAGAGTTCTTTTGCCACTAGCTCCACTGATGGAGGGGATTTACTGGAGCCATTTCATGCATTCCTTGAGATTCAAAGCTGGGGATAACATTTCAGTTAATAAGAAATGTGGGGCTTGGAATCAAGACCATGATCATATTTACACTGCTAAAACACTTGCCTAGAGCTGTTCCTGTAATACAGCACATAATGTTATTCCTTAAGCTATAAAACTTTCAGGGTGCTTCCGCGCAGGCCCTTAGAACACATTTAGAGACACATACGAGACACATTTAGACTTACCTTCTGCACTGTAGACAGATCCGGGACCCTTCCTGGTGGCCGCTTCTGCACAAGACCTGACCCTAATTGGGTCTTGCCACTGAAGAATCCATTCTTCATGAAGACCTCGAAAATTAGGTCTTTAGTCCATTCCTTCGCCTTGATCTGGTCAGAAGCAGGACGCTTCTTCATATGGACAGGTGAAGGGAGGGATGCCCCTGTGGCTGCCATCTTGGGGAGGGTGGAAGCAGGCTGGTTTGCCTCCTTCTGCCTTCTCCCATGCGCCGCTGGAAATGCACAATGACTGGCAGCTGCATGCTCCAGTCCTGTGGCTCCGGGGGCGGCAGCAGCGGTACAGGAGGCCAGATACTCTTTCAAATGATTGCTGCGGCTTCTGCACAGCACCCAGGCGATCCGGCTGCCTGATCCTGCCTCCCCATGTGTGTGCGGATGCGCAAGGGTCCTTCAGATCCGTCCCTATTTGGGACGGATCCTCGGGAGATTGGATCGCTGAGAAATGGCTCTTCTTTGAGCCGTTTCTCGGCGGCAAACCATTTCCTTAGTTTAGCTACATCCTTTTAGCACAAGTTCAAAAGAGCCCGGTTTGATTCAAACTGAACCAGGGCTGGTTGGTTAAATCAGGTGTCAAATAAACAGACCAGTTTGAACTGATCAGAATTGACCCAAACTGGTCCTGTAGACAGTGTTTTTCTTAATATATTTTAATGCATTTTTTATTATTCTTTGTGAATGGTTTGAGGTCAATTTTGTTTGACCTGATTTAATTTGAACCAAACCAGCAAACTTCTGTTAACACACATCTCCATCTGGTAGAGACTCTCTATCACCCTAGCTGTGGCTTTATCCACGAGTTTCTGAAATATCCAGATCACATTTGCAGGCAGAATGTATTTCAGTGAATTCAGGTATTTTTCCAGGATTCAGTTTGTATGTGTATACAGATGAGGATTTTGGTGGATTCTTTAGCACTTCAATGTTTTTTAAAAGTAGGGAGAGGCACATGTTGAAATAAAACTTTGGTTCTAGGATTTACAGTTGTACCATCAATGGAACGCACCACAAGGCCTAAGACTGCAATATTATACCCACTTACTTGCAGTCAAACCTACTGAAATTGGAGGCATTAGTGTTAAAGTGAATACATAATGAATCTGTTGTGAGTTGTAAATGGTAATTGCATCCAAATTGTAACACTAGCATCAGAATTTCTTGTTCAGTTACATCACAATTGACTTTATTTGTGGCATTATTTGCAAACTGATATTTGTAATGTAGGAACCCATCAGCTTTCTGTCAGAGCAATAAATTCTGATGTTAATTTGGAATTGAGAATGAGAGCATAAATAATACCTCAAAATATTTCAGTTTCAAAGAAAATGCCAGACATTGATGGAAAAAGAGGAATAATAGGTAATTGATTAAATTCTTTGATCTTTCCATAAAATAGCAACATAGCAAAATAGACAACATACCAGCCGAACAGGGAAAATGGATCAAATGGAGCACATAGAAATCAAGCTGAGCTAAAAGTCAACCCAAAGAGTCTAAAATCTGCAGTTACATTTCTTTTTATTCTTCTTTGTTCATTTGCATTTTTTATCCTGCCCTGAACCCAAAGGTCTCCATTTGATTGATCCAGCAAGGCACATTCTGGGAAATATAATACTCTCTCACCCCCAGTAAGAGGTAGCTTAGGATTTGCTGCTCCTGCTATTATCGTTGTTGTTTTATTATTATTATTATTATTATTATTATTATTATTATTATTATTATTATTATTATTATTATTATTATTATTATTATTATTATTATTATTATTATTATTAAACTATATCCTGCTAGTTGAACAGTAAATGACAGAATATTTCAAGGTGCATCTGAGTGCATCTCCTGTAAAAAAAGGAGGAAATAGCATGTTAGGTACAATAAAAAAATATAAAGTATAGAAATAAGTGAGTTGCTGGAATTATAATGTCCTTCTTATACAAATAAGTGATGGAAACATATTTGGAATACTGTGTGCAGTATTGATTTCTGAATCTGGATGAAGCAAAGTTGGATAATGTTCTGGGGAGAATAACAAAGATAATCAGGGGGCTGGAGGACTGTTCCTATAAGGAAAGATGTGAGTTCTTTTAGTCTATACAAGTAAGAGGAGACTTGTATAGAATAGGGCGCCTAGAGATATTTTTTCTTCTTTCTTCCAAAAAACACTAAAACCAAAGGTTACTCAGTGAAACTAAGGCCCTTTCTGCATGGGACCTTATTCTGGATTATAAGGTCATCCACATGTTGGTGCAGATTATGGGCCTTTCTGCACAGGCCGCTGAAAAACAGATCTATAGGGACAGATCCTTGAGGCCCTGTGTGTCCACACATGTGTGGGGTGGTGGCAGCAAGGCCAGATTGGGGAAATGGACTGGGGTCGGTACTGTGCAGATGCATCAGCACCCATCCCAATCCAGCTTCTGAAGGCCCTCCCCCTATCCTCACCCACTGGTGAGCTGTTAAAGAGGGAGAGCGCATTGGAGCCAGCATGGGGAGGCTGTCAGCTGACTTCCCCGGGTTCGTTCTTGGGTGAGGGGAATGTGCAGCCTACATGCTCCACCCCGCCCTGGGTCGCGCACGTGCAATCCGCTGCTTACCTGATCACTGCCGGGCTGCTTCTGGCAGTGGGAGGCTGGGTGTGCCGTGCACATGCCTGTGCTGTGGCTTCCAATTGGCCAGCCACCCTCAGGGGGGCGGCTGGCCAATGGAAAGCCTTCTTGGTCGAGGGGGAACCTGGGGAAGCCAGCTGACAGCCTCCCCATGCTGGCACCAATGGAGCCAATCGGGGAGGCTGGGGGGAGGGCCCAGATGTCAAAGAGGGAGAGCCTGTGCTCTCTCTCTTTAACAGCTGGGCATGTGCTGGGAATTGAGCTCTTCCCCTGCCATGTGCAGAAGCGTCCTGCTTCCGAAACAATTTCAGAGGAAGAGCCGGATTTAAACCTAATTTTTTTAGGTCTTACAATAGGTTAGGATTTCAGCAGAAAAAACGGTTTAAGAAACCGATCTTGCACACCGAAATGTGGACGCGGCTTCCTCAAAGGGTCCCTAATTGGATTCCCTATGTGGAAGCCGCATCTTAATCTCTCCCCAATCTGAGTCTAAATCTGTTTTTAGAACCAGTGCGGAAAGGGCCTATGCCAGGACCAAATATGACCTACCATAGTCTGCACCATCAGTATTAGGGTAAATCAAACTGGACCAAAAAGAAAATCAAAACAGAACTGCAGTTTTATTAAATTAGTGTGCTAAGGAACCCAAGAATGTGGTAAAAACAAAATGGAGTAGCACTTTATGGTTCTCGAAACAGGCTTATATAGAAGAATGCAAAGTGAGCAGATTATGAAAAGCATGGTTTAGTCATACATATTCAGTTTCTTGATTTACCAATTATGTTCAGGAATACAAAGAAAGAACCACATCACTAACTGGATAAATCCAGGCCTCAGAACAAGCTAATAACAGGACAGAATACTAACAGAATCAGCCTGGCTGCCTGCAGATAAGGAGGGGATCATGCACGCTCGACCTGGGATGGGTAGGGGGGTGCAGGTGAAGCCCCCCCAGCCCAAGCAGCCACGATCTGCGGTTTCTGGGGCAAAGGGGAGCCTATCATGGAGGCCTGGGGTAGGACCTACTTAAGGACACTTGTGCATGTGTGGATGCATCCTAAGAGGATGTGTCTTCACTGCACAAGTACCCATTAAGTACCCATTAAGATTACCTCCAAGGTAGTCTTTCCTTAATCCAGATTAAGGGCCTCTTAACACCCATTAGACACATCTCGGGCGAGCTAATGGGTGTTGTAGCGCAGATGAGGCTTTTCAAATCCATCCTTAAATTTAGTGACCAATGCGGAAAGGCCCATGGTGTTGATTACAAACTTAGATGATTTTTAACAGGTTATTTACCTATTCATGGTTATTTATCTTTAATGGCTGTTGGTTCTGCTGGCAGTAGGATGTAAAAAGCTTCTTTGAGCCAGCTGTTGGGAGCTGTTTGTTGTCCTTACATTTGTGCTGTTGACATGAGACTGGAAAGATTTCTCATGAATTGGCTGTCTTTTCTCTATTACTTCTTTCTTAGTTCTAGTTTTAGTTTTTTTGGGGTTTGTGTTTTGTTTTTTTTTAGAAATATTCTAGATTACATACTTTGACAGTGGCTCTATGGCCACAATGGGAGGAAAGTGAGGACAGGTGATTCCTCATCATAATATTATTATGTACCTCTATGTTTCCATTTTCGATATTTCAGCTATCTTGCACCAAGGCCCTCACCTTTTGAGTGATGTTTTACACTCTCTTCTCCAGCCATTTTGAATGGGTGCTATGCTCTTTGTTTTGTGTCTAAGTCTACCAAAGATGAAGACACAATGATCCACTCAGATATCTCTCATGGTAATTTCAGACATGACTTTCCTTATAAAGTTGTGTAACTTGTGGGTTTTCTATCACGGTCAGGTTCAGCAAAATGTAACAAAAGAGCTTTGAAATAGATTGTTGACAAATGCATCCATTCCAGTGAATGGCAAAGTTTCTAAGGAAAAGGGGCTGTTTTTAAGTGTAGGGAAGTGTTGAAAAATGTAAAAAATATTTAAGATTTGCTTTTTTTTAACATTCCTATGGTATAGATGTTCCAAACACGGTCAATACTGCTCTGGATTTTGTAGAACAGTGGGTATGATATTATGTATTTTTATGAGTATTTGGTATGTTGAGTTTTGCTTATATCTACCTTGCTTTCATTATGCCAAGATAATATTCTAAAAAGATTTAATAAGACATAATGACAAAGTGAAATTTATGGAGCATGTTTTCAAAGCCCCCTCCCCCTCCTCCAGCCGTAACATTGGGATTTTTATTCCTGCAGGCTCAGAACATTAACTAAATGGTGATTCATTTTACAGTATCAGAGGTATCTAAGACTCATTTCATTTATTTAAATCTTTCTGCTCTTGGGGTGAATAGACATGCAAAGCAATGCTTTTTGGTATTTAGTATTTATGAACCTTTGAGAACCATAGCAGTACTAATTTGGCATATCACCTTGTTATAGTCATTCTTAGAAGGCAAGATGGGAATCCCAACAGTACTGTCTTACAAAGAGTTCTTTCATGATCCTGAGGAAAGCAGTGCTAACTCTGCCATGTGTATTTACCTTATTTTCTTTCATTTACATCAATACTATTCAAACTTTAGAAATGTTCAGAGCATGGAATAGTTGGTTTTAACCAACGTAAATGACAGCCAGAAGATTACCTTGATTAAAAAATTAGGGCAGTAGGTAATCTCCCATGGTTCACTTGGTTTTTGAAGGATGCCTTTAACTCTCTATACAATAATTAAATTAAGGGGAGGAGAGACAAAGTCCTTATTAAAACTGAGAATTTTAAGCCCTTTCTGCATTTACCTGTATACCAGACCACAGAGTAGACTACAGCAATCCAGGACCCTGCCATGACATGCTAGTGGGAACCAACATAAGCCCTTGCTAGAATGTTTTATCCACCTTGGATGAAACATTGGACTGGATAGAGTGCAGTTTGGGCATCTTAACCCAGTCTTGTGGGATCCTTTTTGGTGGTACACAAAGAAGCACTACCAAAAGTGGTGCCAGAAGTCACCATTTTCAGTTAGATGTGTTTGGAAAAGCATCTGCAGTTCTTTAGGAGGAGGGAATTAAGGAAAGCCTTCAAATGATTTCAGTTTGATCAAATGGAATTAGTCCTCAGCAAAGACAGGTACAAAATTTTACCAGTGAGTGAAAGGCTATGAATCTGTGGGCCACCCTGTCCTGGGATATACAACCTGTTCTGGGTTGGGACAGAACAATCCTGTCTGCATTGGGATGGCCTGATCCATGCTAGCCAACACCTCTGCTGGTTCCAAATCCTGTGCCAGCTTCAGAGCTGGCAATGGGGACTCCAAAGGGCACAAATTAAAGCTCATGGCCTTCAGTGTTCCCAGGGACACAGTTTCAGTGGTTCACCCTGTTGCTAGCAACCTCCTCCAATATAAGGAGGAACCCGTTTTGTAAGCATCAGAGTACTTGCTAAAATAAGATTGGGCAATAATGACCTTTAAGGCACAAAGGAAACATGTTTTTTTCCTTTAAAAAAAAGCCTGCTTAACCTATCTGAACTTGGAACAGGTAAGGGGAGTTGATAGAGAACTTTCTGAGAAGTAGTGACTAGGGATGAGCACGAATATTTGTACTACTTGTTATCCATACAAATTCGCAAGAATTCGGACATTGGTAAATGAATGGAATTTCTGGACTTTCGTACTTTAGTATTTGTATGAATACAAATGTTTCAGTCATTCGACCAAATAGTTCAGAAATGTGGATGATGGTGCGGATACGTATGCATCCCATACACATCCATACGCATCTGTACGGATATGTATGGGATGAAAACGGGATGAACACATATGAGATGCGTATGGATACGCATCTGTATGTGTTGAATATCAAACGAATACATACAAATGCATTCATATCGAATCAAATGTCCAGACATTCAAAATTGCACATTCATATGATTACAAATTTTCGAACATTTGATTTGTTATGAATTGAATGCCAAAAATTTCATTCGTGCACACCCCTTGTAGGGACTGTCTCATACAAAAACAAAACAAAACACTTTGGCTCACTTTCACATGCGTGGAACAATTTAAGGGAAGTGAAACAACCATGCAAATATGTAATCTTTAACTTTATTATATCATGCCTCTGGGTTGCATTTTAGAAATTTTCCAGGCCAAATTATTAACCTTTCTAGCTGTCTGAAAAATGAGCTTAATAGCAATTTTCTACCTCAAAGGGATATTGTGTTGCTAAATTAATTAGGTTCAGCCAAACTCATATTGCATTTGCAACAAGGATAGTGCATTTGCTTCAGGTGTTTTCCCCCTAAATAACATCCCCCCAAAAAAGACAACAAAAGGGCGAAGAAGCCTCCAAATGCAGTCTTTAGAACCTGATTGTTAAGACACAAATTATATTATTAGAAATGAAATCAAACCAATTTGGCTTTTTGTGAAGAACGGACATGATGTGAGCCTTACTTCAAAACACACACACAGAGACAGTGTTATGATTCTAAGATGCATACATTCTTTAGGAAGCTCTCAAGATGAAAACTATTAGATACTGTTGATTTATGACTAAACAGTGTCTTGTGTGCGTGTGCGTGTGTGTCTTATATGCCAAATGTTGTGGCTAGTTGTAAATAGCTGTTCCTGCCAGTGTGTACTGAACCTTCTTCACCCAATTGACCTTTATACTACATAGATGACTCACCTTCTAGTATAAAAGCTCTTTGTAAAAAGAGTAAAAATGGGAAAATTCAACCAAGGGGGTGGTGGTGAGGAAGGATGAAGGAAACAAACTCAAATTTCCTCTTTCTGTCTCTCTGATATTCTTTGGCTCATCATAAGCGTTAAAAGCTGGTTTTCTGCTTAGTTCTAAATACACCCACTGAGAAGAAGATTCTGTCCTGCTGTTTGAGGACGAGAAAATAGGGCTAAACTGGTTGAAGCATCTTACTAATTTAGCAGCCTCAGGCAGCAGATCTGAGAGATCAAGTGCTTAAAAAGAACAGAGTTCTTCTGCTTCTGACATGGCGTGCTTCTGCATTTGCCGATGAAAAGTAGATCTAAATAAATCTGCTTTTCAGTGAACCATCCTTCCCCAGATCGGAGGGCCCCCCGTGTGTCTGCAAACGTGTGGAGAGAATGGATTCCGGAGGACAGATTGGAGTGGACACACCAGCACCCATTCCAATCTCTCCTCTGGCTCACGCACCGGTGACGCCGCCCCCAGGGCCGTGGAACTGGAGCATGGAGCTACCAGTCACCGCGTATTTCCGGCGGTGACTGGCATGCGGGGAGAGGGCTTTGGAAGCAGGCAGTCCTGCTTCTGCCCTTTCCAACAGGGCACACGGAGGGAATCCATCCCTTCCCCTGGCTGTGTGTGGAAGCGTTCTGCTTCTGCACACATCCAGGGGGATGTGACGAATGTAAGACGTGATTTTTCAGGTCTTACATTTAATCTGGATTTTGGCGGCAAAACCAGTTTTAAAAACTGGTCTTGCAGGCTGAAATGTGGACGCGGCTTCTGCAAAGGGCGCCAGAAGAGGACTTCAATATGGAAGCCACTTCAGGTGTCTTCAATGTGTTCTAGGGGCTGGTTAATCCGGTTTCCACAGCTACTGTGGAAACACCCTTGGGTTGCTGACACTTTCCATTTCTTTTCTGTATTATTTCCAGTTCAGTTTCTATCTTCCCACCCCTCATTGCTTCTTAGCTCCTTTCCTTATGTGAACATTTTCAGTGTGCGCAAATAACATATACGATCAACAGGTGTGCAGCATCTTACAGAACCTGGGCAAATGGCAAATGATATCTCTTTTTTGCATGGATACTTAGCAATACAGAAGCTCCTTGACTAGAAACAAATTGTGTTTGTGTAATATCCTGGATTTGACCCTTCCTATCTGTCAGCAGAAGAGTGTTTGCACATTCCTTCTCATAGCAGCTATTCCCAATCACTTGTAAAATAAGACTCGCTGTTGTCTGCCTAGAGCAGTGGCACAGGCAGTTCAATGATGAAGTATTTTGCCAGTGCTTGGGTTACCCACCTCTAGAGATGTGCATGAATAATAGTAGGCATTCAAAATCCAATCAAATGGGCCAAATTTCGACATTCAAACTCAAATAGAATATCCCAAAATTCAAATGTAAACATTTGAATCAAATTTCAAACTTTGGATCTATTCATTCAAAATATCCAGACATTCGTATGTGTGTGGGTTTGTACACGATGGGTACACGAAGATCCGCATCTTTCCTGCATCCGGATGCATTTGTACAGATCCGTATGGGAGAAAACAGGTTCCATGTGGGATAACTATGAGATGCATACGGTCATGTATGGATGAGTACCGATGTGTATGGATGTGGTGAAGATGCATACGTGCACATATGAATGTTGTCAACATTCATATGTGCAGATTCAAATAAAAAATTTGAACAAATAGATTCAAATTTGGTAAATACAAATTGAATCTTGTTAAATTCAAATTTAAAAGATTTGAATTGAATCATATTTTTGGGTATTCGATTTGCTTCGAATAGAATGTCAAAAAAAAATTGTGCATATCTCTACCCACCACAACAAATTTAAAGTGTAAATCTGCACCAATGAACTCTCCCTCTGGAGCACCATGTATGTAGGGTATTTCATACATGGAAAAATGGCTCCTCTGTGCTCCAAAATGAAGACACAAAAGGTGCTGCATATCAAAGTAGCTCCTCCATCCACCTGGAATGGAGCCATTCCCCTGAAAGCGGGGACATGTCCTCTGTCTCTTATTCCCATCAGAGCAAACTGAGGGCTGAAGAGAAGTATTTTCTATTGAGTGGACTGCAAAATCCAGGCAAACAATAGGTTCCATCTCTGCATAAGTTATCATAATGTATCATTTGCAGGTTCATGTAAACATATTGGTAAGAATCCTATTTTTAGTCAAAATTACCTGTTCCTTTTAAATCATTACACAAGTAAATTTAGACACAGGGGCAGGGATGGAGATCATTTATGTGAAAGGCAGCATATTGAAGTTTACTTGATATTTTTCAGGCTGATGTTTTATTTTAAGTTATGTATGACACATCCCATTTACATTATGGCATCTTTGAAAGATCTAGCAAAAGATGTCCTGGCATAGGATGTGAAGCAAAGTGTTTTCACTGCTAGGCCCCTTGTCTGCTGTGCTGTTAGAAGTCAGCATCCCACTCAGTTGACTGAATAACAAGGGCTGTGATGGGGTTACTCACAAGGCTTCTGACTCATTGACTGTTGACCTCTGTGTGCTGTGATGGAAATAAATTTGGGTTTATTGCTCATTTGCAGTGTTCTCATCCAGTCCCAAATGGGCAGTTTAAGGATCTTCTGATGAGTGGCTGCCCCACTACAGGTCATGCATGACAGACTGCACAGAGAAAAAGTCCACTCTGCATCCCCCTGCTAAGAATTCCACAGCAGCTGCACAGTGCTTAATGCCTGAGTCACAGCATGGTACCATAAGCTGGTGACTTCAAGGGCTATTATCTTGCTGTCTCTTTACAAAACAGGAGCACATATCTCATAACATATGGGGAGAACCAGAAACAAAACAAAACAAAGCCCAGCTGTGTTGTTCTTTTAGTGGCAAGACTGCAGACCTTTGGTTTATGATGAAAATCCCCATGGTTTGACTACTTAATTGTCTAGTTTAACCATATTAACTACATGCAAAATGGCATTCCAATATTCATCATGCAATTACTATTTAGAAATAGGTGGGGAATGCAGTCCTATAGCAGCAGTGACACAATAGATCCTAGCACAATTGGTTGAATTTTTATGTATTATTTATATAATATATCAAGAATATCATCTTTGATAGAAAATAGCTTGGAGAAGAAGTTGTGTACTCAAAACCAGCTTTCTTCTCACCATCTGAAATATGTCTAAGTAGTTATTTGTGCTCTGTATTACAATCTCCTTATGATGTGCATCCAACCACACTGATCACACTTAAAACTGTAAAATAAAAACGTGTAAAATATACAGTACATTATTATGTATGTTCTCCTTTTCCTTCCTAAACCCATCACAATTCTCAAATGTATTTATACATTTGCCACATGCCTCAAGCTCAGGGAAAGAGGCAGCACTGCCACAGTTATCTATAAACTAACCTTAGGAAGACAAACAGAAGTTCAAAATTGTTTCAAAATTATATAGCACAGAATTATTTTATCACTGTGAATTTCCCAAAAGAAAGCCGCACAGTCTAGCAGTCAAACCATAAGCTGGCAGGAAGCAAATTAATCTGAAGGTGAAATAATTATAGAATTATTAAATCACAGAAGTGGACTGAGGTTCTGAACGTGAAGCGAGTGTTGAAGAGATATTCAAAAGAGGGTGTGTCTCCATTCCATCTGGTCCTTTGCCAAACTGAGCCGCCTTAGGCAGCCTTGAAGAGAAGCAGTGCCATAACTCAGATGTTGGGAAAAGCCGAAGAAGCCCAAAATGACTGAACCCAGTGCCTTCAAATTCCCTGCACCTATATTGCCAATATCTCACTGTTCTGGTGTATTTCAGAGAATGGTGGTATCAACATGAGGAGGCAACCTAAGCTGCACCCAGACAGTACTTACTTATTCCACATTCTTTGGATAATCTGGAATAAAGCATAAATACTCTGGAATAAAATGTATCTGAATGTGCTTTATTCCTGATTATCCAAAGAATGTGGAATAAATAAGTGCTGTTGTCTGGATAGTCTAGACAGAACCAAACTCCTTTCTTCTTTCTTTTTCAGTAGATCAATAAACTCTGTAAACCCCCATCCCTCTTGTGTGTTGAGGGACTGTAAGAAGTAGAGATATGCACAAATGTTTTGTTGACAGTCTATTTGAATCAAATACCCAAAAATCCAATTCGATTTGAATCCTTTAAATTCGAATTTAAACAAGATTTGATTCGGATTTACTAAATTCAAATCTATTCATTTGAATTTTTTAATTGAATCTGGACATACAAATGTTGACAACAGTCGTATGTGCATGTATGCATCTTCCCCACATCCATACATATCCATATGCATCCGTACACATCCATATGCTTCCCATAGTTATCCTGTATGCAACCCATTTTCGGCCCATGTGGATCCATACAAATGTGTACGGATAAGGGAAATATGCAGATCTTCAAGTACACATCATGGACGAACATGTAGGCCCCATCTTCATGGAACTTTATTGTCTCTCTATTGTCCCTCTATTCTAGTGGACTTTAAAAATGCCGCTCAATTCCAGAATAAGCATCCACATGAGGCTCAGCAAAACGCGCATTTAAAATGCACCTACCATCGCCACGGAAGCATGTTTTCTTTTTCTCCCCTCCCCCTCTCTGGTTGATAGGGTGCCGGCGGGAACAGGGAGGGACTGTGCTCTACGCGGCCACAACCAGCAAGACAACCCCCGACAAGTCCAAAAGAAAAATAGCCATGGGTATTTACAAGTTCTCTCCCCTGCCTGCAAAACCCACCAGAAACATTTATTATTTATTTATTTATTATTTATTTATTTGTATTTCTATCCCGCCCTATACCCGAAGGTCTCAGGGCGGGTTACAATATTATATTAATCTTAGACAGGTCCCTGCCCTCAGGCTTACAATCTAAAGAGACAAGATACAAAAGGAAAATGGTGTGGGAGGGAACAGGATCCAGAGCTTGCTTCCAAAGAGAGTGATTTCACTGTAAAAATCCACCCCATACAGCAGCGGTTACACTGTAGCAATCCACCCACTTCACACCTGATAACAATGTTGCAATTATGTGCAATTCTGGCTCTTTAAAAGTTCTGACCTTTAGAAAGGGAAAGGAAGGGAAAGTGCTTCAGTTCTGGGAGATCTGTGAATGTTTAAGGCTGTGTGTGCAGGCGGCAGTGGTGGAAGAGACAGGGTGCTTTTTTTGGAGATCTTGTGAATAACATAATGAATTGCTTCCACAAGATCTCCGTCCGCCTACTGTTTTCTTGCATTCAGTATAGATCTTGAATACCGGCTGTGGATAAGAGGCAAAAAGAGAGAGAGAGATATGATTTTATTAGAAGAGAAAATGAGGGAGAAGGCTGAAAAAAAGAGGAAAGATGGGACCACGGCCGGCAATCCCTGCCCCCAAGTACCTCTTTTGCCACGGAGCGTCTCCATGCACGATGTTGCTAGGAATACCTGCGACTTCCAAAAAGTGTGTTAGTTAATAGTCTTGTTTAAAGGGGTTTTTTTCTTCCATGCATTTTCCTCCTTTGTGGTGCTGGAAGCCCAGAGAAAAGCCGTGCATGGAGATGCTCCGTAGCAAAAGAAGCTTTTTAATGGGCTTTTTATTGCATGAAGATGGGGCAATAGATCCAAAATTCAAAATTTGATTAAAATGTTTGCATTCTAATTTTGAGACATTTTCAACCTTCAAAGCATTCAGATAAACCCTGTGCTAGCTACAAGGATGGCACAAGTTTCAGACTGGGGTAAAACAGACTGTTCCAATTTGGGCATCCTTGTTTTGCACCAGAAGCAATCTGTCCCAGCTTGGGATGGGTTGCTTATTCTTGTGTGGGGCAGCCCAAACTGTACTGAAATAGTGCTGGTAAGTGTGGAAACAGCCTGATTGAGGTCCCTTTAATGAATGGGTAGGCTTATCAGGATTGTTTCATTCAGTCACTGTTTCAATCTTGTAAACAACTGTCTGCAATGAAATGACCTCTAAAAAGAAAAATGCACACATAGGGCTTTCATTCTTTAGATCCTGGAATACTAACTCTCTTTTATGGTGCAAAACAGCCTCATTCTGTCTGATAGCTAGCTTAAAAGCAACAATAAATACCAGTCTAAGAAAGGGCATAAAGGAAGCAGCTCTTATCATTTTCTGTGTTATATTTTTGTTTTAAATGCATATAAATAAGTTTATTGGCATTCAATACGTAGTTACACATGTGCTGACAGAGAGAAACTAGTCCTGAGGAGTCCTGAGGTCAGAAAGTAAAGAATTTGAATTTGAAGAGGAACAACAAGGCTTTCTGATTTGTCTACAAGTAAAGTCTGATTGGACTATTGTGGCGGTTTCAGGGTACAGGCTGCAAACTGCTTTGCTTTCTGTCATTGCAGGCTACTAGCAAGCTGCAATAGCCAGCCTTTGGGCAAACAGCTTATTGCAAACCCTGGGTTTTGGGCTGCAAAAAGGGTGGGAAATCCTGTGCGGGCCCTGCTGCAGTGATTGGTTGTAGCTATTATTTGGAGGGAAAAGCTGTCCGGGGATCTGAGTGCTGGAGGGGGCTAGAGGAGGAGTTCCCACCAATCAGGCAAGGGGAACAGGCACCTCTACCATGACTCTCCAGCAGCATTTTATTTCAGCAGTTTTCCCCAGGAGGTGACAGCCAATCAGGGCCAAGGAGAATAAGGTATAAAGGAACTCAGAACACTGCAGACTATGTCTTCGTGCTGGGAGAAGAGCTGAAAGGAACAGAAGAGAGCTGAATCCTGAAGGGGTCTTTTGGCTGGAAGATCTTGAAGGAAGACTTCACTAGCAACTGACCAGACTGGATGATCGGTCAAGCAAGGACGGGCCGTGCCTTGTGATCATCTAGGGCCACGTTCTGGTACACTGGCTTGGCTTGAGCTGTGGCAGAGCAAGTCAGAGGGGGGAGGAACGTGGAGAGGTTTGTCTTTTAAAAGGGGAACTATTTTCCTTTAGGGAAAGGGGTAGCTCCTAATCTTAAGAGACTTACTGAGTTAAAACCAACAAATACCTGAACCTTATTTTCTTTCTAGTATTGCTTGTGTATAATAATAAACTTGTTTTAGTTTACTGTTGAAACGCTTGCTACCAGTGTTTTGTGTCCACACTGTAGTATTCACTTGGCCATTGCAGGAACTCAGCATCCTAACAGGGCCAAGCTACTCCTAGAGAGGGCAGGCACTTACTGGAACGCTGGGCATCGTGACAACTATGAAATCATGGTCTGACCAGCTATGAGAATAATACAATTTAGCTTTCATGGAGAAGAAAAGGTTAATTTTCTTTTCTTTTCTTTTTGGGGAAGCTCTCTGCAATAAGGTAATTAATTCTAGGGAAGAATTCTGAACTGCAGGTTTGAAGAAATTGTGACCAGAAGACAGACCAGACTCATTCTTTGCTACCCAATGTAGAGTTCTGCAAGGAATTGCCTTGGAGGACCAGGGATCTGTGAGGTTTTATATCTTGGCACACAGTGGCTTATATGTTGCATGTTCATAAACTCTCCCAGTTCTCAGTGCTACCTCAACCCTTAACAGAAGCAACCAACTGATAAACTTGTTTAAATTACACCAAAGTCACTTCCTCCTCCCCTGTGGGAACTACTTGAGGGTATCTTATTGGAGCTCACACGGATCAAAAATATTCAGCTTTCAGTGTCGTTTCCAGACTATCACTGTGGCTGTGTTCAGAAATAACAAAAGAGGCACCTCAGAGGTGCCTCAGAGAGCCAGTGAGTCTTTCCACACTTACCTGCCAGAGGAACTCTGGGGGTACTCCTGTACGAGCCATCTGTATTGCATGGAGCAGTATCTTAACCAGGCATGGATCCGCACATGCAGGACTTCCCCTGGAGTGTGGAGATGTAGAGCAGTCCTGTTATGTTCCCCTAAATCAGTGGTTCTCACCCTGGGGGTTGGGACCCCTTTGGGAGTCGAATTACCCTTTCAGAGGGGTCGCGATGAGCCTCCCGCCACCGTTCCCTCCCACCTCCCAGCTGCTCCGCCCCCATGATTGGGGGTCCCCACAACATGAGGAACTCTATTACGGGGTCGCGGCATTAGGAAGGTTGAGAACTGCTGCCCTAAATTGACACAGGTTGCATCTCCATTAGTATCAAGAGCACCTTGATCAGGAACTGGCTGCTTTGAGGCCTGGGTTAAGGGATCTTTTCTGCTTAATGGAGATGTCAGGCCCATCTGCACTTGGGAATTGTGGCAACACATTAGAAGCTGTAGCAGGTTCTCCTGGAGTCATCCAGCTCTGGGCTGCTAAAAATCAGTTAAATTAGCAGGAATAGCTGAATTGCTCCTGGACACTGTGTTTGTACTCTTTTCCAAGTACAGCATGGCAAGTGGGTGTGGCTGCATGACTGCATATGTGCAATCACATACAGCACCCACATCACCATGACAATGGCAAACCTGTATCAGATGTTGCCCTGGACACGCACCTCCTGGCCTGTAGGATTGCTTAAATATTTATGTTCACAGTCCATTTGAATTCCTTGTAATGAGCCGTTTAAGGCCATAAACAAAAGACTTGCAGTCATATGTACTTGTCCTAGACCTTGAGATTATTATAGCCATTACAAAAACTTACTTCCAGAACAAGATAGTGTAAGGCCTAGCTCACCTCTAGGCCTCTCCCTTCCATACTCTGCAGGGGAAGAGAGGACACCCACACACTAGCACAGTCTTCTTGCACTGTACTAATGGATGCCAGATAGTGGGTGCCATATGAACATATGCCATATGTCACTGGCCCCAGGCCCACTCTTTGGGATGTATTCCCTTCCTAGGAGTTTTCTGTTTGTAGAGTGGGAAAACCCACTCTGTAGATATGGCACAGGTTAGGATCACTCTTGCTTCTTTTGTACAAACAGTAGTAGAAGGAACACCTTACTGTGGTTCCCACAGCCTGGAAATGTTTTGCCAGGTCTGAAAATGGCTCACTTCCATGGCCATTCCGGAGCCTGGCAAAATGTCCCTAGTCTCAAAGTTAGGCCTAGCCCAGCCCAAGAGGACAACTGTACATCACAGTTCTGCACCACAGGAAGTGCTCCAGCCGAGGACCAGTTTTCTCTGTTGCATCAATGGGTGCATGTGGAATTTGCTCTTGGCTCCACTAGCACAGCCCTTTTAGGTATCTGAGGCAAAAAGCTTTGTGGTGTCATGGGATCATACAGAATGGTAGGCACACTCCATGTACTAGAACCCAGAACACTTCTTGTAGCAGCAAGACAGGGACTCCCCTTGAAGAATGGAATATGGCTATTTTTGGTCTACAGAAGAGAGTTCTGGCAAGATCCTTAACCTGTAAGTTACCTCTTCCCCCACCCTCACCCACATCTATGTCTTCATAGACAATATTTTAGGTATTGTTGTTGCTGCTACTATTTTTAACTACCGATTTACTCCCTGCCAGACTAATAACAAAAATGTGTAGAAGACACTTTTGTCCCTCTGTTCTTTTCAAAATTGTTCCCACTGAAGTTATTAATATTTTTTTTCCTCACTGGAGTCAGTGATCTTTATGGAGGCTAAGTGGGTGCTCTCATCTGTGAATCATTCAATAAGCTGACACAGCTTCTGCTTCATCAAGAGAAGCATCATGAGACAAAGCAAATTCCTCCTGGTAATCTTAGAGAATAGAATAGTTGGAGGACCTGAATTATGTTATTTGCTTTCATAAAACAATACATTGTACTTTATCCCACAAATGTTTTAACCTTTTAATTAAACCAAGTGTAATTAAGCAAATACTGATAGCAAACAAGCCCCCAATTTTCTGCAATATAGCAATCCTTAAAGGGTTAGGGTTTTCAGTCATTAGGAACTAGTGTCTGTGTGTGCACGGATTAGAATCTACATGTGGTGCATTAATATTATTTACTTTCAGTTCTGTTGGGTTTCTGGGATCAGGACACATAGCAAACTTCCTCACTACAACCCTGAGTACATGATGAGAAGACTGGCCCTAGTCCAAATTGCCTAATTCAAGTCAGAAACACAGCAGG
Source organism: Aspidoscelis tigris stejnegeri (assembly GCA_023333525.1). Classification (NCBI taxonomy): domain Eukaryota; kingdom Metazoa; phylum Chordata; class Lepidosauria; order Squamata; family Teiidae; genus Aspidoscelis; species Aspidoscelis tigris. Next base: position 52,081,016 of record JALMGA010000004.1, read on the forward strand.
ACAGGTTGGAGTGTGCTGGATAGTTGCGGCAGGTGTGTGTGTGCGAATTGCCACAGTGCTATCCAGACCTATCACTAGATCAGAGGAACTTCCATTCCTCTGATCTAACATTCCAAACCAAGGGGGAAATATTGGCACCAGCCTTTGAATGTTGTGTGGGCTACTCTACCTGGAGAAAACCTCAGCCTGGAAACACAAAGGAGGCCACTTTAAATCAGTCTCCCTTTGTAGTTCTCCCAACTGCCAGAGCACTCCTAGGCACAGCCAGCAGACCGACCCTGTGGTCCAAGGATACAACTGATGCAGTCCAAATGGACCATGTAGAAGTGACCATACTTTATGCCTGGTCTCTCAAGTTCCAATCCTTAACTCTGATTATCTGCTTATATAAGACAGAGGTATGCTGGAAGGCTTTAAGTCTGATACTGGATTTAGCCTTGAAAATTATGGATGCAGATATGTAGCACTGGTTTATTGGCTTGTTCAAAATCCAAACTCATGAATTCATACCTTTTATGGATGAACAAAACAGTATAATTCTGCTCAATTTATATTTTGGTTTTGTCTAGCTTAAGTCCATTTTCTCCTAAGTTTTAAAAAGAACATTGCATGATAGATGTCTTTCCAGTGGCAGCTAATGTGGGTAGGTGCTTCTACACTGGCCACCGAGAAACAGATTAAAGAAAATCTGTTTCCCAGATATCCGTTCACCAGAGGATCCGTCTGAAACGGGGATGGATCAGAAGAGGCCTTGTGCATCCGCACATGCACATGGAGGATGGATCCTGAGGGCCGGATCATCTGGGTACTGTGCAGAGGCCACAGCACTCATTCCAAAAAGCAGTCGGCCTCCTGCGCAACTGATGCCACCCGCATGAGCCACCGGACTGGAGCAGTATCATTCAGCTGCCAGTCACCATGTGTTTCTGGTGACACACACTGTGCGGAGAGAAGCTCCGGAGGCAGACTGGCCTGCTTCCGCCCTTCCCAAAATGGCATCTGCCATCACATCTATCCCCTCACGTCTCCATGTGTGGAAGCATCCTGCTTCCAATGGGATTGAGGCGAGGGGATGGATTGAAGGGCGGATTTCCAGGTCTTCACAGAGGCTGGATTTTTTGGCGGTGAGACCCATTAAGGCTGGGTCTCACATGCCGCTATGCGGAAGCGGCCACTTGAAGGGTCCCGGATCCATCCTCCAGTGCAGAAGGTAAGTTTTCCATGTGTCCTGTATGTGGTTTTACAGCCATTGCGGAAACACCCAGCGAGTGCACCAGAAGTTCCTCTCCCTCCCCAAAACAGGCTGAAATCCATATGGCATGTGTTGTGTAGACTTCAAAGGAAAGCTCACAAACTTGACTTCAGCAAAGGTTTGGGCTTCTGGAGGCGCTCACGTTTGGCTGTGCACCACTGCTTCTTGCAATTATTGGCAATGCAGAGATGTGTGCGATGAAAAGGATAGAGGTTCATAAGAGATGAAAATGTGGCTCAGTGGGATAAAAGTGAAAGCTCCAAATGGAGCTTGGACATTCTGCAGCTGACTTGCTGGTTCTGCTTTTCTAGCAAAAGCTGGTAATAAATGTATCTTGTACCCAAAGAGGCATTTTTAAAAACTTTTTCATTCTCATATTATTGTGTACTGCATTCATGTCAGTGTCCTTTTGCTGTATAAGATCTGCAGTGACATCCAAGGGTCTTCTCCAAAAATCTTATCTCTTGTGAGTTTATGGCATTATTTCTTAAAGAAATGGAGTTTCTAAGTGTTGCTGACTCTTAGCCACAATGCTAGAGATAACATTACCTCCCCTTGCTCATGTTAAGCAGGAAGAGGATTCCTTCACTCTGGATTCTCTAATACATTTTGAATATGTTTTTTAAATATGCTGGATTTTTCATTTGTTTGTTTGCTTGTTGGTTTTTAAGTGTTCTTATGTATATTACTGTTTTAACCTGTTGTTTTAAAACTCTAGCCTGCCCTGAGACCTACGGGTATAGGGCAGGATATAAATATAAATAAATAAAATAAAAATTGCAGTCCTCTTGATGTTAGTAGACTACATCTCCCAGCATTCCAACTGGATGGCTGTTATTTGAGACCCCTATTTTTTTTGGACTGGAATTAAAAAGATGTGTCTTGCATACCAAAAAGTCAAGTATGAAGGTCATTGGGGAATAGGGAAATAAGCCAGCAGGCAAATATGCTGGTGTATTTCAAACACAATGATAATATCGGACATATTCATTGTAAATAAGAGCATTCCTCTGCCTTCTTCACCTGAAATAGTTTTTAAAAAGTAAGTTTTCTTATTTAGCATCATACTGTAAGAATAGTCTTTGTCTTGGGTTGCCATGGCTATTCAAGATGCAACTGCCCTGTTTGACTCTCAGGCGAAGCCAGGCACAACTACTGATTTATCAAAGTCAAAAAAAGTCCCTTTAATAGGAATTTCAACCACAGGCAATTGAATTCATGCATCATTTCAACAAATTGTTCATAGCTCATTTCTTTAGAAATACTTAAAATACAGTCCATCATGTATGGGGACATTAGAGAAACCTACCCAAAATAGACTAACTGCACATAAATCTAAGGCAGTTCACAAGTGCAGATACAATATTAGACTGGACTTTCTACAAATGCTGTTTTGTTGTTTTTCCATCCAATAAGACTAAGACTATTAGCTTTAGATTATGTTTAAACACCCAAAACATGTAAAGCATCAATTAAGATGTCATGTTTCCTGCTCAATCATTTACTTCTGCTGCATCTGGACAAACTAAAAGGGCACCTGGTAAGAATTGGGGTGGGAGGGGGCTGGCAAGCACACATTGCTCTTGCCAGGAAACCTGCAACCACCCTCTGAAGTGTGAATATGCATTCGGAAGTGTCTAGCAAAGGACTCTGATGATGGCTCTTTAAGTCTTCTTGTATGCCTGCCATCATTGTCCAGGCTGACAAGGGTGCCTTACCTGGACTGGTTTCTTCCTGGTCCAATTTAGTGCTGGCTTATGGGGCCACAAAACACTGTTGAATGTTTTTTACTTCCCAGATCTCAAGCAGGTTACTTTCGATCTTCTCATTCTCAGAACAAGTCTCACATACTTTTTAGTTCATGCAACTTATATTTATATATGTATGAACTATATTGGAGGTATGCTTACCATAAGTGAATGATAACAGTATAGTACCCAGACTATGCTCTAGTAATCAAAGGGTGTTTTCCCACTGTCACTAGAAGTACCCATTAATGGGTACAAAAATGCCATTACGTACCCATTAATGGGTACTTAATGGGTACTTTTAGTGACAGTGGAAAAACACCCATAGATCACTTTGATGTGACATATGTATATTGTCTATGAACATAGTTAAGAAACCTAGCTCATTCAGTTTGGTGATGAGATTCTGGGCCTCCTCGCACTTACCATAGCTACTGAAGATCAGGACAGACACACATCTTCTGACGTGCTCCATGCCGAGTATGTGCAGATGTCCCAATCAGCTAAGTGTGAACAGGCCCAGTGCACTGGCCGCCAATTCACTGGTGGCCAGCTCAACAATTCAGCTTTCTTATAAAGCCCTAAATGATTTTGGTCCCAAATAAATATTAGCTGTTCCATCACCCACAGAAGTTAAAGGGACAGGGACATGGGGACACATTAAGAGGCCTTTCTTGGTGATAACCCCCAGACTATAAAATAGCTTACCCTCTGAGGTGCATCAGATATCCCCATTATACACTAGAGAAGTGCAGAACTGGTCTTTGTGTGGTTTGCAGCAAACTCAGTAGTTCACATGGCTTACATGTGAACTGAATTTTTCTCTAGTGTTTTTTTTTTAAATGATTTTAAAAGTGAAAAAATGGTTTTAAAAACAGTTTAAAATGGTCTAAAATGTAAACATGTACCATGGGGTCTTCTAATGAACAAGCAAGCTAGAGTGAACTGGGGGAGGAGTGCTAGGGTTCATTTGGTTTGCATGTGAACATCCGTGGAACAGGGAGGTGGGGAAGCAGCTGTGCCTGTCACATCTGTAATGCATCCAGAGTGCATTTGACATGGTTTGAGAGTGAATCAATAGGAATTGAATGCAAAAACCCCATTCATGCACATCCCTAGTTGAAACAGTTTGAGCTTGACTTGAAGCTGCTATCATACTTCCAGTTCCCATGTAAAGGGGGCTAACAATTAGGGAATGTGATAAATAAATTATAGGAAGCTAGACCCAAGCTATGAAAGATGGGAATATAAGAGTGAGACCTGTGCCACTCATTTAAATTCCCAGCTATAGAGGCAAACAGAATCATCTAATGCAAATGAGTACCTGAAATGTGATCTCTGTACCTGGGTCCCTGGCATTTGGCTTGCTTAAACAATGGAATCATCACCCCAATCAATGTCTTTCTTGATTTCAAACCTTACCCATATGGAATAAATAGTAAACCATGCAGAAAGATATCTAATCCAGAAGGACCTTAGAACATTCTGAGTTCATATTTGAACATTGCCACATATTATTTATATTTTACACATCAAAATAGATTATTGTTGCCATCAGTGGCATCTTAAATATGGTGGCACTTCTGTGTTATGATCAAATGTATTCTAATACATTTTCAAATAAATTCAGACTTCAGCCAGAATTGATGGACCTTTTCACAGAAAAGTGACTGCTAATAGGTACCATACCAATGTGGACTATACAAGACATATCTGAAATCATTTATCCAAGACAAATTGGAGTTAGGTTTTCAAAATAAAACCACTGAAGCCTAAAATAAGCCCTTTTTTGTGATCTTGACAAGAGATAACTCTGACAGTCATAAATTCATCAGTGAGATTGCATTCCTTAGTATAAGTCATTTGGTTTTTATAGAAAGTCATTGCAGGTACACTATTGGCCTATCAATTTTATTTGCTGTGAGTAAAGTGAAGTCTAAGCAAAACAAACAAAGGGGAGATTCTCTTTCTGAACACAGCCTATAACACAGTTTAAATGGAAGCATTACTCTACTTCTTGTAACACAAGACAAATGCAGAAAGGGAAGAAAAAAAATAAACCTAAATTAGACTTTCAAAGATTTTCAAAGTGACATCTATATTAATGTTTTATATTCACAGATCAACATATGGTACTCATGGAATAATAAATGGAGGGAACATAACCCAGTTTTTTCAAGCTAAAGGTAAAAAACAAAAAGTAGACTATGGCAGGCCCTGGGATGGAGTAAAGCCCAGTGCAAAAGGGATCTTAGATTCTGCTGCATCCAATTTTATACTCTTTCCAACAAATTATGTGCCCAGGCTTATTTAACTGTGAGAATTCTGATTGACATTTTGATTGATTGATTATTTTTTTGGGGGGGGTGTAAGCACTCGGTTATATTTTTACAACCATTTTCACAAAAGAGTGCTGCCATAGCTTCTAATTCTTTCATTAACACTTACCCCAATAAGGGGACCCTTCTTTTTTTTTTTAATAATATATAACAACGAACATCAAAAACCCATAACATAAACCAAATATACACTTCTGAGGATTGCATGGTCCATACAGTTCAATCAAGATTTATCCAGTACAGTCTAGAATGGAAAATCTGGAAAAAGCGTCAATATTTTTTGTTTCAAAAATGTTACTGAGAAAGAGGAAGATAGTCTGGGGTCGATTTGTGCCTGGATTTATTTATTTATTGATTGATTCTACTGTGCTGAAAAAGGTTTGGAGTCTCCCCCCCCCCCCATATTTCTTTGTCTTGTACTTGTCTTGTGTGTGCATGTGTGTGCATAGCTGTTGAAGCTAGATAAAACAAAAACAAAAACAGATTTTGTTTTGTTTTGTTTTGCTTTTTGAGAGGAGCATTCTTTGGAAAACCATGTCCTTTGTGTACATCCTGCAATGATGCTAGCCAGGGGTAGATTGCCTCACAGCCTGGCACCCCTGCTTGGAGACTCTTTTTACTTTTAGAAGTCTCCCAAGCCTCTTCCTGAAACCAAAAATCCCACCATACCCACCCACCCCCCAGCTACGGCATGCACCTTGTATCCTCCCATCTTCTTCACTTCCAGCAGGCTTCAGTTTTCAGCTTTCCCTGAGTGTGGCACTTTCCCTTAATAACATTTTCCTTTCTTAAAGAGGCAGAGCCTTTTCACTTAGCTCTCCTCTCTAGCTTCGTATCTAAAAGACAGTTAGTCCAGTATTCCTCAAAAAAAAGTATTTCTTTATTGTTTAACACATGAGTTTAAGAAACATAACCTTTAATTCTTCACAAGTTAACCCTTGCCTCTTCCTACTCCTGCTCTCAGCATCCTTTACTGTCCTGCCTGACAGAATAAAGACCCGGTTCCAATCTTGCCTTTCCCACTTCTCCCGAAGGTGTGAGACTGCTCCCTCCTGAACAATCCCCAACACACAAACAAGAAGTAGAACAAGACATAGAACATCACTTTCCTCCTGTTACAGCCTTTTATACCTGCGTGTTAAGCTGGATCCCTCTCTGATTGGCCATTGAATGGGATCCCTCCCTTTTCTTGGGCTAGTGATCTCCGCCCCTCCTTTGCTGTCATAACTACACATTTAATAACCTGGCACTACCTATTCATACTTACCCCAACAACACCACCACACATCCTACAGTCTAATGCACAGATGTGGAAGAATCTGACACAGCTTCTTGCATATTTTGGGCATTGAGCCAAAATAATCTGAAATGATAATGCTATTGAGTATCTAAGAGATACTGAGGGAAGATAGGATTGAGCATAGAAAATCAATGCCTTAAACAACTTTTAAAGAGCTTTGAATTCATTTTCAAAGCTGAGCGTTCCCAATGGATCAGAGGGATCTACAGTTTCTGGGGATTAAAGGTCCCGAAATGCAGATTATCTGTATTCAAATAAAAAGAACTCTTGCTTCAGGATTTAGAAATAATGCATGTGTGTTTCAGAGATAAATAACAGGGTACAATCCGCACAATAGGGTACCATGTCTGCGTATCACTGAGCCTTCATTGTGCATTCAACTTACAGGAATCTGCTTGAATACCATGCACTTTGACTGTTATGACTAGTGCTTTTATGACACTGTAGTAGTAGTGTGGTTTGAAGAGCATGGAGAACTCCTCAAGACTCTCCCACGTAGGCACGTGATGGTGACGTCAATGCTGCCACCTCTGCCACACAATGGGAATTTAAACCTAAGTGGTTGTCAAAATATGTCCCATCTTCAATTAAAAAAAAAAAACTGGGGCAGGAGAAATCTTCCTCCTTCCCTCTCAAATGGCTGGAGCAATTTCCAGCTGTCATTTGATTACCAGGGTTTTTTTTCCCTCCTTCCTCCTCAAGATCAGCTATAATTTTGAGACTGGAGTCTCAAAATCACAAGTGATCCTGCCATGGGGGTGGGGACAAGTATTCTCATCAAATAGTGGCTGTGCATTAGAAAATCAACAGCACATTCATATTGAAGAAGAACGGTTGCTCCTCCTTAATATGAAGGGGACAAGGTAATTTGTGTAAAGTGCTCTTCTCTTCCCTTCCTTTGTGGATTCCACCTAGATCACTGGCTGAGCTGTCAAAAGTCATGCTGAATGTCTCTGGATCAGCAGAAGGATTCCGGAATGAAGCAATTTTATGCACAAATTACATCCCAAACAGGCTACTTTACAGAGCAGCTCACACAACACCCTACAAAGTTTCATTCAGCAGGAAACCAATCCTTCCACACATTTTATACGTACTTTAGGTTGCAATGGTTCTATCCCCATTCAACTGTTAAAGAGCTTTGAGTTCATTTTCAAAGTTGAGCATTCCCAAAGGATCAGAGGAATCAGCAGTTTCTGGAGATTAAAGGTCCCGAAACATAAATTTTCTATACACAAATAAAAAGAAGTCTCACTGTGGGATTTAGAAATAATCCTCTTTTTTTAGGGGCACTCTCCTCATTTTCCTTGAGCCAATGAGAAGGAGTGATTACTGGCTACAGGAATCCTCCACTGGCTGAAAGGGGAGGGGACAGATGGAAAGAATGAGCAAAGGTTGTAACAAAAGATAAGATGTATCGGGCTGTGTCTGATTTTACAAAGACGGCCTCTCACAGTGATCTGCTTCCCTCCTGGGGTTGCAAAGTGGGGTTTCTTCATCTCCCCTTCCTTCCAAGATTGGCTTCCCTAACAGAGATCAGACGTCTCTCTCAGCTGATGGCACTGGTTGAAAGGGGAGGGGAAGGAGGTGAAAAAGGAACCAGATATATCAGGAAAGAGATGTAACAATGTTTCGGAAGTGAGATTTAACAAGAGAGATGTAAGGGGGAAATGTAGCACAAGTGTCTGATTTTACAGTGATTGTGAAAGCCTCCTTCCTTCCTTCCTTCCTTCCTTCCTTCCTTCCTTCCTTCCTTCCTTCCTTCCTTCCTTCCTTCCTTCCTTCCTTCCTTCCCAATGCCTCATCCATGCCCTTTTGTCTCTTTGCTCTGATCTCCTATAGCAATCCTGCACTAAACTCTGTAAATGTCTGTCTGCTTCCTCCCTCCCTTTTTCCTCACCATGCAGCTCCACACCTTCTCTCCACTGCCTTTCCCTACCCTTTTTCTTCTAGCTTTGCACTTTTCCCTACAAGAGTGGGAACACAAAAAACGGAGGTGAATGCTGATTAAATAAATCCAGATTTAAACCCAGGCTAATCTGTGCACTGGGAAAAAGCCCAAAGTGAATATTTCTATTCCTAAGCAGAAACAGGAAAAATTAAAAAATAGGGGTGAGGTTGTGTTTTAGTTGGTTACAGCACGTGAAGCTGTACCTTTCTGCTATCTGCATACTGGTGGAGACCAAAGCAGGTCCTGCCCATGGCCTGCTGTAGTCTGCACTAGCATGCAGACAGTAGGTTGAAATTCTAGGATATAATTCAGAATAAGGGCCTGTGCAGAAAGGGCCAGTGTCAGGTTTGCAGAAAACTAGCAGATGTCAGCACTGGAGAAAGAGAATATGCCAGTTGAAAGGCAGAAATTATCCTACAAGATAGGACAGTGCATTATGTTATACATGAAGAAGAGGGTAAAGTCTAGTGCAATGCAGAAGAACCCAAGAAATGAGTCTGAGGCAGAAATAGACTAAGACAAAGGGGAAATGACAGCATAGAGCAAGAAATCTGCTGACTCACCACCAGATACAAATGCAAGGGAAGTGTTAAAACCCCACAGATCACAAAGAGAAAATAAAGGTATCGCTCCAGAGAGGTTTGCTTGGGAAATTAATTCAAACCTGGCAGAAACCAAATCATAGGCTGAGCTAGGGAAACTATGTCCAGAGGACACAGCCAAATGGAAGTGAGCAGCTGAGGAAATGGAATCATAAAAACAAACAAACAAACAAAAACCCTTGTAGCTTGTCCAGTTGCCTACAGAGTGCCCAGCCATTGGCTGTAAATTGACTTTAAAAATTAAATGATCTACTGAAAGGCACAGGGCTAGACTACTGGCCAAAGGAGATGCACAGCAGCTGGGCCTGGATTTTGATCAAACATATGCACCCACTATCAGACAGGTGACTGTAAACATTGTGTTGAATGTTGCAACTTCCAGAAGAATGCAGGTACAGTACCTAGATGTGAAGACAGTGTTCTTGAATGAAGAACTTGATGAGGGCATATACATCCAGGGTTCAGCACACAAGCAAACCTGGTACAAAAGCTGAAGAAGACTATCTATGGACTGAAACAAGCTGTATGTTCCTGAAATGTGAAGCAAATTCTGGGCAGAGCATTAGATAAGGCATCAAGGTGGGATTGTTCACATACCAGTCTGCTAAGTATAATGTGAACATTATGTGTTAGAAAAAGTGGATTAAAGAAGGGTTGGGAACATGAGAGCCACACACTGTCTCTCTGAGGCATCTCTGAGGTGCCTCGTTTCTTATGTCTGAATACAGCCAAAGATTCACTCAAAGCAGAACAGATTCATGCCTTTATAAAAAAGGAAAGTAACAAATCAATATCTTTTCTGGTTTATGTTGATTATTTGCTCTTGTGTACTTAAGATGAAAAATGTCCCAGTGAAACTATTAAAATGCTGCTGATTAAGCACTTTGAGAGTAAAGACGTAGGTGAAGTGGCCAGCTACCTCAACATACAGATACATAGGGAAGAAGAGGGAAGCTTTATCTTGAATCAGAGTTGCAAAATAATAGAGATAATTGCAGAGTTTGAAATAGAAGAGGCCAAAGAGGTAAGAACATCCATGAAAGAACATGACAAGCTGTTGTTTCATTAACTAACCCCTCCCCCCTACTCTGAATGAAGAAAATAAGGAAGGAGGGGTCTCCTTTTAAGCCCTTCTTAATTTTGACTTGCAATCCACACACTAGGGCAAACTTCAGCAGGCTCTACCCTCTGATAGGACAGTATGCGGTACTATAGAGAAATGTAGACAGCATGCTTCTGTGACCCAAGGCATTGTTGATGGTTTCTCATCCATTTTTTAAATTTATAGGAAAATTCTAATACCTTATTTGACCCACTTATACAGTCATGTACTACTTACAGGAGAAATACCAAGCACATGGAAAGAGTCAATGTAGGAGACATCTTGCTACATGATTTTTGGGGGAATAGCTCACGAGGATGTCTTCTTGTGTTAGGATCTACGCAATCGTTTTTAAAATAAAAAAGCAGTTGCCTTATTGCCCAGGAACACAAGAAGACTCAGGGTGCGTTCCCATGGTACTAATTTGTATCTCTATTGCCCCTCCACTGAAGTAGATTAAAGAAAAGCGGGTTCAATCTGGATTTAAGCGTTTCCAAGGGGGTAAGCAAAACACGCATTTAAAATGAACGGACCGTCCCCAAGGAAGCGTGTTTTGTTTACCCGCATCTTTTTCTCCCCGCCCCTTGCTGTTTCATTGGGTGATCAGGCGGAAGGAATTTCCAGGTGCCAAAACACCTCCCCCCCCCCCCAGCCAGTAATCCTGCAATCCTTTCCTTCAAAAAGACCAAAAGAAAAATTTAAAACTTCTCTGTTCGTCTCCCCTGCTTGCGAAGACTGCAGCCGGCACTCTTTACAAGATCTCCACCCAGCCAGCTCTTTTACACTTTCACTTTCGCGGAAGCAATTCATCACAATGTATCTTTGCTGTTTCTCTTTGGGATTGGAAAGAGAAACAGCAAAGAGAAAATGCCTGCCTAGATCGCTGTATGCATAGATTGCTGGCTGGATGACAGGCAAAAGAGAGAGAGAGAGATGATCTCTCCGGCCGGCAATTCCCACCTGGGAGAGAATCCCCGCCCCTTTTGCCACGGAGCGATCCCATGGAAAATGTTGCGCTGAAAACCCACATCTTCCAGAAAGTACTGCTTTAAACAGGTATTTTTTTAAAGCAGGCTTTCCCCATTAGCGGCGCTGGAAACCCGGATTAAAGCCGTGCATGGGACTGCTCCGTGGCAAAAGAAGATTTTCAGCAGACTTATTATTGCATGGGAACGCAGCCTCAGAGTCCTTTTTTCCTCAATAGAAAAATAAAATGGTTTCTCATAATCAATATTAAAAAGAGTTAAAAATGAATGGGCACTATGCAGAGTGCCACACACAAGCAAAGGAGATTGAAGGAGCAGGCACCAGGCTTTAGCATGGTAGAGATAAAAAGGAGAAAGAGAAAGAAAGAGAATAGCCTATTCTAAAAGGATACCTTATGGTGTAATGCAGTTGATTTTCTCACCAAAGACTATGCAGGTTGTCTTCAGAGCAGGATGGGGGAACAGGAGTCATTCAGCAAATGTCTTCTTTCTCTCTGTCTGCTAAGAGAGACTTGTACAGGATCATGAGGAAGTTGGCTTTTTCTCTCTGAAGAAATGGCAGACTTTTGATCCTACACAAAGTCAGCATCCTGCTTGCCATTTCTTCAGTAATTTCAGCTCTTGATCTTCAGCTCCTGTGATTACTGATTCTCAGAAAGCATGAAGGATTCAGCTCGTGAACCAACATGGCAGCACTGACGAACCCCTGGGACAGGACCATGCCTCTCTGAGCCCGGAGGGCTCCTTTTATTTCCTCAGAAGGTAGGGGCAGACCAGTCAGGTCAGAAGTGAAAGATTGAAATATGGGCAGAGGCAGAACCAAATTTCTAAAGGGTCCCAATGGCTGGGATGAGTCAGACAATAGTGGACACTTGAGATAACTGGTTGTTTCCAGCTGCCACATCTTAAAAAAAAGGCTGTATCATTGCCAAACCAAAAGTGTTGATGAGATCCATCAAGGTGTCAGATCTTAGTAAACAAAAACTCATGGTTTCCCATGGTGGTGTCTTTTATTTGTTTGTTTGTTTGTTTGTTTGTTTGTTTCCATTTCTATCCCGCCCCATACCTGAAGGTTTCTGGGTGGGTAACAACAGATCAAACAACTAAGAACAACATATTAAGAACAAAGTTAAAATAAGGTACACAGTTAAAAACTCCCTAAAAATTCAACAGGTTTAAGCTGTGCACTCAATAGTGCATTAATAATAACTGTAACTGAGGGGAGAATGGATCACCTTAACCAAAGGCCAAGGCAAAAAGGTATGTCTTTACAGCCTTCCTAAATGATAACAGTGAAGGGGTATAGTGTACCTCGAGGGGGAGACCATTCCACAGCCTGGGAGCCACGACTGAAAATGCTCTCTCCCAGGTGCCCACCAGCCTCACTACCGAAGGTGGTGGGACAGCCAGGAGGTCCTCTTCCTTGGATCTCAGGGCACAGGCAGGTTGATATGGGAGAAGGCATTCCTTTAGATATTTGGGGCCCAAGTCATTTAGGGCCTTATAAGTCAGAGTTAGCACCTTGAATTGGGCCCGGTAGTGAATTGGCAGCCAATGCAATTCTTTTAGAACTGGCTTGATATGTGTCCAGCTAGCTGTTCCAGTCAGCACTCTGGCGGATGCATTTTGCACTAGCTGCAACGTCCGAACCATCTTCAAGGACAGCCCATGTAGCGTGCATTGCAGTAGTCCAATCTAGATGTTACCAGAGCATGGACAATTGCGGCCAGGTTGTCTCTTTCCAGAAAAGGCTTAAGTTGATGTACTAGCCATAGATGGGAGTAGGCGCTCCTGGCCACGGCCTCCACCTGACCTTCAAGCATCAGTGTGGAGTCCAGGAGTACCTCCAAGTTATGCACCTGTCCCTTCCAGAGTATTACAACCCCATGAAGGACAGGGTATCTCCCAACTACATGGACCCAAGAGCCTGTGACACACAGCACCTCTGTCTTGTCTGGATTCAGTTTCAGTTTATTGGCCTTCGTCCAGCCCATTACTACCTCCAGACACCTGTCAAGCACTTCCACTGCCTCTCCTGATTCAGATGTTACAGAGAGATAGAGCTGGGTATCATCTACATATTGATGACACCTCACTCCAAATCTCCTGATCACCTCTCCCAGTGGCTTTATATAGATGTCAAAGAGCATGGAAGATAAGATCAACCCCTGAGGAACCCCACAAGTGAGTTCCCAGGGTGTCAAAACCATATTTCCCACAGCCATTATCATCTTCTTCTTCTTACCCAAAATGCACAACTTGGCAGACATTTAATACATCATGATCACTCAGTTTTTTAAAGGGTAGATTAATGTTTTACCAGATAAGAACTTCATCCAGTCATTATTTGGATAATCCAGAGTAACACATATCCATTGAAAAAGTCCCAACTGACAACTTTGGAGGTTGAGAACCTTTGCTTCCAACCCCTGAAGTTGAGCCAGGATGCACTATCCATGATAGAGATAGCATCTAGCGCAAGCTACTGGCCACCTCTCCGGTCACAGGCTAGATCATTCAATCTGGCCCGAAACTGGTTCTGCACGGTACAAGACTACATGCACCTTGCAGAACTTGCCATGATGTCACTGAGATGGATGTCTGCAACAGCTTTGACACAGAAATATGTGTTCTTTCTCTCTTTTCAATGCTTATGCAAGATCTTCCTTTGAAATTAGGGAAGATGGGGGAAAAGAGGCTGTGTTCTACACATGTAATATTAAGGCATCATCTTCTTTCCAGCTGTAGCTGTCAATTTCTAACTGAAGTGCATCAGTAGAATGCACAACACAGATGTCTTGAGAAATCTCCTGCTGCCTAAATGGCTAAAATTGACATACCATATCAAAAATCTAAAATGGGGGTGGGGGGTGGGAAGAGAGAGAGAACGAGAGATAAATGACAGTGAACATTATATTTCCTTTTTAGAAGCCTTTTGCTCATGAATATACGGCCGGTTAATGTGTGTTGCTCTCCTTCTGGCTATGGCTGCAATCCTATATTTGCTTACCTTTGAATAAACCCTATTAAATTCAATAGGACTTTTTCAATTAAATTCAATAGGACACAAATAGGATACCATTTGTGATTGTCTCTTCAGTGTGATCTTGGGTAGCTAAGTCTAAATAGGTTCCACCCCTGGCTTGATTATCACCGCTAATCATTTTTATTTCTATTTTTGCTTTATACACGGTAACACCTTATAGCAACAAAAGCAATACAGTAGTGTGTTCTCAACAACTTTTAAATAATAGTATGTGGTGGGTGGCTGATAAGAAAACAATGTCTTTCTCTCTCTCTTCTCTAGAGTCCTTATCTGGACTCCTGTTCTATTTATCATGCCTAAAGTTTCCAGGGACTATTAACATTCTTTTTCTCTGTGCTGGGGAAATTGTGCCTTCTTTGTCTTCCCCCAGAGCATCTTCCATATATTTCAAACTGATTTCATCTTCACCTGTGAGCTCTAAAAAGAAGTTTAGGGTGTATTTTTCTTGTCGTAAAACTCTATATACAGAAGAAGAAAGAAAAAGAAAGAAAGAAAGAAAGAAAGAAAGAAAGAAAGAAAGAAAGAAAGAAAGAAAGAAGAGTTGCCTTTTCTACCCCACTTTTCTCACCCATTTAAGGGGACTCAAAGCAGCTGACAAACCTTCTGTTCTTCTCCCCACAACACACACCCTGTGAGGTGGGTGGGGCTATGAGAGTTCAGAAGAGAACTGTGACTAGCCCAAGGTCACCCAGCTGGCTTCATGGAGGAGGGCGGAATCTAACCCGGTATTCCCAGATAAGAGTCCAGCTCCCTAACTGTTTTGTCCCCAGAGCAATGCTATGGACTTTAAGTGCAGTGAGGCCTCTGGCTCTAGGAAACACAGCCTGAACAAAAGACTTGTCCACAAACTTCTTAGATTTTTAAAGGCTTTACTGGTTACAAACACACATAACATGAAATAATTTCTTTTCTCTCAATAGTCTTGGTTAAATACCTTGTTCTCTCTTTGGGGGTTTTATCTTTCTTCTGTGGACTTTATCTTTCTTCTGTGGACTTTATCTTTGTCAAAGGAAAATACTCTCTTCAGATCCTAGCTGGAGAGGCAATATAAGACCCTACAATTTCCCACAATCCTTTTCTTTCTTAAAGCTATAGATCTCTATTTCCCCTCTTGAACTAATACATAGAAAAGCCTATAATATCTTTAACTAAATATATGTCTCAAGAGCATCATGATGTTCTAGACGCATGACACTAACTACTAGACCAAAGTGGCTAGAAAGAGAGAGAGAGAAGAAGAAATTTGGAAAAATTCTGAAAGTAGGTGTTCACAAAGGTGGACCAACAAAAGCTGGCTCCAGATGCCAGCCAAATATATTGCTGACGAGTGATATTCTGGAGTATAGCTCCCCTCTGGAATTATCACTTGTTAACAGTACAGGGGCTTGTGTTGTCTAGGTATGTCTTAGTAACATATACAACCAGGTATTTAGCTGGCACATGTTACCCATAAGTGTGCAGTTGCCACTGCTATGCACGTGCAGCCAGCTTTTTTTGCCCCCTACATATACATGGTGACCACAGCAGTGATGGCAGTTACTGCTACAAGATGAGTTAGAGTGTTATTTCAGGAAAACCCATTATCAGGTTTTCTCTCAATAGGCTATTTCCTCCCCCATCCAGAAAGGTGTACACACACCTCCAGAAAGCCTCCTTGGGCGTCAGAGGAGCACAGGAACAGTGATAGAGGATGTGGAGGTTGTGGATGTGGCCACTTTGGGGACAAGGGGGTGTGGCCAGGGTGGCCAGATTTGCTGCAACCCCTTTTTATTCTCCTGCAAATGACAAAATTTGTACAAATTCATATGAATTTTGAATTGTATGAATATTCGTACACACCCCTAATCTACCCAGGCCCAAGGCCCATCTTTGTCCTTGCCTTCGGAGAATTTGCAGGTAGTGTGACTTCAGAGCTGGTGTGGAAACTGGTGTAGGACAAGGCATGCTACAGCAGATGGCCTCATTCCAGACCAAAAGCAACCCATCCGATCTTGGGATGGCTGCTGATTCCATCATGGAGTAACCCACTCTATTTCAGAATAATGTTCCTCAATGTGAATATGGCCTAAGCATTTTCAATGGTTGGGATATGGAAACTTCCTGAGCTATAACAAGGTTTGAAGTCTTTCCTGGTGGTAGTGCAAGACTCAGCAATATCTTCTGCCACAAATTTACTACTACACTGGGAAAGCAAGCTTCCACAAGCCACGGAAAAACTGTGGTAGCCAAAAGCTGACCAGTGAGGAAGTAAGATGTTCTTATGCCTGTCAAACCTGCTTTTAAATAAACTACTGCCACTAAAGAAAAAATAAAGAAGTCCAAATGCTCCTGTAAGGGAATAACATGCAGCAACTCCAGTATCCCCTTTCCACCTTGGAATGGTATATATTCTGATCCAAGGTCCAGTCTTCTGCACTTCCTGCAGAATATAGTAAGTTCTAACCTTCCATAGCCCCCTTCGTTCACTGGACAAAGTGGGGACCTCTTTAAATTAGCTCACAACTGCATTAATATGAATATTTTGAACCTCAGTGGGTATGTGGACATCATTATCCTTTAGGCGGGAATATTATGGAGGATTCATTTCATTAGCAAACATCTGATTAAAGAAGCCTTCTCCACACTATACATTTGGGGTCCACTCAGGCCCGTAGCCAGCTCCATACATATGGATGGGCTGTCACAAATTTTGGGGGAGATTTGGATGGTCTGGCTCCCTTCCCCCCCATGCTATGGGCCAGGGTCCACTGATAGTCTAGCTTCCCGCTATAGATTGGTGAAGTATCTTTACTGAATTACCCTTTAATAAAAGTGGAACAGATAAAGGAAGAAAGTGAAGAGGCAGAAAACTACCTTGAAATATGGAGTATTTGCTCCCAAGGACATTCCTTTCCCCTGGAGTCATAAAATTCAATGCTGCATGCAGAGTACTCAAAGAATATTGTGAAAGTACCTCTGCAGTAAGAGAAGGAATCTGGCCAAAAGAATAAATGCCTGGTCCTAAAACATCTTTATGGGGAAAAGTATAAGGAAACTTGCTCACAAATTGCTTGGGCAGAAGTGCTAATAATATCTATATATAGCCTTACCTTGTACTTCAAAATAAACACCAGATGAAATTGTAAGAAGAGGCCACACCTGAATAGTTAAGGAACAGCTAGAGCTGTTCCCTACCACACTCTGAGGTCGTTTCTGCACTCACCTTGGTTAATCCGTATTAGCTAGATCCGTATTTGCTAGATCCAGATTATCTACATCCAGAGACCTATTCACACTTAGGCCTCTGGTGGATCTAGCTAATACGGATCTATCAATTGAACACCAGATGCCTAAGTGTGTGTAGCCCTCAGATTGCCTACATCTGGATCAACAGAGGCATCTACATTCAGCATGGATGTAGACCACATTTATTTAATCTATCACTAATCCATATTAGTGAGCCCTTGGCACAGTTCTGATTCAGATCTACCCTACTCCCATGGAGACAATGTGGAGACAGATTACTGTGCAGATGATGTGTTCTTAGGAGCTCCTTGATCCAGATTAACAAGTGCATAAACGGCATGAAACTCCTCCCCACACTGTAACTGCTTGGTCAGCACAATCAGTCAAACACTGACAGATTTCCTCTCCTGTTTCTATGCTCAAGCATATCCCTGCACAATACTGGAAACTGGAAAGCCTAAAATGAATGTAAAAGAGCTTATTCAGTCCAGATCTTTTCACAGGGACTTCACTATTGCTAGTGAAAAAGGGAAGTAACCTTTTTCATATAGAAAACTTGAGACAGCTGCTATTTTCCTCTCATAACCCTCCTCTTCTCCACTTTGTACAGGGAGAGCCCTGGGCAGCATTGTGGAGTACATTTCTATGTAGGGATGTAGATGGATATTCAAAAATTTGGACTGAATTCAAATGATTCGACTGAATTCGATGTATATCGCATCCGAATATCGGGTCTATTTGCGCATATAATATGGGATGCAAATGGAATGCAGACGTGATAAAAACAGGATGCGAATGGATTCAAAAATTGGATATGAATGTTCCCGACTTTTGTATCATTCGATTTGAATCAAATTTTTGAAAATATGGATCCAGATAATCCGGATTTGAATTGGATTTTCAAAAATCATTTGAATTGAATATTCAAATATTCTATTTGAATTGAATTCGAATGCAAAAAATGCATTTGTGCACATCCCTATCTCTGTGTTCCCCACCTCTTTTTAAACTGCTGAAGCAAAAATGCAAGCCTACCTAAGCATTCACTGGTCTATTCTTGGCGAGAAACCTACCCATAGAACTTTGTATGCCAGTCAAATTACTATTTTTTTTCTGTAACAACATACCTATTTGTGAATCCAACAAAGTACCCAGCTTTGAAGAGTCAGTTGATCTGTTGTGCACACAGTGAGTTTTACCAGCAACTTGCTTTTTAATACCAATCAGAAATACACTGCATTTTGAGATTTAGCATTTTAAGTTATTTGTCCTTTTCTCCTGGTTTGGGAAGTCGTTGTTATAATTGTGCTTGCTCAAGAAAATTCTTTGCTATCGCGGCTAGTCAGCAGTAGTAGTTATTGAACTGTGAATTAATGTGCTTTGTGTATACTATAATACACTTTTTGATGATTGCTTTTCTTCCATGTTAATAAATATTTACTTTTCCTTGCATCCAACTCTGTATGTATGGCCAGATTTTTCAATTTCACTCCAGTTTTTAAATAGCCTTTAGTGTGCATGTGTCGCTAAGCATGTATAGATTACTCAAGCATATGTGGAAGCACCATGATTGCCCAAATGATAATGAGCTTAATAATATATCTATGGTAACATTTGCATAGCAGAAGCTCTACATGCTTACTGCTCCTGTTAAAGCCATAATGAGCTGTCTGCACATGACCTGCTACTCCTGCCTGACTAGACTACAGCCAAGGAATCCACATCTTTAAACATGATAGGTGATGGGGGGGGGGGGTTCATCAAAAATAGAAAATGGCTTCAGGACACTAGGTCAAGAAGATAGATAGGTCTCCTATAGGGCGCGTCCCCATGGAAGCCAGTTGCTTCGCTTGTGACGCGTGTTATAAAAATCTGCATTGTAACTCACAATAAAGTATCTCCATGTGGTTTGGGGCAATGCGGATTCAAATCGTATGCGCCTCTCCCCATGGGAGCCGCAGCATGAACCTGCATCTTTTTCTCACCACCCACCCTCTCCCCTGATAGGAAGCTGGGTTGCCGTCACCATAACCCATCCCACTTGCTGCAGCGATGACAGGCAAACAGCTGCAGCAATGACAGGCAAACACCTCCACGAACACAAAGATCATTCCTTTCCTTGGCCGCCACAGTTAATAGCATAACCAAAAGGTTGTTAAAAGCATAACTAAAAACAGAACATTCCCTTCCTTGGCCACAACAAATTAGCAGAGGTGCGCAGATGGGCATGACAGTGGACACCCCGCACTTGCAACTGGCTCAGATGGCGGCCACTGGCAAATCCGGCCCCTCGCCTCTCCAGGTACGGAAGTGTCCTGCTTCCGACCAGATTGAGATGAGGGGCTGGATGGAAGACCTAATTTTTGAGGTCATCCTGGAGGCCGGATTCTTTTGTGGCAAGACCCGATTAGAAGCAGCCACACGAAGGGTCCCTGATCTGGCCTCCTGCACGGAAGGTAAGTTGCTATGTGTCTCATATGTGTTTTTATATGTGTTTTAACAGCCAATGCAGAAGCACCCTTAGTTCTGTTTTCTTAAGTAGGGTTTCAGAGAAAAGCAGAAATCGAGATCTCCCTCCCTTTTTCTTTTTTGCCTCTGAATCTATCATTTTCTTTTCTCTCTCCATGTCTGTATGCCTCTTCCTGTGATTTGCCTGCTCATGCTTAGAATTTTAAAAAGACACAATATATTATCATTGATTAGGGGACGAAGCTGCAATCTCTGCAGGCCTGTTTGATCAAGATGACCCTGTAGCTTGCCCATCTAGTTAAATGGAGAAGGAGGCATAGCTAACCATTTGCAAAGCTACATTATACAAAAAGATTAAATCACAGGTTGCAACCAGAGAGCAGACAGTGCATTTTATTAGAATGTTGCCTCTGAAAATGGCATTACAGATTTTCCTCTCATGCATCCTTGCTCTTACTCTTTTGTCAATTGTAGCTTGTACCACAAGTTGCCCTATCCAAATCTAAATTCAATGATAGTACACGCAGAGACAGGAGGCAGCAAGAAGTTTTTCCTGATCTATATATAACACATGGGTCCTGAGGATATTGGAATTTAACATAGGAAAAATAAAATTTCCTTCATCCTGATATGATTTTGGCCCTTTAACTCTTGCAAGACAAACTGAACATTGGTGGCTGATACCCACCGTGGCTTATGGGATGTAGGGAAAGCAAATAAAATAAAGTGGTTCCAGTCATCAAGATAGTGCCAACATTAGGTGAGAGGCAAGGCTATAATTCTGTACAAATGTTCCTGAACATTGTGTGTGGATTATGCACACATTAGCCAATCCTGAATTGAAAAATGTTTGAAGGAGCTTGGGGAATGGATTCAAGCAAGATAGCAATATACCGGATCACTTCCACCAGCTACTACATTGGTTAATTTTTGTGGCTCACCATAGAATAGCCATTAGTTGGAAATATGCAGACAACTTAAACATAGGCAAATGGTGCTACAAACTTTGGCATATTATGCTAAATGAGATAATGAATGTACAAGGACGAAGCTATTCGAGAGATCTGGATGCCAATAAGATGTTACATGTATGGACAATCTGTATAGATGAAATGTTAGCAACAACTAATTCAACATTACCTGAAAGAGAATTTCTGATGAAATGGTTTGGAAACATCTCATTTTAAAATCAAATTTTGGAGTTCACGATGGGACGGGGGTGGGGGGTGGGGGGGTGGGGGATGGAGTAGAGTTATGGGTGAAATGCATATTGTTTAAAGAAGGAATTGTTAATATTGCTGATTATTAGAATATGTATAAAAATTCAATAAAGATATTAAAAAAGAAAGAAAGAAGGCACTAGTACAGTTGTGGTAGCGATTAATCTGGTCCACCACTATTCCTGATTACTGCAACCTTAGTACAGATTAGATCTAACCCCGTGAAAGGTGGATGCCACATTCAGGGGTTTCCCAAGATTTTGCTGAAGGGGTAAATGCATAAAGGCTTTATGATGGCTGCAGAGCCAAGTTAGTTTTCTTAATATTGGTAGACTTTCCAGGCTACTCAAATTAATTTTATAGAAGACTGTATTTGGAAAACAGATATATTCTAAAAGCCTTTCAGAATGTTGCAAAATTTGCTAGATTTCAGTGAGGATCCACCAATCAGTGATTTCTTCCTTGTCTGTATAAATGTGTTATTATTTGATATTTGATTGTTCACATGTTCACTTTAAAATGATGTAATAGTCTATGATCGCAACAATAAATTGTATTGTATTGTATTTAAGTTTTTTTAACCTTTCCTCATAGGACTTTGATTCCAATTCTTTTACCACCTGGGCTGCTCTCCTCTGAACTTGCTCCAGTTTGTCAATGTCTTTTTTAAGGTGAGGTACTTTAAATGAGGAGAGTGGAGGGTGATAATTACCTTTCATGATCGAGAATCTATGCATCTATGCATTTGCCTTCTTTGTGACGGTAGCAGTCTGCTTATGATCTATTAGTACAGCCAAATCGTTTTCAAAAATGCTTCTGATAAGCCAGCTTTCTCCCATCCTTTCTCCCGTCCTTTTATTTTTGCTACCTACCTAGATGCAGTACTATACATTTCTATTACATTACATTTTGTTTGTTTCAGCCTACAGTTGGACAATACTAGGTCCATGACAGACCCTGTGGCAACCTGCTATAGACATCTATTCAGGGTGACATGAAGCCATTCATGACCACTCTTTGGGTGCAATTGTTGAGCCAATTATGGATCCAATTAACAGTTGTGTGATCAGTCTTATATTTGATCATCTTTTTGATAAGGACAGTTTGAGGAACTTTGTTAGATGCCTTGCTGAGGTTAAGATACACTATGTACACAGCATTTCCTTGATCTATCCAGTTAATAATTTTATCATAAAAGGAAATTAGGTTAGTTTGATATGATTTGGATATATATTTATTTCAGTTTGAGAGAATTTACTCAATATAGTTCATGCTTATTACTGTTATTTTCAGTGCTGCACAGAACACACTTAATGAGCCAAGTCTTTCCCTCTGGGTCAGAGCTCCAGCTGCACCATTCCCTGGAAAAAGTTGAAATGTCAGCTATAGATTTAATGGATAAAATAGAACCCTTACAATTTACCACCAGTTAAGTTTGTTCCAGTCCGATTTAAGTTCCATAAAGCTGGGAAATTGCTTGATGTATTAATAGATTATTCAAAGTATTTTTATTCATTTATCATTTTAACAGATGCAAAAACAATAACTTCTGCATATTTTGGAAACAGTGAATTTATAATCCCAGGCAAGCATAGCAAAAGGTTTTTAGCAATACTCTAATATATAATCACTTAAACAGATCCGTGCTTTCTGTGGTCTCTCATAAAATGATCACTATTTTAGGACCTTTGGTATCATTCCATCAGTGAAAATACCTTTCCTTTTTTTTCTTTTTTGTTTTCATTGGCTGCATCCCCATGCACTCCATTTAGTTCGGATTGGATTTGGATTAGTCCGAATATGGAGGCGAATTCAAATTGACCCATCCCCATGTGATTGCCAAAAGCGCGGGCTCAATTCGATTATGCCTGTCCCCAAGCAAACCATGCTAAAACCCTGCATGGGGAAACAGCATTTTTTCTCTCCACCCCCTCTCTCCTGATAGGAGTGAGGGTAGGGAAATCCCACCCAATGCCCCTTCCCCAATTGCAACTGCAACAGTGATCAAACAGAAACGAGCCTCTTCTCTCTGCGATCTGTTTGCCAGGCAGATGTAAAAGAACTGATCGCCCCAGTAAGATGCAAGTGATGAGGGGGGTCATCTGGCCCTTGCTGTCCCACAAGCCTCTTCCTACAACCCTTATTTCACCTGCACTTCCCAATTGCTGGCAAGCAGCTTCTGAAGTTTACCACAGTTAAACTGCCTCTAAACATTGTAGCGCCTTTTGTTTGCTTTTTAGCTGGCAAACTTCAGAAGCTGCTTGTCAGGGGGTAGAATGTCCCTTCTAGGTATTTCTAGTGTTCTGTTATTATATGTCTAGAAGCTATTAATTAAAAAAATACTCATGTTGAACCTTTTTTTTCACTATTTATTGGGGGGGGGTAAAAATTGGTTGTGCAAAGGTTTTTCCTTTTTCAGACTCTTTTTCCTATGGGAAAATGCATGGAAAGAAAAAGCTGAGAATAAACAAGTGTGCCTGAATGCCTGTTGCCCACACCCACAAGCAATAAAGAACATAAAACACCCTAAAGTGCCTTGTCCAGAAATTTACTTGAGATGAACATTTCCTGCAGTCTGTTGGTTTGAGACTGAGAGTGCTTGCAGATTCGAGTAAAACTCCATCTCCCTGTGCAGCTGCTTCCCATCATCCTGATGAGACAAGAGAAAGCAGCACAGGGGAGGCGGAGCCATTTCCAGTCATCCAGATGGGATGCTGGATACTCTGCACTTTCCTCCCTCCATTCAAGGGAAAGTGTGAAGTTAAAAGCTGCTGATTAAACAGCAGCTTTAAACTCACACTTCCCTGCTTCTGTTGCATTGCTTCTGCTGCTGCTGAACAATAGTTACATGACTGCAGTGGCTGTGAAGCTTCCCTGCATGTCTGGAGACACTCTGAGAACTCGGAAAGAGGAGTTTGACCAAGGCTGGGTCCAGATTAGTGGATTAAAGCCTTACCGCAGCTTTTGAATTTACCTGATACTGGGGAGCGAGTGTTCATTGTTCTGCAGGAGGTAAATTCACATCGGGTTTTTCCACTGTCACTAGAAGTACCCATTAAGTACCCATTAATGGGTACTTAATGGCATTTTTGTACCCATTAATGGATACTTAATGGGTACTTCTAGTGACAGTGGGTAAACACCCATCATGTGCCGCCACCATGAAGTATCAGGCATCAGGTGTGATATCTATGCTCCGACTGCACATCGGAATGCACAGTATTCCCAAGTGTGGATGCAGCCCAAAATAGTTCCAGTCAACTGAGAGTCCCATGTGGGGAGATTCCCAACAAGAATGATAGGACCAGGAGGAGCAGAAGAAAAAAGCCCCCAAACAAGTCCCCTTTGAAAGCCCCAGACTAAACCTTATCCACAGACTAAGGCAAACCATACTAAACAACAACCTTAAAGGGTGCATCTAACCAACCTTTCTGTAGATTACCTAGGGAGAAAATAGTCCCTCTTCAGGACTGCAGATAACTAACTTGTAGACCAAGGAAAATTAGCTAGACTCAATTATAGAAAGGTATTTGATAGAGCTGTGCCAAATCAGTTCACTTTTGAACTGGTTCTAATCAGACTGAGTGGTTTGAGTGGTTCAAATTCAAACCCCAAACAGCACCTACATTTGAGGTGCTTAGTTTGGTCTCGTGGTTAGGGACCCTGGCTCTTATCTGGGAATACAGGTTTGAGTCCGCTCTCCTCCATGTAATCCATCTGGGTGACCCTGAGCTAGTCACAGCTCTCTTCTGAGCTCTCACAGTCCCACCTACCTCACAGGGTGTCTTTGTAGGGACAGGAATAGAAAGCTTTGTCAGCCGCTTTGAGTCCCCTTAAATGGGTGAGAAAAGCAGGGTAGAAAAGCCAACTCTTCTTCTTCAAACCAAACTGTTCAAACCACTCAGTTTTATTTTCACTAGTCCTCTATTGGTAAATGGCCAAGAATGAATCATTGCATCTCAGCAAAGACTATCTCACTGGGTTATCCTGAGCATACACTGAAAGAGAATGATGCCAGCTTGAGCTCTTGATAAGAAAAATAGGATTAAAAGTTCAGATAAACCTCGCATAAGTCCATGTGATGTTTGTCTTCAAAGTACTTCTCTCTCATTTTTGCCTTCAATCAATATATACACAACCATGTATACTTGCACACACGCATGCACTCATACTAGCCATACTCGCCCATCGTGACCCTAGTGATGCAATATTCCCAGCTAGGTTTCAGAACTAGAAACACAATTCATTTGTAAGATTGGTGCCTGTACTTGGACACTCACATGCGCTGTGCATGAGCACACAAATAGTTAAACTTCTGAGCAGAAAAACACTAAAGTTATTAAAAGATTTTCTTATAAGAATTATTCAAAAATGAGATCTATTGTAAAATGTAAGGATTAATTTATTAATCAGAGCTTTCTGAACTCTCGCATTAAGGAGCTTTGTTATGCTAATTCCCTTATAAATGAATAATGGACTTATCCTCCCATTATTGCCTATCATTTAAAAAGACCCCATTTAGAAAATGAAGATGTCCTTTTCGCTTGCAAATCATTATACATTTTAGGACACAAGTTTGTTTTAAAATGAATACCAAAAATTACTCACAACCTCCCTCTTCCCCATCATTCATATTCATCAGTCATTGTTCCAATCAGATTTGTCAGATCTGGAGCATTTTATCAGAAGAAAACCTTCTATGATAATTAAACACAAGGTGGGGAAAGAGCTATGTTCTATTGCACTTCATTCTTATACGTTCCCTTTATGAAGAATGTTGCCTAGACAGATTTACAAGAGTTGGGGGTGGAGGGAGAAACTAGCAGCCAACCCTATTCCAAAGATAAGCTTATTAGCACACAAATAAGCTTGTGGATACTGAGGATTTTGATAATGGTTTTAGAACATATAAATATTTATTATTAATATTGTTGTTGTTGTTGTTATTGACAGAAACAAGAATACAACATGACACCAAATGTGTCAGCTTTGATATTTCATAATTATAGGGACCTACTATTACTATTTTTATTCTTACTCCTATTATTCTTATTATTTATAAACCACCTTTCAATCTGCCTCATACTTGACTGATTCTACATATACTGTTTTAATATATGTCTGATATTAAATGTTGTTAGTTGCTCTGAGACCTTCAGGTATAGGGCGGGATAGAAATACAATCAATCAATCAATACTGTTGGAAATATTGTGAGTGACAGCCTGAGTGACAGGAGGGTGGGAGACGCCATAGAAACTGCCAAAAACAGCCAATCAGAACACCAGGAACTCAGGCTATTTAAGCCAGCAGCCCAGTGTTTCAGTGGTGTCTTCGTTCGGCTGTTGTACGAGAGGGATCATGGAGAGTTTGCTTCTCCCTCTGGTCTTCTAGACCTCGTGCTCTTGGATCAGAGGGACAGGGGATAGAAGGAAGGTCTCTCCTCTCTAGCAGGTGAAGATCTCAGTGTGCACCTGGAATTAGGCAGGCATGCAGCAGGGACTGTTGAGCTCGGGGTAGAATGAGATAGGGTTCTGGAAGGCAGTCTGTCCTGCTACTAGGCAAGCTTTATTATTAGGGAGATACTTCATACTGAATGGTAGCTGGAATCATTCAGGGGCAAGGGGGAGTGAGGGGAGCTGGAGGCGGGGTTTATTTATTTTATTTGCTTTCAGTGGAACATCTTGCTGAGAACTAAACTTTATTTTATTTACTGCAACTATTCTTTCAGGCAGCTCAAGGGCTTATGAGCTTATCTTTATTTTGCTTCTACTATTTATTTAATTATATTAATAAACATTTGGTGTTTGGATTGCACTGGTGCTTATGTGCTGCTTTAAGGGGAGTCTATTTATAGACGGGTAAAGCAGGATGCCTGCGGGGCATATAGTCCAGTTCATAACTGGCATCCCCATTATTGGCAGTTGGGCTGTGGTGCTTGTCAGCCGCTTCCTTTTTGTGCAGCTCTGTGGAGGGCAAGACGGGGGGGGGGGAGGGGGCCGGGCTGAGTCACCATGAACATTAATTGACAATTCAGCCTCCTTGCAAGAGTGAGAAAAGTGACTGAGGTCACTTAAAGGCTGTGGTCACACTTAAGGTTTAATCCAGCTTCCGTCCACTTTCAGAGTGAGAAAATACATCAGCAAAGTGACAAACTGTATTCTTTCAGGGTTAAATAACTTAGAAATTTCACCTTTGGGATAGATAATGTGGAAAGAAAATTACTGGTCACTTTGCTGATGTGTTCTCTCACTCTGAAGGTGGACTAAGGCTGGATTAAAGGAATTTTCTGATGCTTTAAGGCTTGGTTTCTATTATCTTCTTGTTCTTACTAGATTCCAAAGTGATGGCTTTCTAAACTGTTGGTTTTTGAGACTGACCTATAGGTTAAATAGACCACAGGGGAATGGATGACCCACCCAGGGCCTGTCATAGTCTGCAGTATCATATGGACAGTAAGCCCCTATTACTGGATATATACAGAATAAGGCTCAGAGCAGAAGGGCCCAATGTGTCTCTTACTCAGGCTTCCTAGATCTCATACCTTCAAACAATCTGGGAATCTAACTTTAGAAGCCCTTTATCACCAGTCTTGCATACCAGTTTTATTGCCTGGACCATTTCTCCAAATAGTTCATGTGCATGCTAGCATGCACGTAAAAATCATGTTTCATATTGGCACTGTGATGGAATTCTTCAGTATTAACCAAATTTTGGGATATAACAAAACAATATTTCATAAAAATAGTACAGAAAACCATACATTTTTAATCTGAACAGATCTTTTAATTTCACTTTAGATAGATAAAAAGAAAATGAAGCATAAAAATTTAAAAAATCTATTACAACAGATGTAACAACTCAGGCTAGAAGGCAGACCAAAAAAAATCACCAAACTTATTACTTCACTGCAAAAGCACATAAATTAATATAACATAAAACTCATTTGAAGAGAGGCATTTCCGCACTGAATCGCGTTCGAAACCGAACGCGTTCAGGCGGAAAGCTTAAGCCAGCTTCGGGCGCTTTCCCCGTTCACACACAGACGCTCCGGAACGCGTGTAAACGCGTTCCGGAGCGTCTGTGTGCGAATGGGGAAAGCGCCCGAAGCTGGCTTAGCCGGCAAACGCCGGCCAGGGGCGCGCCGGCGGCCGCCGAGGCAGATCGACAATCAGCTGTTTGAAAAACAGCTGATTGTCAAAGCCGCGCGGCGTCGGAGGCGAGCCGGCAGGCGATCGGGAGAAAGAAGCGGCGCGAACGCTTCTTCTCCCGAACGCCTGCGGACGGCTCGTCCGCGTTGGAACGCGTGTAGAGCACTTAGAAGTGCTCTACATTTCGAACGCGAAAGAGGCAGCTGCGGACACGTCGGGACGCAAGGCGCGCGCGGCCAATGCGGATGACGTGTCCGCAGCTGCCTTTTTCGCGTTCCGTTTTCGCCCGTGCGAAAACGTCTCAGATCTGGGTATCATCCTTCACTCAGAATCAGCAACTTACACCTGTCCTCTTTTCAAATAAATAAGTAACAACTTGTCAGGCATTTCCCATTCCTTACTATCTGTAGTATAACCTCTTTGTAATTTCTGAAAGTTACTGATTGATGTCATTGCATTGATGCCATGTTATATATAAAAAAAACTAGGACAGAACATTAGAACATTAATATGTAAACTTCAGTTTATTTTGTTTTATTTTATGTACAGAATGTTGCTTATAGAAGCTTGGATCTTGATTGTTTATTTTAGGTTTAGTTTTTACTATCTTGAATATTGATGTCCTACATGTACAATCATTGTATGGGGCTGTGTTAATAAAAAAGAAAGAGAGAGAGAGAGGGAAATTAGGTCTGGTCCAAATACCATGGCAAATATCATACACAATTTTGTCCTTTCAGGGGTACTAAATTAGACTGAAGATAATTTGTCCCTCTATTTAATATTCTAGGTCAGAAAAAAAAAGCTCCTGCAATTCGGAATACTTAGTGCACCACTGAATAGGTATGGTGGGGCATGTAGTAGTCCTGAGTTTCAACACATTCCTGTACACCCTCCATTTGAAGCAATTTCTAGAGCAATTCATTATGAGTGATTCTCATTTGTCTCTGTGTTGGATGTGAATGTCACAAAAGGCCATGTTCCACTTATGTTCATTGGATATATGGGCACATCTTCATCATTGCAGCCTGACTGAAATATTTCACATTTCATTTGCTGTTGACCAGGGCTGCACCTGTGTGCAGGGGCTAACATTAGTGACCCTCCTCACAAGCCACCCTCCATGAGCACGTAAGTGGCTTCTACAGTTGCCTTAGCCTGCAAAAGTAATACAAGGCATAAGGAACAGAAGGGATCAAAGTATGTAGTGATTACCTCAAAACCACTCTTCACAGAGATGTTTTGGGATGCTCCTGAGGTGAATTTGAAACTAACGGTAACCATTTATCTCATTCTGAAAATTCTCCTGGGGTCCCCCTTTTGCAGATGCAAATAAACGACTCTTGAGGAGTACTGAAGTTGGAGGCTGCAGCCTTCAGTAACCAAAAGCAGTGTTTTCCAGCCAGCATGGAAAACTGGGCCAGCACTGGCCAATCTGATTAGAAAGTCAGGATGTTAAGTGCGTCAGGCAACAAGAGGAGGTAATGTGTGTGACACATCTGTTTTTAGTACGTCAGCAATAGGGCACTCCTTGATCAAAGAACAAACCCAGAGATCCCATTCCTGGCTTCCAAGTGTAATAGTTATTGGTTTTAGATAAATCTACCCCAGGAGATACTATTCTGAGGTTTTAAAACAAACAAGAAATATTCAAATCTCAAAATACTGTTTTCAGATTTTGTACGTGCAGAAATCTGTGTGGTTCTACTATGCATCATCTTCTGTTTTATATTCCTTGAACTGCATTTCCACCTGCGGGATGAAGAGTACTGGCATTATTCAGAATGTCTGACCTCTTTCTGGCTGATGCTGCAAAAAATCTATTTAAGCTGGCAAAGCAATAAAGGCAAACAAAATAAAATTGCATTCATGGTCTATTTTGCAAAGCTTCAAGCCTAAGTTGTATTTCACACTGGCCATTCCTTCCCTTCCCTTTCTTTTTTCTTTTTTTCCAAATGGCAGATTCTGATAAATGATGCAGTAGCAGCTGTCACCACATTTCTATGACTTTTGTCATAAGAAGTAAAACCACACTGTGTTTTAATACTACCAATATTTCCTTGATTGTGAATGATGGCTGACCTGCATTCTATTTCAAGTCTTCCACTTACATAGTTCATCTCATTTTGATTTCCTCTCACTGGAGTGAAATCACAGTGTTTCAGAAGAGACAAGACAGGGTAATTATCAGGCTATGGAAACAGTTCATTTGTCAAGACACAGATGAAAGATGAGATGGACAAACATGAAGAAAGAGCGAGCCTGTGTACATATTAGTAATGTCAGCTCTGTCCTAACCACTATTTCAGTCATAAATGAATTTTCAATGCACTGGATTTTTTATTATTATTTTTATTAAGTAATGTTGTCAAAGGTTTCTTCAGAGTGTGAAAGGTGCTTTTTAAATAAATGTGCTCATTTTGGCCTATCTTGGAGTTGTAAATCAAACAGTCTATTAAATGTAATTCACTACCTGCTGAAAAATACCAACTGAAGATGGTTCTTCATTCCCAATATGCTTTTGTCAACACTTACATTCTGTGTTTTTAGTAAGCAGATCATCCCATGCAATCTATTTTCTACAACTGCAATATTAAAATGCATCCAAATCTATCATATACATCAGATTGTTGGGCTGTTATCACTTTGATCAAAGCACTGCTGTTTTTGTTTTTTGTTTTTGTTTTGATTTGATTAGGATGAAAAAGCTTTAAAAAAACCTCTTCAGCATTAGAACAGATGTCTGTTGACACAAGGGGTAGAAATCCTGTGGCTTTTCAAATATTGCTGGATTCTATCAGGAGCTCCAGACAGTATTCTTTTTTTATCCCACAGTGAATCATCTAATACTTCTCAGAAACTTTCAAGCGGGGTGTTAATATGCCACCAACATATGTCAAATTGCAACGGTATCAGCATATGCCAGATAGCAACGTCTTTAGTGCTAGCTATTTAGACATGTAGGGTGCTCCCCTTGGTACATTCACCACAATACCTGCAGAGATGCCACACTTCTACCCCTGCAACATCACCATAAGTTGCCACAATCTCTCACTATCACCATCAAAGTCAATGGAACTCTACTTGCAATCTTGACAGTGCAGTGTGTGGGGAGGTGGGGGGTGGAGGGGAGAGGAAACCTTCCTTGCCATCATGACTGAAGCTGGAGAATGGCCAGCTTCAAGTATGATAGCAAAGGGCTGTGGCAGCATGCAGCCCTTATCTGGGAATCAGTGGGTTTGATTCCACAGTCCCCCAAGAAGCCAGCTGGGTGACCCTGGGCTAGTCACAGCCCTCTTCTGAGCTCTCACAGCTGCACCTACCTCACAGGGTGTTCTGTTGTAGGGAGAAGAATAAAAGCTTTGTCAGCCACTTTGAGTC
Organism: Aspidoscelis tigris stejnegeri; assembly: GCA_023333525.1. Lineage (NCBI taxonomy): Eukaryota > Metazoa > Chordata > Lepidosauria > Squamata > Teiidae > Aspidoscelis > Aspidoscelis tigris. Next base: position 52,112,786 of record JALMGA010000004.1, read on the forward strand.
CCCTTAAATGGGTGAGAAAAGTGGGGTAGAAAAGCCAACTCTTCTTCTTCCTCCTTCTCCTCTTCTTCTTCTTCATGCCACAGATGTTTGAGATACCTGGAGGTGAGACAATCAAACTAAGGTAATATCCACACATGAACAAAAGAGTTGGTTTTTATACCCTACTTTTCTCATCATTTTTAAGGGGATTGCAGCTGACAAACCTTCTGGATGAAAAGAACAGAGTTGAAAATCCAGAAAAATAAAATGTCTTTGATTAATTAATAGCACTAAGTCAATTGTTCCTTCAGCTCATACAGTTGAATGCAAGTAGAGAAGTACACAAACAGAAATTTAATGGTTTGGTTTGAATCAAATTACCGTTGGTTCATTTCATTAATTAGAATAGCCCTTGGTCTGGGTTAACGTCAAACTTTTTTTTTTATTACAGGGTTGTTTGATTTACATTCAAACCACCCAATTCACTAAAAACTGAGAACTGTATGAACCAGTTTGGCACATCCCTAAATGAAAACTTTTAATTTACCACGTTAAGGAGTTATTCCTTACTGTTAGAAGTGTTAGGGATTTTGTCTTCGCTAACGTCAAGATTAGGACATGAGATATACAATCTACAAAGGAAACATGATAAATATTCATACACACTAGGAATAAAATTCAACACTGTATGTATTTTGAAATGTGTAGGTAATGTTATAGCAGATGAAATTCTAATTCGAAATTCTACTGAGAGAATCGAAATAGAAATATCAAATTTCTTGTATGTAATCCCTTGCAGATGCATAGCACCTAATATCTTTTAAGTAAATAAAATAGTTGTGAAATATATTAGTCCTTCCAACTCTCGTTCAGTGCAAAGGGCTGCAGTGACAACAGGCTCTGCCTAACACAGAGGCTACATATTATGTTGTAGCATAACTAGACAACAGATTCAAAAAACTGAGCTAAGAAACTTTCATTCTACAGCATCATCCTCAAGGATGCATAGTATGCAGCGGGTGCAAAACCACATATTGGGATGCCTTTGTAACCATGCATCCATATAGCCATGTCCTATATAGTTCCTTGAGCCACCCCGTATAGGTCCTTGAGTCACCACCCTTGAAAGCTGATTCAAAGTTCATCCTTGTTAAACTCTCAAGGCAATGGCAGCAGCTATGTCCATTTTGTCTTGTATGGAAACATGGAAGGGAATAGTGAGACTCACCTGTGTCCATTTCCACACCAGTGTTCTCCACTGGACCAGAAACACTGCTGTAACTTGGCTGCTTTTTATCCACTGGAAAACCGATTGGCACAGAAACTAAGCAGCTATGAGGAAAGTTCCCATCTAGCAGTCAGCTAATGGGCTGCCATATGAACGTAGCCTATGAAAGCAGGTGGGCAGCAGGAGAACAACTGGCCTGGATGATGACAACTTTAGTCTAAAATGAGGTTATTACTTGCTGAGAAATGTATTGCTTAAGCTGAACTACATTTTCAGCTCTCTTATTAAGCCTGACCTTGGAATACAGGGATTTAAGACTGCTTCCTTTCTTGCTTGTTTTCAGTCTGTATTGGTATTTCTATTTATATACCACATTCCAAAAAAAAAAAAAAAATCCCCAAGGTGATTTAGAGCAGAGCAAAAATACTATAATCATTAAAGCAAGAATGTACAATTCAATACACAAGGAAAAAAAACATATTTTAGAATGTACACTAAAGTGACAGCAAGCTACATTGCATTCTATAATGCATACAATAACATGTACAATGCAAAATAGAGAGAACAACCCCACCCCCCACCCCAAATTAATTAAGTTGCATTCCAAAAAGCTACCAGCTCAGGTGATATATTTTCCCTGTTTATGTGCCTTTCCAGAGAAGGATGTAGGAGAGGCAGCAATGACCACATGACAGCTAACACAGGCAGTCTTGCAGCATAGCCTAAAGTGACCACTTAGATAAGAATACTTGTAGACCTGGTTTAATAGGTCTAGCAATGGTTCAGGGGCTGCTGAAACATAACAGGAAGGCGTACACAAGAGTGCACACTTCTGCGATTTGAGGGCGATCTGGCTGTGACATCTGTCACCCCATTGACCACAAGGGTTGATTTGGTGGAAGAGGACAACCATCCCAGATAGGAGTGTACCGTTCTTCAGTCAAGGGTATACGATAGCTGAGCTCCCCTGTTAGAACCTCCAAACAAGCTCAAGAGGGCACACCTCCTTTTTCCAGATTAGCTGGGGGAGAATTTTGGTGGCTCACAAAATTACACCACCAAAATGCCCCCCCCCCCCGGGACTCCAGGGGCCAGGAAACAGCACACAGTGGTACCAGCTAGAACAGTCCAGTCCATGAAAGTGTGGAAAAAGCTTTGATGGTGCTGAGCTATAACAGATGTGCAGCAGCAGTTCTTGCCATTTCTTGACTGGTATGCATGAAAGCTTGCATTTCAGCCTTTCAAGAAGGAAGTGTATAATCCACACAAATGTATGCTCACAACTTCAACTGCCATTTCTGCATAGTGCTGCCTAGCCCATGCCATAGTGCTAAATGCTAGATAGCCCACCTCAACAGCCCACTATAATAGCTGTCTGCATTCCCAAGAGCCCCTCCCCAAAAGTTCCCATCTGTCAAAGTTCCCAGCCAAGGGTGTTTTTCCACTGTCACTAGAAGTACCCATTAATGGGTACAAAAATGCCATTATGTACACATTAATGGGTACTTAATGGATACTTTTAGTGACAGTGGAAAGACACCCCAAGATATTTTTGCTTGGGGACCCAGATGCAGCATGTTTTTGATTCCGCTTTTAGGTGCTTAGCTGAAATAGTGCTGGGTTTGGTACCCTGGCCAATGGTTGCATGCTGTCTGCAGTTGGTTCATGGTCTAGTCTGTCCTTGTAGAATGGCTGTGTTGGAGCAGGATATGGCAACAAAGCCTCATCTAGGCCATACTAAGACAATATATAACCTTGACAGCTGTTGTGCATATAAAGTATAAGATGCATATATGGGACATGGAATGCATTAGACTTAAAATTATTTAAATTTATATTTTATAGATTAATTTTATTACTGTTCTGGCTGCAAAGGTAAATAACTTAGAAAGAAATTGGATTTTTTTAAAAAAAATACCTCAGGGTTGTTGTTATTGTTTTTGTAAAAAAAAAAAAATTGCCATAAATTTTATGAAACAGTCTTAATTTTGGTGAGAGTGCCAGATACTGTAAGCACCCTAAATCTGAGTGCAGCATGCTGGGTCAGAATCTTCAGTGTCTACTTAAAAACTGTCATAGCTAAAAATACACTTCATCATCATATTTATAATGAAAAATTCTAAGAAGGAAAAAATGTTTCAGGTAAGTAAAATAATAGTAAAGAGAACATAATGGAATAGCAAGCATTTATTTGACCGGCTGAAATAACACCCAGCTGAATTTTGCAACTTCTGCTAATAGTACATTCCTTATAGCTCCAAAAAGAGCATGAGAGCAAGAGATCTCTTGCCTGGCTCTGAGATTTTTTTCATTTACCCGTTATGTAGATTGACTGTTTTGATAGTCAAATGCTGATATCTGGGTCTTAAGGTGGGAATGAATCAGATTGTCGGTGCATTGCTAAAGAAATGAATACTCATAGCAATTGTCAGTTGTATCATTGGCACCACATTAGCAGCAGATCAAATAAATCTCTGAGCCAGCTAGTAATTTTTTTGGAGTGGTCAGTACCATATGATTCTTTGATCAGTATCATTTTTTTATGTTATGCTTTCATGTATACAGCAGGAGCAAAAATGAGGAGCAGAAGTAGTGTTCCCTTCATGCAGGATTTTTAAGAACTTTTGGTTAGATTCAACTGATAATGGTTTGGAGCTGAACACAAAAGAAAGGGAAACACTGGGCTGATCTTGATACAAGGTTTATTAAAATTTTAAAATGCACACACACAAACACATTAAGAATGGGCAAATCAGTGAAACAGTAAGGCATCTCAGAGATTAGAATTCCCCAAATAATTAAGCAAATGTGTGTAGCAAGAGAGAAAATTTTATTAAAACTGTGGGAGGAAGAACATAGAGTGAAAGTAAAAGGTCCTATGGTCTCTTGGGATCAAAGCAAGACAGAGACCAAGGTGAGGGGTAAAGCAAAAGAGAGAGGGGCATGAAGTTCATGCAGAGGGGCAAAAGAAAGAGTCAGTTAAGAATTAATACTTTTCCTGCAGTCTTCTCTTGATCAGGAATAATCTTCACAGAGGCAACAAGCTACAAAACTCAGGAGTTTGCCAAAAGACACACAACTGCTGGAGCGAGGTCCTAATATTCTAGGTGAATTCAGCATTTCCAAAGGCCACCCCAAGCCTTTTCTTTGTGATTCAGCTCAGAAGTGGATGACAACATAGGTCTCTTTTGGTACAGTGATTAAGTTCACAACTGGGGTGATGACACACACTTCTCTTTGGGTCAGAATTAGTAATTTCCATTCATTCCATTCCATTTTTATTTGTATACCGCCTTTCCAAAAGAATTTTGCCCAAGGCAGTTTACAGCATACAGAAAACATAATGCAAAGTAATAATCAAAACATAATAAAAATACATTATAAAAACTGCCCATCATACAAAACACTGCAAAATAAGGAAAATAAAGAAAAAATGCTCAAGGCAGATACAACAAAGAAAAAATACAATACAAAATGATTCATTATAAAATTACCTATAAAAATACATACTGTAGTAACATTCCATACATTATACAATAGTACATTACAAAATCCCCCCAATACTGTGGGGAAAAGGTAGCAGGCACCTCAGTGCAGCAAGGAAGTCAAATGCTCAGGTGCAGCAAGCTAGCCAGTTCTTCTCCCTCAGCCAAATTTCTTATACCATTTGGGAGGGTGTGGCACAGATAGCAAATGCTCAGGTGCAGCAAACTAGCCAGTTCTTCTCTCCCAGCCAAGGCTAAGCAAGAAGGAGAGGGGGGCAGAGGGGGCACTATTGCTGTTGAAACAGGCAGGGGGAGATACAGCGGTGGAAGAGACAGATAAGGAGAAGGGGTGTTAGATACCTTGAAGCTATCATCCCTTCTGTTCTGCCTTCCAGCCATCAGAGTTTTGGGAAACCTGCCAACCCTACTCTAGCAGACAAGACAGAGGTGCTGTGTGTCACAGGCTCTTGGGTCCATGTAACTGGGAGATACCCTGTCCTTGATGGGGTTGTAATACCCTGAAAGGGACAGGTGCGTAACTTGGAGGTACTCCTGGACTCCACACTGATGCTTGAAGCTCAGGAGAATGCGTTGGCCAAGAGTGCCTACTCCCAACTATGGCTGGTGCAGCAACTGAAACCTTTTTTGGACAGAGATGACTTGGCCAGTTATCCATGCTCTGGTAATCTCCAGGTTGGACTATTGTAATGCACGCTACATGGGGCTGCCTTGAAGACCATTCGGAAATTGCAGCTAGTGCAAAATGTAGCCACCACGGTGCTGATCGGGACAGCTAGCACATCATGCCAGTTTTAAAAGAAATGCATTGGCTGCCCATTCACTACTGAGCCCAATTGAAGGTGTTAGCTCTGACTTACAAGACCCTAAAAGACTTGGGCCCCAAATATCTAAAGGAATGCCTTCTCCCATACCAACCTGCCTGTGCCTTAAGATCTGGAGGGGAGGCCCTCCTGGTCATCCCACCACCTTCAGCAGCTATGTGGGGAGGGGGCACCTGGGAGAGGACCTTCTCAGTAGTGGCCCCCAGGCTATGGAATAGTCTCCCCCTTGAGGTGTGTCAGGCCCCTTCACTGTATATGTTCAGGAAGGGGACGAAGACACACCTCTTCGCTCAGACCTTTGGCTAAATATTGGTTAGGTTTCCCCCGCTGCAAACACTACTGTTTACTGATATTGTGCTGTTTTTAACACGTTGGTTTTTAAATGTTCTGATGGTTACTATTGTTTAGACATACAATGGTACCTCGACATACAAGTGCCCTGACATACAAGTGTTTTGAGATACAAGCCGCCAAGCGAGTGATATTTTGCTTTGAGATGAGAGCAAGATTTGAGATACAAGTATGTAAATACAGTACGGTACATAACAAAAACAACTGAGGTGGTGTTTTGGGAGCTGGAATGGATTAATGGGAAAATTGCTTTGAGATACGAGCGATTTGACATAAGAGCAAGGTTACGGAACGAATTAAACTCGTATGTCAAGGTACCACTGTAATATAAATAAAAAACTAAATAAAATCAATCTAATAATAGAATAACAATAATGGATCTCCCAAATATCAGTTTGCTAGTTAAAGACGAATAATATCCATAAAATAAGTAAATTAAAACCATTCATGAATATTAAAAACAAAGGTCTTCAGACTACGGATGTGCATAAATATTTGTGACATCCGGAATTTGTTTGAATATGTACAAATTCATAAATTTGTGGCCAAATCAAATAGGGCCTACAATTGTAGGCCCTATTTGTCCATCAGTTGGATATTCAGGTATCCGTCAAAGCATTTCCCCCCCTCCCCCGGGCCTCCCACTCCACCTCTGTGGTCCCTAATGCCCCACTTACTTGCCGTTGCCACACCTTCTTCCTAGGCCTTCCAGTTCTGTGTGCATGTGTACACAGAACTGGAAGGCCTGTTTGAGCCTCAGGAAGGTCTATTTTGGCCTCCTGCCCACCTCCCCCCGCCCTTACCTTTTGGTATGCACTCTGTAGGCACTGTGGAGCTTTTCTGCTGTGTGACCCTACTAGAACAGGAAGTGCTTTTCCAGTCTCTGGAAAGCTTATTTCAGGCTCCAAAGTGCACCAAAACAGTCCCACAACACCGCTCGAGGCATCCTGCTTGCCTCCCACATGCCCCCTTAACTTTTGGGTCATGTTCTGGTGGTGTCACAGAGCAATTTTGGTGCTCCTTGGAGTCCAAAATAGACCTTCCAGAGGCCTAAAAAGACCCTTATGGTTCTGCATGTGCAGACCCTGAAGTGCCTTAGAAGAAGGCACAGCAGTGCTGGTGGGGAGGAGGACAGGTGGTAGGTGGGGTTGTGAGAGCTCAGAAATGAGCTGTGACTAACCCAGGTTCACCCAGATGGCTTTGTGGAGGAGTGCAGAATCAAACCCAGCATTCCCAGATAAGAGTCTCGCTCCCTAACCGCTAGACCAAACTGGCTCGTGCACAGTTTTATTTCTGTTTATATGGGATTTATATGTTCAATAATATGGACACTTAATAAATCTAGGTGTCATCTCAACATAAACTTTATTACAAGAAGATGGGATGATGTGTATTATTTCTTTGGAGGAACAGGTAGTAGTCAAAAGTTTCCATATGTATGCATATTTGTTAATGGGATTAGTGAAGGTTTTGATTCTTAATCTATTAGAGCAAGAGTTACATCTGTCACAGGGGAAATGCCCTCAAGAGGTTATATCACTAATCCTCTGGGAACTGATTACTGAATGGGTAGAGAACTTTGCATGAATTAACTGATGTCTTAGTTTTATACATCTATGAACAACTTAGTCACTAAGCAGGAATGTTTTATAACTTTCAATGTTTTGATGATACTACAAATTGGCACTGTGTAAGAATCAAAAGGAATAATTAAACCTTGTTTCTCTAGTGGGACAGGATAGATTTATTTTTATAAAGTGTATCCTCTTTCAAAAAACTGGTCCATCAGCAAATGTGCCTGGAACTCAAAATCCCAAAGGGTGGAACAACTGCATCTGATTCACAACATTTGATAGAACTGTAGGTTCATCTTAAGATGTGAAGAATTAAAACTAGCAAATTTTAAATATGAATTGGTATCTATTAGTTTAAATAATAAGCTTGTCTTCATAAAAGATAACTAACACATCCCAAAATGCAGTCTTGTGTGCATCATAACTAATTTGAAATGTTATAGAAGAATATTTTTGGTTCAAAAGCATATACAAAGAAGCATTCCAAATTAAGAAATTATCACCTAAAAATCTTTTATACGCAAAAGTGGAGGGAAAAGTATACCCCTGTTGCAATTCCAGATGTTTGCCAGTGGTTGGTTTTGTCAAACTGGAAAAAAAAAGTAGAAGGAAAACTGCCAGGTATCCTAGAATTCAAAACTTTTTCAATGGGTAGGAATGTTTCATCAACAATTAGTATAAAGGGACTCATTATTTAATGAGATCAAAACTATATCCAAAGGAATATGAGATAAAGAACCAAGATTTTTTAAAAAAATCTGTAGTCTCCTTAAGAAAGAATTAACTATTATTTTAAAAGGTTTTTTTTTTAATAAACAAAATAATCTAAACTAGATAAACTAATAGAAACAATGGAACTTTCCATACTTTTCCTGGCCCAGTTCAGTAGGACTACCAGGCCATGCTGGAGCAGTTCTATTATGAGACTTGCTTATTAAGTAAGAATTTGCATATATTTTGGTTCATAAGGTATAAGAAAACTTGTGTCAGAGTATGGGCATTTCCTGTACATTGGCATACCATGTTGAAAATACAGGGACCTGATCAGACCAGCCTGGAATTCCTCTATCAGACAGAGTCCATATTGGAAAAGTCAAGGCCCATTTTTAAAAGACCACCTAGAATTTCCTTCTGCTTACAGGTAACCTATCAATACTCAACTGCCTTGTTTACCTGAAACGAACTTTCTTGTTTACCCTGATCCTAGAACAGTGTCTGCTCCCAGCTTCTAGCATCCAGCTTGGAGAGGAAAAGGGGCCCTGCTAATCTTCCCTCTATTGGAGCCTAAGGTTTGCAACTAGATGTTGTGGAGAAAGTCAGTCTTTTGCCTTTGTTTTGTTCTGTTTCATATTTATCTGCTACATATTATTCTGTGTGATATGTGATTTTATAATGCATAGTTTATTATGTATTATTTTCTATTGTATTGGGCAAATTTTCTTTTTGGAAAGAAATAAAACCAAAAGAAAATGAATGAAGTTCCAGCATAACAGGTCAGAACTGGTACACTTCTAATCAGAATACCTAAAAGATATCAAACTTTTGGCAGTCCTAGCCATTTTATTGTTCTGGCACGATCCAGGTGTGAACACAGGAATGCATCCATCAGGGATGTTTACTGAATTTAGTCTGAGGCAAAATCTTACCAATTTACTCTTATTTGTGCAACTCTATTGTTTCTATCTGTTCCAGCCCTTATTACTGCCCCAGAAGTGAGAAAGCCAACTGTCTAGGGTGTGTATGAATGTATTTTTGCATTAGAATTCGAGTCAAATCGAATCGAATATCCAAAAATTTGATTTGATTTGAATGTTAAAAATCTGAATATCAGGATTATTTGAATCCGCACATTTGAAAATTTGATTCGTATTTAAAGATATGAATGTCAACAACATTCGTATCTGTTACACGAATTTGCATGCATCCCATATGCGTCCCGCTTTATCCAGTATGCATCCCGTATTCATCATGTTATAAGAGCAAATACACATAATTTTCACACATATTTGTTTACGATTCGTTCGAATCTGTACATTCAATTATTCAAATATCCATATTGGATTTTCAATAATCCAAAATCCATCCGAATTTTTAAATTCAAATGTGTTTTTTTTTTAATTCAATTGTACTTTGAATTTCAATATTTGTTGGATTCAAATAGGATTTTTGAATATTTGTGCACATCCCTACAACTGTCATGGCTATGGCCATTTCTGTCCTTGGCCTTATTCTGGAATATATCTCAAGACAGCGGTCTGCTGGCCTCAAGCTAATGCAGACTATGGCAGGGCACACCTGGGGCTTTCCATAGTCTGCACTAGCATGCAGATAGCAGGTTCCTATTCTGGGATATATTGCAGAATAAGGCCAAGGGCAGGGAGGTCCCATGTCTGCCTTTTCACATCACACTATCCATCATGCACTTCCCAATTGGCTGCCCTGCACTTTTCTTCATTCACTAGAAAGGATAGCTGCTTTAGTCCATGGCAACCTCGCCTTACTTGAAATCTGGGACTCTGCGAATTTGTGACCGTCTTGCTACAGTGTGTCCTTACTAAGCCCTGCTACCTCTGTCCTGTACCTTTTCCCTAATGTGATACTTTACCAGAACTTAATGTTCATCATGGCAGAGATCTCAAATTTGAAACAACGCTGCACTGAAGGATGAGCCTATCTGTGTAATTCTCCTATAGTTTAGGGTTACCTGATAGATATTAATTTCAGATTTGACCCTTTAGTGTATCCACTGCAGCCCCTCTAAAGCCCTCTCAAAATCTGTTCCCCTAATCCTTGCTATAGTATAGCAAGAACTGATAAAGTATTGTACTTGCACAGGCGGGACTGCTCAGCCTCTGGATAGGGAAACCCTATAACTGTGCTTGCTGTCTACAATTTGACAATTGGTCTTCTGGAAACCAGTTTTAGCACCTTGTAGACCACCTTATAGACAGATCTCGTGTGAGCAAACGCGGAAGCAGACTCCGCAAAGTGTCTCTAATGTGTGTTACAATGCGGAAGGCAACTTGCCAAGTGTTTAATATCTGTCCTTAATGTGTTTTAACGACACCCTTAGTTTGACTCCAAATTTGAGACACACAAATGAGCATTTTTCAGCTACCAGAAGTCTGGAAAACACTGACATGTTTCTTGACTATGGAACACTGTTTATCATTAAAATGTGCAATGTAATGGTAATGAATTTCTCTGCACTACAGTTATCTTCCATCCTTTATAACTTTCATCATCTCCTTTTTTCTGCTCAGTAATCCCTAAACTTATGGCACTCAAAGTGATCTTTATGAATGTCTTTTTTGTGTTTCATAGCTTGAAGATAAGAGTTTCTGTCTGTTGTTGAAAATCTCTGTCAACAGAACTGCTTGATCAAAGCATCTGTTGTCAGTTATTAGTAAGAGGAATAAAAAAGCACTATACAATGATGGTCTCTGGCATTTTTCAGATTGGAAATTTTTGTAATCTTTATGCTTCCCGGTTGTAACCATAGTATAATATTTCAGATCTTGATTTTGTCATATCTATCTAAGGTGAAAAGAAAAATGTTTTTTTCTTACTTGCTTCTGGAGTATAATCGAGATTTTACTTTTGCTATGTATTTTTACTTGCTTATCCACCTCTTAATCAGTCCTGTCTCCTAACTCTGATTTGTATGAATCATTAGCCATTATAGTTAAGTGGATTTCCATTGAGTCTCTATGGTGAGTAAAACCACTGTTGTGTGCACAGCAATAATGGATACCAGATAAGGAAAGAATCCCGATTGACTAAAAAAAGGAAACTAATCCACATTTTAATTGTATAAGGAAATAATTATTTGAAGGTGTAATTGATAGTATGCAGCAGAGAGCCTTAAACATTCTTTCTGTTCAGCTAATCCTCAACAGAATTTCTCATACCCTCGATGAAGTTTCTTCTTTTACAGCGAATTGTTTATCTTATTGCCTGTGGGATTTCTGTGGGGGTTTTTTGCACTTACGTGCGGTACTGTTCAGGTACCGTTGGAGGTTCAGGTACTGTTGGAGGAATACATTGTGTGCACTGTGACCCACTGCAACTCTCCCAAGGTATCTGGAACGATTCCTGAATCTCGCCTGCTGGGGATAGTTTAAAAGCTGTGCACAGGAAGTTCTCTGCAGTGATGGAAATGAGCCAGGAACAGTGTGTCCATACTAGTTCCAGTGTTGCAAGGTGAGGGGCCTGAAGGCTTGCCCCACCCTTGTGCACTGGATGTGATGGCCTCTTGCTCACACCAGGAATGGATGAGAAGAGCCGGACAGGGATGGGACTGTTCCAGTGTTCAGCAGGCCAAGCACCTCAACAGTTGCTGTCCTTCACTGATTGGGAATGTTATGCGGAGACAGTTCCAAACAGATAAGTGTGAACCTAGCCTCTGGCTTCTTAAGTCTTCTCCAGGACTTCCTTTGTAGCGACTGTAGCCCTCAGCAAATGATTCCGGAATGAGAGTACAATTCAAAACCTGACTGCAACCTTTAATCTACTAATCTCCCTGTCCTTATGGAACCTTAAAAGATCATATAGGAAGGAGCCTAGAGATGCTATATTTTTATCTTGTGCGATAACAAGGGCTATAGGAAGTTATCATCCTTGCCAAAGACCTTATTAGCAAGGGAGACCCAACAGTGGTTTGCCACTTGTAGTTTTATTTATGCATTTATTTAATTATCTATTTGTATCCCTCCTTTATTTCAAGGGTATGGGTGTAGTTCTCCTGCTCCTTAGTTCATCTTCACTACAATTCTATTAGCTAAGATGAACTGAGAAGCAGTGATTGTCTTGAAGTCATATAGAAGCCATATAGTCTGCTGAGAACGGAGAACTATATTAGACAAATGTTTGGCTGAATGTTCAGAATTGGGATGTGCCTGAAAATAGGGTATAGGCTTAATCATAGTTTCTCTGGATAGTTGCTACACTCTGGTAATGTCCTGATCAGATTGCTGTAGGACGTAGGATTTTTTTCCCAAAAGAGTTTGAAAACTGCAGTTGATTGTTTAATTACTAACCAGAACTTGACATTTTGACGATATTCTGTCAGTGCTTCCCCAGCTCTGATGACTCCCAGTCTATTTCTGGGCACAATTTAAATTGGAGATATTGCACTTTAATGTCCTAAATGGCTTGAGACTATAGTAGGTGACAGAGCACTTTGTTCCACTGAAAACTTAAAAGACCCTGTACTTTTCCGCCCTTTGTGAAAAGGGACACTCAGACAGCATATGTGTTGCATGGAGATGCTTCTATACTGGAAGTATCTCCACGTATGCTGGAGTGTCCTGTGGCTACAATAGGTGTGGGACACATTCCTACATGGGTGGCAGAGGTTTGAATAGAGCATGTGACCAGGCAGTGCAGGTACAGTTGGCACAGCTCAGTGATCACCTCTCTAATGGGTGGCAATTTACACTTAGCCAGCACTTGGAGGAGCACTGGCTAAGTTTGGAATAGATTGGACATCACAAAATGCAGGTGCCCTGTCTATTCTTGATTTGGCCACCACAACTAGAAAAGCTGCAAATTATTCCCCGGTTTCAATTCTCCCTTATAGAGCTACCTCATCTTAAGTTTCAAATAGGACACAATCAACACATTTATGTATTGATTTTTGCATTATTTTTAATATAGTTGGATAATTTGAATAACTTTGGCAGTCTTTCTGTCAGGGCGAGGGAAACCACAAAGGGGTTGAAGGATCCAGAATCTAAGGTATGAGATTATGACCAACACAGGGTCAGATAGGAGTCAGAATATCAAGATAGCTCACACAAGATGTGAATGCCTCCTGTTCCAGAGACTATTAGAGGTGGGTTTTTTGTAAAGTGGGATTTCTTGCTCTGATGTTGCCCCATGATGGTCAATTAAGCATTAGCACCATTGCAGGAAGCTAGTGCTCGATGCAAACCTAAGGTGCTTTCACACTTAGCCCATAGTCAACAGTAGGTTAACACCTGGGCATGTGCACCTGCACTTGCAGGAGGCATTTACATCCTAGAAATGCCTCCTGACTTATCAGATGTTAACCTATCATCAACTAGCAGTGATGCATGGAATCATGCACCACACGCAACCCAACCCTTACCATTCCCATCCCTTTCCTTACATTTCCTGTCCATCCCGCGCACTGGCATCTCAGAGTGTCATTGTTGTTATGGTGCTGGCACATGTGCAGTCATGCAAGACTCTGATCCTAAGAAGGCTGCATCCTGCTGGTGATCAGACATGGGCCTGGACACTGGTAGCTCTCCAGGCATGTGGGGCTAAGTTTAACATGTACTGGCATTCCCAAGTGCAAATGCTAGTGTACATGTTAGTCCAGTGGATGATAAGCCAAGTTGAAAGCCAAGTGTACATGGCTGGACATCTTGGTACATTTTTCTGTGCAGTGAGGTTCTGGGCAGCAAGAAGGGCAGTAGAAATTTGTTAATTTCACCACAACGCTCCCAGCCCCCATGCCAGCAGCTGTTTAATGCCTGCTGCAATCAAGAACCTTTGGAGGTTTATCTGAATGGTTCTTAAGAAATGGAAATATGTTTATGGCAAGTAAGGAGAAGACAAATGGCTAAAAAGGTAAAATAGAAATATAGGAAGAGAATAATAGAGGACGTTGGCTAGAAGAAGGATTCCCAGTATCTGAAGAAGCAGTTGCTTACAAAACGGAACACTATTTCCACCATTCTGGGAGCATGGGCCATAGAGAATAATAATACTTATAAAAATATATGTTAAGATTGTGTTGTAAGAAAAAGTCTTTTCCCTGGCAAAGAAAGGGAGGGAGGGAGGGAGAGAGACAAAGAAAGAAAGAAAGAAAGAAAGAAAGAAAGAAAGAAAGAAAGAAAGAAAGAAAGAAAGAAAGAAAGAAAGAAAGAAAGAAAGAAAGAAAGAAAGCCAGAGAGCTGCGGAAGAGGGAATAATAAAATATCTTCCCAGAAACCAAAATCCAGTAGACTAGACATAGGCTTTTGTAGTAGATTTATTTCTCTCTCCGGTTGCTCACTGGGCTGGGGAATTAAGGGAAGGCTGGGAGCAATCCACCCTCGGATTATGCCAAGCTGCTGTCTTCTTGACTTGGTGGTTCAGCTGGCTCAGCTATGCAAATCACACTGAACTGATTTGGTCCATTCTACCATCTGGGCAACTGAGCTAGCAGAACCTGAGAGACAGCAGCTTGACACAGTACGAGGGGAGATTGTGCCAAGCCTTCCCTCTGCTCCCTGACACAATGAACAAGTGTTCAGGTCTGGCACTAACTGATGAATATGTAATTTTGATACTTGAGAGAGTGTCACAACAGTGCACTGACAAATGCATGACTTTGTACATTTCTAACCATCCCTTAGTAACAAAACAATACAAAACTTTCATTCTAACTTAATAAGGTCAGGAAGGTCACAACAGACTTAAATCTGTCCTGATGAAGTCCCAGAGGGAACAATTATTACTGCTGCAAAGCAAAGAACAGACCACTTACCTCGATGGCTGCATTATGGAAAGGGCTGAGGCATGGCATCTGTATTTTTTATGGCACAATGTAGCTATCAAGGAGCACAACACCCATGTGAGGTGCTCTGGGATAGAAAGAATGCTTGATTTTCTTCTCTGAAGCATCTTTGCATGCAAAAATGGAGGACAAAACCAACTGATCCAAGAAGCACATCAGTCAAAATGTCTGTGGAACATTTGGTGCTATGTGCAGTTACAGAAAATCAGCATCAGTGTGATTTGCCCTCATGTGGCTTAAAAAGACCAGGCATGATAACGTCAGTGATGTGCAGTATGTGAATCCTGGCTGTCTACAGGTTAAGGAGGTAATGGCCAGACAGATATGGCTATGCATGGTTAAACAGGATCATTGCCAGATTGTGCAAGGTCATTACACAGTGTCAGGAGGCTGGCATGACGGTTGGCACTGATGTATGGCCTCATTCAGGCCACATTTACTTAGCCTTAAGAAAAACTGCTGACTGCTAAGTAACTAAGGGTGAGTTCCCATTACTTTAAAACTGTTCCAAAATGGTTTGGATCCTTGTCGTTCCCACCCCCAATCAATTAAAATGGTTTCAAAACAGTTTGGATCCTCGTTGTTCCCACTCCAAATCAGTTCCAGGGGTATTTTGAGGATTCTTTGGCTTTAAAACAGAATAAACAAACACCTGATTTTTCAGGTGTTTTTTTCCATTTCGGCTTTTAAAACTCTTCTTCCTTATTGCTGTGGGAAGGCTAGAGCAGTATTTGGGTAAGTGCATCATGAAATGGATGGGGTTTCACCCTGCAGGACAGCCCTTTTCAGTTAAAACACCAGGTTTCCCCTGTACAGCAGCCAGTTTCATTGTAACAATCCACCCACTTCACACCTTCTAATACTGTTTCCTTTCCAACCCATGCATTTTACAGAGTTAAAGATTGCACGTGTGGAAAACTGGGTTACATTAAAAGGTTTACTTCTGGCAGCTCTCAGTCCATTTCTCCCTTTCACCTGCCTGCTGCAGCGGCAACACTGCTCGCTCGCTCGCGCACTTGCACAGCTACCACAGGGGAGTGCACAAGTGGGTATGCGTGTATGAGTACAGGCAGCGGCAGCGGCAGAGTCAGCACTGTGTTGATCCAGGGGGAGCCTCACCTCACCTCACCTGGGCAGGGAGGAGGAGGTTGCCCAGCCTCCGCTCAGTCTTTCTAACTGGCTAGTGGATCCAGTGAAGCAAGTGGGCGTCCCTCCCTCCTTCCTCTCTCTCCCTGACAAGCCAGCCAGAGCACTTTTTTTGGGGGGGGAACCCTGCTGGGGATGGTGGGTGTGGAGGTGAGTGGGTGAACGGGGCTTGAGTTGCACCCTGAACAATGGAGAGAGAGGGGTAGGAAAAGGCCGAGGAGGGGAAAGAATCACTTTCCCCAATCTGTTTTTGGAAGCATTTTAGTGTTTAAGAGTGGGGGCACAAAATTAGGGTTGAATCCAATTGCCAGATGCTCCTTGCTTCCTTTTAATGCGCTTTACATGTCGATGTAAATCCTGATGTGAATCTCAATGTATATTGTGCTTTATTCCTTGAATGGGAACTCGCCCTAAGTTCTCTACCCTTTGGACACCTTCAAAACCAAGAAGTGAAGCAACAGTAGTGATCATCAGCAAAATATTTTGCTGGTGACTTTAGCTTCTCTGGTAAGATTTGTTTAGTGCCATCAGTTTGGTCCCTCAGGAGTTAAATGAAGACATTTTTAATCAATCAGGTCATTGCTGTTGTCCCATCGCAGGCCGGCAAGGCAACAGGCAAACACGCTCGGGCTTACTCAGTTCCAGTCCAGGGTCTAGGAGTCCAGAAGGGCAGCAAGGGTCAGTCAATCCAAAGGGTCAGCATGTCACAAGGAGTCCAAGAATACAGGCACAGAGTAACATGAGGCTGCAAAGATGTTGTCTGCAACACTGAGGCAAGGTGAGCCTGCTCCTTAAGTAGAGGAGTCATTGCCTTGCCCACGGTTTAGCTGAGCTAATCACTCTGATCTGCGCCTCAGCTGCTTCTGTTGCCTCAGCAGGTTTAGGAGAGGGCCTTTGATGAGGCTCACTGCTTGTAGATTCACTACCAGTTGTCTGCCTGTTCACATGGAACTGGCCTTAACCCTTCAATATCTGTAATGCGATGCTGAAGTTGCTTCTGAGTCTGTGGCGGCACTGCAGGCAGAACTTCATCCTCTGAGGAGGAGGAATGGGGCATGACAGCTGTTATTGTTCCTTACATTTTTGGGGTCAAAAATATTTTACTACTTCTAATATTTTGCATGCTACTCAGAAAACTATAGCCACGGGTATCCATCTATATAAAATAAATAGTTGGTTTTTTTAAAAGAAAAACAGTGTTCCCTTAGGCCACCAAAAGATTCCAGAAAGGAGAAAAAAAGTCTCCATTGAATGGAAAGTATGTTAAGATATATTCACATATCCTTAGTTAACTCTCATTATCATCACCATCATCTATAAATTCTCTTATCTTTTAATTACTAGTGTTCTGACTTGTGTTTCTTTCTGCTCTAAATTGTATAACTTCAAGTATTGCAGAAACATCCCTCTGTTAAAATGTATGGCATTCCTACCATCCCACACCCTTCCAGATCCAGCAGTTGCATAATTATTGCCACCATCAAAACTTTCCAGATGAGATGATGCACTTCTTGTTAGAGTTTATGAGTAAGAAGAAGTCAATGTTCACTCCTCAGTTTTTCTTTCTTTTAATTGGACAACAGTTACATAGAGTACAAAAATCCTAAGACAAATGTCCTTTGTAAATTGGTGAAATTATTTTCACCAGAACTGCACTCTGTTATCACTCCTTGCCACAGTGTCTATGGATAACCACTTATTCCTGTTGGAACAGCTTAAATTTCTCCAAAGGAAATATGTGACCTTGTCTAAATGCTGTGGCTGAGCTGGAACAGGTGCCCATGCTGAATTTTTGCTGCTGCTGGCAAAAGCCCATGGTCTGAAGTTTGTCTAAGGCACTCTGATGGATGTTTCAGAGTTTTTCAGCTTAGAAATGGCTGTGTTGTTATTGCTTCTGGTGCTGTTCTCTTTCGCTTTGCGTGGACACTTCATTGAACTGAACAGGCCTCAGAGGCCAATTGTCCTTGGGGTATGATGCACTGGATGCAACACAAGTGTGAGGGAGGGCCGAGAAGGGAAATGTGAAACTAATGATGACAAAGTAAACACTTGTCAGATCAAAATTGGAAGGAGGCTGCCCTTAGGAAAAGGTTTCACACTGGTGAGCGGTATATTTTGCAAAAAGTGTTGGCTCAAAAATAGTGTGAATCAAGTGTCAAGTGGAATGCTTTGCAGAAGCAAAACTATGTTTAGTTAAAAATAAACATAGTAGAAGCAATGAATACTGGGTAGATAGGAATAAAAGTTAACTTCATGCTCAACCTCTTGCAAATCAATGAAAACATTAAAATTAATATGTCATAGTCCTGAATGTAGTACTGTAGGATTGTGTTGTTATTTCAGAGCGATACAGAAAAGGTAAACATGTCCTCTTTTTCATTTTATATCATTTCATCCAAATACCTAAGGTTGTCATTTCTGTGTCATTATGTCATTATGGCCTTCTACCTTTAAAAGCTGACTTAAAGGAGAAGACAAGAGAACTTTAAAAAATGCCATTGGAAGTGAGTGTGCATGTGTGAAGGAAGGCTTCCTCCCATCAGATATTATTTTCCCTATACTATAACTTTGGGTGCATCCAGACATCTTAAAGCTGTCCTAAAGCTTTGAATTCCCTGCACGGCTACTTCCTGTCATCCGGATGGGATGAGGGAAAACTGAGCAGGGAGGGGAGAGTTCCTGCAGAGCCGTGTTCCATTATCCAGATGGGACAATTGAATCTCTGCAGTTTCCTCCCTCCAAGCAAGGGAAAGTATGAAGTTAAAAGCTGCTGATAAAAGAGCAGCTTTTAACAGCACACATTCTTGGTCACTGCTGTGCTGCCGCTTCTGATCGATGGTCATGTGACATGATCACTGGATCAATAGCAGCTGCAATGTTGTTGCCACTGTATGGAGGCATCTTTGAGAGCACGAAAATACTAAAATTTGGCAAGAACTGAATAAGATTGATTAATGTCAGCACGTACATGCACACAAATGCTTCTGTGTAGAATGCACACTTTCGGTCAGTGCCATCCATGCAAACATCACAGCTTGTTTTCCTAGCTGCTTCATCAAGCATAGGATTTTTTCATGAAAAACAGGAAACAGTCCCCAGAGTGGACTATTTCCTGTGTTGGAAGAATCAGGGTGGTCATCAGCAATGGAATATGAGACACAAGTCATGCAAGACACAGCACACAAGCACTAAGACCAGAAAAAATGGGAGAAAGAACAGTCAGAGTGTAAAAAGTGTCTTTACAGCATTCTAGTGAAAACATATGATGGGGCACCTTCTGGGACTTGGGACTCTGTACGCTCATGACGTTGCTTCATTGTTCACAGTGAACCAGATAGTTCATTAATGTTCACATCATTTGGTTGTTTAAATATCCAAAAACATGATCAAACCAAACCGGTCCCCCACTTGTAAATGCAAACTGTTGGATTGGATGGTTTGCATTCACTATGTTTTTGCCCTTGAAATGGGCTTTCCCCCCCCATTAAAAATAGTTTCCTTCTTTTTGAACCAGTTTGAAACAGGTGTTTGGCTCAATAGTGGATCCTGTCCCAATTTTAACCAAATCACTGAAACAAATAATTTCAAGTTATCTGTGCTACAAATTGTCTTAGCCTCAGCCAGCATCATGACTGGCATATCAGTAGAAAGGATAGTTATGTATTCCATTATCAACCTCCCCATGGTGAAGTGAACTGCCTCCTGTCATATCCTTGCTACCACTGTAATTGACAGATCATCTGACACCTCAAAGGTGATCTGAGTACTTATCACTACTGCTGAAAGATCAGAAGGTAGTTGAAACCTTTTATCTTCACAGAAACTACAGTTCTTTCTCCACTTTACAGCTTTAGATCTGGGGCCTATTCGCACTTGGCCTTTTTCTGGAGTATATCTCAGGATAGGGGTCTGTGGTCCACATGCTAATGCAGACTCTAGCAGATCTCACTTTGGTCCTGCTGAAGCCTGCACTAGCATATGGACAGCAAATCCCTATTCCAGGATATATTCCAGAATAAAGCCAAGTGCGAATAGGCCCCTGGACAGTAGATCCAGATTCACCAAACCTTCTGATCTGAATCATGGGAAGGCAAGGGCCAGATCAGCACCTTTTGTACTGATGGCACCAATCTGGTTCAAGCTACTTTGTGTGTGTGTGTGTGTGTGTGTTGATTTCTGGCACCACACCTTCATGATCTGGATTATAACCCTTAGTCCAGTAGACAGTAGAGTTGATATATTGGGTCTAGAGTAGATCCAGATTAAGGACCTCTTATTCCAGATCTTGCTCTGTTTTGTGCAAATGAAGCTGGACTAACAGGGGCAGGGCTTTCTCAGTTCAAATTAATATGAGGATCAGGAGACCCAGGGTCCAGACCAGAGGCCCTTTAAATCAGATTTAGAGGGTAGTGCAGAAAGGACCTATGACTAGAAGGTCCATGATGATTTGAACACTCTTGATATTGCAGTTGCTATAGAGGACAGCTTGAAAAAAGCTGCATATGCCCTGTTAAAATCTTGCCACTAATATAATTTGGCAGCATTGAAGGGTTGGATACTTCCTATGGAATTCTTGCCACTACTTTTGGAGCCATAGCAACCAATACCTTGGGGACTCTGCTGATCCTGGTCTTACAATCATGGCTTGTGAATGAGGTGCAGGGATTGAGTACCCCCTGTTAGTAGCTTGCTATTCTCCTGTCTTTTTTACCTTTAAGGTGGATCCATGAGCCTTAGTACCATGCCCTGTTGTGTTTTCCATCACACAAATGTTTCCCACTGCTTACCTTAATACAAATCAATTGCACACAATCTGGCAACTTGTCTTTCAGTTTACTTAATACCTTAGACAGTTTCCTCTCTTGCAGATAAACCAACCCTGCTTAGATCCCACCTTTGACTCAAAGGCATGGGACCATTTAGGCATTTTGTTTAGCCTTTTTTCACTATTGCTGTCTCATCTTCCTTGGAAACGATTCTTTTCCCATCACCAGTTCAGACTTTTCTGCCATTCTGTGGTCAATTAAAAATACTATCTTGAGGGAAAACTGCATCTGCTCCAATCAATATTTGCAATTACAAAGCAGCAGAAGGAGGGAGAGAAAATGAAACTGGACTCCAAGGGGACTATTTGCACACATGCCAAAAAATCAAAGAATAGAAAGAAAAGAGAAAAAAAACCATACACAAAACACAACCAGACACTAAATCTGCATAGTGAATCCTAGAGGGCATACTTTGCTTTAATTCCTAGCCCTAGTTAACTGTTCATTAGGAGCAGAAGCTTAGGTTCCAAACTCTGACATTACCCTTTCTCCAGTAAGTTTTTTTTTTCAGTTGATACTAGAGATGCATGAAAATCTGCCCCTGAGGTTCATAATGGGTTGTTGCTTCCACCTAAATCCATTAGGTGGGGTATTCAACCTGTTGCTGGCTGACAGTACCATCAGTTCATGAGAAGACATTGATGAATATGCTTCTTAGTTTCTTTAAGCTCAGACAAAATTTCAATATGGGTGTAAAATATCCTGTTTCAAATGTTTTCTGAAACAGCCTTTTGCACCTTAGACCGTAATGTCCTAGTAAAGTGCCAGGCATCCCCACCCACGATACATACAGTATGTCATGTGGTTGTATAAATCTGCTAGGGATGTGCATGAATATTCAAATGCATTCAAAATTCAATCGAATCAACTGAATTTTAACATTTGAATTTGAATCAAATGTCCTTAAATTCAGATTTAAAGTTTTGATCCGAATTTTGAGTTTCGGATATATTTGTTTGAATTATTTGGACATTTGCATGTGTATGGGTTAGTACATGATGCATACTATAAGATCCACATCTTTATACATCCCTACACATTTGTGCAGATCCGTATGGGATGAAAACAGGTTGCATACAGGATAACTACGGGATGCATATGGACATGTGAAGACTTGGGGAAGACATGTTGTTGACATTTGTAAGAGCAAATTTGAATGAAAAATTCAAATGAATAGATTCAAATTTGCTTAATTAGAATCAAATTTGGCTACATTTGATTTTTTTAAAAAAATTTGTATGCCCATTAATTACCTAAATGAGCCTACTACAAAGATACTTATGTATGTCACCCTCTTCAATCAATCTGCTCATTTTAGATTTTTTTCTGCCAGTTCTTTTTGACATGATCAGTAGCTCTCTCTGATTCAGGTGGCTTGTTCTGTGACTGAGGAAGTGACTGGCTTCTAAGGGAGTGAGCAGCTGTATTTATGCCTTTTTTCTTAAAGAGCCCTTCACTGGTCATTTGGCTTGCTGCAAAGGAGGACCACCCACAGTATTCTGCTGGAGCCATCCGAGAAATTACCAGAAGTGTGTCACTGCTTCTTCCACCAGCTTGTTTGATCACAGCCAAAGTGGAGGGCAGAGTTTGCAAAAGTGAACATCATCAGTGAGGTACCTTGCAAATCACCTACCCCTCATTTGTAGTCTGAGGATGTAGGACAAAGGCTGCTTCTACATCAACATTTTAGACCAGGTCAAGCACCCAATAGGAATCCATAAGTAATGTACTTTCCACACAGCACGCCAGATTAAGGCTCCATTAAGACTGTGTCATCCCCACAGGAGTTGAAGATAGCTGGATTTAATAGGCACTAAGGGCTCCTTGATCCAGATTACTGGTGGATCTGATAAATGGAGTCTACTATCCATGCTAACACCCCTTGATCTGTATCAAGGGAGAGGCATATGCACATAGAATGGATGCAGGAAGTTCTGGGCATGTTGACAGTAGTATGAATGTGCATGAGTTGTAGTGAAGGCAAAAAGCTTTCAGCTTTGTGGAAAGCCACCCTCCAAAAGTAAGGAGGTTCACCTTTGCCTACACAGTGCCTCCCCTCCTGGTGCTTCCTACACTGTGTCCCAGTGATCCCCACATGAGGTGAGGAGAGAAGTGGGGGAGGGGGAGCTTGGTTACTAGGACATGAGGTGGGAGAGGGGGAGGGGGAGAGGGAGCCAGGATGAAGAGAGCCAGCACATCCCTAGACAGGAAACATGAATGGCAGAGTCTCAACTGCCAAGATGCTTCCAAGATGCTATGGCATCTGCATGGCATTCTTATTTAGCCCAGATCTCAAGCTGTTTCAACATTCCCTGTGCCAACATTACATTCTCCTGGACTTATATTGTCCAGATCTAGCAGGCACTTATTTAACTAATCCATATCTACTTAATCCATATCTACAGAGCTCAAGTATCATTTTGTGGCAATATATATTCTGGAGTCTAAATTTACCTACATCTACATTTTAAGTAGGAAACTCAATACTTTGAGGTGGGGGAGGGAGATGAAATTTATGAAATGGTCTTTTTAGGGAAATTTTCTTTTTAGAAGCTATAGGAACTGATTCATTGACAGGATCTGTATGGGGTTATTCCTAGCAGAAATTTAACTAAAGCACTGCTGGGAATTACACAAAGATGAACACTACAGCTGTAGCACTCTTCAAAGAAGCAGAATGCTGCCTGCACATTTGTTGCTGTTTCCATTCTCTGGCTGCAATGTCACCAGTAAAGGCTCTTTGAACCAGAAAACAGCCATTTCCCGGGTTCAAGAACACATGGCCTACAGCAGTGATGAAAGCAGACTATGGTAGAGCTGCTCAAGAGTGGACGTGCAGCATGGCCACCATAAAAGCAGAAGTGCTGTTGCAGCGTTTACTCCTGCTTGTCATTGTCTCTTCCAAGCATTTATCCCAGGATGCTACATACATCTCTGTGTAAACATTGTACATTGTCAGTGCATAACTGAGCCATGAAGGAGAGGGGTCAAGCAGACTGAATCTTCATGATAGATCCTGCTATCATCTTTGCTTTTACACGTTCATGGTTTTTGTACCTATTCTTAAGTTTTAAGTTGGTTGCGTAAATGAGTGCAGAGTGTAACCAAGGGAGTGCAAACAAGTGATTGTGAAACTTGTTGATTTTGAGTTGTCTTCAGTTTGGTTAGATTCAACATCTGTCATCTGATTGGTTAGATACAATAAATTATTTATCTGTTTTCATTCTTCATTACTGGTATTCTCTCTTTCTTTCTCTCTGACCTTTTCTGTGTGAACCCTTAATCCAAATTAAGGGTCCATTATTTCAGATGTAGGCCTCCATATCCACATGTTAATGCCGATCATGGAGGCTGTGATTTGATCTAGATAAAGCAGGCCCTTAATTCAGATCTCTGTAACAGCTGGCCCAGAAAGTGCAATGAGAGTTTTACACATACTGTACACATACACACACCTGAACTGTAGCGTCTTCTGAAGCCCATACAGATCTATTGAACATCAGCTGAGAGAGATCTTGCCTGTACCCCATGCACTTGTTACTGTGTTAGACATATATGATGAGGCAGACAAGTTTCATGTGATGCTTAGATTGCTCAGCTCTTCTGAACAGACTCAAGGTTAGTTCTCCTAACCTTGCCAGCAGCAACTGACTTGCAGTTAGAGAACAGTGGCAGACCATCAGCAGCAGTCAAATGGACGCAAATTGTTTTGTTGAAGCATGACAGTGAAACAAATGTAAGTGGGATCCATGCATGGATGCAGGGTGGAGACCTTGTGACTCTGTGGCATGCACTTTATCTACAAGTGAGGAAGATGAAGTTCAGAAAATTGCTATTGGCCATTCCTTACACTAAGGCCATCTGTATTCTGCAGCAATAAATATAGGAAAACTTCTTGGGGACTGAATCTTGGGTAAGGAGGGCTAAACAAGTGAATTTGGAATTCTGCTTATGATCTTTCAACCCAGGCCAGAAAGGTCAAGAGATCAGCAGGCATTAGTGAAGACTGAAATGTAGAGCAGGAGATACATCTCATTTACTCTTTTTGCTCTCTAATGTTCTGGTCTAATGATTCTTTTGCTGTAATTGCTGAGACTTCAGAGTAGCAGCCAAGTCTTTGGTCTGTCAAAAAATAAATATATTTTTTTAAAAAACTCTAGTCTACTTAACATCTGTTTTAACTTTCCCTGATACTGGAAAGTATAATAAAAGTTAGAGAATCATCCCCATCCTTGACCACAAAATGCACTCAATGGGTGTTTTTCCACTGTCACTAGAAGTACCCATTACTTAATGGGTACTTTTAGTGGCAGTGGAAAAACACCCAATATCTTCATACTGACAAACTCAAGCTGTGATAACCCTGGGGCTAGAGCAGGTGAGTGTCCCACTTCTAAAGCAAAAACCCTCTCATATGGGCCTGATGTGGCAGTATCTCCATATCATGCTGTGCACCATTGTACAGTTGTGCTATGTGATCTGCAACCACAAAGACAACCAATTGTGATTTCAAGCAGCTGGTCATTTTGGACCATTGGTCAGCAATAGGCATTTGAGCACAAATATTCATAGCATTCGATATTTGTACCAATTCATACGAATTCAGACATTCACATGCAAATTGAATGTTGTGACATTCATACATTGTCACATCTGCAATACATCCAGAGTGCATTTGACATGGATTTAGAGTGGATTCAAAGTGGATTCAGGGTGGATTTGGTGCTTTCAGAGCAGATATGTTATGGGTTACGTATCAGATATGTATCGGATACATATCGAAGGCATATGGGTTTGTATCGGATATTCATCTGAATCCATACAAATACATTAGTATCGAATAGAATCCTACCACATTCAAAGGGGATCTTTGTGAACGAATATGAATTTTCTTACATTCGATTTTATACAAATCGAACGCAAAACCCCCCATTTGTATACGTCCCTAGTCAGCAGTTCTGCCAGTAAAGGGGTCACATGACAGCAGTCCAGCCTAGCAGGCAGGCATTGTTGCTCCTGCCCTCTCATCTCTCAGTGCCTTCCCATATCTCTGTGATGGAGTGTGTGCAACAGAATGCGTTCACGTGTGACATGCAGGTCACGTGTGCCTATTCCTGCTGTGGTAAGTCCACCTGAACGCAGCCGCTATATCTTTCTAACCTTCAAATGGTGATAAGTATTTTATATTCTGAAAAGCAAAGAACCACTGAGACAGATTAAATCAGAAAGAATATAAATGAATATTCTGTTCAACGTTTTTTGTGTGCTGGGAAATTGGCAAATATACTAGCAGAAATGGTTGCATCAAATGAAAAATGACATTTGTTAAAAAGGTTTGTGCCACAGAATATAAGGGAAGAAATGCTGACAACATTAGTCTGAAGCGAAATTTATTATTTCCAGAGATATAAGATATACTTCTCGCCCCTTGAGTCTGACCAGTGCTGAACCTCATCTGATATACCAGATTTAGATGAATTACTCTACAGACCCACCAGCATCGGCAATCAAAATAAAAACTGGAGACATTTGAACTTCGCTGTGTTTAGTGAACAGCCTTAACTAAAATACATTTTCTCTAGCAAATTCTACAGTGTAAACCATGTTAAAATTAATGGAAGTCACTAAAATCATTTTACCCCTCCACGAATTTTGGCACTGTTTCCCAGGTTTCAGGTAGAAAATCTTAAGCTTTTTGTTGCATCAGCTGCTTACTTTGTACATCTGCACCAATGAACTGCCCAATCTCAGTCCTTATTCTGTCTTTCAAATGCATATTCCTTGGATGTCTCGCTTTTAGTCATCTGGCACTAGTCCCCTTAATTATTAGTCCCCCTAATAATTTTTAGGCTATAAATATCTGAACTCGCATTCCAAAAATTAATTCCCAGCCACATATGAAATGACTGAGGGGTTTCCCCTGACTTGGGACTTCAGACATGGAACAGTGTTCTTGATCATCAAGATGGAACCTATAAGGGACTGGGATCCAGGGCAGGAGACTGAGTCACAGCTGGAGCATCAACAGAGTCAGGCATATGACATGCTGCTCACTAAAGCTCCTGGAATGTGGGTGAGGGTGAAAATTTTGTTTGCATTTCCCACAAGGTCTCCCAGCAACAGACTAGAAATAGCACCAGAATTCAGCCATTTTCCTTCAGTATCTGTAAGGTCTAGAAGGATCCTTGCCACCAGGATTGTCTCATCATCTCCTGAGCATTCATACTGGGAGAGGAGGCAACTTCCCCAAAAATGCAAATAGCCTCAAGAAGCCCTAAGCACGGTTACAAGTAGATTGTTCTGTCAGGAGTTGTGGTGGCTCAAGGACCATTAGGGATTAGGAACATCTAGAGACATAGGCCTATATGTACTGTATGGGTCTCCATATGGAGGCACCACTGAAAAGCGAAGCAGTCTATCATTCATTTCCTTTGCACACACAGAGGCTTCAGGTTGCTTGGATTTAAATTTCTATGTGGAAAAAGTGGGCAAGCTGTACTGGCTGAAGTACCATTTTTTCATTACCCTTAAAGGTACATGACCCTTGTGTATTTTAAAGGGACTGGCAGAAACCGCAGAATGGGACAGCTGAACCATTTTGTTGTACATTGTTTGTCCACACTAAATTGCCTTCCTCAGGCTGAATCCCCAAAAGACTTATTTGCCTCTCTGAGTTCCCTCTGCTGTCATTCTAATCAAGCAGACTTTAAAAGTGCCGGGCACTTCCGCAATAAGCATCCACACAAGGCTCAGCAAAACACGTGTTTTTAACGCACCTTCCATCCCCAAGGAAGCCTGTTTCCTTACCCCGCATCTTTTTTCCCCCACCCCCTCTCTTGTTAAAAGGAAAAATAGCCAGATCTCCGTCCCCTGAAATGGCTTCCCATCCCTGCAAAGGCAGATGATCGCTCACTCATTCACTTTCAGCACTTACTTTCACTCAGTTCTCTGTTAGAAAAGGCTTCCTGTCCCTGCAAAGTCAGTGGCTGCAGCGCGATCCTTCGCTCATTCACACTTTTAACACTTTCACAGATCACCTGATAACAATGTTGCAATTCTGAGCAATTCTGGCTCTTTTTACAAAGGAAAGGAAGGGAACCTGCTGCGTTTCTCAGATGTGTGAATGCTTTTTGGCTGTGTGTGCAGGCAAGCAATCACCGCCCCTTTTGCCACGGAGCGTCCCCAAGGTAAATGTTGCGAGGAAAACCCACAACTTCCAAATAGAGCCCTGAAAGTCTTCTTTAAAGGGCATGTGGCTGCATCCCCAAAAGACTTATTTACTTCTCCACTGTCACTCTACTGTCACTCTATTGAAGTGGACTTTAAAAGTGCCATGCAAATCAGGAATAAGCGTCCGCATGAGGCTCAGGAAAATGCGTGTTTTTAACGCACCTTCCGTCCCCATAGGATCCCTGTTTTCTTTGCGCGCATCTTTTTCTCCCCGCCCCTGCTCTTGTTCATAGGGTGCCAGCGGGAATGGGGAGGGACTGCGCTCGGTGTGGCCACAACCAGGAAGACAATCCCTGACAAGTGCAAAGGAGAAACAGCGATCGGCTCTCTGTTCCTCTCCCAGATCTCCCCCCCCCCCAAAAAATGGCTTCTCGTGCTGGAAAACATTCACTCTCACCACTTTCCCTGTTATTGCTTTCAAAAATCCACCCTGTCCAGCGCACGATCGCTCATTCACTCATCACTTTCCCTGTTATCGCTTTAAAATCCACCCCTAGCAATAATCCACCCATTTCACACCTCACAGCGATTGCAACAATGTGGCAATTCTGCGTGATTCTGGCTCTTTAGTTCTGAGCTTTAGAAAGTGAAGCTGCTTGTGTTTCTGCTGTGTGTGCAGGCGGCAATCCCCGCCCCTTTTGCCACGGATCGTCCTCAAGGTAAATGTAGCGAGGAAAACCCGCGACTTACAGAAAGAGCGCTGGAAGAGTTGTTTAAAGTGCATGTATTTTGTTGCGGGTTTTCCTCATTTTGTAGCGCTGGAAGCACCTTGAGAAGCCTGGCATGGGGGCGCTCAGAGGCAAAAGAGGAGTTCCAGCAGACTTTAAATTGCTTGGGATGCACCCTCAAAGAATTTTTCAAGATATTATGGACATTTTTAACCTATTAGAGATGAAAAGTAGAATCCACACAGTACATAAACAATGCTATGCAAAAGCCCAAGGGTATGATGCTGCCACAAAGGGATAGAACGTGCTATGGGAGGCCTCTTTCACACACACTGTGAGAATGTGAGGAACAACTCTGATTGCTCTTGTTGTCTGGCTGCTCCCATTTGCTGTGGTCACAGAGGTGGACAGCACCAGCTTTTGAGAGCTACCTGATTTATTTTGGGGATATGCAAAAATACCCAACTACCTAGTCCAGTTCCTGCATATTTCAAAATAGGGCCAAGTAGAATCTTTAAAACAATGCTAGCATGGTGAGGCATTGGAAAGTATCCCAGCTGCACCCCTCCCAGTCCCAGCAAAAATTTCTGGCCCATCAGATGTCATAATGTACAGGTTATGTAAATCATGAATTGTGAAGTAGTAGAAGGCAATATATTATTCTAATTGCTCCCTCAAAATATGATACTAGCTATGAGTTACCTCCAGAAACAGTTTACCAGTCATTGAAGAAATACACTGGAACAGAATTTTCAAATATTCACAAACATAACTGCAAAACCACACAAATGTCCTTCCTTTTGAATAGCCATATTATTTTATTGTACTGCACATTTGCTTCTAATTAACAAAAATAGAAAAGGCACCTTGGCTTGTAAGTATATTAAACTTTTTTTTTTTCATTTGTAAAGTTTTAGGATCTTCTTCTCCCTTTCAATCTATCTTTTTGAATATCAACTTCTGAGACTGTGTCTGCTGGGTTGGTAAACTGACCAAGGAATCAGGGAGACCACTTTCTCTGCACTATGAAGCAATCTACTAGGAGGCCGCCCCTCCCAGTATACCAGTTTGTCCACACAGAATGGGGCTTTGGAGCATGCCACATTGTGAAAAAGGTGTCAGAGCCTGGATCATGTAGTGGTCTAGCTGGCATACCAGTTCACAGCCAGCATGCACAGCACTAGGCCTAGGAAAGTATACCCCATCTGACACTATTTTGCTTCTAGGCACACCATGGCCAGCACCTGTTTGGAGGCTTGGAACTGTCATTTTTGGCCTCCACAGTTGGTCCAAAATGAGCCAGCCATACACAAATCTCACGCCATTTGCAGCACTCCCCAATGGCAACCTAACTGTTCTTGGGCAAGTTTGGCTGGAATGGGACATTGCAGTATGTAATAACCTATGCTGTGTGGAAACTACCCGGGCAACTGCCTCATCCCAAGTACTAAAACGGATACAACAACAACACAGAGAAATACTGTTCTCTGAAACCTTCCTAGCTAGTTGGGCTTCACAACACATGCCTTCATAAAGTTGTTGAGG
This sequence comes from Aspidoscelis tigris stejnegeri, assembly GCA_023333525.1. Taxonomy (NCBI): domain Eukaryota; kingdom Metazoa; phylum Chordata; class Lepidosauria; order Squamata; family Teiidae; genus Aspidoscelis; species Aspidoscelis tigris. The sequence continues at coordinate 52,143,191 of JALMGA010000004.1, forward strand.
GTGGCATCTTTAAAAAGAACAGAAAAAGAAGATAAAAGCTACATCCCATGAGACACTCCCCCTTAAAAAATCTAACTTTTACTGTGATCAGACATGGGTTGGGGAATCTCTGAGGCAGTTTTGAATGGGCTTTGAGTTGAAATTGTCCATACATCAGTCTGCCCCTTTCTACTCCCCTAAACCTACTGGAGTAGAAGATGTGAATTAGAGAAGGCTTGGGAATACAAAGACCACACACTGTCTCTCTCTGTCTGAACACATCCTTAGCTCCAGAAAGCTCCAGAATAATGTCTACATAAATGAACAGATGCACAAAGGTCATAGAATCCTGTATGGGAGGTCAGATCCCTAGCTTTAGAACTGTTTGCCTTTTGCCTTTGAATCAAAATTTTTATTGATAGTTTAATAAAATAATGCATTGAAATTGAGAAGGACATTCTGAACCTGAGTGTTAAGGCTGTAACTCAAGAAATATTTCAAAAGTATTTCTATGGTAGCTGCATAGTGGACATTTTGTTTTCTTTTGTTTTCCCCACAGGAGTCCCTTGGGTAGATTAAGACCATTTTTCAACATGCCAGTGCTCCAGTGATTCTCTTTCTACATAGCTATTTCCAAGATGTACTGAATTGGCCACTCTGATTTTGAGCTAATATGTGCAAAGGACTGGATGCATTCCAGAGATTTTACTCTTCCGCAACAGGGTAATTTTTTTTTAAGCAACCATTCATAGTATATATTGCGGTTTGGTGCAATGTACAATTAGCTAACAATGTAAACCACTACCAACAGTAAAAACACACACACACCCAAAAACCTCAGTTTCAGTGAACATAATAAGGCTTCTGTTTACCCTTTTGCAGAAATCCACTGAGGCATAAAAGTGCTTAAGAATGTAGATTTTAATCTGTATGGCCTTAAATTGCTAGCACTTCTATGTACCGAGTATTGAAACAATGATAAAAACATATTAATAAATCATTCTGAAATGATCTCAGGTTTTACACCACCACCTCTATAAACATAACTTTGAATGCCTTGGTGAGTTGATAATACTATATACCATCTGTCTTAGAGATGCTGTCAGTAACATACTGTGGATATTAACCAAGTCTTCTACGCTTATTGATTGAGGTGTTTATAAAATGCCAGGTCATTATGCTACATAATTGCTATCAACATAAATTTATTGCCTTGGCAAGGCAATGGTCCTTTATTTACCATATGCACCTTTTGACTACTGTTTGGACTATAGTGGTATATCTGCTAGACTTGAAACACCTGCTCCTGGACTCAAATTAGCGAATTCATTTATCTCTGCTTTCTCATTCTTCTAGTCTAAAGTTTTGTTCTAGTTCTAAGGGGGATAATGATTTTTAGCTTTGCCTTTAAAACCAAACCAAAACAAAAATGTACTTATTTTACTAATATATGATAACTTTGAACAAATAGAGATTTCTGTTTATGTACATTTTGAACTATTGCAGATTTTGTACACTTGTATACTGAAGTGAACTAAACAGATTTATCTCCTGAGCCTATGCACGCTTTTAAAGTTATCCCATTAATGTGAGGAGCTTCATAGGAACTATACAGCAATTAATGGAATGTCTTCCACAGGTCCATCCTGGCTAGGATATGTTGAAGAAGAAAGCACAGTTTTCCTATATCAAAGCTTAATTGCTACTTAGTTCTATTGCGGGTACATTGAAAAGAACATTTCAGTAGCCATACACATGGTTTTGGAACCAGAGAGGTCTGGCTGGTGCCATCATTATATACATCAAAACAAAGAGAGAAAGTCTTTTAATTTATCTAGGTACTTTAAGACCTGATTATTTGTTTTTAAAACCTGTTGTTAATCTATTGTTACTTATTTTATTAGTCTGATGTTGTGTTACATTATTTTTTTTAAATCACACTTCTCTGCTTTTAATCTGTAAGCTACCACAGAACTTTAATTATTGAGCACCTTTACATACACAGTTAATTAAAAAGGAAGGACTAATGAGAGGGTATACATGCTTAGAATAGTTCTGCATGGTCTTTGAACATGCTTTCCTATTCTTATCAGGCAATCTCCCTGTCCTAACATGAAGATCCAAAAGATCTATTTTGAACATGTTTTCCTTTAAAAAAAAAATCATAGATCACAGTGACCACTGATTACTGCTCACTACACTTCCCCAGGGTTTAGGAATGTGCACAAATATACATGCCATTTAAAATTTGTATGAATTTGCAGATAAATCGAAAGGGAGCTACATTTACAGTCCCTATTTGCCTGCTAATCACATGGATCTGGCCTTCATCGAAGCTTCATAGAAACTTAAATGAAGACCAGACCTGCCCACCCTTGGCCTCCCCATCCCACTGTCCCCACTTACCTCTAAATGTAGACACACCCACCAAGGCCACAGCCACTGTTGAGTGCTCCTCTGAGGCCCAACAAAGCCTTCTGAGGTCCAATGAGGTATGCACAATAGCAGTGGAGGTAATGGTAGTGGCAATGATAGGTAAATGGGGGAACAAGGTGGGTGGGGGTTCCCTTCACACTTGAACATCCCCCCCACTTGATTCACATCCTTGCCAGAATATTCCTATCACAGCCCATCTAGTCCAGTAGCCTGTCTCACACATTGGCCCACCGCTTTTGGGCATTGACAAGCAGAAGACAAAGACAAAACATTCACTTGTTCTCAGTTCCCTGCAAATGGCCTTGAGGGGCATCCTGCCTGTCTCTCCAAACTAGAAGCAGTACTAGGCATTTATTCCAGTAGCCATTAATGCACTTGTCCTCCATGAATTTATCTACTGTCGGAGAACTAAGGTCTGACCATGAGAGTCGTTTTGCCAGAAATGATCCTCGCGTAAGTATCCCTAAACAAGGTATTATGACTTGGGTAGACTGGTACTGGGGATAGGAGACCACCTTGGGTTCAGCTCATGTTCTTCACCCATTTTGGGGTAATGGGCACCTTTTGTAGTAACTGCAAAAATGTTATAAAAAGCCACCACAAAAACTGATGCAAAGTAGCCATAAGGGCTATCGTACTACTCTTAACCTCTTCAATATACCATGTTAGTCATGAAGCGTTGTTAGAGGTAAATTCTAAATTGAAATTCAATTGGTACTTTAAAAAATGAGTATATACAAGATGGATAGTTGCTTGCAGGAACCATGACAACCAAAATGAAAATGTACTTGAAGCTACTCATTAAGTACTTAAGGTTCCAGAATTTTGACTAGGGTTTCTGAATATAAAACCTAAAACATATTTCATTATACTGGCACCTGCTGGTATAGCAGATTGCTAGCCAACACAGCCATTCTGTATGGGCTAGAGTTTAAGCTTAAAACAGGAATCATACAAATGGAGACATCAGTGTTTTCTAAACTTGTTTTTAGCTCTGTCCTAACTTACTGATCAAGTTGTGTGTTTTTCTTGCCTTTTCCCCCTCTTATTTGTTCCTACAGACTTATGTACCATCAAAGGCCAAGAATAAATGGTCATGAGCCAACATTACTCAATCAGCTGGGATATACTTGATTTTTTTAAAAAATCAAAATATTCAAAATTTTACACTCCTTCCATTTTAAGCACTGGACTACAGATATTCCAAATTATATCCTGAAATAGGGACATGCCACGCATATGCTGGTGCAAAATATGGCACTAGCTGAGACCTATCATAATCTGCAAATTATTAAACAACATGTGTGCAAGCACTTAAATGGGAATACATGAGCCAACACAGACTTGTAACAAATAGGTCATGCCAGACTACTCTAATATCCTTTTATGACAACATCACTGGATGGGTTGATCAGGGAAATGCTGTAGACACCATGTATCTTGATTTCAGCAAAGCATTTGACAAAGTGTCTCATACCATACTTATTGAAAAATTGATCAAATATGGGATAGACAGGGCAACTGTTAGGTGGGTTCATAACTGGCTTAGTGATCACACTCAAAGGGTTCCAATAAATGGCTTCACATCCAATTGGAGGAATGTTTCAAGTGGAGTGCCACAGGGGTCTATCCTGGGTCTAGTGCTATTCAACATTAGCTTTTTTACTGCTCCCTTGTATAATTAATCACTTTTTGCCACCTATTATTACATCTTTGGTCCACATTCCCAACAACATATTCTTTGTTGTAGATAATCAAATTTTAATTGTTCCACAAGATAATGAAACCCATTAATTAAAGTCCATTTTGATTTATCTTTCCACCTTATCATTTGTTTGATCATGTTTAATTTGTCACTTTTAATTAACTTAAGTATTATCATTTCTCTATCCAGTCTAATATTTATCCCAAGTATTTCATTTATTTTCTTTCTGTTAAGTTCTAAAATATTTGTACTTTGTTACATTCCCAACATAGATACATATACACTCCCCTTTGATTGTACCAACAACTTTGGTTTATAAGTATTCTCATATTTGATAACTGGGCTGGGGTTCTATACCACTAAATTTACATAAGAGAATATTCATCTATAACTTTCCCCTTCTTTTCCATAGTCTAAGTAATTGCTTTAGAGGGCCATAAAAACTTCTCATTTTTACATTTTCAATCATATCTTCCACTATGTTATTCATGGCTCTAACCCATTTTCTTTGGGGGTCACATTCCAGTTCTATAAGGCGTTCTACTCGGTTCTCTTCGTCTTCTCCAGAATGCCCATAGGCAATTGGTAGGGCATAGTCTGAAAATGTATCCTGGACTTTATGGACTGTGGCCTCATTCAGCAAAGCTTCTCATCTATTTATTTTATTAGTGATCAGGGATGATCAATGGCTACAGATAATGAGAACTGTTCACTCAAGCCCCTTGCCAGCCCATCCACTGATTGATATGTTTGACTCAGAGAGCCTTTCTGCACTCGGCCTTCTTCTGTAATATATCCTGAGATATATTCCAGAATCAGGCCAAGTGCAGAAGATACCTAAGAGAGTGGTGTAATTGCAAAAACTTTTACCCTATTGGCTTTGTTGTATTATTTTTGTTTGTTTGTTTCATATTTATAACATGATTTCAAATCAGAAGCCATGCCTCATGCTCAGCAGATTGCTACTTAGCCCCCTAGAGTTCTAGCACCTGGGTCAAATGTCCCATCTTTTCAAAGGTTAGCCTGGCTTAATTAAGTGCAGCACAGATTAGGTTTTGTCTTTTGACTAGAGCTCATCAAGCACCACATGGTCCTGTGGATCACAGAAGCTATTTCTGCTCATTATCATACAAAGGGAAAATCTTGATATTATAGTTTTGGCTCGATTTTTCTTTTTAGGACCCATCATCTTAGAGCACTGGTAACTACTTGTATTTCTAGGCAACCGCAGAGTTCTCTCTCCTCCTTTCCCCTCCTCCCTCTCTCCCTCTCTCTCTCTCTCACCCACCCATCCATATTGAATTTATTGGCATAATATGCATTGTGAAACATATTGCTTTCAATTTGAGTTGATTGGCATTTGGCCACTGAGTAAAAAAGATCCACATTAGATAAACTATTTTCATAAACTGACATTTTTATTTGTGATATATTATCATTTCCACTGCTATTATTTTAGATGGGGATTATTTCCAGCTACCCCTCAGCATTTTGAAAAATGAATCTGTCAATTGCAGCTAAGATGACAACTTATTCCTGACTAAGATGCATAAATATGCAGTAATAATCAATGTCTGTAGCAGCAGCAAACACTCTAGCTCGAAAGAAGGTTGCTAATTATGGGCATTAACCTTTGGCACTGGTAAAGGTCAAGGCAAAGCTGAATCTCTAGAACGATTTTTCTTTTTTATTTATTTTTTCTTTTTTAAATCCAGCATACAGAGTATGTCTCAAAGCTTAGGAAGGAATATTAACAAAATAACTAAATTCAAATTTGTTACCCTCTCTGGCACTTTTAGTTAACTTTTTTTTTTCTTTCAGCAAATGGATCAAGAACAATCAAATAATAGATGACATACACAATGTGAGAATGCCGCTATTACATATTTATTTCTATTTCTATCAATCTCTGTACCCAGAAGTCCCATGTAAGACCTATGTAAAACACATTTAAAATGAACTAACTAAAACAACAAAGTGCTAGAAAAGGGAAGGGCAGCTGCTGCTTCAGCTAATGATCCTCTGATAGTGCACATTGTAGATAGGAAAGTATTTGGGGGTGTTTGGATGACCTCAGTGTGTCTATTGGGAATAGAAGAAGCGTTGGCTTTTCTACTCTGCCCTTCCCACCCTTTTAAGGGGACTCAAAGTGGCTGACAAAGTTTTCTATGCTTTTCCCCACAACAGACTCCCTGTGACGTTAGTGGGGCACCCCCTGCCTTCCCAGAAGTTCCTTAATCACGCACTGTGGAACACAAAACCATGCTACACACCTTTACCAATCTTAACCGAAGGTTTACCTGGCGCATCTAGGCAGTGAGCATTCACACCTCTTCCAGTGCTCCAGGGTTGTCTGAGGTGCTGCACAAGCACGCTGGCACCTCAGATGACCATAGACACAACTGCATGTGCACACAGTGTCAGCGTCATCATGAGACAGAGCTGACATACATGCAGTTGCAGAGGCGGTACAAAATGGCGGTGCCCAGAACAGGATCAGCCCCAGGATTGGTCATGGGTGAGTGACCAATCACGTGGGGCTTAATCTGTAAGTGATTAGTGTTCGCAAGTACGAGTGCTAGTCGACAAGGGGAGTATGAAACTGCCCATCGTTTCAGTTCTGGATAACATTTAGTAATATTATTGGAAGAGTCTGTGTCCTGAAAGATATGATATAAAATATTCTTATAAATAAATACATTATTGAGGGAATTCTGAAAATCCATTGCTAGCTATGTTGAAAAGGACAAGGGATGCATTATATTCCTGGAGACCAGCTCCCCATGCAAACAAAAATTAGAATTTTTCTCTTACTTCTTTTTCTTTTCCTCCAAACTATCCCAGGTGTACCTTTTGTACAATTCTGATAAGCTGCAATGCATGTGTAAATTCGATGCTAAAGGAAGAATCAACCCTTCTAAAATGAAGGTAAGTAAGGCCTTAGGGATAAACGAGTCTAAGGAATGCAGATTCTTTAAAATACCACTGAAATTGGGCAGGCATCCATTCTTTGTTTTGTATTTGTCAGCTAACTGATATACATACTTGAAGCACTAGCCCTTATCCATGCTTTGTACCAGCATTGTATAGTGGCTAAAGCGGTGGACAGGCCATTCCTGCACAACACAAGCTATCCCACAACATGCTAGCCTGTGCTACCTAGTCTCTTAGGGCAAAACTAGTTGCATTGCACATCAAGCACCACCAGCATTTTGAAAGGTTCATCCAGAGACGTTTTCACACGGGGCTGAACGGAACGCGGAAAAGACAGCTGAGGACACGTCATCCGCATTGGCCGCGCGCGGCTTGCGTTCCGACGTGTCCGCAGCTGTCTTTTCCGCGTTCGAAATGTAGAGCACTTCGAAGTGCTCTACACGCGTTCCAACGCGGACGAGCCGCCCGCAGCCGTTCGGGAGAAGAAGCGTTCGCGCTTCTTCTGTCTCCCGAACGGCTGCCGGCGCGCCTCCGACGCCGCGCGGCTTTGACAATCAGCTGTTTGTCAAACAGCTGATTGTCGATCTGCCTCCGCGGCTGTCATCGCGCCCCTTGCCGGCGTTTGCCGGCTAAGCCAGCTTCGGGCGCTTTGAGCATTCGCACCCAGACGCTCCGGAACGCGTTTACACGCGTTCTGGCGCGTCTGTGTGTGAACGGGGAAAGCGCCCGAAGCTGGCTTAAGCTTTCCGCCTGAACGCGTTCCGTTTCGAACGCGATTCAGTGCGGAAATGCCTCAGGTCTAGGTCCATCCAGCCTTTGAAGGCTAGGCCCAATTTTCAAAGCTGGGTTCAGCCCTTAAAAGCCAAGAACTTTTGTTCTCAGCATTTGTCATTTCCAGCCAGGGCATTTCCCACAGTTTGTCCACTTCTGGTGCTGCTTCTAGCAGCACTTTCATATGCACTAGGAAAAAGACCACCCATTTTGTACCGACTCATGGGGGTATGTTTTCTGCTTTCATTTTGTGGTTCAGTATGCCAACAGTGGTCTTCTGGCAGATCACTTCATCAAGGTTTGTCAGTGGACTGGGTAGTCCATTTGGTCCAGAATGACCATGGTAGCAGGGAAGACTGTGGTGTTTCAGACTCACATGCAGAAGGCAGGCCCCTTGACATGGGAGGCCAAGGATGACATTTTTATTCAGCTTTAGAAGTCGACTAGCTGGTCATGTGCTAGTCACAGAGGCTTTTCACACTGGAGAAAGGGGACATTTTGGATATGTTCCCAGACAGAGCTTACACATTATAGAAGCATTCCTATGCATGCCAGAGTGTCCTAAGGCCAGGATAGGTGTGGAACACATTTTCAGGCTCCACAACTTACCTGGTCACCAGTCGGGAAACTCCTGCAAGCTCTTTTCACACCTCTTCCAGATCGAAGAGGTGAGATGGAGCAAGTGACCAGGTAACACTGGCACAATTGCATATCTCATCACCCAGTTGCCGTGGCAATGGTACCACAAATGACCATTGGTGCTGTTGCCGCAGTGATATAATTGCCTCCTTAATGGAGGCAATCTGCTCATAGCCAGCACTTGGTGAACTACTGGGTAAGTTTGGATTGCTTGGATGTCAGAAAATGCAAATGCCTCAATCATTCCAGCAGTTACATGGCTGTAGTGCCTCATCAAGGTGTGAATTGCCCCACAGTCTCTTATCCTAATGGGCTCTTTAAGAGACAAGCAGAATAGAAATGCACCACAAGTAAATGAAGTAGTTAGTCAATATTGGAAGAAGTTATTTCCCCAAAACCATCTAGAACAGAAACATTGTGAATACAGAGCCAACAAGCCAAGTGAACAGTCTGCTCCCCACAGGAAAACTTTACCCATATGCGTCCCTCAGTTCAGATAGCTGCAGTGGAGTGAAGCAAAAGGCAGTAGAGGATTAAAAATTAAGCATAAGAAGGTGGGAAGAGGAAATGAAACTTGTTTAAACATATTAAGGTATCAGAGAGAGAATAAGAAGAACATCATTTGCAAAGGTTAGGAGAAGTGTGGAGGGAGTAGAGCAGGATTTCCTATATACAAGTATTAAACTAACAAATGGGTTTGGGGAATCTCAGTAAAAAGTGAAAAATGTGAGGGTGGGATAACAAAACACAAGAACAAGAAGGCAAGATGGCCATCCATGGAGGGAGGGAAAGAAAGTAAGATAAAATGGCCACTGAAACCACAGGGAAGATGGTGGGAAATCTGATGCTCCATCAAGCTTTGTAGCAGTGCAGGCTGAAGCAACCTGGGGATGTCCAAGAGGAGGCCATCAAAATGTGGACAGCCTTATTCTGGAACACCTTGGAGGTTTTCCCACTAGCACTAAGTGCCCATTAAGTACCCATTAGGAACTCATTAAGGATCCATTAGGTTCAGAGCAGGAAGACCCTGTTTCGACTGCAGACCCCATTAGAGCCTTCAGGACCTATAATCTGGATTTCCTGTAGACCCCATTAAAGGGCTTCACAATGGGATCTTCAGGCATCAAATCCAGATTATATGGAATGTGTTTTCACCACAATTGGGCAATGGGGTCTAGGGGGGCTGTGGGGGGCACCCATGGGGTTTTCCCCAAAACCTGAAGCTCTGAAACCTGTGCACAATCTCTGAAGACGGCTCCAAAGGAAACTCTGGAGAATGGCATAGGCTTTCAAGGTGACCCGTCAGAGCAATGCCATTTCTATGGACCTTTGTCCAAAGCTCTGGAGAATATCTAGAGCAATTTATTGCAATCTTCGAAGATTCTCCAGAGCTCCTCTGGAGGATCTTTGAAGAATCTCCGGAGCATCTATGGAGTTTGCACACGCACACACACACACACACACACACACACGGCACCCCCAAAAAACCATGGGTTGACGGATGGGCCCCATGTCGGTAGAGCCAGATTCACTACATGAGTGCTCTGGTGTTTCCACTGCAAGCACACTAGCACCCATTGCTACTGGGTGCTACACCACCCGTGGAGAAGCATTGAATACCTCTTTAGATCTGGATCTACTGTCATCTGGATTAGCTGAAGGACCCATTCCTTAGATCCAGATCATCTTAGTTACGGATTAAGGGAGGTAAGTGGGGGGGGGGAACCCTTATCCACTCCAGCTAGGAACTGTTCCATAAAGTGTTCCCAGCTGGAGCAGTCCAGCCCAAGTAAGTGTGGAAAATAAGAAGATTCAATATACAAATTTTGCAGTTCCAGAAACCACAAATATGAATGTACTGCTGTAATTTTTCACTGTGTAGACAGAATGGCGCAAGCCTTCCATGCCTTTTTGAAAAGATCATAGTATCTGCATCATCATTGAATGTCAATATGAAGATGATTGAGATAATGCATTTTTCTCTCTTCTTGTGGGTGCATGTGTGCCTCAAATAAATACAAATGACAACTTTTTAATGCCATTATATGACAATATATGTTATATGCTACATTGGCCATAAGTTAGTCATGATATGGTAAAGTCTTATGCATGTTTGGGAGAATTAGACTTTGGGTGTTTTTCCATTGTCACTAAAAGTACCCATTAAGTACCCATTAATGGGTACATAATGGCATTTTTGTACCCATTAATGGGTACTTAATGGGTACTTCTACTGTAGTGACAGTGGAAAAACACCCTTTAACTGTTCAAGCACACATCAAATTTGACTGTGAATAAGTCATTTGTCTCAATTTTTTTTTACTTTGCAGAACAAATGGAAAGCACTACTATAATTCTATCCTTTATAATACCTCCATCTATTTATTTTTAAAGTATTTGTAAATATCCATTCAAGCATGCACAAATTACTGCCATTGACAAACATTTCTTTCCCTATGCACTTGCATTCTATTGTATTTTTCAAGTATCTTTTAAAGAAGGGTATTATGTATACAAAACATAGTCCACTTGCTCCTAGCTGGTAACTGACCTACAAGGTCACTGAGTTTATTTCATTTGCCCTGATTAGAGTACAGTAAATCAGTAAAAGAACCTTTAGCTTTAGCTATGTACAAGCTTATCTTCTGCTTAAAATGAATTCCAAATGAAATTCACATGAATTTTGCAGTCAAGAGATCATGAGGTCAGTTAGTGTGTTTGTCACCAAATTCTAATGCACAAAATCATATCATACCATAATTGATTGGCTAGCTCAGCATAAAAAGACAAAAACCTGGGAACACACTCCCATCCTGCCCTTTAACAGTGAAGTCGCACCCCTGTAAATATATAAAATGGGACAAATTCTAAAGAAAAATACAGAGGAAAACATTGCTTTCTGGATGCTAAAAAACACACTTTGGGAAAAATCAGTATGATTTTCCTGCAGCAGATTCTGATTTAATGCATGGTAAAACTAGTGTGTAATTGCAGCCTTAGAAAAAGCACTTAGTGCTTACCCTTTGGTTATAGGCATGTGAATATTATTGGCATATTGCATATCATACCATATATATACCATATATTTTCCTTGTGGAGACCTATAATCATCTGTTTTTGTATTTTCAAGAATGTGATATAAGCATAAATTAATAAATCTGTGTTATTTCAGGTTGCAGGGCCCAAACCATCTGAATTACCAAAATAGTACTTGGATTCCAAAATTTCAATAACCTCTACTTCAGCCCACTTGTGAGCTTGATGCTGCCTCCAATTCTGAAGTATCTCTATTGTGAATAAAATTGCAATACACTAGCTCTCCAGAAATATTTATGCCCTCAAATCTCTATAAAGTTGTCTTTCATTATATTGACCCCATGGGAAGTATAATTTTCCCCCATGCAGAATCTGAAAAATTTCATTTCTTTCAGTCATCATAACTGTGTGCGACTTTAAAATGTAGATTTTTGAATGCATTAGGAAATGCCAGAAAGGGACTGAAATTGACATGATTTCTACTCAGGGTTTTTTGGTAATGAACTTTTCCTCCAGCTTTGCTAAATATCTCTGCTCATGTCACACTGGGCAAAACTCTGTGGGTTAGAACATGAGTTTTTGTGATTCATTTGTGATTCATTCGAAAGGTGGCTAGTGTAGTGAGTATGCCTTTGTCTCTGACAAAAAAAGTGAAATGTCAAATTCCTCTTTATTTTTTCTCCTTTCCCCGAAAGAAAATGAATATAAACATGTTCCCCTGGTGCATAGCATATGAAACAATGTCTTACATTTTATCTCCATAATTGGCACAGTTCAACTTCTAGTTTTTCCACTTTCCAGAAATTAACATAGGAATTCAGGAGTAAAAGTAAAAGTAAAAGTGAGTTTGCAGTGCATACCAAAGGAGCACTGACACCAAAGCATTAGCAGTAAAATGTAAAGGCAATCTAATAAATAATCACAATTTTATTTATTTATTTGTATTTCTATCCCACCCTATACCCAAGGGTCTCAGGGCAGATTACAATATTATATTAATCTTAGACAGGTCCCTGGCCTCAGGCTTACAATCTAAAGAAGCTATAAAAACATTTCTTACAAATATAGTTGTGATAGCACCAACTTGGTCATGCACCAAAAATATATTGTATCTCTAAGTAACATGAGATAACAGCCTGGCCACAGTCAGTCTACACACCTGTCTTGGTTGCTACTCTGCCAGCCCACATTGACAGCTGTCTGTGCTTGCACATGGGCAGCAACCTTGATCTTTGCATCAACAGAGTTGGGAGTCACGCCATCCTGATGCATTGGCTTTAGGTGTCTTTCTCAGCCCCCCAGCAAGCTAATGATATCCCCAATGTTTCATCAAAGGGTGAAATGGAAGGTGTTTTTCCACTGTCACTAGAAGTACCCATTAAGTACCCAATAATGGGTACTTAATGGGTACTTTTACTGACAGTGGAAAAACACCTGGAGATTGGTCAGCCAGAGAGGTCAAGAAAGAGGCGCAGCCATCACTGTGTTTACCGTGCAGAGATCATTAACTTAAAAATGACCATAGGTCAGAAGAAATCTATTCCATTTTCAATTTAAGAATGCATTAATATCATTCTTAATAGTTCCCTTCCCAAATTCATCTGCCAGTCTGCCATACAGGACTTCTTCATTCAGGATGCTGAGAGTTTTGAATGAACATCTGATAGATATTCATGAAAGCAGTTGTGACTCTATACATTTTAAAAGGACTTGCATCCAAAGAGCTATTTTTAGTCTAACCCTGCATGTACCAGTACCAACTGCTTTCCTTTTTCCTTCCTCATATCACGAACAGCTTTTGGATTTTTTTGCAGAAAAAAAGACTGTCCGCTTTGCTGATATGCTCTTTCTTCCTGAAAGTAGTCTGAAACTTAAAGCAGTCTGAATTAAAACTTAGGTGTGAACACAGCCGTAGTATACTTCAAATAATCCACTTCTGCAGTTTCTGTGCGCCAATGTACTGTAGAGCTAAGGTATATCTAAGTCCCTAGCTTCATATAAGCCTTAACATGCACTTTGAAATGAATTCTAGATTAAATTGCATGTGCTTGGGTTGAACATAGGACAAATCTAAACAGTTAAAACACATCTAGGGTGCGTTCCCATGGTACTAATTTGTATCTCTATTGCCCCTCCACTGAAGTGGATTAAAGAAAAGTGAGTTCAATCCGGATTTAAGCGTTCCCAAGGGGGTAAGCAAAACACGCATTTAAAATGAACAGACCGTCCCCAAGGAAGCATGTTTTGTTTACCCGCATCTTTTTCTCCCCGCCCCTCGCTGTTTCATTGGGTGATTGGGCGGAAGGAATTTCCAGCTGCCAAAACGTCTCCCCCCCAGCCAGCAATCCTGCAATCCTTTCCTTCAAAAAGACCAAAAGAAAAATTTAAAACTTCTCTGTTCATCTTCCCTGCTTGCAAAGACTGCAGCCGGCACTCTTTACAAGATCTCCACCCAGCCAGCTCTTTTACACTTTCACTTTCGCGGAAGCAATTCATCACAATGTATCTTTGCTGTTTCTCTTTGGGATTGGAAAGAGAAACAGCAAAGAGAAAATGCCTGCCTAGATCGCTGTTTGCATAGATCGCTGGCTGGATGACAGGCAAAAGAGAGACAGAGAGAGAGAGAGATGATCTCTCCGGCCGGCAATTCCCACCTGGGAGAGAATCCCCGCCCCTTTTGCCATGGAGCAATCCCACGGAAAATGTTGCGCTGAAAACCCACGTCTTCCAGAAAGTACTGCTTTAAACAGGTATTTTTTTAAAGCGGGTTTTCCCCATTAGCGGCTCTGGAAACCCAGATTAAAGCCGTGCATGGGACCGCTCCGTGGCAAAAAAAGATTTTCAGCAGACTTATTATTGCATGGGAACGCGGCCCTAGTGTGCTTTTTTCAGGACAAAGCAAACAAATTACTATTGATCACATGCTGGAGGTTACTACCACTGTAACTGATTGGTCAGCACACCTCTCATTTACCAACAGCTATCCTGAAATGTGTTTCTTTGCAAAAGTGGTGGGCCTTGCAGATCTGACCAGTGAGGTCTTGCAGATCTGACCAGTGAGGCCCAGAAGCTGACTATTCCAGATTGCAGGTTAGTGCAGATAGGGCCTTAAAGCTGGTATTATCCACACACATGTATTCACTGGCCTTGAATGTGGATTAGGGGTGGAATACATAGCAAGTATAAATATGGTCACTACTAATGTATTTCTGTGCTTTTTTTTCTTTTTTTTATGTGTACACCCAGTGACATGAAATCTAAAAATACGTCATTCTCTTCCATGGATTTTCTCCCATCACTGTCAGCTTTTATTTTGTATTTGTACTTTTTTTAAAAAATGATTTTTTTACTATTTATACTGGTTTTGATTATTATTTTTATAATATTTAAATAATCTGCTAGCTCCCATGGACATTTTTCCCCTCTGAAAATGGAAAGCATTTATTTAACTTCCTCTAAATAAAATGATCAGATTTTGACTTTAATGTCTAGCTCACAATATGTTAATTCCCAGGCTTATCACTAACACCTCTCCAGGAATGGCTGTACTTATTTTTGAGAAGGCGTTAGATGGGCGCATTGCCTCAAGATTTCTTTATGCCAAGTTTAATTTTAATGAGTTGGAAAATCCTTGATAATTTTTATTTTGAGATAGAGATGGAGGCTTAAAAGTTGGGGAGCATTTGTAAAATCTTGCCTACTATTTAAATGATGAGAATTGATATGTATTTTATTATTGTTGTTGTTGTTGTTGATATAACACAACCGTAACACACAGCAAACATGATATTTATTCTGGTTTTTCTAATTGTTATCACTAGTCAGGCTCTTCCCAAGACCCTAAGGCTGAGTGATTTATCGGTGAATGATACGAACAGATCCCAGCAAAGTGGCTTTCTGTAGTTGGCAGATGGATATTTTGTTGTTACCACTGTTTTTCAAGTGCCCACTAAGATCTTTTGGCACTGTCCCCAGTGTGCCAAGAACCACTGGGACCACCTTTGCTGGTTTATGCCAGGGTCACTGTAGTTCTATTTTCAAGTCTTCATATCTGGTAAGTTTTTCTTTTTTTCATAAATCCTGCTGTTGCCTGGAATAGCAACGTCAATGATAAACACTTTGTCTTTCTCCATGATTGTGATGTCTGGCATGTTATGTTCCAGTGTTCGATCAGTCAGAAGTCCCACAGTAGTTTGGCTTGTTCATTTTTGATCACTTTTTTTGGTTTATGGTCCTACCAGTTCTTTGCCACTGGCAGACAGTAGTTGTGGCATAAGTTCTAGTGTATCATTTGTGCCACTAGGTTGTGTCTCTGTTTATAGAGGAACTATGTTGTGCCTCTATTTATCCATATTATTATTATTATTAGTGGTGGTGGTAGGATCCTCCTGCGTGCATCAATCAAATTTAAAACTGTTATTAACTTTGTTGGTCAACTCTCTCTTTCTCATATACATATACACACTTTGTTGTTTTATTTGAACGGCTCAGAGATGACCCAGAGTTGTACAGATTTCTGACGTTGGTTACCCCACACACTTATATAATCCTATGAAATAAATGTAAGATGACAAGAAGTGGGATTTGGGAGAAGGTTGAGTTCATTGTGGGAGGCAACATTCATGGAAGTGATTCTGATTTGACCTTTTTCTCCTTCTCCTCGTGTCAAATAGAATAGAGGGGTTGTCAGGCAGCTTTTCCCACAGTTATTAAAGAGGTGGGCCATTTCTATCTCCATCCAAACATGACTCTGTCCTAAAAAACTTATGACAGTCTATCTTTGCTTTTGCTTCCCTCCCCCTTTTAAGTGTGGTTGAAAGTTAGCCATGCAGTGGATGTTTAACAGCCTACATGAGTGACTTTACCAAAAATTTTGCTGCTGCTTCCTAACATTTCATGAGTTTGGGAAGCGGAAATACTAGTGATTATATTTTAGTTGTTATTGTTCATTGGAAGAAATGTAGTTCTTTATTCACATCCTAACTGATGTGCAGCTGTGGCAATAGAAAGCTTTTGTAGACTCTTTATGACTGCAATTTCCTCTGCTTGGAAGCCATACAGGTATGCTTCAGTGATTTTCAAAGGTGTTTTGGGAAAGATCTATTCTTTAGACTGTTTTCTTTTAAAAAAAAATGCTCCTAAGTAGTTCTAGTATTTAGGGAAGACACACACTATACAATGTCTTAACATTGTGGAAAAGAGCTTTGATTGTAGAGCATAGAAGACACATTTATATGATTCCATTACAGGAATAGGTTTCAAACTAATACTGAAGGAGTAAGGTAGAAATGTATTTATATACATTATTTCCTTAGTCGCTAACACAAGAGTCAAAAGGATAAGAGAAGATTGGATTCAGCTGAAATACATAGGGAAAATTTGCACTTACTTGCAGGGGAAACTCTGGGGACGACCCAGATGAAGCATCTGTGCACATCCCTAGCTCTGTGCACAAATATTCATAACATTCGTTATTCGTATGAATTTAGACTAATTCAGACATTGAATGTTACGACATTTGTGTCACATAGTGTAGCGGATTTGGCATTGTGACTCTTCAGTTCCTGATAACAACACTCCAAACATTCTAAACTGTTTGACAGTTCATACAGTAACATTCATATAAATAAAACATTCATATAAAGATGAACGTTTTGGAACATTCATACGAATAGTTTGGAGATTCATTAAACTGAGGATATGAATCGGATATCTATACAATATGAATGGATATGTATCCAATACAAACCGATACGCATTCAGTGGGAACAGATATGTATCTGATACGAATGGATACATGTCTGTTCATATCGGATATTTGTACGAATTTGTAGCGAAGGGGATCTATTCGAATGAATATGAATTTTCTAACATTTGATTCATTAAGAATTGAATGCCACAAAAAATATTCATGCACATCCCTACAGAGAGCTACTTCTTGACCAGAAGCAACTCCACCCGCGCGTGACTTTCCCCCGTACACTTTTTCTGGATGGAAGGGGAACAGATGGAGCATGTGACTGGGCACTGCAGGGGCACTGTATGCTTCGTCGTCCCTGTCACTACAACAACAGCACCGTACAGGCACATCGGTGCCATTGCCGCAGCTCCGTGATCACCTCTGTAACAGAGGCACTTCAAACCTCATCAGAGTATAGGGAAGCACTGGCAAGATTTGAGGTAGATTTGTGGATGCCAGATCTATCCCCCCATCTTCACTTCCTCAGGACACCCACTGTGTCAGGTTGAGTCTCAAAGGGAAGGCAAATAAACGTGGTCACTTTTTTTATATGAGTACTTTGATGAAAGTTAGGTTGTTTCTACATGAGATATTAGGGAAAGTCCAGGAGCATCCTTTCCCCCATCCTAATATGGAATAAGGAAACTATTTATTCTTTTAGCATGCTCTATCTGCATAGGATGGAGTATAGAGGAGGATAGGACAACAAAACTGGTGCCCTGCCCCATTTTATCAGTAGACCTGATCTCTGAGAGACTGCCAAGGGTCCTGCTCCGGAACAGAGGGTCATATGTAGAAGGCAAATGGTCCCCATCACATAATATGAGAGTATCTTAGCAGCACAACAGAAAGCACTGCCAAAATCCCTCCCTGAAATACCAAAGGCTAAAAATGCAAGCCAAAGGCCAGCGCTGGTTCAAAATTTGCCCCAACCTTTGCAGCCAGTGGAAGGAGATGGTGTGAAATGGGTTGCCTGAGCGTGGACAAGGCTGCCCTGTACCAGAGACAACCTGTTCTAGGTGGGCGTCTTACCCTGTCCCAGTATTGAAGTGAGAATATGGCCCAGTCTACAGTGAAAATCTTTAGACTGAAAGATGTGTAAAGGAAAAAGAAAGTTAATGCTATCTGAAACAAAGGCAGCTTTTTTTCAGTTACATTTTGCACTTTATATATTACATAATGAATTGAACAGGGACTGGCACCTGGGCAATTATTTTCTACTATGTTCCTTGCATTATTAAAGAAACACTTCTTACTCACCAGCAGAGTGACTTAAATGTATGACATCTGGGATCACAGAAGTTTCTTATACTCATTGCCAGAACACCTGGAGAAGAAATTGAGAAAGCACTCTAGAATGTTTCCGTTTAGCAGAAACCTATATGGTACAGAGCTGTGCATGCTCATGAATGGCAGAATGGAGGCAAACACTGTCTTGATGAGGTGTTTATTAATATTAATACTTATTAATATGATGTGTTTCTTGTTGCCACCTACACTTCTTCACAGGGGACAACTGTGCTGTGTCTTGGCCATGGAAGACCATTATATGCCTTCTTTGACCAGCATTGCCTCTTAGTTTAATCAACTTCTGTGAACAAGCAACAGGCAACTACCTGTTTACCATAATAAGGAAACGTTGTACATCTTTCCATATTACAGGTGGCACTGCTGAGAAAGCTTCTTGCTTAGTATTTGCTATCTTTATGTTTTTACCAGATGTTGTCGAACTCCACCAGTATTCAGGGCCCTTCTGCACAGGCCCTTAATCCAGATTATGGGTCCATGTAGAACTCTTGTAGGCCATATAGATCTGCATGCTTCCTGATAGTCCAGTCTTCTATACGAGATGGATCTGGATTAAAGAAACCCTTAATCCAGATCTTTTGCAGACCATGGTTTTTTTCCCCCACTAGCTCTAAGTACCCATTAGGGACCCATTAAGGATCCATTAGGCTCAGAGCAAGAAGACCCCATTTCCACTGCAGATCCTATTAGAGCCACATTTATTTCCACCACCTCTAGAGAAATACCGATTGAATGGGTCCTTCAGGACCTACAATCCAGATTTCCTGTATACCCCATTAAAGGGATATACAATAGGGTCTTCAGGCATTTCTGGAGTGCGTCTTCACTGGGTCTACGGGGGCTCCAGGGGAATGTGCCCATGGGGGCGGGGTGCCTGAAACCCAAAGCTTCACAGCCTGTGCACAATCTCTGAAGCCATGGGGGGAGGGTGCCCTGAAACCCAAAACTCTGATGCCTGGGCACAATCTCTGAAGCCAGCTCCAAAGCTGGCTCCAAAGAATAGCACAGGCTCTGAAGAGGACCCCAAGTGAGAGCAATGCCAATCCTATGGATCTTTGTCAAAGGCTCTGAAGAATCTTTGAAGTTTGCAACAGATCACTTCAGAGAATCTTCAAAGAATCTCCAGAGCGTCTACGGAGATTGCACCCCCTGTCCCCAAAAAAACCTGGGGTGATGGGCGGGGCCCATGTGGGTTGATCCAGATTCGCCACATGGGTGTTTTGGCATTTCTACTGTGGGCAGGCTAGCACCCATTGCTATTGGGTGTTGCACTACCCATGGAGACGCATCATGTACCTCCTAAGGAAGGACCCATTCCTTAGATCCGGGTCATCTGAGATCCAGATTAAGGGAGGTCAGTAGAAACCCCCACCCTCATACTAATTGGGTCTACTGGAGGCTGCTATTTGGTGAAGAGCACCCACCCACATATGGCTAGGAGCAAATGTTCCTAGCCTTTGAGGCTGCTGGTGGTGGCGTGTTTATTGTTGTTGCACAGGGTTAGAAACTTTTTGGATCCACTGATTCAGATTTAATCAAGGTAAATGCAGAAAAGGGGCTAGTCTCAGTTAGTGTGGCTAAAGAAGAATGGATAGAAACAAGCATAGCACCCTTCCTGTGATCAGGCAACAATAACAACAACAACAAGGCTTAGAGGTGGGATTGTTCACAAACCAGTCTACCTCTTCATCTTCCATAAACATTATGTCCTACAAAAGGTGGATTAGAGGAGGTTTGAGAACATAAGGGCCACACACTGTTTCTCTGAGGTACTTTTGAAGTATTCCTTTTGTTGTATCTGAACACAGCCTAAGATAAAGAATTGGTTCCCTTAAAGCTGCCGTGTACTGTCTGCACATGACCAGCTGTTCTTACCTATCTAAACTGCACGGAAGATATCATAAGACACGGTTATGATGGGCAAGAGGGACTTCTAGCAGAACAGGCTGTGCTTTCTTTGGAGGGTGGAGGCTAACTTTCCATCCTTATCCAACTGGGGTGTGGAGGAGAAAACTGTGCCATCTCTAGTCCACATGTCAAAGACATATGCCAAGATATATGTATGTTCCAGACTCAAAGGGTGTTTTTGCCACTGGTGCCACCAAAAAGGTAAAAAGAAAGAAAGAAAGAAAGAAAGAAAGAAAGAAAGAAAGAAAGAAAGAAAGAAAGAAAGAAAGAAAGAAAGAAAGAAAGAAAGCTAATCTTAAATGAACTATTACATTCCCTTCATTCCCTAAAATCAACATTTCCATTTTGAATAGCCTTTTCACTGCAGCGAAATATTCAGTCTCAGGCCTTTTTAAAAAGACTGTTCAGCTCTATCACAACACCAAAGCCCATTATGAGAGGGAAAGTAGTAAAGAAAAAGGTGTTGATCCATAGAAGTGAAACCTGAGCACAGCTGCTATTCCTTCTCTTATCTGACATTTTTTTTCAATTTGAGAGAAAAAAATTGTCATGAACAGTAAGCATTCTACAAAGCAGATAGAAAAATTCAATAGTTTGTAGAATCGTAGGACTCATTTATTCAAGAGCAATTTACTTAGCTCAAAAGTGTTCTTTATTTTAGCTGTTGTTATTGAAAATGCTTGTTGCAAAGAACTTCCTTCTTTGCAAATGTGCAGTTGCTTTCTCCTAAGGAAAGCCATACACTTTCCTCCACCAGTTTATGGCACATCATTCTAGTGCTGCAGAAATAATTGCATTGCCAACAGTGCTGAAGGGGTCACAAAGAGGATGACCTTTTTCATGCATCAAGTACCTATTTGTAGCATTAGGGCAGGTTGTCAAAGCAGGGTCACTAGAATCCTTTCCTCACAACAACGCTCCCCTCCCCCAATTCTATGGGCCCAAAAGTATGTTTTTAAAAGCCCCTTTTAAGGCACCCATTTGTTTAGATTCCAAATGAATGAATGAATGAAATGTTTAAGGTTGAACCAGATCTGGAGAGAAGTTCATACACGGTTGTTTCCATGTCTTCTCTGTAAGCCTGCAAATGATTAATCACAGGTATGAATTAGTTGTATATTTCTATATCAGTACTTTCGAAGAGATTCTGGTCAACAAGAAAGTTTAAGATAGCACTGAAGAAAATAAAGCTTCAGACAGCACTTACTTAATCCACAGTATTTGAATAATCTGGAATAAGATGTGCCTGGATGTGCTTTACTCCAGATAATGCAGATTAAGCAAGTGCTGTCTGCATGAAGCTGAAGTAATCTGAAGTGTATTAAATTTAGATAACTGAAAAGAAAAATAGTAACAGATATCAAACACTGATGCAGTTATCTATTCCACAAGTGTGAGTAAAAAGTATATATTTTCATATGTGGTTTATGTGCCAAAAATGCAGGAATTTTATTTAAACAAACACACAGAGAGAGAAAAGCTGGATATTGGTATAATTAATGGCAGGATTTTGTTAAACAAGAAATTGTGTCTGATACAGGAGTATCAGAAGAACAAAAAGTTAAGTCAGAGGATAGATATTCATTAAATACGCTAAGTGTGGTTCAAGTAGTAGTTGCTTTCAGTTGGAAAGACACAGATAAAGAGGAAATGTGGTATTATTTTGTAAGTGAAATGATTGTCTTCAATATAATTCAGGAGAGATGATTGAGAAGGTTGGGTCAGGTAGAGAATACAGTACAAGAGAAGGTTGGGTCAGGTAGAGAGTACAGTACAAGAGAAATGGGGGAGAGATGGTTTATTTTTATAATATGGATATGCTGAATATATTTGTCAGCTTCAAATCTGCACACAAATTTGAAGCTTCAGTACTTTGTACATGGATTGAAGAGGGCCTCTGTCCACACACAAAGCAAATATATTCATCCTTGGTTGAAGCTTCTTTCAACCTTTAACCTGCCTGGAAAATCAAAAACATGGGACAGAGTACAACTGGCCACACGACCTCTGGAGTGCTCCAGAGGGCTGGGGTAACCCCTGCTCATCCTCACCTCACATCTCCATGGTTGCCCCCCATTTTGTCCCTCCACTGTGGCTGCTGCCTCATTTGTTGCTTTCCCCACCCCCTGCCTTCCTCCCCACTTGCCTTCTTCTTTTGCTCCCACTGCACCTCACCTCAGAGGCTACAGCCCTCCCAGAGGCAAGTGCAGACATGGCAGAAGGTGATTGGGAAGGTGAGGGAAGGGATGGGGACTTCCTTTGGGGGGCTGCATGCAAAACAAAGCCCCCTATATTTGGGGGGTGGGCTTCAAATGAAGCCAAACACTTCCCCCCTTTGATCTGACTCAAATTGAAGTAGGAAGAATGTACTTCATACCCAGTCTTATTTTATAATAATAGGCATATTTTTAAAATACCCAGCTAACTATTGAATGGTTAAATTATGACACCTGTCCATATATGTACAGGCATATGTATAGAGCTATAGATTTAGTGTAAATACAAGATAAGGAATAGTACATAATTATCAATGTAATAAGTATTGCATAAATGGTAGGATGGGGTATCCTCTGCTTTAAATAGTTGAGAAGTAAGATGTGAAAATTGTACTTGGTTAAGGGTTTAGTTAATGTTATTTAGTTTTGGAAAAAGACTTACTTTGTATAGTGTACAAATAATGTGTGCTATGGATTGTAATGTTAAAGGAAATGTACTGTTCCTTCTGTGTTAGTAATACTTTTTAAATGAGCTCAACAGTTACGTAAAAGCCTTTCCTCCTGCTTTAGCCCCAAATTAGAATGAAACACACAAAAATAAATAATCACGTCTACAATAGTGTAGTTGCATACTTGATTCAGCAAAACAACCTATCATGTCTAATGTGCAGGAAGTAGCTCTGCCTCCCCAGTCCTTATTTGAAACTGTTTCCTGCCAGTGATCTGATTGGGCTTCACAACATGCCACTCTTTGTCCTTTTATACTTTTGTGTTTCAGTAGAAAAGTATAAACAAAGGAAGAGAATACTGTTCTTTCTTTAAGCACTCCAACACAATTAGGCAAACAAAAGCTTTCTACTCCAGTGATGCATTTAACAGGAATACTTATTCCAACATAGCTCTGCCAGTTAAAGAAAAATACAACTATATTTGTATACCAGGCGCCTGCTGTTACCAGGCAGGTAACAACATCTAAAATCAAAGAGTATTAAAACAATAACAGTATGTATTAAAAGAATAGCATATGCAAATGGGAAGAGAAAGTATACTCCCATCTCACCAAAGGTCAGGGCAAAGAGGTGCATCTTCACTGCCTTCCTAAACACGTACAGGATAGACACACTTCAAGGGGGAGACTATCCTAGGGGCCATCACTGAGAAGGATCTCTCCAGGTTGCTCATCCCTTTATTGTTCACCCCTGGAATGGTTCAAACAAAGTGAGAACAAATAAATGATGTGCATAGTGTTCGTTTTTGCATTTTGTTTTGCTCTTAGAACAAAGAGCAAAAATGAAACAACATCTTGAAGTCCTTTGAGGGAACATTCAAATATCAGGAAATTTGATCAAACCCAACTAATCCTCTACTCTTGAACATGATGTTTGGATCAAACAGTTTGTGTTCATTGTGGGATTCTTTTGCTCTTAAAAATGACTTTTTAACAGAAAAATTGGTGGTGGCAGGAGGGTTTGAACAAGTTCAGAATTAAATGTGAACAACCATTTGTTCCTTTAAATGGTTTGCTGTCTAGCAAAACAAGTGGGTGTTTAGCTTGATGGTTGAACTGAGTGTGCCATTTTTGTTCATCCACGTCCGTGTACAACAGCAGGCAGAGAAGAATGTGTTGCTTGCTTCAGAATCATATGCTGTTGCTTTTATTTTTGTATAGACGCTCCATAATTCCTGGTCACCAGCCACAATCTTTGAAGTGGACAGGAGGTGAAACACAGCAACACCTGACAACCACAGCTTTCACATTCCAGGTCTATAAACATTTCAGTTCTATATGCTTAATAAACCTGGTGCTTTGGATTACAACTCCCATCTGGCCTAAGCAGCACGATCTGCCATTGACTGTACCAGTTGAGCAAAGGTTCTCAGTTAACCTGTTGTCTAAAGACAAATTGCTGTTAGGCTTGCACTCATGTCTTTGACATGAGAAGGATTCTCCTCCCATGTTATTTCATTAAACTCTTAGGATATTTCATCCCCCGCAGTTCTCCATTGGCTGCCTGCATCTCAAACTGGGGCTATTGTGCTTCACATCCACTAATCACTGCTGGACATCTGCTTCTCCCAGTATGTCAGCCACCTCTATGCTGATCTGGCATATAGATGAAGGAAGAGTACCACATGCTGGCGCCTGTAGTCTCCACAGGTAGCACCTCCTCATTAAAGATGAATATTCCTGCAATCTGCTCAGTTTTATGCAAGACTGGTGTGGCAATGGGTGTTGGCAAATTGCTAAGATAACCTCCAATTTGCACTGAGCAAGTTACTTAATTGTCTTCCCCTCCCCTTGAATGCAATAAAAGAAAAGTCATGGAAACTAAGTATTACAAGCTATTTCCAATATCAACTCCTTCCCCCTCCGCCACACCAAGTTTCCATATCTCTAAACTGAATGGGAAAATTACAATGACTACAAAGTACATTCAGGTTAAAAATAGCTCTTTTCTCCTTTCTGTCAGGCATCAGCATAATTTGCAAGTTCTAGACAAGCTTAAGGCATTCTCAGTGGATTTACAGATTCAGCCCTGTATCTTGAGAATGAAGTTAAAACTAAGCATTCTACTTCTTTACAAAGTGTTAGAATAAGGCGTGATTTGCAGAACGGCAATTCCTGCAGCCACAACTAGACTCGTTGCTATTTGCATGCCTCCTCTCTACGCCTGGTTGCAGAAATATTTCATTTCTTGACTTTGATGCTTCTGGCTAAGACCAGCTTTGTCCTCATCCAGACACAATGGAAACTTTGCAGGTACTGTAGAGCAACTTTCAACTGACAGACAGGCTTTATGATAATTTCCAGAGTGTGATGCTCTGGAGAAAAAACAAAACAAAAACAAAAACCCTCTACTTTCCTGAGCATTCACTGCGGAGTTTTCCTCTCCTCCCCGTTTTCCCAGATGTTTGGATAAATTGTGTGAAAACCTGAGAGCGTTTGCTCTCACCTGAGAATCAGCAGGCCAATCAGAGAGAGAAGGACAGAGCACATAGTTGGCACAATCCTCCCTGCTGCTTTGAATCATTGGAGAACATGAGCATCATCCATTCTCCCTATGGAGAACCTTCACTGTGATGTAAAGGTAAGCTCTACATTTTAAACTTGCTGCCTGGAGGCCCCTCAGAAAGAACAGGAAATGCTCCCAGAAGTTAG
This sequence comes from Aspidoscelis tigris stejnegeri, assembly GCA_023333525.1. Taxonomy (NCBI): domain Eukaryota; kingdom Metazoa; phylum Chordata; class Lepidosauria; order Squamata; family Teiidae; genus Aspidoscelis; species Aspidoscelis tigris. The sequence goes on from JALMGA010000004.1 coordinate 52,169,023, forward strand.
CCATTTTCTATGCTTTCCAAAATATGGTCATGCCAGTCACCCTAAAGAAAGTGTTGTAAGTTTCCTTTACAACTTCAGCCGTGCAGAAAAAAAAAGTGTAGGAGTAAGTGCTGTTAAGAGGAGCTTTGTTCTGCTCTAGCACTGAAGTGGTGATCACAGTGCTTATAGTGGGATGTACACTGCAGACTGGAAACCAAAGGCCACATTGATGCATTCCTATGTACACAGTCATCCCTTGTGTAACTCTACGGTCTGGTTCTTCCCCTCCCCTTGAAAACCTCCTTACTGAAAGCTTTTAGGAGAGCATTAAACAAGCAAAGTCACAGTTGGTTAACTGTGCAAAAGCAAAGTTGTGTTATATAAAGAAGTCACATTTTACTCATTGCAAATTAATAAAGTTATTCTAATATGTGTTGCACATTTTTTAACACTGTACAACAAGGTTTGTAACCCTTTATTCTGTGCCCCGTCCCTCCTAAAAAGTATTCCATGTATAGTATGTAAGAATGAGTCTAAGTATCCAATCTGAATTTCTGACGCTGAATTCTGAACCTGATTCATTCAGCATCAGATTGGACTCTCCAGGGCAATGTTATCTCTGACTCAGGCCCTTTCTGCACCAGGCCTTATTTTATCGCAGATTGAGGACCCTGCTATCCATAGGCTGGTACAGACTATGGCAGGTTCTGTCCAGGTCCATATTCCATATTATGAATTATATGCAGAGAGCACACCCTCATAAGTCAGAAGAACCCATTCTGGTGGTGCACCAGAAACTCCCACCACAAGTGGTTCCCAAAATCACCAAGGTGCTAAAGCAGGCCCTTCCAGCAACCCTGAAAGTTGGGAATTCATGTTTCTGGTCTTTAATAGTTATGCAACAGCTTTAAAGATACACACATAGTGAGAGAGACAGAGAGAGAAACCTTATTAGTAATATCAGCCTGTAGAGGTGCTATTATAGTGTCTAGTGTTTCTGGACCATTGATCATAATTCACTTAAAAAAAAACTTTCCAGTGCCTTCTAGGCATTTTAAATGTTAATATAGTATCTGCAGTATGCATACATATGGAACAAGTGCAAATTTATTATTGACCGTATCATTCAAAAAATTAGACCAACTTTTACTCAATTGGTTATTCATATGTAGCTCACATCTTTCAATACTCTATGAAACTGAGTGGGTATCAAATTTATGCCGCATTTTACTTGATATTGGAGGGACCATAGCGACATTCAGACATCAGTTACTTATTCTGCAATATGTGGTTATTTCAAAATACAGCATAAATATCTATGCTGTATTTTTGAATATCCAAATATAGTGGACTAAGTAACTGACATCTAGGTGCAGCCCTAGTTACAACATAAGATTACAAAGTTTGCTATTTTCAAAGCAATTCTAATGCATAGAGCTGAATAAGCCAGATGACTGTATTCCCAGATACACTATCATTTTGAGCATTTTGATAATTAAATCTCAGGATCACCTGAAGCAGTTTCATTAAGTGCAATTTTGATTTTCTTTAAAAAAAAAATATGTACGCGTCTCAAAATGTACAGAAAAATGTTCTGTATTGCTTAACTATTTTTCCTCTTGTTGTTTTGTAAACCAAACACAATTTATTGAGAGATGAAGATTAAATAAAACCTGAGGTGGAGAGCTACATTTATTAACTCAGCAAAAGCCGATTTTTAAGGAAGCAATTTGTTGAAATGACAAGCTAAACATTTGGCAATAAATGGTTTTGCATTTAAATTGTGGGAAAAATTAAATAGATTTTCTTTTCTTCAGAGCGTAGAAATAATGCAGGCAGGATAAACATTCTTGTGAGACACTGAAATGCCTTTGTGGTGACATGAAACCTCATATAGTAACATTGTATATGTATTTCTTTTGCCTCGGGATTCAATTTCTACTTTAGTGGAATCACGATTTGAAATCACTAAAAACTGAAGTTTCAATTTTGTTTATCCAAGCTGCAGGGTAACAGTGCTTACAAAAGAAACATATACTCAGGCTTTTGAGTTCCTCACTCTCCCTTTTTTTGTGTGGGCAGCCTTTACTTTAAACAGAGGCTTTATATATATATAATTATCTTATCTGAATTTTCAGACTTATTTAATCATTCCTGAAAAAGATTGAAAGTTTGCTGAAATCAGAAAAATACTCGTAATAGCAGAAAACAGTTCACACAATTAAAAAACATGTTCAGAACTGAAGGATACCTATAGATAAATTATTAAATCCTGAAAAATTAAGGATGAACATCCTTCTTTTAAAAATAAATAATAAACTATGTAGCACAAGAAAGCATAGGTGGCTTTCTGCAGAAAAAAATCCAGAAAATACAGTGTCCCCTCAAATTTAGAAATGTGCTTGTTCTAGCACATCAGCTTGTTCTATATGGGCTCCGGTCCTCCTCTGGGCACCACCATTTTAGCTGTGGAACCCTCCACAACTGCGCGTGCATCAGAGCCATCACCCTGACGACACGGACACTCTGCACATGTGCAGTCGCAGTCATATCTATGGTCATCTGAGGTGCCAGCATGCTTGTGTGGCACCTCAAACAATCCTGGAGCAGAGGAAGAAGAGCAAATGCTCCTGCCCCAGATGCTTGAGGTAAGTCTCCGATTAATGTTGTTTTAACGTGTGGAGCACGATTTTGTGCTTCCCACCTAATAAACAATTAGTGCACTTCTGCTGAGGGTGGAAAACTTGGAGGCTGTAATAGCCTTCTCCACATGTGGATGCTCTTCAACTGAGATTCACAAATTGTGCATTAGAGGTCGAAGTGCAAATAAGCCTCCAATCAGTGGAGCAGCCAATGACTATTAGAAGGAAGTTCAGATAGGTCCACTACTTGATTTTTTTTGCAAAATGCCATCTTGAATTGTGCAACACAAGAGAGCTTTGGCTGAAAACAAATGCCCACTGATTGGGCAATTCACCAGGCATAATTTTCCTTGTACCTTCCCCATGGAGGACTGAACATAGCCAAGTTCTGGCCCTAAATCAGTCTTCTAGAGGTGGTCCAGGCAGAAATATCATTAGTATGAGCATAGGTTCTGCTGGCAGCAGTGAATGGCATTCACCCATCACTGCTGCCTCCACACTGGATCTCAAACTTCTTGTCCCTGATGGAGCCCCTTCCAGCATCCCCCATGATGCAGCATAGATTTCAGATGCACAAGACAGGGTATGCTTAGATGAGCCTTATAGTTTTCATCACTGCCAATCCAAGATATTGCTCATTGAAAACACCAACCAAAAGACTGTTTTTCTCAAAGACTGTCATGCATAACTCTTCATTTGTAGAGTTAATGGAATTGTTACCTATACATTATTAAATAATTAAATAATTCTTTATATAGCCCAAAGCACTGTTGGTGATACAGCCTAATTGTTCCATTCCAGACATTTAGCTTGAGGGATGAGTTTGAGCACAAACAGATTCTCCTGTCTATTTTCTTATTTCAGTGTGTGTTCTTGCATGAGCTGCACTTATTGCTCAGAAGGTAGAAATGCACTGATCTGAATAAAAGACGCTCTTATCCTTCAAAATCAAAGTTTGATTTACACTATTGAACTTCAGTGCACCTGACTATGTATACTGTGTATTATATCTACAGCCCCAATTTTTCAATCTTCTAATATTGTGAAGCAGAACAATAGAAAAAAGGAAACATACTATTTTGAACCTGTGAGTTAATATTAACATTTTCTTAGAAGGTCTAATTCTTTTCTTCTGTATAAGTTTACATAATAGATGGCTTCCTTTATAATGGGGATTGTTTATATATGCAAAAGATGAAGGGTACCTCCAGACATGCTTGAAAATTCACAGTCCCTGTGCAGCATCAGAACTCATCACTGGTCACATCACAATTAGGGATGTCAATATTTTAGGTGTCAATCAAGGGTGTTGTTACCTCCCGAAAAATCTGGCTTTACTTGAGTACACACACCCAGTCATGTTGCTGCTGCCACACACCCCACTCCATTACCTTAGTGACTGAGTGAGGGTGAGGCAAACAAACCCTGTCCAGATGCTGGGGAGGGCGAGAGGACCAGAGCTACAGGGGATGGAGGGAGAAGAGCTCATCAGCATTGGGAGGGTGTGGTGGAAGGCCTCAGGGGAGGAGCACAGCAGGGAGGGTAGAATTGTTATTGGTGTTGTGGAGGGGCATGGCTGCCTCACTCCCCTACTCACGTTTTGCCATTGCCACCACTGCATCCTTCTTTAAGGTTGAACTAGGCCTTCCGGGAGTAGGGAAATATATATAAACAATTTTTCACATGATCTGACAATTGAAAAAATGGAAAGAGCTGCCAGAGGCTGACATTTACAGTGGCAGGTACAGTGTAGAAAGGGATAAAGCAACACACGCATATTGGACATGGTACCTCAAGTATGTCACAAAAAATGCAGTAGGCTGTTCTGCCTATCTGTTTCTGCTTTCTCTTGATGTGGGATACAAGTAAGAAGTGAGCCTTGTGTGTAGCTAGACACTAAGCTACTTTCCTCAGTCAAAAAACAGTAAATAAAAACAGGACAGTAAAAAGACAAACAACTTTAAAAAGGACATTCAAGAAAATCTTATGTTCTCATCATGTAATTTGTCCAGTCATAATAGCCATCATTTTAGTGTTTTGTACTAATGCATGAACAATGAAAAGAAGCAGTTTCTCTGTTTTCACACCCTTGGACAGATGGAGACTGCAGATGGATGAGCTGCATGTGCATCATGAGCAAGTATGATAGGGCCTAATTCAAAATATATGGTTGAAGGGATGGATTGTGTACACATAAGTGCCCATCAAATCTCAACTCATGAAAATGGATGAAAAGATCATTGCAGTACAACCTTAATACAGAACAAAATTTGAGTGATTGTACTAATAGATTGTACTAATCTTCTAATACATTAAATTTATTTTGAAATTGGACAATTCTTGCATTTCTTGCCTGTGCCTAACAGCATGGGTATAATAACAATGGGTGAAGCAACTTATTGCCAGGACCCCAGTAACCATTACAAATGGCCAAATGGCTTGAGTGTGTCTAACACTGCAGGCTCCTGAGCTTGCTGTTTATTACTGTACTTTATGTTTTTGTATTAGTCAACATATCAGAGGGTGAAGCATCTTTGGCAGAAGCCTCTTCCATCATAGCTTTAGTCTTGCCTAGCAGCAACACAAGCCTTCAGAGGGACGCTACCATAGTGGGATTTTCTTACCCAGGTGAATTTTACAGATGCTGCTAAGAACAGTTCCAAACCACACCTCAGATCTCTGTTTTTAAGGAACAGGAGTCAAAATCCAGGATCAATGCAGAAGGCATCAAAGCCTTCACTACTCTTTCTATCTTTTTTTCCCCCTATTAGACCTATCAAAATATACTGATTCTGGCCTATTACCCACTCAGTTTTATTTTACTTAGTAACATCAAGCTGAATGGCCTGGATTTAGCCCAAGACTGAATTCATCACTTTGCTCAATGAATCACGTCATTAAGTCCTTCTAGTAAACACAGCAACAAACATTTAGAAAGAATGCTTCCTTCTTACGTGACAGTGTTAAGAGATTAGATACCTCTTGGGGATCTTCTTTGGAGGTTAATGAAATGAACATGAGAAAGTACTGCATTGACCGGACAGCAAAAGGGCTTAAAGTCAGCTACACTTTGTTTATTGCTCAAGTCTTCGGAAAAAGTTGGCAATGAAGGAAATATGTGATACCAGGAGATGTTCATTAGTACAATTAGCTTTAGACCTTTCCACAGTTGCTAGTAGTGCAGAACAAGAAGTGGTCAATGGGCTTCACTTCTGCATGTCGGTGCAGTGTAAGGTAGTCCCTGCCCCTTTGCAGTGTGCCCAAAGTTACATCCTTGTCCAATACATGGGTGGCTGCCTATACTTCACCCACATTAGACTAGTTATTCCACCCCAGAATCACCCAGTTCGTATCCTGGATTAGTTGTAGACAACTGTCTCAAGCTGCCCCTCCCTTGTGAGCCAGACAATGTATGAGTGATGGGGCCTGGGCCAATTGTTTTGGGCAGAGAGTGAATTGTGTGGTCCACAAGAGTTATGGTGTCTCTGCATTGCTGCTGCTGGCTGTCTAGGACAAATGGCATTCCCATTCACAGTGCTTGGTCTAAGACAAGCTGAAGCAGAATACTCAAACCAGTCCAAAGTAAGGTGAAGGCAGAAATGGCCTTTTATTTTGAAGCTTACTGGCATATTAGGGGTGGCACAGTGGACCATGTAGACATGTGCACTAGAGATGTCCACAGATATCTGTGCAATTTGGAATTTGTACAAATTTCTATGAATTTTGATATTTGCAGTTGAATCAAAAGGGGTCTACATCTGCAGGTCCAGATTCACCCATGAATCAAATAGATCTGGCCTTCATCAAAGCTTTGTAGAAGCTCTGATGAAGGATGGATATGCCTATCCCAGCCTCCCATTCCCCCTGGCATTCAAATTCAAAGCTTTGTAGACTCACCTTCCTGTGTGAAGAGGATGTATCCATCCTTCATTGGAACTTCAGTGTGGCCAGATCTGCCCATTCAGTTCATGCATGAACATTTGTTGTATGTTCTCATGTGAAGGTGAAGAACCTTACCTTTGTGAGGGGCTTTTCACACAGCTGAACATCTCTCCCCTTCAATTTGAATTGAACTGAAAGGGGAAATGTGGCTCGTGCACATCCCTAATATCTTGACTAATGTTTGTTTTCAGTAAAAACTTGACATTTGTGTTAACTCCTTTACAAGGGACAGGTGGAACCTACGCAGGTACTGTGGTCGATCAGAATGTAAATACTGAAGCATCTCAGTATGGCAACTCATATAGGATTACTGTAGGGATGTGCTAGGCTTTGAATTTACTGAATCACTGCCACCACCAGTTGCATCTCCAAATTTGCTCTGAAGCATCAAATGAAGGCACAAAAGCTTTCACTTCACATGCAAAAATCAGTCTTCAAATATAGCCAATATTTGATTCAAATGGAAAGTTTCAAACCTTCGCAATTTAGTCAAATTGTGAAGGTGACAAACATTTTCCACCCGTTTTTCTGCTAAAGGCATGTTAGTTGCTTGATCCATGTTGGTTTCAGTTCATGGTAAAGACTTAAATATATAAAGCCCTAAACAATTTGGATTCTGGAGACTAATTTCTTCTTGTATTTGTTTTATTTAATGATGGCATTTACATGTTACATTTCTTCTGAAGAGTTCAAGTCAGTACATTTTTTTTAATCTTTCAATCATTCATCTAAGATGAAATAAATGTCCAAGATCATGCAGAGTAATCTGATGACTGACTGAAACTTAAAAGCAACTCCTTAGAATTTAGTCCAATGTTATCTGCTACACAATGGGATACCCTGTACACTATACTATACTAGAGCAGTTATGTGAGTAATCTTTGAGTAATATCACTACCATGTCAAGGTCACTGTGCTGTAACCTGTGAAAAGATCTGTTCCAGAGATGAACATGAACTCAAGTTTTAAGATTTGGTTTGGTTTAAACTTAACCAAACCAAACTGAGCCTCCTTGAATTAAATTTGATCTAAAAGCACAATCAAGCAGTTCATAAACAGGACTCAAAATAGTGCCTTCATTTAGTTTACTGCTCAACTGAAGCACCAAAGTCTACTGTCATGCAACTTACCTGGCCCAGAAAGTGGCTTGTCTTGTGCCAGCCTCCTTGTTATCTCCTAAATCCTCACCTCAGCCTCTGAATGGCCAAAAGCCAGGAATGAATGTTCCTGGCATTCAAAGCTCTTGGGGATCCATTTTGGTAGCGTGATCTGTTGCCGCACCAGAAAGGGTCCCACATAGTATATCAGACCAAGAAGGCAAGCTGCCCATACACTCCTGTGATCTAATACACTACTGCAGCACAGCAGTTGATCTTAATGCTAAGGTCTGTCAGTAAATAGGTTTAGGGCACCATTTTTAGTCCCCTAGTCTATTATGAATAAACTTTATTGATTAGTCGCTTGACCATATCAAGTATCAAGTATACAAAGATAAAACCATAGAAGAATAAAATCAGTATAAACAAGAGTAAAATCAGGTCTGTACATATGTTATAGTTACAAATCCTCATCACCCCTAGTCCTGATTACACTCTGTCCTATGTGGACAAAGTATGCTAGGAAGGAGGAGCTCTTGTAATCAACACTAATGTATGGGAGATTTCTTGACCCTTCGTAACACAGGCCAATATCCATGCAGAAAGCTCCTAAGGTTGTCCACAGACAACAATAGGTAAAGTGGAATATTAAAAAGATCACAGCTTTATCATACCAGATGTGCACTGCACATTAAGGTGTATTTGTTCTTCTGGCAAGATTCATAAGACATTCTTTTGTTGGTGATGCCAGAAGTCAATAATACCTTTCCTCCCTCCCTCCTCCCCTTTTTTTCCTTTCCATGGACTTGGCTGGCTCCCAGAAGTCCCCAGAAAGGCAATTTCCTATTGACCTCACTACACATGCAGGTAATCAAGGCTGTTACAGGAAACCTGGCATCACTGCTGGATTTCCAATTATGGTATTCCAACATGTTTCCTACACGCTGCCATTAATATTGCAATGGAAAAGTCATGCGTATGTCTGGCAATTCCGGTTCAATCTAGGGGGATCATGATGTTTTCCTGACATTAGGAGGAAGCCTAACTACAAACAACACAAAACGAGCAGTTTGCACTGAGCTCAAGTGAGAAAAAAATTCTTATTTTGGAGTCTGCTTGAATAGTGTTTGTGGCAAACACATCTAACCTGAAAGGAGGCATTATTATATTGTAACGCATGGGTGATGCAGCTTTGAAGAGCAGAACATGTTTTGCCATTTGAACTGATAAAATCAGTTACCTTTCACAGCAATATTTATAATCTGCAGCATAGACTGTCAGACTTCGGTACAAGTTCAACAGCCTCCATCTTCCTTTTTAATCCACATATTGTTTCCTCTGTGTGTGTGTGTGTGTGTGTGTGTGTGAGAGAGAGAGAGAGAGAGAGAGGAGGAGGGTACCACACATTAAACTTAACACTGGTTTTGCTTACAGACAGAGACATGAACTGAAAGGGAGGAGGGGAAGAGAGAGAGAGTTCAATTCCCTCTGGCACCAATTAGCATTGCTTTTGATTTTCTGAGCTGAAAGGAAGTGGCTTAAATGAGTCATAGAGACTGAACTTCCCTATTACCCTTTGAGGTAGTCCCACAGGGTCAGAACATTGACTTCCATTTCTGTAGTTCAGGATATGTTTTGTGGACAAAAAGGGGATTTAACTTTCTAGATTTAAGATCAACAATTTGTGCAAAGCATAGGTGTTCTTACAGGAAAAGAGAAAAGGCTTATTAGGGGAGGGGAAGAGTGTTTGCATTTATATAATTTCTAAATTAAGTTCACAAATGAAATAGCTTTCTAGGTTTAGTCCACAGGGTGTAGCTAGTCCAGCTGGACCCTGAATCACAATAAGGCTAATCCCTGCAGTATAAACTGAATCAATAGGAAAATATGACTAAAGTTTCTTATGAAACCTTTGGGGAACGTAGGCAAAACACTTAGGGACAACCAAAGCCCTGAGTGATAAGCGCTTTCTAAATTGGGGCTTGTTATGGTATAAAACCAGTCATGTTTCAACCTCATTGGACAAAGTACAGACTGGGCTAGGATGCTCAAAGTTACACTCTAGCATGATAAAGCTAAAGGCCTCAACATATTACTATTGTTTCTATAAATATTTCAAAACTCACAGTAAAAATAGCAATCAAGGAAATATGTGCATCAGTGACTCATTAGCACCTGAATTGCGTGGGCAAAGGTGCAGTTCATTATGGTGTGCTGTGGAAATAACCTCCTAGCATTGTATTATCTATTGCATTTCTTTTGCTCTGGAAAATTCTTTCTATATCATGAAATAGATAAAATAATTAAGTATATTAACTTTAATAGCTTTGAGAATTCTGTCTGAGCCTGAAGCTGCCTGGTATTTGAATGGAAGAAGGCATTATCATTTGCATTTAGGCCCTCTGATTATGTAGTACTTCTTTGGAGACTGAAACTTCTTTACTATGTAGACATCTTTTTAAATAGATTCTGTCCTGGACTTGATACTAAAGCATAATCTAGAACACTACTTCTTTGGTTAGAGATACAAGCATGTTCTGCAGAGTTCTCTATAGATTGGTTAGCATTTAGCATCTTTAAAGCTAATCTGATTGATAATAAAATAAGACATATCTCCAAATAGTTTATCTTTTGATCTTTAGGATTTCTAAAATCCAGTTATGGTTGACTCGCATCATCCATCAATGGCACAATGGAGATGCAAACACTGCTCAATTATTTGTGCCTATGTGTGCAGTGCAGTCTCCTACCATAATAAGTAGTACTATGGGAACTGTGATTGTAGGGCAACAATAAAATTATCAAGATAATGCCAGATGGTGCTGATATTGAGTTTATCAGAACCTTGGGATCTGGACCAGGCAGTGCCAGAGATCATTTGCAGGAATAGGATTTGCACTCATGTCAGAAACCTGTCCCTGAAAATAACACCAGAACTCACACTATCATCATGTACCCCCTTCCTAGGACTCTAGGAATATTAGACTCATTTTCCTATTAAAAATTGCTTTAATCTTGATCACTTGTTGTTGTAGGAAGATGACACTTAAACTGTTAAAGGTCCACGCCTTGGTCCATGAAGTTGCAAGAGTACAAGACCGTTGTGGGTCTGGCTCTCACAACCTAATCTGAGGGCTCAGGGAAGTGATGGGGGGAGCAGACTGGTAGCTGCTCCAGAGAGGGAAGTGGCCGAGTGACTCCTGCGATGAGGGCAGTGGCTGAGTGGCCACTGCAATGAGGACGGCTGCTTAGAAGCTGCTGTGATATGGGCAGCTGTGGGCATCAGCTGTGATGGTAGAAATAATGATGGAGGCTGGTCACGATGGCAAAAAAAGATGATCTTAAGGGGGCGGGGAGGAAGTAAGGTAGAAGTAAATTGGGAGAGTTGATTGGCTGGAAGAGGAGAAAGTTCACTTATGCCTCGTGGAGGGCTCCATGTGGAAGACTCCATTATCAGAAGTCCGGCCCTTGCTGCTGCCCCCAAGTTGAGCTGTCATGGAAGAGCTGGAAGCTGCTGCTGAACTAGGGGAGGAGGAGGATTGCCATTGCAGAAGGAAGCCAGCAGCAGCAGTATAGTAGCACCGCGGCCATAGCTGTCCATGCCTTGCCCCACTCTTCCCTCACCTTCCATCCATCTGCCTCTGTCCCCAGCTCCAACACTGCCTTACTCTGCATTGCTACCCTGGTGCAGCCTGGCTGTGGCTGCAGCTGAAGGTAATTGGGGTGGCTCGAACTCTCCAGGAGCCCCTGGGTTTGAAGTGGTCCGCTGCTAATGCTGAGAGCTGTTGCCCATAGCAGCCAGCAGGGTGGAGGGAAAAATTAGCAGCCCCGTGATCACTACACAAGACAATGTGGGTGACCAGACTGAATATCTGGATTAATACAACTTGCTTACATGACCAGGACAGCCTGAAAGTTCCCAGATTTCCTTGTTTATTCCAGGTCCAACCTGATCAGCTCCCCTGTCCAGCAGTAATTTCTCCAAGGCTGTGGTCACACTTAAGGCTGTGTCCCCAAGCAACTTATTTGCCTCTCTAGTTTTCCTCTACTGTCCCTCTATTCCAGTGGACTTTAAAAGTGTCATTCAATTCCGGAACAAGCGTCTCCAAGGAAGCGTGTTTTGTTTGCCCACATCTTTTTCTCCTTGCCCCCTCTCTGCTTGATAGGGTGCAGAGGAGACAACCCCCGACAAGTCCAAAAGAAAAATAGCCATATTTACAAGTTCTCTGCTCATCTCCCCTGCCTGAAAAACCCACCAGAGCCATTTATCACTTTGGGATCCACAGCTTGCTTCCAAAGATAGTGATTTTAATCACTGTAAAAATCCACCCCATACAGCAGCTGTTACAGTGTAGCAATCCACTCACTTCACACCTGATAACAATGTTGCAATTCTCTGCAATTCTAGCTCTTTAAAAGTTCTGACCTTTAGAAAGGGAAAGGAAGGGAAGGTGCTGCTGTTCTGGGAGATGTGTGAATGTTTAAGACTTTGTGTGCAGGTGGCGGCGGCAGCAGAGCCAGGGTGCTTTTTTCAGATATCTTGGCCGCCATTCCCCCCCGCCCTTTTTGCCATGGAGCATCTCCATGCACAATATTGCTTGTAATACCAGCGGCTTCCAAAAAGTGCTCCGGTAGTCTTGTTTAAAGGGCACTTTTTTCTGCACATTTTCCTCCTTTTGTGCCACTGGAAGCTCAGAGAAAAGCCGAGCATGGGGGTGCTCAGAGGCAAAGAAGCTTTTTAACGAGCTTTTTATTGCTTGGGGACACAGCCTAAGTTCACTTTGAGAGTGAGAAAATACATCAGCAAAGTGACAAGCTGCTTTCTTTGTGTTCAGTAACTCAGAAAATTCACCTTTGGGATAGATAATGTGGAAAGAAAATTACTGGTCACTTTGCTAATGTGTTCTGTCGCTCTGAAAGTGGACTGAGGCTGGGTCAAACCTTAAGTTTGACTACAGCCCAAATTCTTATGCCAGATTCCAGCTATTTTTGCTTAGTCTCAGGAGACTAGTCTTCTTCCACTTGAGTACACACTCACCTGACCTCTCCCAGGCCAAGAAATGGCTAATCCCCTTACCCAGTCCCCTTTGTTAGCTCTAGGATGCTGATGTGCAGGAGAATTGGGACTGGCAAAGGGTCATTGGTTTGTGGAATTTGCTACCATAAGAGATGGCTAGATTTAGACAAATTCATGGATGACAAGTGTATCAATGGCTACTAGAATGGATCCCTAGGTACTTTCTCCAGGCTGGAGTGACAGTTAGAATGCCTCTAAAGGCCATTTACAGGGATTCAAGAGCATGTAAAAGTTTGTCTTTCTGCTTGAGATGCCCATAAACAATTGCTAGGCCAATCCAGCAGGACTCCTCATAGGCCTCCTTCACTTTCCTCGATTGTCATGGGGACGCCTTAATGTGAACTACGATTCGCATTAAAGCTGCCCCGAATCCACCCTGAAGTATTGGAAGCCCATGGGGACAAGTCCATATCTTCTTATGTTCCTGAAAGTTATAAAGCTTAGTTTTGTACAATCCCAGGTTTGTAGAAGTGAGAAATCAGGGACAACATGCACAAAATTTGTGCAAACAACAAAAAAAACTCTATAATTCCAGTGCACTATTTAAGAAAAGAGTGTCATGCTGCACAAGGGACCTCAGTTTCAGTACAGGTTTCCTATGAATTTAAGATAAAAGTATGATAAAAGATAAAAGTTTGTTTATGTTCTTTCCAGAACTCTGTAGAATTTCCAGTGTTTAATAGAAGCTTTCTCTATTTTAAGGAATTACAGATCACACTATCATCTCCAATAAACTAATCTCATATTTTTGTCAAACAGAAATGTAAATTAATATATTCCAAATAAATATCTATTTTATTTATGTCCCGTGCTGTTTAAAGGAATAATATGCACACTTCTAGAAAGTATTTAATTTGGAAAGCATCTGACTCATACTCAGGTAAGTACAATGAGGAGTATATTTAATTTTCTAGCAAAGATGCCCCCATTGTTCCTCACACTTTTTTAAAAAAATGAATAAAATATACTTTGTCACAAGATAAATTTCAGGACCAGCAGCTGCCAGGGGATTCAGCTCTTTAATCCCAGGAATATTTTCTCATGGCTGAAATCCACATGTAAAAAAAATAGCCACAATAGTGACCATAAATGATCTTGAAATCTGGGATTCTGATTCCCTTTCAGATTCTTTCCTGCCCAGTCTAAAGTTGGCTTTAATTAATTGTGTTTTATATCAAGTACACAAGAAATGTTAGATTTTTGAATGTGGGCAGCAGTAAAAGTGTTCTTATGGTTGGCCTCCAAATGATCTTAGTTCAGTCTAAATGTCAGTGCTCATGAATGTGCCTGTCTGGATTTTCTGTCATCCCTGGTAATTGTGCATAACAGGGTCAGTATTTGGCACCAGAATGAGAAAATGTGGCCAGCACTATTTTGTGCAGCTGTCAGATGTTTTTCAGCTGACTATTCTAAGGACTATAAAAAAATAGGAGCTCAAAGATCAGTCGAAATTCTAACCACGTTATTTTAACTACCTGTCAACTTCTCTTTCTCACTCTTAGAGTTTCTATTGCACCCTGTGCACTTATTTTCATTCACCTAGAATTTTTTTTAAAAAAATAACCCTAAGTGGAACTTTCAAGGGAAAAAAAAGTCTGTCAGATTACTCAAGTGGTGCGTCCCCATGCCGGTTTTTTAGTCCGAGTTCAGTACTGTTTGGACTATTTTTGGGAACTATTTTTAATCCGAATAGAGTTCTTGTCAATTAATCAGAATGTAGCTCCATGCAGCTTTTTAGTCCTGGCTTTGGGAATATTTTTAAATGTAAAAAACAGGGCTTTTAAAATCTCCCCATGCAAACCTTGCCTGCAATAAAGCAGCAAAATGGCAGTTTTTTTTAAAAAAAAATTCTAACTGCAAATACATTATTTTTCAAACCTCTCCCCTTTGAGATTACTGGCAACTGTGCACTCATGCAGATCTGTGAAGCATCAAACCAAGTGCGATAAATTTTTTGGGACTATTTTTAAAGGGAAAAACTTGGTCTTTTACCCCCCCCCCCCGGTGCAAACCCTGCCTGCAATAAAAGAAACAAACATGGAGGGAGCTTTATTAATTACTTTCTTTTTCAAACCTTTCCCTTTTGAGATTACCAGCAATAAAATGTATCTAGTTGCAAAGCATTTGCAAAATATTTCAAGTATTTAAAAGCATTCCTAATCTTCTCCCATGTATCTTTTGAAAAAGATAAGTTTCCAGCAAAAATGTTAAAGCATCTTTAAATAAAAGACAAGAAGAACTCTCACCCTTTCTGCCTTTTTCGTACCATACAGAGCTTTCTTTACGAGTATGGCAAGGTAGGGAGGGGCTTTACCTTTGTAAAAAGAACCACCCACAACTGGCTGCCATTGGCCAGAAGGCTAGACCTCCACCCCAAATAGCCTGGTAGCATCCCCATGTGGGGGGGGGGGGAATAAGCAGATTTGGCTCCAAAAAGGGGACTCAGTCCTGCTTTCATCAGAACTTTTTCCTCTGGGAATAAGGAATTCCATGGGGACACTGGGTGCCAAACTCAGGTTCTATTTGGATTAACTGGAGTAGTCATGGGGATGGTCCTTTCTGAATTTGAATAGAATTCGGATTAAAGTTCCCATGGGAACACACCCTAGGTGTAATTTTTCCAATGCTTGACTTACTTGAGAATTGAACTGGGAACAATTCAGATGTACTGTACAACTATCCATATTATGATTATATGCAAGAGAGACAGGGTGGTGGACATGATTGGAAGTTTGCATTTAGCCCAAGCTTGTACAAAATTCTGTGGTTGAATCCAGACATTGGCCATTTATTCCATCATATTCAGAATAAAACATGGATGTTCCAGAATATCCAAATATAGTGAAATAAGTAACCGACATCTGGATACAACCTGTGTCAGCCTCAACCAGGAAGAACTGGAGATCTGCAGTTAAACATGACTGATCTAGTCAGACCAAATTTGTTATCTGTACAGATTGCTATTCGTAGATAGAACACAGCCTTTCATTCTACTACCATGGCTCTACCACTCCATGGCCCTAATGCTCCTGGTGCGCCTAGAAGAGTAAGACTGTGGGATGCTAATTAAGAGGACAGAATAACTAACTCTATCCTAGACTGCTGACTACCTGTGCTGAACAGAACAGCTGAGGAAAACTCTTGCTACTATATGTTTCCTTCTTCAGTCCCATTCCCGCTATGCTCAATCATGACAATGTTACACAGGAGCCTTTACTAAAATAATGCAGTTGTAACCAACTGTTCATTAAAAAGAAATCCAGTCACTCTGTAGAAGATTTATTTATTTTTCACTGAAGTTGGGACTGAGGACAGAAAGCCTTCTTCTTCTTCTTCTTCTTCTTCTTCTTCTTCTTCTTCTTCTTCTTCTTCTTCTTCTTCTTCTTCTTCTTCTTCTTCTTCTTCTTCAATAAATGCTCTGTTAGAAATCATATAATTAACAGAATGTGCAGCCAGGTCTATTTTTTAATCGTTTGCTAATTATATCTTTAAAAAGCAACATACAGAAAGAACACCTGGATTTCTTAAAAATAATGTGTGCATATCTGTGCGAAGGTACTAACAATATGCTGAAGTATATTTTATTACCTACTTTGTTATTGAAAAGCAAGCAATATTTTAATTTCCAAGCTGTTAATCTATATTGGCTTGAATGTAAACAAAATGATGATCATGGTAAAGAATCAACTTCATGAGATGCAGAAAAGGTTATCCTCTGATGGCAAGGATATATCTAGGCTTTCTTGAAGTCCCCCCTCCTTTTTAACCTTCTTTACGTCTTCTTCAGATTAGGAAGTAGCCCAGTAGGCTGCAGGATGAAACAGTAAAAGTTTGAGTTAGAGTCAACTGATGTTAACAAAATGTAACACATGTTAGAGTGAGGATACATTACTTTGAATTCCTCTCCATCTTCAGCCTGCTAGAGGAATGTTTCATTCAAAGTAGAGGGGGAAAGTATAGACATCTGCACAGAGCCCATAACTGTCCTGGCCTTTCTGCACTTACCTTGCCTTGCTCTGGACCAGTAGGCCTGGACCAATGAGGCTTGCTGGTCTGGAACATAGCAAGGCATGGTCAAGGCTGTGTCGAAGGGCTCCAAGGTGCTAGGAATGAAAGATACAAGCCTCAGAGACATCAGGGGACCTATTCTGGTCGGACAATTTGATGCACCACTGAAATGGGTCCCCTTTGATACCAGATATGATTTATGGATTTATTAATAAATAGTAAATCTGTGATTTTATAAAAAGACTCTGTATCTTCTAGAGAAGCACTGGCTTTAAAAAACACTATGGCTTTGGTATGTTGGAATGCTGAAGGGGAAAAAACAGGATGCAGGCAACAGCAGCTAATGACTTCTAGCCAAGGCACAACAGGAAACTTTAAGTTTTGCATCTGTGTGGCTTTCTAGATAAGAGCATGACATGAAATAAAAGGAATTTTACAGCTCAGTTTGACCACAAGGTGTGGATTTCTGAGTTAAGTAAGAGTTTAAATATATATGTTGTCTTCATTATTAAATCTCAAACTGTGGTGATTTTTGGACATTTAAAAGGTAAAAAAGAGTTTATATTTATAGTCAAGATGCTTAGATTTCCAAGAATTGGCTGGGAAAATTTGTTTGTGTGAATGCTAATGAGCTCTCTAGTTTGCATAGTTATATTAAAGGAGTTAGCTGTTCAGCTGATAGAGCTTCATTAACATAGTTATCTGGCTAGCAGAATTCTTTCTCTATCATGTTTGTGAGTGAAAAGGGGAAAGACCATGTGCTTTGTAAACTCCATTGCTTAGCTTTCTTTCTCCCAGAAATCTTTGCATTTCTTGAGTCATTTCTTATTGGGTTTTTGTCCAATCTGATGGAACTTTCTTTGGAAAAGCTCGGCCTCCAGAGGATATCTTTTAAAAGGGCAGGGAGATTCAAATTCTCTGTCTCCCTGATCATTTTGCCAGGATGGGTAAGAAACTTTTCTTTTTTCTTCACCCCCCCCCCCAACATCCCCACACAAGTTTTTCTGTGCTGAAAAGGTTTTTTTTTCCCTTGAGCATGGCTTTGCTGAATAAACCATGTTAAGTTTTGTTTTAAGGCATTTTTTTTCCTTTGCAAGTTGCAATTTGAAGTTGCAAAGATGCAATGCAACTGTTTTCTTTTGCCTTACTTTTAAATTGTGTTAATCAGGTCTACCAGTGATCCAGATCAAGGGCCCTTTGATCTGGATCACACTCTAATAAAAATGGAGTGTACCAGAGATTAATGGGAGACTCTCTACTCGGCACTCATGCGAACACAGATGACGCCCATAAGAAGATTCCAAGGGATCACATTCTGGAACTGAGATAAGTCCCGAAAGGCTTGAAGTATGAAGGTAAGGTCAACTCTGTTCTCACAATTCAACTTAAACATTGAAGTATCCTGAAAATTAAATTCAAAAAAGCAGAATCCTCATGGTGCCATTGCAGTGCCATTTGTGTGTAAAAAGTACAAGGTCTGCACAACCTTTCTCTCATCCATCCAAAAGCCCAGGAGGCACATTTGTTAAAGGCAGCAGAGCAGTGGGAAAAACACTGACAGTGCTTCCTATTGCTCTTTCCTTGTATCACCACCATCTTTTGCACTTGTTTTCAGCCTATAGCACCACCCTATTTTTGAGAACAGTGGAAATGGCCAACTTCTATGGCCATTTCCTGCCTTTCTGAAAACAGCTCAGTGAGAAGTATTGAAGCTGGCGAGTGAAAGTTCCCAGGCTGAAATGTATGCTTGCCTGGGGTGACAGCAGGCATGCATATAGCACACTATTACTCTACAAAGAGTGGGTTTGGGGAGTCCCCATCAGCATGCTTCGTGAAGAGGAATGCGTTTGCAGAGCTGTTCTTAGTGCACTTCAGGCAGCCTTTGTCAGCATGTGGATGCTGCCAAATAAAAAAGCTCTTTGGTGGGAAAAGAGTCAGAACAAGGCATTTTTTCAGGAAGCAGAGGACAAGTTTTGACACAGCACCTATACACTGGTGCAGAGAAGGAAAGAAATGGTAGAAGCTTTAGTTAGAGTCAACTGATGTTAACAAAACATGACGCAGGTTGGAGTGAGGATACGTTCCTTTGTTTGAATTCCTCTCCATCTTCAGCCAGCTAGGGGAATAAAAAAAATGAAACTGCAGCTTTTCTCTCACTTCATCTGTTTTAGATAGCACAATTATGTCCTCCTTCTCTTCCTTATGTAGAAATATAGTGATTCTTTGTTTTTCAAGATCACACTACTCCAAGGGATTGAAGTCTACTCATTTACCTTTAAAACAGATCTTTATGTTTCAAACTGTTCTTAGTGGAAAGCAAATTAATGCAGCAGCAAAAATCATCCACAGGACTGACTTTTATCCAGAAGTAACCTTCATTTTATTTTACATTCCTGTCTTTACAAATCCTTTCAATATCATCTTCTGTTCAGTTTAAGGAGCTAAATGTGGATTCTACTGAATTAAAATTGAATCCCCTGCCCCTTTGTGATTCATTCATATCTCCCCTGAAAGCATAGTAGGTAAGTTGCAAGCTGAAGTGTCAATAGGACCCTATAAAGATTAATGGGGTACCTGCCAAGCTACAAGGACTCCAAATGATTTCAAGGATTCCAAAGACTCAAAAAATCAATTTTGCTGAAAATGTCCTTGCTTAATTTAATACCTGATGATATTTGACATCTTCCTGCTTTAGTGCAAACAGAAAATGAAGATAAGGGTAAGGTTTTCCCTTCTCTCCTATGATACAGTACCACCATAGATATTGTGAGGGAAAAATGCAAAGCTGCTGAATTTCTATTTGTAAAAAATAATAATAGTAGGGTTCTCTGAATTATTTTATTTAGGTATGTATTTAAAAAAGAATACTGGTGTAAAAATGAATCAGGAGAGATTAAGATAATCAAATTATTGAAGTAGATTGAAGATGAATAGCATGTTGATTAGCTTAGTCTCTTTTGTATATATTGTACTGAATTGTCTGCTGTTCTTCTGTAAACTCTCAAGTACTAATTAAACTGCTGAAAATTTGGATATAAAACAAACCTAGATTTTGGCAGACATGATCCCGTCACTGTTTCACTGCTTTCTTATATAAACTATCTCATGCTTGAGGCTGAAATAGGATAAAAGCAATCCGTGAAACAGAATCTTCCGTCTGGTGATGTTGGAGGTATTAAAATTCTGTTTATAGTGAAGGTTTTTGCGTGTCCTAATTACAGGTTGGAAATAACTATTGTCACTTTTATCAGAGTGAAAGGGCTATAATGATGGCACAGTTGCTTGAATGGAATTTTTAATCAGAACTAAAACAAAAAGAGATGCAATTAAATAGTTTTAAAGATCGCTTGATCTAAGCACAAGTTTTTATTGGCATCATTGCTAATATTTAGGGAACCCTTCTGTCATGAAGTCGATGGAAATTTGAAAAATGAAGAAAAATGAAAAGATTCTGGACTCATAAATGGCCTGGTGAACCCAGGTAGTGATTCAATAAAGATATGCCCTTCAATAGTGAGTAATATATTAATACAAGACAGAATTCTACACTGCGCAGATGACATTTTTGGAGCATGTCCCTGCTTCAGCAATGCTTCCCAAGAGTTCCCCTTCACATTGGTTCCATTGCTTAACTACATTTCTAAATTGGGCGTGTGTGTGTGTGTGCAGTTTACTGCATCTCCCAGAAATGCAACAGAGCAGCAGCACAACAGTCCGTAGGCCCAGCTGGGGTTCCTCTATGTGGGCCTGTTGCCTGCCCAGGCTCCACATTTCCTTGTAAGCTTGAAGGGCTGCTACTGTACCATGGAGGGCTGGGTGGGCTTCTTCTTTTACAAATAGCTAGGATCCTTTCCCCTGGTTTAGCAATGTTTTGTTTGGTCACCCTGCCAGAACAAAGTGCACTAAGGTAAATCTACACATCAACAGTGGTGCAGAGGAATAGGCGTCAATGCTGCCACAGTGTTTGTTCTCGTTCTAACTTTACAGTGGACCTAGGACCACTTAAGCCAGGAGGTGCATAGGATGAGTGTAAGGTCATGTTGACCCTGCTCCTGCAGGCTTCCAGCCCACCCACCATGCCATGAGGCTGCAGACACACACAATAAATCCCTGCACTTCATGGCACCTTCATCATGCTACAGTGGTGCTGGGTGGATACAACTTAGCTCGCACAGAATTGTCATTGCTTTTCTTAAAAACAGAACACTCGACACTTTACTAGTAGTAACATTCCTGAAAAGAACTCTGTTAAACAAATGTTCTCACCAAAAACAAGAACAGACTTGAGACAGCAGATGGTAAGGATAGTTGTCTATCATTGACCTTGTGATAATTACACAGCATGCATGGATCCATGAGAATCGCAGATCTATTCCTGGAACTACCTTCAAGCTAAGAAGGTCTGTAGCCTTCACACTGAACTGCACAGTCCCATTAGAGTAGGCTGTAAATTGCTCAAGTCATCCAAACTTGTAGCCCTTCCCTTGCGTGCCGGTCTTTTAAAAAATGCAACAGCTGATCCAAAATAATAAAAAGGGACCGACAATCATAACTGAAGTTACGTATTTACATATTTTTTAAAAAATGTTTGTAACACTCTCTCTGTGTGTGTCTATGTTTGTGTCTCCATTCAAAGCACAGGAAAGGCCTCTGTGGAAGACCCTTCTCTCCCTGATGACTCTTGGTACTTTTTGTATCTACCATCTTGCAATGCAAATGATCAGAAAAGCAGCATACAGGCTTCTTCTTGGTCTCAGAGATCTAGATGTTAATCCAGATCTGTGAGGCCATGCCCTCTGCTGGTCCATTCTGCCTTCATTAGACAGAACATGACCCAGATTAGGGAGGCTTTTAATCTGAATCACTGGTAGAGCCATTTAATTGGATCTACCAGCTGATCAGCATCCCTGATCCAGAAATTGGGAGGTTTGCTGAAGGCATGCTTCCCATGTTTGGGATTAGTGCACTGCTGAAAAGTGCCCACCAGAGGCATAGCAATGTGGCTGAGAAGCTCATGCATGCTTCAAGGCTGTGGCATGGGCTGATCTGAATCAGTGCCATTGGTGCAGACAGAGCTGGCCCTACCCACACTTTGCCATGGTCAGAATTAGTGAGTCTGACTATTCTGGGCCAACTCATTATGATTTACAACAGATAAGTGCAGGAAAGGTCTGCTGAGAAATCTGGAACACCTCCACAGACTGATCAGTAGGTGCTTTATTGACCAATAATCCCAAGCTTCGGGGGTGCTCTCTTTAGGTTGCAGAAAAATGCTTCTGGCTGATCAATGTTGTATTTGGGAGCTGATGCTTTGTTTTAGAAAAAGCTATTTTTTAGATTAAAAACCTCATCAGAATTTTTGCTGTTCCTCTGACTCTAGTTGAGACACAATCCAAGTGTGAGCTCTATGGGATCTGCTCAGTTGGACTGAATTAATCTGATCAAATTTAATGTGCACTCACATATCTTGCCCTTCTCTAGTCTTGCTCTGTTGCCAGCACAATAGAACTATTTATATGAGAGGGTGTGTTTTGTTTTTTTTGGAAAAAAAAAGCAACTTAAGAGGCACAGATCATGAGTTGGAACTGAAATGTGAAGCAGGTAGAGCTGTGGTTTGATTAAAAACCTTGGCTCAACAGATTGGAGAGTACAAAATTGAAGCTTTCAGTTATATAGCTATGCCAGTACCACGACAACGTCCTGTATGTTGTGCCTGCAGCCCTTGCTGCAAGGTCTGCCATAGTCAGCATCAACAGATGGATGATAGGTCCCTATTCCAGAATCCAGAATAAGGCCCAGTGTAGAAGGGCTGCATTTGTCCAAAGCTTGACTCTTCTGCTCTCCCCAGTGCATTAAACTGCTTTGATGGTCCCTTTTAATTTTTTTAATTGATTGTTATCGTGCTGTTACATTACCATGAACCAAGAAAATGATTCTTACAGAAAGGATTAAGAATTTGCATTATTTAAAGGCACTGTTATTATCTTTGTAGGTTAAGCTGTTGAGGCATCTAAATAGATGTATTCTGTAAAATGTTCATTGAAATATACATAAGTCTTTCAGAAGTTTACTTATTGGCAATGATTCATTCATCTTGGAGGTGATAGTAAGGAGATAAGGCTTGTATATTTCGGTAGCTTTGCTGGGGTGGCGGGAATGGCTATATTCAGATTTTCTCTTGTGAGTGGGAATGGCTATATTCGGATTAATCTTCAGGCACTCTATTCGGATTAAAAATAGTCCAAATGGGACTGAAAAAGCTTAAGTGGGAACACACCCCTAATCTGCTTATTGATTAGTTTTTGATAGATTCCACTTTAGATGAACCCTAAATTCCAATGAAAAGCCCCCCTTGTGACAGTTAAGGATTCTATGGATGAGGGGAGAAAATATTTAATTCACTTATAGTTCTTTAAAATTTTCAAAAAGGACATTTTTCTGAGACCTAAAATACAAGCATCATTCACAATAAAAATTAACCTCAAAAAGATCATACATTCCTGAATTTTACATTATAGTGCCTTAACAAAACTGTGTTTCCTGAGAAGTGTATTTAGGCTAATACGTGTGTGTGTGTATATATGCGTTAGTGAAAATAACACTGGAAAAATGCACTATATTAGGGGATAACCTTGCAAATGTAAAATGTGTGTTAAAATACGACAAAACCCTTTTATGCAGATATCTGTGACACTATGCTGAACTTTTTATATATATATAAGGATAAAAAATCAGAAACTGACAGAGAAATGGAAATAAACAACTTGACATTGTAAGTATGGGAAATGTGAAAAGAACAATGGTTGACAGATAAATAAATCTTTTGCTTTGTCCAATTCTGCTGCATGTTACTACCAGATTTCCTTTTGAAAACCAATCTGTTGTTGCCATATGTAATTGTAACTGATCTGTAAAACACAAATTAACACTAAGGGGTATCTGTATTTGAAATCCATTTATTGCCTATATCCAGTTTTGTGTGAGAAATGTATTTGATCATCAAAGCAAGTGTGGAAAGGAAGTTGTACCATTAGAATACCAAAAAAGCCTCAAACTTTCCACTTATCTTTGATCACTGTGCAGAGATGTGCTGCCTTGCACAGCAGTCACTCTCTGCCCCTTATGCAGAAAGAAAACATATAATGAGCAAGCTCAAAAAATTCTTTTACATTTCGTTTACCTTGTAGACAAGGACTAACTCTACATGGGAAGGGAATTTAACTGCTTAGGGACACTATTGCGGCACTGAAAATGTTGGTAGCTACTTTTATTTAAAATGAGGATTGTACAGAAGATGTCAGATCAGGAGGCCTACTCACACGAGGGCCTCTGGAACGCAAATAGTACACCCTGGCATGAGCATTCACTCTGTTGGGCTGGCAGTTCTGTTCGGAACAACCCCATCCCATCCCAGGGTGTCCACTCGCGTTCTGGGTCTAGAGCATGAAATTGTGCTCTACACACGTTCCTGGCTGTCCCAGGCCATCCCAAAGCTGTATGGGAGGGAGAGCATTTGCTATTGGGCCAAAAACAGCTCAACAGCAGGCAGGCCCGTGCAGTTAACTTAGAATCATAGAATCATAGAATGGTAGAGTTGGAGGGGACCTCCTGGGTCATCGAGTCCAACCCCCTGCTCAAGGCAGGATCTCCTAAACCATCTCAGACAGATGGCCGTCCAGTCTCTGCTTGAAGACCTCCATCGAAGGGGAACCAACCACCTCCCGTGGCAGCCTGTTCCACTGGTTGATCACTCTTACTGTTAGAAATTTTTTCCTAACATCTAAACTAAATCTTTTCCCCTGCAGTTTCACCCCATTGTTTCTAGTCCTTCCTTGAGAGAGTGAGAACAGGGCTGATCCCTCTGCCTTGTGACAACCCTTGAGGTATTTGTAGACAGCTATCATGTCTCCTCTCAGTCTTCTTTTTGTTAGACTAAACATTCCTAGTTCCTTAAGCCGTTCCTCATAGGACATGGTTTGCAGACCGTTCACCATCTTGGTAGCTCTCCTTTGAACCTGCTCCAGCTTGTCAGTGTCTTTTTTAAATTGGGGTGACCAGAACTGGACACAGTACTCCAGATGAGGTCTGACCAAGGTAGAGTAGAGGGGGATAATAACTTCACGTGATCTGGACTCTATGCTTCTCCTAATACACCCCAGGATTGCGTTTGCCTTTTTTGCAGCTGCCTCGCACTGTTGACTCATGTTCAGTTGATGATCTACCAGGACACCCAAGTCTTTTTCACATGTGCTGCTGCTCAGCCGAATTCCTCCCATTGTATATGTGCTTTTTTCATTTTTCTTGCCCAGGTGCAGAACCTTGCATTTTTCTTTGTTAAATACCATTTTATTAGTTGCAGCCCATTGTTCGAGTTTCTCCAAATCTTTTTGAATCCTCTCTCTCTCTTCTCTGGTGTTTGCAATCCCCCCTAGCTTTGTGTCATCAGCAAATTTGATCAGTTTCCCTTCAACTCCCTCGTCCAGATCGTTTATAAAAACATTAAACATAACTGGGCCCAGGACAGAACCTTGTGGTACTCCACTTGACACTTCCTTCCATTTGGATGTGCAGCCATTTAAAGCCACTCTTTGAGTACGATTACTAAGCCAGTTTTGAACCCACCTTATAGTTGCCTTGTCAAACCCATATTTGATCAATTTTTCAATGAGGATCGCATGAGATACTTTGTCAAATGCTTTGCTGAAATCAAGAAATACTATGTCTACTGCATTTCCTTGATCAACCCATTCAGTGATTTTGTCATAAAATGAAATCAAGTTAGTCTGACACGACTTGTTTGATACAAACCCATGTTGACTACTGTTAATTATTGAATTCCTATCCAAATGCTGACATATGTGTTGTTTAATAATTTGTTCGAGAATCTTTCCTGGTATTGAAGTCAGGCTAACAGGCCTGTAGTTCCCTGGGTCTACCTTCTTCCCTTTTTTGAAGATATGAACAACGTTTGCCCTTCTCCAATCGTCTGGGACTTCTCCTGTTCTCCATGACTTCTCAAAGATTACAGCAAGTGGTTCAGCAATTACCTCTGCTAATTCCTTCAGTACCCTAGGTTGTAATCCATCTGGACCCGGGGACTTAAATTCGTTTAAGTTAGCTAAGTGCTCCCTTACTCTCTGTGTTGATTTTGTGTCTTGATTCTCCTAGTCCTTCATCAGTACAGTGAAGGACTGTTGCATGTACATTATCCCTCTTGGAAAAAACAGATGCAAAATAGGAGTTCAGAATCTCTGCCTTCTCAAGATCACTTTCGATCACTTCTCCATTCTCTCCCTGCAGACTTCCCAAAACCTCTTTGACTTTTCTTTTGCTGTTGACATATCCCCAAAACCCTTTTTTATTGTTTTTAGTCTCTCTTGCAAGCCTCAGTTCATGAGAGACTAAAAACAAACTTACCTTGCCGGGGTGCTCCTCGCACGACCTCGAGAGCAATCTGCTGCTCTCTGCACAGGCATGCCCTCCGGTAGACTGACCCTACACTTACAAGTCAGGTGAGCGTAGGGCCAAGCTCCTGGGAGTGTGCACACCTGCGCAGACTGCAGCATATCACTCCCCAGGCTACATGAGGAGCACCCGGGCCCAAGAAGGTAAGTTTTCATGCGCAGGGTGGTGGTGGTGGCTCAAACCCCTGGATGCTGCTGGCTGGGTGTGAGCCCAGTCTACCACATGGAGTGGGATGTCTGCCAACCCATCAGGTAGGATCTTTGGCCTTCGTGGGGTCTCAGTGCTGGAGCCTACCCCGGGACACTTGCACATACATGCAACTTACCTCATCACCACCGAGTTCGAAGTGGCCAACCAGAGCTGGTGGCGCGCAAAGATGCAGCACGCTGCCAGCCAGGCCCACCACTTCAAAGCCAGCAGTGAGGAGGTAAGAGCACATCCCCAGGTAGGCCCCGGTTCCCATGCGTTTCTTACCTGCCTGGATGAGAAAGGGGAACCCATCCCCATGTGTCCTAGCCTTCATTCACTACAGCCATTCAGCTGTAGTGCAGAAAGGCCTAGGGCTGCAAACAAATCAAAAAGAGAGAACAAGTATCTGAATCAGAGGTACCAGAAGCCACATGGACGTTTTCTTTTCTTTCTTTCTTTCTTTCTTTCTTTCTTTCTTTCTTTCTTTCTTTCTTTCTTTCTTTTCTTTTCTTTTTTTGCCACTTGGACCTTTTCTGCCTGCTTTTCACACACTAGCTGGATTATGGCAGACTACACCACACTGTCATGTTTGTTCACATTGGACAAAGTGTGGTCCAAGAAAGAGTGCCAAAATGGTAACCTAGCCTGGCATATCTGTAGGTCTGACACCAAGTTCTTCAATCAGTACATGGCTAGCATATTGGACAGAGGATGCATCTAGATGTCATGCCCCCTTAAGAGAATTTGGGGGTAGGGATAAATGGGTTAAATATGAGCATTTGCTATACAAATATGAGCTCACAAGGGAATTTATGATAAAATCTAGAGAGCAGTTAAACCAAGAATGGAAAAACTTACAGTGGTTTACATATTCACAACTTAAAAATATTTATGGACAAGATAAAACCAGAATGAATTTTGAGTGGGATAAACAAAAGTGGAAATTACAAGTAAAAACAGCAGAAAAAGGAATAATTGGGGTGATATATAAAGTACTGCTACAGATGGACCTAGAACATGAGCAGGTCAAAGAATGCATGATCAAAGTGGTCAAGGAATTTTGGGTACAGTATTAATATGGACCAGTGGGAGAAATTATGGAACAAAGATGAAATTTACTATGTGCACTATGTTAAAAGAAAACATATTTAAGATGATGTATAGGTGGTATCTAACTCCCTATAAATTGTCAAAGATTTACAAAAATATGTCCAATAAATGTTGAAAATGTAAGACTAATGAAGGAACATTATACCACATGTGGTGGACCTATAAAATGGCAAAAAAAATACTGGATACAAATCCACCAGGTAATGGGAAATATATTAAAAATAGTTATACCATTTAAACCAGATTTTTTTTTTTATTGCGGATAATAGATAGTAATTTAGATTATACGAACACCTTAATTATGTATATGGTTACAATTGCCAGAATAATCTATGCAAAAAGATGGAAAGATTCAGAAATACCTTCAGTGGACAATTGGTTGGTTAAATTGTCCGAATTGGCGGAAATGGACAAACTGACAAATTTCTTAAAAGAGAGAACAATGGAGAAGTATTTAAAAGACTGGAGACCCTACATAGAATTTCTGCAGGAAGAAGGACTAACAACTGCTGGTTTTGACTGATTTTTTTTTTTTTTTGGAAGATATTAAGACAATAAGATAAGATCCTGGGGAAAAAAAATGAAGGAAGTCACTAATTGTAAAAATGGACTATTACAGGACAATTGGGGAAAAGGGGTGACAAGGAACTCTGAAGTTTTATTGTTACGATTGTTGCATTGAAAATAAATAAAAATTAATTTTTAAAAAATGGATGTCATTGTCACGATCCCCAGCGATCCAGTCAGTGCCCACACTTCAGCTTTTAGGACGCTGAGTTCGTGCAACAGCCGAGTGAGTACTACAGTGTAAAACACAGACACGGGTAGCAAGCGGTCTGAACAGTAAACAGGTTTATTATTATACACAAGCAATACTAGAAAGGAAAATAAGGTTCAGGTATTTGTTGGTTTAAGTCTATGAGTCTCTTAAGGTTACCAGCTTCCCAGCCTGTCAGCTCCCCTTCCTCTAAAGGAAAATAGTTCACCTTTAAAGTCAAACCTCTCCACATTCCACCCTCCTGACCAGCTCTGCTTCAGCCCGAGCCTAGCCAGTGAACTAGACGTAGCTCTGGATGATCACAAGGCTCCTTCCGTCCTTGCTTGCCCAATCACCCCCTGGTCAGTTGCCTGCGAAGTCTTCCTCCAAAATCTCCCAGTCAAAAGACCCCTGGTCAACTACTGGTCCGGCTCCTTCAGGATTCAGCTCTTCTGCTCCTTTCAGCTTTTGTCCCAGCACGAAGACCTAGTCTGCTGCACTCAGAGTCCTTTTATTCTCTTTTCCCTCTGGTGCTGATTGGCTGTCAACTCCTGGAGTAAGCTACTGGAATAAAATGCTGCTGGAGACTGCTGATAGAAGCTCCTATCCCTCACGCCTGATTGGTGGAAACTCCTCCTCTAGCCCCTCCAGCTCCTAGATCCCTAGACAGCTTTTCCCTCCAAACTTCACCTGCAGCCAATCATTGCACCCGGACCCGCACGGGATTTCCCGCCCTTTTTGCAGCCTCTGCCCAGGGCTTGCAAAAGGCTGTTTGCAAAGAGGATGGCTAATGCAGCTTGCTAGAAGCCTGCAAGGCCAGAAAGCAAAACAGTTTGCAGCCTGTATCTCTGAAACCGTCACAGTCATGCCCCCATTTTTCAGTGTACCACAGAAGACAATTTTTAGCAATGCACGAGGAAGTGACACCAGAACTGGGCCACACCCAAAACAGCCAGACCAGGAATACTGAAGGCCAGGAATCAAAGTTCCTCCCCTTTGGAGTCTTGCCACTAAGTCCTAGGGCTCTTTGGAGGCAACAGCTGCGCAAGGAACAGAATTGCCTGTCCAGACAGCTCTGTTTTCCTCCAGTGGCAACCCATCCCATGCTAGCCATCATTTGGAAACATGAGTCCAAATGCTAGACTGGTCCCCAGAAGACCATGCTTCCTAAGGAATGCTGTCTCCAGATGATGTTGGTGCCTGGGTTGTTCCCAGGCACAAAAATGGTACTAGGTTGTGTACCACTGAGACTGCTTGTAGTCTACTGAGTACTCCTAGTGATGAACTGAACCAAGTGGTGCACAAAGCAAGATGCCATTTTGTTGGGGGTCCTAGAAATGGCTCTAGAAATGAGACGTTTTCAGTACAAAGAACCTACCCAGCACCTTTGGAGGCAGGAGAACTTTCATTTCCAACCTTTGGAGTTGGAGACTGCTTTCAGGCAGCTGGCAGCTGGTGCAGTCCCTGGTAGCTTTATCTTCCTGGCCCAAATCACTTGATTCAGCCAGGGAGGTTACTCAGTGTTCTGCACCAA
Organism: Aspidoscelis tigris stejnegeri; assembly: GCA_023333525.1. Taxonomy (NCBI): domain Eukaryota; kingdom Metazoa; phylum Chordata; class Lepidosauria; order Squamata; family Teiidae; genus Aspidoscelis; species Aspidoscelis tigris. The sequence continues at coordinate 52,198,823 of JALMGA010000004.1, forward strand.
CACATAGAGTATGAAAGCAGACATAGGCCCTGGCTGAAGACTGTTCATTAGCCTGTCTGAATTTGTTTCCCTGCCATTTTGCAGGTAAAAGCTCCCCATAAAATAATTGTCTGTGTCAAGAAAGCTTTTGGCATGGTGACTGCAGGCTAGACTTTGGCCATGGTCACACACAAATTTTAGGTCAACCTGAGTCATCCCACAGGGCGTGTCACCTTATTTTAATCTAAGTCATATTCTAAGCTGTCCTACCCCTGTTAGACCGTTCTAAAATCTAGTCCTTTTTTACAGGACTGACACAGACCTGACCTGAATGTCCATCTTTTGCTTACTCTTGTGTGAGGGGGAGGGATGGCCTAAAGGAGACAGAACAGTGTTGTGATGGGCGGCACCCAGTACTTCCTTTCAGCCAGTCAGCACACACCAAGTTTGTGAGGCACCTCCCCTTCAGCCAATCAGCACTTGTGGAGTTCATGAGGCACTTCCCCCTCTCCTCAGTTTATGTGTATGATTCCTTTCTCTAGTGTTTTTACACAAATTTATTTTTATTATTTTTTAAAAAATGCAAGGGGAAGAAAAGCACATAAAACAAGGTTGTGTGTAGAGGTGGGGGAGCAGGCTTTAAAAAGAACTGCAAATATACACCCTCACCTTACTTGAGTGACATGAATGACATCCAATCAGAAAAGTGTCACTTGAGTGACATGAGTGGCATCAAATAGGAAATAAGATATACAGTATGCAATGTACCAAAAGGGGTGGAGAGAGAAGAGCCCCATGGAGGAACCCCAGGCTGAACTGAAGTGTGTGACCATCGTGACCCAAGGCAGGGACAGCCTCTGCTGACCAGCACTCATATGATTTCAATTTGAATTCATTTATAGGCCGACATGTTTCAGACTCGTCTGACCAAGGCCATGGAGAGGAGCAGCTGTTTGTTCCCATTTTTAAAAAATCATTTCTGCTTATGTTTTTTACAGTATTCTTCTCAATCTTGTTAAGCATTGTCATATTGTTATGATATTTTATTATTTGGACCCCAAAATGATAATACAGGTCTGTTTCAAGTTTGTTGGAATGCCATTTTGTGCACCACTATTCGTCATTCCTTCAAAGTTTGAAATGTTTTGCATTTGATAGCAGAACATTTTGTTTGCAATAGTATTATTTTGGGGGGACTATATGGGCTTTTGGATCAATATGACTTGTTTTGGATTTATGTCACAGACAAGCAAAATGTACTCAGAATTTTAAAAGAACAGACAGAAAAGAAAAGGAACAGGGTGATTTTTAAAAGCATTTTAAAAAAGAAATGGAAATAAAAAGCTTAAAAGTGGGGGCACAGTGAAGGAACATACATTGCACATTAAATTTGAATCTGCTTTGCAAAAGGATTAAATACTCACTATGGACTACCAGGGAATCCATTACTAATGGTGAATTTATATCAGTCCACAGGGAGGCCTATCAAGGCACAGCTGACTAATGACTATCATTTTCAGTTGATTTCATTAGTATTTAAGTTATAGCATGAAGCACATTCCCTTGGGTGCCTAGAAAGTTAGTGATTTACATACATTCACAGAGAAGATTTTGGTTCTGCTAATGTAAAAGTGATTTGTTAGCTGAGTGCAGATTTCCTTTTCATCTGCCTCATTGAAGTCCACCTATTCAGAAAAATAAATATTAACTATTTGTATAATATGTTCTGTTCCATTATGGCTGTGAATTAAGGTAAAATCAAAATGACATTGCCAGACATTGCATTCCCTTGTGCATTATTCACACTTCCTCTTCAGCACAGTCTGGGGTAGTTTGCAATACTGTATTTATTGCAGAACAGCTAAACGCAATACATCTTTTTAAGCAGGGTATCTTTAAACACGGTGTTACAGAAACAACTTACAGAAAGAACACATAAAATAACCTAGCGAAAATGAGGGTGGGAAGCTGTAAATTAACATCTCTGTTGGAAAATTAGAGTTCTGTATTTATTTAGCATAACTTTATTTTCAATCTAGCTAAGCACATCAAAATCTACAATACAAGTACCACATCAAATACAATCATGTGTCATCTACTTTAGTACAAACCATCAAACTGAAACTGTTTTCTCTTTACCTGGAGGTTGTTGTTTTTTGCTGCTGTTATACTTTCAAGGGTAAGAATGTTCTTGTAAATCACTCCTTCTAAAGAAGTAACTATGTATGTGTCCACTTCAAAAGGATATTTATACTTAGATGGTTTCTACAGTGATTCAATTCTCTCCTCAAAACAAGCATGATAAAGATTGCATTTCTGACCCCACCCAAATGTCACACAGCTACACAGCTTCTAGACAACAAATATGGATGCCTTTAAAAAACATACGAGAACATAAGAATAGCCCTGCTGGATCAGGCCACAGCATATCTAATTTGCATCCTTTCTCATACTGTGGCCCACCAATTGCTTCTGGGCATTTCAAGCAGAAGACACAAAGGCAAAACTTTCACCTGCTCTCAGATCCCTGCAAATAGTCTTTAGAGGCATCCTGCCTCACCCTCCATCCTGGAGGAAGTACCTAAGCATCCATTCATTGATTTATCTGTCCTCTGTGAATTGTTGCACACACATCCCTAAACTGAAGCTGCTTCCGTACTCTGCATATTAGCATGGAACAGGGAACATCCTTCCTGGTCATAATCAATTGATTTGGGCCAGGATGTTTAAGGCACTGGAAAATGTGGTGGCAGCCATCTGCATGAATTCTACAATTCCCAGGAATGAAAGTTCCCTAGGGTTTTCCCGCATTTGCCGCCAAAAAGCGGATCTAAATTACTAAGAATGCTTTGCCTGAAGAGCGTAAGTTTCTAGCTGGGATATATCACGAAACTCTAAATGCTAGATTATTTGGAGTTTGCCATGTAATGGCCTTAAAGACCAATAGTCAGTTTGAAATAGTCAGTGATCCTGTATATGTAAATAATAGTGTTTAACTTGCTTTTTAAAAATTGGGAATCCCTTATTGACTTTCTGTATAATAATGAAAATGACTTACCAATTTGGAAATGTCATAAGAACATAAGAGGAGCCCTGCTGGATCAGGCCACAGTCCATCTAGTCCAGCTTCCTGTCACATACAGTGGCCCACCAATTGCCCATGGGCATCTTAAGCAGAGACAAAGACAAACCTTTTCCTGTTCTTGAATCCCAGCAAATGGCTTAGAAGCATCCTGCTTGTCACCCCACCCTGAAAGATGTACTTAGGCATCCATTCTAGTAGACATAAATTTGTCTAACCCTTCCTTAAAGCCATGTAGGCTGGTAGTTGTTACCACCTCTTCCGACAGCAAATTCCATAGATTGATGACCCTCTGGGTGAAGAAATACTTCCCCTTGTCTGATCTGACTCTCGTACCTATTAGCTTCATAGAATGCCCCCTGGTTCTAGCATTGTGTGATAGAGAAAATAAATTTGCTTATTTGTATTTTTTGTTTGTTTCCTTTCTTGATTTTTTTTTCTTCTTCCCATTTTATCACATTTAGTTTTGTATTTCTTTGGAAGTTGCTGATACTCTGGAAAGTCATGGAGGCTTAAGTATGAAATATAAGCCCCAGAATGATTGGTCCACTGTTTTCCTTTCCCTGAATCAAGTTTTGATCCACTATACATCAAGTTATTTCCGTATTCCATCACTTACAGATTTCCAACCATTCCTGAGTTTAAGATATTCTTTTCCATGGATGCCTATGCACAGTATGTGAATATTGAGGGTAATTATGGTGTTATCATTACCTCTTCAATAAATTTCTTGAAGAGAATTAATGGCTGCCTCCAGATGTTGGCGAGATATAATGGTAGAAACAATAATACAGAGCATTCATTCTGCTGCCATTATTGTTTTTTGCCTAGACAGTACTGTGATACACACTGTCTGCGTATTTCTGTGATGTGCAATTTACTGACACAAAATTCCCAGATGTGAACGTCACCACCGCTGTGCATACACGGTCAGCTATTTCATCCTCTATTTCATGCACCTCTATATTCTTGAATCATTATCAACACTTGGTATCATCGCTGCATTTTCTTTTCTTGACTATTCTTTTTCTGATTTGAAAATTCAGTCATTTTTCTTCTTCTTCAGTATACTGATTTATGTAATCAATCGATTTATCTTTTAGTGTGTGAAATAACCTGATGTTCATAATCAACCTTGTGATCTCAGATGGATCATCATTGTGATATTGTATTTCATATACTTCAAAGCTGTTAATACTCTTTTATTTAAAACTTGGTTGTAGCATTCTGAATTGCAAGCTGGCAATCAAGCCGATTTGATGTTCAGTACAGCCATTGGAAATCAAAGAATATGATGCCCATCGAGGCTAAGAATATTGAGCCCACAAATATACTACAGAACATATTTTTCTGTCACATAAATGTTCTTACAAAGCAAAGGGTGTTTTTTTTTCCACTAGCACTAAGTGCCCATTTAGGACCCATTAGGCATCAGTTTGGTATCAATCAGGAAGACCCCATTCCCACTTCAGACTTCATTAGGACCCAATGCGTTCACACCTGTTCAAGGGAAGTTCGGATTGAATAGGGTCTTCAGGCCCTGAAATCTGATCTTCCTGTGGACCCCTTTAAAGGGGTCTTCAATCTGGTCTTCAACTATGGAGACCAGATTAGAAGGTGCATACTTGCACTGCAATCAGATCAGTTGAGTCCTGGGTTGGGCTCCTAGAGCAGCACCCTCAATGGGGTGTGGGTGCCCCAAAACCCAAATCTATGAAGTAGGTGACCATTCTCCAAAAACAACTTTGAAGATGAGCACAGACTGTGTAGCCGTCATCCAGAATTCTTCAAGATGAAGCCATATGTGTAACAGTCAATCAGGCAGCCTTGTACAACGTGACCGCCATGTAGACAATGCTCCAGAGAGGGTCTGGTGCCCCATGTCCTTGCCATCCATTCAGAGGGGGAGGCGAGAGACAGGAAAAGAGTAGCTGTTCATAGCTGCTCCGTAACCACTCTGAAAAAAGGCTACGAAGAAGTGTTGCGGAGCTTGAGCCAGGCTCTGAAGATGCTCCATAGTGGCTTCGGAGATTTGACCCCCCCCCAAATTGCCCATCGTACCCCAGAAATGTTGCTTGACTGATGATCAGTCAATCATTCCACTCTGCCTTTGTATCTTCTGCCTGGGGACCAATGGATGCTTCGGTGTTCCCACTGCGATCATGCCTAGCACCCATTGCTATCAGATGCCATACTGCCTATGGAGAAGCATCAGGTCCTTGCCAGGATCTGGATCTTCTAGGACCGGGTTCTTTGAAGACCCCATTTCTTTGATCTGGATCTTCCTAGATCTGGATTAAGGGAGGTAAGTAGAATAAACCCTATACACTGTCCTGAGTATGTGAATGTGGACTTTGGATCTCCATGGGTTCTGATAGCATTCTGTGGCTAAGCATATATTGGGGAAAATGTGTCCAGATTTACTCTGTTTCTTTAAAGTCCATAATGCAACATTGCTTTTTGATCCAAGACAGAGGGACTTTTTGCACTTGGCTTTCTGGCCAGGGGAAACTTTGGCCAAAATGGCCCAGAATGCAGTAAGCATCTACACTTGCAGATACTTAATGCATTCCAACCTTCCCCAAACCTTAGCTGAAATGTGAATGGCTGCCTGGAGAACAGCCATGTCTGAAAGCATGCATGCCTGACACTGTCACCAAGGCAACCATGTGATGCATGCAGCATGTCATGTGATCCTCCAGCATCAGAGTGGCAAGAAGAAGACGGCAAGTTATCATCCCAATATTTCAGGGCTATGTTGAGATCGCCATGGACATGTTTCACAATCCCAACATAGCCCTGGGATAATATCGGGTTTTACACCCTGTTTCGGTGTAGCCTAAAACTCAATTCAAGTTATACTCAGAAAGCTTCACTCTTCAGAACTTTTCACTGTTTGTGTAGAGTTTGCAATAAACTCGAGTAGAGTGCCCAACTTTCCTATCTCTTCTTGCAAACCTGGCTAGGAGCCTGCGGATTGTTGAAGATAATATTCTATTGGAAATGATAGTGGCTTTCTTTGATTAATGATAGTATCAGAATAGCTGAGATTATATGATGTATTTCTATTTGTGAATGCTGTTCTATTAAGTGAAAGTAGATGCCGCAAAGTTTCATCATTTGTTTCAGTTCGTTTACTTGTCCTGCCTTTGCATATTGGAGAGATGAATCATGGGCCAAAAGTTCAAGAAACTATGAGATCATTTGTTTGCCTGGGGGAATTTTCATGAAAAGGGGGGGGGCTTTTGCCAACTGTTGCCTTTTTTCAGTTGCTTTTTAGATTCTTCTCTTTGATTGCTTATAACAAAAAGTGCCTCTTCAGCATGAAGATATGAAGTAGCTCATTTCTAATTGCTGGGATGCTGGAGGAAGTAACCTTTAGTCACTGGTTTAAATCTGTATTTGAGAACTCCTCCAAGCATTTATTTGAAGCTGTCACAGTTTTAGACATGAGTTAATTTGCTTGCTCACTGATAATGAAGAAAGAAGTTAAGGTGAGCTTTCCTGATGGATAGGATATTAGGACCAGTGTAAAGCAGAGGACATGATCCAGCAGGTTTTATGTAAATACAGTGATCAAAGCCTCAGAGTTTGCCTGGCAAATCAGAGCCAAGGTAGGGGATGAAGAATTGCTTGCTTAAAGTTACCTGTTTCTTCAGAAACTGGTAAGTTCAGATGATTGATAACTTGTTTAAGAAGGATAAGATGGGGAAGCCAGTGAACATGATGAAGAAGTGTTTGGGGTTAAAATCTCATTCCTGGCTGCAGGTAAGGCATTGCTCATGATATGTTTCTCCCATCCTTGAGGTAATTGCTCTTGAAGTAGCAGATAACTTTAAACAGCAACTTTATTTTTGGTATTAGTATTATTAGTATTAGTATTACCATCTCTTCTCTCTCTGGCCCATGGTGGAAGTTATGCGTTATTCTGTGTTATATTCTAGAATAGGGACCTACCATCTATATGTTGGCACTGACCATGGCAAAGCCTACCCAGAGCCTGTTGTTGCCTGCTCTAGCTTGCAGATGGCAGATCCCTATTCTGGGATTAAGGGCCAGTGTGGAAAGGGCCAAAGATTGTGGATGTGAAGTTCTCAGGAACTATCCCATGCATACTGAATTGAGTCATATCCACTTAGCTTCAGCAAAATGGCATTCTTCAAATAATGCCACACATCCAGACTTTATAAAATGGCAATTGCTTTCAAATTAAGGGAAAACATAATATTGGGAAGTGAATCTACCAACATACCTTTCAATCCCATAAGCAGCTGGTTGGCCCCATAATTGACAAATAAGTTTGAGGAGTATAACCTCAGAATCTGGGTCAAATTTTATGCCCGCAATTCTTCCTACAGACTTCTATTCCAGTTGACTCTAACTTTCAAAAACATTTATATTGCATGCCCTGTGGTGAGAGACCAAGTGTGAAATATAATGCAGTTTCTGATTGTGGATTTTTTCTGTATCCCACTTAGACAAAAAAACAAAAACAAAAACAAAAACAAAAAAAACACCTGCAGACAAATCATATATACTATTGGTTTAATTTCTACAGAGATCATATTTTTGACTGTATTTAAAAAAAATCATCCTATACTTTCACTTGACTGGAGTAAAAGTTATCCCACATTCATTAATGCGTTAACAATATAATTCAAAATATATAGTTTTCACAATTACTGCACAGTTTGAACCCTGCAAAGGATGGGCACTAATCATTGTTAACATATAGCTTATGCAATCTGACAGGGAAGAAAACAATGCACACCTCCAAACTATAAGCCTGTTTAAATTAGCCTTGGCCCACTCTGGTCAATTCATTTTAGCTTTTAGGAATGTGCCTTCCCTTTTGTCCTGAATTTACCCTTTCCTACCACGTTTTTCCTTATGACTAGCCCTTTGTTCCTGCAAGATACTAAAAGAGAGGGAAAAATGTATGCTATCTGAGATATGCAAGATGTGACCTTGAGATGTCAGTTTAGATGGACTATTTTTTATAGCCAATCAGTATCACACTGTTGAGTTAAATTATTCAGCAAATTTTATTTTACCCTTACCCTTAAGGGGGTAAAATTCGCCTTACTGATGTTCTTTCTCTCAGAAACTTCCATGGATTCCATTATTCTCTCTCCACAACAGCTGAGGTTGACATCAGCACCCTCAGCAGCTCTGGACATCAAGATGGCTACAGAGTGAGCTACATATATATCTTGCCACAGATCTATGCTAAAGCTTCTACACTCACTCTTCTCAGTTCTACATGCCTGATGTTCCAAAATCCTTCAGTTAATTCATTACAACCTTACTGCTGACACTTTGGGTTCCTAAAGGCTGTCCTGGGTTTGAAAAGGTTATATTTGCAGCCTGTCATGCACAAGGACATGGGGGCCTGTTTTGATTGTTTCTTAAACTTTTTCTGCTAGTCCTGAGGGACTGTTACAGCCTTTTCCTTATCTTTCCCATCTAATGGAATGTCAATGGACTTTATTACTGATCTTCCATCCTCCCCTGGACTTACCATTATCTGGACCATGGTAGATCATTTCTCTCATATGGCTCATTTTGTGCCTTGTAAACAAATCTCATCGTTCCAATTAGCAAAGCTTTTCTTGGAATATACTGTCACACATCATGGGGTGTCTTCTTGAACAATCTCTGACAGAAGGACACAGATGCCTGCCAAGTTCTGAAAGTCTTTCATGTCCCTTTTTAACACTGACCCATTACCCTCAGTTTTATGGAAGAAGCACGAAGTGTGTTACTGGGACCCTTGAGCAATATTTGCACCGTTTTACTAGTTTTTCAAGAGAATGATTAGTCTATCAATTTACATTTGGCCCTATTTTCATATAATAACTCTGTACATTCTTCCCTACAGGTCTCACCTTTCAAAACTGTACACAGCACCAATATGAATATTCTTTCTCTCATGCTCAGTAGTTGAAAGGGCCCTTCCTCTGTTACTGATTGCTCAAGTACTACTGAATCACTTTGAGCTGAACTCCAGGTCAGGTGGCTTCACTGTAGGCATGTGGGAGAGACACTATAATTCACCACTGAAAGAGACACCTGTACATATTCAGTGGCCAATTGTGGTGCCTCTGTTCAGGATGTTAAAATGTGCCCTGAAAAAAATGACCCTTTTGATGGCAATCACACCCAGAAATGGTACAGCAGTATCACCACAAGGTGCCTGTACCTCCATGGATGTAGACACAGTGGCCGCAGGTAATTTAATAGTTTCCTCTAGGGTTTCTCCAATGGTAAAATCCAACACTGGGTTTTAAGACTGCATCCAGAACAAACTGAACAACTGGTTATTACTTGTAGAAGAGGAGCAAGCTGTCTACACATTCCCCACCCTCCAGGAATGGCGATTTGATGACTAATTGGTTTTAGAAGTTAGCATACAGGATTTTTTTGTATACGTCTATATTCTTGACTACACAGAAAATAATTTTGCAGCAAATTACTGGAACATAGACTCTATTTATTTTGTTGAATAAATAAATGTTCCCAAAACGTGGATGCAACAATATATACAAAGACACATTAGCACTAAAGACTATACATTCTTTGTTCATCATGTAATACACACCATGTAACTCTTCTACTTGAAAAGAAATACTGATTGATTTGCTTAGACATTTTACATTCATCTTAACAACTATTTTATAGTTATTATTTATTTTATGTTAGCGCCTCTGAGGAAGATAATTTTCAAAATGTGCCAGGCAATCTTCAAGTAACAATAACAAATTTCAATTTTCTAGCATCAGGCTGTATCATTACATCTCTGTATGTTTTTTCTTTTTTTCTTTTATAAATATGAGGGGCGCAGATGGAGAATGACTTAGAAAGAGAAAGAGATACATTGGCTCCTCTTTTTTGTACTACTGAGCCTCTTTTGTCAGCTGCTCTGTAGTCCACTCGGCCTCAGCTATACTAAAGGGCATAAAAGACCAGCATTTGTTGCCCTGCCCTGCCCTGCCCCAAATTTTTGCGTAGTTTTATAATGTATTATTTAGTCTTCCATGCTATTTTACGATGTATTATGTATCACAGTTTATAATGTATTATTTTACACTGTGTGTTTTTTCTGTTGTACACTGCTTTGAGGGACTGTAGTTTCGTTGTAAAGCAAGTAGCCTGGAGGCCCATGCAATCAATCAGAAATCAGCCATAACTCAATGGTACAAACTGTCTTGAACAAATTTTTCTTGGGGGGGGAGGGGCAAAAGCACTATGCAAATAATTATGAAAATGATGGGGGGAGTAAAACTCCTGTGATCCTCAGCCAAAGCTAGTGGGATTTCTTCAAAACACAATGGCCTTGGGATCCCTCATCTTTAAACAGATCTTCCAGTGGGCACTTTGGCCATTCAGAACAGCTCAGATAGAATGATTCAAATGAAATTAATAATACTTAATAGTCAGATTAGCACTGGTAATAGTCCAAAGGATGATAATGTTCAAAAGCATCTACTCCTTGGTTATCACTATAGTACATGATGATTTCCCCTCCAAGGTGTGTTACTATTGTTCACCTTTTGATGCTTCCCCATCCCCTGTGCTGTTGTGTTGAACTGTGAGTTTGGGGCACTTAAAATGTTTTTATAGAGTTTTCTGCCAGATTTTAATTTATTTTTGTTTTATAATTGGTAACTTGCCCTGTATGCATTAGCAGAAGGGTAGCCAATACATGAAAATAACACAGTTTATTATTTCTTACAATTGAAAAAGTTTTGCTGGCTTTTCTTACAGTCACACATACTCACGTGTTTTCTTTTTGCCCAGTGGAAAACCTTACACCAGCATTGCACACTCCTGCTGTTTCTCTGCACTAAATTAGCAATATGAAAAATTGTATGTATTACACCAACCATCTCAGAACCTAAAAGTATATCTTGCTGGATGTATAAAGCCTGCATGACATTGATGCAAGCAGGGCTTTCATCTGCTGTTTCCCCCCAAAATAGAAGTGCTCATTACAATCTGTCTGAATGAACAATCAGATATCTTTCATGAAGTTTTTTGAGATTATGGTAAATTACCACACAAGTTTTCACTTTGCAATATATATATTTTCTCCATGAAGGGAAAAAGGTTGAGGAAGGAAGGAAGGAAGGAAGGAAGGAAGGAAGGAAGGAAGGAAGGAAGGAAGGAAGGAAGGAAGGAAGGAAGGAAGGAAGGAAGGAAGGAAGGAAGGAACATATTTTATATTGGGAGAAATGAACTTAAATCAAGAACATTTCCATATCTCCTCAGCTATGAAGCTGTCTTTTAAAGCACTGAGTGCAAAAATGATGCATCATTAATAAAGTACAAAGAAATGCCTTAGAGTGGACTATGGTGACCTTTGCCAGGGTGCTGGATTTGGTACCAATCATCTGCAATTAAAAAGAGTGTGAAATAAGAAGAGAAAGATTCACAGATGGTACAATGACTGTTCTTTACTGCCAAGAAACGGTGAGAATCATTCATGTCAGAACTAGAAGCCAAAAGCCATCCTTCCCCCAGGCGTCTGTAAATAATACTTTCCAGGCCAAATTTAGTGTCTTTATGCTATAGCTCCCTTATGAAGATTCTAGAATATCAAGGATTAAGAAGTGTCAGTCCCCTTGACTGTTTGGGTAATGATAAATAAGTGAATTATTTTTGACGCCTGTAAGCATTTAAGAAGAGCTCTAGTGGCTAAAACCAAAGACATACCTCAATCTTGTCTAACCTGGAACTTTCCAGATGTTTTATTCTAATTTATACTATTCTAGCCAAAATGGTCAGTGGTCAGAGATAATGGAAGACTTCTGGATGATCCCTTGTGAGGAAAATTTGCCCTTTATAGTTCAGAATAATGTTCCTTCTGTAGCCACTTCAATACCTTCAGGAAGCATATGAAGAGGCAGGAGAAAAAAAAATGTACACAAATAAAGTTCAATATGAAGAAAGGAGCACAAGAGGCCTCTGGCTCATGAATTTAAACAATATCTCTCCTCTTACCTAAAGGAATTTCAATGTCTCATTTTGGAATAAGCAACAGATTTGAGTAAGTGGGATAACAAGATCTACATAGAGAAAGGATGGACATTAAAATAGAAGCAAGGGGGGTGTTGTTCAGGAAAATGCCATGAAATGTTAATAGGAAAGTATTTTTTTTTGTCAGTCATCTTTATTAGCTGAAGTCTCAGTGCTTTCTTTTGCATTTCATCATCCTTTCAATACTAAAGATCAAATTTGAGTGGAAATTTGAAATGAAAAAGATGGAAAAATTCCTCCCTCCCCCAATATTTTCCCATCAATGCATTACTGGAAATGCCAATGTATGTGCATAAGTGATGGGTGAAGGAAGATGCTAGAGAAAATGCCAGCCAAAGAAACAGATTTTTCTTTTCTTTTTCCTGGTGACTTTTTCCCCCCATTTGAAAGTCAAAATGGTTTTGTCAGCATATTCTCATCCCTTCACCACTTAATAACAATGTAGGTACCAAAGGTATACCTTTCATTCTTATTTAGACACTGATGAATGGTATGACATATCATTGAACAATTGGGAACCAAAGACATGATTGTAATACAGGCTGTATAAGGTCTAATCATTCATTTTTCAAAATCATTCATGTGTTTTGTCTATTGATATCTATAACAGAGAGTTGCCTTTTAATATAGAAACAGCAGTACTAAGATTTTATATCCTTTCACTATGCATTTTCTTTCTCTGGGACTTTTTGCACATTGATTGGTAGAGATGTACAGGCAGAAGTCATCTTTAGATAGAGCTTCCAGGCATAAGCACAGCAGGCTGAATGTTAGGGTACTCCCAAGACAAGGAATCAAGTCACTGGTATGTCCCAATGGAAGCTTTATTGCATAGTTACAGTAAGGCACTGATAAGGTGCATACTTGGTGATAAGGATAACAGACGCCGTCGCTCCTGAAGGTGACAAAGATGCACCTCTTTGGCCTGGCCTGGCACTATTATTTTAAATACTGGCTAGCTGCTGCACCTGGGCATTTTCTGCCTGCACCACACCTTCCCAGAAGATATAAGAACTATGGCTGGGGGAAAAGAAGAACTGGCTGGCTGCTGCACCTGAACACAAGCTTCCTTGCTGCACTGAGGTGTCTGCTACCTTTCCCTTACACTATTTTATAATGTATGGAATGTTATTATGTATATTTATATGTAATTTTATAATGAATCATTTTGTATTGTATTTTTTCTTTGTTGTAACTGCCAATGTTTTGGCTTATTTTGCAGTGTTTGTATTATGGGCAATTTTTATAATGTTTTGGTTATTACTTTGCATTATGTTTTCTGTTTGTTGTAAACCGCCTTGGGCAAAATTTTCTTTTGGAAAGGCGGTATACAAATAAAAATGGAAATGGAAATGGAAATTAAATACATGATTATATAAGTACAAGCATGACAGACAAAAGTCCAAAGACAAATGAGAAAAAATATGCATGTAAGTAGGAAAGAGAGAGAGGACAGAATTGCTCCTGGAGTCAGGCTGACCTTAATCTCAGAAGCTGCAAGTTCCCATAACAAAACGAAGCATGATTAGCCATAATAAGAAGTACAATAAACTGTTGACAAACTGTTTCCACACTTACGGCCTTGTTGACAAACTGTTTCAGCACTTATGACCTTGAAGCCTAGGCATGAGATTTCCATTCCCACTACACAGCTCATTGTGTGATTACGGCCCCACATGTGCTGGACTGTCCCTGACTGTATAATTTTAGAGCATGAAAATATCTTCTACAACTATACTAGCCACCGAGCTAGTACAGCCCAGAGCATGGAACTAGGTGGTGCAGCCATGATTTCTGCAGTGTTGCCTGGTTGCCACAGTAATAGTACCACACATGCCCATTACCACAGCCCTGAAGTCCTGGCTATCGCCCTTACCCGATGCTTAAGGGAACACTGGATTAGTGTGAAATGAATCCAACATCCCAAAGTGCAGACACTAGATTCATCCCCCATCTTCACTTCCCTGGGACACTTTCCCAGTGAAGTGAAGGTGCAAAAAGGCCAACTGTGATTTCTTCAAATCATTTAAATTTGATCAAAGTTCAGTTAGATAATTTGTTTCTCACTTCTTTTTTTTGTACAGATAGGAGCAAACTTATTTTGACAGAATCATGCTGAATGTGTAATTTAATAAATTTCTGGAAGAATGCCCAAAATCTAATGAACAGTAACAAGTATACTATCACCAACAACCCTGTCACAATAGCAATAGCATAGTGCTAAATTAAGGAGGCAGATATTTGACTTATTCTAATAATCATTCCATGGTATGATGAAGGTTTTACCTAAAGACCATCAATTCTAAACTATGAACTGTGGCTGAAGTAGTAAACCATAGATGAAGGGATCCATTTGTTTATTTCACAACTGAATCATTTGAACAATCTTTTTTTTTAGTTAAATTTCGATTCAATTTGCAGCTTTTTGGAAAGAAAAGTTCTTCATGTTTCAAAGGGGGACTGATTTGATTGAAATTTTGGATATAGAAACTGAAAGTTCATTTGATTGAATTTTCAAACACACATTCCGTTTTGCACATCTCTGTACAACCATTTCAGCATAAGAAAAAGATGGCCTTTCCATCCTTTCTTCTCCTCCTTTCAGTGGTGCTGCACCTGATCATCAACAGTATATAGTATTCATCAGTCAACTAGTGTGGTGATGGCCATCCACACTTGTGCTTGATAAGTGCAGATGGCCAGGGCAGGCAGGCCAGATTACCATGGCAACATGTACAGAACTATCCAGTGCATGCTCAGGCATTTCCATGGCAACCTGAAAGAAGTTGTACCATGACTACTCACTGGATCACATCTGGAAAAGGGTGCAGATGCAGTGACCAAGAGTGAACTAGTCTCTTAGTCAGCATTTGTACTGCTTTTTAGCATTCCATTGCTGGGTGGCTTTGGGGGAGTCTGTGGCAACTTCTGGAGAATTGCCAGAGTTCCCAGGTATGCTTGGGTCTGCCTGGGGAGTGGACCACCACTCACTAAGAAGTAAATGAGTACAGACCTATACTTCCTTGTTCTTGAGCTTCCACCCCTCTGGTGGTTTAAAAATCTCTTGGCCTAGAAGCTCAACAGAGGAGCTGAAAGCAGCTTGCTCAAGGCTCTCTAATATATTCATAGCTAATATCTCTTTCTGTTTTGCTACCTGCACATCTGGGCTCATTTTATTAAAATAGCATCTTACTTCCTATAAGTAAACTACTTGTTTAATGAGGAGTACCATGTTGATCTGAACATCAGATTCACTCTCTCTGCCAAGAATGTATTCACAGAATTTGTCTTCCTATTGCTGGTGTTCAAAATGACTAATATACTTGGATTTTTGTCAGCTCTGACAATACTTCATAGTATACAGATTTTGTGCAGTGTTTTACCTCGCCAGCCACCAATAAGCATGTCATTATACTGCAATTAAAAACTAATCACTCATTGGAACCTACTAAGGACATTTCTCATTTTAATGGTAATTCTAAGGATGGCTACCATATAATTTGAGGGGAAGAAACAACTATAGAATTACTCTGTTATTAATACAGAAACTACAAAATGCATTTCACTTTGTTTTGTTTTGTTTAGGGGAATACGTATACAGCACGTCTTGTATAGTTTTCTACATATTTTTACTACTTCTTCCTAATCTCTCCTATGACTGTCTCCTAAGGCATGGCAGAAGTTTTGTTGGTTCCCTACTTCTTACTGCAGTGTTCACCAGGCCAGGACGATTGAGCCATTGATGAACTCCATTGGACGGTATGAAGGCATCAGATGCCGTCAAGGTTGCTTCTGTGAAAAGCATGGGTGCTGCACTTCACTTTAGCTATTTTGGCTGATATCTGATGTAACAAAAACAGTTCATGTAGTAGCTTAACCACTACCAGAATCCAGGAGAAATTCCTGATAAGAGCAAATAGCACTGCTGAAAACAAGTTGCATGAGGGGTAGATGTCACAAAGCTGAATGCAGCTGCAGTGTATGTGTGATTGGTGTCAAGTGATTCCGGGGTAGAGGCAGTAAGTTTTTAATAAACTAATAACTCTAATAAAAGGAGACTCTTCCCAGAGGCATGCAGTCTCTCTAGAAGGAAGGCTCCCTTTCCCTCAACATTGGCTGTAATCCCTTCATTTGCACCAAGCCTCTCTTTGCTTTTATTCCACACGTGGGGACATTCAGCACACCCAGAGAGATATTTATCCTGGCTGCTGCAGTATTCACTGCAATGAAGCAATTGTATGTAAAATGTGGAAGAAGGAACACTGGAGTACTATACAAATCACCATTGCCAAACCAAGGCCCTCCAGATTGTAATATTAAAAAGTAATTAATCAAAATGCCCAGTCAGGCAATCCCCAACAACTGCTTCTTTTATGAGAAGCTGAATTCTACTCTGCAGTGGAATACCGCAGTACCCCAACACAGTGGTTCTTCTCCCTATCTGTCAAATGACATAAGAGCTTTCTTCATTACCATTTGATGGGTGAAGGAAGCTTCCTTTCCCTGCTGGATTGGATGCCATCACTTGTATGGGGAAGAGTGCTCCCATCTCCCCCTAAGATGATTAGACTGAGTACTGACAGAAATAAACAGTTCTTCACTGAAACTGGGGGCTTTTTTACACTTGACTTCTTGACCATGGGAAGCCTGGAATGCTCTAAGGACTTGCAGGCACTTAGTGCATCCCAACCCTCCCTAATCCCTCCCCAAACTTACCTTCATGAGAATGGCTGTCCAGATAACAGCCATGTCTAAATCCTGATGCTGGCATCGTGTGACATCTCATGTGGGCATGCATCTTGTGACACATCAGTGTGTCTCATGTAACACGTCACATGCTCCTCCAGCAGCTCTTCCACCTGGAAGAAGCACAGAAGGAGCTTACCAGGACTTAACCAGCCCTGTGTTAGTGGAAGTGTGGAACAGGCTTTAGCACTCCATACTTGTACGGTGCATGGTCAGCTCCGGAATGCTCCATGATGTGTGTATGGTGCATCTCAGAGCTTACTACCCCTGCACTACTGAAGTAAGTGCAAAAAGCCCCTAGGAATGTGATTTATTCATAATGAATGACAACTGCTCTAAAAACCCTATTCTTGCTGAGAATAGTCCATCCTGCACGAAAAAAACTCTTAGGCTGCTTCTGCATAGGCCTCTTAACACCCATTAAGCACACATTCCAATTTAGCACACTTCTGGCAAGGCACATCCGCACAGTAACACCCATTAAGCACACTTCAGGAAACCCACGTCCTCACAGGCAGGCCTATTATAGCACACTTCCGGTGAGGCGCATCTGCACATATCCATCTCTAATGTGTGCTTAATGGGGTTTAATGGAACACCACATTGAAGGTGGTCTTAATGGGTGTTTTGCTCTAAATTTGCATTAACGGAGGACGCGTCCACACATGGACAGGAGAGAGAACACATGGGGCAGGGCAGGAAGTCGCCATGTTGAGAGAGGCAGTGGCAGGAAGCTGCCATGTTGAGTGAGGCGGCGGCAGGAAGCCACCATGTTGAGTGAGGCAGGAGAAGCACAGTCCAGCCATGAAGTCCCTCTCACATGGGCTTTGCATCAGGCAGGTGCCCAACTACGGTGGCAGAGGGACAGCAAGTCTGAATGTAGCGATTCCATGCACAAAAAGCCGGCTTCGGTGCCAGGCGGGCACTGGATCTTAGACACACCACTGATTGGTCCACGCATGCCAGGAAAGGAGCGGTGACTGACAGCTGAAGGCTCCAATCACACAGCTCCTGGGGCAGCCGTCTTGAAATCTGTGGTACTGCGTCCGCACGGCGAAAGCAGAATCTGTTCCTTGCAATCCATCCTTCCCACGCATGTGCGGACAGAAGGGGTGTTGGTAGATCTGGATCTACCTTAAACCGGATTTAGTAAATCCAGATCTACTCTAAACCAGATTTAGAAAATCTGGATGTAGTAGATCCAGATTTCCAGCGGCAAGTGTGGAAGCACCCTTATATACATATTTATTTACTTACAGAGTATCCAGCAGTCTGGCTTAACATGTCCTCAGCCTGGACTTTCTCAACCAGACATTACTAGCCCTGTTCATCCTGTATGATGCCATTTTGGCAGTGACATTTAGCAGCTGGTTTGCCAGTGTGACTAATGTTAAACTAGATACATGCATAATATCATACCTGTGAGACCAAGAAACCTGTATGTACTTCTAGCCATTTAAAGAAAAGCAAGGTTAAACATGGCTATTTAGGACAATTTCCCTGTCTCTGAAGGCAACAGAACTTCCACTTCTAGCAATATCATTTATCCCATCCACTCCATCACAAACTCCAATGGACACCAGATACAACTGCACCTGGAACTGGCTAATGTGGGAGGAAGCACCTATGTGCTCATAATGTCAGGAAACAAACATTATACCATTAATGAACCAATCAGAAAACAGTTCTCTTAGCCCTACTGTCCCTTATTAGTCATGATTTTACATTTCCATGAGTGAGAATTTGTGACCCTCACTCATTCTCTCTGGAAAAAAAAAAGGGGGGGGAGTTTTCAAACCTGCATATTATTAAATTACGGAGCTTTTCCTCATTCCCTAGCTCCTGTCCTTCCTTTCTGAACAAGGCGGGGGGGGGGGGAGTGTTGTAAAACATCATCTTCTGTCTCATTCAATATTTGCACATTTTGAAATCTATGTCACCTCAGTGGAACCCAACTCTCACAAACAGTGAGGATTAAATGTAGTGGAAATGACAGCTATGTAGACTGCAAAGGAAAATTGGAATGTAACTAAAATCCCTTAGATTACCTCATTCCCTCTTGCCCAAATTACAGCCTAACCCCATCTTCTTTACGTGGATATCTAGTCACATGCAGGACCTGCACTGAGCCAGGGAAAAGTTGCCTGCTAGGACAGAATATTTGCTCCTGTCTCAGAGGCAGGAACCATAGCATCCACAGCACAAACTTCAAAGCAGGGGAACAAGAGTTTCATGGCTTTGAAGTTTTGACTGGATAGTGAAAGGGCTGCACAGTGAAGACAGGCAGAAGATTGCCACAAATAAGCCATTCAGAGTGACCCTTAATTGGGTGGGGGTAGCAAGTGCCCCCAAAGTTGTTTTTTATGTTCTTTATGAAGTATGCCTCCAGGGTTGTTTTTTGCCCTTCAGAGATGGGTTGGAATGTTGATATAGGCCTCAGCAAATAGCCAGGTGCCTTATTCTGTAAATGTGTATGCAGCTACAGTCTCATAAAACCCAACCCCTAAATGCTATTCCAAAGAGCACTATCTTTTGAATATGATGTTTTGGAAATACAGCCCAGTAGTTCTGCATCCAAAAGCTGTTGCCTAGTTCCCTAATAGACTGCAACTGTCACATTTATTGGAAAGGAAAAAAATATTAGGGAATCCCATAAAACTAATTTTCTTCTCAATAAGGCTTTAAAGCTCATATTAAGTTCATGGATGATCGGCAATTAGATTGCAGCTGAAATTTCATGGGAGAAATAGAAATTTAACTGTGTATACCAGAGTGAGTATTTGAATCTTTCACCTTGCAGTTTTTAATGTCTTCTATTAGAAATAAGGGAAATGTTTTCCATTGCTTTGATACAGTCAACAAGAGAAAATGGGAATGAATGAAAGATTGATGGCTTACCAGAAAGCTGACACAGGGAAAAGTTTAGCACTATGAAGTCAAAAGACAAAATTGAACAAACTACCAACACTGCTGCTACAGCAGGTTGTACAAGTAAAGGGTTATCCCTCAAGGGCTATAAACTAGGGCAGAAGAGTCCTCCTAAAACATCTAAGACATTTTGCTCTTTGAAATGAATGATACTGCTTGTTACTGAAACAAATCTGAATTTTACTTGTTATGCATTAGCTTTGTTTGCTAGAGTTGGTGTCATTTTTGTTTTATTCTGGATTTTTGTTTGTTTTTTGCTGGTAGATGTTTTGTTGTTTCCATATGATTCATGTGTCCTTATAAAGTGTGAAAGATCTAAGGAGAAGTCTATATTTATTTTGCGTTGGAGTAGAAAAATGGTACCTTCCCTCCTGTAGAATATACAGAGGCCTACAGATATTGCCTTAGTTCTAGCAATAAGAATGTAGCTTCAGGTGTGTGAAGGCTGGACACATCAGCTACACACCCCAGTCTGTTCATCAACAACTTGCCCTTGCTCACTTATTGTTTTGTTGGGTGCCTGCCACATGGACATATGTAGTATGATTTCTTCCCTACTTCTCCAATTGATTGTGTTATAGTGTTGACAACTTACTGTTTCTGTTTTAAGTTGAAGGTTATCATATTGTGTTCACTACTCTCTATTGGATTAATTACAGTGAATCTTTTACCAGATCCTGTGCATTGCTTAGGATCAAGTCCAGGATTCCCTTTCCCCTGGTTGGTGCCATAGCCAGCTGCTCTAGGGAACAATCATTTAGGATATCTAGGAATTTTATCTTATCATGAGTTGAACAAGACTTTACCCAATCCATGGGAGGATAACTGAAGTCCCCCATTATAACTAACCTTTCCTTTTTGGATGCCTCTGTTCCAAATATCTAGAACCAATATTATTTAACTTCAGGTCTCGCAGTAGAGAGGACCTTCTAAACTTTCTCCTGCAAGGCCAAGAGAGAGCTATCATGATCAGAGTGGGTCTTTTAATTCTAAGGGCTATTAAGAAAAGAGCACGCCATTTGAGAGATAAAACAGGTAAATAAGAATTTGACCATAAGCAGAAGGACGCTCACTCACCCTTGCCTTTTTTGTTCTGTTTTGTTTGTATATGTATTTTGAAATGGTCATATGACTAATCAAGTAAAGAATCTTTCACTCAGCATTCCAACTTACCTATTTTGGCTTGGTGGCTTTTGGTATTTGCATATACGTATTTGTTTGCATTTCTCTGATACAAGCTGGGTCCTTTTAGATCATTTGAATTCTTAGCCTGCCTCTTGCCTAAATATCGTGTACCAGCTTCCTACTCAACCCATTACTGTATACATAATTCTAGGCCTCCTTGCTCAACCAGATGCTGCCCATCTCTGTCAGCTTTTCCCCAGAGATCAGTTTAAAAGCTGCTCTGCAACCCTTTTAATATTAATTGCCAGCAGCCTGGTTCCATCATACTTCAAGTGCAACTTATGTTCCTTTCATACAGATTTGGCTTCTCCCAAAATATTCTCTAGTTCCAAACAAATCTAAACCCATCTTCTCAACACTACTGTCTCAACACCACTGAGGTTCCTGAATAAAAACCTGTCTAGCTGATGTTGCAGGTGGTACAGATAGCATTTCTAAGAATGCAGCCTTGAAGGTCCTGGATTTCAACCTTCTATCTAAGAACTTAAATTTGGTTTCCAGGACTCCTCTCTTAACTTTGCAATGTCATTGACACCAGCATGTATCATGACCACTGGTTACTTCCAGCACTGTCCATCATCCTATCTAGGTGTCACATGATGTCCTCAAGAGGAGGGGGTGATGCTCCATTGTACCAGGGTTTGGCACGGTTCTCATGGGGATGCCACTGTCTGCGCCCCAACCGTACCTGTCCTGCATTGCTGGGAATCTCATGGGGACACCCAAAATACGTGCCTGTGCCCAGCCCATATGTGCCCAACCAGTGTCCAAAGTGTGCCAGATGGCCAGCATGGGGACACAGCCTAACTGTGGCCTGCTAAAGAACCCCAAAGAACATTTGTCACTTGCTGAAAGTGTAACAGCCACATCTTAGACTGCAGGTGGTAGGGTCAGGTAGCTCAGGCCTACTTGGGAAACATTGTCCACTGCAACCAATCCTTGACTGCCATTTGCCCATAGGACCTCTACTGGTTGCTGAGATTGCTGCCTGATCTAGGAAGCAACATCTTGAACTGCAGGGATGGGACTAGGCAGCTAGTCTTAAGTAGCAGGTAACCAAGCTGGGCTATCCAACTTGTGAAGTGTTGTTTGCTACAGCTGTTTTTGATGTCCGTAAGTGACCCCTGCTTTAACGTTTTCTTCATAATTTCAGTGTGCTAAATACTATTTCCATCCTGATGCAAAACTGTAAAACAATTTAAACCCTTTCTGCATGTATTCTGTGCATCATTCTTTGCAACTAATGACATGAAGGTCTTTTTTTTTTCTGTTGATAAAAGTGACTCCAATTATTCACCCCTGAGTAGTGCTGGGTACGTTCCCTACATCAGGGTATCCTCCAACATCTACTGACCAAAGAATAATGGTCATTTTGGTTGAACTTCCTCAAAAGAAAGCAGTTAAAGGTGAATGAATGGTCACCGAAGGAAAGGTAAGTTGGCGATTGGGAAAGGTATCATTCCCAACACAACTTTGAAGTTCATGACACCTGCTTTACTTTCCTAATCATGACTTACTCCTCCCTATGGAAGGCATAATATACTTTGAGGAGACAGGTGAGTTGAAAGGATTGTGCTCTTCCAGGTTTTCTGGTGTTCATTAGAACACTGGAGACGTTTTCGCACGGGGGAAAATGGAACGCGAAAAAGCCAGCTGTGGACACGTCATCCGCATTGGCCGCGCGCGCCTTGCGTCCCGACGTGTCCGCAGCTGGCTTTTTCGCGTTCGAAATGTAGAGCACTTCGAAGTGCTCTACACGCGTTCCAACGCGGACGAGCCGCACGCAGGCGTTCGGGAGAAGAAGCGTTCGCGCCGCTTCTGTCTCCCGATCGCCTGCCGGCTCGCCTCCGACGCCGCGCGGCTTTGACAATCAGCTGTTTTTCAAACAGCTGATTGTCGATCTGCCTCCGCGGCCGCCGGCGCGCCCCTGGCCGGCGTTTGCCGGCTAAGCCAGCTTCGGGCGCTTTGACCATTCGCACCCAGACGCTCCGGAACGCGTTTACACGCGTTCCGGAGCGTCTGTGTGTGAACGGGGAAAGCGCCCGAAGCTGGCTTAAGCTTTCCGCCTGAACGCGTTCGGTTTCGAACGCGATTCAGTGCGGAAATGCCTCTGGTAGCACCCTCATGAGGAGAACTTGGAAGTTAATTGTTTTATATTTGTATTTGACAAGTATAATTTGGAACTGGAAATAAGGGAGGGAAGATACTTCCAGATATATAAACTTCACACCTTAGCACTACAATGAATGAATGAATAAACTTTATTGATTAGTCGCTTGACCATATCAAGTATCAAGTATACAAAGATAAAACCATAGAAAAATAAAATCAGTATAAACAAGAGTAAAATCAGGTCTGTACATATGTTATAGTTACAAATCCTCGTCACCCTTACAAGGCACTCCATTAGTCTCCATAAAAAGTTTCCTGAGCCGGGCTGCCTTAAGCAAGTACAAAGCTACCTTATATGTTGCCTGAGCATTCTCTCCCTGCAAAAGGTAGTTCACTTTTTGCTCTGCATTCCAAAATGTCATATTTTGAAAAAGGGGATCCAGGCATGCTGTTCTTAATTAAGAGTACAAGGGGCAAGTAAACAAAATGTGTAAGAGGTTTTCAACCTCTGTTGCCCCACAGATGCACAGTCTATCTTGATAAGGTATCTGAAGGTATCTACCATACTTCATCATGCAGTCAGTCAATTCAAATCGTGCATAAGTGAATTGCTGTCTCAACGTATAGGGCATCTTATAAACCAGGTATTTTTCAGTTCGGAAAATAGATTTCGTACGTGCCAACCATTTTAATGATTTTATGTTGCGGAGGTTTGCAATATCATTTTGGGCACTGATGTCCTTTACTCGCTGCTTAAAGCGTTCTTTTGCTATCAAACTGGTATGCCCTAGTGTTTGCAGGGACAGACCACAGCGAGAAATTTCACTGTGTACTTTATGGACCCATGTATTGGTGTTCTCATTCCTATATTGTTCCTCCAAGCACATTCTTGATAACCTATTTCCCGGCAAAGAGACTCAGCGCATCCAAAAGTTAAATATTTTGATATTAATGGAGCATTGGATAGCTTGAATGCCAAGTTCTGCTCTAACAGCAGGGGCTGGTATGGTATTGTTGATACCTAGCATTCGTCTTAAAAAGCGGGTCTGGATTTGTTCTAACTGAGAGGTGTTTGAGAAACCCCAGATTTCTGCTCCATAGGTCAGCATTGGAATGACTTTTGCTCTGTATGCAGTAATGATGGGGACCAGAGTGCCTGGATGCCTGTAATTAAACAGGTTATATAGAGAATTCAATCCTGCTGAGGCCCTTAGCATGCAATTCTTCAAATGCAAGGACCAGGAGCCGGTCTTTGAAAAATCAACCCCCAGGTAGCGATAAGAACTGACTTGCTCAATGATATCCCCATCCAGATGCCAGTTATGTCTTGTTTTCTTTCTCCCAAACACAACCACCTTTGATTTATTTTTGTTTATATGAAGGAAGTTGGCCTTACAATAAAGATTGAGTTTTTGTAAAAGTCTTCTAAGTCCAACCTTAGTCTGAGAGAATAAGACTATGTCATCAGCATAAAGTAATATATTAACCTTAGCACTACAAAGGATCAGACTGAATGATGACTTCTGATATCATTCATCTACTGTAAATACAACACTTCAGAATAAAATCATTATTTTGAAGTCCAAGTGGCACTGGCAAATTCTGCTTTGATCTGGGGGCTTTTTCACACTTAACTCTATTTATTATTTACATTTCTATCCCGCCCAATACCTGAAGGTCTCTGGGCAGGTAACAACCATTAAAACAACAGATTAAAAACAAAATATGCATTAAAATCACTTTAAATGCAACAGTGTGGATGGTCCTGTTCCAGATTGTCCACATTGCCATAGCAATAGTCATGTGTAGAGGGCTGACACGGCACACAACTGCGTAGCCGCACAGCCACCAGGCAGCATTTGCGTATGGAAGTAATGTGAACACTGCCTCTGGAGGTTTACTGAAAACATCCTAGACACTCAAAGTAAAGCTATGGAGCAGTTTTTACTGTTCCACAACTAGTGGCAATGAGAAAGGCTCTGGGATGGAGGCAGAACCGCAGTGTGTGTATGCTCCATCTCAGAGTAGGCTGGCCTGTCCTGATAGCCTTAGTGCAAACAGGCCCTCAGTCAGGTCAAAAAATAGATTTGCTGATGCTGCGTGAACTTCAAGGGAAGTTCATGAATTGGCTTTAAGCACGGATAGGGAGCTTCCAACTATGTTGGCACCACTAGATTCAACAGTGACTGGCAAAGCCATATTGGTGTTTGAGCAGCTTTCAGCATGCCACATCAAGTTTTGTTCTGCATGGAAAAAGCTAAGATGGGTGTGACCCCTCATCTTGTCAGTTCCCCTGCCTCACCCAGTCCTTGCTCTATCTAGTTTCCTATAGCCCACTCTTTCGCACTTACAGATATTTCCACATGCCCCTCAAGGGTAATTGCCCATTACTTGGATTTATGGAAACAAATGGTGTTCCACAGAAGCAAAACTTATACCACTTACTCCTGCAGAATCCTGCAGAACCCTATTAAGTATTAGAAGATAATTCATTAAAAATAAATGATCAAGCTATAAAATTGCAAGGACGCACCTTTTTCTGGAAAGGCAGATAAGGGTCATTGAAAAAGTGCCTTCTGAAAAGGAAAAAAAAATCCAGCTCAACCCTTGCTTCCACAACACCTATAACTCAGTGTGGCACTAGTAACAACAGAATTGTTTGGTGATTTTGCAACTAGCAGATTGCTTTCCCATATGTCCAGAATGAGATATTTCAGGGTGATTAATTGTTGGCTGGCAAATGTCAATATCCCCTGAAGCATATGTTGCTGCAAACATACAGTCATTCCAAAGGTACCCATTAATTTCAACTTAGTCGTGCTTACAAAATTGCACAAATAGTGGTGTTCATATTTTATAACGTATCCAGAGGGTTTCACTGGAGCAGTAACTTAAATGCTAGCTGCTGGCAGCTTTTATTAAACATGTGAATTAGAGGAAGAGAGAAGGCAGGGTGAATGTTTCACTAGAGGCTCTGGTTTAGCAACAATCCGATGTACAAATCAGTTAAGAAAACTTTGCCCCTGGGGCCAACATTTAATTTCTAAACTGAAAGAAAGGAAAGCTGAAAACTACCTGGAAGTCCTGGTTTAGACTGTCCACTTTCTCTGTGGAGTCATGTACCTGGCCTTTTGGAGGAAGACAGCAGCTATTTATATAAATGAGGCCATTCAACTGTGGAAACTGCAGTTCTTTGCTACACCTTTTTCAGAAGCTTTGACCACACAAATGCAAAGATAAATGGGCTTACTCTCTGTATCGTTATTGTTCTGTAAATTCACTGTTCTCCCTCTTGAATTCACGTGATCTAAGCAGAATATGAATTTGAGACAAGTTTACATTGCTATATCTCTACATCCCTTTAATTCACTTGCCAGTTCTCAAGACCCCTATTGTACACTGAATAATAACTACCAAAAATATCATGAGTTACTCTACTAGATTGTAGCAAGAGGTCTTTTGTGCATTGTGTCACTGATGCAGACATGTTCAAAAGATTCAAGAGTGAAATTTAGCAGAAGGAAGACAACTGATAAGCAGGAAATCATATGGAGGGGGAAATGAAACAAAGTTCAAGGTCAGCAAACCAAACTGTATTACACAAATGCATGGTCCATGAATACAAACATGTTAAGAATCTCTGAGTACAGAAAACCCAGCCATGGTCTGATTTTCCTTATTTAGACTACTTGATGAGCCTTGAAGTCCCTTCCAACTCTGATTCTATACATAACCTTTCCTAAACTGGGTTGGATGGTGCCTGAACTGAAATAACACTGTCTGCATTGGGATGGCCTGTCCTGCACCAGCTAACATCAGTGCTCAGAATTTTGTATTAGCTTTGGAGTCAGTTCAGGGGAGCTCTGAAAGCTCTGAAGACTAGGAATAAAATTCCTGGACTTCAGAATTCCAGAGGATGCATCTGTGTGGTACACTTTGTTGCACCATTGAAATGGGTTCCCCGTGGCCTAGTGGACTTCAAAAGGGTGCCGTTCACGTGTTTCCACGGTCTGGCATACCACACCCTGATATGCCAGTAGAGCTGATTCAGTCTACATTCCATCCTGTGCAGATGATGAATTCTAGGAGTTGTCATGGCCTATTTTAGATTACACCTGCATGTGGAAGACAGCCCTGTAGACAGTTCTATTGGCAAGTGTGAAAAGGCCCTTGTTTCAGTATTAAGTGCTATTAAGCATTCTTGTTTCACTTTAATGGGATTTTTTCCCACTGACAAGGAACAGCCAGAGGGGGAGCTTTTGCTTTAATGTGGTTTCACTTTAAGTGACAATTTGCTGAAACAGAACCCTCACATTAAATGGGGCCCTACTTTACACAACAACATGAAGGACTTTATATAACAATTGTGTCTTTTATTATCTATTAGATCTATGTATGGGAAAGGGGCAGTGCCTCCTTTAATTTGTCCTAAATTGCCTGCTATCCATCTTCATTGAATAATACCTATTAAGAGAAAATGAAAGAGTATTCCTACAGAGCATAATGACAGAAAAGCAGAGCAGAAGAGAAAGGCTGTAGCACCCACTCACCAAAACGTGTCTAGTATTAGTTTTCAAACCCATAGTGAACTCTTTTACACAAAGAACTATATATATATATATATTTAAAAAGTTTCTTCTGGTACCTTAACTTATTGAACCTACTCTTACTGCCTCTAGTGATATAGTCTTAACTTTCAAGAATTTTTCCAGAGGCTCAATGCTGGTTTCTTTTTAGCTTCTAGCTTTTTCTTTTTTTCTTTTTTTAATGAAATCAAAGAAAATATAGCAGCTGACATTTTAAAGAAGCCAGTTCTTTTCTCATGCCAGTTTTTATGTTCTGAAGCATATACACAAATTTTTATTAATAGGAAACTGTGCAATTGCAAATGACAGACAGAGTTAATGAGTTACAAAGTACAGCATATTTCCCTTCCCAAACCAGGAAGATTCTATCTATGGACCAATCGATCATCTTCTGCCTACCTGCTTACCTGCCTGCCTGCCTACCTACCTATTTGCAAGCACTCACTCACTCACTGGCTACATCCATGGACATTTTTAAAAGCAGCTCAAAAGTTACTTGGACGTGGTAGCAGACAGATATTACTGTTTCCATTTCATATCCAATGAACACGAAAGGCCATAAAATACACTTTGGAAATGCATTTTCTGGCCTTCAGCATGGATTAGAAGCATTAGTATGAAAGGATCCAAGCCTTTCACTCCAAAGTCTTTATTTCAATAAGAAAGCAAATCAGGATGATATTTATCAGTTGTGCAGAGTCCAGTCTAAAGATACATCAGGGCCACAGAAGATTATAGATCTCCTTATCCAAGGGCAGAGTGGAATGCATGCCCTTGAGATCATCCACCAACCCATTGTGAAGAAGGGGGCATTTCTTCTTAAATAGACAGCAGGGTAGGGTGGTAGGAGCAGGTCGGGAGTGGCTGACCCACACAGGAAATCTAGATAATAGCCCCACTACACTAAATATCTGAGGGAATGGAACCATTCTCCCTTTTTTCTTCATGCATGCTTGAATTCAAGTTTGACTAATGAGTGTATAATCCGTTCCAATTTTCATGTAGCTTTGCAGTAGAAGCAAGATGTCTTTGCAAGTGCTGTGAAGACAGATTGCAGTCATTTGTGACTGCTGTTGCAAAGAAGTTGTGAAGGTGTCTTCACAATTACACTGGAACTATATATGTTGCTTCACACCACACCCACCTTCCTCCTAGAACCATACCACGTGTAGATGCCCCTTCCTTGATCCAGATCAGGGAATGCTACCATGGATGTAGACCACATTCATCCGGTCTACCACTAATTCAGATTAGTGAGCCCTTAGCACAGTTCTGATCAGAATCTACACTAGTCCCATGCAGATGATGTGTACTAAGCAGCTCCTTTATCTGGATTGCTGTGTAGACAATGTGTTCTTAGCTGCTGCTTGATCCGAATTAACATGTAAGTGCAGGAAGGGCCTTTGTCCCATTGAAGGTCCTGTACACATTGCCCTCTTCCTTTGATTAAAGAGTTTGATCACTGTTGCTTGGTTAGTTTGTATTTCTGACTGCATATGCATCTTCACTTTTCCTGTCTACTAAGTTTCATGTGCCTGGAGCTCATGTGCCTATGATTACTCTTTCAAATTACCGTCACCATGTCTTCACGTGCAGCAGTTCTTAACCTTATCTTACAGGTATGGCACAGCATTATTTCTGAAAAAAATACTGCTGGTCAAATGCAGAGTTACATTATGAAGTAGTATAATCATTCCCACTAAGCATATATTCAGTATTCCTCCACAGAGGCTAGAATCTTATTTTAGAAACTATCCAACCATTTCAAATAAATTATAAGCAAAGCAACAGAAAATGTCCTGATTGACAGGGTAGGTTCTAATATGGAAATTGCTTAAACCACTTTTCAAGGACCATAGTATTTCTGACTAAAATTTTACCAAGTTGCTCTTTTAAGCTGAATATATAGTATTAACCAAATAATTTTTATCTTCAGTGGGAGAGGGAATGATCTTCCTTAAATATACACACAAAAAAGGAAGGGTAAAACATCCGGTGACACCAGTGTCTCTTGCTTTTACTCATTATTCTTTATGGAAATACCTCTGCAAATGATTTGTTATTATTAGGTTCCATGGAGTTGGGGGCTATCACATAGTGAGTCTGTGAGCACACCTACTCGCTCAGTCTTCTTGGCAGATGAATAAATGGTTTGCCATAACTTTCTTCTTGGAAGAAGCTGATAATGGAACCTGAAAACCCTCTTCCTGCCAACATATCTAATGAGCTTTGGTTACTCCTAAACAATGCATTAACCATAAATTATTAGTTTATCAGCAGGATTGGCTCTAGCAAATCAGGTGCTCAGACCAAGGAAACAGTGCTTGATCCCCTGGGTTGGCTGAACCAGACAAACCACAACCCTGGAGAAGTGTGGTGCAGCATAGTAGTTGGCCTACAAGTGAGCCTGGAAGCATGGGTTGACAGGCAGTCTGAGGTACCTAAGCGAGGCCCGCTGTGCACACTCCTGGCAGATCCTTGAGATGCTAAGCTGGCCTGACACAACATAGCACAGTACAGCATTTGGTCTATGGACTGGGCTCAGTGTTCTTGTGATCCTTGGGGAAATAACACCTTAAAGCTGGTCCTGCTTATCACTGTGAATCATCACATGATTGTGTAAGACAATATCCACACCGGACAGCATGCATGTGTCTGTACAAACACAAGTGTGTGTATGGGCATGTTTGTGTGTGTATGTGCATGTGTGTGAGAGAGTGTGTGCACAATCCCATGTCTACTGCTTCCTCCCTATATTTCATAGTGCAATCTAGATGTTATCAAGTCACTTTACTTTCATTGGATGGGAGCTTTTAACAGTATCGGGATCCTTAACTACAATTTCTCTGATGAATGATGACTGAGGAAATCATAATTCCATGGCACACAGCTCTTCCCCTCCCTGCCCCTAGAGTGCCAGAAACCCATTTCCCTCTCTGTTGAAATTAAACAGCAACAACAACAAGTGTCTGTTAAGCAAATAATCAGTTTGGGTATCAAAGAAAAGTTGGGATATATTTTGAATAGTTACAAAGGTGGAGTTGGTGAATAAACTAGAATTTGGAGTACAATAGTTTGAGATGCAACTAATAGCAGCTGGATGGCAATAGATGGAGAATAAAATAAAGTGGAGCTCTAGTCATTTGTATAAGGTGGATTGCCTTTTGGTGTGCTAAAAGGCTTATTCCAAACTGGCTATGCAATTGTCAGTTGCAATTGTCTCAGTGAACAGTCTGAATAGTAACATTGCTAGCAGGAATACGGCACAACACAAAAGGATTGAGTCTCTTCTCAGTTTCCTAATCCATTTCCACCAAGCTATTGTTTGTGTATTGCAATAAAATGTGTATCACTTAATACAATTAAAATTGTAGCCGAGTTCAGTGCTCATGATAGAAAATGGAAAAGCACAGTCTTTACGTTAAGACTTATCCCTGTATTCTTTTGAGGGCTCGCGGGCATTTAGGATTAATCTGAGAGTAAATTTTCACACATATTTCTGGTTTCACTTACAATATGTTGCACTGTGAGAAGGCAGGAAAGCGTTTTTGTTTTTATTAATGCACCTGTGGTGTGTATTCTAATGAATATATGGGGCCAAATAAACAGTGACATCTATTCTTGACAAGTTTAGCATCAATAATAAATTGTTGCAAAGTGTTATATGAAGATCAGAGATTCCCGCACTAAAGAATACAGTTTGAATGGCTGTTGACTATTCTCATTTATTTCCCAGCTTTCCTCTGAAAAGCTCAGGGTGCATCCCCATGGGACTTATTTGTCTCTTATTTGTCCATTATATGCAGCGTATTTAACAAACCTGCATATAATGGGGAATAAAGAGTCCGCATGAACCTCGGCAAAGTGCGCATTTTTATAGCACCGCCTGTCCCCAAGGAAGATGTGTCTCTTTCTCAGCATCTTTTACTCCCCGCCCCTCGTTTTTTCATTGGGTGCCAGCATGACATCGCCATGAGGTCGCATTACTCGCTCCACCCACCAATGCCCAGCGATGTAATGTCTGTTAGAGAGTGCCAGGTAGCGCCTCCAGCCAAACATGTGTTGAAGGCCACTGCCAAACTCCTTGCGATGGTGCACATAAAAACACAGCCGTTCTCAGGCGAGCGCCGGTAGGTGCTCCCCATAAGCAAAAGCGGGAACAAGAGTGGGAGACCCCTGTGTTCACGGTTGGGGTTCTTCAATGGCTCAAAGCCTGCTGTCAGTCTCACGAGGCATGGGTTCATGGGGTTCCACACAGATTCGTTGGGTTTCACCCAGATTATGCGTGCTGCTCCGTGTCAGTGCCCCTGGTGTTCAGGGTGGGGAGGTGCAAATAGGGTGCAGGAAGAATGGGGCCTCACAGCCACGTTGGGCCCCCGCGCCTCTGTGCCTATTCCACAAGACTGCAGCACTCCACAGCACATTTCAACCCTCTCAACAATGGGGGGAGGGGCAGCTGTATAACCTTTACCTGCCACATAACCACCACCACCACACTCACACTGTGGCCATTCCTT
This sequence comes from Aspidoscelis tigris stejnegeri, assembly GCA_023333525.1. Classification (NCBI taxonomy): domain Eukaryota; kingdom Metazoa; phylum Chordata; class Lepidosauria; order Squamata; family Teiidae; genus Aspidoscelis; species Aspidoscelis tigris. The sequence goes on from JALMGA010000004.1 coordinate 52,230,997, forward strand.
CTTTAGCACCCCCCAGGAACCTTGTCGCGTTCTACAGCACTGCAGCAGTCCTCCTAAGACCACTCGTGCCCCTAAGTGCCCAACATACATATGCACACTGTCTGGCAGGGCTTTACCCTTTTTTGACAACTGGGGGCCGGCGGGTGCGGGGGGGGGGGAATGGCGCTGAGACCTTTGAAGTGCTGCCAGCAACTGTGACCTCTCAGGACGCTCGGAGCACTTGCCAGCAGCCCTGAGGCGCACTATGCAGGGCTCCGTGACCACTTGTGTGCACATCCGCCTCAGCCCATAAGGAGCCAATACACACGCACGCACACACCCACGCAAGCCGGCAGGACATCCAAGTTCCGATCCCCACTGCCCTAGCTGTAACCCATGAGCTCAGTTTTACAGCTTTGGAAAGAAATGGCTTTTTCCATTGGGGTCCGACAGGCAGGGCTTTGCCCATTTTGGACAACTCGGGGCCGGCAGGTGTGTGGGGGGGATGGCGCTGAGATCTTCGAAGCGCTGCCAGCAGCCATAACCTCTCAGGACGCTCGGAGCACTCGCCATCAGCCCTGAGGCGCACTACGCGCGGGCTCCGTGACCACTCGTGCGCACATCCGCCTCAGTTTTACAGCCTCAGGGCTGCTGGTGAGTGCTCCGAGCGTCCTGAGAGGTCACGGCTGCTGGCAGCGCTTCGAAGGTCTCAGTGCCGTCCCCGTCCCCCCGCACCTGCCAGCCCCACAATTCCCAATTGGAGGCAACCTCTCTGGCTGCATGCTCACCTCTGGAAAGTCTTAATTGAGCCTCTGAAGTGGTGACAGAGACCATGGCAGTGGAGGCCAAAGGGGGGGGCAAGGGAGGGTTTGGGGATGCCTTTCTCATTGGAACATTCAATGTAGATAGAAGGCAGCGCTGTAAGTGACTTACCTAGAAAACACTCCTTGTGCCAGTAATTTCTGTAAGTATTGAAACTGGCCAACATCTGAGGTCAAAAAAATACAGTTGTGCTATCATTTCAAAACTTGGGAACTTTTGCTCCCCACCTTTGAAGTTGATGAGGGACTGAGATGTGTGGCATAAAGACACCATGTGCTTGGGGATGGAGAAGGCATTCTGATCCGTAGGGTGTTGTGATCCCCCATTGTAGAGATGCAGTTGCAGTTTTGAGTGAACGTTTAATTCTTTCCTATGCAAATTCAACATTTGTACTCACAAATTTCCTCTGTGTTCTCCACTTTAGAGATCCAAGCGTTTCGTTCATCATAATTCTTAACTTTGCTTTCCATAACTACCCTGTTAGCCTCTTCCTATTTTAGATATGAACATTTCACTCTTTTTATGTTGCTACCCTTTCAGATGGCTTCTACAAAATAATTAGTATATTTTTGGACCAACACTCTGGCTTTATAAGATTTCTTCCTTTTTTAAAAATAAAATGTGAATATAGTATTTGGAAAATATATGGTATCTTACCAAGAAACCCAACCACAGACAAGACCAAGTGTGTTCAGGGTAGGGATGTGAACGGATATTCAAAAACTTGAATATTTGATTCAAATCTGATGAATTTCAACATTCGAACTCAAATCGGATTTTCAAAAATCCAAATTTGACTTTCGAACTTGAATACGGATTTTCAAATAATTCAAATGTGTAGATTCGTATCTGTCGTATACAAATCCGCTCAAAAATTATCCGTATCTTGTGCTTAAAATGCAGGTTTAAAATGGGATGCGTACAAGATAATATGGGGGGCATGCAGATATTTTCAGCATGCACACAGATATGTATAACAGATATGAATGTTGTCGACATTCGTATCTTTAAATACGAATCTAACATTCAAATGTATGGATTCAAATGTTACAGATTCAAATCAGATTTTAAGATATTTGAATCTTAAGTATTTGAATCAGATTTTATGACATTTGAACCTACTCAGATTAAAATGACAAAAACATTTGTGCACATCCCTAGTTCAGGGTGGTACAGCCAGAGATTTATCTTGTCACATGGCCTATGATATGCAACTAAATACCAAATTGGATATTCTACTGTATGAATAGATGGCATGACAAAAGCCAGATTTCTGGGAGAAGGCAGAAATGAAGTATTCTGGCAAACATGGCAGACATTTATAGATCTGCTCCCTCACTTAAATTCAGCTGAAATACCAGGAAAGGTGGGACTGTTAAATTTAACAATATAAAAATAAAATTTTATTCAGTGTACCAATCACAGTTTAACCACAAATTATGAACCATAATTGGAATTCCTAGGGAAAGAGGTGGATAAGGGATGAAAAGGGAACACTTTGGGAAAGGAAAATATATGTTTCACCCAATGTATTTTGTTCAAATAATCTAACAAAATGAGTTTTTTTAAAAAAAAAAGAAAAAAAAGAAAAGAAAAAAAGAAAAGGAACTGAAGCCCAGCAGCCTTTGAATGGTGCCAATAGCCAAAATGGCTTCTTTGGCAGAAGGCATAGTCAAAGCCTGGTGAAGGGATTTTGATTATAGCTCTGCTATGATGCTTCAGCCCTACGGAAAAGCATGAAAGAGGGTCAAATCTCTGTCAAAGCATGTCAGGAGGATCCAGCTGTCTTTTTTGAGGTAAAACTGGAGATGGGAAAGAAAAACGGGGAAGTTAGTTCAAGCTGACAATAGTCTCTTTACATAAAAAGCTGGTATTGATGTGCCATCGCTATAGGGGATGAGATGCTTCAGGCTTTTCTCTTGGAGTGTTTTATAGAAGGTAAAAGCTAACAAACTGCACACATATTTCTGCTGCCACATGGCAATATATATTCTATTGGTACACAATTCTGAGTGAGAATGGAGAGAGAGAAAGAATATCCCTTTGAATATACAACTACAAATGAACAAGGGGGCAAGGATGGGATCATTATTTTCATTTTTTAACAGTTTCTAATTGTTATGTACAGGTAATGGGTATTCTACTGCAGTGGTCCAGATGCTCCTGAACTAAATCTTAGAATTGAGATCCCAGCATTCCATGCTAAAACTACCTGAGGCTGACAAAAGAGTTTTGAAAATTTAAAACTGGGAATTGTCCTTCAGGAACATCTAGAGTCCTGCACTTATGCACACCTTATGTTGATTAGGTGAGGATTAACTTTTTTTTATTTTTCTGCATTAACATACAAAGTATTAATGTTCTTTCACATATAGTTCAAATGGACACATCCTTAAACACTTACCAGTGCATAGGGGACATATACAATCTGCACATCATAAACACATATCCAGTGCATAGGCGCATATACAAATCACATAAGCATTCAAACTGCATGCGTTTTTATTGTGTAAAAATCAATGTAAATGAATGTTGGCATCGAGTTTTGCTTTGGGTTTCTTCCCATACTAAAATTTGTTCAGTGCATGATTATTCATAACATTCAAAATTCATACAAATTTGGCAGAATTTGGACATTCGTATTCAAATCAAATGTAGGCACATTCAAAGATTGACATTCAAATATGAATAGAATGTTTCAATATATTCGCATGAAGCTTCATATGGGATATGTATGGGATTCACATGCATTTGCATGGGATTCGTATGGGATTGAACGTTCATATCAAATTCAAATCCCATTACATTCGAAGGGGATCTGTTTGAACGAATACAAATTTTCTTGCATTTGTTTCAATCTGAATCAAGTACAAAAAAAGCATTCATGCACATTCGTATTTAGCATGATTCCTTAACTATCTGCTTAGCGTTGAACAGAAATCACATCTATGTACCTTCTCTACTCAATGGTTCAGAACTCAGAAATCTCAGTAAGGGCTTCCAAAAAAAAAAAAAAGTCAACTAACTGTGGTTTGGTAAGTCCAAATATCTGTGGTTCATCCATAGGCACTGGCAGCTATGGGAAAAATAGGAAGATTTTCTTTGACTATAGACCAGTATAACTAGGGGGTACAGAAACCATCCCACAACTCACCAGTAATGTGGACCAGAGATAAGTCTATGGGCCTCCCTACCACATGCTGCTGTGGTTTAAGAAAGGCCCCTGATCCTCCTGGTATGATATATCTGCAAGTAGCAAGCCCAAAATGGGGTCCTGGTCTGGTCTACTGGAAGTAGGAACATGTAGATGGCATGTTTCCATGATCTGGATGGAATACTACAGGGGATAATTCACACTTGGGTCCATAGTACACTATAGGGTAACATCTAGTAAGGAGCATCTGCACTTACAGGATGTGTTTTCAAGCTAATATAAAGAATATAGCAGCAATCAGACACAGGCCCAGGCAAAAATAAGGCTCTGAGTGCATGCAGCTTAGTTTGGCCCCAAGTGTTAATGCTAGTGCACGTTAGTAGGCAATGCACTTTTCCCATCCAGTACTCAGGAAGCTAAGTACAGAAACACCCTAGAGTGTTTGAATGATATAACTAGGCACACAATTCAAAATGAATCCTAGGAGATTTGGAGGCACTCTGTGCCAGCTCCAAATCTGATGTAAGCCTCAGGACGCGTCTCCATGGAAGCCGGTTGCTTCACTTGCGATACGTGTCATAAAAATCTGTGTTGTAACTCGCAAAAAAGCATCCCCATGTGGTTTGGGGCAATGCAGATTCAAATTACACATGCCTGTCCCTGTGGAAGCCACAGTGTGAACCTGCATCTTTTTCTCCCAACCCACTCTCTCCCCTTATAGGAAGCCAGGTTGACGTCACCATAATCCATCCCACCGGCTGCAGCGATGACAGGCAAACACCTCCACGAACACAAAGATCATTCCTGTCCTTGGCCACCATGGTTAAAAGCATAACCAAAAGTTAGTTAAAAGCATAAAAACAGATCATTGCCTTTCTTGACCACCACAGGTTAGTGGAGGTGCGCACATCAGCATGTTTTTATTGCCCTGCAATTCTGGTTCTGAAATTCAAAATAGAATCTTGAGGAGAAGGATTCCTACTGCCACAAACCAGCATTCAAATTTTTTATTTTTAAAAAGACAATAGCTTTACTAGCTATGGAGTTGAGGCTTTAAAGGTAAACAATAAATGGCAGGAACAGGGAGCAGAGGCGAAACCCTGCTCACTAATACTGTGACCACCAAGCTCTGCCCCAAATAACCCAGGAGCATCTGCATGATCCCAGGACAATACGTGCTAGCCCCTTATTTCGGATGTAGTACACTTGCTAAATGGGGGGGGGGAATTGACACGTATTGTCTCGCATGTAGCCTGTATTAGGGCTTTGCATGGAGACACTCCCAAGGCGACCTCAGAATAATTTCGGAATATTTTCAACATGGGGACAAGCCCTCAGAGTCAACACAAGAGCTGATGCAGAATGTAAAGAATATAGCAGCAATCAGACACAGGCCCAGGCAAAAATAAGGCTCTTCAATGTGGATGGCCTCATTCAGAATTAGAAGCAATCCATCTCAGCTTGGGACACATTGTGCATCCCAGACTATCCCACTCTGGTTCAGGATGGGGAGGGGAAGGAGTGTGATGGAAACAGTCTTAGATGAAAAAGAAAAGAAGAAGAAATTGTTTCACAATTTTGCTTCAGACAGCATGATAGTTAGTCTGGAAAAATTGCCCTGTAGTCCAATAGTATATATGTTAAAGGAATCCACATCCCCTGTGGCAGCTTTTCCTGGTGCATCAAACTGAGGCTCAGCTTCCTGTGATGCTAATATTGTCTTTGACATTTTTTTCCTCCCTAAAAATAATACAGTGCTAAAAGACAACATAGGATGATTTAAAATCCTTTAAGAGTACACAATTTTCAATGCTTATCCACCTCCCATCAAATCATTGCAGGCTTTCATTGTGCTTGATATGAAGTTGACATGCCCATTTTAAGTCTAAGGGGAGGTGTAACACAGGAATAAGAAGCAAGCAAATAAATTGAGCCCATAGTCACCTCTTTCATCCAAACTAAACAACAAGCTGAAAAACCAAGCTTCAAATTAGGTAAACCAAGCCTTCTTCTTTCCTTTGCATCTTGTAATGTTCCATAATCAATCAGGGTTTTTTCTCTTGCTATACAAACTTTGGTATCATTTGTCAAAACAGCTACTGTCAAAAAGAAAAGCATCATTCTTGGTAACATATTCATTTTAATAATGGAGATCCTTCCCAACAATGACAAATTTGTGTGTGTGTTTTTATCTCAACATATCTTTCTTAATTTCTGCTTAAACTCAGACATAAATATTTTGAAACATCGTACAATTCATCTTTGTCAAAATAATACTTACATAATTTGCTTTTTCCCTCAAACTTAAATCCAGATTTCTCCATCAATTCCATTTGATTTTCTGTTGTCATATTTTTGTTAACTCTCTTTTTTATTATTATTAATCTTAAAATCTTGCCAGTGGAACAAAATCTTTCAATTTTCTATTTAAAGTATCTAGTATGATCTAGTGTTTAGAGAGGTGGACTCTTATCTGGGAATACGGGGTTTGATTCCGCACTCCTCCGTGAAGCCAGCTGGGTGACCTTGGGCTAGTGCCAGCTCTCTTCTGAGCTCTCACAGCCCCACCTACCTCACAGGGTGTCTGTTGTGCCGAGAAGAAGAGAAAGCTTTGTTAGCTGCTTTGAGTCCCCTTAAATGGGTGAGAAAAGTGGGATAGAAAAGCCAACCTTCTTCCCTCCTCCTCCTTCCCCTCTAAGGGATTTCCCACATCCCATATCAGTTTAATATCTACACTTGAAGAACAGTGGAGGAAATACTACAATACTATAAGGGTGTTTTTCCACTGTCACTAGAAGTTCCCACTAAGTACCTATTAATGTGGCAGCCAAGAAAGGGAATGACCTTTTTGTTTGTGGAGGTGTCTGCCTGGCATTGATCCAGATGTTTGCTTGTCAGCGCTGCAGCGAGCAGGACAGGTGATGGTGACATCAACCTGGCTTCCTATCAGGGGAGAGGGTGGGTGGGGAGAAAAAGATTTGGGTTCACTCTGTGGCTTCCATGGGGACAGGCACATGTGATCCGAATCCGCATTGTCCCAAACCACACGGGGACTCTTTGTTGCAAGTTACAACACAAATTTTATGACACACGTCACAAGCGAAGCAACTGGCTCTCATGGGGACACACCCTTTCTGTCCGTTGGATGGGAAAGGAGCGCGATCACCTAATGTGCGAGCACTAGTCACGAACAGTCCACGCTCCATGCGATCATTCACCTCTGATCAATCCATGGGCCAATCCTCTCCAGGGTACCACCATCTTGTGTGTGGCACCCTCTGTGACTGTGCATACATCAGTACCGTCGCCATAACTATGCTGACGCTCTGTACAGTCATAGTTGCATCAGGAGGTCAGCAGGGCTGCCAGTGCACAGCTGCAGAGCTACATATTAAATACACAACTTCTGGGCAGGCAGGGAACGTTTCTGTGCTGTAAATGCCTCCTCCAAGTGCAGATGTACTTGCCCAGATGTTGCCTAATTATCAACTATGGGCTGAAGTGAAAATTGGCCCTATGATAGGCAGCTACACAAAGCACAGAAGAAGATACCTACTTGCACGTCAGGCTGCAACCTAATCACTATTAGGCTACATCTTTCAAACAAATAGGAAGACCACTGAACACAGAGCTGGGGAATTTTATGACAACTGGATTTTTTTTTTTTTAACTGGACATTTATATTATCCAGATATAAATGTCATGGTAGACTAACAAGCACTAGAGCAGAAACACAGAGCAGAAACACAAACCAAAGTCTAGGTGAGGAGCTGAAGTCCACATGTGAAAGCCAGGAGTTCAAACTGATTAGACAATCTAAGATCAGGTAGCAGCCAGAATATGAAACAGAAGCCAAGTCAGATTGTTAAAAATCATTGGCAACTGATATAATTCACCAGCAGAGGGACAAACTGTGAGAACTACAGGCAGACTGGTCACAAACAGAAGGTCAAGATCCTAGAATATGGAAGTGAAGAAATAGAGAAAATGCAACATAAGAATTTAGGAATATTGATTCCTATGAATACTAAATGAGGTCTATGGAATCTCTAGTTGTCTTATTAGCAACAGGGTAAAGAGCAGCAGTCAAATGAGTATGACAAGCTGCTGTTTCCATAAAAGGTCAGTAGATGGTGCTCTCAGTTTGTTGCTAACTGAAGCACTTTCAGATAGGGGGAAATGAACGTATAATGAACTACAATGCTATATCAATTGAATTACTATTTTAGTTGATTTTTAATAGTTGGTGAGGTTTATAACAGTTTATATCAGAGTAAATTTCAAAAAACTTTAAAAAACAAGAAATACATCAATAACAATGTGTAAATTAAATTGTAAATGAAATACACACATAATTAAATATCCATTTAAACAACAATTATATGGAGAAATAACACTATAGACAAAAATCTGCTGCAACAGCAGTAGTGGCAACCAAAATAACTATATTTAATAGAGTAATGTGTACTATATACCTTTTAAATTCATTGATACAAGAATATTATTCATTCATTCATTTCATTTCAGTATTTATATCTTGGCCTTCACCTGAAAGTCTCAGGACCTTGAGTAACAATATTAATAGAACAAAAATACTACACACGCATATATATATGAAACCCACTCCACCTTGGCAGGACAACACTGACTACACTCAGAGGGACCTAAATATCAGAGGCCTGTGGTGAAAAGATATGTTCTAACAGGTGTTAAAAACCAATTAAGATTGACGCCTGATGCACATTCCAAGGGAGGCCTTTCCAAAGCCTGGAGGACACCATAGAAAAGACCTTCTTGTGTACCACCACCTCTCACACCCCCTACAAGGACCTCCCTTGAGATCTTAATACATGTGTAAGTCTATATGGGAGAAGGCATTCCTTCAGATAATCAAGGCCTAAGCCTTTAAGGACTTTATATGTTAACATTAACACCTTTAATCAAGCTAAGTAGCATATAGGCAATCCGTACAAATCTTTCAAAGCTGACATGATATGTATCCAACTAGAGACTACCACCATCAACAGGTAAGCTGGTGCATTCTGTGCTAGTTCCAGTTTATGGATTGTCTTCAAGGACAGCCTTATGTGTGCACATGACAGTATTCTAGTCTGGAATATGGATAACTGTGGCCACATTCTTTATATCCAGTAGAGACAGAGGGCCTTTTTGCACTTACATGCTGTGGAATACTTTCCCACAATAGTCAAGATCAGGGATAGATGGCAGAATTCTCATTGTGAGCATGGTTCTGTTGCAAACTTCAGCCAAACATACTTGGGTTGGGTGAAGTGCAAATGGTCCAATTGCTACACTGATTGGTGATGCAATGTGTGACTGTGTAGCAGCAGTTGCACATCCCTGCCCACACAGAGCCTAAATGCTGTGTCTGGGCCTATATTAGGATCAGCATAGGTGCTTGGAGTAAAACTGTAGAGCAGTTTTACAGCTTCACAGCTAGTGGCAATCTAGGCAGCACTCAGTCACTCTGGCATGGAAGTGGCACTATAAGGTACATATGTGAAATGAGACTGGAATGGGTTTGGATCAGGGATGCACACGGATGTTTTTTGGGCATTCGATTTGAAATGAACAGAATGTTCAAAAATCCATATTCGTATAAATTGAATGCACTTGAATGTTTTAAAATTCTACTCATTACGAATCTATTTGTATGTATTCGTACGAACATTTGATAGGTATCTGCTACAAATAGATACATATCTGCATATGAACAGATATGCATCTGCTATGAACAGATACGTATCTACATATGAACAGATACATATCTGATACATTTCCCCAGCTTAACAAATGTCGGAACTATTGGTACAAATGTCCGGAAACATTCATATTTGTTCTCGTGTTAGCATATGAATAATGTAACATTCAATTTGAGTTTGAATGTCCAAATTCAGCCAAATTTCAAATGTTATGAATATTCATGCACATTCCTAGTTTGGATAATCCATCTTCTCCAAGGATGTCTGCAGCTGGGTAACCACCATTCTTTCCAGCACCTCACCCAAAATGGGGATATTAGCAACTGAGTGATGGTTACTTAATTCCTCTTCAGATGAGGATGTACCACAGCTTTCTTTAATGCTGCTGGCACCTTCCCCTCTCACAACAAGGCATTTATCACTTCCTGGACCCAACCAGCTATAGCATTTCAGCTAGTTTGTATAAACCGTGATGAACAAGGGGACAAATGGTTGGTGAACCAGACACTGAAAGTAGCTTCTCTACTTCATCAGACTGAAATAATTGAAACTGATTCAAAATAAGAGGACCAAGTGGTGCTGCGGATACCACCACCAAACTACTTCCAGCTGTGGTGTCCAATTCTCTGTGAACCTAAGCACTCATTTCCTGGAAGTGCCTTGTAAATTTTTTACAGCAAGGTGGCATAAATGGATCTTTATGATTAGATGGTAATAGCTTGTTAACCACCCAGAACAACTCTTCTAAACAGCTACTTGAGGGTGGAGTGATGGTTGAGATGTATGCCTTCTTTGCCCTCGCCATCAACACACTGGAAGCTTGATAGTGTGTGAATGCTGCATTCACTCATATTCACATTGAGGGTGTATTTTAATTAGGAAAGCGGAAGACCTCTGCACTTGCCACCCTGTCATTCTACCTGCTTCATTGTCTTCTCTGGTTCTGACCCTCATGTCAAAATTCAAATCCAACAGGGGCCAACTTCATTAAGTATTTTTGTATCAGCTTAAAATAGATATTATATGTTTATTCATTTTACAGATTTCAGACATGATTGCCTGGTCAATTGGATGATGGTTAATGAAAATATTAACCTGTCTGTTTTGAATATTTCATATTTTTAATTATTTTGTTATTGTACTGTCAACTTCCACAGTTTTTTTCTTCTTTTTCTTCTTCTTTGGTGAAAGGGAGCTTCAAATAAATACAGTTCCATGTTGTCTGAGCTGACTTCAGTAATAGTTTTTAAAAACATCTGAAGACCATACGATAGCCATCTGAGTTACAAAAATCAAACAGCTATAGAAGGCTGCTTCACTTTTGTCATCTTATGCAAATTATTACTTTGTTAAGCCTATATAAAAAAACAAGAGACAGATAATAAAGTACAGACATTTTCAGCTATTAAATCATGCAAATATTTAGCTTTTAGAAAGTGTATTTTTAAATAGTGTACATTTGCTAGTTACAGTACATATTTACACAAGTTTATTTAATATGTGACCAAAATGAAAATAACTCATATTCAGTATAAACTTTTGTCTTGACTCTAGATAAGCAGCTTTGAATTTTCCTGATTTGTTTAGATTTGATGCCTTCCTGGACTGATGTGATATTGCATTAGTCACCTCAAAGTTTTCTCCATACCACCATAGCATTAATGAAGCAAAGAACATTAGCGTTTAGCTTGTAAAATGTTCCATCACTCTGCTGTCATGCCATCACACAAATATGTATTTAAACTAATAACTTTCTTATAGTTTCTGTTCAAGATGTGCCAAACTAGTTCAGGTTTTAAATCAGCTAGAATCAAACTGGGTCATTTAATACAGTTTGAATGAAACAAAACTACTCCCTTTTCAAAAGGGGCTGGTTTGAATTGAACCAAACCAGGAGGTTTTCTTTCAAACGGGTCAAACTACCCAGTTTTATTCCAACCAGGTAGAGTTGGACTCTATCTAGCTTTTTTCTTTCTCTTTTTTACAAGATAAAGACTTTGTCAACTGTTTGAGGTTCAATTCAAACTGGCTTAAGCTTGTTCAATCTGGTTTTAGTTCAAAATGAATTCATCATAATTCAGATTAATTCAAACTGACCTGAGCCACTGAATTTAAGCTTGTGCACATCCCTAGTTTCAGTCTTTCAGTTCTAGAAGTTGACTCTGTCTTTCAGTATCAAAGTGTTTCAAAGTCTGCATCCACCCCTGCTTACCCAGGAGCAGAGTGTCCGAACATCTGGATATCCCTGGGGTGTTGTATTTACATGGCCCTGACCCCAACTGGTTCCTGGGTCATTCCAAACACCCTGAATGTCAACTAACCTGAATGGTATGATAAACAACTCTCAGGGTAGTTATTGACTTCTACTTCACCTACTCTGTTTCTGTGTGGAGTGATGAGAGAGAGCAGATACAGCTTACTAAGTTTCTGGCCATGCTGTTTTACATTGAACTAACAATGTCTGACTATAAGGACCGTTTCTGGTCTGTGCAAGAACCAAAGATAGTAGGCTTTAGGGGCTGGGAGATGTGTAGCTTTTGTTTGCTATTTCTCTCACCCCACAGGCAGCTTGTACACACTTCAGACAAGTTGCTTCCTCATTGGTCTAGTTTAAACTCCCATGCTGCTTGTCTCCTAGTTTCTAACAAATGTTCCATAGCTGTGAGGTTTTCAGCTGGGCCACTCTTGTACCAGACATGAAATGGCTCTAGAAGTGGACAGCTGTGTGCAGACAAAGTCTAGTTAAAATCTGTAGTTTTTCATGATGCAAACTGATTTTCCTGGAAAGATAGAAATGTTTGTGGCTTGCTTATTTACACACAGAGAGGGAAAGAGACAGAGAGAAAGACGGAGAGAGAGACTGTATGCTCACAGGGGGAGACAAATAAATCTTGCTGACTGGAACATAAAGAAACATGATGGCTTTTGAAATATGTGCATGCTGCTATTCTCATTGGATTCTGGAGCCTTCAATGCACTGCTTTAGGAAAATATAAGGTGAGAGTCTTATGAAATGTTCTTCCCTAGTGACCTCCAAGAACAGAAACAAAAGCAGTAAATACAGTAAAATACAGTATGAAGTACAATACAAATAATCAACTTGACCCTCATTAATCAGTACTCAGTTTTTAAGGACTTCTTAGATAATACATTACTTCAGAATATTCACTTCAAAATAAAAGCGTTTGGAACATCTGTGTCTTGTGTCCTCATTACATCAATCTCATCCATTAGTTTACCACCTCATCTAATTTGTTTTTCCCTTTCTTCTTCTTTAGCATTTATACAATCACTTGAAAGTAGCTTCCAAAGTATTTTATACCAATCTTTTATACGATCATTGTTCACATAGTTCCAGTTTCTCACAGCGATCAATTTTGGTCTAGAAGTTAGGGAGCTGGACTCTTACCTGGGAATATTGGGTTTGATTCCGCAGTCTTCCACAAAGCCAGCTGGGTGACCTTGGGCTAGTCACAGCTCTCTTCTGAGCTCTCACAGTCCCACCTACCTCTCAGGGAGTCTGTTGTGGGGGAAGAATAGAAAGCTCTGTCAGCTGCTTTGAGTTCCCTTAAATGGGTGAGAAAAGCAGGGTAGAAAAGCCAACTCTTCTTCTATAACAAATAACGCAGCAGTTGTTTTTGTGTTCTCTCTAATTTTAAATTTCAAAAATTTTCAACTTTTGGGTGGTGCCATCACATGCACATTAGAAACTGTTTATCAGGGCATTGTCTCCAACAACTGTGTGGCAACTTCTACACCATGAATCATGCTAGCTGCCACCCTAGAACTCAGCCTTTTCCCTAAGTGGAAGGAATTATTATTGTCCTTCAAGGTACATTGTGACCCTGAGCATTTGAACAACCATAGCCACCCCTGTATGTCCATTTGGGTAGCTGTAGATACCATGTATCAAAGGAATCTACAAGAATAATAGATGGGAGGAAATCACAGATAGTAGTATGGGTTAGAGATATGCATGAATATTTGAAACATTCAAAATTTGATCAAATTTGTTTGAATCTGAACATTCGTATCTTCAAATATGAATTCAATATTTGCACGAATAGATACGAATGCATTTGATTCAAATCTAATGTGAACACATTTGAATTTTAAACATTCAAATCAATTCAAATCTTCAGACATTCACTTCAAATTGAATTGAATGCCAATAATTGCATTTGTGCAATTTGTGTGATTTGGATGCAGTCAGATATTTAAGTCATCCCCTTCTGGTTTATAGGATAGGATAGGAAAGGAAAGGATTGGCAAGTGTAATGACCGAAGGGAAGGTAAGTAAGTTAGGGAGTCTGTAGCCATATGTTTAGGATAGCTGTTTGCTAAGAAAGGGGCATGGCTTACTAAGCCAGGCAGGGAGGGGTTAGCCAGCCCAGGGCAACAACCAATGAGGGTTCAAAGGCACCTGGAAGGAAGTTATAAAAGGGCTTGACAGAGGAAAGTGTTCATTCTTAATCTGATCATCTCACTGGGGGAGGCATGGGTAGGATTAGAACCCGGTCCATTATTGCCTATGGGAAGAGATAGGAGGGGATCCTGGGTATTAACTAAAGGGTTAAGAATGAGAAAGGAGTGTTTCTGGAAATGTTCTGAAGATAAGGATTGTTCAACCTACAGTTGTAACCAAATAAAGAAACTTACTTGTGTGTTTTAAAAGGAAATTATCTGGCGGTTAGTTGAAACAACAGCTGGGAAACAGCAAAAACACATACTGTCTCTTTAAAAAGTAAAAGTTAAACCTCAGAGCACCACAGCAGGTGGCAGTTAGAAACTCTCTGCTGTTTAATTAGTGTGAGAGGCGGAAAGATGGGAATGAGCGTTGTGGTTGTGGTTGACTATAGACATCGGCTGTCAGCTTTCCAAGCAGTTTAAATTACAGAGGACGAGGGGAGTGCCGATGGCATCGGACATGAGGCAGTCAACCCTGGCTGTGACAATACAACAAGCATATCAGCAGAGATGACCCTACCCAAAAGTCCACAAAAAGATGCCAGATGATAACTAAGAATCTGTTGGAGATTGCATACTATGTGATTCTTGCACAGTGATCACCAGAATGAGTCTTAGCTTTATTTCAGATATAGCTCTTATTTTTATGTTGCTTCTTCCCTGGTATTCTTTTTTCCTCTTTCTTTGTACTATTAGACCAGCAGACCAATTTTATTATGATACAGTGTTTGCTTGATTCTTTCCCCAGGCATTTATTCTCTCATTGCAGCTGTATCCTTCAAAACAGTGTGTTTGTGCTATGGAACACTATACTGAACACTGTATGTTTTCCCATGGGGCTGTGCAAAATGTTTTGACTTGAGTTTCAAGCTAGAAACTAAGCAGCATCAGTATATTTGTTGCTCTAAAAACAATAGTTAAACTCTCTTAAAACATATTTGTAAAAACTGCCCTACAGAGTAGAACAGTAACTGTAAGAGCTTGAATTGGCAAGCCTCTACATCCATTACACCTCCTTCTCTGGTTAACAGCAGTAGATTCCAACATCCTTGAGCTAGTAATCAACAAATCCTTTAGGTCTTCATATTAAAAATTTATGTTTCTGATGCCCTTTTGTTTCTGTTAAAAGACCCCTCCATATAGGCATTCTATGCAAGTAAGGTATGGTGAACATATAATTCATCTATTGTCTAAGTCGATAGTTTCACATCCAAACACTTTCTGCCAACCCCGATCCCCAACAAAACTCACATCCATCACACAAAGTACTATATCACAAACATATTTTAAATCAGACTGAACAATGAGCAAGAAAATAGTTATTTTAGCTGCTTAAAGAACAGGCAAGTTCAGACATTGGATCAGAAGTGGAAAGCCACTGCATTATTAAGTGTTACATGAGAGAAGACAAATTCTGTTGCACCCTGTGGCCGATTTTTGCAAAGTAATAGGTGCTAATTGTGAAGCTAAGAGGGTGTTTATATTATTCTATCAGAAGTCTAATCCCACTTGGATCAGCAAGTTTTCCTGTGATGGAACTCTTTTAAAGCACATGAAATGATGTTTTAAGGTGGAGATTTACTTAGAGGATTTTTACTAGCCTGTCTGCAATAAATATGCTGAAAGAATTCCCAGTGCCTCCTGTTGAGTCATGATTTTAACCAATATAACTGTGAATAGATTCACACCTCTTGCCTGCTGGCATTGTTGGCTGCAAGTTGACTATTTCAAAGCCATTTGTCTTTGCACATCTACTTTTCAAAGTATAATTAACTCCAGGCATTTACTTCAATTTCTCCTTTTTCAAAGCAAGATATTGAATTCCAGAATATTTTCAAGAATGTGAGAATAAATGTCACAGGAAAACCAAGTATAAATTTTAGCATGTACAGAAAGGCATACTTCAACCAAATTTGTTTTAAAATAATATCAGTAGAAGAATAACAATGCTACAGAAAATGCATGGGGAGATGACCAGGGCATGGGGACATGATCCTTTGTGTTGTACAGCCCTGACTGTGGGATGCTTGACTTTTGGAGTTCAGAATGTCCTCCACTGACACTGTTTGCTAGAGAGCCTGGTCCTATTTCTTCACTCATAGTTTCGAGCTTTAAAGAGATGGTACTCCTGTCACAACTATATAGAATCTTTAAACATTGAATCATAATTTATATTTTTCTATTATTATGTGACTTTTTGTCCTCCAGCAGATAAGAGCATTGTGTACTTTTAACCTTCACTTACATATTGGACATAGGAGAAGTCACAATTTTATACTGGCAGAGTAAATTTCCCACCCAGAATTATAAAAGTAGAAATATTAAAAACCCTTTATGAAGAAATATATTCTATCCTTAGTTGTTAATTTAAAAAAAAAAGCCTGTAACTAACCCAGAAAAAAAATCAAACCTTTGTAAACTAAGAGCCTTCAACTTAGAAGCACATGCATTTAAGAAAACCTAAAAGTGTCAGGAAAGATTTAAGATACTGTATGGGAACTGCTTTAGACATGTGTATTAACAGCATTATATAGGTTTTTAAAGGATTATTGGTTTAGTTTAATTGATAATGGATTGGAGCTGATCCCAAGAGAGAGGGAGACACTTGACTGATTTCATTGTGAAGTTTATTTTTTATTACAGACAATAACTTTATTTTAGAGGAAGTGGCAAACTGAGCAACAATGAAAAGCAAGAAATGGTAGGAAACATGTTCATTATTGGGTGAATTAGTCAAATAGTAAAGCAATTCAAAGAGAAAAATTCCCAAAATAATTGGTCAATTGGGCTTAAGGGAAGGTAGAGACCAAAATGAGGAGGGAAGCAACAAAAGGGGGAAGTGAAGTTAATGCAAACTGAGGAAGAAAGTGAATAGAAAAATTGAGACTTTGCAGAAAATGAATACGTGCACATTCACTTACCAATCCTTCTGGTAAGACCTGTAGTTCTTCAGTCAAGGCCAAGTGCCCCTTGTAGGAAGAGCACACCAGCTACTGAGGTCTTCCACAGACAACACTGTCAGAGACAGCAGACCAGCAAACCAGGGAATCACTGAGGTCACATCGGCTAACCAACCTGGTGGAAGAATAGTTGTGATGTCAAAGTTGGATGTCACAGATCCAATGTTCAATTTAAGATAAAAATAGTCCAAGGTGTAGGGAAGAAGCTATGTTCATTTTTGTCAATCCAACTCTTGCATGGATCAACTGCCAAAACATCATAAAAATGCCCTGCTTCGCAAGCTGTCATTGTAAATGATGATGATGATGTTTATTTCTAGTGCCCTTTTCACTAAAGGGCAATACAGAAGTATAAACCAAAGTTCAAACATAAAACATAAATAACCTCATCACATAATCATTTAAAATGCATAGAAAACTTAAGCATATAAGGTTTTAAAATCTATCCTATTGACAGCCCAGATTAAACATACACTATGGAGAGTTGAAAACAAAGATCTTTAAGTCCTTCAGGAACTGGGCTAAGTCTTCCTGTAGCCTAAGATCTAATGGGATGGAGTTCCAAAGCAATGGAACCAAGTCTTGAAATGCCCAAAGTCTAGAGCAGTGATGGTGAACCTTTTGAGCTCGGTGTGTCAAAATTCGCAAGAAAACCTAGCTAAACTCGGGTGCTGTGTCACTTCTAGGAATATCCATAATTTTGTGATATTTGTAGCTCTAGTAAAAAAGTTATATTTTTGATATATGAATTTTATTAAAAGCAAAAACAAATAATTCTTTACATTAGTGACTTTTGTTGCTAAATCTTCAATTGAAAGTTGGTATTTCATACACTTCAAGAACAAGCAAGCACTACACGTCCAGGTGCAAGGGTGACCATGTGTGTCACCCAAAAGGGCTTGGCGTGTCACCTGTGACATGCGTGTCATAGGTTGGCCATCACCGGTCTAGAGGATGCTGTTCGTGTCACCGGGACAGCCAACAAGGCTTTATCCATTGACCTCAAATTCCTGGTAGGTTTATAACAACCTAGCCTGGATGCCAGGTAATTTAGAATATTTAATCTGAGGCTCCTGAAGGGCATTACTAAGATTTTATATTGGGCTTTAGCTGCTTCATCAGCTGCTTACCTCAAATTGTCATGTTGGGCTTCATTTTGCTATTCAGATTGAGGAGAGGCTTGGCTTTGCTACAAAATATCTCAGCCTGCCTAGCTGCTTGCAAGTATTGACTTTTGCAAAACAGCAACAACCACCTTGCTACAGTATTTGCTGAAGCTTGGTTAGATACTGTTGGTTCTTCTGTTGCAGCTGGAAGCACTTTTTTGCAACATCACAGCTCTCAACTTGCATCAGGGCAGAGATTGTGGCTGCTTGGCATCTGGAGGCTGAGAAATAATCATGTGGTTATAGTTTTAGAGCTTTAGTGCCTCCCTGTATTCTTTTAGTCGAGTCTTTGGGGTTAATAGCAATGGTTTTTAACTAGAATAAGAGCTTTGGCAGGAGAACTGTCAAAAGTCACCTTAAATGACTCCCTTCCAGTGAGTTTTACTACAGAGATGTCACTGTGCTCAATTAACAAGTGGGTGCATGTCCATAAGGAAACAGGAAGTGGGGGGTCTTTAGAATACACTACAGATTTTCTAATGCTATTGCTGTTTTCTGTGTTTTAATGATTGGCTGCTAATCTTCAAATTTGACATTTGATTGTTATTTTTTTTCTGGGGGTTTGCTGAATTTTGATAAAAGTTTTCACTTGTTTTGGAGGAATGCTTGCCCCGGTGTGTTTTTATGTACAATTTGTTTGGTTTTGTTTGGTTAATTTTACCTTTTTCAAACCTGTGCTGAAAAGTCTTGTCCTCCTGTGGGATTATTGAATTGGAGTTTAATTCTAGAAGTTAAATAAAACTGAGACATTGGTCCTAACAACTTTTCCTTGCAAAAGTTACTTTACAGTGACAATACTATAGATATAAATTGTAGTCTGGAAATATTTTTAAAAAAACTGGAACTATATTTTGAATAATCTGTGATCTCTTCCTGCTCCTAACGTGTCTCCCTCAGGTCTTTAGTATCCAGAATTTCTTGCCATCTTGGGCAGAGGTTGTGATTGGGTCAGGAACCAATTAACATATGACACAGTGATGGATTCTTGCATTCACACAATGGCAGCTCTTGTTTCACCCCTATTAACACAATGTGGTGAGAAGAATTACTATGCTAAAAATCCTAGATATGCTGGGTTATTACGACTGCTGATACCAAAAATCCCTACCGAAAAGTACAACCCTTTATTTTGCTGCCATAACCTAAATCTTTCAAAGATTGAGTCTTGTGTTGTGCCATATTGCCATTTGTAAAAGAAAATTAACTGCTTTAAAATAGTATCTCTACAGCACTTGAAGTTTTATTTTGAGCAAGTGAGGCCCGCAGAAAAGATTCAAGGGACTAACCTCTCAACAAAATGTGGCCACTGCTGTTATTCCCCTTTCTATAGGTGGAGTCAAGTCATACATGCACAGGAACATGTACAGACATTGTCACACAGGTGCATTGAGGCTCATGATGACATTGTATGCAAATAAAATACAGCTTCAGCCATGAAAATATGGTTTTGTGGTGGTGGTTTCATTTTGTGGAGAGGTGAGTTCCCCAAGGTTTTTACACAGGGCACAGCTGCTCAAAAGGAGACTGTGGGAACCACAGAGAGTTTGGAGTTGTTAGCTGAGGCACATGATAGTCCCAGACCTCTCTAAAAAGGGTGATTTTTTTTTAATGACCATAGAATTCTGTTTAGTGCTGTGTCCAAATGCCTGCAGATAAACAGGTGAGTAAGAGATAATCAAGAGATTACAAGAGCAACATTATTGCATGAATTAATTACAGTGCTGTGAAAAACTATTTGATCCTTCCTGATTTTTTCACTTTTTGACAAAATCGTTTCAGATCTTCAAAAAAAAAAAAAGAGAGAGAGAGAGAGAGAAAGGCAACTTTAACACAAAATAATGGTTTCTAAATTGAGGGGGGTGGTAGTTAACAAAAAATCCTACATTACCCATATGAAGAAGTACTGCCTTTCCAAATTTAATGTCTGGTTTTCCCACCTTTAGCAGCAACCAAGCATGAACTGCCCATTTAATGTCCTGCCATGGCATCTCAATGAGGTTCAAGTCAGAACTTCGATGAGGCCACTACAGAACTTAACTTTGGCTCCTTCTGCACTGGCCCTTATTATGGATTATTTCCTGGAACAGGGAACTGCCATTGACATGCTGGTACAGACTGTGGAAGACTTCATCAAGGTCCTGCCATAGTTTGCACTAGTCTCTATTCTGGGATATAATCCAAGGGTGTTTTTCACTGTGCTCCTTTAATCCAGATCTAAGAAGATCCAGATCTAAGGAATAGGTACTTCCCTTAATCTGGATCTACTAGATCCAGATTAAGGGAAGTACCCAATGTGTTTCTGTGGATGGTCTAGCACGCTATAGCAATGGGTACTAGCCTGCCTGCTGGGGAAACACTGGAGCACCCACTTGCAAATCCGGATCTACCCACAAGGGGTCTGCCTGTCACCCCAGGTGTTTTGGGGGACAAGGGGTGCAATCTCTGAAGTTGCCTTTGAAGATTAGCAAAGGCTCCAAAGTCCCTCCGACATCCCTCTGAAGTCATCCCGAAGTCCTTCTGAAGTTGCCTTTGGAGATTAGCACAGAGACTTTGGAGACTGCAGAAAAACCCCTTCAGAGACTTTGCTAATCTCCAAAGACAACTTCAGAAGGACTTCGGAAGGACTTTGGAATTACTTCGGAGGGACTTCGGCATTTTGATTTTGGGGCACCCCCCCATGGGTGCCCCCTCCCCCTAGCCTCCTCTAGACCCCATTGCCCAATTGCGGTGGAAACAGGCTCCCTATAATCCAGATTTTATGGCTGAAGACCCCATTGTAGACCCCTTTAATGGGGTCTACACAAAATCCGAATTATAGGTCCTGAGAGACCCATATGATCCAGATTTCCCTAGCTCTGGTAGAAATAGATGTGTCCCTAATGGGGTCTGTACTGGAAATGGGGTCATCTGGCTCTCAGCCAAGTGGGTCCTTAATGGGTGCTAAAATGTCTACTTACTGCCAGTGGAAAAGAAAACAAATAACAAATAAGACCCAGGACAGAAAAGGCCTTTGTTTCTTGTGCTTCAAATAGTTGTCTTATTACTTCACTCAACTGTGCTCTATGTCACCCCCAATGTGAAAGGGACTTCTAATTTCAAAAGTCTTTTAGTATCTCCCACAACTCATAAAACATGGGATATGTGAACATGTTCAGCATTAGCATGTTTCAACAGAGAGTGTCCTGTCAATTAATTATTGATTGAATCAGACACATTTAATTGTATTTTAAAGGACACACATAGGAGCTAAGTAGGCAGTTTTGGTCTATGCTGAATTGCTCTTTAGCCTGGCCTGGCCTGATCTGATCTGGACTAAAACAGGCTGACTGTTGAGAGGAGAGCAGCCAGCCTGCTCATTCCAGCTTCCATGTATCCCTGGTTCACTCTTATAAGGTCTTAATCTGTGCTTTAGAAATTGTTAGCAAGGAAACCCACTTCAAAGCTGGACTAGAAACCTGACTAGGCTCCAAGAGTTATATATAGATTAATATTCCACAACACATATATTCACTGGGGCCAAAAATAAGGTCTCTATGTGCTGACTGAGTCAGGCTTACTTTGAAAAAAATACATTTTGTTTAATTTTTAAATAAATATATTTTAATTGAATTGTGGCTTAATTAAAAAATGTGGGTACTATACCAGGTTCAGTCATAGGATGATTCTGCACACTGGCCAGTAAATAGAAGAGAGACTCCTAGTGTGCCTACAGAATTGCCCATCGTTCTTTTCAAATAAAAATGATACAGAATGTTTTTTTTCATCATTCATAAGTCTATGACCTTTAGTAGATCTATTTTATTATATTTCCCTATATGTATCATGGGAATTCTGGAAGAAAGCCATTTGGCTCATTTCATAGGTTAAACATGTCCCTTTCAGGTAGTATTATTGTTTTTAATGTGTTCATTAGCCAGTTTGGTCTGGCAGTTGGGGAGTCAGGCTCTTATCTGGGAATACTGGGTTTGATTCCACAGTCTTTCATAAAGCCAGCTGGGTGACCATGGGCTAGTCACAGATCTCTTCTGAGCTTTATCAGTCCCCTTATATAGGTGAGAAAAGCAGGGTGGAAAAGCCAACTATCTTCTTCTTCATTCTATATCCCTGAGACCTTCATGGATAGGCTGGGATAAAAATTCAAATATATAAAAAATATAGTCAAAAAACAAAATCCAAGTGGCAGCAACCATTTCCTCTTTTAGAATTCCAACCACTGCAAAACCAAGGAGAGCAACTCCTGGAATTTCCCCATAAGTTCAAGAAAGTCTAGAACACTCATAAAAGGAGTATTAGTTTCAAGTTAGTGATCTTTACCACATGTTTTGGCTGGCTCAGAAGACACAGCAGCATGGCACCCACCTTTGTGTGAGGCTTTGATCTGATGTGGAAATGTTTGTTTCCATATGAGATCAAAGGCTTATTTGTCACTTTTCAAAGGCATCCAAGAGACACAGCAGATCACTGTTCAGCTTTAATGCTGTGCCAGACACGGCTAGTTTGTGTAGTGAATTTTGTAAGAAGTATGAATGACTTATTCACCTGAATTTTCAGTCTATCAATTTCAGCAGCTTTATCTGAAGGAAAATATCCTAACAACTCGAAACAAATGCACAACATAATTGCCATATTTAAAAGCATGCTAGTTCTATATATAATTTGAGAAAGAATAAGAGCAGGAAAAAATATTCTAAATAAAAGACATTTTCTTTAAAAAAAACCCTTTTTTGCATAAATGAAGCCAAGAATGGAATAGACATATCATGTTTCCTTAAAATGATGGATTACCATTATAAGCTACATGATCACTCTGAATATGTCTTCTCATAAACAAAATAATTAACAAATATTTTCATCGAATACTGGAACATTTTTTAGATTCCCCCTCCAATGATAATCTCATTCTATGAAACATACTATATTTTTGATCCTCTTGCCTGCAGGCACAGATGCTTGGAAGATATATGATTAGTGGACACCTTCCTTCCCAGCTGACCTTCATTTATCATATATAACAAAGCTAGTGGTGGCTTTTGAATCAGGATTACAAGCTTAATAGCAGGACATTGACTCCACCTAACAGCTGCCTCATTGATACAATATTGGATTTTTAAAAAAAGGATATTATGAAATACCTTTCTGAAGTTAAGTTACACTATATCTATAACATTTCCTTGATTGACCTAACCAATGCTTCTGTTATAAAAGGAAATTAGTCTGAGAAACTCTGTTTCTGTATGAGGTCTATTCTGAGATTTCAGCCTTTTCTGCATGGATCCTTAATCTGAATTAAGGGCCTGCATAATGTGAATTGAAGCGTCAGAGAAATATTCTGATCAGGATCACTTGTAGACCCATTTAATAGGATCTACCAATGGAACCAGCACCCCTGATTCAGAAGATGGGAGGCATACAGATAACATGCATTCTGTGTTTGGAACTACTGGGTGATGAAGTTCAGTGACATGCCATAACATGCCACCAAAATGGATCCCCTTCCTGTTCCTCAGTGGCATGGAGATGTGGCCAAAATAGTCACGTAAGTTTTGAGGCCACTGCATGCCTGCTCACTGATCACTTGTTCAAGATCAGTGGGCCTGGCTATTCCAGATTTGCTGATTCGGAACAACAGCAGGTAAATGCAGAAACAGCCTGTATCTCAAGAAGTGTGGAAACCATTGTTAGACTTCCTGACATATAATATGGAGGAATTAACATTATCAGAAAATGCCATAAATTTTTTGTTGAAATGATAGTATTATTATATTGTAATACTATAAGATTTTTGTATCATGTAATTTTTGGTCAGTGCCAATCCAAGATTTATACAACTTCATAACTTACCTGTAACACAAGTTTTGATATAGTTTTGTTTATTATTTTATTTAAATTTGTATATTAAGTTGTTTTACAATTGTTAAATAAAAGTTCTTTTAAAAAAAGAAGAGCATTGGCAGGTATCTGGAAGCAAGACAGTTATACTGAAGCACCATTCAAATAGGATATCACTGAGGACCCACACCAAAGGCAGAAATGTCAAGGCATTCACCCTCTGAGAAGTTCCTCAAACCCTCACCCTCAACAAACTTGGCACATGTCAGGCATCTGATGCCACCAGAAATGGAGACATAGGTGATGGCCTATAGAGACATGTGCCACATGTAAGTGGAGAAATTGCTAGAGTCTCTTCAATTGACTCCTCCCTTTGTCAGAATGTCATGGGGTGACTGTGTCAAGTCATATAACTTTGAATGCACCCTTAACCTCCATCAAATTGCTGTAATATGTCTACTGCAATTGCAATGAATTTACATAGATGGCATGAAAAAATAAAGGATAAAGGATTTAAAGATCAATGGATTTGGATTTAAGGCCTCTGAATTCTCTGAAGATGAGTGATCAGAGATCATAAATGAGAAACCTAACATGTCACCATGGGCTAGCACTATTCCAAAGGAAGCTATTTTCATCTGTGGTGGTCATGTGGCACTAATTGTAGACTACTGAATATAGTCAGTAAGGAAATACAAAATATTCTGAAGACTGACTTCACTCTAGTGCAGAAGATTGCCTGTTGAGTTATTCAAAGGTCTAAATTCAACAACAACCCATGAGATATCTTTGAAATCCATGTTCACAGCAGCAAAGGGTCAGTTAAGCCATCCCTTCTCTACAATAAGCAATTGGAACAAGCATCGGTCAGAATTTGCCTCTGTAGAATTTTTTTCACTTTCAGAATAATCAAATGAAAAGCCAGGCCCCTTGCATGCAATTTTACAGATCCTCTTTCATTCATTCTGGCTACTTCCCATAACTATCATGGATACAGAATTTTCTTTAAGGAGGTTTCAAGAACACAACTTACAGCATCTTGCTGTCCCCACCTGTTAGTCAACTGCTAAAACTGTAATCCCCAAGACAAACCAGATATCACAGATGTCTAGTCTAATGATGGATGAAGCTGATCTTTGTTATTGTTAATGGATTCATTATAAGGTAAAATTAAAAAGAAGAGAAGGAGGAGGAAGGCAATGATCCTTGTGGGCTTATCTCTCTGTAGGGAGGGATGTCATTGAAATAAAGAGATGGAGGAGTTGCCACAAAATGCTCTTAAAATTCCAAATATGATCCCAGACAACCTCTGTCTAAAGCTGTGATCAGTCAAGAAGAAGAAGAAGAATCTGTAAGGCAGCTTAGAGAAGGCACTGAGGTGGGATTGTTCACAGACCAGTATTTCCTTCCCCTCCTAAACATTTTTGTGCTAGAAAAGGTGGATTAGAGAAGGGTTTTGAACATGAGAGATACTAGGGGTATGCACAAATGCAATTTTCAGGATTTGATTCAAATATCCAAAGATTCCAATCAATTCAAATATTTAAAATTTTAATGTATTCACATTTGATTTGAATCAAATGCATTTGTATTTATTCATATGAATATTCAATTTGTATTTGAAGATATGAATATCAACATTCGTATGTGTCCATACAGATTCATACGCATCCTGTTTGTATCCCATATGCATCCTGTTTTTGTCCCGTACATTTCCATACAAATGCATACAGAAACAAATAAGATGCATACGGATATGTATATAATATGTACAGTACATACAAATGTCTGAATAATTCATACAAATGATTCAAAAGATTCAAAAATTTGTTTGAATGTTAAATTAGAATGAATAGACATTTGATTTGAATTCTAATGTCCAAATTCAATTCAATTTCTAATTTTTCAAATATTCATGCACATCCCTAAGATCTACACATTGGCTGTGATCAGACAAGCAGAAAGGAAAAGAAAAACACCCACCTCTGAGGTGGCTTAGAGAAGGCTCTGAGGTGGAATTGTTCATACACCAGTCTGCCCCTAGCCCATTTCTTGAAAAAAAAATTGCTAGAAAAAATGGATTAAAGAAGGGTTGAGGCACCCCTTTAGTTATGCCTGAACAAAGCCTTGAATAGCAATTGTCCCCTCCCATTAATTTGTGATTATATACATCAAGCTATTCAATAGAACAGAACAAACTAATTCAATAATACTATTTCCTAAATACAAACCAATTCAATAATTTCATTTTTCTATGGGAAGTTTCTATAAGACCCTTCATAGAAGATGGTTGTTTGTTGCTGTCTAATGCTTGTGCCTCTCATGAAAACCCAATCCCAGCACTTAAAAAGAGACCTGTCTGAACTTTGAATGTAACCATTATAATATGAACAGTTCACTGGAAATAAATCTTTTGTTATGATTCTTCAGTGACATCACTGACAACTGCAAGTTAATTCTCAATGACACTGCTCAAAAATTATTACATTCAGAAGTGAGTCATGTACAGCGCTTTAGAAATAAACTAATAATAATAATAATAATAAGTGGGGAACATGCTGAATTTCAAACACCCTTTGAGATTTTATAGTGAGAAATTTTATCTTTTTATCCATGGATTTAGTTATAATTGCCTTCCTTTTACAAAGCTTCAGTAGGATACCATTTCTCTCTGAACTATAATATTAGATATTTTGTTATTAAATCTCAGTTTGGCAAAGACTTCTCTGCTAATTTAATATAAAATGCTGCCAAATAATTGGAAGAAAAATGAATACATTTCGATCAACGTAACTATTTTATATTCATTATTTTCAATGGCCTTAGTCTCATAAACCTGACAGCATCTCCACACAAAATAAACAACTTACTGCTGACTTTTTCCTCAGTTTTAATTTTTCTATAATTGTATATCTATTCAAAATGAAAGGTTGTGTGCATTTAACATATAAAGAAGAGTTCTGCAATGATTTTTCTGACTTTGTCAAATGTGTTCATCTACTATCCAAAAAGTGTGATCAAATAGAACAAAGGCAGTAGAAGGAAAATGGATAATTTTAGAAACAACAAATTTGGTGACAATTCATGCAGAGATGTGCCAAAATTAAAAATAATGGTTCAGCTTGAATAAACCCTAACCAAACCACAGGTTCGACCCACTTTGATTTAAGCCTCAAACAGGTTCAAACCCATTCATCACTTTAAAAAGTCAATGGTTCAATTTGTGTTCAAGCTAGCCCTATCAAATGCAGGGGGGTGGGGTGATTCAAACTCAGGTTTCAGTTTGTCTATTCACATGGTTCTATTTGAACTAGTTCAACCATATTTAGTCATGTGGTAAAACCAAAGTTCAGTCACACACAGTTGTTTCTTAACTACCTCAGATGCAACTTGAAGATTATTCACAGTTGGGATCATTCACTCATCAGCCTGGCCCCTAGGGTGCTTCCTCATTTCCCACTGAGAAACGGATTTAACAAAATCCGTTTCCCGGCAATCTGGCCTCCTGAATATCCGTCTCTATTTTGGACTTGTCTGAAGGGCCCTCGCACATCCGCACATGCACGGAGAGGCTGCAGGGAGGCCAGATTGGGTGGCCGGATTGCCTGGGTGCTATGCAGAAGCCGCAGCACCCATTCAAAAGGGCATCCAGCCTCCCGCGCCACAGACGCCATCCCTGGAGCCGCAGGACTGGAGCAGTGAGCTGCCAGTCACTGCGTGTTGCCGGTGGTGCACAAGGGAGGGACTTCCAAAGCAGGCCATCCTGCTTCTGCCCCTCCCAACATGGCAGCCACCAGGACATCCACCCCTTCACCTGGCCATGTGCAGAAGCGTCCTGCTTTTGCACACATCCAGGCGAAGTGACGGATTGAAGACGTGATTTTTCAGGTCTTCGTTTTAATCCGGATTTCGGTGGCAAGACCTGTTTTTAAGACAGACATGAAATGCCGAAGCGGCCTCCACAAAGTGTCTCCAATCCAGTCTGCAGTGTGGGAGCTACTCAAGGTAAGTGTTTTTAATCTATCTTGGGGGGGGTGTTAAACCGGTTCCTGCAGCTAGTGCAGAAACATCCCTAGGGATAGATGGAGAACACAAGTGCTGTCATCACTAAGCCACTTTTTCTGCTGTCTGTGAACTAATGGCAGCTTATAGCTTCAAGGGCGGATGGTGCCAGGTGCATCCCAGGTCTTGCATCAGCATGTGGAAGAAATGCACACACCCTATGGCCTACATCTGTCCACCCTACACCTGTACCTACTCACCCTTAAAGATACAAACTGCAACTGGTGTGAACACAGCAGTGAAGAAATGATAAAGGTCAAGCTATTGTATTTCATTGTGAACAGAACAGCATTTTTAAAATCCATTCTTCTATCTATGCCCCCCCCCATTTCTAATCAACTTCAAATTGGGCTTAAGTTTACTGGCATCAAATGCAATGTCCCATCTCCTCTGGGGATTTTTTTAGCTGCCCCTCACTCATTTTTAAAAAGTAGATTAAATATGGTTTAAAAGTGATAGCGTGTGGCAGCTACCATTCACATCCCAAATGTAATTTACAATAAAACCTATAAGATAGACTTTGGAAGTTAATTTCTGACAGTACTCATAGCTCAGATCCTGGTGGAATTGACATAAGGTGATGTGGCCCTTTGAACTAGGAGTGCTATCCTAGGTGCAAAAAACACTGCAGAATATAATTTAAGATTGCATTATCTTAATGAGACATGAACAGATACCTCTTTCACTCTCTCTTATGCCTAGCAAGTAATCAAACTTGTAAGCAACAGTTATCACCTGCTATGCAAGGACTGCTTTCATATCAGATTCAAAGAAGTACAGCTGTGAGAATATTGCACATATGCTAATAGCATTTTCTTAGTAACTCATTAGAATTAATCATGGCCATATGTAACAAGAATGTTTTCATAATATATTCCCCTGTTGGGTAAGGTTCTTATAATTGCATTTGAGTTTCTCAAGATTTTGTTAAATTGTACGATTGTGTTGCATATTTTAACTTTCTTTTATCACACAGTATGCTTGAAGAACAAATCTGGACCTTTAGTCGTATACAGTGTGATTGTATTAAACAATAAATAGCCCAATAAATTAATATTAGAATTGCATTTTAAAGATACAAAGAATTAGAAGTCTGACCTTCAGAACTGGCCAACCTATAGATATCTAGATGTTACTGAACTAAAGTTTCCATGAGTTCCTGCTACTCTGTCCAGTGGCAAAGAATTATGGGAGCTGGAATTCATTAACCACTATTGCCAAATGTGTGCAGCTCTGCCAGTATGTAGTGCAATTCTTTTGATCAAGAAATCTGAATGAGTTTTTTTGTTTTATTACCAAAGAAAATCCTTCTCCCATCCCCTTTACAGAGAAAGATTAAACTGCTACTGATCTATTCCACTGAATAATTAAACATTTTTTAATTTTTTTTTTGCTCTTGTTGCCCCCTCTTATATAATTAATCACTTTTTGCCAATTATTTATTATTACATCATTAGTAAATTCATGTGGTCCATTCCTGCCTATCTGGTTGGTGGCAGCAGCACCTATGCCTGGACTGTAGCAAGACTGCTTTTTAGTGGTCTTCTGTGAGAGTGTTCCCAAGCATGGAATTTAGGAGCTGGAGATGTATGTGTCTACTGCATAACAGAATGCACCATGCTCTATAAGGATGTTGCCAAAGAAATGAGAGACTATGAATGCCAGTAAGACTGCGTTTACATACAGTTTCAAGAAAAAGCTGGGAAGAGAGCACTTACGTTTGTACAACTGCAGCTAGGAAGACAAGAGTGCTGAAAGTGTCATCACAGTGTCTTTTCCTATTCCGTGTGAACATCAAATCTGACAGCACTTTCCACTCCTACATTAACATGCTCTTCTTAGCATGTTACATGGCAGCCTCCACTGTGGTATGAGTCCTTCATTAGAATGGATTAAGGATCTTTCTGCATTGGCCCTTAGGATCAGAAAGGAGGACTACGGGGCCTCCTTTGATCCTGGTCTCTGGTTGACCTGCTTAAAACAAAGCACACCACCAAAACTGGTTCCTTGGTAGCTCTGAGGCTAGGATGTTTTGTTGCTAGAC
Source organism: Aspidoscelis tigris stejnegeri (assembly GCA_023333525.1). Classification (NCBI taxonomy): domain Eukaryota; kingdom Metazoa; phylum Chordata; class Lepidosauria; order Squamata; family Teiidae; genus Aspidoscelis; species Aspidoscelis tigris. Next base: position 52,261,203 of record JALMGA010000004.1, read on the forward strand.
CTTCACAGTCATTGGAGCCTGGTCCAGAATTTTGTGAGATTCAAGGCTGGTGTAAATGCTGGTCTGGACTAGTAGGCCATCATGAATATGGTGCTGTTCCTGACTACACCCAGTCATGGTTCAAACCATTGGACCTTGCCTGTCCATAACCACTGGTTGACTCATAGATTTTCAATGCAAAAAGGGGCTAAGAACAGTAATTGTATTCCAGGGCTAAGTCGATATTTAGTTCCTAGCTTTAGTTTAATGTTAAGAGGTACTTTAAAATAAAAAAATCTTAAAAAGTAAAGACTTCTGTTGTGTAAACTTCCAGACCTACCTTTCTCAAATTTGGTGTGCTTTATCTCCTTGGAAGATGTTACCAAGCTGGTTCCAATGGGCAGTTAAGTGGGAGGGACATATGGAGGGGTGGGGGAAAGGAGGCAAAAATTGAGATTGATTGATGAAATTATTGATTGGTTGGAATCTATGATGTAAAAGCAATAAAATATTTAAAACAACAACAAAAAAGGAAGATGTTATGAAGCTTGAAAATGTTATTCATTTCGGTTGATGAATAAAATGCTGTAGCCATTTGTTAATCTCACTGTTATAGTGACTATAGAAACAGATCAAACTTCAGGTTTTCCAAATCAAAGTTCTTGGTTTGGACCCAAAGAGAAGGTAGTCTTCTCAGAAGCAATTGAGATGAAGCAGTCTGAAGCACATTCAGAGTCTGTTTTGTAAAGGTTTTGAATAGGCATGTGCACGAATATACAAATCATTTGAAATTCGGTCGAATTTGTTTCAGTTTGGACATTCAAATTCAAATTGAATGTCTATAAATTAAAATTTAAATATTTGAATGAATTTTGAATTTTTGGATCTATTTGTTCAAATTATTAGGACATTCATATGTATATGAGTACATACATGATGCGTACTTGCACATACATATCTTTCCTGCATCCGTACACATTTGTATGGATCCATATGGTATGAAAACGGTTTGCATAAGGGATAAGTATGGGATATATATAGATGTGTACTAATGTGTACAGACGCGTACGGAATGTGTAACAGCATGTACAGACACATACAAATGTTGTTGACATTCGTAAGTGCAAATTCATTGAAAATTCAAACAAACAGATTTGAATTTGCTTAGTTCAGATCAAATTTGAGTAAATTCAAATTTTAAAGATTCAAATCTAATTGAATCTTTGGACATTCAATTTGAATTTAATTGAATCCCATAAATAGCATTTGCATACACCCCTAGTTCTGAAACTATTTTGCAGACTTGTGTTTTGCCCTGTTTCCTTCTTTTCTTTGTTTTATTATTCATCTTCTATTGTCTTCACATTTTGAAGTAACATCAATTTTATTTTAAGAAAATAAAACAAATGCAAATTGAAGGACCCAAAGCCACATCAAGTTTGGATAGAACAGTTTTGAACAAGATATTGCATTCTCTTTGTTTTCCATAGTGCATATGCAATTATGATCAAGCTGTATTACTGAAAAGCCAAGATATTTACAAGGAATTGCCATGGATTTTCAAAGGTGTAAGTTTCACCTTCATGGTTGTACCTACAGTAACATCTATCTTTGACTGGTTTCCCTATCTTCAATAAGAATTCTGTCCTTACAAATCCCCCCCCCCCCGGCACCAGAATGACAAGAGTATAGACTTAAGTCCTTGAGTGAAATAGGGATGTGTGCAGATATTTAAAAATTCAAATATCAAATTCGAATCTGTTGAATGTTGACATTTGAACTTTAATCAGATTTTCAAAAATCTGAATTTGCACATTCAAACTCAAATTGGATTTTTGAAAATCCAATACAGATTCTTTGATAATTCGAATGTGTAGATTCATATCTGTCATAGACAAATCTGCATGGAAATTATACATATCTTGCGCTTAAAATACAGGATTTAAGCGGGATGCATACGAGATAATACGGGATGCATATTGATTTTTACAGAATGCATACAGATACGTATAACAGATATGAGTGTTGTCAACATTCGTATCTTTAAATACGAATCTAACATTTGAATGTCCGGATTCAAGTGTTATGGATTCAAATTGGATTTTAAGACATTTGGATCTTAAATATCCAAATCGAACTGGATTTTTTGACATTCAAATCTACTCTGATTTGAATGTCAAAAATACATTCATGCACATCCCTAGATTGAAGTTCCTTTACAGGACATAATATTCTATTTTTATCCAGTTACTCATGGTCCCTTTTTATCTTTGAATAGTTGTTGTCTGGAAGATTGGGAAACTCTTTAGCAGGAAGGCCCAGAAGTCTGCTGTGAGAAGAAATAAGACAGAAAACATGCCACCAACCTCAGTGCTTCAACAAGAACTTACACGGGAACCCATTGTGTCTCTGGAGAGCTGATTATGTTCCAAACCACAAATATGTTTAAGGTTTAAGAGCTCAGTGATGTCTCCATGGATCAGATGTATAAGCCTCACTTGCCATCATGATCAAAAGCAGAAAGAGAAGAATATACTCCCCTTTATACTACTCCCTTCAGAAATGAAAAGCATTTGCAGTCGATGAACAGTGGTGAAGAGGGTGAATACTTCTCAGCTATTATTATTTTATGTGTTAACCAGCTATACACAACACTTCTGGTCTTAAAATATGCTGTTTACAATAAATATGTTGAAGCTGATACAATCCATTTGAAAAAGGGTTATGGCAAGGGATAAAAATAACACAGTTGACACATGTCGGAGAACAAACTAAAGCTACCTCCACACTCAAGAAAGGTTGCACCATCCTACTGGCACGTCTTTCTGTCTCACAGACATGACGATTGGAAGCAACCACACAGGGATGGCACAGCTGCTTCCGGTCCACCTGATGGGCTGATTGGAAGCTCTGCTGCCCGTGCAATGTGGATTTCCTTCCACCAGAGGGGATGCCCCATTACCTGCACGAGTGGTGCAGTATTCGTTGGGAAAAGCGAAGTAAAAAGGTGCTTATTAATCAGCATCCTTTTACTTTGATCAAATGCTGTGGTCTAAAAAAACTGTGAAGGTTTTGATGGTGTCTGGCAGCAGCCTAATAATGACGAACATTTATTGCAGTCTTTGATCAGACTAAGACGGTCTGCACAGGGAAAATAAGGTGCCCAGGAGGAACCTGATTGGCACAGCATTAGCAGGCTGCTAATAATAATATCTCCTGGAGCAAACTAGAGGTAAGTGCAGAAACAGCCCTTCCTTCAGATTCCAGGAGGTGTCTATTGTGCAACGGACACACCTCCCATCTCTATGACAGGTCAACGGACACCTGCCTTCAGCCAGCCCATATGTTGGTTCCTAGCTGAAGCCTCACAGTTTGTACAGTGGATAGATTGGATGACTTCAGGGGCATTAACTTTATCATTTTGTTTGTGTTTCTTATTATAGGATTTCACAGTTCAAAGTTATCTGTAGGCTGGCAGGTAACAAATGTTGTTATGACAGTGGCTATATTCATTGTCCAAAGACTTATGGTACTCAAACATCACTAGGTGGACGGTGAAGTATTGCCCCATTTATCCACTTTTCTAACAGAAACATTCCAACAATCAATAGTAGCTCAAAAGTATTTGACCTAGAAAAGATTAGAAATAATGGCCTAAAAAAGGCTGTGAGATCCAAAAGGAAGTACAGAAAAGCAGATCTCAGCATAGATCCTCCAAGGGTTAAGATGTAATCGCTATTAAGTGCTGCTATTTTTAGATCTTAAATACCACTCTTTACATAGTTACAAATGTATTAGCTTTATCAGCTATTCCCAAAGGAAATGCATAGACAATTACATTCCTGAAAAATGGTATGCAATGTATTTTATTATTATTTTTTTTAGGAGGAAGAAAATGCTTGGTTTTCTTTTTCTTACAATTCTGTTTTTCCAGGAAAAGTGGAAATATAAGATCATTTTTTATTCAAGGATCTTATATTTAATATATATAGGGTTATTCTATGTTATATTTGTGTTGGCAATAGAACACTAAATTGAGCTATTCTCACCATTTGCAGGCATCCAGGGTAACCAAACCATCTGTTTCTAATGGCTAGACACAATAGGATCTAAAAATGTCAGTGGCCTATTTATAAACTAAGGAGAAGGAGTTAATGGAGTGTAAAACTCACTAATGGCAAAATTATTGAGAACTTTTTCAACAAAGACAAAGGGGGGAGTGCTACACTAAGCTCATTGGCTTGAGGCCGGATTATTATTTTTTTCCCAACCTTTTGCAAGAGAATCTGTTTCATTCTCAGATATTGGTGTCAGGCACAGAATTTTTGCTTTAGTAAATGGGTGGAGAAATTGTAAATTATATATGTATATTATATTTGTCTTTATTGGTAAACAAACATGCATAATGCTTGCATACTGGATCAACTACAAGACTTGGAGATGATGCATACCAAATGACAAGAAGAAATGTTTTATGAAGTGAAATGAAGGCTTTACTTGGTGTGTTCTAAGCAAGACAAAAGCTGTTCTGGTGAATTCCTGTACTTAAAGGAACTATAAGCTATCACCACAATTCACCAGAGGGTCTAAGTTATTAAACTTCAAAACTTTCTTTGAGGTGCTCATAAAATAATGCATTCTTTCATCTACCCATAAAATAACTAAACTGGACAATCCTTATAAAAATGAAATCATTGGAAAAGGCACATAAATGAAGTCTTGTGTTCTTGGCTGTATCAAAATTCTGCCCTGCGGTAAGTACAGAGCAAAATCATTTCCCTGCATTCTGTCATATGAGTTCTTTTAGGCAAGGAATGTAGTTCAGGTTTGGAACTAAGAAAAGACATGAATTACAAACATAATGTACAGTCTACATTCAAACAGCAGACCTCTGCAGTAAAACCTTTTTCCACTTAAGAAAACAATTGCAAAATGGTTGATTAACATCAAAAATGGACAGTGGCCTTTTCTCTCACCTATCTAAAATCATATTTTCAAATGTGGGTACCTTGGTTGCTTTGATATTACCTTTTTATTTATTTGGTTATATGCTATAAATCTTGACCTGCTACAGTTCCTAGTAAACAAAACAGCCCTAAGCAAACTTAAAATGAGCAAACTCTTTAAAGAAATGTTCAAATATAGGGAAAGAAATTGGATATGATTTGGCATTATAGGTAGTAGGAGTTGTGGTAGTACATGTGCAGACACAGATGCACATACACCTTTAATTAATCAGTGCTTTTTTGCCATGCTTTACAGACATCAAAACTGAACAGTAAGGTAGCAAATGCACCAGCAATCATCAAAAGGATCCGGGAAATTCAGAAAATAACAAACTAATCAGCTTAATGTCAGTTACAGGTAGGTGATGGGAATCATTGTAAAAGATAAAATTATGCAAATAGAGGGACAGGTATTGCTGAAGGTAAATCAGCAGGGTAAATAAATATTTACTAACTTGCTAGAATTCTTTGAAAGTGTCAGTAAACATGTGGATAAAGGAAATCCAGTTGACATTAACTGTCTGGACATTCAGAAGGCTTTGGACAAAGCCCTTCATCAACGGTTCTTAAATAAATCCATTAGCCATGGGATAAGGGGGCAGGTTTTAAACTAGATTGGTAACTGGCTAAAGGACAGGAAACACATGGTATCATTAAGAGTGTTCTGCTATTGCAGTTTTCTCAGTTTTCATGAGGTGTACATGTCTGTCATTGAACTATCCATGTGGAAGAACTATCCAGAGTGGAAGAAAGTGAAATGTGCTATCTATCAAGGTTTGGTAATGAGACCTGTGCTTTTAAATTCATTCATACATGTTCTAGAAGTAGGGGTAAGCAGTGGGATTGCAGAGCTTACTCATGCCACCAACTTATTCTGAGTAGTGAAAAATGACATTACAAAGAGCCCCAGTGGATCTTTCGACACTGGAAGAGTGAACAACCAAGTGGCAAATTATTTTCAATGTTAATTTCAAGGTGAAAACATTAGGGCAAACCCCCTAATTACACCTATAAACTGATCAAGTCTGTGTTTTCTGCGATTGACCAAGAAAAGGCTATTGGAGTTCTGATGGATAGTTCAATGACAGACATGTACACCTCATGCAAACTGAGAAAACTGCAATAGCAGAACGTTCATGGACTAAAAGTCACAAAATATTTTTGAACACACAGCAGCAATAGCCAAAGTTAAAGAAACATGAATTATCCTCCAAGGGAAGCTAGTGAAATAAAACAACATCCATTGAATCTTAACAGGAACCAAGGACAGTTCTTCAGCAATATGTGGAAGCCCTCTTCAAAAACAAACAAAACAGACCTTCAACAACAAAGAAAACACACAACAGTCCAAAGCAGCCACACAGCAAAACAGCAACTCATCAATAAGGATTATGTTAATAGACAACTGCCAGGGATAGACCAATGACTTATTGTCTGTACACCAAGAATTCTCCAAATGGACAACAGTCAAGAAAGGACCAGTGACTCATTGTTAACAACCACATAAAGAACCAACTGCCAGGAGAAGAATAACACAACTGCATACAACCAATCAAATAACCATTCGGCAGAATCTATAAGAAGGGTGATAAGGAACATAAGACCATCGGTGGCATTTGATTTTCCTAGCAGTCATATCCTCTGAAGATGGATATCATAACCATATCCAAAAGCTTAGGTTCAAAGCAGAATTATGCAACACAGCATACCATACTAAAAACTGCAACAGAGGTCATTGAAAGATGGCACTTGCCACACACTAGTGTTTCAGTGTGTCTTAGAATCCACATTAAAGGCCAGGCATTGCACTTTCAAGTGCATTAGAAGTGGGATAAGAACAATATCTGCTTGATTTGGCCCAAGACCAGGTTGCATGGCATACACCAAAGTTCAAAATATATGAGGTGCTAAGGTACACAGTGTTAAGCATTTGACTCAGTGGGCCCTACAATCTCCTGTCATGTGAATGTGTCCTTAGATAAGGACAGTTTGCAGAGCTGAATCTAATTTTGCTCTACACTGCTATATAAATGAAAGAAAAAGGAGTACTTCTATATCCTGTTGTATCATGTCAGTTGGAAGCTGCTAGTATAAAAGCATATCACCTAGGAAATATGGATGTAAGATAATGAATTCATACATTCTCTTTTTAAATTTACATTTCTCACATCATGCATAATAACTGATCACTTTTCCCCAAATACATAAAAAATGATGGAAAGGAACCTTTGTACTTCCAAATAACCTCCCTGTGCCATTCCCCACAATTTTCAGAAGTCATTTTTTTATAAAATGTACAACTGTAAATGGACAGAATTCACCATCTATTATAAGTAATTGAATATGTCTCTAGTGTTTTATGTACTGCAGAATATCTGCAGCACTTCTCATTGAGGCTGACACTTATCCTGAAGACAAAAAGCAGAGAGGCGGAGGAACGGAGACTTGGCTGAACTTCGCATATCAGCTTCTCCAAAAACACCAGTTCAAATAGGCTTCATTAAGTGAGTTCATGCATACAACAAAGTATGATTCACTTGTCGATGTGCCCTAGCTAGACAGTACTATTCTTTTTGAGACTGCATCCAAGGATTCTGTCTGATTTTGACACATTAGAAGGCAGCAGGTGGGACACTTTCACCACTGTACACTTTTCCAAAGTATTTTTATAAAGTCAGAAAACGGAGTAAAAAAAAATCCCATAACTTTTAAGCATACTGAGGCTAATAATGGTGATGGTTTCCTGAGGGCTTTGACACTGGAGCAAAATTGAGACTGAACAAAATGTCCTAAAGAAGCAGATAACAATGCTTCATATTAAACCACACCCTGCAAGTTGGTAGCAAATCATCCCCAGTTTATTTAATTAATTAAGGTGTCAATATGTCCACGAATAATGTTTCTGCTTCATTCTTTATATAGTTCTGATATAGAAGGTGCTGGTACATTCCAGGTTTTATTCTATTCCAGATCCCACCAGCTGTATTCAAAATAAGAACCATCAGAATCATGGAAGATGTACGCCATGATTCCCACCTACTGTCCGAGAAAGCTGCCAGCTCACATACAAGCACACAGCTGGTAAGAGATTGCTCCGCAAGGGTGCAGCCCCAAACGACGTCCGAAAAAAAGAAATTCAGAAACAGTCCAAGTCCAGGGTTAACGAGAGTCATACAAACAGTCCAGTCCGAGGTCAGGGCAGCCAGAAGGATGGTCAACAGGTACGTTCCAAGGTCTAGGGTTTCCAAGCAGTCCAGGAGTCAGATACAGCAGCTTTCTCTTAAGGTAAACAAATAGTTTCTGACAAAGGGCTTGAGCTTCTGCCCCCTGTTTTAACTTTGCAGATTGAGTTCACAGGTGCAGGTGATCCGCATGTCTCTGGGCAAGCCTTTTTGATCTTCTTAACCCTTGCTTCTCTGCTCTCCTTTGCTTAAAGCTGGGGATCTCTAGGCTCTGCTGTTCCATGTCTCCCACATCCTGCACTTCTGCTGTGGCAAGGTTGGGCTGTTGAACCCCAGGCTCTAATGGGGCTGAGGGGTCAGAACTGAGTCCTGGCATCACCTCAGGTTCCTCCTGTACCTGAGGAAGTGAGTCCTCCTCATCCTCTGAGTCCTCCTCCTGGCTGACCACGACACCTACCATTTAAGGCAACCTTGGATGTGACTTTGATGTCACATCCTCACTTTCAGTAACGTAAGTCTGCTTCCAGACATTGATTACTTGAATATCCTTAAATAAAGACTGGATACCCATGCTTTGTTTTGGAATATGCAAATATAGCAGAATAGGTAACCTATATCTTCATGTAGTTCTGGATGTTACATCTCTACTTTCAGTAGTGTAAGATGCCTGCTGGAGAAGCTATTGCTCATGTGAAGCATCTGGAAGGAAGGTGCCTCATTCAGTGTATCATGGGTCTCATTTTTCTGCCAAAATCAAGTTCCAAAGCTCCCCATAAATGTGTGAAACTTTCTCTGCTGGTGAAAGTGGAGACATATATGTAGTCTAGCAACATATTGGAATTGCTTATTGCTTAAAATGCCATCCAAAGCCAATTTTTCCACTTTGTAGATAGGGTATTTTTACAATATCAGGTTTCTAACTTGTCCAGACAAAATCAGCTCAGCTTATATGAATTTTTCCAGGTCTGACGTATCCAAGATGGCTGCAAAGTATTTTGTATTTTTGTATTAGGAAAACCAGATGAAACCATGCAATAAGATGTATACCAAACATCCAGATAATGTCCACAAGCTGATTGCTGGTTGAGAGAGGAGGTTGGATAAGCAAATGCCAGTAGTCCACCCTTCCTCACACCCCTTTCAAAAGAAGTGGCTTACCTGGATGGATACTCTGCAGATACATCTTTCATCAGGGTAAGCATTGAGAGAGGTTCTCTGTCCTTCTATATTATCAATTCTTTCCCTGTAATATTGAGCACATTGGGTACCGGACATAGTCTATGGCCTGACTTCTTGTCCACTGAATATGGGTCTGACTACAAAAATATAAGCAAGCTGAGTTCTGGGTAATGTGCAGCTCTGTATTGGAGCTCTGTGCACTTTCTTACCACATTCCCAGATCTGAAATGTCACAGATGTAAGTCCGCTTCATCTGGCCCCTAGCACAACTCTGTTTGGATGGAACTGTTATAGGAAAATTGTAAATCATCCCTGCTCACCATTGGTAAGAACTGGGTGAAATGTAATCATGAGACACAAAAGTCATAGGACAAAAATGATGTAACAGGAGTGAGCAAATGGAATCATGACAGCAGAAAATCTGACCATCCAGAATATCTAAGCAAAGACGACTTGCAAAACAAGTAAACAGAACATGCAAGAACTAACTGACCCATTACGTGAGCCTTATTCTCCCAAACATTGCCTAGAAAACCCTAATAAATTCTTCTCCTGGCACCAGAGTTTTCTATTTGGAAGAGATATTTCAGTTTTTACAGTCCCATAGGCCCTTTCTGCATTTACTGTTCTTAAGGAAAGTGGGCCTTGCACCCTTCCCCATTCCACATCTGAAGGAGCAGTAGATGGAATGGTAGGCCAAAGTAGCAGTTTATCCCAGTTTGCCAGTGAACCTTTTTGAAATGGTCCACCAGCAGCCCATTGTCTATATGCTGAAACAGCGGGCCATATGTATGAAAGGTTCATGAGCCACTGATTGGCACCACTGGAAGTCAACATATCCCCCAAATGCCCTGATTTTTTGGAAGGTACAAGGGTTGGGCACAGCTTTCAGTGAGAGCAACCATTGCTGGGTGTGGATGGCCATGTGAAATGTGGGTGGCCCCTAATGGTGGTAGCATGGGCTGGACTGCCAAGCATGGACCAGGGTACAGCGAGATAGCCCTTGCCATGTGGAAATGGCCATAATTTGCTATATTTCACTGGATTTTGGAAAGAGCACAAATAGTTTCTGTCCAGGTTTCGGACACATTTATTTGAAGATGTTTCTTTCCAAAGCACTGTAGATATCACCTTAGCTTCCAGGTTTCTGCCAGAGTCCAACTAACCAAAGAGGAGGCAATAACCTCATAAACTGACCAGCTCGTCAACTGCAACTTCTTTGGATGGCCGCTGACTGGATTGCATTTTGGACATATTTATAATCTCAAATATTTACTGTGTTACAAACTCATTCCACTTCAGTTTACATCTCATCTATCAGGGCTCCAAATTATTTGGAGTCTAGTGCACATCCCTTCCCCTCCAAAAAAGTAGTTTGAAAACAAATTTTGAATCTCCATACTCTGAATTCAGTCTAGCAGATTACTTTGCATAAATCATTTGTTATGCCCAAATAAATGCAAACAAAAGAGTAAGCATAATTAATTGAAGAGAGTTAGAACTACGCAATCTAACATGGCATTTCTTCTGTGTGTGCTATTTGAAGTCTCTTTTTCTCTCTCCTTTGCTCAGAAATTAAGCACACAATTAGTAGCTGCCATTCATATCAGAAATTAAGGATGGGCTGAGCTTCCTTATAAATTCAAATGCACCAGACTTGCACGTTCTGAATCAAACAAACCAAAACCATAGTTTCCTTAGAAATTCACAGTGCTCTGAATTTTCTGATGTGTAATAAACTATTTTTACAGACAGACATATTTTAGGAAAATATCCGGCCAAAGTATGTGCAATAGTGGAAACATTATCTGTGTAAATTTGCAGAAAACATAACAAAAATACTTGCATGAGGACCCATCCTGAGACCAGGAAAAGAATTGCAAAGAAACAAATGAACAGTAGGTCCTCCTAAAGGCCTGGGTAAAGGACATCTCTAGGAATCTGGCCATCTTTTGTCTAACATGGCCAAGACAGTGCAAGCAATACTGAGACAGCAGAGAAAACATTCTTGGAATGTTTGCTTTCATTGAGAAAATGAAATTCTACCAAGGGATACCTTTGGAAGCTACAAATATGGAAATACTCCAAACAGCACTCCAAGTAGGAGTGCCACATAGGAAGGTATGAAGCATGCAAGTCTGGTAGACAGTAATCTTTGTGATGATGGTCAACAGAGGAATCTCTTGGACCATATTAAAAAGGAATGTCATGCTAGTTGCTGCCTTACCAATGTGTCTGCTGAAAGTTCACATTAAAAGCCAATAGCACCTGTGGAGTGAAAGTAAACTACAGAGTATGGCTGACAATAAAGATTCTACAGGTATCACAATTGTCCTTAGCCTTGCTATAAGTCTTCAGATATATGGTTAAGCCAGACCAGTTACATGCATCTGCAAAGCTCCAAAGGAGTCCCTGGAGAGTTCCTTCAGGACAGCATCATATGCAGAAAAGTAACTCACAGATCAGCACATACTGGACTTTAGTCTTGGTTCTCACAGCTGCAAGGTGGCAGAGAGAACTATTACTTATTATGTAGATATATAGAGGTCTGCCATAACAGGAAGAAAAATACACCAATGAATGCAAGTGCTATTAATTGAATATAGTTATGAGTTAATCACACTGGACAGTGACTTTTATATCCTTATGGAAAAGTGTCAAAATTCTCAGAAACCTGAGTAGCTGATCTTGTGAAGTAGCATGGAAACATTTTTTTCTACTAATTGTATCAAAGGCCTTTGCCTAGTCAATAAGTGCAATGCAGAGTGGGCATCCCTGCTTGCTGAACTTATAGCTAGATGACTGTGTGTCCAGACTGGGGGACACTGTGCATTCTGCTGCACAGTCGGTGCATGGGCATCACACCTCACACCTGATATTTCATAGTGGTGGCACTATGCCACATTATGCCACCACTACTGCAGATTTACCTGCTGTATAGCGATCAACACGTGCTCCCACCAGAGTTTCCCACCATCCTAACAGAACAATGAGGAACAGCAAAAGAGAGTTGAGTCTGCAGCTCAGCTCCCATTGGCTGCCCAATCCCACATGACCCACACCTCACCATGTTTGCCACGGAAGTCTCACAGCTGCTGAGGAGGACCTCCGTTTCAAGTGGGGACAATGTGTTGTGACTTTGCAGCCAGGTAAGCTGCAAATTTACTAACAACTGCAGATTTTTATCCACTAGTCTGGAAGGGACCAAAGTGAGAACATGCAAAGAATTGACCTTCAAACTCTAAAATCACATTGCACCTTTTGGCACATCCATTCAGCAAACAATTGCAACCTATTACCAACCAGGTGAGCAAAAACACTCCCAGTATTTTTTGAAAAGTAAAACCCCTTGTAGTTGTTGCAATCTTTTTTAATTTCCTTCATTTTTTTTGTAATGAAATGATGTTTGCATTGCAGATATCCTGATTCACAATCTCTTTTTTCCATCACTGATAAAAGAAATTTGTGTAAGTGATGGAGAACCACACTGGGCTTCCCTGCCCTGATGATTTTGGGTGGAATACCATCTGTTCATGGAGTCTACTGCCTTGGTTAGTCCATCTAAAGAGGTGGAATCTGATAGGCAGGTTCTGCAGACACAGTATCTGTAGCAGTATTCTTCTGCTAATAATTAGCCCATCTCTCTATTTGCCCTTATCTGTAATCATTGTGTGATGACCTCAATGGCACAGTTTTTCTTGAGATGGTTCCAAGAGCCTTCTTAATCCCATAATACACTCCATGGCATTGCCACAATCAGTGCACAGCTGATTGTTCTGGGTCAATTTAGTCCAGTAATTACTTACACATCATCTTGTAGTCTGCTTGACAGCACTTTGAGGCCTTCTAATTATTATTGGGTTTTCCTCTGTTGGATTCCTCTTGTAGTTCACCAGAGCTGCTCATTTGGCCTCAGTGACAGGCTCCAGCTTTGCAATGCCAGCCTCAAACCAATCTGGACTGTATCTCTCTGTGCTGCTGAAAGTATCAATCATGAATATATTTGGAATCCACTTCAGCATTATTATTAGGGTCACCCTGGAGGGCTTATTTGACAAAAGCATTCCCATAAATAAGGAATGGTTGTTTTAGCAGTATTGATATGAGCATGACCTTCCAACTTAAGACTGATGGATTTGTTTAGGCTGGAGGCACACTTTACTGTTTACCTAGGAGTGGCTGAAGTCTCCCTTTGCACTGTGAAAAGTGCAGGTAAGAAGGACACTGCTTGAAAACTACTGATTTGTAACAATGAAGTTCAGCTGACCAGACCTGGGATGTTTCCATTAAACCTTATGTAATTGCTTAATGGTGATAATGATGACCAAACTGAAGCCATTTTGAAATAGCTGATAGCTGGGATAATGTCATATTTCTTGCTGCCATTTCTCTTTTGTTAACACACCAAAGTTCTTGGCTCACATACTTTTTCTGGCATTCTTTTGCTCAGGGATGTGCATGAACTGAAATTTAGTGGTTTAGTTTGAATGAAACCAACTACAGTTAGTTCATGTTCAATTCAAGCCAGTTTTTTTGAATGGCAGAGTTTAGGCTTAGAGAAGGGTGCAATGATGGCGGAGGCCATAGCAGCAATGGCAAAAAACCAGCAAGACACATTTGTGTGTTAAAAGTTAATGTTAAAAGTGGAGCTGTGCATACTGAATCAGATTTTACTGTTAGAGGTTTATTGACTAAGAGTTTCTGTATACTCTTGTAATTTTGAGAAAGTGTCTTAGAAACTTCAGCCTTTTCACTCTCAAGTGTCTGGACTCATGGGGGCAAAATAGCTTGCTTTGTCTAAGCAAATGGTCAAGTGTCACACTTCTGACATGGTTTTTACACTCAAGAGACTGCTGGTAGACCAGGAAGATTGTGTATTTTTCATTGTGTATTTTTCCATGTAGCCTATGAAATGTTTCAGTAACTCATTACCAAATGAAGGAAGAGACTTTAGGGCCACTCATTTTAAGTAGCTTGTTCTCATACCATTTGCTATGTCACTTGTGATGCTGATCTGTAAGAAATCTGGTTATTTGAAATACATCCCCTGGGTTGTCCCTAGCACAAGAGGTGTGCTTCCTATGTTCTAGAGCATGGCCACGGGTTGCTTGTAGATTGAATTAAACGGTTCTATCAATAAGCCTGACTGGGGGAATGGGTCTCATGGGTCTGCCTTAATGTGTGGATCTAGAGGTCTGGATGCTTACAGGCCTTTAATCCTGCAGTCTGGATCACTAGGCTATTCCAGACCCACTGGTCTGGAATTAAAGTTGGTAAGTTCTTAGACCCTTTCTGCACTAGGGCCACATTCAGGAATGGAGAAAGAAAGGATAAAAATTGGAGGGCAAACAAGCAAAGCCCAGTACTCCACAAGACCAGACCCAGAACCATTCACTGAGAACATCCACTTTCAAGTAGGAGTCAAAACAAAAGTACTAGTTCTCTTTTCACAAACCAATCAAACAGACCGAGCAGAGGGGGGAATATACCTGATCATATTTATACAGTTGATCCCCCCCACCTTTAGCTCTCCCCTCCCACCTGATTTTCAGTATAGCCAGTAGTGGCCCAGTCTCCCAGACAGAAAAACACAAAGAAGGTAGCCATAACCTTAACAGTATGAACTTTTAGAACCTGAAAACCTAATTGGAAAAGGCTGCACAACAACCAGTAAGTGATGACATTTTAGTATTGGTCATTGTGAGCAGCCTTGGTGTTCATCAAACACATTGTCAAACATTGATTCTTAAACTGAACTTCCTAAACAAACCACAGAGAGGGGTCAGTTCGATTACAGTTACATCATCCTACCCCCTCCAGTCCAATACATACTTGGTTTGTCCAGAACGAGCTCAGCACAAAATATCTGTAATACAAGGTTTCAGCAACTCTACTAATTTTTCTTCATATTTCTTAAGCCAAAACCAGTACAAACAAGCCATGAACTGCAGTCTTCACCACTCAAGCACTGAATTCTCCAAGTAAAAATGGAAGCTCACTGCAAAATCAACACTGTACAATTCTATATTCCTCTTGTGCCTTTACCTTTTTTTTAAAAAAAAAAGTGTACTGCCATTTGCAAGACTTTCATTTGAGAGATCCAAGGCTCTGAAATTTACCTTAAAGCCCATCTGAAGTAATCTGATACTTTAAACAAATAAACACACACACAAGAGAGAGAGAGAGAGAGAGAGCTCTTATCATTGTTTTTGACCTTTCAACTGTGTGTACAATTGGTAAACTCCAGGGCTGTGATTGTGTTCTGAGAATGCAGGTGGTTAACCATTTTACTGAATAGCACAAAGAAAATGCCTCCTATGTCACAGTTTAAAAGAAAAATGATATCTGACATTCATGAGATATGTGATGCACATTAAAAATGGGATTATGGAGTCTTTCAAACCCATCCTCACCCACAGGGCAGGAGGACCCTCTATTTCTTCTTTCATAGCATTAGTAATAAGGAGCAAAAGTAACTATGCCCTTCAGGGCTGGACTTCTTATCACTTCTCTTGAACTAAGCTGCAGCATTCAGCCATGGCTTGTGAAGTTCATTACTCTGAGCACTGGGGCTCTAAACAGAAGAATTACCCTATTTGCAGCTCCATGTAATGTGTACCATGCTACAGTGAACTCTTTCACTGCCTACACATTGCAGACTCAGTGACTCTGAATGGAGTAATAATTTCAGCAGTCCAGAGCAAGGCAGGAGTGTCATCTAATTTTCACTGGGCAACTTGTCTTCCCGGGTATCTGAATCAATGGATGTTGCTGAAACCAATCCATATTCTGTCCCTGTCACCATTCCAGTTCATACAGATCCAGCATTGGAGGCTGTGAATTTCTGGGTAAAATCACCTCCTCCCACATCTTACACTGCAGATCAGCAACTTCAGTCCCCATGTAGTAAATTATAGAGTCAGGAAGTATTTGATTGGGTGTGGGCACTTAATGCCACCCATTTAAGTGTTGGTTGTACATTTGCCAAAGTAATAGTGATTCTTATTTCTCAAAGCGACAACTTTTCAAGGACACTTTAGGACAAATTATCCTAACATGCTTCAGACAAGCAGAGGGACAAGTCTCACTTTATGAGAACTACTTGTGGTGGCGAGTCATGTATCTGGTGTGCCTGTCAAACAGAGAAACTGTCACATGATGGAATCAGTGATTTTATTCCCCCCATCACTTACATCAAGTACCTGACATTCCACATGCATATATTAGCATAATATCTTCCATGCTTGCTTCCTCATTTTGAAACTCTGAAGGCTTGTCTCCACTGCACACATAGACACAACTATTAATGCTTAAGAGTTCACACATGCTCATTTGAATAAAGTTTAGTTCTTATTTTTAGTACTTAACATCCACTATTTTGTGTATTGAGAGGAAAACTATTTTTTGCAGTCTATTTCTTTCTTCCTGTACATCTATATATAAATATAATCATCATTAGAAATTTTTTGGGTTTTTGTATTTTCGTAATCAGATCCACTGGATTAAAATGGAACATTAATAAACTTAGGCAAACCATTTCTGTTTAGGTAATGCAGCCTAGTGTATAATTTTATATCAGTTACTGTATGAGCTGAATAACTCGAGGTAGTCAAAAAAAAAAGTTCCATTCTTATATAACCTTGAGAATTGTCCTCCCTTCTCCCTGTTAAGTACTCACAAGCATTCATAATCCTGGCACGATATTTTTGTAAATGTATGTGTAACATTTCCCAAAGCTTTCACAGCTCTCAAAAGTAACGGTCAATTTCCCTGAAAAACAACATCACAGGGAAAGCCCTAGATTTTTTTTTTTGAATGCTCACAGTTGTTCACCTCACTTTCCACTATATACACACACCCAGTAGAAAATAAGCAACCGTGAAGGTGACACTCAAAGAAATGTATGGTAGGTGAAATCTGGAATGCTTTGGCTTGAATTAACAGTTCAGTGCAAAAACTTTCATCTGACCCAGACTAAACACCAAACCTCTGTGACAGGATCTGCTAAATTCCTGACACATTTATGTGTTACATTACATAACAAACATCAGACCTGTTCCAGCCATATGCTAAATATACAAAAAGGGAAATGAAGAAAATTTAAGAAAGCTCCATTCTGAAGCCACATACTCAGACTGTGACTGAATCCATATGGCCACTTCATGTACACCCTTGCTCACCCCAGGATCATGGTGGACAAATGTCAAACATGGTCCTACTCTAACTGCCCTACTGTATGAGTGATCACATCCACCCCTAAAACTGATTTATTATAAAACCCTTTTGGACAGATCTCAGGGATTTGCCTAGTCTCCGTCACCAGTAAAAGCACAGAGAAGGAAGGTGGCCACTAACAGACTGATTTTTGCCCAGGCTACTTTTGGGGTTTATTTTTGTTTCCTTGCCAAATGGTCCATAGAGAAATAAGACAGCTATGAGAAGGCTTCTAGACAGCAGCAAGGCTTTCAGGGTTCAGGAACTGATTTATTTTTATTTTATTTATTTATTTATTTACATTTATTCTACCTATACCCAAGGGTCTTGGAGCACGCTACAACATATAAAATGAACACATTTAAACCAATAACATATTAAAAGTATTAAAATCATGGCCTATTACTCTAGCAGCAGTTCACATATGACCTATACCACTTAGATTCAAGCTTCCTCCAGCCCCCATCTGAAAGCAGCCTCAGGTCGCTTCCCCATGCACTCTGTAGTTTGAATCGAATTCAAATTTGGCAAGGAGCATCCCCATGCAAAGCCCCCAAACCAGGCTACATGTGGACCAAATTGCCCAAGTCTGTGGTAAATTTAGTCCTCTGGAAAACTGTTCTCACTATGATTTGGGAGGCAAGACCACATTATTTTGGAGGTTGAGTCCACACATGGGGATGCTTCCACGTTATTAGGGGAGGAGATTGATGGTATCCTGTGTGTTACAGATCACAACTGTTTGGGCATTATTGGCAATAAATGGTGACTGAACAGAAACGAGTCTCTTTCCGCGACCCAAGTCAGGTGAATGTGCAAGACAAATAGCAGCTTCTGAAATGTGCATACAATAACAGAGCACCCCAGTTTTACAGCGAAAGATGCAATCGCCGTCCCAGGAGTCTCTTTCCATGACCGTTATTCCACCACCCCCTCCCCAATCACCAAGCCAGGCATGATAAATTTCAATGGCTTAATTTAGCACATGAGCAATAAACTGCTGTACTGGGTGGAGTGGAGGTGCTCACCTCTGGTAAACTGCTGGCAAACCCCATAGTGGCTTTGCAGAATGATCTGGATTTTTCATTATTATTATTTTTTTACTATTATATTTTTATTGCCTTTCAGCCCTATGTGCTGTGATCAGGGAAGGTGGTGTTGGATGGCATTTCCCTGCCATCACTATAGCGGGTGGCACAGGGGTTGGCGATGTCAACCCAGCTTCCTATCTGGAGAGAGGTGGTGGAGAGGAAAAGATGCTATTTCCCTGTGCAGGGGCTTAGCACGGTTTGCATGGAGACGCCTGTATTCGAATTGAGCTCGCGTCATCAGCAAACACATGGGGACGGCTCAATTTGAATTCAGCCCTGCATCCAGATTAAAAATAATCCAATTCGCACTAAACGGAGTGCATGGGGACGCGGCCTCAGTGTAGCATACAGTGGGTTACAGTACTATATATGGAGCACCAGTTGATGCAGATGCTGAGCATACTGAAATAAAAGAACAGCCAGAAAGCACAGTTGTTTCTTTCACCACTGAAGAAGAAGAGTTGGCTTTTCTACCCCACTTTTCTCACCCATTTAAGAGGACTCAAAGCGGCTGACAAAGTGTTGTGTTCTTCTCCCCACAACAGAACACCCTGTTAGGTGAGTGGTGCTGTGACAGCTCAGAAGAGAGCTGTGACTAGCCCACGGTCACACAGATGGCTTTGTGGAGGAGGGCAGAATCAAACCCTGTGACTACAAGATATGAGTCCAGCACTCTAACCACAAGACCAAACTGAAGTGTTTGTGAAAAAGGAACGTGAATATAGGATTCCCCTTCCTTTAATGCAAAGCTTGTATAGGGCGGGATAGAAATATAAATAAATAAATAAATAATAATAAATAATTGTGTCACCTAAGGACACAATGGTATTTCTGAAGATTTTCCATGCTGCACAAAAAGCTCCTCACAGTGCTCATTGAAAACTTTCAGCTTTAACAACAGGTAGATATGGACAATATATTTTCTATTTGTATGATCTATCACATATCTCCAGAAATCTTGACTATCACAGTTTATAAAATCTATCCAATAAAGGACAGGAATTCTTCCCCCCCCCAAAAAAAAAGTGCTTGTGAATGTCTTACTAACAGAGAGAACCAGCTAGTTTTCATTAAGTAAATGGTAATTTGCTCACTTCTGCTGGACATAATAATAAACATTCCACTACTAACATTCCTAACTTGGAGTCAATGGTGGCTGATCAGATCCAAATGCTTCTTATGTTCACACATTTTTCTTAGAGACTAAGCTGTTTATCATGAATTATTTTTACAGAGTTTCCAGTATTTTTTACAGTGGAGGATAGGGAGTCTGACAATATCCCAGATTTACAGTGCCTTAAATCTGTACCCTTCCTGATTTCTTAATTGTTTCATATCGTCAAACAAAATTTAAGAAGAGGCAAAGACAACCTGAACAAAGGCAAAATAAGACTTTCAAATAATGGTTTCATTTACTGAATGAAATAAATTTAATATATATTGTTTTAATATACGTCTGATTTTAAATGTTGTTACCCACCCTGAGACCTTCGAGTATAGGGCAGGATAGAAATACAAATAAATAAATAAATAAATTCAACACCCATGGGCATTTTTGCACTTGGACTTATTCTGATATATATCTCAGAATAGAGTCTTTTGTTGCATGCTAGTGGAGACTGTGGAAGGTCCAGGTGAGCCCTGCCATAGCCTGTATTAGCATGCACACAAAAGACCCCTATCTCAAGATATATTCCAAAATAAGTCCAAGTCTGGAAAGAGCCTTTATCAACCATATGAAAAAGCTCTAAATGTAAGACCAGCAACAACTGCAACCAAAACTTCTGATTAAAACAAATAAGTCTTCTTTGCACATTTGCTTTCATTCAAACATATTGGAGGGCTTTCTAGCTTTTAAGGTCCTGCCACAGCATCTCAATGGGGATGAAGGGAGAATTTTGATTAAATCACATCAAAATTTAATCCACTCAGAGGTGGATTTCTCTTGTACTACAGATCATTGTCTGCTGCATAACCCAACTGCAAATTGCTCTGACCCAAACTATGACCAGCATGTTTGACTGTTGGCATGATGTTTTTATTATTGAATGCTGTGTTACCTTTATGCTTGGTGCAATGAGACCCATGTCTTTCAGAAGATTCAACTCCTCACTCCACAGAACCTTAACAACCAGATCCAGGCTATTAGGGCCACGTTGGACCCACTTTGGTGGCAATGACTCATTGTGCTGCTGAAATGGGACCTCTGAGGTCAGGAACGTTCATTCCTTGCCATTGGGCCATTCTCATGCAAGCTTCAGAGAGGGATGAGGACACAGATCCAATCCAGTTTGAGCCAGTGCCTGAACCAGTCCAGTCTGAACCAGATTCAGAACCAAAGTTCCAGATAACAGTGCAGGTAAATACAGAAAACTCCTTAATCTTCTGCCACGGCTAGAACAGCAAAGTGCCTGAAAATTTTCAGCCAAAGAAGAGTGGGGAAAAAGATAATTTCACCCCCACAAATGCAAAATTACTGAAAAATTGGCTGGGAAAAATACAATAATTACTTTTACAGGAGCTTAAAGTAACTTTGCTAATTTAAGAACATCACATCTATTATGTGTAATTTAGTTTGCAGGTAAAGTTGAACTATATGTATAGTTGTGAAATGTCGAAGCATAAATGTCATTACTTTAAAACAGTAATTGCAAATATATTCAGTGTTACAGATGGATCTTCAAGCTTCTGAACTCAGTTATTTAAATAAGAAACAAAAATTAAAACTAAGGCCACAAACAAAATAGTGACACATAGATCAGGTTTACTGCACACCAAATACCGATGGTTTGAAAATAAAAGTTTGTTATTTTTTTCCCACTTCTTATTTATCCCAATCCATAATATATCATTACTATTAACACAAAAGTAAACAAAAGTAACTTTTAATTATTATCATCTAAGTTTAGAAACAGTACTTAGTCTACAGAATGGCCACTGACACAAACACAAACAAATTGCACTTTTGGGGGATTGCTTAATGTACACTTGATGCTTATGGTATGCTTTTTGACATCTTCAGGAGTGTGAAGCCACATTTAGAGAGCCAGCTCAGTTGCTCTCAAGGCAACAGGGCTTCTCACCCATGGCAAGGAATTTATATCTCCCCACCATGAATCCCCAGTACTGTTCTGAGGGTGGAGAAGAAGACAGACAGATCAGAGTGTTTCATTACACATGCATCTGCCCCACTGAATAATGACCAAAGGATCAATTGAAATGCACAGGTGTCAGTACTCTCAAGCCAGTTGGGGCTGCAGTCATTCTGGTGGCTTCTTCTGACAATGAAGGAATTTTCTACCATGATTCTGCATTGGGCCTTATTCTGGATTAGATCCCAGAATAGGGACCTGTCATCTGCGTGTTGGTGCAGGCTACAGCACTCCCTGGCATAGTCTGCATCAGCATGTCCATGGCAGATACCTATACCTATTCCCAAATACAGTCCCAGAATAAGACTCAGTGCAGAAAGGGCCTAAAAGCATGCACCCTGGGAGAAAAATACAGAGTGGAATTCTAAGGTGGAAGATGAGTCACAGGTCATCTCTGTAGCAGCTTCTTCAGTTGTTAACCTGCCTTCTATTGGGCAAGATATAATTGTTAATTCATTAGTTAGTTCTGGTTGTGAGAAGAGAAATATAATGAAAATAGCATGTCAATCAGCACCCTAATTTTGCACAGCCTGCATTTCACTAGCAACCTCAAAGCAACTCTCCGTCAGCCATATGGCCTATTTCTGACTTTCGTCTTTCCTAATTCCATATGGCTCTTTCTCTGCCACTTATAGTTTACTGGTGTCAGTGACTATGTCTAGGAAACTGAAATCAGAATTGCAGCCTTCCACAGAGACAGGATGAAGGAAGAAAGATTTGCATAAACATTCTGCAAACTAATTTAGAAATAAGTTTATGATTACTTGAAAAATATACTTCATGTGGTGGAACAGTTATGGCTGTGGTTGCACATATTTGGGGCATCTCCACACTTACTGCTTCAAATCTGGATTATAGAAATCCATGCCTTGGAATTCTGGATTGGATAGTTCTATATCAAAATGTAGACCCCCTACATCTGCATGGATCACAGTGGGACAGATGTCAATGGATATTAAATAGGTAGGGAATGCGGATGGCATAACTTGCATTGCTAGGCAGAAATGGAATCCATTCCAGAAGAGCCACCCAGAGCACTGTGTGATTGGTCAGTGCAGCCATGGCTCTAAGTGCACATCTGGGTACAGAGGGTATGGCAGTGAGGCTGTTATGTAGCTGTTACATAGCAGTTACATAGGCTCCTGTTTGTTAATACAGTTATTGGTCCCATCCCTGAACTTTATGAATGTGGCCTCTATGAATCCAGCCATCACTACTTATTCCAGATTTTGGCTCACGAGTACAGATTGTTTGTGGGGTTTACAGCTATTATGGATTAGAGGGCTCAAGGGACCCATTAGTTCCAGGCCTCTTCAATGCCCATGCAGAAGGAGTGGTGCTAATGGGGCCTTAAATGGCCCCTGCTATGCAGAAGGTACACAGTGGATCTGTATCGTATGTATACCTATCAGGTGCTTAATGGGGTCTAGAGTGTCCATGCAAAAACACCCTTTGACTCTCATTTGCTCATGCATCCAAGCAATGAGACATGCACTTCTTGCTTTTGTTTTTGGACATGAGCAGCTCTTTGGAAAATTATGGATATGCAAGGCCATGGTCACATTCTAGCCTGTTAGTCCATCTCAGGTACAGACAGGAAAGCCAGCTGTAACCAGGGCATTTTTCTGGTCCGTGCTGCTGCCGCTGCCACCCCCGTTAAACCTTCATAGTAAGCAGGGGGGTGACTCAGAGCAATGGGGGGAATTGTGAGAAAGCAAGGGGTGAGGGGGCAGGGGGGTGGCATTGCATGCTGGGAGCATCTGTTGGGTGGCTTTATGGGAGTGTGAGAGGGCTGGGGTGATGCCGAAAATGAAATCATAAACATCCTCAACAAGAAATTATTTCTGGTCCAAGTTTATTTGTGTCTTCACATATCTCATGTCAAGATAGCACTTCTTTGAGAATAAGACGGGGCACTACTCAACCAAAAGACCCCATGCCTGGCTGTACTGGATAGTGTCTGGGCCTGGTGTTGTCTTGAAAAAGATAGATTTTTTGGAGCTTGGGGCTCCAAAAGGAAAAGTTCTTGAATTATAGATGACCTGCAGTTCTGAGGTGTTCATTATTCTGAGATTCTACTGTGGCTCATTTGATGTCAGTGGAGCCCCATCAATCTAAATTGTGGGTGACCTATCTAGAGTGCACTGGAACTCATTCAAATTAACTTTGACATCTCATATTGGAGTTTACATGGTAGAACTCAATTTTTCCTCATTAAATCAAATCTAATAAAATGTGTTTTCTCCACTACAATAAATCAAATAATTTGCTTTAGCTATTTCATGCTTTTAATAATCCTATTATTAATATGTCACTATTTGGAAAATACAGACGTGTTCAGGACATTTGCAGCAATTATTTTACCTTCTCACTGATCAGCAAAATTTTGAGTGAATGTCATCCCAGGGGATATAATTATACAGCAAATCATTCTCAGCACATTCATATGAACTATTTGAAAACTGTTCAATAACCTGTGAAATTTAATTCTACTTTTTCACGGTTTACATGACAAGCTCCCTGGATCTTTAAATCTGCAAAAGTTTTGAGACGAGCCCCAAAGGTCAGCTTTAAAGGAAACAGAGCTTTCAGTCAAAGTTTCAATGCCAATTAGTAAAAATCAACAGTCCTAGTATTCGTGATTATTATTAGTATATTTGTATTTATAGTGGATTTTTGGACTAATTTTGCCAGTGGCCTCTGTTGGTGCCCTTCAAGCCCTAGTGCAGCTATCTTTACACACATTGCTCTGAGCCTGGCTGCCAATTTAATTACAGAATGAGATACTCCTTCAGTACAGGAAATATCTAATGCAGCTTGCTGAAAAGATAAAGTGGAATCAGGCAGAGAGGCAAAGGAGTAGTGAAGCTTTTTGGGGAAGAGTATGACAGTATCATGTGTCCTTGTTGCTTCTGTCATTGTAGCCTTAAGTGGGGTTACAGCTTAATACCCAAGCCCAGGAGTAAAAAGAAAGACATGCTTCTGACATGTAATGTTGCCAACAAAGATGGGGCTCATTTCTTCCTTCACATCTGGAAAACAAGGGAGTAGAGGAAAGGGGGGGGGAAAAGGGAAATCAATAAATAGACACAGGTAATTATCTCTGGGCTGCTTACCCAAACAGAACTTGTCTCCCCCTCCTTGTATCCCAGAATCCAACAGGTTTCAGTAAATTTCTGCATCCGTATATCAGATATTGCAGATTCCAACAATATCATCAGTAGCATTCTTCAAGATGACTGAATTATATCATCTGTCCCATAAAACAGCCCCCCAAATTAGCAAGTTTTTCAAATACATTGAAGCACAGCCAGCATAACTTTGAATGAAAGTGTGAGAAGCAGAGACGTGGATATTCAGTTCAACTTGAATGGTTTGAATCAAACCATTTCATTTGAAACAGTTCAGTTTGAAATGAACCAGCCCTTTAAGTTGAATAGAACAGTTCAAGTCAAGCCCTTAAAGTTTGATCACACATCTTGCCCTTTAAAAGTTTGATTCCAAGTGAACCCCAGAATCTAAGTTCACACACACATTCAGTGGAAGGTAGAAATCCAATGTGTGATACTCACAGGTTCAAGTGGCTGTTGTGGCTTAGAGATTGATTTACTTAGTTCTGCAGGTGGGGGAAGAAGAAAAAAATTATGCTTGGATCAGGGCAATAAAGCACATACACCCTTACTGTTCTGTTCAAACACAGCGTCTGGGGCAGAAAACAGAAATATATATATATACATACTCTTCCCTTCCCCCCCTCCCCAAATTGTGACATTTTTCTTAGACTGAAGTATAGCATGTTTACTGCATTAAAACCATTTTATGGGACTGTCAACATCAATAATATGCTTAAATCCCTCTTTTCCAGGTTCTTCTTCAATGTGTTGCAAACACTACATATGAGGCAATTTCAAATCATGAATGGTGTAGGAAACATCTGGTCCATGTGTTTTCTTTAAATGGAAATCTTAGATAAATCCTCCTAAATAAGTACATGAATTGATAGATGAATAACCAATATGTTCAAACTGAACTTCTGCAGACATCTTATAAGTAAAGGCATCATATTTTTAGAAGCATTACTATCACCAGCTAGATTGTAAGGTATGGATTCTTTAAATAATGTACTGTGAATGCCTTACTTTATGATAGTCATTTGATGTAAAGGTAGTTTTGCTGCACTTGCTAGAATGAATAAGTAGCTCTACAGATCTTTTTTTAATTTGCCCACTTCCAGTTAATGAATCTTTCTGATTAGTAATTGAATAAATGCAATGAATTAACAAAAGATACTGCAGCCCAAAGTGATATTCATTTTGACAATTTTAGCTTACATTTAATTATTTATTGTAATATTCCATGATCTACTAGTAAATGTACTGTTATATATTTTCTAAAAAATAATTAAGTCTCAGTAATACAGAACCTCTCAAAAGCACTTTTTAAAATATATGCGTGGAGAAGTGGGAAAAGACAGATTAGTTATGCTAATTACCAGGTGAACACATTAGCAATATTGTACTTCATTTATAACTCTGCACAAATACAGTATCCTATGTATAGAATAGTGTAAGCTCCATTAGCTGTCCATATCTTCTCAATCCTCTGGATTTCAGTCCCACAGCTCGAAAGTACCAAAGCATATTATTCAGGATTTAAACATCTCCAGACTTGAGCAACCAACACTGGGTAATTAATTAATTAATTAAAACATAAAGTAAAATATGTAAACGGAAGATGGAAGCCATCGGCCTACTTCTAAAATGAGCAATTCTTATGAATCCTATTCCAACAATTGATTTTATAGAAGGATCATGGCCTTGAATGAGTTTTTTAGGCTGTGTCCAAATGGCAAATGAAAGGGCCTTCTGAAGCACTACTATCCATGATACTGTATCAGAGGCAGGAGATGCACTGTTTATACTGCTGGCACTTCACAAAGTTTCTGTGCACTATGGTTTAGTCTTGAGACCAATTCACACTTGGTTCCATAATTCATGATAGGCTAACATCTGGACAGGTGCATCTGCACTTGCAAGAGGCATTTATATTCTAGAAATGCCTCCTGCCTTACCAGATGTTCAACTATTGTCAACTAGTGGTGGTGCATGAAATTGTGCAGCACATGCAAGCCAACCTTACCAAAAAACTTACTAGTTGTATCCAGTCCATTATCTTCACACCATTTCCAGTGCAAGGGGTCATCTGAGGTGTCACACAAATGTTGATCCCTTTCAATTCACCTGTGAACACTGGAATTCATACAAATTCATACAATGTTTGAATAGCACAAATATTTGCATATATTCCTGATCCTTCCTCCTCAACGCAGCTGCAAACTTTTTCCTCCAACCCCAAACCATGGCTGCCACTATAGCATTCCTCCTCTGTTGGCCCTTTCGATCCATTTAAAACTTCCAACTCCTCCTGCGTTTTGAACAGACTTCATCCTTCTCTCCCGCCCTTTCCTGGCCCTTTAAAATGTTTCCCAACCTTGGGTCAAGGTCTCATGCCCAGGTCAGATCACCAAACTCACCTTGCAAAGTCATGCAGACCACTGAAATCATGAGGTGACTTCTCCTTCTGCTCTCCCTCCTCTTCCTGTTCCTTGACAAGTGATGAGGAGTAAAGCATTATATATTTTTTTAAAAAAATCCCTTCAGCCAATCCTATCTGGGTCCACCTGGGTCCTTAGAATCCTCCACATAAGCTCTAGGGATCAAAGAATGTCTGTCCAATTGTTACCTCCTTGGAGGACCTTTGAAAGTTCTTGATGTGCTATCATATCTAGTTCAGTGAAATGTTCAGCTCATTCCTAATATTTTTCTTTCTTTTCTTCTAGCTCTGCAGCAAAATGTATCAACTTTTCTGTGCACACCTTTAAGATCTGCCAGACATTACTGAAATGTGGCTTAAAATTTCAGGCCTAGATTGAATGAAAACACATTCAAAAATGTTGGCTTTTGGAACTATTATCCTAATATTATTAGAATATATAAATCTTCAAAGCAATCCACATCTTATCCCCTCTGGGAACCTCATGCAAGGGGCTTAGGAGGATGACTTGAATGAAAATACAAATAAGGCAGCTTTAAGAAGCAATTGCTGTGTCTAAATTAACAGCCTAGGTGGATATAATTAGACCGATATTGAATTAATGTTGCCTATGTTGAGCATTTCACTTTTCGGGTGGCATGAAAGCTATCAGGGACATAACAAATAAAGGGCTGGTACATTTGTTTAAAAAAGAAATGATACAATATAAAACTGAAAACAAACACAAAGCATCAGGAAGCTGACGAGACTTATGGCTAAATATCTAAATTGTACTGTAATTAACATTCTAGCCTACAATGAGAACCAGCTAAGGATGTGAGTCAAGAAAGCAACAAGATTATGATAGATATTTAAGAGAACATATGGCTAAGCATCTGACAAAATATTATAAGTAATAACATGGAAAAACTGGAAAATATGCACCATTTTGCTCAAGAAAAAAGTGGTAAATGTTACCACTGGAAATTGGTATTTGTTAGAACAATTACGAAATAAGAGGCTTTCTGCACTCGCCATTAATCAGAAACAAGGTGTGATGCCACCAGCTGCCACCAATTGTGATGCCACGCCGGGCATCCACTACACTAGCCTGTCTCTAGTAGTGTGCCTTCCCACCTGAGGCTTGACTTTTAAAATAACAAACAATTCAGCCTTCATTTCCCTGGCCGATGTAACCACAGACTTTCACTAGCCCTCGTTATTGGTTTACACTTCTTTCAGGCAGTTTAAACACAGCATAAGCAGTTTCCTTAACTTCACATTAACCCTTCCGTAACTCGGGACCCTGCCAAATCCCTTTCCTAGATTTCCACAGAACCTGGATCTGAACTGCCAATCTTTTCCCTAACATTAGCCCCAGTTACAGAACATGAGTTAGAACAAACTTGTCCCTCACATAGAAGCCTATCACTTCTATGAGGCTGAGCAGATTAGCCCCTTCAGAGGGAAATGCTGTGAGGCCTGTGTCTTCCTCACTCCCAAGCCTCCAAACCCCTAAACTGGAACTATTCTGAGCTTTAACTCCTGAGAGGGCGAGCAGTTTCCCCTACTTGCAGCTCCACCTTGGAAAGAGGTGCATATTAATCAGCTCCTTGCTCGCGTCTCTCTTTTAATCATTAGTGGAGCTCTGCTTGTGCACATGAGAGCTGCTATAACCCCCTGACAGTTGCTCAGCTGATTGCAGGGCAGTTGTTAGGTGAGTGTTGGCGGTAAATCAACCCCTTACCTGGGCGATTAAGCACTCAGGTAAGGGGGTGGTGGAGAAAACAGCGGCATCCTGGTGCAGAGATTTGCCACAGTTTCTGTGGGGATGGGTGGGTTCTCCTTGAACCTGCCCTGTCCTCCATTTATTTATTTATTTGTATTTCTATCCCATCCTATACCCCAAGGTCTCAGGGCGGGTTACAATATTATATTAATCTTAGACAGATCCCTGCCCTCAGGCTTACAATCTAAAGAGACAAGAAACAAAAGGAAAAAGGTGTGGGAGGGAACAGGGTACAGCAAAAGCAAGCGTTTGAGGTCTTCAGTTCCAATTCTTCTGCTCAGTTCTTATTGCTGGAACTTTCTTGTTTTCTTTACTTTGAATTTTCTCTTCATTGATGACAAACCGGATGATGATAGAGATGGTCAGTCAGCATCTACTCAGCCCCACCCTGCTCAGCCTCAGGGCCAGACGTTTTCTCAACTGGTGGATTGGCTGCCATAGTCTCTTTGCCATCTTGTGATTGGAGCAGTTGGAAGAGGGAGGGGCAGTGCAGGAAGCAAGATGGCAGAGCCAAGCCTGCTGCCTCTTCTCCACTCCTCTCAGGCAAGATGGTTCTCAGCCTTGTGAAGATGGCAGTTGGAGGAGGGAGGGGCACCGCTGGGAGCAAGATGGCTGCAAGGGGCACTGCTGGGAGCCATGGGGACTCCTTAATGCGAATCTCTACACAGCCAGTGCTGTGTAGAGAGGGGATGTTGTTCTCCTAGCCAAAGGCCAGCGTAAAGAGGTGCATCTCTACCAGTCTTCTGCATACAGACCATGAGAGTGCCTTTGTCCATCTGTGAATAACAAAACAAAAGAACCTTAATTTAGTTACTCTTTGACTTTTAAATGAGTAGTTTAATTCCTGTCAGTTTCACTCACTCCTGCTCAAGGAGGTCTATGGCAATTTATAAGCTGATCTGCATCAGCAGGAGATTTATTTTATTTTTAATTATTTGCCATGATCTGTGGGGCAGAAAATCACAACACACATTTCAAAGTTGCTTCCAGCTACATTAATGCGGCCCAGAATGAATGCATGGCTGGAACAATGGAAGAATTAGATGTGCAGCTTAATTTGCGCTTTGCCCAAAATAGGTTTTCAGTATCCGATATTGAACTGTAGAACCAAACTAGCAGTATTTTAATACCTGCAGGCTGGGTGTAGGCATATACAGGATGTGTCACTGTCATCACTAGCTACGTACTTATCTTTCCCACTGGATTACAAAACCTGAATTCCAAGCTCACACTTTAGGAATTAAGCTCTTTCTATGGATTTATTCCTCCACTCTCTAAAACACGCATACACACAAAAGAAAAGACATTTAAAAAATGTGTTATTTCTAACACACACACCACTCTTGTAAATGTATAGAGACAGGAAGCTGTAAAACAGCGAGCAGTTCCAATGCATGCATAAAGAGACATCCTTTTTTCATGGCCAACACCTCCCAGCCTGAGATACTTCAAATATGCAGAATATACTTCATAAATCAGTCATTCCCAGTCCAATCTTTAATTGTGCAGGGTGGGAATCTCCCCTGCTAACTCAGAACCACTACTGCCATATCTTTACATGGTAGCAGAGGGAGAGGTGAGTGCAAAATCTCTCCTCAGAGATGTTTTATCTGTTCATATCTCCAAAGCAGCCTACAGTACAGGCCCAATGGCAATTGACAGATTTTTGTTAGGCAGCAGGAGCCTTCTAGGAACCTCCATATCTATGATATGGATGTAGCCAGATGGGGAGGTACATAGTGCCATTACAGTACCACTAAAATGGGGTTGCCTTACATACCTGAGGCAACCCCGGCATAGCCCTGCTAAAAACTATTGCTGGAAAACCCAGGACTGGTCCAACGTTTTCCTAACAATAGTGTATTTATTTACCTTCTGGGTAGAGCTGCCATGATTTTTCCTTCCAGCATGCATGTGTTCAGGCCAAACAAGCCTCCATGCACTGGAAGAGGTGGTAGCAGATACCTAGATGCACACGTAACTTAAAATGTGCAAAGGTAGCACTGTGTCTGGCACTGTCTAGCTAGGAAGAGATAATGATGGTGGGGGATTGATATCTCCCATTATCCCTTGTTAGCAGATTATTTGACTGCCATGTGAAGGTAGCCTTTGTGAATGTTCACACTTAACACCAATTTACATAAATTTACAATTTACACTGTTTAGTTTTTGCATTCCTAATTTCCATTATCAGTAATGGCCTATATCTGGGGATGCCTAAGAAACCTATGCAGGGCTTTACCACTATCTGAAGTCTCTAATGTACTGTTGTGTAGTATGTTACAAATGTCAAAGAAAAGGAGCAAATCTCAATGCACTACTGGATACTGGACTGTATTACTCATTATGGATTGGCATGGTAAACTTTGTATGCAGTGGTTTCCTAGGTATATGATGTTTGAGGCTGCCCTTCCCCTGAGCTGCACAACATATTATTTTAATAGTTTAATAGTTTTGTGAAGAAACAGGTTTATATGGGAGAAGGTGCTCCTTCAAATAACCAGGACCCAAGCTGTTTAGGGCCTTATACATTAGTGTCGACACCTTGAATTCGGCTCAGTAGTGGATAGGTAATCAGTGCAGATCATTTAAGACTGGTGTGATGTGCGTCCAGCCAGAAACTCCCATCAGCAGTTGAGCTGCTGCATTCTGCACCAGTTCCAACTTCCAAACAGTTTTCAAGGGTAGCCCCATGTAGAGCACATGTGGTCTAATCTGGAGGTTACCAGAGCGTAGATTCTTTACGGACTACGGCAACTCCCCTACCCTGCCCCGCTAGCCTAGGCTGGTGCTGCACAAGATAACCTTGGCAGCAGATCTGGGTAAGTGCAGGACCTCCCGGTTCACCCACCCAGATCTCTGTAATGCACACCATTTTGCACTGAGCCCTCTAGTTAACAATTAGTGCACCTCTGGTGAAAAGCATATGCCCATCCACTAGGCTATTACAGCTTAGAAGCATGACCACCCTCACTAGAGATGCATTAATTGTTGATTAGGTGTGGAACACTAAATTGTGCCACACACCTTTACCAACATTGACTAGAAGCTTACTTCAAGTTTCCAGCAACATGACCACTTGGTCTTCTTCCAGTTGCCTGTGTGTGATGGGTGGGGAGGCAGAGTCCAGACAGGTG
The DNA here is from genome assembly GCA_023333525.1 of Aspidoscelis tigris stejnegeri. Lineage (NCBI taxonomy): Eukaryota > Metazoa > Chordata > Lepidosauria > Squamata > Teiidae > Aspidoscelis > Aspidoscelis tigris. The sequence continues at coordinate 52,293,464 of JALMGA010000004.1, forward strand.
TGATGATGGTGGCAGCCATGATTGATCCTGTGATCAGTCCCTTGATTGATCATAGGGTTGCAAGAGGGGTGTTTAATTGGCAACAGAGCAGTGGGCGCTGTGTGTTCGATCATGGGTGCTGGTGAGATCGACCATCACATATCTCTGTGCTCAAACACTCAGCTGACAGCAGCCAATCATGGCAGCGAGGAGGTGGGACTTCCGGCTTCAGAGGAGGAGGCACGGGCTGGTAAATGGGATGACCATTCACACTTCTGGCTGGTTAGGGATGCTGTGGGTAAGCTTTTCTCCCAGCAAATGCAAATGGCCCTCCTATACCTGAAGTTTACCAGCCCTAATTCACGGCAGCCTAATCAGGTAAGTGCAGACAGGCCTCTGGTCAACCCTTTCATCCATAATCATGTCATGGATATTAAATGGCTTGTTTTGGACTGGCATGGCATTAATCAACACCAAGCTAGTGGGAACGTTGACAGGCATCCTTGCATACTGATGGTTTGGAGGAAGAGTAGGAGTAATAGCCTGAATATATCTAACTCTCCTTCTCTGAACCCTTCTTCTCTGCCTCCGATCGCTGTATCTCCCTCTGCCAGTTACCACTGAAATAGGACCCAGATCCTCTCCTCTCTCACCCAGGCACATAGCTTCCTCTAATTAATAGACCCTTCTGGCAGAATGTCCTAGGCACTGCACAGGTAACCAGCACTAGGACAACAGGAGGACCAGAAAACTTTAACCACTGCATGCCTGGAATAAATGTACAGAATTTCTCTTTTTGTTGTTGTTTCTATCATGACATTTTCATCTGGGGAAAAGATATCCTGCTGGATTTTTGACAGATTTGCAGCTGTTCAAGGTGCACAAGCACTTTCAGGAAAAACAAAGCAAAATATGTGAATCTCCACTGTGTGAGTTTTGATGTAAACACATTTTTAAAAGTTTACGAATTCTGCAGATTTAAATGAACAAGACTTACAATCTGTTGGGAAATCTTCTAGATGTGTTTTATTTCTCGTAAGCTAAATCTTTGTGTGATGGGAAATCTGTAATATTCTAAACAGCAGGATGCATTGGAATTCTTCAGAATTAAAAGACCAGTGTTGCAGCCATGTTCTTTGTTTATTTGGAAAATGCTTAGCTATGCATTCATGTGCAAATAAGAAACAACTTTGGAGACAATAGTCATCTTCATAACATAGGTTCATTGTTTCCATAATAAATGAAGAATTATTCACCAGTTCCCTAATTGTTTAGCAACTGCTGGCTGTAGCAATTATTTAAGGGGGAATAAAGTTGCTCTGGAATATTTCAGGACTGAATCTTGGATGTGTGTCAGACTTCTAGACTTTCAGCAATCGCTATAAGTGTGATGAGGTGTAGGGGTGTGCAGGGAAGAGACAGATTTTTTTTTCTTTTCCTTGGCAGTGAAGTGCTGGAGTGAAGTCTGGAATATGTCATTAGTTGGTTTTAAAAATCTGCTGGATAAAAGTCTCCCTCCAGCTATACAACTGTAAGAAGCTGATTTTGCATTCCAGTGTGATGATATCTCTCCATGCTCTTCCACTTTAGTAATCAAATCATCTTGCCATGTAGAAGGGTCAGAAGTTAGTCTATTTATATTTAGTCATAGGCCCTTCCTGTCCAGAGTCTCATGCCTTATTTAGATTGCTCTCTTAGTAGCTTTATTTTGCTTGTGAATCTCACCATCCTGGAAGTAAGAATAAAAGAAGGTTGTTCATAATTTCATATAGTACAAATGAACCAGTCATGTAACATGCACGTTGGAGAGTGATCTTTAGAAGACATAATCAGATAGCTAGGATTCAGGATTATTAATACTCGTGCTATTCTCTTCTAAGGAGAAAGCAGGACTTTCTTTTGTAGCTCCTTCACAAAAAGCTCCAGTGAATGATTCTTCCAATAAAAATGTTTGTATTGGAAACTCTAAATTTTAGTAATATATATGCAGAAATGCAGGATAGCAAGATGGTTTTTGAATTTGGTTCTAGGGAACAAATGCTGCAAGTACTTCTGGGTGTGTCCCCTTGCAAGGAATTTAGTCCTGAAATAGTCCCTTTGGAGTATTTTTTGGGGGGCTACTTTTAATCTGGGTTGAGTGCCCATCAATTAATCCAAATGTAGCCATTCCCATGCAGCTTTTTAGTCCTGGTTTTGGGGCAATTTTAAAATGTAAAATACAGGGCTATTAAATCCCGATGCCCACTCCATGCAAAACCTACCTGTAATGGAAAAAGCAAACAGAAGTTTTAAAAATAAAATTTAACCTAATACTTTCTTTTTTCACATCCCCTTTTTGAGATTGCCAGCAGAATGTGTGCTCATCTGCAGCTGCAAGGGAACGTAAAAACAATGTCTTTTAACAGCTGCAAGGGAACATAAGGGTTTTTCAAATCCACCACCACCCTTCCACAGCTGCAAGGGAACATTCAAAAAGGGCTTTTAACTTCCACAGCAGCTTCCACCCCCTCCCCATGCCCGCAAGAAGCAAACATGAAGGAAAGGAACTTCAAACACCACTTTCTCTTTCCTCTCCATTTCCAGCATCTAACCCAGCACAATACATGTATCATTTCAAAAATATATCATTTTCAAAAAGTATTTCAGGCATCCTAAGCATCTCTCTTCAAAAGATACATGTTTGAAGTGAAACTGTTTTTAAAGCCCCTTTAAATAAAAGACAAGAATTCTCCCTACTTTCTGCCTTTTTCCTACTGTATGGTGCTTTTGCGATGCTGGCAAGAGAGCGGGGAGCTTTACATCAGCAAAAAACCCACCCACAGCTGGCTGGCATTGGCCAGAATGCTAGACCTCCACTCCAAATAGCCAAGTATCATGCCCATGTGGAAGAAATAAAGCAGACTTGGTTCCAAAAAGCGGACGGAGTCCAGTTTTCATCAGGACTTTTTTTCCTCCTGATTTAGGCAGGATAGTCCTCATAAAATCCAAGAACAGGGAATTGCATGGGGATGCTGGGTGCCAAATTTGGATTCAATTCGGATTAATTACAGTAGCCATGGGGATGCTCATTCCCGAATTTGACTCAAATCTGGATTAAAAGGGCCATGGGGATGCACCCAGAATAACAGAAGCAGTTATGACCAAATCAAACGTGAACCCAAAAAAAGAATGCATGTGCTTAGAGTTGAGCGGGATTGTAGAAATGCAGGATAGCAGTAACTGAGAGCTATGACAGTTAGGGAGCCAGACTCTTATCTGGGAATACTGGGTTTGATTCTGCACTCCTCCACAAAGCCCCAGCCAGCTCTTCTTCTTTATAAACAAATAAGCCCAACTTTGTTATTTAGATAACATGGCTGCACCCAGACTTGCTTCAGAGCTGTGCAGCTTTCTTCAGCTCACAGCAATGGTGCAGCATTAGATCGAAGTAAAAAAAAATGCTGGTCAATCTTTTTACTACATGTTTTCTGTGACATGCTGTACCCCTATCACAGGCAATAGTGCATCCCATCTGACAGACAGGAAACCTCGTTGAAGGGACAGTGCAGGTTCTGATTGGTCTGTCAGGTGGCCTGGAAGCGGCTGTGCCATCCCTGGGCAGTTTCCGACCATCTCGTCTGTAGAAGTAGCAATGCGGGAGTTGGCGCAGTACTGGGCGATGGCTAGCCGGTAATTGCCCTCATTCTGATACAGATTGCTCTCAGACTCATTTATTTATAAATAAAACCCCAGAGCTGCTTCCCAGTGTCTATAATCAACTCCCAATTACACCGTTCACTTCGTCTTCCATTTCCCAGTCATCTATTTACTGAGAAATTCCTGCCACCACCGTTCGAAGCATGATCCTTTTCAGCTTTCACTTTTAAAAGAGACAGAGCCCCTGTTTCACCACTTCTCTTACACACAACACTAGTCCAGTTGCTCTTTAAACAAAACAAGAATACTTCTTTACTGATTTACACTTGAGGTTTGATAATAATAATAAACTGATCGTTGCTTCAACTCTTTCTCTCCCTAGCCCTACAGCTATGTTCAGGATCCTCCCTGTCTATCCTCACAGGCCTAAAAACCCAATTCTAATCTTGTCCACACTTTCCCCCCAGTGTTATTCCAAGCACAGCATAACGATCACAAGATTTAGAACATATATCCCTTTCTGCCATTGCCTTTTATATTTGCCTCCCAACAAATACTCTCTCTGATTGGTTGTTCTCCTGGGCTGACTTACCCCCCTCCTCACTCAGGCTGGGAAGCCACACCCCCTTTTTAGCTATGAGCTGCCCTGACCTAAGGCTTCACTCTATCTATATTTAATACATACCAAGAGGTGTTGCCACATACCGTATGTAGTGTATACAGGTTAGCAACATCTACATTTCAGGATCACAGTGTGTGTCAAAGTAGAATGCTTCTCCCAGCCTCCAAATGGCCCATATCTCAGTCTTCTTTGTTTTAGAAGCTGACATCTCAGCCTCAAAACTGAACTGTCATTTCAAAGGCGTGGGACTTCCTTGTGTCAGAAAAGGCTCTGGAAATAGGCCTTTTCTAGTGTGACGTTCAGCTGGGGTCATTTGGCCATTTTGGCTGTCTGCCGAGGCTCGCCTTTCCCCTCCTTAGCTTTTGGCTACCTCAGATGGTTTCCCCCAGCCCTAAAACACTCTCTTCCCCTTCAGCTTCAGCCCCTTTGTTCAAGCTGTCAGTTTCTCCACTTGCTGCTGCCGCCGGCCATCATGTTCTCAGGCTTTGGCTTGACTGTTAAAGAGACAGTAAGCGCTGCTGCTTGTTTCTCTTGTCAGAAGTAACCGCAAGCAGGCAACATGCAGTTCAACTTTGTATCAAACAAAAGTCAATCTTTATTGAATAATATCACTTGAAAGAACAAACTTAACCAGCTCTCTCTCTCTTAATAAACTCTTTTCTAGCTCTCAGGATCTTGTATTTCCTTCCTCTCAGGACTCAAAAGAACCCGGTGTCCATCACAACCCCCCTCCAAGTAACAATCAGATCAAGAACCCCCACTTTCACCAGCTCTGCTCTTTTATATCTCCCCCCCCCCAGGGTTATTCTATTCTCAGGCTGGCTTCCCCCTCCCAACTGGAATGAGCAAGCCACACCCACCTCTAACCTCACAACTTTCCCTAACTGACAGCTGCTTTCTTCACCTTAAGTTTCCTAACCTGGGATCATTACAACATGTGCAGAATGCAGGCTCCTTCAATTGGGTTCTCTGCCACTGTTTCTCCAAATGGCAGAAGAGACCACACTGAATGACCAAGGCACCATCAACAGTATTTTCGGTGCTCTGATGAAAGATGTGCTGGTGGGAACTCAATACACTATACAGTGGCAGCTTCAAATGCTCCACTTTTAAGGCTGCCAGAGAACCTGTCAGTGCAGGAATGGATGTAACCTATATCAATAATATGGGGGCTTAGATCTGACAGTTACAATATGGATTTTATATGATATTTAGTCACTTGATCAGGGTGTTTTATTGACAAAATGTTTTATTTCAAATTATACCATTTTTAATTCATGATATGATATTTAAACAATGTCAAAAAGACATTTGAAATTTATATGACAGGGGTAGAAGCCAAGGATACAATTGTATTTCATTTTCTTATATATATTCTCTTTATTATTTTTTTCCTTTTTCCAAACATCACTTGATCAGTTTTAGGGTATACCTGAGGGTGTTTCTGCACCTAGTTTAAATGTGGAAACTAATAAACAACTGGGATGGATCAGGCGTCTGCATTTTGGGGTACCTGATGCATCCCAAACTTAGTTGGCACTTCACCAAGTGCCAGGTAAGTGTTATACTAGGGGTGATTGCCTCACCATGGCAATCATACATGCTGGCCATTGCCATGGGGACTGGGCAATGCAGCACACAACTGCAGCTGTTCCACCTCACCCTGTGGACCTTTAACTTGGAAGAGGTGCAAAGGTTGCATGCCAGACTGCACTAGCTGCATTCGAAACACGGCTAATATAAGTGTGGAGCACTTTTTAGGATAATGGCTTGATTTTTAGGATAATGGCTTGATTTTGTCCCTTTTCCCAAATTACCCCCCCCCCCCCCATTTCGCGATTGCCAGAACAATCATGACAATGGCTTGATTTTGTCCCTTTTAAGCTTGTCAGGTGTTCTGGCAGTTCCCAGTGGAGCGGAGGTGTGCAAAACAGCTTCAACCTGTCAGCTGCTGCCGAATCTCATGGCGGCTTTGGGTTTCTTAAAATTATTTTAAATTTTATTTAACTTAATTTTTAAAAAATTCTGTGCCTCCTTGCCCAGTCCTGGCTTTCTGTGCCACTAGGGGACAGGGGAATACAGCATTTGCAGCTGTCGGCACAGGGACATTTGCAGCTGTTGGCACAGGGGTGGGCTGACATCAATCCAGCTTCCAATGAGGAGAGAGGGGGCGGAGAGGAGGTGGTGCTGATCCCCTGTGCTGGGGTTTGGCACAGTTTGCATTGGGACAGCTCCATCCGTGCCCAACCCGCACCCAGCCCATGTTGCTGGGAACGGCATGGTGATGGGCAAGATCTGCTCTCGGACCTGCTCCCAGGACCATTCGTGCCCAGTCAGGACCAAACAGTTTGCATGAGGACACGGCCCTAGTGGATCAGGCCACAGTCTATCTACAAGAAGATACCAAGGGAGCATCTTCATGTTTTCATTTCTGTCAACATATGTGCCATAAAAGCTATTAGGTGGGGAGACAGAGGATAAGAATTGGATGTACCCATCACTTTGATGAAAAGAAGCAGAAAAAAAAACCAGATAGGTATCTGGATTCCATCTGAAAGCCTTTGTTTTCTGCAAGTAGGGAGGCCACATTGCAGAATTTTTAAGGGAATTAAAATGGAAAGGCTTCTGCTGTTGATTCAGAAACTTGGATGCCCTAGGTTTGGGGAAATCATGCCCACAATGTGGATAAGAGCATGAAAAGCACATTCTTCCTGGCAGATATTACTGCAAGGACACCTATACTGAAATACTTACCCTTGGAGTAGTTCACCGCACTTCTTTGGTTGCTGAGGAGACAACCTTTTTTCTCACAAAGGCAGAATGTACATGCCTTCCTCTCAGGATGCCTAGGTGACCCATTAGAAAGGCAGGCTAGAGCTGGGTCATTTAATGCATGTAGATGTACCTTTAGTTATAAGATCATAATAGTTTCTTAAATCTTTGTTCTTTGATAGCGCAAACCTTACACAATCTTGGCATTTGATTGTGAACTCAGAGGCAATGGACAAATTCTTTTTTTGTATCAACCTCTGGGACCAGTTCCAGTTTTAAACCTAAAGTATAATTTCCTTATTTGAATACTGTCCGTATCTGCATACATTTTTGAAAGACTCTAAATCAGCTTAGAAGTGCTATCAGGCACCAGTATTAAAAGTTCCAGTGCCACATATAATCCACATTAAAGGACAGATACGTACTGCATTTTCTGGCCTTTAACATGAAGGCTACTACCTCTGAGCTACTTTTCAGCCTTTTAAAAACTGTATGCAGATTCTGACCAAACACTCTGTGTTAGAAATGTACATTAGTACTACACATTGCTTCTGAAGAACTCTGAGGTGTCCCTTCTGTTATATCTGAAAACAGTCTCATGTTCTATGGATCATGGCTCTCTACTTATTCTAACACTCCTGTTGCCATTTTTGCAAGGCCAAACTATATCAGTATTCCCTGACTTTATCTCCTGACAGTTTCTATCATTATCTATCTTTTGACAATGCCTGTCAAACTGAAACATAGCCTCACAAGCCCGTACCCTCTGTCTCATTTCTGAGTCCCTCCATCTAAGTGTACCATGAACATCCCAGGTTAACAGGCTGTAGCACAGAACTGAATTAAGAACTTGCTTTTCAATAGGGATGTGCACAATTTTTTTTTTGCATTCGAATTTGAGTCAAATCAAATGTCTAAACATTCTATTCAAATGTTTATTATCCAAATGCAACAAAATCCAATTCGAATTGAGTACATTCAAATGCATTTGCTCAAATGTTAGATTAAAATCTGAAGATATGAATGTCGACAGTATTTGTATTTGATGATACAAATGTTGATAATATTCATATGTGTTATACATATCTGTACGCATTTCGTATGCATCCCGTTTTTCCCATATGTATCCTGTTTTTGACCCATACATTCTGCGCAAATGCGTACAGATACATATGATATTTGTACAGATATGTATGTAATACATACGTACCTGTATATTTGAATTATTTGAATCATTCAAATGAATGTTTTGGAACATTCAAAATTTATTTTAATGTTTAAATTTGAATGTGAAGACATTCTATCAAATTTCAATCAAATTTCAAATGTTTAGAACATTCGTGCATATCCCTACTTTTCAAGTCATGAGCTGAAGTCCTTACTGATTCACTCTTCCAGTTTCTCCAAACAGAGTGTGAAGACAATAGGACTTCCTTGGAAAAGGACCTCAGGGTCAAGTTCCAGAATCCAACCTACCTAAAACCCCTTACACTGCCTAGAGAAAGAGAGAACTTGTTACATTGTTCCCTTCATCCTTTACAGCTGTAGTCACACACAAAGACTGAGTTCAAAAGTTGCTTAGAACATATAGATTTTGATTAGCACCCTCTATCGGCCGTGTGGCTAACTGCAAAGGAGGATTACCCTCCTGTATTCTGCTGGAGCCGTCTGGGAACTCTAGTTTTCCCTTCCCATCTTTAATCCTCATTAGGGCTGTGCACAAATGCAATTTTCGGCATTCAGTTTGATTCAAACTGAATATCCAAAGATTCAAATCAATTTGAATGATTAAAATTCAAATGTATTCACATTCTATTCAATTTGAATACATTTGAATCTATTCGTACAAATATTCGATTAGTATTTGAAGATACGAATATCGACAACATTCGTAGGTGTCCGTACGCATCCGTCTGCATCTGTACCCATCCGTACGCATCTAATTTTTATCCCATATGCATCCCATTTTCATCCTGTATGTACAGATACAAATAAGATGGGTATGGATACATATCTAATGCATTCGTGTCCATACACCTACATAATGTCTGGATTATTTGTACGAATGATTCAGAAGATTCAAAATTCATTCAGATATTTAAATTCAAATGTATACACATTCAATATGATTTCTAATGTACAAATTTGAATGAATTTGATCAAATTTTGAAAGTTTCAAATATTCGTCCATATCCCTAATCCTCATTAAAGGGCAGAGATTGCCCTTTAATGTTCATTAGAGATACTAATGTATGGATGGTACCACTTTTAAGCTGGTCTTGACCCATATTTTTAACTGCATGTGGATGCAGTGCAATGTATTTCAGGACATTCCAGAATCTCTGCTTACCTTGATTTTCCATAACTGCTTGACATTCCTTATTAGGATGGATTAAATTGTTGAAGAGTTGGTTGTTCTCCTTTCTATCCAGAGTGGGTGTTTTGTTTTGTTTTTTGCTTTGTTTTGTTTTTTTTTTTTTTTTTTTTGCAGTGAGTCTAAAGAACAACTGAGAGCTTATCTCAACCTTCTAAATCTCCCAAAAAGGGCAATGATAATCTTATGAGTCATATAGCCAGGAATACTAGTTTACTTGATAGTAATGTTCAGGCTTTTATCTGGTAGAACAATTGACAGATCTCAGATTTCACTGTGCACCATGTTCATTCATTTCATGAATCACCAACAGCTGATGCACAAAGAATGTCAGGCTGCATCACAAGAAGTTCACAACAGCAATTCCTTTTCTTCGATACTTTTGGGCAATTTCTGCACTCACCTTGCCTGGAGTAGTTGAACTATTCCATTTCAGCCTGTTCCTGACCAAGACAGAAGGTTCCATGTACATCACAATTGTAGGGACACTGCCCATCCTGGACCAGCATTGGTATTGATGAGGAGGTACAATAGTTGTTCCAGTCTACATCTGCCTTTGCCTTCAATTAGTCCAGGCCCCATCAATCATGTGTTGTGTCTGGTGCACAAAGGCAAGACTGGACAGTACAGTCTTCCAAAATAGCATGCCTACTTCCATGTCAGGGTTTCAAAAATGAGGCTGTGGTGTTTTCCTCATTCTAGGCCATGTGTGAAAGCATCAAAAACTGGACTGGAACAAAACAGTTTAGGATGGTTGCTGACCTCTTCAAACAAGTCTTCAACTAATTCTGAAATGGAGAAGTCTTGGGACAATTCTGGACCAAGAAAGCATTCATATCAATGCAGAAAAAGCCTAGAAGAAGACGGGGAGGAAGAGTTGGCTTTTATATACCACTTTTCTCACCCGTTTAAGGGGACACAAAGCAGATGACAAAGTTTTCTGTTTTTCTGCCCACAACAGACACCCTGAGGGGCTTTGAGAGCACAGAAAAAGAGCTGTGATTAGACCAAGGTCATCCAGCTGGCTGCATGGAGGGTTGCAGAATCAAACCTGACTACGAGATAAGAGTCCATCTTCTAACCACAAGATCAAATTGGCACCCATTTGGTCCAATCTACCACAAGATGGATTAGGCAGCCATTTGGTCCAGTCTACTGGCTGAGTGTGTAAAATGCCTATGCCTAGACTCTTTATGGCTTTGCAACACTTGAACTAATTAATTAGCCAAAAGCAAAAAATAAAGGAAACCCAGAAAAACAAAGGTATTGAGGATTTAGCTGCACCACTTGAATAATGTGGGTTGTTGTTGTTTTTCATTCTTGCATTGACATAAAGCCCTGCTACCTCATTCCTTGTCCTTTCTCTCATTTGGCCTAAAACTGCACCAACCTGCACACAGACATCATTGTATAGTCTGTCATGACAATATGTTGCCCACTCCTGGGCTTCACGAACAGAGAGAAGGGCAGCTGGGATCAATGTGTCCTCAAGTTAGCACTGACTTTGATCCCAGGGCTGAGTTTGCTTGAGGGTCTACTTAGAAAATCGAGACCCTTTGTAGAGAGGCATTTTGCACACCCTACCCAGACCTCCATTTTTCTGGCAAGCTCCAATCTTCTCCTGTGAAGCAACTTGTCTCTTTCCTTGGGTTTCCTTCCTCTTGGTAGCTCCCTCATTCTTCTCCTTTCCAGTAAACAACATGGTCCAGAAGTCTGACTTTTTAGTTATCAGCCCTATTGCCTATACATTTTCTTTACCAATGGCAACTGTGTTTCAAAGGTGCATTTTTCCTGGTTTTCCTTCATAGTGTGTGTGTGTGTGTGTGTGTGTGTGTGTGTGAGACAGACAGACAGACAGACAGACAGACGAGTACAGTCAGCTGTAATCCAGCTTCAGACCTGGGTAATATGTGTGAAACCACTTGTGACATTATACATCTTCTAACTGCAATTATCATCATCTTCATCTGGGAATTGAAACTCTTAGGGGGGAAATGGTATCTTGGTGTTATACATTTATTCTTCTTCAAAGACTTTCTTATCAAGTCTGGTCCACTTTGCAAGTCAACTAAAAAAAAAGAAAAGCCTGATCCATAGTTCAGCAAGTTATCTTAAAATCGTCCAGCATTCTTTACATGTCATCTTTAGCTACAAAGATTCTGGGCTCCAAATAGAGATATTATTTGTCTGGTCCTTCTTAAGGAAAGATATGCCATTTTGATTTCCACAGCAGTGACAAGCAAAACTCTCCATTAAAAAGGAAAGAAAAGAAAAAAGGAACAGATATGAGATTATGTCAAGTGCAAAGCTGATGCTTGTTTCAGTGCAGGCTTTATTGTTTCAGTTGTGCTTCATATAAATTGCCATAATGGTAGGGTATCCATAATTGTAATGATTTTGAACACTAATAAGTTTTAAATATGTGTTTACAAAACTGATTTTTGAAAAATAGATCCTTATGACTAATCCAGACAAGATCACTAGAAGATATTATTTTAAGAGCAAAGTGTCATCTTCATTTCAATGATTTTTAGCCATCCATTTTGGTTAATAAGCTTCTGGATACTGCTCACTGTTTAGTAAATAAGAAATATTGCACTAGTGTTGAGTTCCTTCCATTGCCTCAAGTTTTAGATAGGCTTGGTTTCCCTGTTATGGATGAATTGGGCATGGGAAAAGTTTGACCAACTCAGATGCTGCAGTGCTGCAGAAGAACAGCTCCTGGGTCAGTTATTCAAATCAATTAATGGAAGCTACAGTTCTAAGCAGGATATGAATTTACTATTCTCATGTCTTTTATGTTCTCTAAATGATGTTAACAAATGTATCATTTTATTATGTATTGTTATCACTGCAACACTAAAGCAAACCAGTATTGATTGAAAAATCCATGTGGTATGCTGAGGCTAGGAAGTCCAACAGTTACAAGATCATGGAAGGAATTTGCTCCAGAAAAAGTACAGATTTGAACTTGACTTGGAGCCTAATAACTCTACCTGCTCTCTGACAGTTTGTTTCTGATTTGAAGTATATTCTGATGGGGCATCACAAGGGTTTATATCTCTGGGAGGAGGGGGAAGAAGAAGAGGAAGAAGAGTTAGCTTTTCTACCATGCTTTTCTCACCCATTTAAGGGGACTCAAAGCAGCTGACAAAGCTTTCTATTCTTCTCCACACAACAAAACACCCTGTGAGGTAGGTGGGGCTGTGAGAGCTCAAAAGAGAGCTGAAACTAGCCCAAGGTCACCCAGCTGGCTTCATGGAGGAGTACGGAATCAAACATGGTATTCCCAGATAAGAGTCTGGTGCCTTAACCACTAGACCAAACTGGCTCACTTTGGAAGTGGATGTATGTTCTAAAATATGGAAGCAAAGTGTTGGATTTGAGGCTGCTGCTTAAAATGGACATCCAATGCTAATTCACATAGCTAGCGTGGGACTAATATGGGCTATGAACTCCAAAATGTAAGTGAAAGAACATCTAGAGAACTTTCTAAGGTGCCAGCTCTGTACATACATAGCATGTTAGAATGTTTGCAAATGAAGCTATCATCTCAATGTGTCCACTAAGCAAAATGTTTTTCAGAGCTCCTAGGGCATTTTTTCTACTGGTTGTGTTAGTGGTTCAAGTATTGTCAGGAAACAGCCCCAGGTGTGTTGAATTTTTTCACAAAATGATTACTTATTTCTTGGAGGATGTTCTGCCAATGAATTAGAATCACAATTCATATGGGAAATACCAAAATGATGTGGAAGAATGGGAAGACAAGCCATACTGTAATAGCCTTTTTGAGCTGCTGTCTGGTCAACCAAACTGGAGGGAAAGCAATGCAACTTATTCCCACAGTGCACACCACTTCATCAGCTGAGAGGCAAGATGCTATATTTGATTCTGCTAGCTTGTGTGGAACATCATTTAATGGCAGACCCTCATTTGCAAGCAAAATATCCTAGAATATATCCAGATGGATTTTAGAAATACTCTAGCAGAAAGGATAACTGCTTTTATTTTAGATTTGGATCTGTCGGTGCCATAGTCCTCATCTGACCCTCCATTGTCTGCATGTTAGGGATTAGAGAGACTCTGCCCCTTTGGCATACTCCATCTGCATGAGATGGAACATGTTCGAAATCAGGACACCCTCCAAAAATGGCTTCTTGGGCCCCTTCTAAACTGAAATACTGGTAGATCCCAATAATGAGGTGTACCAGCAAAATAGGTCCCTCAATATTCTATAAGGGGCATGTCTTCTGCAAGCCTCCATGTTCCAAACCAGACCCCACTAATACTAGTAAACCTTTTTAATCAGGCCTACCAATTATCCAGTTCAAAAGTGTCTTTATCTTAATCATGCTCAATCCTAAGTGGATGAATCATACTAGTGGTGGGTGGGGCCGCTATATTTCACACTAATGTAAAGAAAGGAGGTCCTTAATGCACTAGCAAGTGCAGAAAATTCCATTTTGGCATTTGTTACACCTCATGCCTGCTTAGGAGAGCAGGTGGAAGTATATAGCCTTCCTTTTTATTATTTTACAAAATATTAGCTAGCATGCACAATTACTCCAACTCTCCCCATTCTGAATGAGTATCTTAATATCCCTACTAACATAATGCAGATTGATTTGTGAAGCTGCTAGTTTCACGTGCAGTTCTTTGTCTAGACTGAGTGATTGGTTTTCAATCAGTCAGTAATCTATACATTCAGCATCTACAATGATCTGAATCTTTTTGCCACAGTTTTATAATGATTTTCAAAGATTAATTCTTGGTGCTGTCTTTGGTAATAAACAAAGGCTATTGTTTGCAAGATATCTGGGTTCCATATTTAACAGCACCTTACATGCTTTCTTTGGCAGCCAAATTATAGAGGAATAATCAAAGAAAAACTCACTAACTCTGATAAATGGTAAAGCTTTACCTAAGATATCTTAAGTAGAGCTTATAATGTGTGTCTATTTTAACTTTTTGTTTTCTAATGCCATCATAGTTTCAGTGCTGAAGTCTGTCAGGGAATAATTGTCTTCCATTTTGATGAATCTGGTGTCTCTTCCGTTATCTAACATGTCTGGATGCTGAATGTTATCAAACATATCTCTTATAATGCTAGTTCTGCTCTTTGAAGTACAGCTGCAAAATGAAACTTAAACAGCATAAAGCTACTCTAGTCTCAAACTGGAATTCCAGTTTGCTTTCACTTTTAAGGATGCTAAAAAAAAGAGTGAGTGTTATGGAGGAGAGAGAGAAAGAAGGGAATAAAGAATTTGTTATGCTACGTATATTAAAATGACCTATGTAAAGTGGCTGATAGCTGTCAGTGCATCCCCAAAATACCAGGAAAGCATCAATTTGAAGTTCCAAATGCACAGCAAATCTCGCTCTGATCTGTTGTTGGATCAAAAAGGGTTCTGCTCAGTGTTGCAGACTTCAAAGAAGCCTGATGAAACTGCATGCGTCACTTCATGGGGCAATGTGCTGAAGGCCTGGATGAGATCACCTGCTATGATGGAGACAGAAGCTGGGAACAAGTCAGAAGCAGGGGAGGGGTGCTCCAAGCTTTCTAGTTTCTCTAACTTCTGCTTTTGAGTGATAGTCAGTTGTGTAAGGACCTTTTGGGTAATCTTTGTGTAGATTTTTTTTTAGTAGTTAGTGGTTTGGGTTTTTTTGATGTTTCAGCATTACAGCACAATTTTGAGAGATTTTATATCTGTAGTCAGGTATTGACTGGCATCAATCACTGTTGTTCAGAATGGAAATTCTATGGCCTTTTTACACTTAACTTCCATGGGGCACTGTGTAATGGAAATTAAGTATAGGGATAATGGCCCCATCTCAAGAATTACTGAGCACTTACATGAGAGCTGTTGAAATACAGATGCTCCCGCCTGGAAACATCTGGCTCACTGCAGCAATGTCCATCCATACTGGATTATTGCTATGGTGATTAGGTGATTTGGTGTGCAATTGCACAGCCTTAACTGCACTACATTCCACTACCCCTGAGCAGAGTTTTATTAAGAGCCCCACAGCTTCTTAAGATCAAAGGTAGCCATGCACAACTGGAGCGACTCTAGGTTGGGAGGAGCTATCAGAGAGTTTGTAGCCTTCTTGGAAGGCCAAGTGCAAAATGGCCTGAAGTTCATTTCATCTTTTTGCATCTTCTTCTCTTCCCATGCTCTAATTGTTTCAGGCCAATGAGACTGCTGGCAATGTATATGTGGGCAGCACTTGGCAGCACACGTTTTGCATCTAAAACTGCAGAAGCAGCAAGATGAATGGACAGATCAACCAGCACTGAAGAAGCTCCTTCATGCATGTAGCTGTTCTGCACGGTTCTGTACAATGTGGATGTGCCATTCAGGAGTTCCTCTGCCACGTAAGAGCAAAAAGACTTACAGTCTTAAAAGTCTATAAATGTTTCCTGCTCTTCTTATCTGTCTAACCACCATTGCTCGATGTAGGGTTCCTCCAGAGACTAGAGGGCTTTTTGCACTTAGGTGATTAGGCTGCCATGAACTAAGGCTGGTAATCTTCAAGTACAAGTGGACCATTCACATTTCCTGGGAGGAAAGCTTCCCCAAAGTGTCCATTACTGGCCTGAAATGCAAACGGTCTCCCATTTACCAGCCTGTGTCAATGCCTCCAAAGCTGGAAGTTCCTTCTCCTCGCTGCCGCGATTAGCCACTCAGATGTGAGAGGGCTGTCTCTGATCACAGGTTAACCCATGATTGAATGTCCCTCTTGTGATTCTACAAACAATTGCCACTCCTGGGGGTGGATGAATGATTGATCACAGCATGGGTGTGTGATCAATCACAGCATGGGTGTGTGATCAATCAGCACCAGCAACAACACCACACCTCTTTAGACCCCGCATTCCCCACCCACCAAATGCAGTGAATTGGAAATAGAGTGAATGGTCACACCACCGGATGCTTTAGGTAAGCTTCTAGTTAATGGTGGTAAAGGTGTAGAGCACAAAATTGTGCTCTGCACCTAATCAACAATTAGTGAGCTTCTGGGGAGGGTGGGCATTGTCTGTAGGCTACAACAGCCTAGTTGATGTGATTATGCTCTTCCCCAGATGTTCACTACTTCTTCACTACCGGCCTAAGTGCAAATAGGTCTCTGCTCTGAATCCCTCAGAAAGTTGAAAACAGCAAATCTATTTCTTTGGCTAACAATGATTATCTATTTCCGCTCTGAATTTTGAATTCTATCATTAAAGTTCCTCAAGGAGTTAAACATGAGAGCAGTTGCAGGAGACAAATGAGGTAGCTGTATTTTTATTTAGTTGTTCATTTACTGGACTTACTTACATACTGCGGATTTCATAAAGACCCTGTGTAGTTTTTAGATAAAACATAGACTGAGAACAAATATACAAATAAAAATAATTATGTTTCTATAAAGCCAGAACTTTTCACAGTTGTCACCAGAAGTGACGTGGTTCTTTTTATTCTGTAAGAGTGTCCCAGTCCCAAGGGGAAAAGTAAGGAATTTTATCAACGTTGGTTTTAGTTAATCACAATTTATGTAACTTTTTTTATTATAAACATAATATTACATATAATAAATGACAAAGACAATCAAATCACATTCATTCCTTCATTCACACAATCTCCCTTTCTAACCCATTCTTCCATCCATTCTTTCTCAAAGGATTGATCACTTCCGGGGGGGGGGGGGGAGGCGATTATATGGTCCTCTAGGTTCACTTCCTGGTCCTGGAAGATGGAAGGGGTGCTAGAAGATCCGTATCTACTAGGTACGGATCTTTCTAGGCATGAATTTCTGAAATACGGATCTAATACATCCTTATTTCGGAGGGCCAGTACAGAACCACCCTCATTCACTTTCATACAATTCACACTTAAGGTTTAATCCAGCTTCAGTCCACTTTCAAAGTAAGAGAATACATCAGCAAAGTAACAAGCTCAGGCCCCGTCTACATGGAACTTTTTTGTTTCTCTATTGTCCCTCTATTGCAGCAGACTTTAAAAATGCCATTCAATTACAAATTAAGCATCCACATGAGACTCAGCAAAACACACATTTAAAATGCACCTACCGTCCCCACGGAAGCATGTTTTCTTTGCCTGCATTTTTTTCTCCCTGCCCCCTCTCTAGTTCATAGGGTACTGGCAGGAACGGGGAGGGACTGCGCTCTGCACGGCCACAACCAGGAAGACAACCCCTGACAAGTCCAAAAGAAAAATAGCCATCTGTCTGTCTCCCCCACCTGCAAAACCCACCAGAAACATCACTTTGGGACACAGAGCTTGCTTCCAAAGACAGTGATTTCATTGTAAAAATCCACCCCATGCAGCAGCGGTTACACTGTAGCAATCCACCCACTTCACACCTGATAACAATGTTGCAATTGTACACAATTCTGGCTCTTTAAAAGTTCTGACCTTTAGAAAGGGAAAGGAAGGAAGGTGCTGCAGTTCTGGGAGATGTGTGAATGTTTAAGGCTATGTGTGCAGGCGGCAGTGGCGGCAGAGCCAGGGTGCTTTTTCAGAGATCTTGTAAGTAACATAATGAATTGCTTCCGCAAGATCTCTGTCCGCCTACTGTTTTCTTGCATTCAGTATAGATCTTGAATACTGGCTGTGGATGAGAGGCAAAAAGAGAGAGAGAGAGATGATTTTATTTGAAGAGAAAAAGAGGGAGAAGGCTGAAAAAAAGAGGAAAGATGGGACCGCGGCCAGCAATCCCCGTCCCCAAATACCTCTTTTGCCACGGAGTGTCTCCATGCACAATGTTGCTAGGAATACCTGTAGCTTCCAAAAAGTACATTGGTAGTCTTGTTTAAAGGGGGGGGGGGTCTTTCTTCCGCGTATTTTCCTCCTTTGTGGTGCTGGAAGCCTGGAGAAAAGCAGTGCATGGAGATGCTCCATGGCAAAAGAAGCTTTTTAACGGGCTTTTTATTGCATGAAGACAGAGCCTCAGTGTTTTTTCTCAGTATTAAATAACTCAGAAAATTCTCCTTTGGGATAAATAATGTGGAAAGAAAATTACTGATCATTTTGCTGATGTGTTCTCTCACTCTGAAAGTGGACTGAAGCTGAATTAAACCATAGGTGTGATCACAGCCAAGAAATCATTAAAAGAAATGGTAGCATTCTGGAGGAAGTGAAACTTCTTTTCTTAGGTACTAACACAGAATTGCAAAATTTATGACTTGCCAAGTCAAACATAGCCTGCAAGGCATTTGGTTTATCTGATTTCTGATAAAATACCATTTCTCTGCTGCTTGAATATGACTATATAGACAAAGTCTATGCTTGCTCCTCTGAGTCACGAGATTAGTTGATCACCTTCCCATCATCGTACAAAGAGTCTGCAGTTCCTTTCATCAGCAAATGACCCATCTGCTGCATTTGTTCTAAACCAGTTTCTTTTTCAGAAATGCTGTCTGCTTTCCTTCCTTTCCTTTCTTTGTGGCATCTCACCATTAGAGTAACCCTGCACTGTGCCTTTGAAAACAAATGCAAACAGAAGAATTCCCTTACCCAGTGTGTCATTGTCTTTCCTTGTCTGCTTCCGCCTTGTCCTCTGACTAATGCGCACCATGCTTTTGTCTTCTTTTCTAAATAAACCAGGCAGACATAGACTTGTACTGACACCCAGACCACGGAAATAAGCTTCTATTGCAAGCATAATTGTGTGGAAATTTTAATATGATAAAATAACATCTTTTTCACCATCCCTTTTGATAACTCATCTGAAAGGATCCAATGACTTCACAACCTTTCTTTGACCATGACTGGTTTGTTTCTTAGAACTGGGATTCCTAATGTCCCAGTCAGACTTTACCATAATGTATCTATAAAGTACCAAAGTCATATTCACTGCAACAAAGGATCAAAGGTGAGTCAGATAGCACAACAGAATTTCCAGCTAAAGGCTGTTGGTGATTCATTCCCTGTCTCTCTTGTAGTCTACAGGGATAAGAGTTCTTCTACGTCCATTATACTCAAAGTTAGGAAATGAGGGACTCTCAGCCACATGTTGCATATATTTACATCTTGTCAGTGCTGACAAACAAAGAGCTAGAAATTCAATCTTGTAAAGAAAGGAAGAAATAACTAGGGATATGCATGAATGGGGGGGGGGGGGGTTTTGCATTCGATTCGTATTGAACAAAATGTAAGAAAATTCATATTCTTCCAAATAGATCCCCTTCAAATGTGGTAGGATTCTATTTGATATGAATGTATTCATATGAATTCCTATGAATATCTGATACATATCTAATACATATCCCATAACATATCTGCTCTGAAAGCATTGAATCCGCCCTGAATCCACTTTGAATCCACTCTCAATCCATGTCAAATTCACTCTGGATCCATTGCAGATGTGACTGGTGCAGCCGCTTTCCCACCTGCTCAGGTCACAAATGTTCCAAAGCATTTGTACAAATACGAATGTCAGTCTGAGTCCCCATGGGGCTGCCAGTGCCCCACGATAGATTCGAGGGACCCTTAATGTGAATCTAATTTGCATTAAGGAGTCCCCATGGCAATGAAGGACAGGCCGGGATCAAGGCGAACCCACCCATGAAAACTGCAAATCCCTGTATCAGGATGCCACAGTTTTCTCCCCCCCCCCCTTGCCAGAGCTCCTAATCACCCAGGCAAGGGCTTGATTTGCCACAAACAACCTCCTGACAACTGCCCTGCAATCAGCTGGGCAACTGTCAGGCAAGTATAGGGGCTGTTTTAAAAATCTTCCCTGCTCTTTACAGCCCCTATACTTGCCTGAGAGTTGCCCAGCTGACAAAGGAAAGCCACATCTGTTTTAATCATTTTAACGGAGCTGTGCTCGTGCACATGATAGCTACTGTACCCACCTGACAGTTGCTCAGATGATTGCAGAGCAGCTGTCAGGAGAGTGTTTGGGACAAATCAAGCCCTTACCTGTGTCTAATGGGTGCTGCTGTGCAGATGCGGTTTTCCTGATGTGTTCCTAATGGGTTCTGCTGTGCAGATGCGGTTTTCCCAATGTGGTCTTAATGAGTGTTAAAGGATCAATGCGGAAGCACCCGGATTGCAGGTCACCATTCTGGGATATAACTCAGAAAAGGCTCAGTTCAGAAAAGGCTTTTGATTCAAGCAGAACTATCCTCTATTTGAAAGGGGCTGATTTGATTCAAACTGAACCAGGTTTGCTCCATTGAACAGAATGGTTCAATTTGAACCATTTGAGTTTGGCTGCATCTTGCCCTTTAAATAGGTTTTTTTTTTTTGTTTATTTCTAAAGTTGTTGCTATTATTTGTGAAACTGTTTGCTAACAGTTCAACCCTGGTTTTAGATCAAACCAATCTCAGGAAGATTTGGTTCAATTTGAACCAAACCATACAACATTACCATACAGTACAGTTCAATCAAATAGTTTGTAATTGCAAATAGTGCACTGGTTTGGATCTAACAAATTTTTGGATATATGAACAATCAAAGTTTTTGTTCTATATGATCATTCATGAACTAGCAGGTTCACTGCAAACCACGAACCAACCAAATAAGTGTGGCACATTTCTAAGCTTATGATATATGATTTATTACAAGATAGATAGTTTAATGTGAGTCTACTGCTGAGCACATGATTGGTCTATCCAGGGCAGTATTGCTACTCTCCTAGATTCTAAACAGAAGTCACAGGTATGTCCAGTGCAGGTGAAGACATCCCATCCCATACTGTAAAGATTACTTCACCTTAAAACACAGGAAAATAATACAAAGTGGCAATTTGATTAGTGTGCCAAAGGACTGGGAAATTTGGTGACTCCACCTGGGCTTCTGCCTACCAGCCCATCCCCCTTCAACAACTTAAAAGAACTGGGGAAGAAGAGAAGGACGCTGGACTCCACCTGGGCTTCTGCCTACCAGCCCATCCCCCTTCAACAACTTAAAAGAGCTGGGGAAGAAGAGAAGGACGCTGGACTCCACCTGGGCTTCCGCCTACCAGCCCATCCCCCTTCAACAACTTAAAAGAGCTGGGGAAGAAGAGAAGGACGCTGGACTCCACCTGGGCTTCCGCCTACCAGCCCATCCCCCTTCAACAACTTAAAAGAGCTGGGGAAGAAGAGAAGGACGCTGGACTCCACCTGGGCTTCCGCCTACCAGCCCATCCCCCTTCAACAACTTAAAAGAGCTGGGGAAGAAGAGAAGGACGCTGGACTCCACCTGGGCTTCTGCCTACCAGCCCATCCCCCTTCAACAACTTAAAAGAACTGGGGAAGAAGAGAAGGATGCTGAACTCCATCTGGGCTCCTGCCTGCCAGCACTTCCTCACCACCACCCCTCCGCTTGCAACCCATTTAGGAGTAACAGAGGACAAGAAGCATGCTCTGCCTGATGGGGTTTTCTCCCTTCTGACACTAAATATTAGTGTGGAAAGGCATTGCGTATGAGTGCGTGTGTGTGTAATTTTAGATAGTACCGTTCTAATATTCCTCTCATTGTTTAATATTGTTTTAAATTTTGGGTGCCTGTGTGTGTGTGTAACTAGCCAGCGTCCAGACAATACTTTTTTTCTTAACTATTATATAATGTTTTATTTGTTATAGTTATGCTATATATTGTTTGCTTATGTAAATTGCCGTTGGGAACAATTGTCTTAAGTTGTTGATTATATTTGCTTTTTTAAAAATGTAATGGCTGTATTTTTTGTATTTTGATATATTGGCTGTATTTTGCTTTGTATTTGGTTTCCATTTGTTGTGAACCGCCTTGGGCAAGAGTTTGTTTTGGAAAGGCGGTATATAAATAAAAATGGAATGGAATGGAATGAAGGTAACATCATATGGACAGTACCAAGGTTTTGTATATTTACGTGAAATCTGAATGACCTCAGGTCTGGCCATGCCTTCACCATATCCCCATCTCCTGTTACGTATGTGCTCCATAAACAGAAAGGAGTTGACAGGATGAGAGTAGAAACTAAGTGCCTTTTCACACTTAAGCTCTCTGTTGAACCGTGTCCCATGGTTGGGATTTGGACTGTGAACATCAGCCTATCCCAAACTTACCTGGAACTTACCCTGCAGCAGGATAAGTGTGAAATGCTGCCATCTCACAGCATCTGCCCTGCCACAGAAATGGCCATGCATGCTGGGCCATTGTAACAGCAATTGGGCAATGCGGCACATGACTGTGCAGCCACAGCCATGCTGCCCCCCCCACACACACACACAGCCTCCGCAAGGAAGTTGGCGTGAAGGCTGCATCTTAGGCTGTATTAGGAGCACCACTGATGCTACTAGTATAGCTGGTCCACAGCTACTGAACATGGAGATGGCAGTGCATGCTGGAAACCTCTCTGAGATGGAAGTGTTTCCACAGTTGGCAGATGTTCCATGCCACAGAGTCCCTGTCCATCTCCAAGGGCCAAGTATGAAAAGGCCCTAAGATTTCATTATGGGCAGAAACATGATTTTAAAAAGGAAAGTTAATGTATTTTAAAACAACTCCTTGTTCTCTCCCTCCCCCCCCCCCTTGTTGCTCCATGCCATGTTGGTTTTAAAGAATGAAACGTATCAACCACAAGAAGAAGAAAAAATTCATTGTACCTTCTTTGTTTTCAGATTCTTCACACATAAGTTTTAATATATAGGTAGGTGAAAGCACAGAACACAGAAATAAATTGCACATTCTGGGAAGAAAGAAATAGGAAAAAGTCAAAATAACTAAGATAAGGCAGAATAAATAAAAAACTGAATTGACTTTTACTGGCGACAAGGCAAGCTTTCATGGAGGAGATAAGGTTCCACTCACACAAACAGGCAAACTACACATATTAATATAAAGGCAAAAAAAGAAAAAGAAAACCCTCAGGAAGTTCTGTATATGATGCCTAGTCTGAGATAGCTATTCTGTGAACACCAGTTGCCTGCTCAGTTTTGACTGGAGCATAAGGATCATACCAAAAGTTTTCAAAGTCAGACTTTCAGTTTCTGGAGTCATCCTGGGGATATCTGCACTATACTTCATTCACTGGGAGGCATAGCACTAGGAAGCCCTAGCTACCCATATTTACAGATTATTTTTATTATAATGTTTGTATTATTATTTTGCACTGTATATTTTCTGTTTTTTTGTAAACCACCTTGAGTAATTTTTTTTGGGGGGGGAGGAGGGAATGTGGTATACAAATAAAATGGAAATGGAAATGAAATGAAATACCTTTACCTGAGTGCAAATGGCCACCAGACAGTGGGCATCACAAAGCTCTGCCAACTTGGTGACCCAGCACATCATTATGCCTGTGGCACAAGTCACTTGCTCCTCCCACACATCTTCCAACCAGAAGGCAGGCAGATGGTGCATCCAAACCCATAGCAACTCTGCTGCTATTATAAGCTTGGTGCACTTTTAACTGCACCACACTCATATAGTTTGGGGGATGCTCTGGGATGCACAGAACTGTTTCTGGTCAAGAAATGGGTCCGTGAGATGCAGATGCACCTTCTGGGAGCTTCACTTGCTTTGACAACTGAGTCAAGTGTGAAAAGCCTCCTGTTTCCACAGACATCTTGCGCCACAAAACATTTTTAAATGCAGCTTCAAACACATTTCCAGGCAGAAATATACATGCAGAAACATATACATATGGATACAATGAAAGAACCTTTCTGTCCCTAAAATCAAGATGCTACTTATTGTTGTTCTTACTATACAATAGAGGATATCTAGCATTTAAGTTTGTTTGATTTTTTTTTCCTTTTGATGTCTGTACCAACAAATTATACAAGCATTATAGTTTTCAGACACATTTCAGCCCAGCCTTTGATGTTTAAACTTCCTCCAAATGCAGTCCTGCAGTTTGGTTGGGCTTTAATATTTAAATATTCTATGTGACCCACCTTGAAACCTCTGGCTGAAGGGGGGTATAAATGTAAGTAAATAAGTAAGTAAAATATTAATCTGTCCTTTAAGCTACCGCCTCTTAACAAGGACAAATACACTTTTCTGAATGGTTGTACTGCGGTATAGTGACATTGAATGTCTGTTCTTGCTAGGACAATAATTCAACAAACATCATTAGCAAATCATAAAAGGATATCCAATACACATTATTGTATTTTGTGTGTGTGTGCACATATATCAAACTTAATTTCTAAACATACGCCTGGCAAGTACATGGTGTACTTGGTAGTGTCACCCATTTGAAAACCAACTGTAACTCTTTGTTTTTCTCTGTTTAATGATTATTCCAAATCCAGTTTGAATTCTTAATCCACCTCCCTAAAAAAAAAGAAAAAGAAAATAAAACCTTCAAGATTAATCTTCTATCAAAACAGACAAGCATTCACACACTGAAAAGCCATCTTTAAAGAATTCATAATTTATTATGTTCCGTGATGTCACAAATTAAATAAATATGATTTCTGAGTTGATGCTTCCTTTCTGTGCATGACAATTAGTCCCTACATGACTTAGCTCTTCAGCAGCGCAGCAAGAGTTTATGCAGCTTGTCAGGGAATGAGCTGGGCTTTGCAAAAGCCGGCTGGTCTAGAATATTAAAACTAAGAAATTCCTCCTGGGAGAAATGGCAGGATTTGTAAACCTAATACAATGACTATATGAAATGAAATGGAACAGTATAGCTATAGACATTATTGTGGTTAAAAGCTTTGGGCTAAATCCAAAAGCCAGTTTTCAATCAATATTTTTCATTCAGGCAAACTTCTTTGTAGTCCATGAAAGATATGTCTCAGTAAAGACAGGATTAAAAACAATATTAAAAGGGTGGAGTTAATGATAGCTTCATAGGGCATTCTGCTTCTTTTGCAGAAGAGAGAATATGTTTGGATTGTACTCATTTTGAGGGCACGCACAGGGCAGGCATTCTCAGTACTTCTTTCACAGTTATGGACATATCTTCATGGAAGATTTAGTAAATCCTGAGAAGAAGCATATTTCAGGCATGCTGAAAGCCCATATTGTCCAAACAAATCCATATGTGTTGAAATTAAAAGGCAGGAGTATGATTTCTATTTATACCCACTTTAAAGGCTGAGCTAGGTTATTTGTCATTTATTTAATATATTTTTATCCTGCTCTTAAGCTTAAAAGACACTCCTAGAGCATTTTAAAAATTCTTCAAAAAAAAAGAAGAAAAAGGCAATTGGAAGGGAGGGAAGAGTAGTTAATTTTTATCCCTACTTTTCTTACCCTTTAAGGGGACTCAAAAGTGGCTGACAAAAGTTCTTCAACCTACAATAGACACCTTGTGAGGTAGGTAGGGATGTGAAAGCTCAGAAAGAGAGCTGTGATTAGCCCAAGGTCACCGAGCTGGCTTTGTGTAGGAGTGTGGAATCAAACTGGGAGACCGCCAGATAAGATATACTGCTGTGTTCCATTCCTATCCTATAACTGAGGTAGGATTTTCAAGAACAACATAGAAATAGGTCTCATTTTTGCCATATTGGGAAAGGGCATTTTGAACTGAACCAAAGCAGCAAAATCTCTCACACACCTTAATGCAAATATATTTCTGCTCTGCCCCTTACATTAACATTAGTGCATTCAGTGTACACCGGTAGAAAAAGTTTTAGCAGGTCCCATTCAAAGTTATACAATAATTACAAGCCAAACATGTTTATACCTACCTATCATCTTCAGGTTGGAGAAACAGGCAGGATACCTTTAAAGGAGATTTGCAAGAATCTGAAGATTTTGCCTTTTGTCTTCTACTTCAGATGCCCAGAAGCAGTTGGTGGGTCACTATGTGAGACTGGATGGACTAGATGGGCTGTGGCCAGATCCAGCTGGATTCTTCTTATCTTCTTTTTCCAATTTAGCCTTGTTATATTCAGAATTTGTTTACTGCACATCAGGAAAAATGTTACACATATTAAGAGAACACCTAGGAAACCAAGGAGCCACACCATTGTTTCTTCTAGGGCCCAACACCAAGAGATAAATTAGATTCTCATGCTAATTACGAATTACCGGGCAAGAACGGGTTATCCTGGGGGCATGGGGGCACTCCCAGGTTAGGATCTCAGCATTAGCAGGTGGCGTTTCGCTGTCCCCGCCGCTAATGCTGCGATTGCAACTGTCCCCCCCCTTTCCTGAGTGCTTAATTGCCCAGGTAAGGGCTTGATTTACCCCAACGATTGTCTGACAGCTGCCCTGCAGTGAGTTGAGCAACTGCCAGGTGGGTATAGGGGCTGTCAAGAGCATCAGCAGAGCTCTGGTAAGATGATTAAAACAGACGTGAGTGTGAATTAAGATTTGCATTAAGGCTGCCCCGAATCCACCGTGAGACAGGGGAAGCCCCATGGAGGCACAGCCTGAATGTGTGCAGAGTGGGTTCTCTGAATTTTGGAACATTGTAGAGAGTCATGAAATTGATAATGAATGTTCAAGGCAGAGGGAAGGAAAAAATAACTAGACTAAGGTGTCTATGAAATATTTTTATTAACTTTTATTATAAATTTGAAGAATTTACCCCAGCTAGATAATGAGCAGGATATTATTTAACAAAATTATTAGCAATTCTATGAATTAACAAGCAACTTAGTATTGCAGAGAAGCAACCCATGGTTTATTGCTTTTCCTTTGTCTTTGGAAACAAAGTAACACTTCTACAATGATTCTAGAGGTTAAAACAAATCCAAAGGTTTAGAGCACATTACTGAAAATCCAAAACATTGTATATATTATGAATTGATCTTGACACTCATGAGTAAGAAAAACACTCAAGAAAAGAAAAAATGAGAAATGTAGTATTTTCTTAATTTAGAACTGCTGCCACATAAAGGTTATGGCTGATTCTTAGTACAACTGAATGGAAATGGAATAATGCTTGGATATAAACTTTATTTGCCTATCCCAAAGGATTAAAAAACCACTCCAGATCCTTGCCAAGAAATTAAAAAAAGGATTCTTATGGGTCCTTAATGGCACCTTGAATGAGCAATAGGATTGTAATGTCTGCATGACACTACATACCATTGGGCAAGCAATATGAAGAGAGAACACAGCATCTGCATCAATGTCACATTCTTCCCCTCTATGCACCCATAAGTAGTGTTACGGCACTTTAGCAGCACAGCTGTTTGGATAGCTGTCAGAGCTCTTGAAACAGTTCTCTCTCTCTTGTGGCAGTAGCTCTACTGCTTGCCAATGCTGCCGCTCAAGGATACTTGTGGATCCCTTCAGTGGCATTCTGTGTTATAGAACCCACAAAATAGCCCATGGAGCACTGGAAGGTCTGATCCAGGGCTGGAAAACTTGCCTCAGCTCAGAAGAAGAAGAAGAAGGGTTGGCTTTTATACTCCCTTTTTCTCACCCATTTAAGGGGACTCAAAGCAGCTGACAAAGCTTTCTGTCCTTCTCACAACAGAACACCTGTGAGGTAAGTGGAGCTGTAAGAGCTCAGAAGAGATCAGTGATTAGCCCAAGATTATCCAGATGGCTTTGCTGAGGAGTGCGGAATCAAACCCAGTATTCCCAGATAAGAGCACTAGACCAAACTGGTTCACAGAGAAGGGGAAGACTGTTTCCATGTTCCCCATGCCCAGGGATGTGCAGACCTTAAGGCTGTGGTAAAGAAGTTGAAACAAAGTGCCAGAAATGGCCCATACTTCACTCCATTTCACTGTCTAGATAATGAGAGCATAGGTAAGTCACTGCTATAGCTGCTGTCTCTACCTAGGGTATCTATCTGCACGAGTAAACCAGGTCTGTGCTCTTTTTACAGAGTTATTTTCCCTACTTACACAAAAAGAGCACTCCCAAGAGCAAATTCCACCTTGGGGAGCAGGATGGACATGGTAATGGCAGTAGCTCAAGTGACCCTTGGTGCCCTTTTGGTTTACCTTTATTTGGCCATGCTATTCCTTTCTGACACTTTCAGAAGAAGAAAAAACCTGGGAAAATAACTTCAGCATAAAATTTAAGTGAGCTTAGCACTCTGTTCATGAATGAAGGCTAATGAAGTTCTTTTGAAGTACCTTTTAGTGAGTGTAAACTGCATGATGCTCTCAGATCTTTATGAGATCAAAAACATACATATTCAAAATCTGAAATCAGTTAACTGCCACAACCCTTTCAGTTTAGATACGTCATAATTTCTAAAACTTTGGTCCCTTAAAGCTGGCATTAATTTTTTAAACAAGAGGAAGTGAAGAAGTGTTTATGGTAAAAAGAAGAGCTAATGAAATCATCGGGAGATGAAGAAAAAGAGGTATGTTTGATCCACCCTCGGCAGAATCTATTAACAGCAGAGTATAAGAGATACTGCTGAGGATGTTTTCAGATGACTTCTACACTATTTTCACCAGAGACTCTTGATTTATCTAGGGTATCATTAGAGTATAGTCTTCCTGCTTCTGCACACACACACACACACACCAAACAACAACAACAACAACTGGAGATTCTCAGCTCAAACCCAGTGATGGAGAGGGCTGCTCCCACCAATCAAGATCATCGTTACAGCTGAGCCTAGACAGGCTTTGACAGTCCTCTCACCATGGAGTTGATAACTGGGGAATCCCTAGCTATGACCTTGATGGCAGTGGGGTCATTTCCTTTATTCAGTGGTGGCTATGGAAGAAACTGGTAAGTTCCCTCAGATGGCTGTGGTAGTGACAGGGCTGCCAATGTATGTGGAATGTGGAATAAGGAGTTCTGAGAGCTCCTTATACCAGTTAGCAAAAGTATTTTTGCTAACTTTAAGAGCTTATTCTGCATGTGTGATGCCCACGTTGACACTGCACCTGTTATGTGCACTCAGTGCACAATGTTTTGGTCCTGCCCCCTTATGGCTCATTCAAGGTGTCATGTACTGTGTTTTGCAGTACTCTGAGGTCATTTGGTATGTGTACTAGAGAGCTGCACAAACCCAAAAGTGCTGGTTTGATTTGAATAAAACTGAACCACATGATTCAAACTTGTTCAAATTAAAATAACTTTAAAAATCATTGGGAAAAGTTGCAGGCAAACTCAACTGGGTTCAGATCAAATCTGGAGGTTTGACCAGTTTGAATGAACACTCCTTGGTTTGGTTCGGTTTGGTTTGATTGTCCCCTTTCAAATGGGAAATGGATTGGTTCAGTTCAAACCAGGTTCAGCAAATCTCTAATGTATACTAATGTGAACTAGTGAATTCACTAAATTACTGCAGAATATGACAAGAGTATAGTTCTTTGCCCATTTTCCTTAGGAAAACTATAGCAACTGCTTTGAAAGGCCAAAGTGCAAATTATTGCAGTAATATATGATTACATTGCTATATCATGTGCACTGATTTAAAGCATGAAATCAGCCCTTTAGTCCATGCAGGAATCCAGAGGGATTTCCGCACTGCAACGCGTTCCAAACGGAACGCGTGCAGGCGAGCAGCTTAAGACACTTCCGGGCGCTTTTACCGTTCACACACAGACGCGCCGGAACGCATTCCGGCGCGCCTGTGTGCGAAAGGTGAAAGCGCCGGGAGCTGTCTTGGCCGGCAAAGGCCGGCCAGGGGCGGGGATTCGGCCGCAGCGCTGCCCGCCCATTGGGTGAGAGCACCCAAGGGGCGGGCAGCGCTGTCAAGCCACCCACCCCGTGCTTCGTGCCAGCTCTACGGGCTGGCACGAAGATGCCCGGGCACCCGGGCACCCATCATGGGGCCCGGGGCAAGGCCCCTATGGGGCCGGACCCCTTTGAAGATCAGAGCCCCTGGCTCTGATCTCCAAGGGCTCGCCCAGCGCCCCCATCGCGGCCATCTACGGGCTGCAGGCGCCTGGATCTAGGCGCCTGCAGCCCGCAGATGAGTCCCACCCCCCCCCCCAGTCCCCAAAACCCCCACCCCCACCCACCCTCCGGCCCGGATCGGGCCCATCTACGGGCTGCAGGCGCCTGGATCTAGGCGCCTGCAGCCCGCAGATGAGTCCCACCCACCCCCAGTCCCCAAAACCCCCACCCCCAACCACCCTCCGGCCCGGATCGGGCCCATCTACGGGCTGCAGGCGCCTGGATCTAGGCGCCTGCAGCCCGCAGATGAGTCCCACCCCCCCCCAGTCCCCAAAACCCCCACCCCCAACCACCCTCCGGCCCGGATCGGGCCCATCTTCGCTCTCTAGGTGCCCACAGCGGGGCACCCAGAGAGCGAAGATGTTTCCCCCCCCTCCCCCAGGGCCCTGGGAGGACGCGCGCGCGACGGAGGACTTACCTCGTCGCCGTCCAGCGTCGAACTGAGGGTGGCATTGTGGGAGCGCGGGGGACTAGGTGGGCTGCGTCTTGCGCGCTCCCACAATGCCACCCTCAGTTCGACGCTGGACGGCGACGAGGTAAGTCATTCCTCGCGCGCGCGTCCTCCCAGGGCCCTGGGGGAGGGGGGGGAAACATCTTCGCTCTCTGGGTGCCCCGCTGTGGGCACCTAGAGAGCGAAGATGGGCCCGATCCGGGCCGGAGAGTGGTTGGGGGTGGGGGTTTTGGGGACTGGGGGGGGGTGGGACTCATCTGCGGGCTGCAGGCACCTAGATCCAGGCGCCTGCAGCCCGTAGATGGCCGCGATGGGGGCGGGGGGGACCCTTGGGGGACCGGAGCGATGCGCTCCGGCCGCCCAAGGCGTTCCTCGCCCCCAGCGAGCCCAACATCGACCTCCTGCCACCCCAGAAAGGGGCGACAGGACGCCGATGCTGGTGGCTCCTTCCCGGGTCCGGCAGCGCCATTGGGGCTGCCGGACCCGGGAAGGAGCCACGTCCCGGCGGCCGTCGGAGGCGACAGACGGGACGCACCGAATCGGGGTTCCCCTGTGCCATCTGCCAGGGTCACTGACCCTGGCAGACGGGAAAGGGGAACCCCGATTCGGTGGGTCCCGTCTACCGGCTTCGCCGCGCCGGCGCAATCGCCGGCCCGGCAAGTCGGCCCCTGGGGGTGTGCCGACGGCTGTCAGGGAGAGAAGCGTGCGAACGCTTCTCTCCCGGAACGCGCCGGGGCGGCTCGTCCGCGTTTGAACGGATGCAGAGCACTTTAAAGTGCTCTGCATCCGGAACGCGTGGAGGACAGCTCCGGACACGAGGCGGCGCAAGCCCCGCTCGGGCAATGCGTATGCCTCGTCCGAAGCTGTCCTCCACGCGTTCCGGAAAGGCCAATGCGAAAAGGCCTCAGATTAAAACATCCCTAGCAGATGGTTGTTCAACCACATTCTTTATATTTTGGTACTACATTAGCTTCATCTAGCAATATATTTAAAAATTTTCTTTATTAGAGATGTGCATGAACCTAAAAATTGTAGTTCATTTCAAATTCAAACAGGATCAGCCTGGTTCAATTTTAACTTTGAATAAGTTCAACTCTAAAAACAATGATTTTAAACATTTTAAAAGCCCTTAAAAAAATATCGATGTACTCAAACCAGTTCAGTTCAAACACATTTTTTTACTGGTTCTGTTCAAGTTCAAATAAAATCAGAAGGTGATTCAGTCCAAATTTGAACTGTTAGCAGACATCCTGTCATGTGTCTTTGGGGAAATAGCTTGTCAGGATGTCTTCTCATGTTGGGATCTTCTTCCATGGAGGTTTGAAAAACACCAGAGTAATTTTGGTGCTTAGAGGCATAGGACAGCAAGGATATATGATTACAAGAGTCTGTTTTTCCTTAATAGGAAAATGATTTTATTAATAATCAGTATTAAAAGGAATAAAAAATGAAGGGACACTACACAGAGTGCCAAAATATAAGCAAAATAGACTCCCAGTGGGGTATCACAAGGCTTCAGCCAGACAAGGGGCAGGAGCTTGGTACAGGGAAAAAAAGTATCAGTTTAAAAAGCACACCTTTTGGCAATCTAGAGATACAGACAGAAAAGGGAAGAAAGACACCAAAGAATACCCTGTTCTGTCTAGTACAACTTGGTTCTCGTCCACGCGGATTCCTCTCCACAGCAGGATCAGAGAACATGTGGCTGTAGGTCACGCCGCAGTGTAGTGATGAAAAGTTGGTGATGGGAAGAGAAGAGGGGAAACCCTACCTGGCTAAACAGTTTTTATGTTCTGCTACTCTTCTGGGCAAGAAGACTCCTCCTCAAGTCCAACCCATGGGGCTTTGGGGCAGCAACTCTGAAGGTTCCATTCAGGTGAATGGAGAAAGGAGGGGTTTGGGAATGGTGGGAAGGAGGGGGAAAAAAAGGTAGATGGAAGATTCTACAGCACCAGGGTTAATGATCTGGTTTCCTCTGCAGACAATGATCTAATCAAATAGGAACAATAGCTCCTGGTATTAGTACATTGATCCTTTCAACATCCCAGGTAAAGATCTTCCCAGATAGTTACTACAAGCAAAGGCCGATCTCTTCCTTTGTTGTGCATACAATTCTCCAGACAGCAGCCAATCTAGGAGGTGAGAGGATTATCCTTCTTCCCTAGCCAGTCTTCCCATATGTAAATTTATAACCCTGCCTGTGACTGAGAAATCTTGGAGAACATGTCTCTCATATCTTTTAGGCCTTTATATTCTTATAGAAGCATATCTCATATAAAATATTTTTATTCAGCCTGGCACAGATTTGTGATATATTATAAAATCTGCATGTCCAGCCTCATGCCAACTCACACTTGCCATGGGACTCATAAGGCAGCACTGCCTGGCCAGTGTCGCCCGGTTTTGCCATGGTTCAGAGAGAGAAGAGGGTTGCGGGGGGGGGGGGGGCACACAGGTTACAGAACCAGTCAAGCGACTTGGCTTGAATTGAACTGGGTAAAAACAAACCAGTTTGGAACATCTCCAGGAAAAAGAACATTATTAAAATCGAGAATAAGGAAAACAAACTGTCAGCTTGACCACTGTGCTAGTCTGTGATACTATGCTGAGTTTGCTTCTATATTTTACTGACCCTGTTTTTCCTTTGTTGTAGAATTAAACATGTAACAGTAGGTCATTATGGTGCTGGGAGAAAATGGGAAAGGAAATGCTTGATGCACTGGCTGCACATGACCACATAGGTAGGAAACTGTTGATGAAAATATGTGCTTGCTAATAAACAGTAACATGCTGCTACAGAAGCACCTTAGTGATCCTGACACAGACATTCACTCTGGAAGACCCGGGTAAAAAGACACGTCTTCATGCTCCTTCCCTCTATAACTTCACCCCAGGCACATTTCCCCACACACAATGAAAAGAAATATAAAAAACAAGCAAGCAACAACAAAAAGCAACTAAGGCCACAAGCAACAGGTCTCTGGTTTTATAAATGAGCCCAGAATGGCATTTGGAACTCCTGGTGAAAGGGCTCAGTCAGTCCCACAAGGAAGCACCTCCTCTTGGGTAACAGTATCCAGCCGGGCAGCAGAGGCAGCCAATGAGCAGCGTGCTCCAGGCTGCCACCACTAAGCCATCCACAGTAGTGATGCCGCAGTTCTCCTCCTCCCCAGGAAGAGCTTCAAGTAGCTGAACTTTTAGGTATCCATTCTTTATGTTCTCTGATGTAGCTGAGGCCAAGTGGAGTCCAGAGCAGCTGAAATAAAAGGGGCCCAGCTGGACAGGAGATGAAGCCAGAGGACAGGATGGTCTAGGCTGCTACCAATAAGCTACCTCTCCAGGAATAATGGCACCATTCTCCTCCTCCTCAACAGATTCTGAATCTAAAAGACAACATTTATAGGGTAGGGTCTGAACAACAACTGGTAGGGTCTGCTGCTGCAAGGGCCAGAAGTGGGGGCTGTGCTGTTTGCATGCATACATGTGCATGCACATGGCAGCATAAGTGTCAAATGACAGTTCTTTGGTTTCAGTGGTTTTGTCTGGGGTTATTCCGAAAAGCACTGGAAGTGGCCATGGAAGTCAGACTTTTCCTCTGCTATCAGGAATACAGTCATATTTTCTGTCTTGAAAGGGTCACATTGGCAGGACCTCTGCCAATAAAGAGCTACCGACAGTGCTTATGGTTAGGGAGGTGCACAAATATTTGTCACATCTGGAATTTCTACAAATATGTACAAATTAGTAGATTCATGGCCAAATCGAATGGAGCCTACATTTGACATCGGAGGGCACCGAAATAGGCCCCAGGTAAATCACTGCAGCCTCCTGCCCCCTCCAATGTACCCCCTTACCTTTCAGGAGACTGCAGAGGTGACCCGAGGTCTATTTTGGTTACTCCCTGGAGATTGAAATGGTACTTCTGAGTTTGCATGCACAGCTCTCCATCTGGGGGTCGTGATCCCCGGATGGAGAGCTGCGTGCAGACCTGTAAGTGCCTCAGGTGATGGCATGTGGCACTGGTGGCGACAATGGTGGTGACGAGGACAGGTGGGGGGGAGTCGAAAGGGACGAGTGGCAGGAAGGGGGAGAGGTTTGCTTCATTTCATGCACAAACATTCATCTGAATATTTGTGAATGAATACCAAGCCCCCCAAATCCATGGGGTTTATTTTATTTTTGATTGATTGATTGATTGATTTGTATTTCTATCCCGCCCTATACCCGAAGGTCTCAGGGCGGGTTACAATATTATATTAATCTTAGACAGGTCCCTGCCCTCAGGCTCACAATCTAAAGAGACAAGAAACAAAAGGAAAATGGTGTGGGAGGGATCAGGGAACAGCAAAAAGCAAGCACGTGAGGTCTTCAGCTCCAATTCTTCTGTTCGTTTCTTATTGCTGGAATTTTCCTATTCTCTTTACTTTGAATTTTCTCTTCACTGATGACAAACTGGATGATGGTAAAGTTGGTCAGCTGGTATCAGCCCCACCCTGCTCGGCTTCAGGACCAGACGTTTCCTCAACTGGTGGATTGGCTGCCGTAGTCTCTTTGCCATCTTGTGATGGGAGCAGTTGGAGGAGGGAGGGGCACTGCTGGGAGCAAGATGGCGGAGCAGCGCAGCCTGCTGCCTCTTCTCCACTCCTCTCAGGCAAGATGGTTCCTAGCCTTGTGATGGCAGTTGGAGGAGGGAGGGGCGCTGCTCGGAGCAAGAGGGCAGAGCCCAGCCTGCTGCCTCTTCTCCACTCCTCTCAGGCAAGATGGTTTCTAGCCTTTTGGAACAAATCAAATGTGGGAAATGGGTTTCATGAAAATCCCTACTTATGGTGTGATGTTACTTCAACAGGTGCAGGATCCTCTATTTTGCTGCCATGCAGATTTTGAATTTTAGGGTCAGTTTGCACTTACTGATGAAGGGCACTCCAGGGTGCTCCATGCCACAATCCCACCACTGTCCCATTTTTACTTCTCCACAACTTCAGCAGGAGCTCCCAGATGCAGCATTCACACTCTCTTCCTGTGCAAACTCTGCATAGAGGCAGAACAGGATGGGGGGGCTGCAGCTGTACCAATGTGCACCATGTCACAATCGCCACGGCAAGGCCAAGCCTGCAGCAAAAGTTGCTGCAGCAGTTGCCATGGCAATAACACCACAAGTGTTGGTAGTAAAGCTCAGGATTGCAACAGTGTTCATGGTGTGAATGTGGCCCTCTGTCGCCACACCTAACTGTGGTAGAATGGTATAGTTATATCATTCCGAGCCATTAAGTGTGTACAGAGTCTTATTTTGACAATACTGAATATTCTATTAACTTTTGCATTGTGTAAGGCTGCAGTTTAGATAAGTGAAGAACATGAGAAAGAATGGAAAATAAGTAGCAGGCCACTTTCACTCCAGATTAGCATAGGATTTCACTTGTGTAATTCACAATGGTATGATTTTAAAAATTAAATGTCATCCTGGTTATTTATTCAGTATCCTCAAATTGCCTCATTTACTGTGTATAAATTGATGCTTCAACACTGGCTTCTTTCATATGGTGACAGAATTATATTTATTAATATTTTGCCCTTTCAGTTTAATGCTATAATTTAAATGACAGTTGCATAAGTCAGAAGTGATAAAACCTATGCCTAGTAACTCAGGAAATTCTTGTGTGATTCTCATTGTTGTGACTTAAAATTATGTCTCTAACAACAACAACAAAAGGTTATGGCCTTTTACACAGCAAAACTGATAAGAGCAGAGATATCAGACTGGCTAAAAAAGCAAATTATGTACACAGAGGGAATGAAGCTTTTCAAGTTGAGTGTTCTTTTTGTATATTAAGAACAGAGCTACAAAATAGTGCTATTGGTAATGAACTAGTACATTGTCATTGTCTTCAGGCCCTGGGTTTCAAAAATCAAAGTGCTCCCCTCTACACCATCAAGATCACAGCTCGGGATTCTCCCACTTTGATTCTGAAAGATGGGGGAATTAAACTCAGGAAATGGTCCCATGGAGGCTATGAAATCCACTGAGGGAACAGGTAATTCTCCTCAAATGTCGTTGGTCTTAGCAGCTCCACCATTGAAAAAGAAGAGTGGGATGAAAATGTGCCATGGTCACACCTTCACTTTAAACCTTCTTCAGTAGATCTTCAGGTCTGACTGTTCACAGCTTTTCATCTTATCTGTTTTAATTGTGGACTTTCCATTCAGAAAAGTCCAAATGGACGGTGGAAAGTCCACAAATAATATGGATAGAAATGAGATGGTGTGAGCAATCAGACCTGAAGGTCGACTGAAAAAGGTCTGAAGTTCATTCCACTTTGTCAATACAATCCTCTAGGGCAGGGTTTCCCAAACTGTGGGTCGGGACCCACCTCTAGGAAATTTAACCGTATTTGAAATAACCTTTTTGATGTAATTTTTTAATTAATAAAAAAATGTATTAAAACTTTGTTATTTGAAAAGTCCTTTATTCATATTGGTAACGGTTAAATTTCCTAGAGGTGGGTCCCGAGTTGGTAAACTTATATTAGATGAGTCGTAGCCCAGACAACTTTGGAAACCACTGCTCTAGGGGCACTTCTTGTAGCATGGTCAGGGAAAGACAGAGCTAAATTCCATAAACACAGTTAATATTTGGGTTTTTTTTTTTTTAAATCTATGGGTCATTTTGTACATGCCGATATATATTACCCTTGGCCCAGAACAGTACTGTTAGCACGATGATGGCCAGCTTGCCTTAGCAACCCCTAAAATTGTGTGTTGGAGCCAGCTTCTGAAGTTCCTATAACCAGGAATGAAAGTTCCTACCCACAGAGTCCCTGGGGTACCCATTGTTGTGGTGAGCTTTGTTGCATTGTTGAAATGGGTCCCCAGTAATAAAAAAAAAAATGGAGACAAGCACTGTCTGCATGCCTCCATGATCTGGATATTTTTTTTCCTGCTAGTACATCCATGGATAAATCAAGTCCACAGGAGATCTACCTCTAGGACTTCCAAATCTGGATTACTCTCTCTTTCATATAGATAGGAGTCTACTAACAGTGGGCTGGGCCTCCTCTTTCTCACACTAAAGTGCAGAAGGGAGACAATTTGTACATTTGCTGATGTGGAACATGAACAGGCGCAGAAAAACCCTATAAATGCATCAAATATGTAACTTCTTGCATACAAGCCAAGCCAAATGCAGATGATTTAGCTAGGGACCAGGGACTCCCAACACAAATTTTGTAACCGTAATCTTCGTAGCCATTAAAATTATGTGGTTGGCTCTGCCCAGCACCATATTCAATGAAGCAAGTTATACATGTTTCTTTAAAGAAAGCACTTCTCATTATACCACATTCTTGTAATGATTAAACTCATCAAGACACATTACAGGAACACATTCTTTAATTGTCCTACTATTAGACAATGCCTGTGGGTAAGGTAGACATCTTCACCTTTTCAACTGTAGTTACCTTGCCACCTTTACCTCCTACTTAATTACTCAATTTGCAGAAAAGGAAGCCAAGTGTATTTGGAACTCACTCATAAAAATATTCAAATTTAATCCCTGCAGTTACTTTAGATTCTAAAGCAAGGCATACGATCTAAAACGGTATGTTTTGATTTTGAAAGTTTACTGCAGCAGATTCCCAATGCAATTAAAGATATGCTTGAACCATATTGGAAGGCTGTAACTCATTTTCAGACCTATGGAGAAAATGTGGAATCCCACATCTCAACTTGAATGATTAAATGAATATGATTACTATCATTTCCTCCCACATTTTTTTAAATAAGTCCATTATCAAGCCTAATAGGGTTTTTTGCCAGATTATTCCACAGCAAAATATTTGAGCTGCAATCCGTATAATGCTTATCTCTGAATAACATTTTCGCAGTACTAATGAAATCTATAGTAACTGTAGACAGGTCCTTTTCATAGTAACATGGGTAACATTCACTGCCTCCAAGGCAGAAGGGAAAGATATGGGATCTTGCTTAGATCCTGCAGTTGCCTTCCACCACCCCTGCCAGATGGCAGGGTGAAATTGTGGGGTTAGGCCTCAGCCCATATCTTGTGTGGTGCTTGTTTCTAATGACAAAAATGCCCAGAAATATACACACACCTGCCCCAATGCTTGCACAGTGGGTATTTTCAGCTTGATTTTGCCCCATACTTGCATGGCGAGCATTTTCCTTAAATAAAAACCCAGAGGCAAGCATCAGGCACAGAAAGCAACATTTCTTTTTTGAGAAAACCTGTGTTGAGAGTTCTTTTTCCTGAAATAATGAAATTTCAGGATTTTACCTCTATATCCCAGGAGTACATCTGGCAATCCCAACATTGTACCAGGATAATGTAGGGTTTTATACCTTGTCTGTCTGGATGCAGTCACTGAAGCTGTGGTCACACTTATTTTAAATAGATATACAATTAAACAAACACCTCAGGGGCATCTTAGAGATGGTTGGGAGGTGGGACTGTTCACCGGTTACTCTGCCCCTCCACCTTTCATAAACACTTTGAACTAGAAAATGTGGTTTAGTGATACAATGAGAATATGATGGCTACATGCTACCATCTCTAAGGCATTTTTGGGACTGGAGGCCAATTCACACCTGGACTCTTAGTTTATAATTAGTTAACATTTGGGCAGGTGAATCTGCACTTGCAGGAAGTATTAATAGCCTACAAATGCCCCCTGCCCACCCAGATATTCACCACACACAAACTAACATTAACCAAAAGCTATTTCTGGTGCAATAGGGGCCATCTGAGCTGCCACGCAAGTGTGCTGGCATCTCAGATGACCCCTGACGTGACTGCACATGCACAGAGCATCATTGTTGCCATGACAACAGTGCCATCACACACAGAGTTGCACAGGACACTGAAATCAAATGGCAGTGCTCTGTGGAGGATTGGACTACTAGTGACTGGACACAGGTAAGTTTATGGTTACAATAGGCCTAGGCTAACATGTACTAGCATTCCCTAGTGTGAATGCTAGTCCGTGTTAGCCTATTATGCACCTTTCCCACCTAGCACCCAGGGTTTTTTTGTTTTGTTATAATTGTGCTCCATGTAAATTCACCCTTGTAGACAGTAACACCTTTCTGCAAGCCTTCTTATCTGCAATATTTCCATTTAGTCATTCATAATTACTACACATAAATCATAACATGTAATATTCTGGCTTTGGGTATTAATGGAAACATTTTAAGCACTTACACAAGTTAGAACTTGCTAAACAGATTGAGCCATTATTAAGAACATGAAACATCCCCCCTCCTTCCTAAATTATGAATCAAAATTCCTCTGAAAAGCCTTTTATAAGCATGTGAGCTCCCATAACTCCTCTCTCTCAACTACAGCAGACCTAGGCAGAAGGTTCTGCCAGGCATGAACAGTTACATAAGTACAAATTGGCATGAGGCTGGACGTGCCAATTTGATAATAATATGTATATACCCAGGATATAAAGATATTATATGAGATATAAGGCATAAAAGACATGAGAAACAGATGTGCTCCAGGATTTCTCAGTATTATGAAACAGACCAACAAAAAGATTCCCCCTTGAATTTTGCATATACACAGGACAGATCTGACCAGTGCATAGCTATCTAGCACCTCAATGGGAAATCATTAGCACCCAGACAGCTTTTTGTTTGCCAAGATACTCAGCTGGAAACAGCTGCTTATCTCAAGTGTCAGCTATTGAAATGACAAACTTGACTCATGAAGGTCATCAAGCCATTGGGATCCCTTGAAACGATCTGGCTCTGCCCCCAGATTCAAATTTCCCCACTTCAGATCTGACGGGTTCACCCTTAACATTCTGGGAAGATAATATAGCTCTCTGAGCATAGGGATTTTTCAGTCATTTTTCTGTCACTCCCTCTTTGCTGCCCTGGAACTGCAAGAACTGCCTGAAATCACTTTACACTGGCTGAAATCACTAGGCAGTCATGCTTTGCTACAGCTAAGATCGCTGCTTCTGCCTATCCATTCCGACCTTCATTGCTGCCATGTGATCTCTGATTCCTCTATGAAGAAAACTGCATGGGCAAGAACCAGTTGCACTAGATAACATAGTGTATCCTTAGAATAGGTTGTTTTCCTCATTTTCCTCCTCTAGCTCTAAATTGCCAAATAGCGTTCTTTTAAATCGATACTTTTTCCTATACTAAGCTACTGCCCCTTGTCTGGTTAAAGCATTGTGCTACCTAACTGGGAATCTATTTTTGTTTATCTTTGGGCCTCTTCTGAAGCATTGTGAAGAGTGCCACTCCATTTTTGCCATTTATTTTATTATTTTCATACTAATTAATAATACTGTTCTTCTCACAAAGAAACTGCCTTTTAGAGTCTCTTCTGCCCACTGCCTGAATTGGCAGAGCATTATAGCCAATTTATTGTTATCCAGACCTTCACACTAAAAGACCCTCCACACGAGAAACATCCAGACAAAGGTAATGCCCCCATTTTTAACACAGGTCTAGGACATCTACTAATACGTTCACTGAGATTGTGCCTTCATTACACAGCAGAAGCACTTTAATTTGGGCCTCAGGGCGGCCAATCTCCATTACTCCTTGAGAACTTAGTTAAAGTGCCATCACTATATAATGAGGATGCAGCTGGAGTCTAGAATGATGTGCCATAGTCTTGTGTTCGAATGCAGTCAATAATTATGAAATAAGCTGTCCACAACTGATAATTCATTGGACTGCTCTTGGTACATAAAGCACTGGGTGGGACAGTAGATACACCACCATGTCTGTGTCTCCTGACCATTACTGTTACCTCCTGACAATATGAAAACACTTGTGAGAGAAGAACAACCTCATGTCTTTGCGAATCTTTGTCTACAGATATTGTCCCTCTGTTACTGGAGTGCTGATGACAGAGAAGAAACAAGGAGAGGTTCTGTGGCTAGGAAAGAGCCCCTGTAATATTTCATTTGCACTGAGAAATGGTCTACCAGTATAAAGCTACATCTGCACGAGACAGGTTGTCAGAATGGACTGCAGTGCAAAAGGGCTTTTCTTCACTGCACGGGTATATCAGTCTAGCAGGGCTGCTGGAACATTTTGTTTACATTGCAGACCAGTTTACAGGGAGGTCTACATGGAATGAGATGATAAGGAGTCCACGCTGCATTCAAGGCTGGTATTCCAGACCAGTTGCTCATGTGTGGATAGTGGACAAGAGGGTGGTTAGTTCTACCAAGGTCAGAAGCCTGGCACCTTTAATTAGGAGCACAAAAGAGATGCCAGAAAGATGCAACTTCTGGATGCACACCCAAAACAACTCTGCCCAGCAAATATGGAGGGTGAGAATGAAACTTGGGCTAGGGTGGTTCTGCTTGCTGCCAAGCTGATCTCAGATGAGATTACTTGACCTGACCCACAATAGCACAGCATGGTGAAGTATTGCACATACCATGTAGAAATGGCTAAAATAGTATCATACCTGCTCCAACAATGGACTGTTTGTAAGCAGTTCATGCAACATTCTACGCTGGAATACCAGACCTGCTACTCATGTGCTAACAGAACATGATCAGGTGGTTCAGTCTACCAGGGCTGAAAAATCTAGCCCCACTTACTGCACACCGACCCAAAACATACAATCCTCCACTGTAGGGAGGCAATTAAAGCTTGAACTGAGTTGGTTCAAAATAACAAACAGGAGTGGGGGAATGAGGCAGTGACTGTCCAAATTCAAACAGACATGATATTTTGTTCTAAAATGGCCTTGCAGATACACCCCACAGTGCCTTATGCCTTATATTTTTTCCAGTATATATTATTCGGAATTTGTGAATGGCTTGCACCGCACAAGTATACACTCATAATGCTAGTAACAGACCGGGAATAAATCTAATCCTTCAGCACTGTGACAGAACTTCAGACATCTGAATTCCACTGTCATAAACACCTCTGTCATATCTTCTGGAGATTAAACATACCTGGGTCTTTTAACGATCTTTCATAGAACTTGACTTCCAGACCTCCCACCATCCTGGCAGTCCTCTTCTGGTTTCCAGACTTCTCACAACCACAGTAGCCCTCCATTGAGCTTGCTTTGGTATATCAACATTGTTTTTACATTCTGTGAGCCACAGCTACAATGGCACAGTACTCTAAATGAGGGCTGATTAAGGCCCTAGCCTCATATAAGTCTTACTTCACACTTCAGAATTAATTCAGGATGAAAGCATATGAGTTTTGAATTAAGAAAAGGACAGAGCTGAATAATTGTAGCACATCTAGCATGGTTAGGGTGTTTCTCTACTTAGCATTCTTAATCTGGATCTTAGAAGATCCAGATCTTTGAAATGGGGTCCTCAATGAATCCGGTCCTTGAAGATCCAGACCTTTGCAAGGACTCAACGCTTCTCCACTGGCAGTCCAGCACGTGATGCCAGTGGGTGCTAGACAGGGTCACAGTGTGAATGCCAAAGCACCTATCAGGTAAATCCATTCTGCCCTAAGCAGAAGATGTGCTTGTGGCATGGTGCAATTGGCCAATGTGGACATCACTCAAGGCCCACTTCCATCAACAGTGGGCATGGTGAAAAGGTAAAGTTTCATAGCAGGATACATAGCAGCTACAAAGTCCAGCACACACTTTGTAGCAGAATTGCATAGTTCATCTATGAAGATGTAGTTGGACACATAGGGCTGACCATTTAGCAGCTACGCAGACAGATCCATCTATGTAGACAGATACATCACAACTACGCAGCTCAACTCTGTAGGCTGCTAGGAAGGATGTGCATGGCTACATAAATGTGAGTGGTGAGGTGAGGGCAGAGCTGTCCTGCTGCAAATGGCAGCTGCTAAGCCCATCCCTGGAGCCCATTTCCCCAATTGCAGTGCGAACAGGTGCCCTTGGATCTGGTTTTCAAGGCTGAAGGCCAGATTGAAGGCACCTTTAAAGGGGTCCATGGGAAGTCCAGATTTAAGGGCCTGAGGACCCCATTCAATCCAGACCTCCCTTATGCTGGTGTGAACAGATGGGGTCCTAATGGGTCCTTGTGTGGGAACAGGGTCTTATTGATTGTTACCAATCAGGTGCCTAATGGGTTCTAAATTGGTGCTTCTGGCTAGTGGAAAAAAAACCTTATTCTCAAGACAGGCCAAATGAATCACTGTTGTTCATGCTCTCAAGGTTGCTTTGACCCCACCCACACTGTGCCAGAAACTCAACATCCCTGTGATTGATTGGTCAGCACAAGCTGTCAACCATCTTCTAATGTTCCCATGCTCATATGTGTTTCTATGCAAAGCTATAAACTGACAAGCTTAAAATGAATACTGAAGTGTTTCTTCATAACCCTACAAACAGAAAAGAGAAAGAGAAGCAAAACTAAAGTACTTGTTCAATCCCTTGGCAGGTGTTCTGCAGTGCCAGCAGCTACCACCTGGCTGACCAAACCTATTTCCTTCAGCAACTGACTTGTGCTTTTTTTCCTGAAAAATGCCACAGAACTACAGGAGCTTCCTCAACTATCTATTTATTTATTTTTTAGGCCAGCTCTTCTGGCCATGGTTCTGTGCACACTTGTGCACTGGTTGACGTCTGTAAATCCACAATATGGGCACACTCAACAATCATGCATGTGAGCAGGCACATACTTGCACAGTGGTAGAAGCACTCTGCAAACAATCACATATCATTTGAAAACACTGCACATTTGACATGCAAATTCAAATCTTGCTGTAACTTTACTGCAGTGATTATTTAGCCCTCTGCTTTCAGGCATTCACTAGAACATCCCTAATTCTGAGGAATAAGAGAGTACTTTGCAATAGTTCAGAGTGCAAAATGTGGGGAAAATGTCATGTGTCTATGATTCTAAGCTTGTATTTTTAGCTTGAGAGAGCTGTTTGTCTAATTTGTTCAGCTGATTTTCCTCCCTCCCTCCCTCTTTTTCTTTTCTTAAAAGGATTGTAATCCAAGAGATTGCACTCTGATGTGAAGCGAAGGAGGTCTTTGATGATTCAAGTCAATGTAAGATATACTGGTTACGAACATCTCCCTTTGGGGTCACTTTGTCATTGGCTTAGATCTCATCAAAAGT
This sequence comes from Aspidoscelis tigris stejnegeri, assembly GCA_023333525.1. Lineage (NCBI taxonomy): Eukaryota > Metazoa > Chordata > Lepidosauria > Squamata > Teiidae > Aspidoscelis > Aspidoscelis tigris. The sequence goes on from JALMGA010000004.1 coordinate 52,338,136, forward strand.
CGACACCTTTATTGCTCTGGAGCTTTTCTCAGATGTCTGTGACATTGTTTCCCTCGCTCCCACTTTAAATGACTGCACTGTAAATAAAAAGGCTAGATGTATAAAAGAAAACCTGTTAAACTTCTGACTTAAGCCAATAAATGTGTGTGGAAAGTTGCAGTGAAGAGTAAAATCTGCCACGTGCCCTCTAACTCCTATACATCATGTGAAAATACCTTTCTGAGCATCTGAATGTGTCTGGTTGTGGCCAAGTGTCAAACGAGATAGAGTAGGTTTTCCCCCTTGCATGTGTATTTCCTTCATTTCATTACTTGCCAGCGGAGACTGATATTCTTTCAGCACAGCTTTTGCAAAGAGATATTATATAGATAAATCAGAGCAATATATAACCAGTGGCTCTGTGGAAACCGTACTCTGGAATCATTTTTAGTTCAACAGTGCAAAACCAAATTTAATTAATACAATCAAGTTTTTAACCAACTTGCTTTTTATAAGACTTATTAAAAGATAAAAGTGATGTATTGAGATCCACTGCCTTGACACGTGCACCATAGCTCTCATTTGCATAATAAAAGGGGTTTGGCACATGAACTTAATAGTTATCATAAATGTGTATTAATGAAGACAATTATAGACACATGAAAATGTATGCCATATAAAGGGAAGAATCTTGGTTATTAATGTTGACATATCCAATACAGATGTGTTATGTATTTTAATGTTATTATAAACCCTTATTGGAATGCACAGATGTATATGAAAGTTATCATTGTGAATTATATTCTGTCAGCTCTTATGAGAAAAGAGAAATAATACATGATGGCAATATGTAATGGCAAAATACTGTTGTCATGTTGATACTGATGTCAAGTTCAAATTGAAATTAGCTCTTAAAAGCTGTGACAGCCACATGGTTATCCGTTTTAATAACAATTAACATCATGCCTAAATGATAGCAAGAAATTAATAATGAAATAATTAGATTTTGCTAACTGTATCATATACTGAAAGCATTTCATATCAAAAGGGTTTTTAAAGAAATCTCGGGGTTTGTATCTTTGATAATTGTTAGGTATATACTGACATTTCATGCTGAAAATAACAATAGCCATACAAAACCAAGTAACTGTGAATTTCTGTTCTGATGCAGATTTTATATGATATAAAATTGATTGACTCCAGAAATTAATTCCAGCTAAACCTGTTGCCTATTAAAGATAATTAATATCCACATGAACCCAGCTATTCACTATAATGACTAGGTGAACTAGCTCAGAATTCAACCTCCTGAGAAGGTCAAGCTGAGGCTTTTCTTTTTCCCGCTATTGTGACTGAACTCTGTCCACACTCCCTAATAACAACCTACTGAACACAACCCAATAGTCTGATCCACTGGAAGATTCAAAGTTTGTTCTTTTGGGGGGGGGGGAACAGAAAAACAAATGGGAGGGGCAAATATCTGCAACTGTCATTTTGCCATTCAGTTCTGTCCAATTCTTTGGGATCCCATGGACTAAAGTATGCCAGACACTTCTGTCAACTACAGTTTTTCAGAGTTTGCCCAAGCTCATGTTCATTGCTTTCATGACACTATCATTCTGTCTCATCCTTTGCTGTGCCCTTCTCCTTCCACTTTTCTCCAGCATCAGTGTCTTTTCCAGTGAGTCCCATCTTCTCATTACATGGCCAAAGTTTTTGCGCTTGAGCTCTAGTATTTGTCAGGGTTGATTTACTTTAGTATTGATTGATTTGATCTCCTTGAAGTCAAAGATCTCTCTAAAGTTCTTCTCCAGCACCTCAGTTCAAAAGGATTAATCCCTCCTTGTGGCCCAGCTCTCACAGCCATACATTGCTACTGAGGAAACCACAGTTTTGACAAAACATCTGGAGGTACCCAGGTTAGGAAACACTGTTTAAGGAGCTGCATCTGGATCCTTATCTGCAATTTTTGGCATGGAAATACACTGAGCCTTTCCACACCATATGTTGCTTCTGCACTGCATATACTTGCTTCTTTACCAGAAGTGGTTCCATTACAGCAGGCATTTCCCTTGCCCACATAGCAGTAGAGCCATTTTAAGTGCTCGACCTTTATACTAGTAGCAGGACTGGGGTAGCTCTGCATGGTTCATTTGCACTTCTTCCAGGTGGAAGAGGTGAAAATGGAGCTTGTGACTGGCACAACAGCCATAGTCGTACAGCTTTGCTCATTTGCGCTAGTCCATTGCTGCAGCTTGGCTCGTTTGTGCTGTTGCTGTTGCTGCAGTTCTAGGATCACCTATCGAATGGGAAGGGATTCGTACTTAGCCAGCACTTAGAGAAGTGCCATCTAAGTTTGGAATAGATTGAGGGTGTTTTGGTCTGAATCAAAATCAGGTTTAGCAAGGGTCATCCCCATGCACTTTTGATTTGGTCCGATTTCCACAGGCCAAATCACCCAAACTAGGACCAAATCCATGCCAAATATGATACTGGGAAAAACAGGTCTGGGCATGGTTTGGGGGTTAGGCATGCATTGCTTTGCGAGCTGAGCCTGCACATGTGGAGGGTCCTGTGCTATTTGCAGAGGAGATTGGCGCTTGCATCAGTGGGAGGTGGGGTTTCATGTCCTGTGCTTGCCGTTCCTGCCCTGTGCATTGGCGATTGTAACTGCTGAGATATTTTGGCAGTAAGTGGTGTTAAAGCCAAAACAATGAGGGGGTTGAATGGCCTTTGCTGCCCCATGAAACTCTTTTATACAAGTATTCCACCCCCCACCCCCATTTCCCTATCACAGGATAATGGCTTGGTTTTTCTTCCTTTTACATGGAAAGTATTCTACCCCCAATTTCCCGATGGCCAAGGTAGATATGATAATGGTTTGATTTTTCTCCATTTTACATTTCTGGGTATTCTTGTGGTTCCTGGGTGGAGCAGAGGTGTGCAAAACTGCTCAACTGTTGTCAAACCTTGCAGCAGCTTTGATTTTAAAAAAATTATTATTCTTTCTGTTTGTTCCTGCTAAGGGGTGGTGGTGGATATGAGGCATTTGCAGCAGGTGGCACAGGGGTGGAGTGACATCAATCCGCCTTCCAAAGAGGGGAAAGGGGGTGGAGAGAAGATGGCGCTGCTCCCCTCTGCTGGGGTTTGGTGTAGTTTGCTGAATCCACACCCAGCCCGCATTACCGGGAAAGGCATGGGGACAGGCACCAATCGACCTTGGTCCCACACCCAGTCAAATGGGTGCCCAATCAGACCCAAACGGTTTGCACGGGGACATGGCCTGGGTGTTGCAAAGTGCAGATGCTGGTTCTATTCCAGAAGTTACCTGCCCAGCACACCTAGGAAAGATGCAAATTGGCCCAAGAGCGCATGTGTTTAAGAGTTTGTACTAGTTGTCTATAAGGGAAATAATGATCTTAAAATTATACGAATAAATAGATATCGACAGTGACAGTCTGTTCTCTCTGCACATATCTGAAGGGAAGATACAAGATGGGATGCAGTTTAAAGTTTCAAAATATCCTACTTAGAATCCCTTTTACTAATCTGTCTGAACTTGGGTGCCATCAAACCCTCTTATAGGACTTATAGTTTTCTGCGACCGTGAATAATTCATATATAATAATGTCACAACTGAAAATATAACACACAGCACAACTCCTACACAGGGGACTTACACAAAGATATCTATGAAGCTATAGTTTGCCAGGCAGCGACGTACATTATAGTAGTATAATTATTATTCTGTTCTACTCAAATAGAAAATCCAATCCTGTCAACAGATTCTGTCCTCTCCTCCCTCCCTTACATATTAACCAAACTTTAATTTTAATATAGAACTCTTTATCTAGTAATATATTGTGGATTTAAAAAAATCATTTTTTGAATACCATAAAGTAAGGAAGATGCTATGACCCTAACTAGGATGAAAAGTATACTTAATGCATTTAAATATCATAGTAGTGATGAACAAATAAATTTCTAACAAGTTTTTCTTTTTGAAATGTCATTTATCCACAAATTTAACAAAAGAAATAGGGACAAAGAATTTGAAAGGGGATGACTAAATGTAAGGGGATGACCAAAGTGTCAGGCTTTTAAATATATATAGAGAGAACCCCCTCTCTCAATTTGGAAAAAATGGCTTCACTAGATCCCAGGACAAACACTGGAGATCCCTGTTCCGTAAGAGTGCAGCCTTAACAGCTAAGACTCACAGGCTTTGATAGAAGACCAGAGGTTGAGGTGGCACCCATTTGCTTCTGTGTAAATATATCAACTAACCTGGCATTGGGAATGAGGTTTGTGGGAATTTTCCATAAATTGGATACAACAAGATGGATATCCCGTGGTGTAAATGTTGAGCTAATAACATTATTACATATGTTTAAGTTCAGCAATGTGATGTAGTAAAGTAATAAGGGCATGTCTCCACAGTGCTGGCCTTATTGCCAGATCTGGTTTCCCTCTAGGATTCCCCAGGCTCCTGAAAGCATTGGAAAGCACTTGCTAGCTCTAAATGCTATTCCCGAGACTGCTGTTATTAAGTCTTTGCACCTGCGTTTGGAGGGTCTCCTTGCCTGCATAGAAATGGAGCATGTTCCTTTGGGATTAAGGCCTGTCTCAGGCTGCAAGAAACAGCTTTATTGCTCCTTTTTGTGCACTGAAGTTAGTTTGGAGGGGCACTGAAGTTCCATCACAAATCCTCATGCCTCTTTGGCATCGGGCACTGTGGAAACAGGCAGACTTCCATGCCCCTCCAATATAGTTTGAAACCTGTGTGGAGATATGTTCTAAGTCACAGTATGTGAGAGTATAAAATTAAGATGCTACTTACTGCAATGTGACAGTCGGAAAAGGATTGTATTTAGGATCTGATGGAACTATTATGTGGCTAAAAATATAAGGCGTCTGAATTACTTTCTACATGAATCTGTCCTGTGGGAAAGGCTGGAGGTGGGAAAATAGGTCCCCTATTTCTTCTCCTCAGCTATAGCTTGTGTGAGCAAGAAAGAGGATATTGCTAAGATGGGTTTTCTGGCTCACGTCATTGTGTAGCTAGTGGCACCTGGTGGAAATAATTGTTTAGGATGACAGGTTTGTGTATCAGTAAGTTATCTCCCAAGAAGCAGTTTCTGTTTCAGACTTAGGACTTAAGAGACATATGTTTTCTTCTGTTGCCTTTCTTTACAACTACCACACTGCCTGTAGCGTAAAATGGATTATTTCACTTGTAGCTAGACACCTTTATGTCTCCACCCCATCCCCAGCACCTTAAGGCTCTTTGGCCTCTTCCATTAATAGATCCTAGTATGGGCTGTCTGAGAGGCAGCTTACTGGCAGCAATGTTGTCCCTATAAAGGTGAAACTTGGAGGCACATGTTCCTGCAGCATTCCAGTTACCAGAATAAAAAAGAGGAAAGCGATAATGGAAGTGGCTTCTTTCAATAGATATACGTATATATCTAAGGCATTTACTACTGTTCTAAGAATGCCTTATGTTCCCAATGAAGACAAAGTACAAACACTCCAACTGGTATTTAGTTGTGGCCAAAAATAGATTTTATCTACCTTTGACGAATTTCCCAAGGGGGTGTCATTCTTTCTTACATCATTTGGCAACACATACTGAACTTATTGTGCCACTGATCTGAGCTGTACAATATTTGTACTATTGGGAGAGAAATGAGGATAAAACAAACCTTTGACAGAGTCTTATTTTTTTCTGTTTCTTTTTCTCATTCCCCTGGGGGCGATCCTTGACCTTTAGAATGCTATCTTTAAAAACTGTATAACCTGCTTGAAAGGAAATTAAAGTGCCAGTGATGAAAACAAAACATTATAATTCTTTACTAAGGCTGCGTCCCCAAGCAACTTATTTGCCTCTCAAGTTTTCCTCTACTGTCCCTCTATTCCAGAGGACTTTTAGAAGTGCCATTCAATTCCAGAATAAGCATCCCCATGAGGTTTGGTAAAACACGCATTTTAAATGTACCTACAGTCCCCAAGGAAGTGTGTTTTGTTTGCCCTCATCTTTTTCTCCCCACCCCCTCTCTGCTTGATAGGGTTCTGGGGAGAGAACCCCCAACAAGTCCAGAAGAAAAATAGCCATCTTTACAAATTCTCTGTTCGTCTCCCCTGCCTGCAAAACCCACCAGAGCCATTTATCACTTTGGGATCCAGAGCTTGCTTCCAAAGACAGTGATTTCACTCTAAAAATCCACCCCTTACAGCAGCCAGTACACTGTAGCAATCCACCCACTTAACACCTGATAACAATGTTGCAATTCTCCACAATTCTGGCTCTTTAAAAGTTCAGAACTTTAGAAAGGGAAAGGAAGGGAAGGTGCTGCTGTTCTGGGAGATGTGTGAATGTTTAAGGCTGTGTGTGCAGGTGGCGGCAGCAGCAGAGCCAGGGTGCTTTTTTCAGAGATCTTGGCCGCCAATCCCCACCCCTTTTGCCATGGAGCAACTCCATGCACAATGTTGCACGGAATTTGCATGGCTTCCAAAAAGTGCTCTGGTAGTCTTGTTTAAAGGGCACCTTTTTTCTGCACCTTTTTCTCCTTTTGTGCTGGTGTATACATGGGGGCGCTCAGAGGCAAAATAAGCTTTTTAACGAGCTTTTTATTGCTTAGGGACACAGCCTAAGGCAAGTGACACTGCTGGATGGACTCACACGAATCTCCTTTGCTAGGTAATACTCAATCCATTTTCATTCCCGCTCTTGTTCTTTTTCACACACAGGACTGGATTTTGCTTTGTTTTTTAAGTATTCTTAATAAAATGGTGTAACTTGCTTTACAGAAAGAAAAAATCAGGGCAAAAAAAGAAAATACTGTGCCCCATTTGAAGGAATATAACAGCACTGAGAACAAAACCAGCAGGACAGAATACAATCGGAGTGGAAAATTCTGGTCTGTGCTAAATGCACCCTGTACCCCACCTTAAGGCAGAAGGAAGGGCTTGATGTCAATTTGGGATGGAGGAACATTTCTCACACATGCAGGCACATGTGCAAACCACACACACACATGTGTTTGTGACTGAATTTCATGCCCACAAAGGGTTTCACTTTTTTGACAGTGAAGATCCTTATTTCCTTCACAAATCTATTCCTCCTTGAGTTATAAATTTTGAAAAGTAATTCCAACAGTCTTCTAAGCTATCATGGATAACAGGTGGTGCTGGAGACAGTGTCAGGCGGGACCAAAATAACCAGACAAATAAATAAATAAATAAATAAATAAATAAATAAATAAATAAATAAATAAATAAATAAATAAATAAATAAATAAATAAATAAATAAATAAACTGCCAGAAAAATTGAAAGATATGAGGCCAAATATTTCAATCCAACCAGAGGAAGTTCTATCAGAGCCTGAGTCATCAAGCAAACACGAAAGTGGAAAAACCAGAGAACTTTCTGGAAAGATCTCTGGCAAACTAAAAAAGACTAAAACAAAGATGCCGGATGGATAAAGGATTTTCCAAGAACAAGATGCACCAGCTGGAAATAACACCTGGTAATGATCAGCTCCATGGCTTCTGGCTTAAATACCTGAACACTCTGCATGCAAAAAGGCCAAATTGTTCAACGAAATGCTGCAGACAGGAAACATCAGTGAATGGTTAACAACTGGAAAAACATACAGAAGGATGCAGCAAAAGGGGCAACACCAGGAAACTACAGGCCAATAACATGTCTGCCCACCATGTTCAAGTTGTTGACAGGCATCATAGCAGACAGAATTCAGGACTACTTGGAAGAAAATAACACCATGCAAGTGGAGCCGGAAAACTAACCTGCACATGACATGGATTGAGTATAAAAAAGCCTTTGATTCACTGCCACAGAGTTGGATCACAATTGACATCAGTAAAAACATCAGGAATTTTATGGAGAAGGCAATGGAAAACTGGAAGACAGAATCGTTTGTCAGAAATGAAAGTTATGGACATCAAGAGAGGCATCTTCCAGGGGAACTCATTGTCCCCACTGCTTTTCATCATCGCCATGATCCCAATGTCAATCATTTTACAAAAAACAAACCTGGGCTATCAAACAGCCAGAAACTCACTTTTCGTCTTCTGTACATGGATGACTTGAAGCTCTATGGAAAATCAGAAACCGAAATCCTGTCATGACCAACACAGTCAGAATCTTCAGCACTGACATCAGCATGGAATTCAGCATGGATAAATGTGCCAGAGTGGCACTAAAGAAGGGAAAGATAATTGAAAGTGAAGGAATTGAAATGCCAAATTGACAAGCCATTAAATGCCACCAGACGGAAGCCTACAAATACCTGGGAATCTTGCAACTGGACAAAATCAAGCATGGGTATATGAAAACTATGGTCAGTAAAGAATACCTCCAGAGGACCAGAAAAATTTTAAAGAGCAAACTGAATGGTGGCCACACTATCAAGGCCATAAAAGCTTGGGCCATACTTGTTATCAGATACACTGCTGGAATTGTGAACTGGACACAGGTGGAGCTTGACAATCTGGACAGAAAAACAACAAAATTGATTATGCACCATGGATTACATCCCTTCAGTGATGTCAACAGGCTGTACTTGCCTAGAAAAACAGGCAGCAGACGACTTTTGCAAGTAAGGCAGACAGTAGAAGAAGAGATGCATGCATCAGCAGACTATGTGAAAGAAAGCCAAAAATTAGCCCTGTTTGACGTGAACAACAGGAAGCTTCTTAAAGTGCAGCAAGAACCAGCAGAGAAACACTGTACTTCAATGCAGGACAGATAGTTGGTGCAGTAACGTACTGCATGGACAGTTCTTGGAGAAGATTGACAACAAAGTCAATAAAGAAAAACCTGGTTGTGGCTGACCAACGAAACACTGAAGAAGGAAACAGAAGGACTAATTTTCACTGCACAAGAGCAAGCCATCAGAACAAATGCCATCAAAGCTAGAATTGAGAAATCAGTGGAAGACCCAAATTGCAGACTCTGGGTGTTTTTCCACTGTCACTAAAAGTACCCATTAAGTACCCATTAATGGGTACGTAATGGCATTTTTATACCCATTAATGGGTACTTAATGGGTACTTCTAGTGACAGTGGAAAAACACCCTCTGTAAAGAAGCTGATGAAACAGTTGACCACATTCTGAGCTGCTGAAAAAAGATTGCACTAAAGATTGCACAGATGGACTAAAAACAGAGGCACAACGTAGTGGCACAAATGATACACTGGAACTTATGCCAGAACTACCATCTGCCAGTAGGACCATAAACCAGAAAAAGTGGTTGAAAACAAACAAGCCAAACTACTGTGGGACTTCCAACTTCCGACTGATCAAACACTGGAACATAACACACCAGACATCACAATCGTGGAGAAAGACAAAGTGTTTATCATTGACATTGCTATTCCAGGCAACAGCAGAATTGATGAAAAACACTTAGAAAAACTTACCAAGTATGAAGACCTGAAAATAGAACTGCAGCGACCCTGGCATAAACCAGCAAAGGTCCTCCCAGTGGTTCTCAGCACACTGGGGGCAGTGCTGAAAGATCTTAGTGGGCACTTGAAAAGCATTGGCATCAACAAAATATCCATCTTCCAGCTACAGAAGCAACTTTGCTGGGATCTGCTCGTATCATTCGCCAATACATCACCCAGTCCTAGGCGCTTGGGAAGGGCCCAACTAGTGATAACAATTACCAAAACCAGCATAAATATCTTGTTTGATGTGTGTTACTGTTGTTATATCAATGCAACACAAATCCCTAATCAAAACCCAAAGGTAAAACAAAAAGCCAAACAGAAAGGGTAGAGTCTCAAACTAGTATAACAACACAAAGGGTAAAATATACCCCACTAGAAATTTAAGTTACTTAAAAATATAAATTTATAAATCAATGAAAATAAATTAAATTCTCAAAGGGTACAAATACTCCACTGAAAAATATAGGTTTAATAAGGAAATATCACAGATAATCAAAAGATAAAAGAATCTAAGTAAAATATAAAGATAAAAAGGCCAGACGCGTTTCGACCTGACAACTAGGTCTTCTTCAGTGGCCTGTATATGCTCACATGTATCTTAATCAAATATAATTCAAACAAGTAAAACAGCTCACAAATGTGACTCTGCGAATTTCAAAAGTGATAATGCCTATCTGCTGAAAGTGGAGTCTCTTATATATCCAGCTGTAATAATGGAGGGAAGATCCTGCAGAGACTCAAAGATGATGAAGAACAAAGGGGGGGGGAAGGGAAGAGAAAGGGTTGTGGTATGACAAGCTGAAGCTAAATTTAAACTAGCCAATTCACATTTTCATTGAGACCAAATGGGGCTCCGTTTTTAATCGATGGATCCACTTCAGTTCCAAAATTTGTAATTGTTTTATATTTCTCATTTGAGGTATACCATCTAAACACCAGAACTTGAATGAGTCAAAAGAATGCTGTGTTTCCAAAAAATGTTTGACCATAGGGGCCTGTATCCTCTGATTTTTAAGGCAACTTCTGTGTTCTATTATGCGTGTTCTAACACATCTACTAGTCATACCCACATAGATTAAATGACAAGGACATTCAATGATGTAAATAACATTCTTACTTGCGCATGAAAAAAATGGTAAATTTCATAAGTTTTGCCATCTGAAGGATTTACAAACTATTTCAGGTTACTGCTATGCTTACATACTGAGCAGTGTCCACAAGTAAAATGTCCCTCAAGATTGGATTTAATCTGTACTGTAGGTGGTGTAAATTCCGCATGTACCAGTATATTCTTGATGTTCTGAGTACGTTTGTTTGCAAATATAGGTTTTTGTTTATATCCTGGTACATTTTCCAGTAAGTGCCAATGTTTTAAGATACTGTCCTTAACAGCCCGAGAATGTGTATCAAAGGTGAGTGGTATAACCACCCTATCTGGAAAATTACCACTTTGGAAAGAAACGGTCATAAGAACATAAAAGGAACTCTGCCAGACTGGGCCACAGCCCATCTAGTCCAACATCCTGTCTCACACAGTGGGCCTTTTCACACTTGGCACAGCAGGACAGCTAAAGGATGCTGCCTCAGAGAAACAGCTCCAGAAGTGGTTCCATGCATACTGGGGTGTCCCCTGAGTGGATAGCTGTGGAGCACTAATAAGTATTACAGAGCTATACCAGCCACATGTAAGACACCCTTCCAGGCAAAGGGTGTAGCTCAGCCGCAGTTGAGCTCTGCATTGCCCAGTCACTGCAGCAATGTCCAGCATGCATGGTGTTGCTGCAACGAGACAGTCACCTCTAGTATAGAGGTAGTTGCATTTACGCGGAATGTACTGAAGTGCTAGGGAAATTTCAGATGGATTGGGTATCCCAAAGTGACAGAAGTGAAGGTGTGAACAGGTTCAGTGTCCCACCAACTGCTTCTGAAATGATCAAGTAAAAGACAAAGGCCTTTAGAGGCATCCTGCCTGTCTCTCCTACAGTACCTCAGCATCCATTCTAATAGCCATCGATATACCTGATTTCTATGAATTTGTCTAATCCCTTCTTAAAGCTATTCAGATGCTGACATCTTCTTTTCTGGTAGCAAATTCACTAGACCAGTGACCTGCAGAGTAAAAAAAATATTCCCCATTGTTGCTTCTAACTCTCCTGCACATCAGGCTTCATAGCGTGTCTCCAGGTTCTAATGCTGTGTAAGATAAAATGTTTCTTTATCTACCTTTTCCACACCATGTTTGATTTTATATACTTCAATCAAGTCACCTTTTAAATGTCATCTTTCAAGGCTGAAAAGGTTGTTCGGTGACCCAGTGACGATTCTTTCCCATTTTAATCAAGAATTTATCTTATCATGAACAAAAGGATAAGCCAATTTAAAAATAAAAATAAAAACCCAGCTCACCATCTGAACACACCCTTAGCCTCCAGGTAGAACAAACAGGTGATAGGATGGAGGTCTTCAACTCTTTAAGAAAAATTCCATCAATCATAGCAGGCAATACTGGGCTGGATTAAAAAAAATGTCTAATTATGATCTAAAGTAGTTTCTCATGTTGATTGACAGTGGAATATTTGAGCACCACCGAAGAATGGCTTCTTTTACTTTATCCCATAAATGGCACCTGCCTCCCTTTCCCCCACTTATGTGATGCCTGAAGACAATTAAATGGGATTTGTTTTTAAAAAATCAGTGAATTATTAGAGATTAAAGTAATACTAATTTAAGCATAATGGCATTTAGTTGCAGTAGTTCTTTAACATTTACATTCAGTCACTCTGTCCTTTATCAATATTGTCAGCTCTCTCAGTGATCAACATTTAGGACTGAAAAAATATAAATAATCTGATACCAAAGACTGTCCTAAAAATTAAAAAGGGAAAACGTCTTAAATTCAACAAATATTTCAAGCAATTTTTTTGTAAACCTTTGTTGATTGATGGGTTTGGTAATGATCACTTTAATATAAATTGTCCCATGTACAATGTATTGTTTGAACCACCCTCTTTGTTATAACATTAGAGCCCTCCCTTCCCAAATCAGCCTGTTTTTCTATAATTGCACTGTGCAGTGACAATCTGTCTGTGCTGCCGTACTTACTGCTGAAGGAAGGGTTTTAAAAAACTAGATAAAGAAAGACAGTGGATAGTCACAAAGCCATATGGCATGTTTTCTCCCAACTTTAGCTCTCTAAAGCTGCGCTCCCACCTACTGTGAATCGGATTACTCTGATCCAGAGTAATCTGGGTTCTGGTCCAGGTTTGAGTTTCTGGTGGGGAACAGCACTGAGCATGCATTGGGCTGTTCCCACACCGGACCTGCAAGTGCGCATAAGTGAATCAGTGGACCATGCAGTATGGCACAGTACGCCGTGCCACCACTCCTCTTTGCTTGCCCACCGGATTTTAGTGCCAGGATGGTGCCTAAAGCCACTAAAATCCATCCTGACACATACTCAGAGGTGGGTGGGAAAAGAGGAGAAGAAAGAAAGGGGTGCTGGGCTCGCCCCCATGAGTATGGGCTGATGTTGCCTGGGTGCCCCCCTCTACTCGACCAAGCTGCGGCTCATGGCAGCAAGCCCATGGCAGCCCAGCAACCCTTTCCTCCTCCTCCTCTTCACCTGCCCACCTCCAATTGCATGTTCGGTGGGCGGGCAAAGAGGAGCAGCGGCAGTAATCCAAATCCGGCAAGAAAACCCCCGTTTCACCAGCAATTAAGTGGAATGGGAATGGGGCTTGCCAGATTCGGATTACTGGGTGATGTAATGGGGACAGTGAGTGGTGAATTCGCACTCAACACACATTTTAGGGCCTTTCAGAATGCACCCTAAGTGTGCCATAAACTCACCCGACACTAAGAAATGGTTCCCTGTTTAGGAGGCTTGAATAAACTGTATGCATATATTAAAATGTAGTGATAAAAAGGTTAACCTCACATTCACCAAGAATGTGCTATTTATTATTTATGTATGTCAAAGCATATATTGTATCCTCATTAGAAGAGGGCCTGAACCACTTATAAGCTGTCCACACAGCATTCCAGGCTGGCATGTTGCCCTAGCTGCTTGTGTACAGACAGCACATGAGCAGGTGGCCAGAAGCCTGTCACCATTTTGCTGGGTGCTTAGATGCAGCACAGCCTTGGTATGGACCACTGGAAGTCTGTACCATGCAGAAACATCTTTTCAGGGACATGTGGGACATCAAATTACCTTCAGACCTTGCAACTGGCAGTTTTTAAAAACCTGATCTGTATTATTTACAAGTTAATAACAGTATTGTTATGCTGCCAGCTCCACAAGCACTACACACTTCCTAAAGACCAATAAACCTAAATGACTTCAAGATGACCAGATTTCCTGCAAATGCTACACTTTCCATCATCTGCTTCTTACCAGATTATAAAGATGGGAAGGGATTACATTCATTATTCTAAAACATTAATGATTTTCAGTTCGACTATGTGCCTGGGGCCCAATAAATCTTTTGGATGTCTTTTTGTCAATGTGCTTGACAATTGTGGAATTCAGGATATATTGCAGAGAACCACTTTACAAGGAGAAAGGAAAAGAAGAAAATAACATGAGCAAGCAGTTTCAGGTCTTGCCTACATATAGTTGATACCATTGGACACTTCATGTACAGAGCTAAATGATCAGATTAATTCTTGTAGTTGGAAGGTTTCATTTTCCCTTCAAAGTCTGCAGCATGATTGTAGGAAGCATTATATCCAAGCCATCATGATGCCATTTAGAGAGAAGATAATATTTTCTACTGTCATTCCAAATGACCTCTGAAGCTAGGAAGAATTGCATCCACCAGCAAATGGGATTCTTTCTGCTGCAAGGAATACAGCTGGTAAACTAACCAGATCTGCAAAGAGATACGGTACTGAGAAGCTATCGATGTGATCTGAGCATCTAGTACCAGTCCCAGATTACATTCTATAAGGCATTAATTATTGCAAGTCAATTAAGTTTAAGGCTGCCTGCAAGCAGGCTGTAAAACCTGATGGTATCCAAGGGATATGTTGGGATTGCCAGATGTATCCGTAGAAAGTCCAGAATAGCCCCAGGATACTGGGGAAATATCATACAGTATTGCAACAGCATGATAATGAGCTCTTCACCCACTTTTTCCTGCTATAGAAATATTGATCTACTTGTGTGAATGTTGCTCCTAGAAGCCACCATCTTGGAGATGACCACCATACATGTATGGGGGCCCAAAATGGCAGCCATGCATGGACAAGGGTAGCAATCATGCACTTTCAGATATTTTGGACTTCAAAATACCAGATGTACTCTACATGGTGCACCAATGAGAGAACATGGCATCCAGACAAAAGTTAAGTTTGCTTGTTTCCCCCTGCTGCCCAGCCATCAGAGCAACAAGCACTTACTCAAAATAAGTTTATTCCAGAGCATTGCTTATTAGTGGGATTTTTGGCCACCATATGGAAGAGGCCTAACTCTTGGTGACTTTATGGAAAAGAAAAGGTTGCTATTTGAAACCATCCCTCTTAGTATCTCATAGCTTGTGAGACAACTGGGTTTTGTGATTAGAGAATTGGACTCTTATCTCGTAGGCCGCATTCCCATTACAAGCTTAAAATGGTTTTCCTAAACTGAAATAATAGAACTGGATGCTAACACGAATTAGCCTGATCCCATTACTTTCAACTTAATTGTGCTCGATCCAGATTCTGAGGATCATACATGGCGTACGTGACTCAAGGGGGGGACTCAAGTGGCTACTTTCTAAAAGCCACTTTTCGGGGCTACCCTGCCCTCTTCCTCCTGGCCTGAACGCACCACCCATAATGGACTCCTTCACAGAGTCTGGCTGGGTGGCTGCCACTTGCCTGGATGGATGAAAAACAGCACCTGGCAGCCAGTGATTCATTCCCCTCCTCTACCCATTGCTCAGGGCACACAGCAGCAGTGACAACTCAAACCCCCTTCACCCACTCACCTCCACAGCCACAGCCTTAAAAACATTCACACATCTCCCAGAACCTGCAGCTGCTTTTCCTCCTTTTCCCTTTCTAAAGGTCAGAACTTCCGGAATTGTGCAAAATTGCAACATTGTTATCAGGTGTGAAGTGGGTGGATTGCTACAGTGTAACCATTGCGGTAAGGTGTGGATTTTTATAATGAAATCACTATCTTTGGAAGCAAGCTATTGGGGGAGGAAAACCCTAAACATGAATTCTCATCCCACTAAAATGGTACCATTCCCACAGTAAGAAATGTAAAACGTTTCAAATGCACGAACCGGAGCAAGACCTGTTGAAATGAGTGTTAACATTTACAATGCTTTGGGGTGATTTAACACGCAGAAAGCGTGTTAAGCCAACCTGACATGGGGACTGCAAGGATCGAAACAGTTTCGAAACCATTTTAAGCTTGTAATGGGAATTCACCCATAGTCTCCTGGTTTGATCCTGCTCTCCTACTCAAAGCCAGCTGGGTGACACAGGGCTAGTCACAGCTCTTTTTCTGAGGTCTCACAGCCCCACCTACCTCACAAGGTGTCTGTTGTGGGAAGAAGAACAGAAGGTTTGTCAGCTACTTTGAGTCTCCTTAAAAGAGTGAGAAAAGTAGATTATAAAAGCCAAATCTTCTTCTTCAAGGACATCCTATACTACCTTTTATCCTGTCCAGCTGTCTTATCCTCTGTCATCTCCTTTTTTCTTTTTTCAAACTTGCCAAGCATTTTTTTTTCTTGACCTCTGTTTGCCCATATAACATGTCCACAAGTGTAGGAGTTTCTGCTAGATGACTTTTGCTCTAATGGTCCTGCTGCTATTACTACTACTACCACTACCACTGCTACTACTACTACTAATCATCATCATCATCAGTGATATAACAAACTGAAGGAATAAAATCAGTACAAATAATACATTTTTGGGACAACAACTGCTAGCATCTGCGAGACTCCTTAAGTTTCACATACTCGATGGGTGGTGCTAAACAGCAGTCACTTTGAGGCTACCATCTAAAACTCAAACGTGCAGCAACCACAATCAGTACAGACGGTGTCCCCAGCAGTGGAGACCCCTATGCAACTACCAACAGAACTACCAAAACAATGAAGAAGATGAAGAGAACCAGGGCGATGAAGCCCAGGGACAGCAGCAGCCTCAATGGTACCAATGCAACTTCACCTACCAACGCAGATGCCTGCAAAACCTATACCACAAGATGGCAAAGAGACTACGGCAGCCAATCCACCAGCTGAGAAAATGTCTGGTCCTGAAGCTGAGCAGGGCGGGGGATGAGTAGATGCTGGCTGACCATCTCTACCATCATCTGGTTTAGTCATCAATGAAGAGAAAATTCAAAGTAAAGAGAACAGGGAAATTCCAGCAATAAGAAATGAATATAAGAATTGGAACTGAAGACTTCAAGTGCTTGCTTTTTCCTGTTCCCTGTTCCCTCCCACACCATTTTCCTTTTGTATCTTGTCTCTTTAGATTGTAAGCCTGAGGGCAGGGTCCTGTCTAAGATTAATATAATATTGTAACCTGCCCCGAGACCTTCGGGTATAGGATGGGATAGAAATATATATAAATAATGAAATTACATATATTACAATACATTATAAAATTCCATAGATTACAATATAATACATTATAAAATTACACAGAACCATGGGGGAGGGAAGGGGAGAGACCTGGCAGCCTGCAGATCTTCTTCCAACCATCATTCTTTTTTTAATCTTTTGCTGATTCATTTATTATTTTCCATTTATTTAAATGAGGTTTGTAGCATTTTAAAACTATTTTTAAAACTTTTTTGCTTTTATTTAGTTAATATGCAACATTACAACTGAGGTTTTTATTGATTTACACAATAAAACACTTATCAACAACTTAACCTGAATAATATAAAATACAAACATTGTAAGCATTTTAACAGACTGATCTGCAAAACATTTTAATAATTGTAAGTCAGTTCACATTGCTCACAATCACACATTATTTAATTAATAATGATAGAATTGGTGCTGGTGCTATAATTTCCTCATTTCTGATACGTAGGGCATCAAAAAGTGGTTGCCATGTTTCCACATAAGCATTTGGGTTTTTAGATGTTCCATTAATTACTTTTTCCTGGGGAATAATAATTTCCAATACTATCTAGTTCTAATGCTGTGAAGATAGGTGGGGCAGAAGCAACAAATGTGCCAGTGCACCTGCCAGCCAGGTGGTCTTCCTGGGCATTCTCTATTTGAGTGCAAGATTGGGTGATGGTAGAAGAAAACAACTTCTTACAATTTCCCTTCCCAGCTGTTTCTCTCTCTTTGGGGGTTTAAATATACTGTTTATATTTACATTTCCAAATACAATTCTGAGACTGTGCTAGAGGGGGTGAGGCTTTGGGATTAACTGAATTGAGAAAAATTATTACTTTTCATGTGATTTTTCTCTGGGGTTTTCTTCCATACATCTGCATGTATTAAAAAGTGCAGTCCGTAGGCAGGGAAATGGTAATCAATCAGAAGTGAAAAAATAGCCAATCTAATAGTAAAAATAGTAACAGTGGCCGCATCCATTTAAGTTAATAAGGCAGAACACAGACAAATGGGTTTGCTGAAATCTATACATGTTAGTAACTTATGAATTCTTGTGAATCTACACCCCAGTTAACTCAGTGGGATTTAATTGTGACTAATGAGCATTTATTGTGCTACTAATCACAATACACATCAAATAGATCACAATGTATCATTTGCAGAAGTTCCAACACGCTTAGAAAAAAATGTGGCAAAAGAATGTGATTTTTTAAACTTGTCCAAACCACTCAAGTGGAGGTGAAAGATGGATTACATAGCAGGGATGGTGAGCTAGTGATTGGAAAAAGTGTCTTTCCCTTAAGCCAATAAAGTATAGATCCAACGCAGATGACATCCTAGATCACTCAAGTTAAGGCTCTTTTTCCAGTCATTGCCTCACCCCTCCATGCACAAACTGGCATTCCCCTCTGCCTGCCTGCTTACAAAAACGCAGGTGAGTTAAAGATATCGTGCTCTTTTGTTAGTATTACATTGGAGGGCATGAAATTAGGATGAAGTTCAAATTACACACAAGAAATACCTCTCTGTCTAGGACCACTATCTTAGTAAACAGTGTATTTTACTGGGAATGTCAACTCATTCAGAAATCACTGGCTTAAAGGCAAATAAGTTTTCCTAGAAACTTTTAAAAGTTAGGACCACTGCTAAAAGGTCCCCTTGCGTACCTGCTAAAAGAAAACAGCCATATGCAGCAATGGACATTTCATTTTTAAAAACACTTGCCATGATATTGCTTTAATTTTGGGAAAGGGTGGTAGGCAAAGGGGGAAACAGAATTCTTAACAAAAAGCTGATGCAAGGTAAGGGCCATGATCTCAGCTCCTGGCTTTTTTCTTCGTTTGTATGTTTTAAAGAGAAAGGTTCAGAATTAACTGCTGGTAAACCATTCATTTAAGGCTCTTTAAGACTAGACCAGAGGTGGGGAAGAACCACTTAGAATAATTTGAGTTCTGTGCTTAGCAAAGAGGCTTTAAAATGATTGCTGCCTTAGACTGCAATCTTATGCATTTCACTTCAAAGTAAAATTGCCTTGGCCCTTCCACATGGACCAGTATATCAGCCTACAATGCATGCCAGGCCTCTACCTCCCACTGTCATGCCCTGTTCAGCCTCCTCAGAGGAGGGAAGCCTGCCTGCAATGCCACCACAGGCTGAGGAGCAGCCACAGCATGGCAATGCAGACATTGAAGGGTTAAGGCCAGTTCCAGGTGAGCAGCCATACAGCTCTGATGATGAATCGACCAGCAGTGGGCCTAATCAAAGGCTCTCTCATCGCCTGCTTAGGCAGCAGAAGCAGGTGAGATGCAGATCAGAGTGATTAGCCCAGCTGCACTGTGGGCATGGCACTGACTCCTCTATTTAAGAACAAGCTCACGTTGCCTCAAGTTGCTGCAGACAACGTCTTTGCAGTCTTGTGTTACCTGAGCTTGAAAACCTGGACCCCTTGTGAGTTGCTGACCCTTTGGACTGCCTGACCCTTGTTGGCTTTCTGAACTCCTAGACCCCAAACCAGAACTGACCTTGAGAACACCTAGAACCCTTGGGACTGAGTAGCTGCGCAAGTGTTTGCCTGTTGCCTGACCGGCCTGTAACGTGACACCCACGTACTTGTGCTGAATAGCAGAGGCCCTGCATCCTAGTGGAATGGCCTGTCCACATTGGACTTGGTCACAGAGTAAGATACACCACCAAAATGGTGCCATATCATGCTCCACCAGCAGACAAAAGTAATACACCAATGGTGTGTCCTTTGGATATACAACATGCCCATGCCCAGTTGATGTGCATCACTTTTGATCAAAAAAGCTCTGGCCACTGCAACTGGGGACTTCAAAGCCCTGCTTGGTGACTTGAAAACTTTGGAGCTATATTCAGATAGGGTGGCCATAATACAGACAGCTCTTAGAGTGGGCTACCTAGAGCCTTGGCCATAGTGCTCCTGACTATGTAAACCCAGGCCAGCATAGCATAGAATAGCCTGTGCCACACAGAGAGGGCCATTGACTCGATGTGATTTCCATCCTCCAAGGAGTTACTGTTATGTTCCCATTACAATTTGTGATTTATGCTCAGTAATCTCCAGTGTTTGTGCTAGACCAACTACCTGACATTTTTTGAGCTCAGTTTTTTATTAACTCAGATAACACCATGCTACTATAGAATAGTCATCTATGCACCAAGGAGACACACCATGAACCAGTGACTCACTGCTCAATTTGTTTACTTTAGTTAGTACTCTTTGCAACATGTTTACTTCAGAGGCCATTAAGATGTCCATAAGAACCTTCACCCAGAGCATAAGTGCTGCAGCTTTGTCCAAGGACCCTGATAGGTGGACCATGCAAGACAATCAAATCCATAGTCCCCACCCCAAACTCAGCACTACTACTGTCTGCACTTCATTTCTATTTTACTCTCCTGCTACTCTTTTGTTCAAGAGATGTCTTTATGGTCTAGTGCCTTACCTGTAATATGATTTCTCAGTCACAGACTGCGCCTTGAACCGAAATGGTTTAATAAAGATGCCATTTTTCTTTCCTTTTTTGTTCCCTGCATCTTGTATATCAAATGGCTACTAGGACTCTGCTTAGATTAACAGTCTTTTTGTAAGGTAGAGTATTACTTACTTATTTCAATAGTAAAAGAAGAATATCCCTATAGAATACAGAACACAACGTAGTACGCTAAGCTTAACTGCCACCCACTCCTGGATCCAATATTTCATTTTTTGGAGAGGTTAAATGGATATTAGACAAAATTTCAGAAAAAAGTCTTATTAATATCAGAATATAAACTGATGTTTATCACCGCTCCTTTGAAAGAAGTAGTATAGCAGAGAATTACCAAAATTAGTCGATTCCTATCTTTTCCCCTGGTTTCAAATGTGCACAAACGGTTCAAAAGGGCAAGTGGATCATGTCCCAGCCAGCACTATTTTGTTTTGCTTTCACTTTGGATTAAAGAACAATTGAATACAAACTCAGACAATTCTGTTTTTTGCCATGAAATTCTAGTACCATGATATGCTTCACTTCCTACTTGTGGATATTGGAAAACACCATTGGATGGGGCCAAGAGCTTGACAACAAATCTCTTTAAAAGACCAGATGGTCAATACCCAGGCTACTTTTGTGTTAGTTTCCTGATCCTTGGAAAACTGATGCCTATAGTTTGGTTCTAACACTGGCATTGACCCAAACACACAATCTATACTTGGCTCTTAATTCCAGGGGCAGGGGGGAGAGCAGCTTAGAATATCTTACATTCAGGTGCCTTTTTGTTTGCTTGTTTTCTAAAGTTATATGTGCACTCAAAAACAAAAGTTCCTTGGGCTGCTTGCAAAATATTAGAGGTGTATTTAAATTAAAAATAAAAAGCAATTAAACATATTTAAAATGAAATGTTTCCAAAGTTGTTCTTACACAAACAGTTTTTTTAAAAGGACCTCTAAGGCAACTGATCAGCAATGGCAAAGTAAGTACATTCAAAGCTAGCTTTGCAACATATGGTTCATACCTTGGCTTCTTGCTGTCCACCCTAATAAGGAATTTCAATGATTCTCTGGAAAAGCAGGAGAAGGAGATTTCTGTGCTTCGGAAATGCTTTGCTCCCATGAGAGCCATGTGATAGTGAGGAGCAGAAGTATGAGAGTGAGAGTTTCTACCTTAATCAGCAGCGAGCCTGTCCCATCTCTTGCTTCTTGACAAACCAATTACCATGGGTTGTTGAATAAATGAGAGGGACTTCTCTGTGGGATAGACAATATGTCTCTTGTTACAAAACAAGCTTGGGTGAAGCCAAAGGGCCAATGTTGACCAGTCACTGCTTCATAGAAAATCGCAAAGCTTTTGGGACAGAATCAGCAGTCAGCTATGCAAAACAATTTATAGATGAGGGGAAAAGCACCCAAAATGTAGTCCATAAGTGTACACAGGTGATTTAGCATTTTACTAAACAGACACTGAAGTGTTTAGATACGGAAGCTATGCTGCTTCAAATATGACCCATCTAATCAAAGACTCAGAGGCACCCTGGAGTTGGTATGGAGGTGGGACTGTTTACACACCACTCTGTCCGTCCACCCATTCGTGAATATCCAAGGCTACCATCTGTAGGGTGATTGGGGGGCACATTTTTGCTGTGTGTGAATATGGTCCAAGATTCTTTTCTGCTTTTGATCTGTTGTAGAGACATTGCTGTGTGCCACTCATGTTCTAATCCATCTTTCCTAGCCTAGAGTGTTCCTAAGAGGGTTGAAAGGCAGAAGATCACACCAATACAGTCCCTAAGCAGTCTTAAAGATGCCATTTTCAGTTGCATATCAATGGCCTAACTACATATATAATGAGAAAAAAAGTGAAAATGTACAGTTGTACTACTTTGGAATGCAAGTGTTGGGCCCCATAACAACAGATCAAATAATGAGTCTAGCAACCAGGTTCCTACTTCTTTCTACTGACAGTAATTTCAGATTATATACCTTTTGGCTGTGTTCCCACTGGATTAGTTTAATCTGGATTGAGTTTCCTTCAGAACTGAACGTGTATTTTAGCCGTTCCCATTTGCTTCACGATAAAACAACCTCAATTTGAATACTGTAGTTCCTACTGAAATCGCTCAAGTCCCCAGCATGGCAAAACAGGATCTTTTCGTCTGCTCCCCTTATCTGTTGTTCCTCCCACTCCTCTCCCTGATTGGCTTCACACCCTCCACTCAAACATAATGAGGCCCAGGCTTCGGAGGCCCAGCTCCACCCTTTGATCAGGGTGGGACTGTTGTGCAGAACTGCATTTCCCCATCAGTGGAAATTCCTTCTGGCAAATTGTGTGCTGCCATTTCTGCTTCATGCAGTTGACCGTCCTGACTTGTGGGGGTGCTCCTGGTGGAAAGCAGCAAGGCCAGGCATCATGGCAGCCACACCGCTCCACCTTCTACCTGACATGGCCATGGCTCACTCCTCTTGGGCTTGCAAGACATTGCCACCCACCACACAAAGGGTGCCCAATCTGGGGTGGGTGAACAAAGAAAGCATTGACAGCCACTTGGAATCCTCAACCTGGAAACAGCAAGGTGAGTTGAAAACCCTACTTCTTATTCTGCTTTGGTGCAGGGTCAGGGATCACCTGGTGGCCGGTAGTCCAAGGGGGCAATGGGTGGATGTGGCACTCCCCGTACACCATAGTCAGAGAACAGCAGTTCAGCATTCATGGGGTGGATGGCAAGGACGGGGGGCTGCCCTTCTGGAGAATGAAATCCCACCCATTTAATGCTGCACCCACAATGGTGACAGGGATTGGACAGAAGGATTTTGGTAGGGGCAGCCCGAAAGGCATGAACTCTCTGAATAGCCCTGTACCATTCTCTGTACCATATCCCTGTACCATTTTAAATCTTTAAAGCAGTCTGGTTCCTTTTTAACTGAAGGTGCAATGGGAAGACAGACAGGAAAAGTAGTTGGAGAGGCAAAGACCAAACAGGGGAGAAGGAGAAGAAACATTTATATAAAAGATATATATAAAATGCATATAAGGGGAGGGGAGGGAACTTCACCAGCAGGGGAAATGCTGGTTGTTTGCCTTAATGTTATTTTCTCCACTCCCATCTGCCTTCTCTCTGCCAAGACACATTGGGTGTCCTTCTCTCCAGATGAGG
Source organism: Aspidoscelis tigris stejnegeri (assembly GCA_023333525.1). NCBI lineage: Eukaryota > Metazoa > Chordata > Lepidosauria > Squamata > Teiidae > Aspidoscelis > Aspidoscelis tigris. The sequence continues at coordinate 52,361,831 of JALMGA010000004.1, forward strand.
CACCTTCTCCTTCCATCCCACTCTGTCCCCCTAGCTAGGAACAGCATCTTCCCTCTCTTTGTTGCTGAAAACACAGTTATGGAGTGGTGGAGGAAGGAGAAGCTGTTTGTTTCTTGGGCAAGAGCAGATTTTAAGGTTTCACTCACACATCTAAAAGGGCTGATTACTGGGATGTACTTCCATCATATAATGACATAGAAATATCTAGTCCCTAAATTCCTCTTTCACCAAGTTTTAGTGGCTCCTCATAGAAGCCCCACAGAATTAAGAGCTCCAACCTGATACAGCTTATTTAGAAAAAAGATGACAGTCTCCACCAGGGTAGGGAACCATATGTAGTCCCAAATGTGTTTCTGACTTTCCATGGCTGTTACATATAAACCAACTCTGCATGGAGATCAAAAGAGCTTTCTTGTACTAAAGCAGTCAAAGGATTTGTCTTTCATAGTACTACTGTCCCTGATTGACAGATATATTCTGGGGCCTGTGACAGAAACATTTTACAATCCTAGTACCTCAGAGTCTTTAGAGTAAATTTGCAGCTTTTAACACAAGCTGGGGGTTGAACTTGCAGCAGCCTTAATTCAAAGAAAACTTACTATTGGGCTCCTCCCCTGCAGAGATCTGACCTTGCCCAGCCTCAGCGAAGAATTCCAGTCGGGAATCGTTAATCCAAAAACAGCTCAGCTGTAAAAACCCAGATACTTTGCCTGAAAGAGAAAAGGGTTATAGTCAGAAGTAAGCTGCTTTTATGAGTAGGTCTGCAAGAAAAAAATGAAGTGTGAGAACAACAATAATCACTAGGTTTCCATAACTTTGCTATAAAATATATACTTCACTTTTTACATAACGGATACCAGATCTTTTGTCTCTCCCTCCTGTTTGTGTGTGCACAAAATAACAGACCTGAAGAATGAATGGGAGCATTGCCAATACAGTTGAACTCTGCCGATGCATTTCAAAACTGCTGATAACAAAGTACAAAATACATATATATGGTCATTTCTTCTTATGAAATATCTTGGCTGCGGTACATGCGGGTCAATTTCAGCTGTACACTCCTGCTACCTTGCTGCTTCAGCAATGCAAAGCAAGTGTAAATCTACCCTAATTGGGTCGATGGCTGTTTCGCACCACTGGAGCAGCATAGAAGGGCATTTTCTCAAACCAGGCAATACATCTTGACATCATTCTTTTGGCTGTCAAGTCTCCAAACAGAAAAATTCCTACTCTTCCCCCTTGAAAAATAAAAAAACACGGATAGGATAATAGAGCAACCTTAATTTATTTCCAATTCCCGTAGCCTTTCTTTAAAAGCAGAGCATTCCTCTCTTCTTTGGAAAGAGCCTTTTTTCAGAGCTATGCATACATACCTAGCCTACTTGATTGAAACAAAACTGCTCAGCTTGAACTTTGATTTTCAAAGCTATGACTTGAATAGCACATTGCTAGAAGGTAACTGCTTTCACTGTTTAAAGCTGTTGATGAATAAGCTGTTCCATTGTTCACTTTCATTATCAACAGAAAAGGCACGTGCAGAACAGAGAAACACTCTATTTTCTGACATCCAACAATGTGATTCAATCCAAGAGTCCCTAAATGTTTTGCAAGATATCAAAGGTAAAGAAAACTTATTAAGTCATTGATGGGTGAACTGAAAAAAATCTTTTTTTCATCTAATTATCTGACATGGAGGTGAGATTTCTGGGCAAATGGCATTTGTTATTTGCAGAACTAGTCACCTTCCTTTAGTCACATTCTGCTTTTAGGAGTAAAATCCAACAAACTAGTCATCTCTAAGAGCCTTATTTCAAAGAATATTATTCTCTGTGCTATAGAAAACTCTGTTCAGTTGCTTTGCCTTCAACAAACCCTGTGGGACTAAGTATTCTATAGCCCTACCTATGTTGCAGGATATGCCCTTCACCTAGTCTTTGCTACAGAGCAGGAGGATGATAATGCATTGGTAGATGTACTTCTAGCAACTCCATTGTCATGGATGAATCATTTTCAAGTTGCCTGGCCAGAACCTCCTATGTCTCCATGCTCTTAGCCATCTCAAAAGAGTTGTTGCCTCTGAGTACCAGGATTGTGACCTAGGTTCTTCTGCTGTGGAGCCGTGACCATAATTGTAAAGAACATCTGTGCTCTGCTATGCTTGTACTCCCAGGTTTTAGTCTCTGTTCACAACACAGACCTTCCTGAGAATGGGATTCTTCTCTTCTTTTCACTTTTCCTCCCTACAGCTTGATGAAGACATAAAGAAGAGAAACATATGGAAGGTGAGAACGCTTTACCGTGCACCCTTTTCTGTTATTTTGTTATTTAGAATATAGTGTGGGTGTTGAAACAGCATAGGTTGGGTGCATGGGCATCAATCAGGATGAAAAACCATTGCTAGAGGGAGCTTGGGTGGAATCCAGATGTGCCAGACCGAAAACATGGGACTAGTAAACCATTCTTGGATCACAGGTGCAATCCATTCCAAATAGCTTCAGCAATCCCATTTAAAGGAGCTCTAGCTACTTTCCTTTAGCTAAAGTTCCAACACAGCCTCTATACTTCAAAGACTTAAAAATATATATATATAGGCAATAGTTGCAGGTTGGCTGAATGCATCACAGCCAGAACATAATCCCTGGCTTTTTTGTTCAATCACTTCCATAAGTCAGATTAGTACCTAGCTGTATCTCCAGGAAAAAGGAAAGACACAGCCTTAACACATTTCTCCAGCAAAGCAAAAAGCTCTTGCACTAAAAGCTCATGTGGTGTGCCTTCTAGTGCTACTTTATTTATTTGTAATCCTGTCACTACAGGTGCCACTTCCACCCCTCTGAATATAAGGTAAAACAGCCTTACCACTGGGGAACATGCCTATTGCCAAACCCAGGGATCCTGGATGAACTATGGTAGGAAGTCCAGGTTGAGGCCACTTGCCCTAACAAACCCACATGGTCACTCCCAGATCCAAAGAGAAGCTCTGGGAAGAAAACAAGCCCAAGCCCAAGCAATCTATTGCCATGGCTCCAGACTCCATGGCCCCTTATGGTCCGTCACCCACACCACTGATAGAGGCCCCCTTCGCAGTGGTGAGAAACGAGACAGTCCAGCCTGGAAATGAGGACACAGGCAAGATGTCCCATGAAATACAGATGTCTTGCTCGATCTACATCACCAGCTTGGGATGAGATGGATTTGAAATACAAGTTTTTAGTAGACACCATGGTAGTAGAAGAATTGTTTTCCATATTAGTGGGAAAGTTTAATCTTTCCACTACAGAATTGGCTGATCCCATTTTTATTTTTATTTTTTATTTGTGTGTGTGTAGACTGTGTTGGCTATCATAGGACCTGTAACTACTGGGGGTCCACACCTTCTGTAACCCCATTATTTGTGGGATGGAATGGCTTGGTTTCATAATCCATTAATTATCTGGAATAAATGGTTCTGATAAATATGCTCTTCAGTGGGAAATCCAGGAGCTCCCTGCAGTTGTGCTGGATATTTTTTGTCTGTAATGACAGGATTGCATTCTCTGCTACTGCACATGAGCACACTAGTCATCATTTGACTACATAGTATCTTTGAAGATGCATTCAAAGAGGCAATGACTGACACACTTACTATGTCCTTACTCTGGGCCTGCAGGTGGAAGGTCTTGACCCCTGACCTATACCCAGATGTCCCAGGGAAGCTTATAATGAAAGGTTGAAAGATGAGTGAAGATAATTAAATGGGAAAACAGGAAGCATTGAATGCAGTTTTCACAATGGCTAAACTTGCAGGGTGGAATAATATTTGAAGGAGCATTTTATCTTACTTAGTCATGTCCCGGTATTAAGATCACACACAGAGAGAAATCTGTCATGTCATTCCATTACCTCATAGGTAGCAGAACATGAGACATGCTTTTCTGTGGTGGCCCCCAGGATTTGGATCACAGAGGTATACCATATGGCTTCCAGAATTTAGTTAAAATTTACTTCTTTACTTAGACCTTTGATGTTTAGCTCTCTCTACTTTACTTACTTCTTTACTTAGACCTTTGATGTTTAGCTCTCTCCTTTTGATGCCCTGTTAGTGGCCCATTTTTGTAACACTACAATACATTCTGAGCTGTTTTTGGTCTTTTTGTTTTTGTTGTTCTTACATGTGTTCACAGATTAGGTAGACTATGGGTGTTTTTCCACTGTCACTAGAAGTACTTAATAGCTTTGCTGTTGCTGAGTAGCACGTACTGCAGCCTGGCAAATACACATCCCTTTCCCCATTGGTCATCTTCAGAAACAAAATGTTCTAACAGAAAACATCTCCAAGGGCAGATTTTGCCCTCATGCATGCCAACCACTGCTATATAGAGACAAAGATGGCAACTATCAATGTTGTGAATCAAGCCACTTCCATAGGAGGCTGCCACAATCTAAGGAGTCAAAAGGCAGTCTCTATAGTGAATCAACACAGCGTATGTGTCCACCAAGTAAAAGAGGACACGTAGGGTGAATTCCCACTCATGGAATAAAACGCTTTATAAAACGCTATTTAAAATGCTTTTAAAAACGTTTTTAAAATGTTTTAAAACTAAGCAAACACACATCTGGCAATCACAGTCAACCATGAATTTTGTCCCCAGTTCCAAAAAACGGATTGGGGAAAGTGATTCTTTCCCCTCCTCTCTCTTTTCCCACCCCTCTCTCCCCATTGGCTTTGATCTGATGACATGATCTGATGACATGATGATGCCCCCTCCCTCCTGCTTTTGCTGCTCCTGTTTGATTCCACAGACTAAACACCATTTACATGTTTCACAAAGTCCTCAGCCCTGCCTGTTAACAAACACAACCCAAACAACCAAAGCAACAGACACACGCACAGATAATTACTGCATTTCTAGCCAGGAGAAAGAGAGACAGCTGACAGCATGAGTTCTGCTGGGTGGAATCAGAAAGGTTCCTGTCTGCAGTGAGCCAGCAGTAACTTTGTTACCATTGTGCATGGGTGCAGAATGAAAGTGTTCCAAATTGTTACTTATTATCAGAAAATGAAACTGTAAAGTGCTCTGAGAGGGGATCGGAAAAAGGCTTTAGGCTTCCTGGCACTTAAAAAAATCTGGCTAGGGACTGTATTGCAAAGAGAAATCCCACCCATTTCGTGACGGATCTGCCCCAATCTGCTGTAGCGTTCCCAAAGGAATAAAGATAAAGCGTTTTAACTGCAAAAACAGGGGAAACACCTTAAAAACCATATGTATTGTTTATTCCCTGTTAGACCCAAATACTCCTCAAAAAACCCTTGAAACGGATTGGTAATGGGGACAAAGAGGATCAAAACAGTTTCTAAATCACTTTAAAATACCAGTGAGTTCTGGACCTTACTGTAGTATATAAAATTGGGAGAAGCAACTGAGATGGGGGCTTGGCCTTCACACTGTGGTAATAATTAAGATTTCCCTTCCTGCCAGCCTTGAAATAGACTTGTATTGTATAGCAATGCAGGTTATTTTTTTCCACTTCAAAACAAAGAAAGATGGCATTAATTATTTGTCTTTTGGGTTGAACCCATAACTCATTTTTATGCTTATACTAAAAGATTTATCCTTTACAAAGTGTATTCTTTCCACCTCCGCTTTGGAATGAACATTCCACTCTTAGAAAGAGTTTCTTAAATAAAACACAATCCTTTGCCGAATGATCAGGAATGACACTTGTGAGAAAAGGTATGTGAAAAGATAATGTGTGAGTGGAAGGGGTACCTTTGTGGTGCATTCATCGGCTGAAACAACTTGATTAAATGCAGATTTTTATCAAAGTAATTCAAGACCTTGTTCTTAAACATCTATTATTCCATTCCTTCACAGATGTGCGCATAATGGCTCTATTTTTCCCCCAAGAAAGGTTACTCTATTCACAGCAAGATATATAGCTGAATACCCTTAATTAGAAGACATGACTTCTTCAACACCCACAATCACCTTTTCTACCACTGAGTGGGAATTTCCCCCACCTTGTAATGTAGAAAAATAGTCTAAGGAGAAGTTAACTTTTAAGGATACTATGCACGTACAGAAATACACACAACATTTAGCCAGCAAATGTTTTTGATTTATTTTCTCTTCTCTTCTCTCTAATGTAGTTTTGCCAAAGTTCAAATTTATTTTTTGGGCATATCTAGATCCAGATGGGAAGAAAGTGAAAAGAATAAAGGGTATGGAATCTAAGGAACTACATTAAACTTCAAAGGTGCAAGGAGATGCAGCATATGATAGGGCCTTTACTGTGGTGGTCCCCCCAGCTCTGGAATACCCTGCCAGTGAAGGTACACCAGATGCCAATTTTATATGGTTTTTGGCACCTGACTAAAGTGTACCTCTTCACCCAGGTTTGATTCCTAATCCTTCTGAATGCAATCCTGTCAGGATGGAATGGGTGGATGGATTAAATTTTAAATATATAGGTTTTAACATTTGTTTTATCATATGTCGCCCTAGGATCTCCAGGTGAAAGTCAGGATAGAAATGTTACAAATAAATATATAGTTGCCATCCCCCCTCCAAAAAAATCCCATCTTAATCCTGAATCACTCCAGTACAGCAAGCTCCAGTATGCTTTATATAGAGGGGTTAGGGGTAACATTGCCACCTAGCACAACATCTGCTGCCACCTTTTAGGAGCCCACCCTAGGTCATCTCCTCACTAATCCAGATAATTTAGCAATCTGAACATCATAACATGTCCCAGTGTCTGTAGATTTACCCTTCCAGCTATTTCATGGTCAAGTGGATGATTGGGAAAAAAACAAGTGACTTCCAAGTATCTTTGTAACGCAGGACATATATCCCACCAGTTGTAACCGGTTGTAATAATAAAGATATTATAATAAAGCTGATTGCTGCCACCAGATGTAATGTTAAATATGCTGCCACCAATTGTAATATAGAATGTTGTTATAATGTTTCAGTTAGAGTTATTCTACTGTTCGGGTAGCGTGTATTTATATCCTAAACAAGGATATAATGTCAGAACTTCCTTTTAAAAATATTTCTCCCTGCCCTTTAAGGCTGAATAAGATGTAGCAAAATGGAGTTCAGAAACTCTTAACCTGCCCCACTGGTTCTCTCTCCAACCAGTCAGGGATACTGTTGCATTAGACTGATAAATCTGGCTTGCTTAGATTCCCAGGACAACGGAATGAACCAACCAAAGTCCTTCTTTAATAACAAGAAAGTAAGTTTATTATTTACAGTTCAAGCTTCAATCAGTTTCTTCTTGTTGTTACACTTAAGACACTTTAGTTCAACAAGCTGTATAGTCCCCTGCTTTCCCTTCAAGCATAAGGACTCTCAAAGTTCATAGCATAAGGGCATCAATTCATATGTGTTAGCTCTACTTTATATAGCTTCTTTAACAATGAAAACCAACTATCATTAGACTCAGGACCCTAATTCTAGCTTCCTCAGCTAAGAGCCCATTTCTCCCCCTCGTTTACCTCCCTCCAGTTTTAACGATCAAAGGCAGAGAACACTAAATGTTCCCTCAGGCTCCCTTAAATATGGGCCTGGCTGGCTAGCTTCTCCCTGATTGGTGGAGACTCTGCCAGGAGTTTATTTCACACCCCCTCCTGGAGAGCTTGTCTAGCCCCTCCCTTAAACTACTTACCATTACTAAAAAACACACTTTGGCGACACTTTTGAACGTCTGGACATACAGTGTTCGCCACACTTTGTATTTTAACTAAAATAACTTAATTTTGGGGTTGAGGGGTCCTAGCGGGCATCACAATCTTATTTTCACGTATATCAGCAAGTGAAAGCTCCCAACAAGGAGGGAACTGAAGGTGCCCTTGGAAATGTTAATTATGGAGCAGAAAAGTAGGAAGATGAGGCAGATATGGGTGTCACAAAGTGATGCCTCCCTGTTCCATTATGAAAGAACTGTAGAGCTGTACTTGGAAAACGTATCATTGGTTGCACCCATGCAGCAGACTGGTCCACAGCAAAACCGTGCTTCTAGGGAATGGCCTGTCCACACGGAACTAGGCATAAGAGTGGCTTTCCGTACAACAGTTGCACTGGAGCTCACTCACAACAAGCCCTTTTAAAGCATTTCAACATCATACCTGACATATGGGGCCCAATGCCATTTAACTTGGTTCATGGAAATGGTCCCAGAAATGGACCATAAAAAAAATGTCTATGAATTTTCTCTCTCTCTCTCATAGCTTGAACAAGAGTTCACCCTGTCTCTGGTGGTGGTCACACCTTGCTGAAATAGTTCATCTTGTTAAGAATGCCTCCTGAGGGCTGCTACTGGCAGCCCCAGCCGCTCAGGAGCCGCGCAGGACGCAGGCGAGCTGCATCCTGGGTGAAAGACGACCACGCTGACGAGGTAAGGAGGGGTTTTGCCGCGCTCCCAGCAGGGTGGGCTAGGGTGGGCTTTTGGCAAGCTCACGCTGGTCCCAGAAGCGGTGATCCACCGTTTCTGGGGCCAGGGCGAGCTGCGGCAGCGAGGTCCCCCGGCTTGCTATGCTTGGCTCCGGTGAGCCAATCATGGCGGGCAGGGGGAGGGCCCTCCCTCCCGGATCGGAGCTTCCAATCCGGCGGCAGAGGTGCAGGGTAGATCCGGATCTACCCCGTTAAACCGGATCTATCTGTGATCCGGAGTTATTAAAACCAGTTCCCCCGGGAACCGGTTTTACTAAATCCGGGTGTCAGAGATACGGTTTTATTAGCCCCTGTGCGGAAACAGCCCATGACTCTACAGCATGTAACTACACATTGGGCAAAAGGGAAGGGAAATTCATGCAATGTCCACCCACTATAGCCCCTTTAGTTCTCTTCCCTGATCACACCCCAAAAAATGAAAATGGATTAACACTCTATCACGTTTGAGACCTGTAAAAATCAGAACTCAAGAAAGTACAATTGAAGAGAGGGAAGTCCACAAATGAAAGGGATAGGACTAAAAAAGGTGTGAGTAGTAGGTACCAAAGACAGAGTGAAGAAGGATTAAAGTGAAGATGTGACCACAGACTATGGGAGGGAGGTTAGCTGCTCTACCATCTTGCTCCCAGCAGTGCCCCTCCCTCCTCCAACTGCTCCCATCAGTAGATGGCAAAGAGACTACAGCAGCCGATCCACCAGTTGAGAAAACGTCTGGTCCTGAGGCCAAGCAGGGTGGGACTGATAACGGCTGACCATCTTTACCGTCATCCAGTTTGTCATCAATGAAGAGAAAATTCAAAGTAAATAGGAAAATTTTCAGCAATAAGAAACGGAGAGAAAAATTGGAACTGAAGAGCTCAAGTGCTGGCTTTTTGCTGTTCCCTGTTCCCTCCCACGCCATTTTCCTTTTGTTTCTTGTCTCTTTAGATTGTAAGCCTGAGGGCAGGGACCTGTCTAAGATTAACATAATATTGTAACCCGCCCTGAGACCTTCGGGTATAGGGCGGGATAGAAATACAAATAAATAAATAAATAAATAAATAAACTACCCTTTCCATTTTGCAGTCCTCCTTGACTTCATTTTCCAAATGCCAGTATCCTTCAGGAACTTGGCTAGTATGCCCCTAATATTAGACTTGCTTTATGACCTGGTTGCTTTGGGGCTAATCTATGATGTTTTTCCTCTCAGCTTTACTATAGTAGTTTTCCAATTAGATTGTCTGAAACATTCATCCGACAATTTGATTTAAAATCACTCCAGTGGAATGCTACTGTGTATATGGAAAAGTTCCTTTCTTCTGAGAGTTAAAAACAGCAGCTGAAATGAAAATAACTGTGTGTGCAAGCACTGACCTACCTTAAAGAATATAGAAAAGTCATAATATGTAAACAAATGGACTGTTTATTTGATCAGTAATGAAAATAAATTCATAAACGAAATCCTAAAATCTTGGAGGAAAGCAGTTAGAATGAGTAATGTAATTCGTTCCTACCTGACTGTCCTTTTCACTCCTCCTTTACTGTCACTTGACAGAAGTTCTGTTCCCATCTCCAGTGTCATTTCCTTCTTTTCTTCCTGACCCCTTCTGGCTAGCATGCTATGTCTAAGCAATATCCTTTTCCTTCCTCTTCAAAGCAAATCTTGCAATGATCCATCATGCATCCATACAGGGTATGTGTTTTTTAAGAAAAAAGAACTGTTAAATATATACGTAAAATGAAGTAACAGCTTCTGTTATAATGTTATTAGTATAACTAAGTTTTGTATATGAGACCTGCAATTCACCTAATACTACTGGAACTATTTAGTGCATAAAAGGCTTGCAAAAGATGAAATACTAAACTATAGTTCTTGTCTATCTCATACTCTTTAAGAAGCAAATTATTTTGCCCCAAATCATCTATCTGCTACACTATACTGTGTGGCAGAAATAACTTTTACTGTGAATTTTAAAATAGGTCAGTCAACTTCCCTTTACTTAAAACTAATATTTGTGGTATTTCTGAGGCACCAGTGACAATGGCAGCAAAGTTGTTAGAGTAACAACAGTGAATTTATCAAACAAGACAAATCCAGCATCTACAAGTACACTTTTTCATACTAAGAAATCATTCTTTTCACTAAAATCATAACATTTCAGAGTTTGTTGTCCAAACTGGAGATACTTCTCATTCTAGTATGAAGTATCTGTTGTAATACAAGGTTAAGAGAAAAAGAAAGGTTGTGATAATGTGAAAGAAAGCACATTTTTAATAGCTGTCAACAAGGTCCATAATCCATGGAAATATAGAAATACACTGTTGTGCCACCTAGCCCAGGGTCCAGACTTACACAGAGATGTTGGGATACTGTACTTTAATGCTGCTGGGAACACACAAACTGTAGAAGCAGCAGCTGCAAAGTCTGGCTATCAAATTATACTCAAGATAGTCAGCAACACATTGTATTGCCAAAACATCTTTCAATCAAATGCAGCTGATGGTTGCCTAGATCTTGTTACCCTGCATTTGACTCTTCCAGAAGTCAAATCGTCTGAAGATGGATAACGTAGTTATATCCAAAAGCTCAGGTTCACAAAAGAACTATGGAACACCTGCTTACATCAAAAAAAACTGCTACAAAAAAATAGCTATTCACTATGGAGCCCAATTCAAGGTGTTCTTTAATTATGTTTTAATATTTGATATATTTTATTCTTATTGTAACCCTCCCTGGGAACATTTGGTGAAGGGCGTGATATAAACAAGCAAACAAACAAATAAAGAAATTCAAGTGAGATCAAAACCAGCCATGGAAGCCTACATTCTACTAAATTCATCTCCCTCTTTCTTATTCATACATTGAACTTCTTCAGTTCTGTAGCAGACTCTGTACATTGGCAGAAGGATTTAGCAGAGGGGGCACTACTGGGACATCATGGGTGTTCCGCACTTACCTAAATAAATCCGGATCTACCTCATCCGGATTTAGTAAACCCGGTTTTGAATATATCTGGATTTACTAAATCTGGATGCAGGGTAGATCCGGATTTACAGCGGTAGATCTTTATCTAATAGATACGGATCTACCCCCCCCCAGTCCTTCCGCTCACATGGCAGAAGGATGACTTAGATACGGATGTGAGGTGGGGGCTGTGTGGACATCCGTGCTCTGGGGGCCCTCCCCCGGCCCACCATGCTTGGCTCCTTGGAGCCAAGCATGGCAAGCCGGAGGGCTCCTCCTTCGTGGCTCGCACACACCCCAGTAGCAGCAGATCGCTGCTTCTGGAGCCAGGGGGAGCTTCCCCAAACCCCTCCCTAGCCCCCCCCCAATGGGAGAGCCCACACAATCCCCTCCTTACCTCTTCGGCATCGCCCCAATTCTGCCCGGGGAATCCCAGGAGGCTGCGCGCCTGCGTGCTGCACGCCTCCTTACTGGCCAGGGCTGCTTCTGGCAGCTCTAGCCATCAGGAGGCTCTCTGTGCTGGTACGCTGCCCTGGCCAGTCAGTGGGAAAACACCCTATGTCTCACTCCCCACCTACCAGACAGCTGAGTGAGAACCACTCCTTGCCTACCTGCAACTGTCTTCACTACAGTTCTAGACCACAACTTGTCTTCCAAAGACAAGCATGAAGCTGAGAGCTAGTGGTAAATTTATCTACAGATTTAGTTTCTAAATGGCACAGTTTTGCAGGGATTAATCACCTGTGATTTTCTTTCTAGCTTCCAAAATGCTTTTGTTATGCCCTTGCTGAGCTTTCAGCCAAAGCTTTGGTAAAATTATAATGAGTTGGAATAAAATAACTAATTGGGTGGCACTCACCTTCTCACACAGCTGCCTAGCTCATTTGTACCTTGATTGTGCCTTGATGCTCTGTCAGCTGGAGCCAGGATGTTTAGTCTCCTGGGTTCCTCCTTACCTATAGCACATGCTGGCTGAGGCTGATAGGAGCTGTAGTAAAAAACGTTTAGAGGGTGGCAAAGGAGTCCTGTAGGGCTTAGGTTGGGAAAGCAGAAGACAAAGAATACTGAAAACTCTAAATCCTGAGTGGACCAGGTGAACTGTTGACTGAACCTTGTGCATACATGAAAACTGCTACAGGTATAAAGCAGCATCTTCTATATGAAGACATACAAGGTATGAACACAAAGCCCCAAAGATGGTGGCTAAACAATAGAAGATACAGCCTTTGCCCCAGTATGCTTAATGTGAGCCCAAATGTATCAAGAAGAGAGATTTTGCAACACTTTGCCCCCAGTATAATTTGCAGTTAACAAAAAACCAATAGTTTTCTACTCCAAAGGCTTCAAACTTTGGAGTAGACTTTATTAGACTTGGGGATTAATTTCGGGCAAGAGAACACCAAGCCCAAATTGCTCATGCAATAACATTTAGAAAGAGCCAGAGAAGCTCTCAATTGCATTGCATTTGGCCAAAGAACAGTAAAACCACCTTGTGTGCTTTTATCTGCCTCAAGTAATGTCAGGCTGATCGACTGCTGTGTGCATTCTATGGCCTTGATTGCTGCTGGAAGAAAGCTTGCAGAAGTTTGAAATGAAACTTGCTCAAGGAAGCAAGGAAGGAGTCGATTTTATCAATGACCTGTTATTTGTATTATAATATTCAGAAATGGTGATCAGGGTGAATGGGTTCTGTTGCAACAGCATCACTGTGAATGCAGATTTTTTATTAAAAACTGAGGAAAAATGTTTTATCTTATAGAAAACTCTGGGCATCTGGGCTTTGTACCAGCTATATTAAGATAATCTTGGTTCTCACCAAGAACTTACACTTTTTATCAAGGAGCCTCGCCTGTGCAGAAGAGATTGTGAAAGGAAGCCCCAGAGCCCTAGATTAAATGAATGATTCTGAATTGGACAGTGTACTAGGAGTCTCATTTCTGCACACCTGTACACAAGAGGTCCCGCCCTGGGCCTCCCTTAGACCACATCACTCTTTGGAAGGGAGGGCCAACCAGTATAGGCCATCCAATATCTACAAAGAAAAAGATAAAACAAAATTTTGAATTTCACAGTTGGTTGCATCCAAACTTCTACAGAATTTTTAATCCCTTGAAATGAGACATAGTGGAGTTCATATTCCTTGAATCATGCAAGTGGCAAAACCACCCTGAGGTACAAACTAGGTTGCATCCAGATGCCAGTTACTTGGATATTCCAAAATAAAGCATGAATATCCATGCTTTACTCTGGAATATCCAAATATAGTGGAATAAATAACCAATGTCTGGATGTAGAAGGTGGCATTAGAGGTATTTTGAACTAAGCAACATATCTACAAGCATAAGGCAGTTACTTCCTTTGCTGTCTCTGAAGTAAATGAGACGACAGCTAAGAAGTATTTGTGATGGTTCATGGAGAGAATGCCCATTCCTGGGAGGTTCACTTGGCACTATTGTTTTTTTGCTTTAGACAGCAGACACAATTATTTATGCTTGGATTTTTAAAGGTCATCTATATATAGTACAGGAGCAGTATTGTGAGGATTTGGCTCTTCCAAAGCTTTGCCAGTGCCCAAACCATGGCCACAATCCCACTTGCTTTTTAAAAGCAGAATGAACAAAAAAAGAAGGCGAATGCACATTCTCCCCATTCCCATTGCTTTTTGTTAATTCTGCTTTAAAGTTGAGGGCACCAGTGGGCAAAAGAGGGGGATGGGCAACCAAAAGGGGGACAGGCAGGCAGGCAGGGTTCTCTTGCTTGCTGCCCGGTGTTCCTCTTCCCCATGCCCCAGGAACATGGCAGCCAAAAGGTCGAGCAGCCAGGCGAGCAAGTGGGTGGGTGGGTGGGTGGGTGGGCAGGCGGTGGCAGCCAAAAGAGCTCTCTCACTCGCTGCCCTGCATTCCTCCTCCCCATGCCGTAGGAGTTCTGCTGCTGTGGCTGAAAGGGCAAGTAGCCAGGCAGGTGAGCGAGGTGGCAGTGGCTGAAAGGGTGGCAGCCAGGTGGGCGGGTGAGCACCTGGGCAGGTGAATGAGGTGTGGCACAGCCTGAAAGGGCACCCTGGTAGGCAGGCGGGCAGGTGAGGTGGCAGTGATGGCTGAAAGGGCAGCTAGGCAGGCTAGTGGGCAGGATACCATTCCCAAAGGAAAAATAAAGCATTTTAGCAACAAAAACAGGAGTCAGAGTTGTTTAAACTGCTGCCCCCAAGGTTGTTGTTCCAAGGTCTTTGAAGGCCTAAATGGAAATGCAGCATATTTTGCTGCTACAAGACCCTGGCTGGAAGTGTGATGGAGTTTTGAGTTCCCATATGTGCATCTGGCCAGAATTTCAGTTGTCACCTCCTGCCACCACCACCACCGCCACCATATGGAAGTAAAGAGGCAAGTCCACTGCTGACAGCAACCCAGGAGCAGTTTCTCCCAGTTTACCAATAGGTCACTGTCAAAGCAGATTGAGGGTTCTTGGGGGCCAAAAAGGGGGAGTTGGGTGCTATGGATGCAGCCTACAATTTGCAATTCCACATTTTTGTTTTCTGTGTATTTGTCAGGGCATCACCTGTGTATTTCTTTGTATTTTGCCATGTCTACCTTGTGATGATTTGTGTCCCTTTATACAGTGTGCATTGTTTTCTTTATGTCAGTTACAGTATCTTGTCTTGAAGAAATGGTTCCTAAGCATTCCTGCAGGAACTCATTCCCTATAAAGAATCCAAGTCAGTTATGCGCCTTAAGGACAAGAGCAAGCTCCTCATCTGTGTTAGATGTGGACAGTCAAATACTACGGTTAGGAGATGAGATGCTTCAGCATAAACAGGTCCACAGAATGCTCTATCAGAAAAAATCAAGATGTGACACAGACGTGTGTAGGTAGTGAGACCACAAATTAAATCAAGGGCTGCTTTTGTACTTGGCATCCCAGCTGCTTGATGGGAAAACTGTGTTAGCAAATAATGTGTACTAGCATTTGCATTTGGGAATGCTAGTACACATTAGACTAAGCCCTATGAACCTGGAGACTTACCTGGGCTCGGGTACGTGCTCAGTCATGGCCAGGGTGCCACCATCTTGATTACAGAGCCTGGTGTGACTGTACCTGCACCAGCACCACGGCAACAACGATGCTCTGCACATGCACAGTCACATTTGGGGTTATCTAAGGTGCCAGCATGCTTGCGTGGCATCTCAGATGATCCCTCACACCAAAAATGGTGTGAATGGTCACAGACTGGATGTTACAGGTAAGTAATTGGACAGGACTAGTTAGGATTAGTATGCATGTGGTGGATGACTATGTGCACCACCACTAGTTGATGGCAGGTTAACATCTGGGCACCAGGTGGCATTTCTAAGCTGTAAGCACCTCCTGCAAGTGCAGATGCACCTGCCTAGATGTTAACCTATGGCAAACTATGAGGCCAAATGCAAATTAGCCTAAGGTTTCAAAATGGCACAGGACACCACAATAGCACATTTACATAAAACACTGAATACTGAACTGAACACTAATTCCCCCTGACCATAAGCCAAGAACATGCATGTCTATGTTATAAAATCCTTGGACTGAGAGATGCTTTGAAGATTCAGATCAAGAATTGCTGATCCAAGACATTCAAAGGGATAATTGGGCTGCATCCAGACAAGGGTTAAAAGGCACAGTTATGGCGTGGCTATGTTGGGATTGCTGCATGTATCTGTGGTAACCCCAACGCCCCTGCTACGTAGGGGTAAAATTACACTTCTTTTATACTTTGGAAAAACTCAGTGCTCAACAAAGACCTATGTTACTGAAAGCTCAGCAGCATGATCCTTCCTGAATAAAATTGACCCCTGCATGTGTTCACGGCCAAATCTAGACAACAACAAAAAAAGCACTGTCCATGTACAGAGGCTTTGGTTTCATCTTCTATTTGTTGGTTTGTGTACCAAATTTGTTTACATAATTTCTTGAATTAACTTTGATATAGAGCACACTAAATAAAATAATGTTTCAGTATATCATGGGATGTCCAGACTAATCTAACTGAAATGGGCATGTCATGTATCTATGGAAAAGAATTTAACTCCGAAAACCTCATGCTGACATTGGTGTGCAAGAATTAGCTGATCCTCCCTACTTACACCAAAGAAGCCATGTTTGTAAAACTCTGTAACAGAAGAAGGGTACCTACTAAACTTCACAATATTAACTGTAAGAAAACGAAAGCACACAAAACTGTTCCAAAACATGGTTCATAATTTTCTTTTCAAATACAGTGGATAGACTGAAAACATGTTTTGGCATAGTGGATTGAACACTATTTAGCTAAAGCCTGCTTGTCTTCATAAATATATTGAACCAAGAACTATATGGCATTTTGGATTAAGCATTCTTTATTACTATCAGTCTGGTGAATATTTGGACTGCCAGACAGACAATATTTATTTCAGTTCCCAAAAATCATGCACTTTTATTCTTGCTTTTTTATGGTTTGTGTTCACATACTGGGGAAGGTGAAAATCTGAGATTTACAGTGCAGTTCCTCTTGTTGTCGGCATCCTTCTGCCTCAAGAGAAAGTATCAAGTATGAAGATATGGAAACTCATCATCAGAGTTTCCTTCTAGGCTTTGCAGAGTGATCCAAAAGAGTGTAAATGTGCATTTGTCACTCAGGTGGCTGCAGGAGAGATGGCCTGTGATCCATCTAACTGCCTTAGGGTCTTTACTCTGGATTTTCTGCTTTACTTCCTTATCTTTTTCCTGGGTTCTAAGATAATGCTCATAATTACTGTGTCACTAGAAAGTCTTCCACACAGCTAGTGAGAAGGAAATCTCAGGCCATGTCCACCATCAGCCACATTGTGAAAGGGACGTTGGCTGTTCCAACCTGAAGGCAGGACTCACCCTGCATGCATGTCCACATTGGTCAGCCTATATAGGCTAGTAGTGGCATCGAATCCAATTGCTCATTACTTTTAGTGCATTGGCCTTCCATGGTGAAAGAAGTACTCTTAAAGTCGTGAGTGCCCAGCAATTGCCCCAGTTGGATATTACAATGATCAAATGACTGACCTGATGTACTCCCAAGGTACAAAATGGAGGCCCTACTGCCACAGGTAACAGTGAACTATGGTGTCATGACTTCTAGCAGACCGTTCAGTGCCTGCCCTCCAAAAAGTAGCTGGGCACTTTTAGGTTGCTGGAAGTGTGCACTAGGCCGAGTGAGTACTACAGTCTAAATGCAAAACACTGGTAGCAAGTAAATCAAAACAGGTTTATTAAGAATAACACTTAGAGGGGTAAAGAGTAAAATAGAAAGTTTAGATGTTGCAAGATACAGAATAAAAGTCACTTAGAGAAACAAGCTTCAAGCATTCACAGCTCTCTTAGCTTACAAGACACCCAACAGTTGCTCCTAAGCAGATAATCCTATCCACTTCTCCCCTTTGGTTTGCTCAGCTTTACCCAAGCCTTCCCAAAGTTTAGCAACTCAGCCCTGGTTTCAGCAAGGCTTTGCACCTCCTTGCTTGGCTGTGGGTTGCAGCCTCTGGTCTGTTCTTAGTATGAGCTCCTTCAGAGAATCAACCAGGGATGGCCATCTCCTTCTGCTCCCCACCCATAGAACAGGATCGGTCTGATCAATTCCTCTTCAGAGAAATGACCCTTGGTCAGTTCCTGGCAAAGTCTCCCTCAGTGACAGATCTCTCCTATCAGTCCCCTTCAGAAATTGCCCAGTCAAAAGACACAGTCTGCTGTTTTCACTGCTTATTATACCCTTCAGCCAATCGGGCTCCAATTGGCTGTAACCACTGGCAACCTAGATTGTAAGCCTGAGGGCAGGGACCTGTCTAAGATTAATATAATACAGTGGTACCTCGACATACAAGTGCCCTGACATACAAGTGTTTTGAGATACAAGCCGCCGAGCAAGTGATATTTTGCTTTGAGATGAGAGCAAGATTTGAGATACGAGTATGTAAATACAGTACAGTACATAACAAAAACAACTGAGGTGGTGTTCTGGGAGATGGAATGGATTAATGGGAAAATTGCTTTGAGATACAAGCGATTTGACATAAGAGCAAGGTTATGGAACGAATTAAACTCGTATGTCAAGGTACCACTGTATTGTAACCCGCCCTGAGACCTTCGGGTATAGGGCGGGATAGAAATACAAATAAATAAATAAATAAATAAATAAATAAATAAATAAATAAATAAATAAACCTAGGGAAACTCCTCCTGCTTGTCAATCAAACCCCCAGGTCCCTGGACAGGTTTTCCCTCCAAATTGCCAGCAGCCAATCAATGCAACAGGGCCTGGGCAAGGTTTCCCGCCCTTTTGTCGCTTGTAGCCAGGGCTTGCAAATACAGTTTGCAAAGAGGTTTGCAAGGGAGCAAGGAAATATTACTGCCCATTGCAGCCTGAACCCAGAAACCATCACATATGGGCTCAGAAGTGTTGATTCCTTACCCTTTGAAACTATTCATACACCCTTTACAATGCACTCTCCATGTATAACGATGGCTACCCCATTGTGGCAGTCACAGGGAGTTGCATGACATCCAAGAAAAAGTGAACAGAGAACCCCAACCTAAAATTACCATCAGTCCATTCAAGAATAATAATTTCTCATAGATGCTAATATAAGTTAAATGTTAGCAAAGAACAGAAACCAGGAGCCTGTTTGTGCTTGCCTTCCTGACACAAGCTGGATGTTGCCACAGCTGTTGCTGTGGTGATCTGGTCTATCTTGGCTGGGCCATCCACACATTTACATGCTGATGATCTAGTTGGCACTATGCGCCTGATCTTCAGCGGGACAATATTGTTATACCATCCCAGTGAATTAAGTGTGAACAGGCACCAGGTTCTTTCATAATTTTCAAATGGAAAGTTCTTTAACATGATCAAAGTATTATGAAAGTGTATAGTCACAATTTGAGGAACACCATTGTCTATAAATTATCACTACTGAGTGTCCAAATATTAGTCTTGTATCGATGGGAAGGTTAAAAAAAAGAAGATGAATTGAGGAGGGATGGATTGCATGCAGAAAGTAAGGTTCCAATTGATTTTTGTCCAAATAGTATTTGAGAAAAGATACAATGTTGTCTAGACAGGCTCATAATTCATCTGCACTGCCAACTGTTTGAAGGAATGAACCATCTTGGCTCATTAACTCATAGACAATCCTCTTTTATACAGTTGTGATGACCCACTGACCTGTAGACTAACTACTCAAATAAAGACACAGCTTGGTGATGATGGATTATTTTAATTCCACTTTCTGCCTAACTAGACAAGATTTACATAAGTGCTCAAGAATGCAGTTTTCTGTTTTATTTAACACAATTAATACTTCAGTCTGTCAAACAAGCTCACAAACAAAAGGTCCCCATGGAATTGCACACTCCAAAGTGACCAAAGGCCATAAACCATTTTGACACTTACCTTAAATTATCTGATTGATTACTATTGTGTATGTTGGAATATTCTGTTTGATGATATGATTATTTGTTTGTATGTTTTTACTATAGTTTGTTCTTGTAGTATGTTAAAATAAAATAAAAAATAGGGGGGAAGGCCATAAAAGGTATAAGGGGACAAAAATCTCAAGCAATCAAATTGAATCTGTTTGCAGGTATCTTAAATTCATTCACCTTAACAATTTTCAGGCCGTGTCCCCATATGCTCCATTTAGTTCGAATTGGATAAAATTTAGTCCGAATACGAGTCCAAATTGACCCATCCCCATGTGATACCTGTCCCATTGCAAACTGTGCTAAACCCCTGCTTGGGGAAAAAGCATCATTTTCTCTCCGCCCCCTCTCTCCTGATAGGAGCTAGGTTGACGTCACCAACCCCTATGCCACCTGCTGTAGTGAGGGCAGGAAAATGCCACCTAATGCCCCTTCCCCAATCACAATTGCTGGCCATTTTTAAACAGTTATCAAACAGAAACAAGCCTCTACTCTCTGCGATCTGATCGCCAGGCAAACATAATAGAACTGATCAGCCCAGTTTGACAGCTAAAAATGCAGCAACAAGGGGAGTCATCTAGCCCATGCTGTCCCATGAGCCTCTTTCCACAACCCTTATTCCACCCCTGCCCCCAATCACAGGCAAGCAGCTTCTGAAGTTTGCCAGCTAAATAGCTAATCAAAGCTACTACAATGTTTAGAGGCAGTTTAGCAGAGAAGTGCTTCTCTGCTAAACTGCCTTTAAACATTGTAGTGGTTTTTGTTAGCTTTTTAGCTGGCAAACTTCAGAAACTGCTTGCCATACAAAAAGCTAACCAAAGCCTCTACATTGTTTAAAGGCAGTTTAGCAGAGAATCACTTCTCTGCTAAATTGCCTCTAAACATTGTAGCAGCTTTAGTTAGTGGTGATCGGGGAGTGGGGGTGGAATAAGGGTTGCGGGAAGAGGCTCATGGGAGAACAAGGGCCAGTTTACCCCCTCATCACTGCATCTTTACCTGTCAAACTGGGGCGATCAGTTCTTTTATGTTTGCCCAGCAATCAGATCACGGAGAGAAGAGGCTCAATTCTGTTTGGCCTCTGTTTAAAAATGGCCAGCAGTTGCGATCCCCAATGCACAGGACAGGAATGGTAAACACAGGATGTGAAAACCAACTTCCTAATGACGCCAGAGTCTATCCCCTCCCCAAATAGCCTGGGAGCATCCCCATGCACAGACTCGGCCCCCCAAATAATGCGAACTTCACTCCAAAACCGTAGCAAGAACAGTTTTCTAGAAGACTAAATTTAGCATGGGGACACTCCTTTCCAAATTCAGATTTGATTTGGACTTCATAGTGCATGGGAATGTGACCTCAGTATTTGCAGTCAGTTTGTTGGTAATATAAGTATTCAGTGGAGGGGAGCAGAACAGAAAAGGACTGAATTTGACAAGCTGATGATCTTGAAAAAGCATCAATAGTACTCCAAATTTAGGTCTTGTTTAAGCATTTCTCAATGCCATGCCTCCAAAGCAAAGTCTGGGTATCCCTGATATTTGAAATGTCACATTCTGACATTTTAGCAAACTTCATTTGTGCAAAAATATGTTTGGGCTATATAGGTTAACAGGTACTAAACATTTCCTTTCCTGCATTGCTTAAGAGAGAGATTTCTTTTCCTCTAAAAGTTACCACTTTATTTAACATTCCAAAATCTGTAACAGAATAGTAAATGTTATGCAAAAGTTAGTCTCTAGCTCCTGATGTGGAAATAGCCTTATATTTGTTTATCATATCTGAAACTCAACAGGGCCAGTTGAGATGTTATGTCTTTTCTTTCTGGCTTGACTCTTTCTACTCCAAATGCTATGTCTTTATAAAATGTATGTGATATCTTAAAGGACTGACTAACCTGTATCTCTCCATATGTTGCAAAATTAAAGCTTCCATCATTCTTGGTCATCATCAGTTACTGGCAGGGACTGAAGAGGCTTCTCGTCCAACCAAATACTAGACTAGAGCCAGAGACTTAACTGCACTGAAAACCGTTACATTCAGGGCACCGTCCACATAAGCACTTAATGTACCCCCCTAGATAGCAAGGGGGTAGGGAGTATAAGCACCTCTGACCCCTTTCTTCCCCAATATGGATAAATGGAGGTGGGAGAAAGTAACTAATAATTGCACTCAGAATTGCTTTCTGGAAGATCTAAGGCTGCACCCAGACATCAGTTAGATTTTCCATAATAAAGCATGGATATTCTGGAATATATGGGCTTTATTCTGGAATATCCAGATAATATTGTGGAATAAGTAGCCAACATCTGGACTGTCAATTTACTGCATCATTTTAAATCATCTTAAAGAGGACTTAGGTAAAGTCCTCACTCTGTTCACACCATGCATGTTTTTATTTCAGTGAAGGGAGGGGAAATCTTATAACTTAATCTGAATTGTTCTGAAGGATAAAACATCTTGAAAAGATGAAGACTGAAGAATAAGACAAGGTCCTTTTCAGAAGTTAGTCATAGGGAGATAACTGTGTGTAAAAGGGTAGGGATAAGGAAAGAGGTTGCAAGACTGCATGTATAGCTCCGTCTCAGGAATGTATGTACATTTACATCATGCTTTCCCTCCAGGACAACATCTCCTTTTAATCCCATAAAAACTGTATGTAGAAAATTAAGCTAAAGCAGTATCCTCATGAGGGCAGGATCTAAGTCAAGGCTTGGAGGCCCACTCTGGAGGCACCTGGGATGACAGCAAATGGCAGAGATCTGAGGTGGTCCGGTGTAGTCTTGCAGAAATGCCACAGCAACATCACTGCACTGTGGTGGATGGGAATGTTAGCTGGAAACCTGTCACAGTTTCGGCCTCCATGTATGGTTCCAGCCATGGTTTCAGTCATCAAGTCACATCTTTCTATGTATCTGCATCAAGGTGAGAAAATGATTCCCTGGTGAAAGCTACTGGAGAATAATTTCTTCAACTTTTCCATTGGGTCACTTTCTCAGGCTGCGCTTCAACTGGTATTTTAGTCTGACTGGAACCCCCCCGAGTACCGACACTTTTGAAGGGATTCCCCATATCTGCAGACTAAATGTTCAAAAATCCAGGGAATCCTTATTTAACAGGACTCACTCAGGAATCCTGGAATAATCTGAATATTTATTAATGGGAGTGCTGCCTCACCCTGATCTCCACTGCCACCACCCATTTGCCTTCCCCCACTCCATTCCTCCATCTGTTGTTGTCTCCCACCTCCATTTCACTCCCCCAGCCCATTCTGCCATTGTCTCCCGCCAATTGTCTTTCTCACTCCGCCCGTACCACTGCCTGTCATCATCTCCTGCCATCATTTGCCCCTCCCCTGCCCTGTTCTGTCATCACCTCTTGCCACTTGCCTTCCCCCACCTCGTTCTGTCATTGTCTCCCACCATTTGCCTTCCCCACCTGGCCTGTTCCACCATCTGTCATTGTCTCCTATCATTCCCCCCTCCCACCCCATTCCTCCATCTGCTGGAGAAGGGTGGGGAAGGCAAACAGCGGGATGACAATGAAAGATGGAGGAGCAGGGCAGGAGGAAACAAACGTTGGCGGGAGATGATAATGGAGGAACAGGGCAGGGAAGGCAAATGGTGGGTGGCAGCTGAGGAGATCAGAGCATCGGTCATCATCTCCCTCCCACTGTGGAGAATGACATAGCCACCACTTCCTTTCTGCCCCAGTGCAATTGGGATGGCTGCAAGGAGCCCTCAGCTCTGGTCAAAAAAATCTGGGTTAAAACCTGGACTTTGTTGATCAATCAGAACAAGGCCTCGGTGTAATGGAGGGGCGTTCAAGGACTGAAAGGGCATAGATAACCCACCCTGGCTGTCCTAAGGATTATCCAAAATGCCCTCATGGGTGCATCTTAAAGGTGAATAAGCCTCCAAATCATTTGTTACCAGGTGCCAAAGTCATACTTGGCCAGCCGTTCTTAAAAAACAGCAATATTCTGTTAAGAATTGGCTCATGAAATAAATACTTCTTTTTAAAAAATGTCTTCAGCCTGATCACAGTTCTTTGAAAACAACCTATATTCACATTCTGGATTTAATAGAGAAACTAAATATCATTGACTAGATAATTCCAAAATGACACAGTTTGTATTTCTGGGATGAAATAATTCCATATTTTTACATTTCATTGAAACATTGTTGATACAGTACTTTGTTTGTGTTACAGGCTAAGGCCACAGCTTCATACACTCATATTTCTAACTGGAGCTAAAACAAAATTGTTCTGCTGCTTGGTGCTCATGAGAGATTTTCCAGCCCTCATATATAATTTGTTTTCTTGAAAATGTCACACTGGTTGCATGAATTCAAAATCCTATTAGGATTTTATTTTTATTTTTTTCCCCCTTTTCTTTTTTTAAAGTCAGTTTGCTTAAGCGGTATGCTTGGTTTTATGCATTTCTGCCGCTGGTGCTGTTGAATAAAAATACAATTGCTGAATTTAAGGGATAGGTGATTCTTGGCTACAAAATTACTATGAGCACAATGAATTTTAAAAATACCGAGTGTTTTGCCTTACTGTCCAACTGTACATTTAAAGTAGATCACAGTATTCTCAAATTATACTAAAATTCAAAACACATTAGGTTCCTTATTAAAAAGTAAAAATTAAATAGAACAATAGAACTTAAAAGAAACCCTAATATCCTACCATTCAGAAAACTTTACACTGTCTCCCTGCTATTTTGGCTCTATGATCTCTGAGTCCATAAAGAACCCATTGTGATCCTACTACCACAATTCTTAAAATGTTTGTGTGAATAAAAAAGTCTTCATCTAGAAGATCAAAATGACTAGGGATGTGCAAAACAGTGGCAGATCTCTACAGTACCTTTATGGTACTGTGAATGTTATATAAGAGGGAAAAGTCTGATATAGTGTACCACTGAATGAGAATGGTATCCATGTGGACCTGCACTTGTCCAGATACCACATCACTGTACACTCTCTAAGGCTGCGTTCCCATGCAATAATAAGTCTGCTGAAAATCTTCTTTTGCCACGGAGCGGTCCCATGCACGGCTTTAATCCGGATTTCCAGCACCGCTAATGGGGAAAACCCACTTTAAAAAAATACCTGTTTAAAGCAGTACTTTCTGGAAGACGTGGGTTTTCAGCACAACATTTTCCATGGGATCGCTCTGTGGCAAAAGAGGCGGGGATTCTCCCCCAGGTGGGAATTGCCGGCCGGAGAGATCATCTCTCTCTCTCTCTCTTTTGCCTGTCATCCAGCCAGCGATCTATGCAAACAGCGATCTAGGCAGGCATTTTCTCTTTGCTGTTTCTCTTTCCAATCCCAAAGAGAAACAGCAAAGATACATTGTGACGAATTGCTTCCGCGAAAGTGAAAGTGTAAAAGAGTTGGCTGGGTGGAGATCTTGTAAAGAGTGCCGGCTGCAGTCTTCGCAAGCAGGGGAGACGAACAGAGAAGTTTTAAATTTTTCTTTTGGTCTTTTTGAAGGAAAGGATCGCAGGATCGCTGGCTGGGGGGGAGGCATTTCGGCAGCTGGAAATTCCTTCCACCCGATCACCCAATGAAACAGCGAGGGGTGGGGAGAAAAAGATGCGAGTAAACAAAACACGCTTCCTTGGGGATGGTCCGTTTGTTTTAAATGCGTGTTTTGCTTACCCCCTTGGGAACGCTTAAATCCGGATTGAACCCGCTTTTCTTTAATCCACTTCAGTGGAGGGGCAATAGAGATACAAATTAGTACCATGGGAACACACCCTAAGAGTACTAGAATAGCAGAGCAGTAATAAGAGCTCTGATGGTGTCTTATCTTTATCTGTCTATCTCTAGATAGAAATGATAGAGATATAGAGATGAGCACATGTGCATATATACAGTATATGTTTTACTTATTTAAATTTTTATTAAATAAATTTATTCAATTTTATTATTTTAAATAAATAAAATTGACATTCTAATAGTCTCTAAACCACATCAACAGTGCCAAGATGAACTCAGCTGTACCTTGCTCACACTTCTGGCAAACCTGAAGGACCCTGTTTTTCCAAATCATAGGTATAAGGTTGTAAGTAGTTGACTGATGTAGCCTAAGGCTGAGTGATGGGAAACTAATGAAGTATATTGGGGTGATTCTATACCCCAAGAAGTATACTAGAAGCCTTTCTTCTGTGTTCTTGTGTGATATAAAGGAAGCCCAGGCAGGGCCTTGCTTAGAAAACACCAATGTTTATCAGGGAGGCTTCTGGTATCTCAAGTTGGGTAGATACCTCTGAAGTGCCTTGTTATTCCTGTAAACATCTTGATCCAGTTAAAGTTTTTTTAAAAAAATGATTTACTGACATTTTCTTCATTCATGGACTCCTAGGCTCAAGCCTCATCTTCACTATGTGGTCAGAGATACCCTTCCCTCATCCCTGATGCAGTATAACAACAATGATCGTTGTGCCAGGCCCCAGATATGGGAATAGTATTAGGCTCAAGGTATGAGTTAGTACTCTGAAGATACACATTCCCATCCTGATCAGTAGTCTTGCCACATTCTGTGGATAAGGAGTGAGATCACTTATAGAGCCACCAATTCCTGTCCACAGAAGCTAACTGCCAAGGAGGCTTGCAACCTCAGTTTCATGCACAGGTGTTGTCATTCATGAAGGCAACCTGGCCAGCAGCAAAAGGAAGCAGCCTTAATGAGATGTGTGGGGATATGGCCTACAGATGTTCTTTCCTTGCTAAATTCAATCCACCATAATTAATCCACCTTATTATGGTGGATTGAATTTAGCAAGGAAAGCCAGATTACAAGGTAAGCATATAATGTAGTGCAGGTTTAGAGGCAATTGGAGAAGTTACTGAGGTCTGGACAAAGAAACCCTGAGCAAAATCACTAAATATGAACCAATATGACCAATTTAGATATTGAAAGAGCTCCATAGACCATCATCATTGTATGAGCTCAGGCCAGTTTGAAAACTGTCAAATGCAAATGATTCATGATGTGTTTTGTCAAAATGGAAACTGAAAGCAGTAATGACATTCTGGAACTTCTCACTACATGTATGGAAAGTAGTTCCTGCAGGTTTTAGTAGTAGGATTATGCATCCTGGAAGAACTTTGCAAGGTTTTTACGTGGTGTGCTGACATAAAAACTGAGCTTACAGCCTGCCAAAAATGCATGCAGGTGGTGAAAAAATAAAGTGTCAGGGCTCAGCACATACTCTTTTCCCCCTCTCCTGAGAAAACTTGCAACTTATACACATGAACACCATTCATCAATGATGCTCTTTACTTGCATTTTACAGCCAGGAATCAGTCCCGCCTGCTCATTGTAACCTATGAAGCAGCTTTAAGTGTGACATGTAATTTAATGCAATTTATCAAAGAGAGTTTGCCTGACAGTCAATTTTCACCACACTGTGATTGTCTCATGAACTGGAAGTAGGCCTTATAAAATTTTGCTTTCTAGACTCTTGCTCTTTCCAGCTATAGCCAGGGAATTTTCCAAAGATTTGAGGTAATATGTTTGATTAAGTGAGGCTCTTCTGTTCAGCTGAGTTTATTTAGTTTATGTTTTATGTCTCCCTAAGCATAAATTTTAGTTTTGATCCTGCATGACAGAAATATAGGTGACAGATACCAGCATTTGCAATCACTTGGAGCCTTATTACACACAGGAGATTGCTAGTGAGAACTAACCTTAAATGGGGTTAACGTTGCTCTTTATATCTTAGATAACATTCCCTGTTGCAAAATTAGCCTTCTTCAGGTGGGATGAGTTGCAGCCATGATAATACCTAGGACTGGGCATCTGTAATTGGCTGATCAATATACCCAGCCTTTTGTGTGTGTGTGTGTGTGTGTGTGTGTGAGTCCTTTTCCTACCCATCAATCAGCATGTTTGGTCCTTCCCCAATCCTTGCATTGCCCCCCCTTCTTTCTAAATTCAGCTCATCGTATCTTTGTATCTTGGAAGCTATGAAGCCCGTGGGCAAGTTTGCAGGGTCCTTCAATGATAAAATCATTCATCTATGTGCTGATATGGTGCCTGATGAGGTGCCCAAGAGACTGTCTGTTCCTGTTTTATGGGGTGGGATCATTTCTTGTTTGATAATGTAGACAAGACACTTGCAGTTCATCCCACATGTTCCCTTTTGACTCTTGCTCATCTTGGCTTATCAGAACAAACCATGCAGGGATGACTAGGTGAAGTGAATGCTTCCCTATGAGACTGGATGGTACTTTCAGTCATGAAGGAGGTTGTGATTTGACTCCCCGTCCAAAAAAACCAAGCCTTCTTTGAGTCCTGCATGTTCTAATTGTCACCATGTTACAAACTTCCCTTTTCGACCAAGGTGTTAGGGAAGGCTGCTATTATGCAGCTACTGGCATTCTTGTAAGAAAACTACTATCTTGACCCATTTCAGTCTCGGTTCACACCCGGCTTTGTGAAAGAATAGAATTATTTTGGATCTGTACCACTAAGACTATAGGTCTAGAGCTATATGGCTAGGTGGCACTCTGGATATAAGCAGCTCCATGCATTGTGTATACTCTATCGCCCCATCCCTAAGCAAGCCATTTGGCACCCTTTGGGTGCTGTTTGGGCACATGGGCTGGGCGTGGTACGAGGCATGCATTTTGTGTGTCCCCATGCCATTCCCGGCAATGCAGGACAGGCCCTGGTTTGGCATGGATGGTGGTGTTCCCATGCAAAGCGTGCTGAACCCTGGTAAGGGGGAGCCACACCATGTCCTCTCTGCTCCCTCTCTCCTCATTGGCAGCCAGATTGTCATCAGCCGCAGCTGGATTGTCATCAGCCCACCTGTGTGCTGCATCACCCCCTCCCTTAGCGGCACGGACAGCCAGGACTGGGGTGGGATGCATGGAAAAAAGCTTCATAAATAAAAATAACTACAATTTCATTCATAAAATAAAGCCTCATTCATAAAACACCGATGAAAGCCACTAGGAGCAGTAGGTGCTTGAACACTTTTGCGCACCTTCACTCCACCGGAGACTGTGGGAGCGCCTGCCAATTTTAAAATCAAGACTCTATTTATTATTGCCTTCATGATTGGGAAAATGGGGGCTGCAAGTGCAACAAAAATCAAGCCAATATGCAGCCTGCCTTGGCATTCTGAAACGGGGCTGGAATTACTTCTGTTGAAGCGGCAGAAATTTTTTTTAAAAAACCATTCTCCAGCCTGCCTTTTCAATCAGCATTTTAAAAACTCGGTGTCATCTTCAACAGACGGGACAGGGACAGCAAGCACACCCCACCTCCCAATGATGTGTGCGCAAATTTCCTCCCCGTTAGCCCACTAGTATCCCCATGTGCGTTCCCGGCTCAATGAGCAATGCATGCCAGCTCCCCAGACAGTGCCGAGACTTCTTTTCTCAGGTATCAAATTTAGCACCCTTCTGGTGCTGTTTGGGGGGATTTGGTATGCTTTTTGCATGCCAAATCCAAAGCCCATGGGGATGCACAGTGCCAATTGGGTGCTCGGAACCGTACCAAAAGTGCACTTGAGGCATTGATAAAAATTAAGGTTGAAATGTGTTTGGCTGGGCCATACGACTAGATTATACCAGCTGCTCACAGATCTACAAGACTTATCTCTCCTCCTGACTTTGCCATTTTATTCAGAGATATGAGAAAGTTCATCTCCAGTGTCCCAGGTTATCTACAAACCATGAAGAGTTGCAGGCTGGAAGTGGGCAGTGATTCCATCTCTGTGATGATTTATTTTTATTGACTCCTTTTTATCACTCCTTTTCGTTGCCTATTACTATGCTTGTTCTTTACACAGTGGTTGAACTCTTTGTCATATTTGCTGCTACCTTGATTTCATAACCCAGCACACTTATTTTTAAATTAGATTGTCTGGGCTTTAAACACAAAAACAGAAAAATAAGCATTTTATGTACAGCTGCTCCTCTTATAATATAGTAACTCATTTCCCTGTAAATTGTATTAATGAACTGGGAGGACTGGTGGTTCCTCTAACTGTGAGTTTTCAGTTTCCAGCAATGACTTTTAAAACATTTTTTTGTTAATAGCACAGTTTCATGTTATGTGAAGAAGGTCACATTTCAGCTACTTCTTATAAACAAAGCCATACTGTATAAAAACATTTTATGTGAGAGAAAATTATATATACATATAAGCCAATGAGCATTATTATGCACCTAAGTAAACAAGCAAAAGACTGAGAGACATCTTTCATGTATAATCATGTTATCCTCTATTCAAATCTAGTACTAAAAACACCTGATTCATTTGAGCAATCATTTCCCCGCTCCAAAATGTACCTCATTATTTAATACTGCTAAATATCAAGCTCACGCGTAGTAAACTTAGGTTTCCAAATTACACATGAGATGAATTAATCTAGAGTGCCATTATTATTATTATTTAATAAGGGAGCTGTAGAAAGCTGCTTACTTTCTTAAGGTCTTCCTTTTATTATATTTTTCTTTTGTTTTTAATATGATGGCAAAGACACCTACACTGAACTAACAGTTATAGATGGCATCATTTCCTTTCATTACCTGAAATAATGAGCAATTTTCATTCCTTGGGAACAAGCAGAATCTACCAAAAAGCTCCAGCAAACAGCAAGGTGCTTTGCAGACGCAGGAGGTTACGTTAATGTTCTCGTCATTTTAGGCATTTCTTTAAAATTACTCTGTCTATCGCTGTGGGGTGGAGGCAGCAGCAACCCCACCTGCTAACAGCTTATATTTGCATGGCTGAATTGCTGCTAGGAATGGACTTTTAAGGGAAAGGCTGAGAGCAATGAGTGAAGCTGCTATGCTAGGGAAAGGGTTGAGTTGTGACAACATGGCTACTGACAAGGGAGAAAAAAGAAGTGAATCTGACAGAGGAATGCAGGGAGACAAGTACACAAGCGGCTGGAAGTACTAGAAACTGTGTTCAGTTTCGTTAGAGATGTTCTGGGTCCACAGCACAGCCTCTCCTGACTCCTGTCAGGCATCCACAACTGAGACCAAGCCAGAGGAATTACATGGTGCCAGACTATTTTCACACATCAGCTGAAGAACAATAAACAAGCCAAAATGAGCTTTCCAAAAGGGAACAAAGAGGATTCAGGTATCTGATGTGATGGGCAGCTTGGATTACTGAGATATCCAAGTGCTTCCAGGAAGTTACAGGCAGGCAGCTAATCTTCGGGAATGGACCCTGAACTGGAAAGAAAGGAAGAAGCAGGACCTTTGAATTTACATCAAATGAAGAGGAAAGCTCTCCTTGAAAAACTGCTGCTTATCACTAAATGTAGATAGTGGCTATTGCTTGGTGTCTTATAGAAGCCAGAGAATTGTTGCCCCTTGGTTCTCTTACAGTCACGTAGACTGTAATCAGACAAAGCACACACACACACAGAAACCATCTCTGAGGTGCCTCTGGGAAGACTTCAAACTGGGACTGTTCACACACCAGCCTGCTCCTCCCGCCTCTCCTGAACATTCTGTGCTAGAAGAAGTGGATGAGAGAAAGGGGATGGGAACACCAGTGCCACCCACTGTCTCTCTGAGGCACCTCTTGGGCCTCCCTTTTCTTAACTCTGAATACAGCCTCATTTTTGTTTACTGAACTCATACGCAACCCATTTAATGAATTTTTAAAACTTTTTTTTAGGATAAATTACCTTCTAATGGATTGCTTGCAATGGTGCATATTCAGTTATTGGCATCACTTAGAATATTATACACAGAAAGATTTAAAAGAAAAGGTCATTAACATGCTTCTGGTGATCAAGAAGATAGAGACTGAAAATGTACATGGTGGGAAGGCAGGACACTTCCACTCTGGGCCCTGACACTGCCTGGATGGAGCCATGGCCCAATGCCAGCTATAATGAACACATGTATGTCCTGCCAACCACGACTATGAATTCGTTTGGATTTGAGGCAATGAGGAGACAAAGTTTGAACAGAAGAAGTTTTATTTCTGCCAAGGTATAATTTATAAGATAGTTTTGACTAGGAAAAGCAATATAACAAACTCTAGCTGATAAGAAAGGGATAATTTTAACTTTCAGACAAATAAAATACATACAATCTGCACTTCTTCTGCGAGTTGGTGACCCCTAAGAAAATCAAGCCCATCCCTTGGCCACAATGCATGGCACCTTCTGGACCACCCAAACTGAGCTACAAGAAGTACAACCTCATACTTGGTTCCTCACACAGATGCTTTTTTTCCTATCTGGGTTCTAATTGGTGTTTGTTTTGATGTTTCTTCCTTATCTCTTTTGACTTCCCTGCCAAGTGTGAAGACGTGTTTCTCTCAGGGTCAAATGTAAGCTGGACCAATTATGCTACTCATATTCTGATCACCAATAAGAAAATGTTGCCAATGTAAGTTATGTTATGTGCCAAAAGCAATTATGCAGCTATTCTTGTCTAAGGATAGACAGGATTACATTATTCTATCTAATCCCAGTGTAAAACAGAAAATAAAGCAATATTGACCCTTAAGAAGCATAATCAGAATATAGAGAAGAAGAAGAAGAAGAAGAATTGGTTTTTCTACCCTGCTTTCTCACCCATTTAAGGGAATTCAAAGTGGCTGACAAAGCTGTCTATTCTTCTCCCCACAACAGAACACCTGTGAGGTAGGTGGGGCTGTGAGAGCTCAGAAGAGAGCTGTGACTAGCCCAAGGTCACCCATCTGGCTTCATGGTGGAGGGCAGAAGCGAACCTGGTATTCTCAGATAAGAGTCTGGCTCCCTAACCACAAGACCAAAGGTTTTAGATCTATGCACATATATTGAATACATATACAATATCTCATGAATTACGAGAAAGAAAACACAACACTGTTTGATTCTCCTTTCCAATTTTCCAATAGGCATTAATACTACAGTGTACTCATGATGCCTGGTAGGAGTCAGTACTGACAGTCAATCATCAATGTTCCTAGACATGAAGGCTCTTTGAAGAACTTACACACCAGGTTGAAGGTGACTGTAGGCTGTTCAGTCAGAATGTCAAGGCGTGTAAACAATATTTCTGACAATGCACCAACAACCCAATAGGGAAGCAGCCAACTGTCAAGACACTCTACAGTCTAGTCAGCTCCCATCAGGTCAATGGTCAAATGCCATCTCTATAATGTGGAAGCCCTTGTATAGCAATTGTATTATGTGCCTATAGGGATTTTGCAGGCTTAGCACATCCCTCTCTATACATACTGGCAAGCATGCTGATAGAGGTCATCTTTGTTTCTGTCCTGGTGTTCCAGCTATACACATAACACCAGGCTGCCAAGATATTCAACTTATCCATGTTAGTTGGTACTATAACAGAGGAAACAAATATTCACACTCCTCTCTCCATCTGTCTTACTCATACAGTATGTAATAGGTTGTGCCCTGTCATTTGCCCTAGGAAGTAATAGCAAAAATTCATGGGAAATTACTAAGCTAGCAATAAAAACCCTCAACCCCTCCAGAAACCTTAGCCCTAGAAGGTTAGCTCCCTTGGCACAATTGTTAAACTGTTTTCTTGATAAGGAAGCAGCACAATATATTCAGTCTGTTCCATTTATGGTTCCTTTTTTTGTCTCCTCAGAAGCTCATAGAATCTCCTAACCAGAAATATCTCTCTGACATAAAGCACATAGCAACTGAAAATACTAGGCAAGAGGATAAGACTGGGAAGATCTCTGCACCTTCTAAGGAATGCACCTTTCAGGGTGAGATATCACATTCAATATTCCTATTTTAAGGAATTCCTATCTTTAGTTTTTATGGATTTGCTCTCTACACCACTCCATAACTGTGGTTAAAAATAAATGAAATAAATAAGAAACATAAAATAAATAAAAACAAGCATGTTTGAAGGAAATTGATTATCTATTCTAAACCCATTTCAATATAGTGTCAGGTGGAGGATTAGCACTGACACTCCCTTGGTTGTCCTTTCTCCTGACTTTCTCAGTGGCTTTTGATACTATTGGCCATGGTTTCCTGCTAAAGGGACTTTGGGGTCTGGAACTTGGAGGCACTCCTTTACAGTAGTTCTCTTCCAGTCTCCAAGATAGGTTGCAGAAAGTCGCTAAAGGCAGTGTCCCCATGGGCTCCGTTTATAGCAGTGTCGAACCGGGTCATCCTCAATACGCATTGCAGTTCGAATTAACATGTCCCCATGCAATTGGGGAGAGCATGGGTTCAAGCCAAATTTGCCTGTCCCCATGAAAACTGTGATAAACCTCTGCATCAGGAAAGAGCATCCTTTTTTCTCCACCCCTTCTCCCCTGATAGGAAGCCCGGCTGACGTCACCATGCCCTGTCCCGCCTGCTGCAGTGATGACAGGGGAAAACCCTCCTGGTTGCACCTCCAAAACACCACACACACCACAGATAAGATTAAAAAATGACAAAAGGGGGGCATAATAGGAAGGAAAGCAGCTCACTGCTTGAAGCTGAGTGCTTGAATCAGTTTAGTGGAAGTGTGCACCTCTGCATGACAGCAGACATACTTCTGTCTGACAGCAAGCTGCTTCTGATCTAGTGCAGGGAAGCCATGAGCCCTTTACCCATGCGTGCCTTGCCGATCGGGCAATCAGGGAAGGGGGTGTGTGTCATGCTTGTAGCCAGAGAGACACTCGTGGGGCAAATGAGAGCAATTTGACACATCAAAACACAATAATGGAAGTGCAGCTAGAATGCATACCTAAAAGAAGAAAGGGGACTTCTAGGTCCAAGAAGAAACCAATGTAGCTCACAAGTGCAGTAGATGAAGTCATTAAAAACAAGAAGAGTTCATTTAGAAAATGGAATGAGGAGAATAGGAGGGAGCATAGACACTGGCAACACAAATCCAAGATGACCATTAGGAAAGCTAAGAAAGATTTTGAGGAGCACATTGCTAAATACATCAAGAGAAATAACAAGAACTTCTATAAGTATATCAGAAGTAGGAATCCAACCAGGAAAGCAGTTGGACCATTAGATGGTAAAGGACAGAAAGGGATAATTAAAAAAGACATGGAGAGAGACTAAATGAATTCTTTGCCTCCGTATTCATGGAGTAAGACAGAGGATACATGCCAGTAGCTGAGCCAGTATTTTCTGAAGAATTAAACTGGACAGAAATAACCAAGGAAGAGGTCCTTGCATGTCTTAATAAACTAAATGTTAACAAGTCACAGGGACCAGATGGTATTCATCCAAGGATCCTTAAGGAACTCAAATGCAAAATTGCTGACCTTCTAGCATAAATATATAATCTTTCCCTAACATCAGGCTCCGTACCTGAGGACTGGAGGGTAGTAAACAGAACACCAATCTTCAAAAAACGATCCAGTGGTGATCCAGGCAATTACAGACCAGTTAGCTTAATAATGGTTCCATGTAAGGTGATGGAAACCATCATTAAAGACAAAATTAGTGTGTACATGGAGGAGCAATCATAGCTGAGCAAAAGCCAGCATGGCTTCTGCAAAGATAAACCATGTCTTACAAACTTGTTGGAATTCTTTGAGAGTGTCAATAAACACATAGATAAAAGGTGAACCAGTAGACATTGTCTATCTGGACTTTCAGAAGGCTTTTGACAAAGTCCCACATCAAAGGCTACTGAGTAAACTCATCAGCCATGGAATAAAAGGACAGGTTCTGTCCTGGATTTGTGACTGGCTTAAGGGCAGAAAGCAGAGAGTAGTAATAAATGGCCAATTCTCAGGGTGGGAAGAGGTAAAAAGTGGGGTCCCTCAAGGCTCAGTGTTGGGACCAATGTTTTTTAATTTATTCATTAATGATCTAGAAGAAGGGGTACATAGTAAAATAGCAAAGTTTGCTGATAATACTAAATTACTTAGGGTAGTAAAAACCAAAAGAAATTGCCAAGAGCTCCAGAGGGATCTCTTAGCATTGGGTGACTGGGCAACCAAGTGGCAAATGTGCTTTAATCTTAACAAGTGCAAAGTAATGCACATTGGGGTCAAAAATCCAAATTACGTCTATAAACTGATGGGGTCTGAGCTTTCTTCAACACACCAGGAAAGGGATCTCAGGGTTTTGGTGGACAATTCAATGAAGGTAGCAACCCAGTGCACAGCAGCAGTGAAAAAAGTAAATTCAACTGCTGGGAATAATTAGGAAGGGAATAGAAAATAAGTCAGCAAGTGTCATTTTGCTTCTTTATAAATCTATGGTGAGGCCACATTTGGAATATTGTGTACAGTTCTGGTCACCACACCTTAAAAAGGATAATGTGGAACTAGAGAAGTTGCAGAAAAGGGCAACCAGAATGATTATGAAATCAGGCTGCAACATCTAGGCCTCTTCAGTCTGGAGGGAAGGCGTTTAAGAGGGTACCTGATTGAAGTATCTAAAATTCCTTTTCTTTATCACACAACACTAGAACCAGGGGGGCACTCTATGAAGCTGTTGGGTAGGAGAGTCGTATCCAGTAAGGGGAAGTGTTTCTTCACCCAGAGGGTCATCAGTTTATGGAGTTTGCTGCTGGAAGAGGTGGTGACAGCTACCAGTCTAGATGGCTTTAAGGCAGAGTTAGACAAATTTATGAATGACAGATATATCAATGGCTACTGGAATGAATGCCTAGGTACATTATTCAGGCTGTGGGGGCGAAGCAGGATGCTTCTAAGGCCATTTGCTGGGATTCAAGAGCAGGAATAGGTTTGTCCTTGTCTCTGCTTGAGATGCCCATGAGCATTTGGTGGGGTACTGTGTGCAATGGGATGCTGGACTAGATGGGCCGTGGCCTGATCCATCAGCGCTTCTCTTATGTTCTTATGACACTCTCATCCCTTTTCTTTCAGCCTAATTTCTTTGAAAAAATCCCCGAAGCAGTTGCGATCGCAGCACACACGGCAGGAACAGCGAACACAGGTGAAACCCCACCCGCTAATACTGTGATCACCAATCTCCACCCCCAATAACCCGGGAGCATCCCCATGCCTCCAGGATAATGCATGATTGCCTCCTAATTCGCAGTGAGAATAGTTGCTGCTTATTTGTGTGATTTGTCCCACATGTAGCCCAGTTTAGAGGCTTTATATTCAGCATGGGGACGAGCCCAGAGGGATTTTTTTTTTCATCATCCTGATAAATTTCATGTGGAATTTCTCAGGGATCAGTTTGTCCCTTATGCTCTTTAACATTATATGAAGTTTCTGGGAGTGATCATCAACAGTTTTTCCCAAGAAAGGGAAGGTGTACGATCTGGTACTACTCCTGAATTCATTGTTATCACTTGATGTCCATGGGAAAAATACCTATCTCCATCCCTGACTGATGAGTCAGCACCTTTCCAAGATAGGGACAAGTTGGTCACAGTGGGCCATGTTTTGGTATCCACCAGATTAGATTACTATGGGGCTGGACATAGTGCAAAATGTTGCAGCTTGACTGCAGACAGGATTTTCTGCTGGATGCATCTTACACACCTGCACTGGCTATATATTTATTGCTAAGCCCTGGCAACATTAGGATATCCCCAATGATGCTTCAGTAGGGAAAGGATGAAAATGCACCACCCGAGGGCTGCAGGAAGTGTGACTCCACTGCATAATGGACATATCCTTGATTAAAACATCTCAGGTTGCCTTGAAAACATTATATGAAAACAAACCTGATATAACAGTAATACTTTCAGGGAACGGGATTGTGATCAGAAGTATCAGGTGGAACTGGCCTGTACTGAAGTGACAAGCCCAAACCAACCCAGTGCCGCTGTGGCACTCAAGCAGGCTCTGCAGCACTTTACAGTCAAGCAGAGTGATTTTCAGCTGGAAATATAGTCAACTACTCAATCACTATACCAACAAAAGGTGCCCCATGGACACCCAAGCTGGCGCAGTAGCAAAGAAACACTGTCAAAGTGATCAGAGAGCAGTATTCACCATACTCTCCCTCTTTCATGCTTTTTATTTCTCCATGATGGAGCACAGGTGTCAGATATCCATGACTTTTGCCTCTATCTGAGAGGTAAAACCAACTGTCTCAGAATTACATCAGGAATGCCATGAATATGGGAGGCATTAGTCATTGATACCTGCTCAAAAAAACACATCATATCATTATCATGGGAACTCTGGCAATGGTGATTCTTACCTTGAAGTCTTGTGAGTTCATTTCATGATTGTGTGGTTGGGGCTACCTGAAGCTAGCCTAACCACATGAAAAACAACAAAGGGCAGCTGGGGCTGGCTTCCAGTAGTCTTAAGCAACCAATCGTGGAACGAGCTCACCAGACATCAATATTAGCTGAGTAATTTCCCACATATCTGGCATATGGTGGCAAGAAGCAATCGTGGGATCTTGTTTCAATCCTGCATTTATAGTCCAGAAGCAGCCTGTGTGACTCATACCATGGGAGCAAATACCTGCTGATTTTTAGCCCTATTTGAACACAGCCTAAGTAAGCATGATCTTTTGGAGAACTACAGCTATTCTTTACTGCATCACCTATACAGGAGTTTTGGTTTAATATATGCCTCAAAAAGTAAGGTCAGCTGTATTCATCAACAAACAGTAGCTTCTTTGGTGTTTGAGAAGAAATGTTCTGTAGGCAAAGACAAAGAAGAAGACATCAAAGCTGTTACATTTGGCTTGACATGGCAGTATTGCAATAAATGTCTTTTGCTTTTTATGAAGTCCGCAATCACTAATATTTGGAAGTTAGATTTACATTCTTTTAGCTTCCCAGGACAGTTTGTTTTATGTTGTGCTACCTTGGTAACATCAGAACGTAGCTGCTAGATTAGGGCTTAGAAAGTGTAAAATCTTTTCTTTCTTTCTTTTCTTTATAACTCATAGATTTCTTAATGCATTTGATTCTACCTCTGGTCCCCTGTGAGAGAGGGTGGGGGACCAGAGGTAGAAGAGAAGCTTTGTAACTCACATTCAGTACAAGAGTACACTGTGTGAGGCTGTATTCAGACATAACAAACGGGTGCCTCAGGGAGATAATGTACGACCCTCATGTTCCCAAGCTTTTTCAGCTCGGAATGTTCAGGAGAAGCAGGAGGGACAGACTTGTATGACTCTTTTAAATATTTCTCATTCCCACTCCTAACAATTAAAAAGGGCAAGGCCACCACTCACTTTTACTCCATAGAGAAGTATAGCTGGCAGCCACGCGGCAAAGCAGCTAAAATAAAGGGTCATCACTGTAGCACACTGCTGTATCCATAGACTGAACTGTCTGGATGCAAAGGAAGAATGAAGGCAGCTGCCTTATGCCTCAGGCATCATAGGCATACAGACGGCGAATCCCCACAGGAAGCTTATTTCGCTTTCCCTAAAGCGAAATAATAGAACCAGATGCAAACGTGAATTTGCCTGTTCCCATTACTTTTAATCGCTTTGGATCAGATTCTGAGGATCGTACGTGGGGTACGTGATTCAAGGTGGGACTCAAGCCGCTTTTCGGGGCTTCCCTGCCCTCTTCCTCCTGGCATGGACGCACCACCTTTAAGGGACCCCTTCACCGAGCCTAACTGGGTGGCTGGGTGGCTGCCGCTTCCATGGATGGAGGAAAAATGGCAGCGGGCAGCCAGCCAGTGATTCTTTCCCCTCCTCTCCCCATTGCTCAGGGCACACAGCAGCAGTGGCAACTAAAGCCCCTTTGCTTTAAACATTCACATTCAGCTGCTTTCCTCCCTTCCTTTCCTTTTCTAAAGTCAGATCTTTTAGAATTGCACAAAATTGCAACATTGTTATTCCAACCATCAAGGTGTGAAGTGGTTCCATTGCTACAGTGTAGCGATCACTGTTAAATGGATTTTTACACTGAAATCACTGTCTGTGGAAGCAAGCTATTGGGAGAGGGAAACCCTAAACATGGATTCTCATCCCTTAAAACGGTACTGTCCACACAGTAAAAAATGTAAAATGTTTCAAGTGCACGATCCGGAGTGAGACCTGTTGAAATCAGAATTGAGATTCACCATGCTTTGGGGTGGTTTAACACGGGGAAAGGGTGTTAAGCCAAACTGCCGTGCGGACTCCGAGGACTGAAAACGTTTTGAATCCGACATAAGGTTGCCGTGAAGACACGGCCACAGTGGCTTCTAAAACCTTGGCCATAACGAATCTCCACTTGGAACTTCCTGTTTAGTGTGTTCCACTTACATAAACAAAGCAAGTTTGTGACCATTACTGTTGTCAAATGTGTAAATATGCAAATGAATAACCAGTCCACTCAAATATGAAAACTAAAGAACTTCAAAGCCTGGAGAGATAGAATTTCATTTTAATGGAGATCCATTACAATTAAAAATCCTAACATTGCTTACCTATGTTAAAAATGATTTTCTGGGTTAGCCTTACTGATTGGAGACTCACTGTTATTTGATTTTGTTAATTATCTTTTTCTATTTTTAAAAATTGCTGCAATTTTTACCATCATGGGCTAAATATGCAAGAAAATTAAATCATTATCTTTATTATGGTCAAAGTACTCTCCTATTAGGTGCCCTGAGTTAATTAGGTTAATTAGAATTAGGCCCCATTTTTGCATGGGGCAGTCAAAGATCTGGAAGATCTGTATGGGGTCCTGCTGGACATCTGGATCTTGATCTCCAGGAGGACCCGATGCGTCCCCACAGCTCACTATCACCCAATTGCAATGGGTGCTAGGCAAGGCGCCATGGGGACGCCATGGCACCCATTCCAAGGCTCCGTGTAGCTGGAGCCAGAAGGGATACTGGTGGTGCAGTGCGACTGGCCAT
This sequence comes from Aspidoscelis tigris stejnegeri, assembly GCA_023333525.1. NCBI lineage: Eukaryota > Metazoa > Chordata > Lepidosauria > Squamata > Teiidae > Aspidoscelis > Aspidoscelis tigris. Next base: position 52,402,403 of record JALMGA010000004.1, read on the forward strand.
TGCTACCATCAATTGCACCCTCCTCCTGCCGTCAGAGGGTGGGGCGGGGTGGGTAAGTGGCACCGGTGGATCGATAGCGGATTGTGGCGCTGGCGGCTGGTGGGAATGATAGGCACCTATGTGGCCCCTGCTGCCCACCCAATCACTGAAGCCACCCTATCAGGGGTGTGTGGGCTTGCCCCCACCTCTGCCTTTGTGTCCATTCCCCCTCATGTGGCTGCATGGGGTGGTGGTGGAGGGATGAGCACCACCACCACCCCTTTGTCTTCACCACTCTGGTTGTCAGTGGAGGGACAAGTCCCACTGCAATTGTCCTTCTGCAGCCACCCAGAGTGGTGGGGGCTGAGGGGTGATGTGGCACTTGTCCCTCCGCAGCCACCCAGAGTGACAGAGGGGGCACTCATGCCTCGCCACCCCGTCCCCAGGCAATCACAATGGGGGAAATGGTGGCAGAGGCAGCAGAGGCAAGCCTCAGCCATCCCTTCGCCCTGATGCCCAGCACCACTGTCCCCGCCACGGCCTCTGACAGCACCCCTCCCACCACCAAGAGGCTGCTTCAGCGCTGGAGAGGAGGAGGCAGTGGGGTGAGGATTGGGGCCACAGTCATGGTTGCCAGCAGAAGTGGGCAGTTGTGATCACTGACACCTTCCCCCCCGGGCAGAAATGCAAGTGGTGGGGCAGAGCTGGGACCACGTGTGCATGTAGCTCTGCTCCTGCTGGTCCAGACCCTGGACCCCATGGCAGCAGGTAACTGGTCTTCATGCCTGAAGACCAGAATGTGGTCACCTTTAAACGGGCCCACACAAAATCCGGATTTAAGTGTCCAAAGGAACCATTAGGTCCTGTCTCTATGTGGACCCCATTTAAAGTCCCATCCAAAGTGCCTGCTGGATGGGGCCTTAAATGGGGTCCACATGGGGACAAGGCCTTCCCAATTGGTACCAGTCAGGTTCCTAATGGGGTCTTAATTGGGGTCTTAGTGCTCATGCAAAAAGGCCCATAGTGTGGAAAGGAATATCAATAGTTTAGATCTGAATAGGAAGCTTAGGAGGAAAGCAGAAAATATGTGCATGGACTGAAATACATATGACATAAGAACATAAGAGGAACCCTGCTGGATCGGGACACAGTATCTAATCCATGGCCCATCAATTGCTTATGGGCATCTCAAATAGAAGACAAAGGCAAAACCTTCACTTGCTCTCAGTTTCCTGAAAATGGCCTTTAGGGCCATCTTTCCTGTCTCTCCAACATGGAGGCAGTACCTAGGCATCCATTCTGACGCACCTGTCCTCTGTGAATTTATCTAATCTTTTCTTAGAGCCATTCAGACTAGTTCAAGTGTTGTGTGACAGAGAACTTTTTCTATATATATAGAAAACGTTGCAACGTGGTTTCATACAGAAGATGTTCTAGCTCCTTGAACACTATGATCATTGTAGAGCATCATGTTGCTACTGAAGAGTTATCAGAAACAAAACGAAACCTTGCAACCCTTTGTAGAATAACTGCCAGGTTGCCAAGAGTCCCAGTGTGACCCTCTGAAACCAGTCCCAGAGGTAGAAGTAGAACTAATGTAACATACTATAATTCCATCTACTCACAATCCACAAATATCAACTCAAGTGTATGATCAAGCTGAATGAATAAGCCTGTACTTCCCCTGTCTCACTACAGGTCATACATTATGGGAGTCAAAGCTCATTCATTCCATAAAATCTATTTCCTTCAAAAGCTGGATTGTTACCATATTCTCATACATCATGCCTCAAGACAGTTTTTTCAACACAGCTTTTTCCATCATAGTTATAGTCACTATTGTTTTAAGTGGTTAGACAGTGGCTGCATGTAGTCTAGAGATGAGAACAATAGGACTAAAACTTCACTTTCCCCTGTCCAAACCAGAATCAGTCCATTGTGCACCAGTCAGTGGAGATTTTGGGATGGGATGGCCACAGGTTCTCTCATTTGGAAACAAAAGCAATACAGTAGGTTGGGTGGGAGTCAGCTGGAGAACAAGGCAGATTAGGGGAAACCTGGCCATCCTGACAGGTCATCTCCACAGCAACTGACCAGTTCAGCCTGAGAGTGCATGAAGGGTGATTTCCCGGCCTCTTTACAAGTTGGTCACACGGTGCAGGTTCTGGTGGCCACCTCCATTCACCTTGTAGCACCAGCAGAATGGGAAAATCCCCCTCTGCAGTCAAGATACTTTGTCTCTCACCTCAAAGTTGCACAAGCCCTCAACTCCACTGATGTGATGAAATGTGGAAAAGAGCCAATCAAGATCGAGGAAGGTTGCATCCCAGGGTTGTGTGGGTACAACCTTAGACACAGGTACAGGCTGTTTTGTAGAAGGATATTTTTGCCTATCTTCACCATGGCAAGTAGCATATTATGTCTGGTGCCAAAAAAAGGCTCATTGCTAGAGGATGAAAGTGTTATTGAGGCCATCATATATTTTTAAGACCAAGGATTCATTCCCTTATGTAATTCCATGGCTAGCATGGATTTCTGATTTACTATTGTCTTTTTTCTTTGTATCAAATAGCCAGATACCACTGAGAAAATAAAGTCTGATCTGTCTAGGGATATGTTATATGTGTGGTAAAGAACTGTAAGATACTGCCTATGCCGGTGATGGCCAACCTATGACACGCATGTCACAGGTGACACGCCAAGCCCTTTTGGGTGACACACATGGTCACCTTGGCACCTGGGTGTGTAGTGCTTGCTTGTTCTTGAAGTGTACAAAATACCAACTTTCAACTGAAGATTTAGCAAATGTAAAGAATTATTTGTTTTTGCTTTTAATAAAATCCATATATCAAAAATATAACTTTTTTACTAGAGCTACAAATATCATAAAATTGTGGATATTTCTAGATGTGACACAGCACCCGAGTTAAGCTAGGTTTTCTTGCGAATTTTGACACACCGAGCTCAAAAGGTTCACCATCACTGGCCTATGCCCACATTTATGAATATTGCGCATTCTGATGGGGCATGGGCATCACACCTGACTCCTGATACTTTGTAGCAGTGGCACACTATGCCACTGCTACTGCGAATTTGCCTGCTGTGGAATGATGAACACTCACACCGCAGTATCAGGTAAATTCAAAGTTTCCCACCAGATTGGAAAGGACAGCAAGAATAGCTAATGAGAGCTGAGACTGAAGCTCAGCTCCCATTGGTTGCCCCATCCCATGTGGCACGTACCTCATCCTAAGTGACTGTGCATGCCAGACTCAGTTCCCACAGCCTCTGAGCAGGAAGCTATGGAGGCTGCTTTTAGTGAGGATGGCGAGTCGTCAATTCACAGCAGGTAAGCTGTGGATTTTTATGCTGTGTATTTAATTCTCTAGTCTGGAAGGGACCACTACTGTGCCAATAAAATGTTTGTTTTTAAAGGGTGTGATCAGAAAGGCTAGTGACCCATCCTCCTGGGACCTATCATACCAACTGTTTGTGTCTCATGATTCATTACAGTCAAACATACGACTGATTGCTCCATTGCTGTGCTGGCAAATTCCAGCCTGTGAATGCCCAACAAAATACTCAGTATGAAGGAATCAATTCATAACAATTTTAAAGGCTTAATTATTTTCCAGGATTAACAACTGATCTAAAGGAGGCCGTAAGAAGTTTCTTTCATTGATGCTAAGAAGACTGGAACTGACATTCAAAACTAGTACAATCAGTCTGGAAAGAGGGGGGAGAGACACTAATAACTGAGTATAAGAAACCATGCCTTTCCCTTTACTTTCATTAATTCTGGATGTGAGGGCAATCTGGCTCACATCTGTCACCTCATGGATCACCACGGTTAATTTGGCAGATTTGGCAGGCTAAGTTGGTGTCCCCTTCCTGCCTCCATGCACCTTCCTCTCAAAGTTGCTTACTCAGTGACAGAGGATAACCATGCCAAATAGGAGAGTACTGCTCTTCAGTCGAGGGTATACTATAGCCAGTTCGTATTCTGTTTTCATAACATAATGAGTGTTTGAAATGATGGCAGGCCAGGAGAACCAGTTTATCATCAAAGATCTTTTGCAGCCATTTTGTAGTTCCTTCTCTTTCAGAGGTGTGACACACAGGGACATGCAGGAGGGCTTTTTTTGTGGTGGCCCTCAGACTCTGGAACTGTCTCCCTCTTGAGATTCACATTGTATAGTTTTCAGTGACATTTAAATAGCTTCCTCAGGATGCTGTCCTGTCAGGGAGGGAAGGTGTAGGTGAGAAGGAAGAAAGGAGAGTTATATGTTTAATCATGTTCTAATTTTTGATATGTTTTATTTTTATTGTAACCCACTGTGGGACCATTTGGTAAAGGGCGGGATATACATTTCTTAAATAAATTAAAATAAAATAAAATAGTCTGAATCGCACTTGGTTTCTTGACTGATATAGTAGCATGCTTGCAGCAGGTCAGGGAAATGTGAAGGGAACAGTGTCTGAGGTGAAGACACAAAATGGAGGATATGTCTTACACATGGCCCAGTGGGAATCCCTATGCTTTGTCTGCTTTAGCTGCCACAGGCTTCTTGTTCTGTGTGCAAAATCTAAAATAGAACCAAAGCAAAACAGAGCTAAAGCACTTGATAGCTGTGCACTTTAAAACAACAGCTTCCTCCAATGATATGAAACACTGTAAACAGAGTTCTAAAGCTCCTGTAGCAAAACACAGCTGACATATAGTTATATATATAATTCTGCCCACAAAATTAGTCATGTGTTTTTCTGTAAAGTGCAAGGCTCCTCAAGAGCTGCCTATTTAGCAAGCTTGATGAAGAACATTAAATATGAAAATAAGGGGGAAACATTTAACATTGTTGAAAAGTAATTAAAAATATATTTCACCATATGCTGCTCTGCCTTTTCTTCACTTCAGCAAAACAAATGCCTAGAGCATGTATTGTACCCCATCATTTTTTAAAGAGGCCTAATGTTCCCACATGGTACAGAAGACATACAGATAAAATAATCAGACTTGAAATGAATTGTGTGAAATTCATTTATCTGCATTCAAGCAGCTTCTCTGCAGTCAGTAAAAGCAAACACTCTCCTCTGCTCCTAAAAAGCGCAGCGCTGAAAACAAGCTTTGCAGCTTCTACCTTAGGCAGAAACATCAATAAAGGACAGCATATCATTAAGTTTATTAGAGAACTACCACATTCAGTCTTAGTAATTGTATAATATTAATCAGATCCCAATGCAGCAGTAATTTTAAAAAAACATATACAGATAAGAAACAATTCGTATAAAAGAAATATATACAACTAGGATCTTTGATTTCATCTGAGAATTAAGGATGTGCACAAGTGTATTTTTGACATTTGAATCCAAGTAGATTTGAATGTCAAAAAATCCAATTTGATTTGGATATTTAAGATCCGAATATCATAAAATCTGTTTCAAATCTGTAACATTTGAATCCGTACATTCAAATGTTAGATTCGTATTTAAAGATATGAATGTCGACAACATTCGTATTTGTTATATGTATCTGTGCACATTCCATAAAAATACATACGCATCCTGTTTTGATCCCGTATTTTAAGCGCAAGATACTTATAATTTTCACACTAATTTGTATACGACAGATACAAATGTACACATTTGAATTATTTGAAAATTTGTATCGGATTTTCAAAAATCCATATTTGAGTTTGAATGTGCAAATTTGGATTTTTGAAAATCTGATACGAATTCGAGTGTCAACATTCATTGGATTCAAGTCAAATATTCTCTGGTAACTTATGGACTGGACTACTGTAATGCGCTCTACTTGGGGCTGCCCTTGAAGATGGTTCAGAAGTTGCAGCTAGTGCAAAATGCAGCTGCCAGAGTGCTGGATGCACATCACGCCAGTCTTAAAAGAGTTGCACTGGCTGCCAATTCACTACCTAGCCCAATTCAAGGTGTTAACTCTGACCTATGAGGCCCTAAATGACTTGGGCCCCAAATATCTAAAGGAATGCCTTCTCCCATACCAACCCATGCCTTGAGATCTGGCGGCAAGGGCCTCCTGGTTGTCCCACCACCCTCAATAGCGAGGTGGGTGGACACCCAGGAAAGGGCCTTTTCAGTCATGGCCCCCAGGCTATGGAATAGCCTTCCCCTCAAGGTGTGTTATGCCCCTTCCCTATATACATTTAGGAAGACAATAAAGACGCACCTCTTTGCCCTGGCCTTTGGCTAATGTGACCATTTCCCCACCACCACCACTGTAGACATTAGTACTTTAATATTTGAATATGTTGTTTGTTTGTTTTTAAAATAGACTAGATTTTTCATTTGTTTGCTTGTTGGTTTTTAATATGTTCTTATGCATATTACTGTTTTAACCTGTTTAAAAACTGTATTCTGCCCTGAGACCTAGGGGTGTAGGGTGGGATATAAATATAAATAAAACAAAATAAAATAAATATTCAAATTTCTGAATATTCATGCACATCCCTACTGAGAATTTATTGCTTGTGCCATTGGTCATGGGTTATTCCCCTCCCCCATATTTTCCCTACAATGCCCTATCTCATGAAGGTCTTGGGATGCAACCAGACATGCTTAAAAGGACACATCCTAGAAACACTGAAGCTGGAGACACCTGATATTTTACACTTGCAGGCACTTTACTATATTCTAAAGTCTAGGAATGGGCATCTCTTCCTTATACAGAAGGTAATAATACCTAGAGCAACTCTTTATTTCGGTCACATGGGGAAGGGACACAGAGGAAGGAAATGTAGCCAGTTGTATTATGGAAACACATTCTGCCAGCCAGTGACCAATCAGGACACCAGAAAGCTGGACAGACAACTTGCTGTTAGGAAAGTATTGCCAGACTTTGAGATGAAGAAAAAGCATTGTGGAAATATGAGATAGGAATTGTATTTAACTGTTTGAATGCCTTTTTTGAGGGAGGGGGGAGTCTACAGAAGGAACAGATTTTATAAAAAGGGTGATTGAAAACAGCCCCGCCTGATCATATATTCTTATAGATCTCCAGACAGGAGAATGGAGCATCCTTATGAAAAAATCCTCAACAGAATTTCCAGTGTTTGTGGAAACAGGGTGGAAGACATTCAAAAGCAGAAGCCAACAGTATTAGTGGATTGCTTTTGAGACTCTTGTTTGGGAGAGGTAGAATAGTGACTTGAAATCTTCCATTTAACAAACCACAGTGAGCCCCAAACTGCTGTGCCATGGCTCTTCCATGCAGACAAGTGATAGCTCCACCACTTCAGTTGCTTTATAGTCCAAATTCCTGTTTCTCTTGGCTGTGTTCACACCTAGGTTTTAATCCAGCTTAAAGTCCACATTCACAGCAAGAGAACACATTAGCAAGTTGACTAGTCATTTTCCTCCCACATTATCTAACCCAAAGATGGATTTTCTTAGTCAGACCAAGTTGAAAGGAAACTGTCTGTCACTCTGCTGATGCATTATTGCACTCTAAAAGTGGACTCAAGCTGGATTAAAACTTAGGTGTGAATGCAAGCATGTAGCCCAGATATGTTGTGAAGTAAAAATGCCTTAAAATTACTTTGAAACCTGTGGTCATTTTGCACTTGGCCTCGTAGTAGATGATGGGGTAGCTTCTGGGAAAGAGCATCTACGCTTGCGGAAGGCATTTCCAAACCAGAAACACCTCCTGCCTTACCAGATGCTACACCAATATCTATTGGCAATAGTGCATGAAATTGTGCACCACACACCTTCTTTCCCAGCCAGAGGAGTGACCATTCATATCTCTGCTGGGATCAGGGTCATCTGCGGTGTAGCAAACACTAGTACACACTAGTGGGAAATTCACATTTCCCATCCAGCAGCTGGAAAGCTAAAGTCAGAAGCACCTCTGATCTTACAGTGGCCAGCTTTTAAAAATACAGTTAAAGAAGTGAAGACTTCAAAGTATATGTGGAATAGGGATGAGCACAAATGCTTTTTTCTCCATTTGCTTTACATCAAAGTGAATAGGGAGGTAGTCATATTCATGCGAATGAAGCCCACTGCAAGAGGGGAGCCTTTGACTTCATTCCAAATCTTTATCAAAAGTTCATAGCCAAGAGCCAGGCCCTTTCCCCACCACCTGCCCATTTCCAATTGCCTTTTGGCTTCCAGAAGTCATTCAGGCAGATCAGATGCTGGATGAGGGCAGGCAGGAAGTGAGGTGGTGCAGGGGCTTTCATCATTCACCTCACCTCCAATCACTACTAGCCTCTGGTAGCTGCTCTGGGAAAGTGGCTGCTAGAGGAAGGTTGGTGGGAGGAGAGGCAGCATGGGTGCTTTCCCCACACCTCCCAGAGAGCACCATTCACTTCCAAATAGTTTCATTTCATGAGTGAAGTCTGGCCTACAGAAGTAGGCCCATTTGCCTCAGTGCGGAAAACCTCAGACCTGTGCAATTCACACAGATTGCAAAGGTGCCAAAGCTTTTCAGCACATCCCTTTTCAGGATGGAAAGCATTTTCCCTCTATTTCTTGCTCAACAAGATTAAAAACAAGAAAGGCCTTAAGCAATAAGGAGACTGTGCTTATTTGAAAGGACATAATAGCAGCATAAAAGCAGCCTAATGGAAACAAGGCTGTATCACACTTGCCTTTGCTATTGTGGCACAGTAAGGGGCACCACACTAGATCCAGATTGCTTCTGGCGTGGAACAACAGTCTCATGGAAAAGCCTATTCCATGCCAATCCCTACACCAGCTCTGAAACTGATGCCAGCTTCATAACAGGCCCAAGGAAGTGTTAAATATTCTGAAGATCAGGAACAAAGCCTATGGATTTTGAAGTTCCTGGGGAGCATTTCAGCAGTGTGTCTTGTTGTGCCACCAAAATGGATCCCCCGTGTTATACTAGACCATGGAGGTGTGCCATATGCATGCTTCTCAGGTCCAGCATACCACTTCCTAGTATGCCAGTAGACTGGATCAAGAGATCATTTTGAACACCCTAACCTAGTCCTAGTTTTGGACAAAGCACAAGGAGGGGGTCAGGGCCTCTGCCACTCCTCACTAATATGCAAATGGCAGAAGTCTAGATGGACATGGTCCGATCTGCCCATAACAATAACATCTGTGCTAAGTACATATCCTGGACACCATAATTTATGTAATTTATGTAATTCAGTAATTAAAATCTGAGCCTTTTTGCTTGATGTCATGTTCCTAAACCTTATTGACTGTGCCAGGTATGAGCCAAGAGCTCAGATTTTATGTGCTGAACTTGGTGCCATCCGGGCAAGAGAAAACAGATTATTATTTTGTCGAACTCCGTATTGCTAAAAATGACAGTGAGGTCATATCAGGGCACACATGCTCTGTCTTGCCTGTGTGGTCATCACATTTCCATATGTAAATGTAAGGACTGTACTTGGAAAGAACCTTATCTATATGTCTGTTATTACCATCAGGATGTTTCATTTGCCAAGACAGAAATGAGGATCTTCATTTCACAATAACATGACTATTTATGCCAGCAAACGATGTTGTCAAGCAACTGATATTTCTTGTTAAGAATGAACTTTTAAGAAAAGACAGCAACTCAGATGAATCTTTAAACAGAGGCTGCATGACACTTCACCTTCATCGTGCATGCAATGCAGAGCAACAGCAAGAGCACATCTGCATGGATACTGAGCTCTTCCTCTGCTATGCCATTAGTGAAATAACTTTCAAAGCTCTCTCCCTTGTAGCAACAGCACTGAAGCCACCATTCAAGAGGACTTACTTGCCTTCTTGGTGGCATTCTGGTCTTTTGCCTCATTATCCAAAAGGGCACTATATCTCCATTCTCAGCAGCAGTGAGCACAGTGAGCAGCAGTTAAACTCAAATGGAGTGAACATTATGCTCATCCAGCACAGCCACTCTACTATGAGTGCATAGTGTTGTGTGGACTCTGTACACTCTTGGTACATTTGTGGCACCACCACATTGCAAATGATGCAAACATTGTTGATGCTATAATTGCCATTTTCCCCTTGAGGATGCCATTTGAACAGAAGCAAAATTTGCCATGATCACAGAAACTGGAACTGATTGATATATTTTCTTCTTGCAATTGCCGTCCATGTTCCCTTTCTTCATTTTTCTTCTAATTTCCATTGGCAGTCCTCTCCTCCCTAATACATTTTTTTCTCAGGAAAATTTAATTGCTGCTCAATTATGTAACAATTGAATTTAAGAATTGCTTTGTGGGTGGGTGGGTGGGTGGGAATGGGAGCATAGTAACTTTGGGGTGAGAATGCCTCTGTACCAGAGACCCAACGATATCTAAAGATTTCCCAGGATCCCTGTGTTTTTAAAGCAAGATCTGACACAGTACTTCCTTCTTTAAGATTTAAGATTTATTAAAGCGCTTTACGTGACTAGTCATGGAAGGAACCTCGGGCACTCCTTGCCATACAAAAGATATGCCATGCTTATATAGCCAAGCAATAATGCTGAAACATCATTATGGCATATATCTAAAATAACATCAGGGTCAGTGTGACATTTCGTAAGAAAGCAAAAAGAGAAGGAGAGGTTCCCCCTTCCTGTTATGTACTTCTGCTTTGACAAGTGTTGTTGCAATCCTATGAATCACAGCCAAGCATGTACCCAATTATAGATTTAACCTTAATAAAGCTAATGATTAATGATTATTTCATTGATTATAGACTATAATATTAATTTCCATGACAGTTTCCTCCTCTTGATCAATCAAGGATCAATGCTTATGATCAATAGAAAGGAAAGAAGTCTAAGGCTTCCTTATGCCAGGGCCCTTAGACCTGAAAGACCAGGACTTGTCATGTATGACCAGGATACTTTCAGGACTGTGTGGATGTCTACACACCCGTGTTCCAAGGAAGCAACTCAGTCTTATAAGCAGGTATAAGGCTGCCACACCCACAATAATCCCCACAGCAGCAAGAAGCACCTTTTTCAACCATGCAGGTATATAGGTTAAAAGGTCTCCCAACCATTCCCAGCCATTTCCAGGACTTCCATTCGGGGGAACTGACAACTGAACATGATCTTTCACATGCTCAATAAGGTCAGCATGCCATACAGTATCCTCAGAGGTTTCATTTAAGTAGGTACAGCACTTTTGGCCTACTACTTTGCAGAAGCCTCCAGCTTGCGCAACAAGTAGTCCATACAGAGTACTAGCTGAGTCAGGAGGGTAGAATGTTCCCTTAACCCTTCAGCAATGGCCCTAAGGGCAGTACTGTGTCAGATCTTGCTTTAACACCTGGGACCATGTGGTATAGCTGTGTGCTGAGCTTGGGATTGGTTGCCTACACTATGGACTTTTTAAATTCTCTGACACCATCAAGATGGACACTTGCTGCACACAGAAGGCAATCTATGGCCAGGGAGTCACAAATTCACCAGCTCCCAAACAGCTTTTGAGTTTCTGCAGCTGGTTCTGAGAATACCTTAATCATTGGCCGTTAAACTAATCTGGGGTGTATTGTGGAGCATGTGTTGATCCTTCTCCCCTCTCCCATGCGAAGGCACAAAGAGGGAAAAATCTCACTAGGTACAATTTCTCCCCTGACCCTTCCCAGAGACTTCTTGAAAATGGCCAACTTCCAGCCATATTCCCAGTCCTCTGGAGTGGTGGTGGGAAAATATGTTGCTGCAGCAAGCAAAGTTTTACTGGAAGGAGCAACTGGGAACTGTAGTACAGTGAATTTCATTAGACCTGTTGCCACTCCTACCTCTGTGCCAGATCTCACCCCTGCCATCCCAGGAACCCCCACTTATGAGGCATGTCTGCATGCAGGTTCAGTCTGCATTATACGGGGGCTTCATCTTGCTTTCTTTGCTAGGAGCCCATTTCACTTTAGCTATGTCCTTTCTGGCATGGAGCAGAATCCCAAGAATCTACAGAGAGGCTTTAATAAAGAAATGTTTGGCCTCCACTTGACTATGAAATCTCCCTAGAGGATGTAAAGCTTAGAATTCACGGTGCTCTTGAATCCCCTCAACCTCCTATCAGTTACATGGAAGAGATAATATTCAGGATTTTAAATTAGTCTCTTGACCACGTTTGACATACATTTGGTCATATTTAAATGAATATCAGTCTTTTTACATGTGAGCCATTAGAAGATTAATTGATGCTTGGGAAGAAATGTGAAATCCTCCATGTGATGTAAGACAGATTTTATTCCTGTTATCCATTTGTTAATCAGGGAGCCCCTCAAGAGTCTTCTGAAGTCTATGCCTCCCTCAAGACACTCATTACAGGTAGCTGGGAGTAGACCACAGTTGTGAAGATCAAGAGAGAGAGGGAGAGAGAATTTTAACCTGGCTGATAGCAGGAGTTCTATTTTTTGAAAGATAAATGGCAGCAAAGGAGCCCTCAGAGTGTATCTGTATCATAGTACACCATGAATGAGTTCTAAATCAGCGAGTGGAAAAGCAAAAAAAAAAAAAAAACATATGAAGATATCTTTCATTCTTCAATTTATTCCAGTGATAATATTTTGGAAGGTGATTGCATTCTGTCCACTAATATGCCTCCAAAATGTAAACCAAAACAAACAAAACGCAAAACGAAACAGGCCAGCTCCAGATGCCACCCAAATATCATACTAACAAGACATATTTCAGAGGAAAAAAAACCTCTGGAATAATCACATGATGGGTAGAGAGCACAAGGCAGTCCCTGCCTGTGTGTGATATATTGATGAGCACTTCTGAGTATTTCAATAGTGCAAAATATCCAAAAGTGCATGACGCTACTATGCATACACAGCCATCTTTTGGGGGAGCCACACATGTGCAGTGGTCACTTCATTCAGAACGTAAATTACAGTACTGTTTTGTAAAAACTGTAGTCAGAGTCAGGTTATCCTGAAATAGGCTATAGCAGAGTTGCCACCAATACATGTGGCAATCCCACCATACCGCAGACATAATGATGCTATATATTCCCCATCTAGATGGGGCCACAGATACAGACTGTGTCCAAACATGATTAGAAATCTGATGGAAAGTGCAGCAGCTTTCAACTTGCCTGACTGATTCTACAATTCTTTGCAGTACCTGCACATATAACCCAATATTCTGGAATTTAAAAAAAGTACTTATAAGGACATTCACTGCATTCCTCTGCATTTTAGGCCATATTACTTTAGTCTATCTGCAGACCAGGATGGACAAAGAAAGCAGCTGTACCTGGGCCATTTTCAGCCTGGAATGGCCTGCCCATACCTACTGCTGACACTGACTTCTCCCACCACGTTTCGCTGGAAAAAGGTAGTCTTCAGTTGGGGGAGTGGGAAGGAATACTCAGCTTGATCAGGAGATGTTGCAGGAGGGTAAGGTGACTGGCGGAGGAGGTGAATTTATGCATAGAGAGGTTGGATGTGGAAGTTTGTCATGTCAAAGAGATGTCAAAGTGTTGCAGGAAAGCAAGGGCCTGGTTGAGGAGGGTGGCAGGGTTGGGGGCACAGCAGTAGTGGGACAGAGGGAATCTCAGCACAGGAGAGAGGGTGGGGGATTGGAGCAAGAGTGGGACAGAGGGAGTCTCATTGCTGTGGAGAGGGGTGGGGGATTGAGGTCGCAGTGGGGCAAAGGGAGTCTCAGTGAAGCAGAGAAGGGTGGTGGATCAGGGCAGCGGTAGGGCAGAGGGAGTCTCAGCAAGGGGAGAAGGGCAATGGATGGGGACAGCTTTGGGGACAGAGGGAATCTCAGTGAGGTGGAGAGGGGAGCAGGGGGATTGGAGCAGCGGCAGAGCAGAGGATGAGGGGCAAGAATTAGAGCCGTAGTGGGGCAGAGAGAGTCTTGATGCTGGGGGGAGGCAGGAGGGCGAGAATAGCAGAGATGGGGGACTTCCCGGCCCTGTTGGGGATCAAATTTATTTCCCTTCACCTGCATATCCACATCAGAGCAGATTTATAGCAAATAGTCCATATCAACCATGTACTCCCAAATATGTAGATACCTGATACCCGATATGCAAATATCTATTTTCCAACAGCTACTGCACCCAACTAAGAAATGATTAACTATTTATATTTTATTCTCTGAAATATATTAAATACAAGTCATTCCGAATGGGGAGTTTTAAACATTTTTGGTATATTAGCACTGAAGTTGCTCTATTATTGCTAAATGCCCCAGAAGAAGATCCCATGACTGGGTTTGCAAAGCATCCGGCAACATCTATACAGTGACCTTTTGGGCAGATCCATTAAATAAGAGTCTGCAGCATAGGTCTGTCTTAAGGACTTGAGAGTGGGAAAGACACCTCTGTGGGTGCTTACTGGCCCATGGAGGTATACTACATGCCTGTAGTTACCTCTGGCATCACAATGTAGTTTCCCTTGGGCCTTCCCTGAAATACTCTCTTCTACCCATATAGACATAGTCAAAGGCTTCTGAATGTTGAAATGGCTCTTTAAGGCTGGATTCCATCCAATCCACAGATTTATCATAGGGAGTGAACCATTCATGGATTTATTATAGTTATATACTGGTATTTCTCCAGTAAATATGGGGCAATGGTTCTATGAGGCTGCTTAGTCTGAAAGCTCTGACTTACCCAAGATTGGCCAGTGATGATCAAGAGTAGATTCTAGTTTCAGCTCCCGCACTCAGGCTGTGTCTCCATTGCTCAGCAAAGACACTTTAGATGAGGTCCATTTCCTTTACTTCCAATGGAGACCAGCTGCCCTGCAGACTGGAATAAGGTGTCTTTACTGTGTAACAGAAATGCAGCTTCAAACAAAGGCACTGGATGATCATCTGTAGCATTTCCTAACCCTATACCTTAGCTGTGCCATTTACTCAGACTCTTGTCAACACTTAGGCCTTGCCAGCTTGATCAATAATTACCAAAAAGGAAAGCTGTGGTACAACTTATTGATGCTACAGAATTGTGCAGGTTGACTTAAAGCCCATTATTATCTCCTGGCCTATTTTTTCTCCCATGACTACAGATGCAACTGAGGGATGATCCATTTAGACTGCCTTGTGTATCAATGTGGGTGCCTCTAATCCTATTTAAAAAGCTATTTGTGTTCATGGCCTCTTTACTTACTCTTCACTCATTATTACTCTTTGTTTACCTTGACAGAATGATGAATTCAAGATATGGGTATATGGTATAAAATGGCTTCACTTTACAAAAGGTTTTGACAATATATTACTCAAGTTTTTAGTGAAACTACTTGAGCACAATAGGTAATTGAGCTGCCAAATGATTAACTAAACAGTGATGGTTGAATTCAGCTCAGTTCCCCTTAGATAACAAATTAATGATCTACCAGAGCAAAGAACTCAGTTTCTGTTCCTCCTTTGTGGTTGCTGAGGTGGGAGTGAACAGTGATCACAGTTCAGGATGAGTCAAAATGTTCATACATAAGGTGATCCTGATCTTCATCAATCATGGCTTTTCAGGGGTATTATTAGCACTCAGGGATGCTCTGTTTTTATGCCAGAGGCAACACGAAAGAGCCCTAGCATTGTGCTCTGCCATAAAATAACATTTCAGATGCATTATCCTATGCATGCCATAGCCAAGTTTCAAAGTTTTGTATGTCACTGATTTCATGTTCTAGGAACAATACACATAAACTGAGAAATGAGTGTAATTAGAATATTATTTTTAATCATATTCAATATTAGGGAACTTACAAATATATGGTTTCTACTTGGACTATAATTTCTATAGTGGGATGTGGTTGGAGGAATGTGTGTTTATGTCTATCCTAGATTTTATATTAAATATGTCCACCTCTGCCAGCTGGCACTGTCTTTGCACATTGCTACCAAAATGCATGTGTGGCCAGCTGTTTCAACCTCCACTCATGCATGCTTGATTGGAGCAACAATGGTAGATAAAATCCTATTGCTGGGTAAGCCACATCCAGCAATGGGTTTTCTAGCAATAGTGGTTGGGCGGTTGGGGGAGAAGCAGGCTACTGTGTGGTTGCCACAGATACATGTGGCAACCCCACCATAGAAGTCTCATAACGGTGCCCTATTCCCCTCATCTGGATAGGGGGCTGTGTTTTATTTTATTGGTCCTTTTATGTTTTGTTTATTTGGCTATTTGGTCCTTTTATATTTTGTTTTATTTAATAATTACTTGTATGTTGTCTTGAGCATACTGTGGAAAGGAAGTATATAAATAACATATGGTGATGACAACAATGACCTCTCTCACATGCACACACACACAAGATGGGTCTTTGGGTGACTCTGACTTTTTGTCACGACACCGGAATGTCTCCAGTATTACAGCATCTTGACACCTTTGTTCAAAACATGGAGCGAGCCTGAGGTGCATGTGTCTGGACAATAATGAGTAGTCACTATTGCAAAAGAATATAATCTTGAATTTGGCCCAGCAGCTAACTGTTAATCAATGCAGGTACTTATTCACAGGTGTGAAAGGAGGACAGCGAGGAGTCCCACTCAACAACCCAGCCACTGCATTTTGCATAAGTTGCATCTTCCAGACCAGGGACAAGGACTGGTCTGGGTGGTCTGAAATAGAGAGCTTTTTCCCAGCACTGTTGAAGATTTCTTCTACAAAGTTGCTTTACAAAGGCTTGTCTGAAATCTTGCTTGGCGTTGCAGTGGATTAAATATGCTGCTTTCACAGCAGCCATTCTCTTTGCCATGGACAGGGAGAATGTTTAACGCAGAGCAGTCAGTAAATTCAACTAATCCTTACGAGAAAAGTTCTGCACTCCATGACCTGCACAAGTTTCATCATCATTCTGAGGAAACATGATTTTTCCAGGAATGTTGCTTGTGCTTCCCGGTCTAAACTACATCCAAGAAGCTGCATGTTGACACATGTTCAAAGATAGTACACAGTAGTAAAGATACTGTTGATTTAATTATTTTCTGGTGGAACAGAATGCAAACTTCCTTCATACATAACTCTTAATGCAGCATTATCTGAGCTTGTATCCATTTATGCTTCACCATCTACCAAATGCCTGCTCTTTGACTGTGCATAGCTGGTCTTCTCTGAACTTGCAAGTTAAGTAGAGATGGGCCTGGTTAGTACTTGGACATGAGAGACTGCCGGGGATAACCAGGTACCATCTGACCGGTTAGTTCAAAAAGTATTTTGCAAATCATTTCTGCCCTGTTGGCAAGAAAAGAGAATGAATTTGTGCCACCAGGAATTGCTCTGATAGCACCTTCACTTTTGCCTACGTCAGCATTCTAAACCACAGAATTAGCCTTTAGACTCATTTTTCTTGTGTGAATACAAAGACTTTGACTCCCTTCTGCTTAGCATGATTGCATTTGAGGCACTTCAAAGAGACATTTTGAACAATGATTGCATCAAATTTCTTTGTTATTATTTCAAAGAGAGTTCCACTTTGTAGGTTTTAGGTAAACATCCTGTCTTTTAAGTAAACTTATGAAGATCAATTCCTTTCATAAGAGCTGTCTTTTATGAACTATTCTTTCTGAAGATGCTTCCTACAAGGTCAGCACACACATTTTTTGTGTGATTGCCATAACTACACATAATAGCCTTTATTGCAACTTTATCACAACCTGATATTCCAGTCTATTTCTTTTTTTCTCTGTTAGCAGTTAGGGGAAACAATTCATAATCTCTTCCTTCATATGATGTCATATAAGAGGTCAAAATTTGTTTTACTACACAAACTGCAATAAAACAAGTAAAAGCTCACCTTACTTACTGTGGTTTGTTCGATGTGAAACAGACCTTAGCTCACATTTAATACTATATGACTTTTTTTTAAAAAAAAATTATTGTGTAGTATCCCAACTTTTTGGCCTTTTACAAACTGATTTTCACAGTAAATTTACATTTTTAATTTGTTTTTAAAAAAACTTTTTTCATACTGTAAAAGGGTAGGTGCTATGCTTCTTATATGAGCAGGGAAACTATTTAAAAAGTTCTCTTCACAAAAGCACTTAATTCTATTTACTGGCTTTTATCATTTGAATGCTTTGGGCTATTAAATGACACAAATTCCTCCCTCTGGTAATATTTATGAAGCTGAGTGTGCAGTGTAAATAGAAGAAAGAGCTGTAGGCCCAACCACTTTTAGTCAAATTACTACTATAAATATTGGACCTACAAAGCATTTGGACAAGAACATTGCTTTGATTTAACTAGGTTTGGGCCCATTCATATAAGCTGTGGTTGAAAGTTACATTCAAATTTGTCTTCAGGTAAGGATTTGGTTGGTCTCCCAGATGGATGGCTTTTATCAGGAGAGGGCCTGTGGTGTGGCAACCCTGTTGAATCTCCTTGAGCTGTCAGCAGTTTTCGGTAGCATTGATCATGGTATCCTGTTGTATTGACTTTGAGGACTGGAACTTGATGACACCTCTTTACAATGGTTTGGTTCTTATCTCCAAGGTATGCTACAGAAAGTTGCAATGGGAGGCTTGTGTTCATTGTCCTGAGAACTCTCATGTGCAGTTCCTCAGGAGTCAGTTATAAACTGCTGGGAAAGGTCATCAGGAGTTTTAAAGTATCATCAGCATACTGTCTCTCCATTTCTTAGTGAGGGTAGGCAGTTCAGACGCTTAATCTCAGTCTGGAGGCAGGAACAGGCTAAATGTTTTGTGGACCGGTATATTGAAACTGAATCCAGACAAGGTGGAGGCACTGGTCCCAGGTTTAGGAAGTAAAGGTTACATTATTCTGGATGGTGGGTTTTTTTCCTAGAAAGAATGGGTGCCTGATCTGGGGGCACTTCTGGATTTATCACGGTTGTTTTAGAACCATGTGGTGGCAGTAACCAGGAGTGCCTACATGGATTTTTGACTGGTTCACCAGTTTTGTTCCTTTCTGGATAGGTACCACAGGGTCACAATAAGCCGTGCTCTAGATTATACTACTGTAATGTCGTCTGTGTGACAGGCTAACTGGTATTGTACAGTCTCCTTTAAGGACACTGTAAAAGAAAAATGACAGATGACATGAAAAACTGAGTGTAACATGCGAGTGAGGATAAGCAAACTGACAGTTAGGCAGAGAGAGAATGAGAAGAGGTGTTGAAGAAGAGCTAAAATGGAGATCCAAGTATAAAGCCTGGGTTGAAGGAAATCTCAGAAGGTCAATGGCAGACTGGTGATGTGGGAACAAGAGCAGTGAAGAAGACAGCAGAGGTCTGAGCAGGGGTGTGAAGAAAACATCTGAGAAGGAAGTGCAGAGGTCTGACTGAGAACAGTTGGTTTGAAGAGATAAACACTTCTAATTATTAGCAGAAGCACAGGAGGAGAGGAAGCTGTGATGTCAGACTTTTTCTTTCTGAAAGTGGCAGGGAAAAGGTAAAAATCTAGCTGTCCAGCACTCCAGAAGAAGAGGGAATGTTTATTGTAGAATTGTTATATGCATAGCCGTTGCTATTGTATTAAATCTGAGTTAGATTAAGAGATATGGATTGGGAAATATGGATGAGAGAGTGTGCAAATGGGAATAATAAAAATAGGAAGGATATTGTTGTAAAGTTTATGTACCATTAAAACTGATTCTTTGTGAATATTAACAGTGTTTGTGTCATCTGTTGGGAAAGTCTGGACACATATGAGTGAACAGTATGTAAGGAACTACCCTTGAAGATGGTCAGAAAGCTGGAGCTAGTGCCAAATACTGTCTTGACTGCTTGACTGCTGTCAGAAGTTTCTGGGCAATCCTGAAAGATCCATCCTGACTACCTGTTCAGTGCTGAGACCAATTCAAGGTGTTGGTGTTAATGAACTCAGTTCCAAGTAACTTGAGTCTTGGCTATCTGAAGGAGCACATTTTTCCACATAGATTTTTCCCCAAAAAATTAAGATCACAAGATAAGGGTCTTCTTGTAGTGCCACCATTGTCAGATGTTTTAGTTACCTTTTCTTTGGTAGCCCTCTTTCTGGAAGTATCTCAGGTACTGACTTGGTATGTCTTCTGGGGTTAAAATATACTTTTCAACCATGCTTAATTTTTTCTGAGGCTGCATCCCTAAACAACTTATTTGCCTCTCTAGTTTCCCATTACTGTCACTCTATTCAAGCAGACTTTAAAAGTGCCGTGCAATTCCGGAATAAGCGTCTGCATGAGGCTCAGCAAAATGCACATTTTACACGCACCTTCCTTCCCCATGGGAGCTATGTTTTCTTTGCCCGTGTCTTTTTCACTTCGCCCCCTCTCTTGTTGATAGGGTGCCTGCGGGAATGGGGAGGGACTGCGCTCTGCACAGCCACAATCAGGAAGAAACCCCTGACAAGTCCAAAGGAAAAATAGCTATCGGTTCTCTGTTTGTCTCCCAGATCTCCGCCTCCCAAAATGGCTTCCCATGTCGACAAAGGCAGCAATCGTTGGCTCATACACTCTCAACACTTTCACTGATCACTGTCAAAATCCACCCGTACAGCAGTGGTGACTGTAGCTTGTTCATCTCCCAGATCTCCGCCCCCCGAAATGGCTTCCCGTGCCGGCAAAGGCAGCGGCTGCAGCCATCGGCTACACAATTGTTTGCTCATTCATTCTCAACACTTTCCCTCTGATTTTGACAGGGCCTGTCAAAATCCACCTGTTACAGCAGTGTGACTGTAGCAATCCACTCACTTCACACCTGATAACAATGTTGCAATTCTCCGCAATTCTGGCTCTTTGAAAGTTCTGACCTTTAGAAAGGAAAGGAAAGGAAGGGAAGCTGCTGCACTTCTGGGAGATGTGTGAATGTTTTATGGCTGTGTGCAGCAATCCCCACCCCTTTTGCCACGGAGCATCCCCATGGTAAATGCTGCCAAGAAAATCCACGACTTTCAAAAAGAGCGTTGGAACTCTTCTTTAAAGTGCACTTTTTTTGTACGGATTTTCCTCCTTTTGTAGCACTGGAAGCTCGCTGAAAAGCCGGGCATGGGGGCGCTCAGAGGCAAAATAAGATTTTTAGAGTGTTGTCCTGCTGGGAAGGAAGGGAGGGTTATATAGTAAGTGTGTTTTACATTGTTTTATAGTTTTTTAAATCTTTTTTATTGTTGTGACCCACCCTAGGACCTTCAATGAAGCAGAAGATATAAATACTCAAATAAATAGATAAATAAATTCAAATATGTTTCCCATATAAATTTTTTTTTAAAAAAAATCCATAATGCCTTGATGCTATAAGTAACCATTTCAGTAACTACTTCATTCTTCCTGGTTGGCTTTGTTTGAAAAAGGAAAAATACCAAAAGTAAGCAGGTATCATAATACAATAGAGAGGAAGAAGGATTAAAAAAGGATTGTTACTGATTAAGTAGGTTTTCTTTGTAACCATTTTCAGGTAAAGGCGTCTTTTCACCTTGATGGTATATGACCTTTGCAGCTAGAAGATACACTGATAGTTCATTGTCAGATGATACTGTGGGCACAAGTCTATTCACTACAGTTGTCAATATTTTGTGAATGTGAATCCCACCCACACAGTCTGGATGTACAACATGAACTTACTAGATAGCTAACAAAAATAATTTGTTGCATGCTTGATTCAGTAATTTGCTGCTCAGCTCTTATGCCAGAATAACAATGTGTTCTGTTAGGCTGGTAAGTAAATTTTAGTCTAGGCCAATGATCTCTGATCCTTTCACTTTATCCCTGTGATATTCTCTCTGTACTGAATAAAGAGTCTTTTTTAGAAAAGTAAAGGGGGGGAGGCTTTCTTTTTGGCAGAGGCAGCTATGGGAAGATATTATTAGACACTCCCACAACATTTCTATTTTCCCGTTTTCTGTGTTTATCTACACATTTGCTTTCTTGAAATAATAATGAGTTTGTGTTGCTTTATGTACACATGGCAGCCAGAGTCAAAAGCTGTGCTCTGCTCTAAAGCACAGCAATGAATCATCCCAAGCACAAAGGAGGAAGACTTCCAGTAATCTTGCAAAACCTCTGCCAGTCAAGTTAGGCAATGCAGCCTAACCAGATCAGCACAATAGCCAGCCTTTTTCAAATCCTGTAGGTGCTTTAGGTCTTTTCAGAGGTAACAAAAACAGGGGCTTCAGATGTTATCTAGATATAATCCCTATCATTTTTCCTCATTAGCCATGCTAACTATGACCGGTAAGAGTTGTAGATGAGTAATATCGCAAATGACTGGCCCATGAGGGCAAAGAAGGTAGAATTGTACTCCAGAGAACTATTCACATGAGGGCCTGAGGAAAAGGAGTAGGATGCCCTGGGAAAGAGCATTCGCTCTGCTGGGCCAATGGTTCCATTCAGAATGGTCCCAGTCCATCCCAGGGTGCACACCCACATTCTGGGTGTAGATCACTAAATCGTGCTCTACACCCTGGCCCAGGGCATTCCCAGCCATCCCAGGCCGTCCCACAGCTATTCAAGAGGGAGAACATTCACATGCTCCCTCTGAAATAGCTGCAGGCCCCGCCCCCACCTGCTGCTATTGGTAGACGGGGCCCAAGCTGCCAGCGCTTCGGAACGGAGGCTCTAACAGCGTGGGTCATGTGGCTGGGAGGAGGGTGCCACTGCCCTGGGTGCCGGTGGGCACCTAGGGGGGCCCTGGCAGCTAGGGCAGCTTGATCCGGGCCACCGTAGCTGCCAGTGTATCGGGATGGATCTTTGGCCTCTGCAGGATCTAGGTGACCTCCCAGGCACCCCCATCCAGGCGGGGGCCTAGCAGGGATGTGCGTGCACATGCAACTTACCTCGTCACTGGTTGGTTTGAAGTGGCTGGCCTGGCCAGCGGCATTGTGCATCTGCATGCACTGCCAGCTCTGATTGGCCAGCTATGGTGCCCGGGTGGGAGGGTGCCCAGGGGGGTTCCCACAGGCTGTAGGTGACCCGACTGGGTCATCTAGGGCCTGCAGAAACTGGGGAAGGGACGGGACAGGAGGGGTGTCCCACACCAGCCTTTCCAGGCTAGGCCACATGGGGATGGATTCCCCTTTTGCACCTAGGCAGGTAGGAATGCGTGCCCATGAGTTCCTTACCTGCCTGGATGCAAAAGGGGAACGCATCCCCACATGGCCTAGCCTTCGTTCTCTACAGCCATTCAAAAAGGCATCAGGAAGTACAATAATCTACTCTGTTCAATAGGGTAAATTATCATGTGAGTTGAAGTCATTTGTAGCCTTGCCTTACAATGTTCTACATACCATGAGCTCTGCCTATTCTGAGTTGTAGTAGCAAATTGCCTTGTCTGAAGTGTTAAACACTAGCATACTAAGAACATAAGAACATATGAGGAGCTCTGCTGGATCAAGCCACAGGTCATCTAGTCCATCATCCTTTTTCACACAGCAGCCCACCCAGAATTGCTTCTGAGCATTTTCAAACAGAAGACAGGGGCAAAACCTTTCATATCCCTGCAAATTCCCTTTAGCGGCATCCTACCCATCTCTCCAACCTGGGAGCAATACCTAGGCATCTGTTCTAGTAGCCATTGATACTCCTGTCTTCCATTAATTTAGCTAATACTTTCTTAAAACTATTCAGGCTGGTTACTATCACAACCTCTTCTGGTTGTAAGCTCCATAGAACAATGACACCCATGGGTGGAAAAAAAATACTTCCCCTTGTTGGTCCTAACTATCCTGCCCAATAGCTTCATAGAGTACCCCTCGGTTCTTGCCTTGTGTTATAAAGAAAAATAATTTCAATCAGATCACCTCCTAAATATTCTCCTTCAAGGCTGAAGAGGCCCAGACATTTCAATCTGATTTCTTAAGGAAGATGTTCTAGCCCCTTGATTATGCTGGTTTCTTTTTCCTGGTATCCTGGTTTCTTGTTAGTTGACTTACTATGATTTACCTGAGAAAGCTTCAGGGATATTCCAAAAAGCTTTGTCACTTTTGCAATTTGTACAAAAAGTAAAGGTCCAAAGTTTTGTGCACAAAGGCAAGCAGGCCAGCCTTTACACAAGAAATGAAGCTATTGTCTGTGATGCCTCATGCCTATTTATTGTATTTATTGTGAGTTGTGTGCAATGTATTTAAAAGTATTTATTAACTGTAATGCCTTTTACTATGAGATGACTGTAAGAATAGGTAAGCAGTGGGCTAGGCTTCCCTAATTAGCATACCAAGGGGGGGAAGAAATGGCCCACAGGCGCAGCCAATCGGGTTGGCTTGTGCCAGGTGGGAGGTATATAAGGCAGCTTCTAAGAAGGAAAGTTGTTCTATGACTGGGATTTCTCAGGGTGGGAGGACTGGGTGAAACTATTCCATGACCTGAGGGAAGGAACACTCACATAGATCCAGAATTCTTAGGCCTGGGAAAGAGCCAAGGGAAATTCTTAGGCAGCCTAGGGTGTTAGGTTGTTGACCGCTGTGTGTTATCTGAAGACTTTATTTATTTAATTTATTCAACTATATGCAACCATTATAAACCAATAAAGAGTAAGACTTCATGTTTATAAAGAAGAACTCTGACTGCAGTATTTATTATTAAGCTCCGAGAATCACCGAGGAGAAAGGGATCCTGTAGCTTTAAGCTAAGGGAAAGCTGGCAGGAGAGAGGGTGCCGCGGATGGTGATTAGAGACGCTCTCTGCTTGTAAAATTTACAGAAAAAGAGGGAAAGTGGTGTTCTCTTTAGCACGAGGCTGGAGAGTGAAGTGGCCAGCACAGTCCTTTTAAGCAAAAGGAGTTAAATTATTTTACGAGATCCTAAATAGTTCAGAGAGGGGAATGAGATCCACCTTTGTTGAAGGGTGTGTCACACTGGCCCTTTGGGGCAAAGTATTTGGCAACAGTGACAGTGCCTAGAAAAGCACCTGGCCTGGCCACCCACCTCTCTCTCACAGTGGCTTTGCTGGAGAGGTAGTCAGCAGTGGTGGAGAGGCTTCTGGGCAACGGGCCAGCTGCCTCTAGCCAGCTGTGTCTCCAGAAAGTGCCTGTCTTCCCTTTACTTAGAAACTTTGATGAAAGTTCTAGCCAAAGTCACACAAATGTGAAATATTTTTTTCCCATCTGCTTTGATGGAAAGCAAATGGGGGGGGGGAGGATTCATGCACATACCTTCTGTTGACTGACTTGCAGCCTGCTTCCTGTCTTTGAAATCTAAATTATTACTAGTAGTAGCCTTTCTTCTGGATTACAGAAATAAACTTTTCATCATCCATTAATAGAAAGGGAAGATGTAATAGATGATGTAAGGGAAGAGGGTCCTTTCTAAAGTGAAACAACAACAAATGAAATAAAATACAAAAGTGGAGTCTTGCAGTTCAAACAGATGTTCACTGTCAGCTGACGTAAAGGCTTACAAAGGGAGACAGATTCCTCTGTGTCAAAAAGACAAATCACTTTCTTCCAGCTGTTTCCCACACCATTTTTTATTGGTGGGAATGACACGGCTCTGCATCATTGGCCTCTTCCTTCTATTGGTCGTCCTTACAATTATGGCCGATTATTCTTGACCTGCAGTTAATGGAAGGTAGCCTGCCTGTGGCAAAGGTTACATAGGCTATTTCTCTTTCTCCACTAAAAAACTGCTTTTTTCAGTGTCTATGTATTTCGTCAAGGTACATACACAGACAAGAGACCTTGTTGCTTGTCTTAGGAAAGAAATTCTAGTCCCATAGAAAAGTTGTCAGTATTATTGACCCTAACTTCTTCAGTCTGAGTTGGCTTTTCCTTTGATAGGCAAACGCAGAGGAGGACAGAACAAGATTTATCTAGGAAAAGAACAGTTACAGATGTCACAAATGAAGAAAAATGGCATGGCATTTAGTGGAAACACACATCAATAGAGTCTGGTGCGACTGTCTAAAGGAAAACCTTTCAGTGTCCCCTTCAAAAGGAAAAGAAAAAGGCAATGCCCCCCTGGCAGTTCCTAAGAACTGATTTGATTTGAAGGTACTTGTGTTCTCCAAATCATGGATTTCTTGCAGTGGGTTCTCTTTGGACCCTTTTGTATTTCTTGCTTAAATTGGTTTATCTGATAGGGGCTGCATCCAGCCATCACTTATTTGGATATTTTGGAATAAAGCATGGATATTCCAGAATATCTAAATATAGTGAAAAAAGTCAGTGATGTCTGGATGCAGCCACTGCCTGGATCTGCACAGTAACTTTATGGCACAATGAATGCAGTGGTCAATGCAGTGGGCAAGTGTGGCATTTGTACAAACTCACCTCACCGCCATGGTGCCATCAGGCTCTTAAACAACTTCTGCTGCTTTTGCTAGGTCCACTGCTGTAGCCACTGATGCATCATAATGAACATTGTGCTGCGTGGGATGATCCTTGAAAGTAGTTTGGAAGATGAAATGTATGCAGATACAGTAATGTCTATGTATAACAGTGTTTTTGGGAAGACACAGACCCAGGATACCTAAAAGATCAACACTGTTTGTTGATTCACTGTTTATAATACCAGTCCATATCAAGATTGAAAACAGTCCAAGAATAAGGCACAACTGTCTATACATTAGTGTGGACTAGTCCAAATCCCATCAGTCCAACAAATCTCTGGCTGCATCCAGATATTGCTTACTTATTCCACTATATTTGGGTATCCCAGAATACCATGCTTTATTCTGGAATATCCACATATAGAGGAATAACTAAGCAGCATCTGGATGCAGATTTTGGGTGCCTCCAAACACGTCCCTTACTCTGCCTTTAATTCAGAGCTTCTTCTGGTCCTCCAAACTGGAAGACCAGAAGCTTTGAATTTCTGGTACAGCTGCTTCCTGTTGGCCAGAAGGGAAGCTATCTCACCAGCAGGAGAAGCACTGGAAAGGCAGATAACTGCTCTCAGTAAAAAGATGCTGGGTATCCTGCATCTTTTTTATTTTCTGGGGTGGGAGAGAATGTCACTTCACGGCTTCCGTCCATGTCTGGAGGCACCCACTGTCTGAACTGAACGAAGATCAGACTAAGGTAAGACACTGAAAATGATGACCTAACTTGGTACAGATATAGACCCAATTTAAGAACATAAGAGAGGCCCTGCTGGATCAGGCCACAGCCCATCTAGTCCAGCATCCTGTCGCACACAGTGGCCCACCAAATGCTCATGGGCATCTCAAACAGAGACAAGGACAAACCTTTTCCTGCTCTTGAATCCCAGCAAATCCCCCCACCTCAGCCTAAAAGATGTACATAGGCATTCATTCTAGTAGCCATTGATACATCTGTCATCCATAAATTTGTCTAACCCTACCTTAAAGCCATCTAGACTGGTAGCTGTCACCACCTCTTCCAGCAGCGGGTGGGGTTTTGCCTGTGTTTGCTGTTCCTGCCGTGTGTGCTGCGATTGCAACTGCCTGGGGGATTTTTTTCAAAGAAATTAGGCTGAAAGAAAAGGGATGAGAGTGTCATAAGAACATAAGAGAAGCCCTGATGGATCAGGCCACGGCCCATCTAGTCCAGCATCCCATTGCACATAGTAGCCCACCAAATGCTCATGGGCATCTCAAGCAGAGACAAGGACAAACCTATTCCTGCTCTTGAATCCCAGCAAATGGCCTTAGAAGCATCCTGCTTCGCCCCCACAGCCTGAATAATGTACCTAGACATTCATTCCAGTAGCCATTGATATATCTGTCATCCATAAATTTGTCTAACTCTGCCTTAAAGCCATCTAGACTGGTAGCTGTCACCACCTCTTCCAGCAGCAAATTCCATAAACTGATGACCCTTTGGGTGAAGAAATACTTCCCCTTGTCAGATCCAACTCTCCTACCCATCAGCTTCATAGAGTGCCCCCTGGTTCTAGTGTTGTGCGACAGAGAAATTTTCTCTATCCACCTTTTCTATACCATGCATAATTTTATATGCTTCTGTCAGGTCCCCTCTTAAACGCCGTCTGTCCAGACTGAAGAGGCCTAGTCGTTGCAGCCTGATTTCATAAGGGAGGTGTTCCAGACCCTTAATCATTCTGGTTTCCCTTTTCTGCACCTTCTCTAGTTCCACAATATACTTTTTAAGGTGTGGTGACCAGAATTGTACACAATATTCTAAATGTGGCCTCACCATAGATTTATAAAGAGGCAAAATGACACTTGCTGACTTATTTTCTATTCCCTTCCTAATTATTCCCAGCACTGAATTAGCTTTTTTCACTGCTGCCATGCACTGGGTTGACACCTTCACTGAACTGTCCACCAAAACCCCAAGATCCCTTTCCTAGTGTGTTGCAGAATGCTCGGACCCCATCAGTTTATAGACATAATTTGGATTTTTGGTCCCAATGTGCATTACTTTGCACTTGTTAAGATTAACGCACATTTGCCACTTGGTTGCCCACTCACCCAATGCTAAGAGATCCCTCTGGTGCAGACCAGGATACCAGGCCACAGAGACATGCTATTATGGAGAACCCTTTTTGATAATACTTCTCATCTGCCCAGGCCAGAAACTCTGAAGGGCTGGAGTGCAATGGGTCATCCAAATACAGACAGCCCTGTCACACTCCAGTGGCAGCCTGCTCCACCTTGGGACAGGTTGCTTGTTCTGGGACAGTGTGGCCCACCCTGTCCTGGAACACTGCTTTTAAGTGCAGAAAGGGCCTGAATGACTTACCTCTCATATATCTGGAAAAGTGCATCCTGTGCTGCCAATGTTTATAGTTTCCTGGGGAAAGCACATGAAGGTGTTTTAAGAATGGTGAACCACAAATTAGGCAATGAGTTACTGTATTTCCTGAAGTGCATCCGGATCTACTATTAAGGCTGTGCTCACACATAGCAGATAAATATCTCAAAAACATCTTAGAGACAGTAGCATGCCACACTTCTCATCCCACATCTAGTCCATCTTCTCTAGCCTAGAATGTCCATGAAAGAGGAAGGGACAGAATGGTATCTGAACATGTCAAACCATCTCAAAACCTCCTCAGACGAACACTACAAAGGCCAATGGCTTCTCCTGAAGGTATGCCATTTTACATAGGACTTTGGTCAATTAAATGTTTATCCTTTTTGTTATGCTAAACTGTGCACATTTTTAAACTGTTTCCTTTCAATCCTTGCTGTCCTTACTTATAATGCATCTTGTTTTAGAATACCTGTTAATTTTTTTTCAATGGATTTTTGTCCATTTGGAGGAAGACTTGGAAAAATGCAGGAGGTAAATGTGGTTAAATAATTGCTGCTGCTATTATTATTATTATGTCACATATGAAGATAGAACAAATAGTACAGAAGTCATTCCAAGTTATAACACTGTGGTCTTCCACAGCAATTTGCTGCTATTGCTGTGTTTCTCCTAAATGATTCAGAAGTATTTTAAATGTACTTTTTCATTTTCACTTTTATTGTTGTTCATAAGCACTCACTTACATGTTCCCTTTCATTCTTTATTATTTTTCCAGATGAAGATGTGCCTGGAGCATTTTATGCACTGATAGAATTTCTTCCTCTTTTTCTTTTGCCTTGGTATTTTAACAGAAAAGCAGACAACTTGATAAACTAGGTTATATAAGGACAATGCAGATGTAGATTTCAAGAGAAAGAAATGGAACTCCTGCCTGGGAAAGCAAGTGGAGGTTTATCAGATGTAAATCAACCACCATTTTGACTGCAGATAGTGATACATTAAGGCTGCATTCCCACTTGACTTTTAAAATCCAGGTTGGACTTTTTAAATCCAGATTCAGGGCTGAGTGCGCATTCTGGGTGTTCCCATTCCCTCGAGGATAACATGGGCTGAACCGAAATACTAACATTCCCACTCAAACCAAAAAATCCTCAGCACAGAGAAACAGGACCTTTTAATCTTCACCCCTGTCCAACCCCTGTTAAGCCTGCCCTGCAGAATCAGCTGAGCAAAAGAACAAAACAATTATCTCTTTCACACTCTCCTTTTCAAATCAGAAGCTTCCTCCCTGCTGGTTCTCCCTGTTTGCACTAAAACAGGAGAACTGACAGCCCAAATTCCCTTTCAGAATGGAGGATGATAGCTCACACAGAAGGTTCAGAAGAAACATCTGCCGGGGGTGGACTGCGTGTGTGTCTACTACCTGGACCTCCCTCCACCAAGATAAAAGGCCGAACGCTGAGGTGAAGGGAAGGGAAGAAATATCTGCCGGGGGTGGACTGCATGTGTGTCTACTACCTGGGCCTCCCTCCACCAAGATAAAAGGCCGAACGCTGAGGTGAAGGGAAGGGAAGAAATATCTGCCGGGGGTGGACTGCATGTGTGTCTACTACCTGGGCCTCCCTCCACCAAGATAAAAGGCCGAACGCTGAGGTGAAGGGAAGGGAAGAAATATCTGCCGGGGGTGGACTGCATGTGTGTCTACTACCTGGACCTCCCTCCACCAAGATAAAAGGCCGAACGCTGAGGTGAAGGGAAGAAACATCTGCCGGGGGTGGACTGCGCGTGTGTCTACTACCTGGGCCTCCCTCCACCAAGATAAAAGGCCAAACTCCAAGTTGGTGAGAGGATGTGGAAGAAACGTCACTGCCAGACCCACTGCTGTGTGCTTGTGCAGCTCCACCCTGCTTGGCATTAAGGCTGGTTAAAAGAGGGAGGATCATTCCGGCCAGCACTTGTTGGTGGCTGCAGATAGAAATAAGACTGAGCGTGGAGAGGGGAAAGGAGGAGGAATCAGTATTGTTGCCCTTTTACCCTCCCCAAATGTTTTATGTAATTTTCATAGTATATTATACCATTTATATATAATTTTATAATATATTATTTATTTAATGTATTAATGAGACTATATTGGGAGTGTCATAAATCTGTGTGGCATTCCAGTATCCCATGAGAATCACAGGTTTTAACCTGCATCTGGAGGCAACCTAAGTGTATGTGTCATATTGCTATTTTACATGTGATGGGTTAATTAAAGAGTCATAACATTTTCATGGGAGTGGGTGTAGCTCAGTGGCAGAGAAACTGCTTGGAATTTAATTTAATTTAATTCCTGCCGTATCCCCAAAGGAGTTAATGAGGGATCACATTTGTATTTGCCAAGGAACCTGCACAAATGTGTCCACACAATGACCCACTCAATAACACAAAACAACAAGGAGTATAAAGCCATACTACAAAATTACTGTTACTGAGGCTGAAAATATTCCATACTGTAAGTGATTTGATCCATACTAGCTATGTCATATTCACTGGCTTAGGCAGAACATCATGAAATGTGCAATTAGAAAATCAAAGAGAAGCAGGAAAATATGGTAATCTAGATTATGTGAGGAGCTACAGGTCTGGTTGCATCTCACAACAAAACACCACCGTTTACATAGTGCCGGGAGCCTCCATGAAGCCTGTACTCATGCATGTGCTAATTTCATAAACTTGTATCATTTCTGGCTGGTTTTCCCATATGCTTAGACTTCATATTTGTGTATGCTGTATTTCTCATCAACAAAGACACTATCATCCAAGGGGCAAGTGATACAAATTTGTCTACCTCTGATCATTCCCCCCAAGCCTCCTGAGCTGGCACAAGAGCAACCTAACTGTAGGCTGTGAAAAACTACTCTCAGGGCAGCCATGAAGGCTAAGTTGCTCTCTCATCCCATGTGGATACACAGAGCAGGAATACCATCCAATAAGAAATACAATCTATATTTCTGTTCTTTGTATTGATCCAGGTCCTCTGAAGCAGTGATTTCAAACCCACTCCAGTAGTGAGTTCCACACCATCTAACCTGGCAGTCATTCCTTTGCCATTCTGTGTGGATGCAGTGAGAGACTCATGCACTGTGGTCACACCTTCACTTTGAACCTTCTTCAGTCCATCCTCAGGTCTGATTACTCACACCTTTTCATTTCTATCCATTATGTTTATGGACTTTCCATCCAGGAAAGTTCAAATGAAAGGTGCAAAATCCACAAATAAAACAGGTCGAAGTGAAAAAGTCTGAGAGTAAGACATGAAGATTGACTGAAGAAGGTTTAAAGTAAAGGTGTGACCATGGGCATAGGTTGCAAAGGAAGAGCTCCAGTTGGAGCCTCCTCTCTCACCTACCATCCTGCCAGCCCCATCACCTTGAGCACTGCTGGAATTGTATGGGGATTAGATCCCACATCTAACAGATCCTAGTCTGACCCTATAGTCACGATACCATCCTGGTATAGTGTCCAAGGTCCAAAGGGGAGGCTCTCCTGATTGTATCACCTCATTAAGTAATTGAGGAGTGCTCCTCCGGATAGAGTCTTCTCATTGTTGAATGCATAGTTATGTACCCTGGCCTTTGACTGAAATAAGGAAACATCTTCTCCTTCCCACATTCAGTTATTATTTTAGATTCCTATTATTTTAATTTGTGCATTTTATATTTTGTTTTCTATTGAGACCAGACATGAGAGACCACTATAAGAACAGAGTTACAACTGTAGCACTAATCTTTAATATGATTTCAGTGCAGACCCTGCATCAAATTCTATTTTTTTAAATTGAGAATGCAGAAACCAAAGGATTCTGGAAAACCAGAGGGAAACCATATTCTATTATAAAGTTTGATATAAAGACTGGCTCGGAGTTAAAGGAAAATCTGCAGTCATCTTATTCACTTACATATGTCTGGACATTCATTGTGAAACTGCAGTTTACCCAAGAAAAAGAGGAACCCAACTTTATTCTCAATGGAGGTGTTATGGAAAATTTAGCAAGCTTGTGGTTTTAGATGGTAACAACTACTGTGAAAACATTGTATGCTATTTAAACGTGCTGCATTTTGTATCAGATTAAGAGAAACATAGATTATGGTACCTAAATAAATGATCTCTATTCAGCAACTCACTGGAGCCTGGAGAAATTTCTTTAACATTATTTCTCAAAAGGCTCAAGGCAGTGAGCAGCAGTGACCCATCCATGCTTTAAAATCAAATAATCACCTATAATTCCTTTAAAAGAGGATGCCTTCCCTTTTCTAAAGCATCATGCTAATTATAAATCCATGGGGTGATATGATCACTAACATTAGCATGCTGTGCTCCTCACACTTCCTTGTGCCTTCAAATTGATGCAGTGGGCTTCTTTTTTCCATGACTACAGATAATTTTAAGCAGCACTTGAAGTGGCTATCATTAATTACGGATGCAGTGGCATGAATTGTTACACTAGGTTATTTTGGAAAGGAACTTCAGCCTGTGTTTTGCTTGTACCACATTAGCTAACACAAATAACAGGACTGAGTTGTTAATTTGTTTATTGATGCGTGAAGCATGAATCCAGGAAGGATAAATTTAATCTGGAACAAATGCAAAGAGCAACTTCCAGAATGAATTTAGTCACAGAGTATTCATGTTATACGTAAGATCTGGTATAATTAGTAGGATCTTTAAAAACTTTTATAGCTTTAGTCTCTTGTTTGTTTCTCTCTCCTTCTCTCTGGCTGTTTTCACATTGCATTTTTACAGGTGACTCTTGGACTACATGTTCAGCACAGGATACAGGTCTCTCACCTTGAAACAGCTGCCATTCATAGCCTGAATGCATCTGTGAGGGGAACCTTCACCACATCTGCATTATTTCCATACTGGCCAATCCACCATAGGAATAGAAAATGTCTGACTTTCTTCTAGGTCACACATTCCCCTCTGTGTTTTCAGATAAGGAAGCAATGACTTTGGCTACACCAGATACCCTTGAGGACATCTAAAGTGGACATGGGGCAGATTGGAAGCCAGTAGGGAGCAAGAATGTGCTCCCACAGAGTTCCTGGGGCATCCAGATGCATGCAGTCACAACCTGATGTGGGTAGGGGGTGTTCCTGACAGACGGATGCAACTCCTCTCCCTCTCCTCCCACCTCTCTCTGTCTCTGTGCCTTTCTGACAAACACACAAATACACATATGATTACACACACACAACAAAAGATGGCAACTGAGACAGCGCCCTCATTTCACTGAATGGCTGCTGTGTTTCCATTTCTGCCGGCATGAGGCAGTGAAGGGCACAAATGCTCTCCAAAGCACCCTCGTGGAAAGTGCATGATTTTTTCTGAGGCAATTCAGAAGCTTCCACTCTCAGACTCTGCTAAACGGAGACACAACCTTTATTGGAGATTCTGCTTCACATGCAATATCACACCAAGAGAGAGGTTGCTGCAGAAAAATATGAAATGGAACTTGGAAGTTCAGTGTTAAAAGATTTTCAGTATCTCTGGAGCTGGAGATCAGACTAGCACCTGGAATAACTACAAAGAATACTGTCTTCAAAGAATTTTTTAAAGCACAGAACATTTGGAATCATCTAGTCAAAGTTAAGCACTTTAAAATTTTCCACTCATTTAACATCTGTAAAGATTCAAACTTATAAATCTTCCCACTGAAATCAGTAGACTTTAACGGAGCACCAGCTTTCACTATATTGTGCCCATTTTTCATTTGAATACTGAAGCAAATATATTCAAGACATATTCCCTTATATACTTTCCTACTTATATACACCCTACTTGTTTCTATTTCTGATTCCTCACCTTTCTGCTTAAGTATCACAGATAAACAAAGCAGTCACTATCACGTGATAGGATTTGGTTCAAGGCTTATGTCTTTGAGACAATTGATACAGATTATATACCGGTAATTTGTATTTACTACTGTCATCTCCTGAATATTTAGAATTATGAAATAATTTCCTGCAGGTCATCTGTCTAGAGTGAAAGGCTCACATTGTAAAAGCCGAACCATGGAAGGCGGGCAACACACCCTGGGAAAGGACTGGTGTGAAGAAAGGGTTCCATGAATAGCTGATTGTAATTATTCAGAAATTTATGTAACACTTAGGCCACTCGATTCCACCCTCAGAAGTGACCAGGCACTCTTGCTGTATGGCCCAAGATGACCATGCAGATTTTGTCTCTCCCATTCCAGACTTGCATCTTAACAATAATTCCTGCAGGTTCAGTGAGCCTTATGTGGGCATTATGAATGACTTTCTATATTTCCATAGACGGCTTCCATTGTGGTGATGTTTTCGCACCACAAGCAGAGCAAGTAAAGGCAGAGCAATGGACTATGAAATGCGGTACTTTGTGTGATGCAATATTGATGGCTTAACAAAGGCATGTGAATGACTTATTTGAAAAAAATGTAGAACTCCTTGCAAAACACCTCAAGGACTTCATTCATAGTAATCAAATTATTTATATTTAATACTGTCATGATTTTAAATGATAATTATTCCCAGGGGAGAATGTGTACACATACATCTGTGAAACTGTCATATTTTTGTATCTTGCTGAGACTGAGCTGAGGTGACAAAGTGTCTTGTTTTTAAGTTATCTTTTTTTCCAGTATAGAAAGCCTACAGTGGAGCTTTTCCATTCTGCATGAGAAAACAGAATGGAAAAGTTGTGGAATGGAAATGAGAAGTTGTGTGGAAATTTCAGTTACCTTGAAATGGCTTACATATTTAGTATGACAGACAACAGAAAGAAGTGGGTGATTCAAAAATTATCCTTACAATGGCTAATTTGAAAAAGGAAGAAAGAAGAAAATGGTGAAATTGCTTTCAGCTGTGACACATTGAATTCAGATGGAATTGTAAGTGGCACAAAACTCTGGGATAGCAGCCTGGGTAGCCTCAAGATGAAACCATTTTTCATGACTTGTCAGGGACAGGAGAGAACAAACTCATATCCCCCAAAACAACATGTTTATCATTTGTCTGAGTGTAGATGGGTGGTACACAGCAAAATGCTATGCTGAAAAAGCCATAGAAGGAATTCCAGTTCTTTTGAAGTCTGTTGTAAAATTAACAGTGACCTCATAACACCTGACCATAATCAGAGCATTGTAATGGGGAAATTTCCTCTTTAATAGTTTCTTGATGGCACAAATCCTGATTCAAGAACAGGTGCTTGATAACTGGGCAGGCAAAATGTTGGAAAGAAATATGACCTCAGAAGTCAAAACCTCAGTACTGTCACAGTATTGAAATAATATCGAGTGATATTGCATAATACTGCACAATGGTCTCATTCCCACTGGGGTTTTACTGAGATTTGAAAATGATTTGAAAATTCTTTGACCCTATTACAGATGGGCTTCCTGCACTTTCCAAGGAGTAAATAGCCCAAAAGTGCATTTTTAAAACCCTTGAAATAAAACAGCTGTTGCTCCTGTTTTTTTAAATCTTTTTTGCTTTGGAAATAGTACCACAGTATTGTGGGGAGATCATGTCTTTAGGGTTGTCTGTCACTTTTGTGGGTGCATCATTAAATGGGTGGAGTTTCATTCTCAGTAAGGCAGCCCCTTGCCATCCCTCCCATGAAACAGAGAACTTGCATCACACACACACATACACACACACAAAGCATCCCACCATCCCACCACTGGCTGAGCACAACACACAGCCTTTGGGATGCAATTGAGAAAATACATGGTTTTCTCATGTCTGAGGGGAGCCCCTCTGCTGAGCTCCAAAAACAGCACCACATTATGCATGGCTGGTGGGTGGGTGGGCGAGAAGTGAGGAGGGGGTGGGTGGGTTTGAGGGGAAAGATGGATTGACTGACTGGGTCCTTTTTTACTTGTGTGAACCAACCTACACACACACACACACACACACACACACACACTTGGGAACTAGCCTTTGCACAGACATCCAGGATCCATTTATACATTGGAAGTGGATGGAGAACTTTAAAGAGAGAGGGAGAGAGAAAAATCACCCCCCTAAGCCTAGATCTAGTCCATGTTTTGTGCCCGGTGGTAGGGGCACATTACAGTTGATAAATTTCTCTCTCGCCCGCCACCGGGTGCAAAGCATGGGCTAGATCTAAGCTTAGGAGGTGATTTTGCGCAAAAGAGGCTGGGTATGCGATAAAAGAGTGGAGCTGAAATTCCACACCCTCAGCCATGTCATGATGCTAACTGCAGGACCGAACCCAGTCAGAGGGAACCCAGACTGGCAAAGGGTGGGGAGGAAAAGATGTGCTTTCCCCAATGCATTTTTGGAACATTTTCAGTGGGAACAGCAAGGATCAGGGTTGACTGCGATTTATTAAGAATGTGCATTCGCATCGTATTTAGGTTAATTTCTCTTTAAGAAGTCAAGTGGGAACGCGCCCAATTTTTTTTTCTTCTTCTCCAAGGTTTTCAAAAAATCATTTAAATGTTGTGAGCCACAATACTTACTTTTAATGGTAATCTGTTCTACTGTTTCATCTGTAGCCCTTCTTTAATTGAATGGTTCCAAACGTAATGGGTTACTAAGCATTTCAGGTAGCAAGCAACATATTAAAATCATGAAAGAGAAGAAGGAGGTATCAAGAAGACCTGAACGGAAGCAGCAGGCAAGACAGGAGTGTTAAGAAGACATAATTTCTCATTAAGCATAAGTGTGGAGAGGAATGGTAGCACATCTAGTGAAGAGATCATAACACCTAGGCAAGTCCATGCAGGAGGGATTACTGCTCTAGGGCCCGGTTCCCATTACAAGCTTAAAACAGTTTTCCTAAACCAAAATAATAGAACCGGATGCAAACGCGAATTTGCCTGATCCCATTACTTTCAACTTAATTGCATTCAATCCGGATTCTGAGGATCGTACGTGGTGTACATGACTCAAGGGGAGACTCAAGTGGCTACTTTCTAAAAGCCGCTTTTGGGGGCTGCCCTGCCCTCTTCCTCCTGGCGTGAACGCGCTACCCAAAACAGACCCCTTCACGGGGCCTAGCTGGGTGGCTGGGTTGCTGCTGCTTGCCTGGATGGATGAAAAATGGCACCGGGCAGCCAGTGATTCTTTCCCCTCCTCTACCCATTGCCCAGGGCACACAGCAGCAGCGGCAACTCAAGCCCCCTTTGCCTGCTTACCTCCACAGCCACACATTCACACTTTAAACATTCACACATCTCACCAAAACTTCAACTGCTTTCCTCCCCTTTCCCTTTCTAAATGTCAGAATTCCAAAGAGCTAGAATTGCACAGAATTGCAACATTGTTATCAGGTGTGAAGTGGGAGGATTGCTACAGTGTAACAGCTGCTTAGGGGGTGGATTTTTACAGTGAAATCACTATCTTTGGAAGCAAGCTATTGGGGGAGGGAAACCCTAAACATGCATTCTCATCCCAGTAAAACTGTACCATTCCCACAGCAAGAAATGTAAAATGTTTCAAGTGCACGAACCGGAGCAAGACCTGTTGAAATGAGTGTTAACATTTACAACGCTTTGGGGTGATTTAACACATGAAAAGTGTGTTAAGCCAACCTGACGTGGGGACTGTGAGGATCGAAACCATTTCAAAACCATTTTAAGCTTGTACTGTACTGTACTGTATTGTGCCAGATGAAAAGCAGGATTTACACAGTGCCATTGTGGGTCTGTGGCAATCCACTAAGGTCACAGGTTCCACACATCCCTATGTCATTGTGGCACTGTATAATTGCTGGAAAACATAGGGCTCACATGAGCCCACACTCATTCAGTGAACAGCTTAGTGTAAGCAGAAAACATACGTCCATATTTCTGACTAAATGGAGACCCACAAAAATCGATCCCCTGGTGGTTCCAAAGCTAGTAATGTTTGTTCCTAGCCCTTAAGAGCTCCTGGGGCCCAGCCCTGAAGGTCATGTGAGCTTCATAACCAGTATGGGAGATGGTCTAGAGCAAGGTCATGTAGGTAGCATTGTTCCAGATCATGCGATGATGTGTTCTGAATGAGCAGGTTTTCTTGGTCTGGACACATTGGCCTGGAGCAAGGCACAGTAAGTGCAGAAAGGCCCTAAGTTGCAATAACACATTGCATGGGAGTATAGTAAAAAATTATCCAGTTTGGGTATTAAATTTTATTAAAGGACACTATTTTAAGAGTGTCAAAGTAGTTCATGTCTTTAAACAATCTCAACTGACAAAAGCATAAAACTATTTATTACACAAAAACCTTGTTATATTCTTATGTTGATCTATTAAAAAAGGTTCCCCTTATCATAAAAGATATAAAAATGCAAGGCTGCTTAACTTTCCAGTGAAAAAGCCATTGCAAACTCTTCAGTTATTGCTAATTCTGTAACAGAAAATCAATTCATGGATTGTACTTTAAAATACTGCAAAAATAAGTTTTATAGTATCTCTTCAGTCTTATCTCCAGTTCTACCACCAAAAGATCATTATAATCTTAGCAGAAGTGATAGTGTGAATAATTTTCATATAACAATTATAAGGTTTGCATTTAAATTATACATGTTTTTCATGTACTCATAAATAAAACTCACTTTTTTACAATGTAATTTAATTAAGAATTACAAATTCAGTTTGTAATCTGATTAAGAATATCAAATTCAGGACTCAGGAGCAATTTAATGAGTCATTCCATTGCCCTATATTTCCTTCATCTTTGCCTGAACTTCGTCCCCAACTTTGCCCTTTCTAAGGTCATCTGAATCCCTGTAGCAACAGCCTTGCACGTTGGCCATTGCTATAGTAATCAGCAATGCAGCATGTGACTGCGCAGCCACAGCCACAACCACACCACACCACACCTCCCACACACAGCCTCCACATATGAAAAAGAACTGGCTTTTCTAGCCCGCTTTTCTCACCCATTTAAGGGGATTCAAAGTGGCTGGCAGAGCTTTTGATTATTCTCTCCACAACAGAACACCTTGTGAGGTGGGTGAGGCTGTGAGAGCTCAGAAGAAAGCTGTGACTTGCCCAAGGTCACCCAGCTGGCTTAATGGAGAAGTGTGGAATCAAACCTGGTATTCCCAGATAAGAGTCTGGCTTCCTAACCACTAGACTATGAGTAATGTGAAGGCTGCATGCAGGAGTTACCCTAGGTGCTCTCGGTCAAGCTGCGGAGAAGTTTTTACTACTCCGCAGCTAGTGGCAATCAGGGAGGCTCTGAGCTACTCTGGGATGAAGGTGGCACTATGGTATCTGGATGCTCCATCTCAGAGAGTGCCAGGCCATCCCATCCCGATTGCCTTAGTGTGAACAGGCCTGTTAATATCCACAAGCATATCTTTCCTGCTAGGGCTTTAAAAACACCCTTAACTAAAGAAAGGTATATGCTTTGTTTTTGGGATAAGACACCTTCTTCTGCCAAATGTGCAGCTCTGAGATGGAAAAAAGGAACACCCACCAAGCCAGCTAGATCAACTGAATCAACCCTTGAAATTGGGCTGGCATCACAGCCAGATTGCCCTCACATCCAATAAAGACATAGTACTCTTTACAAAATCAAGCTTCAGCTCCTTCGGTTTTCCTAACAGGAGCAAAGAAATCGAACGCTACAGAAAGTTCTGGTTTTTCTCTTGGAAAAAACATGCAGCTTTACAAAAGAAAGCAAACCTGGCATTACCCAAAATTGTGATGGCATAGAGTGAAATGAATGCATATACATTTACAATGACAGCTCGACAATACTGCCTCCAGGCTTCT
Source organism: Aspidoscelis tigris stejnegeri (assembly GCA_023333525.1). NCBI lineage: Eukaryota > Metazoa > Chordata > Lepidosauria > Squamata > Teiidae > Aspidoscelis > Aspidoscelis tigris. The sequence continues at coordinate 52,442,640 of JALMGA010000004.1, forward strand.
AGTAAATTGCTGCTAGTAAACAGCCTCAGGGGCAGACGATATAGTACATGCAGATGAATTTACTGCAGAGATCCCAAGGTATTCATTCCTGGTTTCCATTAATAAAAATAAAACTGAGTTGACTGTAAAAACAGAGAGATTAACCTTTTCCTTGGCTGTGGTCACACTTACGGTTTAATCCAGCTTCAGTCCGCTTTCAGAGTGAGATAATACATCAGCAAAATGACAAGCTGTCGTCTTCCACAGTGTTAAATAACTCAGAAAATTCACCTTTGGGATGGATAACATGGAAAGAAAAATACTGGCCTATTTGCTGATACATTCTCTCATTCTGAGGGTGGACTGAAGCTGGATTAAACCTTAAGTGTGACCACAGGCATAGATACAATCTGTTTTGTGATTTTGCAATGTGAAAAATAAAGAACTTAATACATAACACCAGACTTCTCATCCTAGTGCAGAGATAAAAATACAAACAAACAAACAAGTAAATAAATTTGTCAAGCAAATGAAAATGAAGAACCACAACAAATAAGATTCAAAGAGAATTCCTGTGCCTATATTTAGATAAATTTGTTTAGCACCTTTTTTTGCCAAGACAAAGGAAAACCAAAGGAATCAAAGACATTCCCCTAACTATTGTTTACTTAGGCTGGTGTGCAATTTCCTATCTTGTTTGCTGGATTTTAATAGGCAAAAGAGAAGGGAAATGCTAGAACCACTTAAAGGATAATCTTTTATGTCTCATGATGTTTTTCCTCAGGGACGCATTGTGTTTGCTACCAGTTGTTGTTTGGCTTTAATACAGCATGTATTGGCTGCATCAGATATTTGCTTGCTATGTGTGATACTAATGTGCTGGGGTACTTAATTTTTTTTTCTGTGTCAGTCATTTAGAAGCACAGAAGGGGGATGACTTTTTGATATTCCTTGATATTTGGTAAGAGTCATCAGAAGAAGCAGGCATGTATTAGGAGATTTTCAGTTTTTACAAAGGCATTTGCTGGTCATGGATAACAATTTTTTGGCTGCCTGAAGCTAAAATTACTACTACTTTTTTTATATAGAAAAGATGTATATGGGAATTACAAGGATAGAAATGAATATGAACATCACACAGTCCCAGAGTGCCCCAAGGAAATCTTCTCTTCAAAGAAACTCTGATTTATATAAAGAGCAATCCCCTTTATGGCTTTATTCACATGACAGTTGGGTCCAGGCCAGGAGGCAAGGAATTCACTGCAGCAGCAAGAGAGTCTTGGAGAAATGTTTGAGACCTTGCAGTTGAGCCTGGAACACTGCTGCCGCAGAACCTTTTAGTTATGGAAACAATGGCCCTGCTGGACCATTTTCTGAGTCTGGCTGGCGTATCCAGCTCCTGTGTTGCATTCTCCTTTCTATGCATTCATACAGGGGAGGAGAAGTGGTTCTGGATGGAGCAACATGTTTTCCCATTATGCCACTTTTGGTCTGGTTCTGGAGGTATGTGAGCCAATTTTTTTTGGGGGGGAAGGGGGCATTAGTCCACTTAGTCCCCTGGCCAAAACAGAAGTGACACAAGCAACCGTGTGGATGATGTCTCTATATATTTCAGTCAATAGGATCCCCAAAACAAAGAAGATTCAGAGATACAAGAAATTCAGTTAAATAAATTATGTGATTCGGTGGCATAAATCAAGACACATCCAGAAGCAGACTGTGAGGATTCCAAGTTGCAACTGGCTAGGAGCTTTTCACATGCTATGAATTTTCCTGTTGGAAAGAAATGAACATGTAACTAATTTAACGCTACAGCATGTTTTTGAAAAATGATGTGAAAAACCTTTGCAGAAGATGATCCAAAACTGTTGTACAACAGAGTAGACAATTCTGGCTAGACACTCAAATTATCTTGCAATCTAAGGAATTTGTGTGTGTGTATGTATGTATCATAACAAATATCCCTTCTACCCCTTTCAGAACGCATGCAGGGACTACAAGAGGAGGTTGCAGGGAACAATCTTAAATGGAATGGTGCAACATCTCACAATCCAAGTGATGAACCCTGTTAGAAGAGACTGGAGGCTGGGCAGGGACATGGGAGGAGAACAGGTGCTGCTTAGATGAGCAAACAGCAGGCACAGAGGTCGTAGTTCTACCCATCCCTTTTTGACATATAACTCTGTCTACCGCAGGCAGTTAAAGCACGTAAAACTGGCAAGTCAGTCACAAGCACACACCTCATACTTCTCCACAGAAGATTGTGAGGTTCAGTACAGAGTAAATAAAGCCTTCAGCAGGTAGTTATTTCACCTTCTCCTCCTGGAAAGAAGAAGGAATACACAGGATGGTTCTCCAGATGACCAAGTGTTGATTGAACAAATTTGAAAAACCCATTTCAGTATTTTAGGCATGTCTGAAAGTGTATTTGCTGTGTAAGGCTACAACTCTGAGCATCCTTGCAAGCAAACAAGACTCAGTGCACACAGATGGACAATTTTTGGACTGAACATGTATAAAATTAGAGTGTTAACGTCTGGTCCTGCTGATCTATTTATTTTCACAGAAGCCAGCCTCCTCTCTTCCTGCCCCCAACCCTCAAAGAGTCCCCTATGTTTAAAAAGCCCACATGGACAGACTGTTCTATTTGTTTGAAGGAGGATCATGTGGGATTTATACATTAATTATAAAGACTTGTGGCCATTTAACAGATAAGCGACAGGGGTGAAAGTCTGGCTGGCAGCAGGGACAAAAGTTCTGCAGTGAGGCAAAATTCCAACCTGGTCTAATTTAGAGCCAAGTGGTGCTTCTGGAATGTACAAGAATTAGGCCGCATCCCCACGACGTCGTTATCTCGAATTCAAAACGTTTTGATTTCGGGCCGTGCACACGTCACTTCGGCTTAATGCGGTATTTCCGTGATAAACCAAGTTATCCCGATTTGAAATAAATCCTGATCTCAACAGGTCTCACTCCGGAACATGCCCTTGACACGTGTTTAATTTTTTACTGTGTGGACAGTATCGTTCCGGGATGAGATTCCGTCTTAAGGCTGTCCCGCCCCCCCAATCGCACTGTAACCAATGGCTGAACGTATTAGAAGCACGTCATGTTTAGGGTTTCCTTCATTGAAAAAATCCACCCTCAAACACCCACTATAAACCTCCAGTCCTTAAAGATGAAACACTGTATCAATATAAGCACTTCACACCTTAAAAACAATGTTGCAATTTTGCGCAATTTCAGACCTTTGAAGGTTTGGAACTACAGGGAAAGGAAAGCCCTGGAGCCTGTATTTTAAAAGCTGTGGCCCTCCTCCCCCCTTCTTTGCCATTGCTGCTGCTCCTGTGCATGATTGATTGGCCTCCTCCAGCCGAAGGAAGATGCTCCGCTGCCGCTACCCGCGTTGCAGGAGCAGGAGCAGCGGGATTGATTCAGCGCGGGGCTTATCCAGCAGTAGGAGGGGTGAACGGCAGGCGCCCCCCGCCCGCCATCCATCTGACACCTCTCTCCTCCTTCCCCACCAGACCGCCACCCTGCCTCGGTAGGGGATGTGCGGCCGGTGCCTTGCCTCAGCCGCCGCTCTACCGGAGCCCGATGTCAGGACCGGCGAAATGGCTGCTCCTTTCTCCGCCACCGCCTCCGTCTCCTACCGCTGCTGGGGAAATGAAGCGACACCCCCCATCCTGCTGCGGGCGGGGGGTGCCTGCCATTCACCCCTCGTAGTGCTGGATAAGCCCTGCGCTGAATCAATCCCGCCTGCTCCTGCTCCTGCGACGGCGGCAGCGGCAGCGGAGCATCTTCCTTCGGCTGGAGGAGGCCGATCAATCATGCACAGGAGCAGCAGCAAAGGCAAAGGGGGGGAGGAAGGCAGTGAGAGGGAGGAGTGGCGGGTGGCATCGGCAGTGGAGCCCTTCTCTGAAGGGGTGTTCTGTTGTGAGGAGAAGAATGGGAGGTTTGTCAGCCGCTTTGAGTCCCCTGAAGGGTGAGAACAGAAGGTTTGTCAGCCGCTTTGAGTCCCCTGAAGGGTGAGAACAGAAGGTTTGTCAGCCGCTTTGAGCCCCCTGAAGGGTGAGAACAGAAGGTTTGTCAGCCGCTTTGAGCCCCCTTCAGAGGCTACTTTGCCTCTGTCTGTGGTCACACCTAAGGTTTAATCCAGTTTCAGTCCACTTTCAGAGTGAGAGAATACACCAGCAAACTGACAAGCTGGTTTTCTTTCAGGGTTAATGCACCCTATGCCTCTTTAATGTTTAAAGCCCCGGTCCTCACTTTCTAAAGTTCTGAAGGTTTGAAATTGCGGAAATTTGCAACACTGTAGCCGCTGTGTGAAGGCTGTAGCAAAAGTGTCTGATTTTCTAGCTGTCTCCCTCGCCAGGAGGGGAAGGCTAGCTAGGCTTTCTCCGGCTGGGCTCCCTTTAGCCGAAGTGGATCGAGACTTCTCCTTCTCCTCTTTTCTTTTTCGCCCCATCCAGCAGCAGTGGAGTGGGGCAAAGCTGCCCACCCGCAGTGCCAGAATGGGTGGGTGGATGCAGCCTGGCTTCTCGCTTTCTTCTTCCCTCTCTCCTTCCTTTTCGAAGGCAGCAGTAAAGTAATCTTTCAAAATGAGGCACTGAGAGATGACTTATCCCCCTCTGCGAGATCCGCTTACAATTCCATGCTAAGGGCTCGTTTACTCTGGAGTAAGAAGCCCCACAGAATGTATGACATTCCCTTCTGAGTAAAGGGGCTTGGTATAGCGTTCTTCAGCACAGACAAATAAAAATAAAAACTCTTTTAAAGGCGACGGTTTTAAAGTCCTTATGCATTTCTCCTGCCCCACAAACTAAAGGTCCAGAGCCCGTTCAGACGTGCGGGTCGGGAACTTGGGAACGTAGCAGAGGTTCTGGGGCTGGCACCTGCGAGAGTACCTCTGTGTGTGTGTGTGTGTGTGTGTGAGCACATGTGCTTATTTTTATAGGAATGCTTGGTTATGATTGCTTCTTTTGGCAGTAAGGCACTCTGCATATGCTCAGTGCAGCTTTCCTTTTTTGATGTACCATATACACCGGCTTCGGGAGGGCGGGAGACGTGAGATGCTCATGCAATCTCTCCCCCCCCCCCAGGTACCCCTCCTTCCTCTCTCTCTTTGGGAAAGGGGGGGCTTCTTAGGAACCCCTCCCTCTCTCCTCTCTCTTTTTGGGAAAGGGGGGCTTCTCAGATACCCCTCCTTCCTTCCTTCCTCCCTCTCTCTTTTTGGGAAAGGGGGGCTTCTCTCACTTTAGAATCCCGTCTGTGCAAGGACGACACCCCCCCTTTGCTAGTCCCCCCCAAGACTCTTTTCCTTGGTGCCTTAGCAACGCCTCCCTTCCCCTCCCCACCCCCACCCAGCTGCTGCTGCCCCCTCTCCCCCCATCCTCATCTTCCTCATGCCCCCCCCCCGATTTGGCTTCCTCCGTTCCTCCCCGTTCCTGATCGGCGGCGGCTCCGTTCTTCCCCCCTTCTCTTTTTCCTTCCAGCTCCCTCCCAAGCAGCCAGCCAGTCAGTCCCCCACCCCATCCCCAGCTGCCCTCTCCCCCTCCCCTCTCTCTCTTTAGGGACTAATTTTCCCCTCTGCCGTGTGGGGACCACCTAACACACCCACTGCCGCCCGTCTCTCTCGGCTCTCCTCCTCTTCTAGCCTGGCACCGAGGGAAGAGCAGCCAGCATCGGAGTGGGGCAAAGCGGGCAGGGGATCCCCGGTGAAGCATGGATGACGCAAAGGGAATGGAGGGTGGGACCCTCGGATGGAGCACCAATCACAAGAGAGGGGCTGGGCAATGGCGGGAGGACAGGGCTGCAATCTGGACTCTCAGGATTGATTCCGCGTTAAGGCTGCAGAAGAATGCTCTCAGAACTGGATCAACTTGCAAGTCGTTTGGACAGCTTTGTTCCGTTTCTTTTAGTTCGAATTCCTTAAACTGAAATAACTCATGCCGTGAAGATGCGGCCATAATCTTTTTATTTATCCTCTACAAACAAAGGAAATTAAGGACAAGAGGAATAAGATTAAAGTGGGCAGGTTTGTGAAAACTGAAGTTCAGACAGGGCAAGACTTCAAAGGAAGGAAGGAAGGAAGGAAGGAAGGAAGGAAGGAAGGAAGGAAGGAAGGAAGGAAGGAAGGAAGGAAGGAAGGAAGGGTTTACTCCTCTTCTGCAGAATTATTCAGAATTGCTGAATAATTGCCCTTTGAGCTGAATAAGTGCCTAAAGTGCATATACCTCGGTCAAAGATAATTCTGACCACAGTTCAGCTTCAAGCACATCTCTATTTATTAAAGATATATCAATGCCATGCACGCAGGGAAGGAGAGTAAGTTCCCCCTTTCAATAGCACTTTCAAAAAGTATTCAGATGGAAATATAGGGATTTATATTTGATCTCCGTGAGGAAGGTTCATGACCGGTGAACTATGGCCATGATTTATGATATATGTAGGGCCATTGCACTGCTGCTATGCAGTACGGTGCCATTGCACTGCTGCTACCACCCTCCTTCAGAAACATTACCATCACAAGAGACCATGTGATATGGATGTGGCAAAAGAGTGCTAGTATATATGAATGATGAGATTGGCTAATGGATGCATTTCATATTTATTTCTATGGTTATGATAGGCACCCTGTACTTCATCATTGGGGTGCTTCCTGGGTCTAGATATGTAAGAAGGGAACCCATGATCACTAAACAATGCTCATCCTACAAGAAAGATGCAAAGAAATCACATGTGAACAGTCTCCTGGAATTATGTAACTTAAATGAGCCAAGTTCAGAGAAGAGAAGAAGCAGCCTCATACTAAGGGGGCTTTCAGCACTAAAAGGTCGTGATCCGATCCAGTGGCCTGGGAGCAGCAAGGCCTGCTGACTTTGGCCCACAGTCAAGTATGTTCTGGGGTAGTTGCCATGGTGAGTGTGACACAATGCACATTGGCACACCTGCATCTGCAGCCACACTGCACCACCACACCCTCCCACATTTAGGATTCAGAGAGAAAGTAAGTGTGAACATTGCATCTGGTCACTCACTTGTAGTTCTCCAGAAGTAAAAACTGTTCCACAGCTCCACAGGATTGGGATACTCCCACATATTCCAGGATGCTCTAGGACAGAGAATGCAGGAGCGTCCCCAACAGTTAAGTGCAAAGAGGCCCAAAGAATGTGAAAAAGCATGATGAGCCTGTGGTTTCTTCTATTCTGCCTCTAATACCTGTTAATAGTGCTTATGGTGGGATGTATTCTGGATGGGTGTAGGGATGTATGATCCCATGGCACCATTAAGTTGTCATATAGATCCTGCCTCAGTCTTCACAGCTCGGGGATCCATCTTGCCTGTTACCAAGGGCCCATTACATTCCAGCTGCACTTTTGAGTGTTAGGTGAGTAGTATAAGGAATTCTCCCTAATTTCTCCTCAGAAAATAACTCTGATGAAGACTAACACAGTGCTCCCTTGACTGCCTTTGTTTTTATTTTCCTTTTGTTGTGAGAGAGGTAAAACCATCTCCATAGAGCAGCTTTGCGCTCTCTGATCCTTTGAATCTCCTATTGTCCAAAAGGGCATATTTGCAGTATATGACTTTACTAAAGACCTTGCTAAAGCATCAATTATAATTCTAGATATACCACAATAAACACTGGCAATATCTTTATAGATCAAAGATACTTACAGAAAATGCTTTTTTCTCGTGCTAGTTTCCCAAAAAAGCTGTTTCATATTCCCATCAGCTTTTGCAAGAAAAGCAGTATCCTCTTTCTTTCTTCATACACATTTACTAGAATTGCTTAGTGGTGGTGGTGATTCCCCTAACAATTACTATGGCTTCCTTCTATGCATGCCCTGCCTGCCTCTGGTTTCATCCCTAAATGCCTTCCCATTTTTCATTCACAGCTGCTTTTGTGAATTCATGTTATTTCTGTCCTCTTTCTCTGTCCTGTCCCTGTTGGCCTCTTGACAATATACTGGCAAATTCCCTATTATACAACAATTAATTCCATTTTGATGAATCTGAGGCACTGACAATATATTCCATACAGCAAAAAACTAAAATGAAGGGAGGGGTGGGTGGGAAATAAGCACAAATAGGGCATGGGTCAATCATGAATAAAGCCTTTCTTATTTCTCACTAGAGATCAATATGTCATTGTAAATGACCTAAGCCAATGTTGTCCCACCTTCCCATGCCAGTGCATCCTGTGGCTTGTGTAGAATTTGACTGAAAAAGCAGCAAAACATTGTGTTAGTAACAGACGGCACTGTGTGCTTAGAAACAGTGACCAAGTTTACATGTTGAAAAAACAGGCAGCTATATTTCTGAGATGACGATGATAGATAGATAGATAGATAGATAGATAGATAGATAGATAGATAGATAGATAGATAGATAGATAGATAGATAGATAGATAGATAGATAGATAGATAGATAGATAGATAGATAGATGGATGGATGGATGGATGGATGGATGGATGGATGGATGGATGGATGGATGGATGGATGGATGGATGGATGGATGGATGGATGGATGGATGGATGGATGGATGGATGGATGATAAAATTAAAATTATTATATTAAATTTGTAGCTTGCCTTTTACTAGTAGTGCCAGGGTAGATTCCAAGAGTAGCAGTCCAGAAGAAGAAGAAGATATTCTGTTATATTTGGATAATCCAGAATAAAGTATGTATATCTCAGAATATCTATGCTTTATTCAGTGGAATAAGTAACTGACATCTGAATTCATTTTAATATAATCACAGGCAACTAAAACTGAGATAACAGTGAATTCCTGTATTCCAGTCACCACCTGTAACACATCTTAAGGACAGAGGTTTCCACAGCATTGAGACTAGAGCACAGAATTGAGACTAGTGCACATATATCAGCATCTCTTCACCTGCAGAGGACTGACACACACCAAATCTTACTAGTTCATGAACTATATTGTGCACTATATTGTGCGGCATTTTGCTGGGGTCTGGAATAGGTCCTGGGCCACTCCTGATGCCATCTCTCATCTGCACCGCAGTGGCAGAAACAGGGACTCAACCTGGTCTGCATGGGAGGCCAATTTAAAGTGGTTTCACGATAGACAGAGCATTTTATGGCACGATTTCAGAACCTAGAAGTGGATTAGGTGCAGTGGATGTGCAGCTACTACATTCCAAGTCAACATGTGCTTCCTCATGGTGCATGATGGCCATGTGGACCCAGCAGTCCTGGCACTTGACACAGTCTTCATGGACTGTGCAGATGTCGCCTTAGATCCTATCCGAAAATATTTTAATGATTCATAATGAATTAGACAAACAAAATGATCAGTGAAAAACACTGATTATTTGAAACTCAGGAAAGAAACATATATTAGTTTTAAAGCAGTTGTAGTCTGTAGGATGATTAACTAGCTTCTTTGACTGGGAGAAGCATACTTTATCTTGTAACCCAACCTGAGACCATTTGCTGAAGAGTAGGCTATAAATACAGGTAATTAATTGGTAGTCTTGGTTTTCCCTAGCCTTGAAAATATGCTGAGTGGGCCTCTTTGGGGAAGGCATTGCATAAGACATTGACTGTTATACAGGACACTTATTTATTGTTGAAGTTCTTGGCACCTTAGTCGGGAAAGAAAGAGAAAGAAGGGAATTATCCTGGCCTGTTCACACTGCTCTTTTTTTTCTTTTTTGCCTCCCTCTCTCTAATAATGTTATTCCTAATGACCCTTGCTTCCATCTAATGGCAATACTTTTACAGCAGCTTTTACTTCTAAGTTGTCTTTTTATCCTCAGGTCTTCAGAGATTTAAACAATCAAGTGTGTTCTATCCTTGTGACAGCCAAGGATAGAGTCAGATAGCATTTGTAGGAATGTAGTCACAATCCATGGTAACACATCTGAGGAGTTCAAGTGACACTGCAGGGGCAGGAAGCAAGGCTCCCATCTACTGCTTGTAGCCGTAAGGTTTCTGGTCAGGTCATTTTTGTATTGGATAAATAGGAAATGGCCTTGGAAGCCAGTCAAATTAGATCCAGCACAAACACAGCTTAATAAGAAAATGAACTAGTAGGTCACCTTCTTCTTCCAGCCACAAGGAACAGGAGAGGCGACTACCACTACCACCTCAGATGTCATTTTAAGAGTATGACCAGAGTTGGGGCAGCTCAAGATCCAGTTGTGGGTGGTCCCAGGCCAAGAAATCTATTAATTTTATTTATATCTATGCCACATGCTTTAAAACACAAAACAAAGAAAATTAAAAACAAAGCTAAAATTAAATTAAAATTACAGTTCCCAAATGAAAAGGATAGAATATTAACTGGATAAGTAAGGAAAGAGGACATGTTCACCAAACATCTAAATGTGTACATTGAAGGTGCCTGGAATACCACAGAGGGAAAACTGTTGTATGATTTGGGAGCTATCACGGAGAGGGTATGTTTATGTGTCCCTACCCCTTAAACATCTGAGGTTGATGGCATAGTCCCTGGATATTGGGGCAATATCTAGCAATAATGTAATTGTGGGGAAATCACCTCCCAACCTATGTGAGCACTTACCTTGTCTGGAGGGCTGCTTGCACAATCTGCCATTTTGGAAATGGCCACCAAGCATGCATGGGCAAACCATGGCAGCTGTGCATGTGCATGAAGTGGCCAACCCCATTACAAGATATTTTAATACCTGGATAGATGAGCTGCAACATCATGGATGCCAAACTTCTAGACCAGGTAAGTCATCTCACTTTTCCCACAAACTGCATGCAGTTGGCCTGCTGTCTGGACAACTAGCAATTATTCTGGAAGTGGTTTCTTCTAAAATATCATAAATAGCACAATATTTAGGTACTTCCTGTATAACCACTTTCATTATTTACTCCAATTTGCCAATCCCCCCCCCCCAAGAACTTGCACTCCCAATCTTCAATGAGAGTATGTTGAGGTTCATATCTCAAAGCAGCATTCTGAAAGCCATGGAAAAGGTCATCAGGAGACTCAGAACCCACCACAGGAGTGAAAGGTACACTGCGTACTTGGCAATGTCTTTTGGCCTGAAAGGCTGCATCCAGAGAGGAGATATACCTTACAGGGGCTCTGGAGCAACTGCCACTGTGCCAGACAGCTTTTAGAATGCTTTTGCAGTTCCAGTGAAGCCAAGTCAGATACTGCTCAGCAAAAAAACTCTGACTTACCTGAACATCAGCTGTAGATTTTTCCTTTTCTTGGATGTTTGACTATGATGGGAAATCTCGTGAGAGTCTGCCCTCACCAGGAAATAGTAGATATTTCAGGTAAGCAGCAGGCTTCTCAGAGAGTGAGGAGCCAATTGCATTGTCAGAAGAGTCCTGCCTGCTACTTCAGAAAATTGGGAGAAGGGGCAGATGACCCCTTCTCCCTGCAAACTTTTTTACTTTGGAGAAAATATAAGTTCACTTTAAAAAAATGTCTGGAGGCACCCAAGGCCATATAGAAGCTGTGAAATGAGAGTTCTACAGCTTTGAAGCTTCCACTTGGCACAGTTTGGCACTGGACATAAAATGACATCAGATGATGGCCAAGGAGACCAAAAGCACCTTCAGAGTTGGAATTTCAAGCCTTGGAGGCTATAGACTGATGGGAGCAATGGTGTATAGTCACCAGAGACGTTTTCGCACGGGGCTGAACGGTACGCGTGGGAGACAGCTGCGGACACGGCATACGCATTGCCCGAGCGGGGCTTGCGCTCCGACGTGTCCGGAGCTGTCTTCGGCGCGTTCGAAATGTAGAGCACTTTAAAGTGCTCTACATGCATTCGAACGCGGACGAGCCGCCCACAGGCGTTCGGGAGGAGAAGCATTCGCGCCTGCTTCTCCCTCCCTAACAGCTGCGGGCTTGCCTCCGACGCCGGCGCAGGTTTGGCAATCAGCTGTTTGACAATCAGCTGATTGCCGATCTGCCTTCGCGGCTGTCTCCACGCCCCTGGCCGGCCTTTGCCGGCCAAGACAGCTCCCGGCGCTTTCACCTTTCGCACACAGACGCGCCGGTATGTGTTCCGGCGCGTCTGTGTGTGAACGCTGAAAGCGCCGGGAGCTGTCTTAAGCTTTCCGCCTGAACGCGTTCCGTTTGGAACGCGTTGCAGTGCGGAAAAGTCTCAGGTTCTGGAGTCTGTTACCAGGTACCCTTTGTCATCTGGATAAGCCAAAGATACACACACACACACGCTTGTTTGTACTTCTGAAAACTTCTGACATTCCCCAAGCTTGTTACTATCATATTTATGTACACAGATGGTTGTGCTTTGGCTGCTAGACTTAATTGAATAGCTATTATTGCAGCTGTCTTTTTGGACTTTGAAATAATTCCTATTGTAGGAAGAACTGCATTAATCACCACCATCAACCACCACCACTGAAAAGCAGCATTCTTTATTTTAGCAACTAGAGATATGCTACCACATTATCATCATGACCAACTATCATTTCTGTGAGTTTCTGGCAATAAGCGGATTTTTATGTATCCCCACTCTGAAAGTTCATTGAAGGACCTTGGACCACTCATAGCTTTTGAGCTTAACCTACCCCAAGGATCTGCTGTGGGGATAAAATGAAGAAGACAGGAATGGTATTCATGTGCTTAAGCTCTTTGAGGAGCTACAAGACAGTAGTCCAAAAATAAATAAATCCTATCTGATTTATTTCATCAATTTGAAAAATAAAACCATGTATTATTTATTTATTTAAATCATTTCCATACCGCTTCCTATAAAAAGAATCTTGAGGTGGTTTACAAAATGGTTTACAAATAATTAAACACACACATATCCCTGGCATAAAATATATTTTTTCAACATCCCCAAAACATTTAACTAAGTAAGAACGCATTCCTACAGGACTCTAAACTAATTTAAGTTCTGTTTACTCAATGTGGTTCTTAGGAGCAGACGTTTATAGGACTGCACTGTTAAAAGTCAGATGAAAACTGTATGTTCATGGCAAGGTTTTTGATATAGCCCACAAGGCAACATTTCATTTCAATGGGTCATCCCTGTATCATGGCTGTGATCTGTCTATTCAGTTGCGTCTGAGCTTGAGAACAGTTGTGTTTTATGAGAACATGATGACCCATTCAAATGAAGCATCTGCACAAATGTGCTACTATTACAATAGGTCCCGAAGCCATAGTGAGGTGCTACATCACAACTGTCATATGGACTTTCCTTCTCATTGTTTGTTGTAAATGATAACTGAAATGTTTTAGATTAAATTCTTGGACAAAAATCGTTACACTCTGTCACACAGCTACATCTGTTAAATTTAGAACATGGATTCCTCTCCGGGTATGTAAGCTGTCCTCTGGGAAAACTCCTCAATACGAGCTTATGCTCTCTATTTTTGGAAATAATTAAACTATAGTGTAAGGAGTTATTAGACTAAATGGCAATGTAAGCCCCAAAAGCAAAATAGTCGACATTCCAATATTATGCTCTTAGTACAGTGTCAGACATTACTCCTTTCAGCTCCATTAAAAAATGAAATTAGACTCAATAGAATTTGAAAAGGTAGGCCTTTGTGATGCATAGGGCAAATGTATTGGCCTAGATTAGGAAATAAGTACTGTTTACATTTGGCTGTTCAAATATATAAATCCAACCTGGAACACTGATTTTCAAACTACTTAATAGCTCAAGCTTATCATCAGAATCAACACTTATAAAACTGAATTTTGGATGTAATAGGGTCTTTAACATGAAATCTGGGTTTGTTGCTGACTTCAATAAAGAAAAATGAAAAACAGAAATAAAGAGAAATAAGCTACTCTTTTGACAGTCATTGAAATGCTATGTTTGTCACTGATTATATATCTTTCTTTAAAGAAATGCATTGCAGAATTCCCTATCCATTGTAGCTTCTTCTCAAGGTGTTGTAAAAACCAAGAACTGAGCAACCCTAAAGCATATTTATACAGATTAAGTGGTTTCTAATACTCCAAAGAGCACTTAATCTGCATGAATGTTCTTCATGTTGCTAAATGTCTTTAAAAATGAAATAAGGAAATATACCAGATTTCAAAATATGCAGTATTTTTTTTTTCCTTTAGCAGATATAACATAGGGAAAAATCCAAGGATATATTAATTGGCATACAAAACTCTGTCTCCTCAGAATAACTGCATTCTCTTTCTTGACAGAAAGCTCCCTTATGCTGAATCCATCAAGCTCACCAGGGAATTCAGAGAGAAGCCTTTCTGAGCCCTTTCTGCTAGAAACTTAACCAAGGGTGCCATTCAATGAAAACATCTGTTCTTCCTATGAACACTGTGCTTTTTCCCGATTCTTCAGCTATCCAAGGGCTTGTTCATACTGACCACAACTTAACCCCATATCAGAGGTTTTGCAATGTGAGGAAACAACTCATGATCATCTTCCAAAGTTGGTTTTCCACAAATATGCATATTAGTAGAAGATGCCTAAGTTTAAGAACTTTGGGCTTGCCTGCACAAGTCTCCACTGAGGACAAATGGTTGAGCTTGGCTGATTTTTTGTGGTTTGCACAAACTGCATCAGCATAAACAAGCCGTAAGATAGTCATGCTAACATATTTTCTAATAAAATTTAAGAAAGTCTAGCACAGCAGAACAATCACTTTATTCTGGGGATTTTAGGTTGATTGGTTTCTTTACAGTATGTTCCTTGAGTACAATCACAAAAGGGGGTGGACATTAGTATGGAATGGTCTGACCTGCACCGGTTTGCTGTAAAGATTAACAACATAACTCTGAAGTGAAGGTGATGCAACTTCCCAAGCATCAAGATCATAACCAATCTTTGCACAAGGAGCAGCATCCCTCTTGATCAAGTTACTGGCAATGACTGATAAGATGGTTCCCAATGAGCCTGGGAAGTTCCTTTGGTAGGCAAGGGTACCAAATTCTTTCTCCAGCTCTGTCGTTCAAGTGTTATATGGTGCTTATGCCAGCATGGTGGTGGAGAGGATTCCTATGCATTCAGAGGGAGCATACATTCATGGCATTATAAAGGTGTTATGAGAACAATGTTAATGTGTCTCCTGGTGGGTCATTGTCTGTAGCAACGAACTGCATGTGGATGGCTTAATATTCCCCTGCCCCCCAGAGTGCTAAGTGCAGATTCAGGGTAGTTTTATTTCCATGTAAGTCTGAGAAGCATCCAGTGGTATATAGTGTTTTTGGCCAAATATAACTGTAAACATTAGCTGCATTTTGTAATATCTTAATTAGATAAGAGGCTGCATCCATATGTCTGCATCCATAGGAGTGTTTGGGATAATCTGTGGGATGTCTTGGGGGGGGGGCAGGGCTTCCAAATACTTACACCATCTTTCAGCTCCACAACTACCTCAGTTTGCCACAAAAGCAACCCATCAAACAGGCTAGAGAAGCTATTAATGGATCATTCTTACTGGCAGATTCACTTCCTTGCCTCCATATGGATACAGGGAATGTACAACGAGATGACCACCAAAATCCCAACAGATATCATGGACAGGGCTCCAAACTGCAACCAGGAAAGACCCAACAGGTATCACACACAGGGCTCCAAACTGTGGCAGTTTCCTCATAAGCACCAGGATGGACTTCTTGAGCTGTGGCTTGGATCCTGCCTCTGTGATGAATTCCATGTGGAACTGGCTTTGAAGATGCTATAGCAGTATGAGCTGGTGCAGGAATGTGTAATGAGTTTTCTGACAGCTCACTGGCTTCCAGTATGCTTCTAAACCACACTCATATTTCTTAAGCGTTGGTGACAGAAATCCTGCTCGCATAAGTGAATGCTCAAATTAAGGTCCAAGCCCATATTGTTGAGAATTATACAATTCTGAAGCCTTTTTAAAAGTGTTTTTCTATATTTTAAGATTTCTTATCCTATGTTTGTATTTTTTTCTATACTTTGGTAAAAGTGATAAACAAATTTCGTTAAATATATACATCTATTACCCATGAAATAGAAGTCATTGTTTCGTAGAATTATCTAATGTAGTTTAATAAAACATATTGTAAAAAATGATATATAAGATACTGTGTCACATCTAGCTTGGCCCAAAATTTCAGTCCCAATTGTACATCTGATTTTGCATTCCTTAAAGGATGGGGTGTTGGGGTTCACAAGCTTTTTTGCATCAACCAAATGGCTGGAAAACAAATTTACAGTGCATTTATTTTACAAATGCTGTTTCTGATGTTAGAATGAATTAGTAGTTTAACACTGGAGGCAGCGAAAAGAAGGCGGTGGTGAAAATATAGCAAATACTATATTCTACTGTTTCTTAACAGCTAACAGTCTGCAAAGCAAGGAAGGAAATGAACCGGCGTGGAACAGACTGCATAATGCTAGTATTTAAGTGAGACATTGAATGTATGCAAACTCTCTATAGGTGATTTGTGTTGCTATGGCAGAAGCACTTGAAAGCCTAATGAAAAACAGCAGAAACCATTCTGCAAATCTGCATGTAAAATACAAAGTGGTCTAAAATACAAACAAAGCTCTCCATAGCTCTGCTGTGCCTCCGCAAGCTTCAGGGTGTGTGGAAACTTGATGCACAGAACAAGTGGCAAAATACAAAGTACAAAGTACTTTTCCAGTAGTTGGATCCCAGAGCTGAATAAATCTCTCCAGCAAGCCCTGCCCAAGGCTGAAACAGCATCTGAAATGAAAAAGATACATCTGTCAACTGGTATGTAGAACAGGAGCGGCTGACTAAATGGGTGTAAACATGAACAGTCCAATGCCAAGGAAGTTAATAATTAGGTTTAAAAAATGCTGAAGACATCAGAAGAGAAGAATGTTCATTATCTGAAAAAGGCATTTGTCCTAATTTCTGGTTATTTCCATCTACTTCATTTGCAATAGATAATTTAATTGGCAGAAATAGGGGGGGGGAACCCTGTCATTTAAACTGCAGGAAGTTTAGACTTGCTTTCTATGTACTGTGCTTTGCCTTAAATATAAGACTCAGTGGTAGAGCAAACTGCCTGGAAAGTAAAGGGTTGCTGATTCATTCCTTAGCCTCTTCCCAGACATTGGCAATGGCAAACCATTTCTATATTTCTGCCAAGAAAACTGCATAGAGGTGTCCATGGAGTCACCACAACTCAGTGATATGTAACAAAAAGAAGACAACTCTGGCTGCTTCTGCATAGCTGATAAAGGCCACACAGAAAGGGTTGGTGGTGCACAATCACTTACAGGGCTGACATTCCACCCAGATCACGAATATATATCCCAGGGTACCTGCCACTCTCATTCTCTTCTAGCAGTGCTGTGTTACCTTAGTCATCATCCAATGTGCAGAAAATAACTGACTTCCAGAGCCATTTCTTGTGAACTCTTTGGTAAAACTTTGAAGTCGTTAGTTTGTCAGGCCAGGAGGGAGGTTAAATTTGGATGCTGCACCTTTTGCCTTCAGGATGAGAGCAAGAGCTTTGGGCCAGAACAGACCTCCTCTATCAGAGCTCTGCACCAACAATTTGGGTGCATTCCCAAGCAATTTAAAGTCTGCTGGAACTCCTCTTTTGCCTCTGAGCGCCCCCATGCCAGGCTTCTCAAGGTGCTTCCAGCGCTACAAAATGAGGAAAACCCACAACAAAATACATGCCCTTTAAAGAAGACTTTCAGGGCTCTATTTGGAAGTCATGGGATTTCCTCGCAACATTTACCTTGGGGACGCTCCGTGGCAAGAGGGGCGGTGATTGCTTGCCTGCACACACAGCCAAAAAGCATTCACACATCTCAGAAAGGCAGCAGGTTCCCTTCCTTTCCTTTGTAAAAAGAGCCAGAATTGCTCAGAATTGCAACATTGTTATCAGGTGATCTGAGAAAGTGTTAAAAGAGTGAATGAGCGAAGGACTGAGAACTGAGTGAAAGTAAGTGCTGAAAGTGAATGAGTGAGCGATCCTCTGCCTTTGCAGGGACGGGAAGCCATTTCAGGGGACGGAGATCTGGCTATTTTTCCTTTTAACAAGAGAGGGGGTGGGGGAAAAAAGATGCGGGGAAAGGAAACAGGCTTCCTTGGGGACGGAAGGTGCGTTAAAAACACGCGTTTTGCTGAGCCTCGTGCGGATGCTTATTGCGGAAGTGCATGGCACTTTTAAAGTCCGCTTGATTAGAGTGACAGCAGAGGGAACTCAGAGAGGCAAATAAGTCTTTTGGGGATTCAGCCTTCATATTACTGTGGAAGACTTTCCTTAGATCAAAATACTTCTTGCATCTTGTACATAGGAGCATGAGTGGAGAAAAGATATATAGGAACTTGTGTGGCATGTGTGACCTCTCTCATAGTAACATACAGTTGCACACGAGAGTCTGCAAGCACTCAGTGGAAGACCCATGGGCATAGTGGCCAAATGCTAAGGCTGCCACAGATGCACGGTACTCATCTGAGGACAGAGTGGAGTAAGAATCTCTAAAGCTGCTTGTCACCCTTGGATGCTCACATGGACACAGTATAGATACATGGTAGGTGAACAAGCAACTTAACTCACCTGGGGTGTTTTCACACTTCCTTTCCTGTCAGCTAGCGTTGACTAGTGCTCACACTAGCATTTCCCACACATGATTGAACATGTACCCTCTTTTCGATTGCCGGCCGGTTCACTTCTGGGCACTGCCATATTGAGTGTGGTGACCTCCGCAACTGTGCACGCATCGGCACCATCACTACGATGACATTGTGAGCTGTGAACTTCACCAGGAGCAGCTGGTGTGCTCCCCAATGCAGCATCCACACTCTCTTCAGGGTGATTAGCTTGTGTTGGAGCAAAGCAGCATGGCTGTGGCTGTGCAATCATGAGCCATGTTGCAGTCGACATGGCAATGATGTTCTCGTGGTCGTTGCTGTGAATACCTGGATGGTACAGGCCAAAGTATCCATATTTGAAGTGCTGGTGGTCCAGCCGAGGAGTACACAGCGCTTACCTGATCTTTGCTTCACTGGAATGGCATAACAATACCATCCCAGACAGCAAAGTGCAAACAGGTCCCTACTTACAGTTGGCTTACAGGATACATCACTGCAACTTCAAGTTAGAAGGAAGAACAGTGAAAGACCCTCACTCAAGTTAACACCACTCATGTTTTCTCCCTATTAGTTCTATATAAACCTAGACAGACCACAGATTGTTACAGATAAGGTCAGTTTGAGGAACAAGAAGACAGCAAACCCTCTGTTTTATGAATCTCTATTTGGATAATTTAGGATTTAATGTACTATTCAGTGGTGCCTCTTTATCTTATCTATGTTTCCAAAAGTTTAACTTACTTATGTTTACGAAGCAGCCAATTGCTTTTCTGGTCCCCTTTGAAACCTTTAAGTTTTCATTCTTGTAAGCACTTGAAACTGGCGTTGATATTCTAGGAAGTCTCTCTGGCTGTTTCCACAACAGGGGCAAAAAAAACCGGATCTCCAGCACCCGGATTTATTAAAACCGGTTCCCGTTTAGATTGCGGCTACCATGGGGACGCTTATTCCGGAAGTGGAGGGGACTTTTAAAGTCAGCTATAACAGAGTGACAGCAGAGGAAGCCGATAGGGGCTAATAAGTCTTTTGGGGACAGGGCCTGAGTCATGTTCTTTGTCCCTTGGCAGCTCCAGGAGATTAGCACAGGGGAACCGGTTTTAATAGCTCCATGTGCAGGGTAAATCCGGTTTTGCGGGGTAGATCCGGATCTAAGAGATCCGGATCTACCCCGCACCCCTGCTGCCGCACACGCGGCACTGATCCGGATTGGAGGTGGGTGCTGTGCAGACACACAGCACCTGGCTCCGATCCAGGATGGAGGGCCCTCCCCCCGCCCGCCATGATTGGATGCGTTTTCACGGCGCAAAACCACTTGAAAGGTGGTGTGTAACTAACACCCATTAGTTACACATTAAGTCCGGTTAGGTGCGGACGCACCCACCGGAAGTGTGTAACTTTAGCCCCTCAAATGCGGACGCGGCAGCACCAAAGTGGTTTTGCCGCCGAAATCCGCATTAGAAAAGGACACGAAATGCGGACACGCGTGGCTGGAAGTGTTCTAAATAGGCAGATAAATGCGGACACGTGTTTCCCAATCCGTCCTTAATCCGTGTTAAAGGGCCTGTGCGGAAACACCCTCTGTGTCTTTCTAGAAGTGTTTCTTTTCACTTCCTAAAGAGTTTTTGTAGAGAAGAAAGAACATAAAGAGACATCTTGGAGTTAGAATGCCAGTTACACACCCTTTAAGTAAATATAAGGTGTAAGCAGAAAGGAGAATGACAGCACCAAAGGGTTTAATGGACAGTCAGATTTAATGGACCACAGTCCACTGTCTGGTTCCACTGTATCAAAATTACCAACTTAGGGTGAGAAATGGCAACAAAAGCAGAAAATGACTTTCAGCATGTTTTTTTTTTACTTTATTATGATAACAAAATACCAAAAGTCAGAGACAGACATCTATTGTGTGAAATAGCAAAGCTAAACCCTTTGTTTTTAGCCTCCCAGCTCAAGGTCTTCTTAACAACTGCAAGTAAACATGACTGGCCCTGAGATTGTAAAACTTGCTACACACACTGCATCTTGGCCCTAACAATCTTTGAAGTTGTCAGCTTCAAATACGAAGGGCTCTTCTTCATGCCAGAAAAAGGTGTTGGAAGTGGGTCTTTGCTGGTGTGGTACCTGCTCAAAAGAAGGCATCTAAACCACTTACCATTCATCTACACAATGGCAGTAAGAAAGACTCAGAGTGGATGCTCCTTCTCTGAGGAAGGATGCGGCAGGGAACATTTGCAACTCCAAATTAAGTCTGTGTTGATCCTCATACCTACTTGATCCTCATACTGCCCCAAACCGATTATTCCTATGATGTCCGACTGCGACTTAATTGTGGATGTTCCCCACTGTCTGGATTGTGATTTCTGTTTTTCAAGATTCTGGATCTTGCTTGCAGTTCTTGTGTTTCAAATGTTAACAAAGAACAGCTAATTTCAAGAGTGTGATGGTGTAATCGGTGTTTTTTATTGTCCCTTTAAGAAAAAGCATCCTTTCTGTAGAAACAAACAAACAAAAGGCATCCAAACACTTAAAGAAATAAGCCTACCTCCTTTCCCCTCATTTCAGTGTTGTTCTCCTTGAGGTCTGGCAACACTTTCCTGACCACTAATTGGCCACTCAGCTGCCTGGCTTTCCATGGACCAGATTTATCACTCATCTGTAGCAGCCATTTCACAAACTGTGATTGGCTATATTTTCCTCCTCTGGGCTTCTGGGCTTCCTGTCCAATCTAACTAAAGAAAAGAGTAACTCAGTGCTATTTTATCCTGTATGAGGAAGAGGAACCCATTCTCAGGATTCTGGATGGGGCAGGGCAATCTTATGGAATTTATGTCTGTCCTTACATGCACAAATTTGCTCAGAAGGCATCTAATTAAGCATGTCTGATTGCACCCTTAAACTGTAGTCCTTCAGATGCTCCACTGGCATGAAATGGAGGGACTTGTCCAGGGACTTCTGAAAGGCTGCACTTTGAGACCTTCTTAATTAGATGCCTTCTGAGCAAATTCGTGGATGTAAGGACAGACATAAATTCCATCAAATTGCCCTTCCCCATCTAGAGAACGGCTTGGGTTTTAAATTTTCTGCCATTTCCACAAAGGTAATTCCAACCCATTTCAAGAATGCCAAGTCAGACTGCATAATGGCTTTGTTTCTGTTCCATTTGCAACCCCCATTTCACCAATCTGCAAGGTGATCATAAATAAAGACTTGATTTTCAGTTTACAGCCATTCTCACGGTTCCTGGTGGAGTGGAGGTGCGCAAAACTGCTCAAGCTCCTATTGCTGCTAAACCTTGTAGAGGCTGTCAGCATTTTTTTAAAAAGTTATTTTTATGAATGAAGCTTTATTTTAACTTGTTCCCGTGCCTCTCACCCCAGTCCTGGCTGTACATGCCACTAAGGGAGGGGGGATGCGGCACAGGGGTGGGCTGACGACAATTCGGCTGCCAATGAGCAGAGAGGGGTGGTGAGGAGGGGGCGCTGCTTCCCCCTACCAGGGTTCAGCACAGTTCTCATGGGGACACCTCCATCCGTGCCCAACCAGTACCTGTCCCGTGTTGCTGGAAATCTCATGGGGATGCCCAAAATGTGTTCCTGGTCCCGTGCCCGGCCCATGCATGCCCAAACAGTGCCCAAATTGTGCCAGATGGCTAGCATGGGGATGCAGCCTTAGTCTCCAAGTGCCAACGCAAAATGAAACTGAGTTATATTGCTCCCTGCCCTGCATACTTAATAAAATAAATAATATAATTTGTTCCTTATACTCTAAAGTTGCTAAATATATTTAATCTCAGAATTTAATCATTTTAGTAATAAGTTTCAAATACGTGCTTGAAACTCTGTCCGTTTCTAAAATCATGATTGTGACCACTATATTCACAAGACTTTCTAATATGTGACTTTTTCTTTTCCTATAAACACAAAACATTATAGGAGTCTTCCTCCTTGACCTAAAGTTTAATCTCTTCTGTCTGACCCTCTCTGCCCTTTTAATATTTTCCGGCAGATGCTTATTTGTTATCTGTTGAGCACAGTCTGAAATGTTTGCTAACCAGTTTCCACCTTATTGTCATACCAGCCATTCATTGATTCTGAGGTCTCAAAGGAATGTTGAGATCATCTAGTTTGACCTTCTGTACACATAGGACATTCAGTCTTTTCCAGTGATTATTCTATCAAGTGCACTGTCTTGCTTGATGAAAGCTTTTCTTTAACGACATTCAATCTTGATTTGTCTTGGTGGAAAGGACAGTAAATGTCTCTCCCAGTTCAATCCTACAATTCTGTTATTCATCAATACTATAAAATTCAACTTTTTTAAACCTCTTATACAATGTATTAGCACTTACACAGCCAGGCCTTAGACATGTTATCTAGAAACAAATTCTACTAGGTTTTAAAAGTTATTTTCCAGAAAGCTTGATTATGATTACAGCAAGGCTTCCAAGAGCTTAGTTTTGGTCTTATTAGTCTGAGAATTGTATATATTCTTAAGATAGCAAAGTTTTATTATATTATGTTTAGGGTGTACCAAACCTTATATTTTAGTTAGTGATGTAATTAATGTATTTTATTATTTCTGTACATTGTGATAATAGATGAGAGAGAGAGAGAGAGATTTGGTCAATGGACATTTTTTTTTAGTTTTTTACTTTCTTTCCCCTTTTTATTATTTTTTAAACGAATTCCTAGTTTAGTTTGAGATGAGCACAAATATCACTTGCAACCTCTAGTGATTGCTATCTTCTGCTGCTCAAAAATGACTGTGTATCTGCAACTGTCTTGGGTCTATGCTATGATGCATTTTCTGCTTGGACTTCAATGTCTTTATATCATATACTAAGAAGAGTTGACATATACAGTATATCTTGTTTGTAAGAGACAGTGTATTTGGTTGTTTTCTATTTAGAAGTTTGTTGACAATTCCCATAGATTATTTCTGATATTTTTCATAAAGTATTTATAGATATAGAGATAAATGCATATATAATCACTATAGTACAGTTATTAGCAGAACCTTATAATGCAGTAGTTTTTGCCAGTGCCACACCTCCACTTGCCATTCTAGGGTGCTCTCATCATTCTAAAAAGATGACTACTAGTACCCTGTCTACATTTTTTGGAGACAACAGCGGCAATTTCACACTTCCCTCCCATCCCATAGACAGGAAAGGTGTGCAATGAGCACTTGCACTTGCAATCGCTTGTCAATGCTAGCCATCTTGAGTGTGGCACCCTCCACAACTCCGTGTGCATCAGCGCCATCGCTATGACAACACTGATGCTCTGCGCAGTCACAGTTGTGTTAGGAGGTTATCAGAGCTGCCAACGTGCTTGCGCGGCAGCTCCAAAGACCTCCCCAGCCATCAGGGGTATGAATGGTCACTGGCTGGATGCTGTCAGGTTAAGTTCTGGTCACATAGGTTAAGGGTTGGTTAGCTTGTGGTGCACAGTTTCCTGCACCACAGCTAGTTTACAATAGGTGAACATCTGGGGAGGCAGGGGATGCTTGTAGGTTGTAAGCACCTCCTGCAAGTGCAGATGCACTTGACCAGATGTTCACCTACAATGAACTATGGGCTGAAGTGCAAATCAGCCACAGGCGCCTTCAGAGTGACTGTACTGCAAAATGATAAGCATTCACCCAAGAAGCAGGGCAGTTTCTTCCTGGCTTGAACAGAGGCTCAGTGGGAAATGGTGCCTTCTTGCTCTAAAAATGAGGGGAGGAGGGGGCCACAGAACAGCCTCAGTAAATAATCTAATTTCCAATATTGTATTTTCTAACCTTGGGAAATGTTTTAGCTGGTTTTATTCTTTGAAAACTGCTTTGAGATTATATTTTAATGAGAAATGGTGTGTTTTAAATAAATAAATGACTGGAAGACAAACAGTTTTAATGTATGATTTTATTGTATGATTTTATTTTATTTCATGTGTAGAATTTTCAGAACCCTGTGACATATAAATCCAATAAATAAATATTTGCAACATCAGAAAGAGATTAGATGCAATGGCAGACAGTGAGAGTACATGGTGGTTTAAGGTCCAAAGCTCTAATTAGAAGTTTGTCTGTATTTCACTGAACTACGCTTTGATCCACAGAAACTTCCAAAACCTTTTTAAAGGCTTGCTCTCCTCACCTTGTAATCATGATCCACAGTATGGTGCTGATTGGATATGAATAGAAGATACACGAGCTTTGATTTCGTACTACCCTGTGACTGCAGCAAAGAGTGCCATAAAAATAGCCTAAATAAATTTTTAAAGGTGCATTAGGTTGCATCATGCGCTTTGCCCGGTATTTCAACCACACAGAATTTGAAAATGTCAGCAAGCGTCACACAAATATTCTACAGTCACAGTCATTGCTCTGTCAGAGTAGTAGTGCAAAAGAACTGAAAATATAGAAACACATGTTTCACAGTTTGATAATATGATGCAGGATTTCAAGCTGAATAAAGTTGCATTTAACGAGAGGTAATTTTACTAAATTGCAGCATAACTGACAGACTTTCTTTTGTGATAGGACAAATAAGAAGGAACAGGTATGAGTTAGCAATCTGAAGTAAATCATGTTGCCTGGCTAATATCCATGAAGTATAGACCACATCCTGACAGCGCCATTATGGCTGTGCTATGTTGGGGTTGACACTCATATTTGTGGTAGGCATGTGTGTGATTTTTTTCTTCCCACTTGCTTTGCATCAAGGTGAATGGACACAGTACTTCACATTTGTGGAAATGGAGCCCTCAAAAATGTGGGAAGCCTCAAATTCACTTCAACCATCACTGAAAGTCTGAAGCGAAGGAAAAAGACAGGCCCTTTCCAGAAAAGTGGCCAGCTTGAGGTGCTGCCACCTGATCTTCACCACTGGCCATGCCTCCAAAGTTGCTCTGGCTGGTGGTAGCCAACCAGCCACTTTACCTGGCAGTGGTGCTGTCAACCATGCTTCTGAAACCACTCCATGTGGTGCCAGCACCTGAAGGTAACAAAGCTTTGGTTGAATGAGCCAATAGCTTTGCTCCATGGATAAAGGGACAAACCTTCACAGTTATGTAGATGCCAAAAATACTCAGCACATCACTAATCTGTGCCATTTCTATATCCCCATTAAAATGTGCAACAGCCTATTGCTGTCTTCCAGCAATAGTGTTATAACCTACTTTTGTGGAGGGAAATGCCACTTACTTTTGTGGAGGGGAGATGTGCAGTGGCCAAAACAGAGAGCAACACATACACTGGTGGTGACACACACACTTCTAGGCATTCCATGCTGGCCAAATGTGCATGTTACTAAAATGCACAAAGACAGCACCAGCCACAGCACTGGCTAACTAGGAAGTGATAATACCAGAGGGGCAATATTCTGGATTATCACTTGCTGGTGGGATATCTTGCTGGTATCTGGAGACAGTCATTGATTAGCAGTGAGCTAAAAATGCAAACGTTTGCACAATTAGGTGCAACTTTTGTGCAGTAACTTCATCTGCTACAGTCTAAGCAATGTAACGGCGACACATCAAGTATTTAATCTAGTTTAGCTTCCCCTTCTACTAAAAGAATAGTGAGAAAACAAGTACCTATCATAAGTATTACCTCACCATCCAGCCCTCTCTCTCTCTTTATTCCAGAACTTATCAATTTTTAATGAATGTATATTCCTCTGTGGCTAGACTATAAATGGTTCTCAGTGGATATTCAATATTTCCCATTGCGTTTAGGCCTGCCACATGAAACCAAGCATGGCACATGATGCCCTTTCCCTTTCCTAACTTCATGAATTACTCAACCCAGCTGTCACAAATATTCACATGCATGTTTCTGAAACCCACTATTCACGAGCATTATATATAGCACCCAAAATGATTGGCATGAATATTCAGGAAGCAAATGCAAAAGGGGTGTGAACATGGCTAGAGCAAACTCATTTAAAAACATGAGCAATGACTTGCATTTTTTCCAGCTTCCAGCTAGCTATGTATAAAATACATTTATGTGAGAATCACTTGCCAGGAAATCCTTTCCTGGGTTGTTCCTTCCAGAATATATATCACGTCCATGTCTAAAAAGAAAGAGAAAGGGGGAAATGCAAAAATGAAGCCAGTCATATTTTTGGCATCATTTGACTCTGCTGTATTACCAAGACTGGCTTTGAATGTGTCAAAGACTTAGTTTTATTTGTCAGCCAAAGCTATGCAAATGAAAGAAAGGGAAGAAGCCCAGGAATAGGTCCAGTGGGTGGCCCTGAGCAATCACAGCTGCATCAATTGAATCAGACACTATTATATATGGAGAATATAGAGCACAGAAACCCATAGGCATCACTCAGCCTTAGATTCTCAAAATTAAAGAATTTCTGGGATGCCATTTTTGTCTCCCATTGCTTTTAATGGGCCAGAATTTAGTCACACACATCATGGACCTGAAACACAGTTTATTCACTTTCAGCACATAGTTTTTCTGGGCCAACCAAAGTTGCAGAACATGCTTAGCAATTACGGTAACAAACTGCAATATACTCCTGCATGAGTGTCAAGTCACAGGTGGCACATTTGAGTGGAAAGGAGGAGGATCAAGGCTGACCAACAGGAATGATATTGATGCTCGGTTGGAATGCAGGAGATCCGAAGATTTGATTCCAGAACTCGCTATGGGAGATAGGAACTTGGTGGAAGGCTTGAGATATGGTAAGAGGCAGAACACAGTTAGGGACTCAGCTAGAATGAAGCAGAGACTAGACCAGAGACGTTTTCGCACGGGGCTGAACGGAACGCGGAAAAGACAGCTGAGGACACGTCATACGCATTGGCCGCGCGCGGCTTGCGTTCCGACGTGTCCGCAGCTGTCTTTTCCGCGTTCGAAATGTAGAGCACTTCGAAGTGCTCTACACGCGTTCCAACGCGGACGAGCCGCCCGCAGCCGTTCGGGAGAAGAAGCGTTCGCGCCGCTTCTGTCTCCCGAACGGCTGCCGGCGCGCCTCCGACGCCGCGCGGCTTTGACAATCAGCTGTTTCTCAAACAGCTGATTGTCGATCTGCCTCCGCGGCTGCCGGCGCGCCCCTTGCCGGCATTTGCCGGCTAAGGCAGCTTCGGGCGCTTTGAGCATTCGCACCCAGACGCTCCGGAACGCGTTTACACGCGTTCTGGCGCGTCTGTGTGTGAACGGGGAAAGCGCCCGAAGCTGGCTTAAGCTTTCCGCCTGAACGCGTTCCGTCTGGAACGCGATTCAGTGCGGAAATGCCTCTGGAAAAAGGAGTGGCATCTAGTTGAGGAAATGATAATAATGGCTTCTTACAGTGAGGACCTTTGGGATACATACACACATGGGGGAAAGGATGCTTGGTGAGAACCTCTAAAGTTCACTAATAACATGTTATTGGCCCTATCAAGCTTACTGCTAGACTTCAAGGTGTGAAATGTACCCTTTGAATTCCAAGGGCACTTTTTGTCCTCTTGTGCTCCCACTGCTACTATCTAGGGAGATGGTAGAAGGAGGTGAAACTCATCTACAATGATTTTTGTCTGGTGAAACTTAGTGCCAGACATAAAATGGCTGTCTTCTGGGTCCATTTCCTGTTTGGCACTATATGAAAAAATTGAAGCTTCAGAAAAACATTCCGAGACTGGGAGGCACCAGCCACTTAAAAGATGCACCTCCCAACAGGGTGATAGGATCAAATAATGTTTGCCCTCAATATGTTCCTTTCCTTGGTTGTCAGCATGCAGCCTCAAGGGCTTTTTGCACTTGGCAAAAAGAGGAAATCCAGGTACACTCTCACACAGAGCATATGCACTGCATGGAGCCACTTTGGGTATAGGGTGGGATAAAAATGCAATAAATAAATATCCTGGAATAGGGATCTGTTGTCCACATGCTAATCCAAACCATGGCAGGTGAATAATAAGTCCACAAATAAAATAAATAAAAATGAAAAGGTGTGAGCAACCAGGCCTGAAGAAGGTTGAAAGTGAAGGTGTGGCCATGGGATGTATGTTTACAGATGGAGTACATGAATAGATTTGTCATGCCCCCTCATGCCTGTCCAGTCTCCTCAGGGGAGGAGAGTGTGGTTTCAATGGTACAACAGTCTGGGCAGCAACTGGGGCACAGCAGTGTGGATGTTAAAGGTAAGGGGCCAGTTTTGGGGGAGCACAGACAGCTCTGGGGAAAAGAGCTTAGGCAGTCGACCCCAAGAGCACCCCTCCCCTCTACTACTTAGATAGCAGAAACAGATGAGGCACAGATCACAAGGGCATGGTGCTGCCTCCCCTACTTAACTGAGCAGCACACGCTGGCCTGGCATTGCAGACAAAACTTGTGCAACTCTCATCCACGCCTTCACCCCTAATCCTGACTCTTGGACCTGGAACCCTGACTTTGGACTGACCTGACACTGACTACTCTTGAGCCCTCAACAGATTCATGTAAGCGTGTGGGTGTTTTTGTCTTGCTGCCCTCACCTGCCTGAGACACAACAAGATTTGCTTGTCTTACTGGCATGATGTTATCTCCGAGATGAGCCATAGCTAGGCCTGATTTCAACCATTGGCAAATGGGCCTAACAAATTGCCCACTCCCACATGTAGTCCATTTTTCACTGTCCTCCAAAGCCTATATATCTTTAACCTTTCTGTTCTGAATTTATGTCATGATTGCTCTTGAAATACAAGAGACAAGTAACATCTAAAGCAAAATATGGATTTTCCTTGTTGGCATATCTAATATTTAGAGAAAAATCTCTCCACAATTAGCAAGATTCTTGCTAAGTAACAGCAGCTCTGAAATGTGGCAAATTGGGATCAGGTGACATTTCTTAATAGCCCCCTCAGTCTGTAATTCAGAATGCATCTACTCCCAAGTATTGATGTGTCACAAGCAGAGTTATTGATTTCCCTTAACAATTTATTTCAGCCATCTGGTGTCTTTCATATAGGACTACTTGCATAGATTCATAAGATAAGCTGCATTGATGGGGAATGCTAAATAAATAAATTTTAGAAATGAGGCATTGCAGGAAAGTATGATATACAGCTATCAAATCACCTTATATAATAAATAAAATGTGGATAAGCTTTCCAAAGAAGGCAATCACACACATCTGTTCAAAGAAAAAGTAGGGGCAATTTGTACAAATACGTCAGCTTTCAAATTGTCTGAAGCAGATTTGGAAATCTACAGCCTGCTTTTGTCCTCCAACTCCCTTCAGCTCCACCCAGCATAGATAATGGTGGACAACATGTTGACAATTCCTAGTCTAAGCTCATTTACTGTATTCTTTATGAATTGCTTTGCATTTGCCATCCAATTAACACAACAAACATAAATTGCTTTCTGAATTCTCTCTCTTGGTAGTGAGGCTGCTGTCCCTAGAAAATCAGCTGCACAAGGGACGTATGTGTCTCAAACAAGGGCACTTTTCTTCAGTAAGCCTTATACTGTATTTATTATCACTGGAAGCTGAATCTCTAGGAACTGATGAGCTTAGTAATCTCTTCCAGAGATGTGTATGAATATTTATCATATTCAAAATCCGTACAGATTTGTGCAAACTTGAACATTTGTATTTTAATCCAATGTTGGCTACATTTGAATATGAAGCGAATGCCTTGTGCGTTTGTTCGAAGCTTTGTTATATTCAGGAATGTGAGGACCCACGGCCAGCCCAGTAGTCCAGCAACACCATCTCAGCAGGTCTGCTAGCAAGCAGTGGCCCAGTCACTTCCACAACTGGGTATTGTGAAAGCAGACAGCCGCCAGTGAGCATTCAAATCCTGTGATCGGGTGGCGGCACTCTTGGATAAGATTCAAATGTACATATCTGAATGTCAAATCTGCATATTTGAATCTTATCTTGAAGCTCTGCCACCCCGATTACATGATGTGAATCTTGGCGGCTGGCACCACTTTCACCAGCAGCACCCAGTCGGATCCACAGCGAACTTTCATTAAATATCCACCACAGATATGAACGAAATGCGAATGTCGCAATTTGATGCGAAGTGAACACGAAAAAAAATATTCATGCACATCCCTAATTGTTCTACTAAAAAAATAATCTAAAAACACCCCCCTCAATTCACCTAAATAATTATGGATCATATTGATCTTTTTTGCTTGAAGGTTTTAAAGCAAACTTTTAAGAGAAAGTTCTTCATTGTCGAACTGAAGTACAATCTGCACGATGCTGTTATGGCACCATGAATGAGCCTTGAAGCCACAGTGTCGTTGTGCATTCAACACAGAAGAAGAGTGCGGTGTCCACTAGGATGCCACACATTTTCCTGATGCTGGTACTTGACAAGCTTGGAAACCTCATCACTGCAGTGCCTGTCTATTTGAAGACGCAGGATGCCTCTAGTTGCATCTCTTGCTCTGCCTTAAATGTGAAGCTCCTTCCAGTCCTCCAAACTGGATGGCTGGAAGCTTTGCATTCAAGGCAAAGCTGCTTCTGGTCTTCCAAACGAGAGGAACCAAAGCTTCAAACTTCCAGCACAGTTGCTTCCCGTTGTCCAGATGGGAAGCTCTGTTGTTGGCAGGAGGAGCACAGTAAATGCCAGTAAGTGCACAGTAAAAAGATGCTGGTTATCCACTATCTTTTTGCTTTGTGGGGTGGGGAATGCCACACTCCTACTGTAGGGGGCAGAAGCAGGGAAGCAAGTTCACTGCTTCTGCCCCTGTCTAGAGGCACCCATAGCATGGTTATGGGCCCACTCCCTGCCTTCAAAATACTTTTCGTCCTTTAGATTCAGTCTCAAAATCTTAGCTGAACTAGCTGCGGGATTCCCTTGCCACTATTTAACTGATGAGTAGAGACTGGACAGGGCATTTGTATTAAAGAGAAGTTATTACTTCTCCTTAATGCAAAGTAGCAGGGTGTTTTGCTTAAAGCGCTCCCTTCCTGTACAGACTGCAAGATTCAAAACAGAAGAGAGCTGAAAACTGTAGGGAGCTCTGCAATTAGATATTTTTGCCTGATGCATTTTTCAAGTTTACCGCTTTGCTTTTCTAAGGATGGTAATGGATGTCCTTCCCATTCTTCCACTTTTTTTGAGTAAAAAAACACTGGCTCTTCAAAAATGTAAAATTATTGCTGCCTAACCCAGAGTTAAGAATTTGCTTTGTGTTTGTTGTGAGATTCAGTATGTGTGAACTGCTTGCAACATACCTTGATGCCTCAAGGGTTGAGGTCAAAACCTGGGCTGAATTCACACTTCAGCTCATAGTATACAATTAGGCAACATCTGGACAGGTGCAGCTGCACTGTCAGGAGGCATTTACAGACTAGAAACACTCCCTGCCTGCCCAGAGGCCGACTAATTGCATGCTAGCTGTGAAGCACGAAATCATGGTCTACAAGTATACTAACCTTTCCCAGAATATTATTTGAAGCATCCAGCCGGTGACCATCCGCATTTCTGTTGGCTGGAAAAGTCATCAGAGCTGCTGTGCAAGCATGCTGACAGTTCCAATAACTCCCGGTCGTGACTGCAACTGTGCAGAGTGTCAGAGTCATCATAGTGATGCCACTGATGCACACACAGTTGTGGAGGGCACCACACTCAAGATGGTTATGCCCAAAAGAGGAGCAGCCTGGCGATCAAACATAGGTGAGTGTTCAATGATGCGTGGGGGGGGGGGGCTGTTAGCGACTAGCACTAGTAAGTGTGCTTGCTAGTCAAGGTTAGTTGATTGCACACCTTTCACGTCAATGGGATAGGGAAGGAAGTGCAAAAACACTCCTAGTGATTAAGCAGGAACATCCATGCAGTTTTCGTAGTAAAGAAGTAGAAGTGGTTTTCCGTTACCCTTTTCTGAGGAGGTTCAGTGTATCTAATCTGTGTCCCTCTATTTTTTTGCATTTACATGAAATTATTTTCCATGCACCAAAACAAAAGACAAAGTCAAGACAGGAAAACCAGCAAATGTTCTGCTGCTAAAAGAGCCAGAGTCAGGTGAATAAATCCCCTTACACTGAATGGTAGGCTTACACTTGCTGATCTGTAATTCATTGTCTTCCACTACCCACTCTGGAACAGAAACAAACAAACAATAAATCCACAGAATAAATGCCTTGTACAGCTTTCATTGTCAATGCCAGTACTGTAAATTTAGTCCAAAAAAAAAAAAAAGTGGGTCAAAGAACTGCTTAATCTTGTCCTTATTCAGGGAGCCCTACAGAAATTATGGCAAATTGCCAAGTTGGCTTGGTCCCAATCCGAACTTCCTCCGAACTGAGCCCAAGCACTTACGCATATACAAAATGGGCTGCCTGGATGGTTCAGCTGACATAGCCAGGGGCAGAGATGGCTGGTGCTACTGAGTGTTATCCACCCACCCAGCCAGGCTGTAGATTTTGTTATTTTGTATTTCACACTGCCAACCAAGTCAATCATCCGTTGCATTCAGTGATGCTCCAGGCAGTTAGGGGTGTGTGTGTGTGTGTGTGAAGAAGATGGAGAGAGAGTGAAACAAAGCTAGAACAGCTGAACCTCTGCTGGATACTGTGGAGGCATGCAGAGCAATAGTGTAAGTCAAGCCTGCCAGGAAAAAGATCAACCAATCAATCCCTAGAATCTTTTCTCCCCATTATTTTATTTTACTTGATTATTCTGTGAGCTCCAATATGTGTCCAGGAAAACTATCAATAACATAGCAAAGGGATGAAAGGGACAAAGTGCAAATCACTCCATCATTTTGCTATAGGTGAGCTGAGAGGAGGGAGATCACGTCTTAGGCTGCTAGTCTGTGATTCCTCAGGTGCCAAGTGCATATACGCTGGGCTGGGAGAGGAGGGAAGGTTAAAAGCAATTTTTCCCTCAGATTTGCCTCGATATAGATGGTTGCACAAACCACAGTGCCTTGCTAGATGAAAGAAAAGGAATCATAGCCATATTGAGGCAGTTATCAGAAGAAAAAGAAGGCAAAGCAGAACCAAAATCATAAACCCTGTTGACTTCTTGACAACCGTATGCCATTTGGCACCCATTGTACATAAGAGTCATTAGTGAAGATTACAGCTTTTTTTTTTACCTTTTTTCCTTTCCTTTCCTTCCTTTTTAGGAAGGAAAAAAAGTGTTTTCTTTCCCAGATGAGTCAGCTTCCCCAAAAGGGGAATTATTAGCCAAGATGATGTCAGACTTAATAGCTTGTAAATTACTGATGGAAAAAGATCAAAAGGGTTCCATCCAAAACTATGGTGATTAGCCCAGACTACGCAACTCATTCTGCCAAAGTTAATTATTTCCAAGGAAGCAACTTTGTAGCACAGGTATCATCAATAAACAGCCAAGGAGGGATTTCCAGGAAGGTTGGATCTCGCTGGTTTTTGTTTGCTTATCCGTTTTTCAAGGGGGTGACAATGACCTCCTTGCCTCTCTGTGATTTCTATTGTGGTAGACTTCACTGAGACTTCAGTGAATGAGTCATGTCCCTGTTTATCCTCCTAGGCTGTCCTCGTTGGTCCAAGAAGGTGCCAGCGCTGCCACACCATTTCCATCTTTGAAGGCAATGGGCACCTTGTGACAATCATGCTGGCACCTTTCTTGACACAATTGCCAGTAGAGACACCTCCTATTCAGGGTGCTTTCTTGAGCCCTGCACAGAGATGCTGCTGATTTATTACCTACCCCACTGTCCAGTTGTTTCTCTAATTGATCCATAACAGCCATGGGTCTACATCATCATTGCGAAATGTAGCAGGATATACCTTTAACCTAATCTTTAGATTAGAATAATGTGAATTTGATTCTAGATGAAGTCATGCTGTATCCACTGATATGGGGAGATAATTCTCTGATTAGATTTGGGATTGCAGTGACACTATCTTGTTGTGATCATCTGTTGAGAGTATTTTGTTGCAAGGGACCTTTTGCCATACGGAGAAAGGGTGAATGACTTCCTTTAAAAGGAATAGGTGCCACTTGGTCTTTAAGGAGGTCATGGCATTAAGAGGATGTTTCTAGATGAACAAACATTGAAGAAGGGAGGGAGGAGGAGAGGGGAGGGGAGGGGAGGAAATAAATCTAAGAAGTACTGCTTTTCCTTCTTTCATTGTCTATTCTGTATGAGATGTTTTGTTAGGAGGTAACACTTGCCATTTGCATCGAGAGGATTCCATAAAGAATCTATCACTGAACTGGCACAAATTCTATGGAATTCTGCATGAATTGTTGATGGACATTATATTCTCTGGAGGAACTTTGACTAGTGTTGTATTGGCACTTCCAGGTCATCCAGCTTATGTTAGCAATCTCAGGCAGGATTCACATGGGCGGGGCAGAGCACATGAAGCATTCCACTCCCTCTATTCTGCATTAAGATGTAATGCTCTTCCTGCCTACAGGATGCATGATGAGGGGACAATGTTAAGCAGACACTGTGCCTTCATGGTGCCTGCCAACACTGCCTGGTCTATCAAGATCAAAGCTTTGTACATCCTACCACAGTTGACAACTGCAGAGTGTCAGTGACTGATTGGATCACCAAATGAGCCTTTTGCCCATCTGCTTTTTCTTTTCTTTTTCTTTTTTTCTAGAAGTGCTTCAGACAAGTAAGCAGGTGAGTTACTCAGCAGGTCAATCAGAAGCTGTTATCCCAGCACTTGATTAGCAACTGCTGCCTTCTAGTTATGAACACTGTTGATTATATCTTGGTGTGTGATCAGTTCTGGTATGTCAGATGTGTGTTCCGGGAGAAGTCCAGTTATTATGGAACTACATCTTTCCCCTCCACTGGGGCCTTTCTGCACTTGCCCCACTAGTCAACCCGCAGTATACTCCCAAACAGAGCATTTGCAAGGAGCTGTTTCCAACTTAGAAATAGCTCCTTCCTTGCAGGAGAGCACAGCAGATTGACTACATGTGGAACACCTATTTTAAGTACTATGGAGCACGAATGGGCACATGATGCACTGCACAAGTGCACTGGTGCATCAAATGATATGCCAGAACCAGTGTGCATGCACATTGAGTCACCATTGTCCCATGACAGCACTGATGCATATGCACTTGGGCCAGCATCCAACCAAAGATGGTTGTGCCCGGACACACATCTGAACTTAAGGTACGTGTCCAGATGCATGGGGCAAGTTCACAATTCCTGTCTCTCGATGGGATGGGAAGTGCGAATTTGCCCCTTCATTCCAATCCCATAGCTTCTTCTGATCCTGGAGAACAGAAGAATAACCTATGAATCATTTAAAACAGAACTAATAATAAAGACACTATAGTATAGTTTAAAAAACATTGACCCTGATGGCTTCCACCTGTTAGCCTGTTGCACAGTAGCCATATGTACCACCAGCATACATATAGGATTCTGATGACATCTTCACTTGTTAATGTACTATCACAAGATGGCACTGAGTTTTTGAAGGCAGCTTAAAATATTTGAAAATAAGAGATGTATTGAAAAGTCAGTACAAAGCCTGCCTGTGGCAACATATGCAAGCCAGCTAAACAAGTGGTTGGTGAAGGACGGAATTGCTAGTGAGAACAATTGGCTCAAGAAACAAAGTATAAGGTTGAGCATCTTTAGACAGACGTAAGGCGCAGCAAGCACCAAATAGGTTAGCCCATTCTCATTTTAAAATAGAATTGCTTTATAATAAATTACTAAAATCTCTAGAAAAAAATGCTTATTCAGTCACAAAAGCAAATTTCATGAGAAAGAAGAAGGTAACTCACCCCTAGAAAGGAGGAGGCTGGTGGCAGGAAGAGATAGTAAGAACATAAGAACATAAGAGAAGCCTTAGACGTTTTCGCACGGGGCTGAACGGAACGCGAAAAAGACAGCTGCGGACACGTCATCCGCATTGCCCGAGCGCGGCTTGCGCTCCGACGTGTCCGCAGCTGTCTTTTCCGCGTTCGAAATGTAGATTTAAGTGCTTTAAAGTGCTCTACATGCGTTCCAACGCGGACGAGCCGCCCGCAGGCGTTCGGGAGGAGAAGCGTTCGCGCCTGCTTCTGTCTCCCGAACAGCTGCGGGCTCGCCTCCGACGCCGGCGCAGCTTCGACAATCAGCTGTTTGACAATCAGCTGATTGTCGATCTGCCTCCGCGGCTGTCTCCGCGCCCCTGGCCGGCATTTGCCGGCTAAGACAGCTCCCGGCGCTTTGAGCATTCGCACACAGACGCTCCGGAACGCGTTTACACGCGTTCTGGCGCGTCTGTGTGTGAACGGGGAAAGCGCCCGGAGCTGTCTTAAGCTTTCCGCCTGAACGCGTTCCGTTTGGAACGCGTTGCAGTGCGGAAATGCCTCTTGCTGGATCAGGCCACAGCCCATCTAGTCCAGCATCCTGTCGCACACAGTGGCCCACCAAATGCTCATGGGCATCTCAAGCAGAGACAAGGACAAACCTTCTCCTGCTCTTGTGTCCCAGCAGATAGCCTTAGAAGCGCCCCGGTTCTAGTATACACTCCTAAATCCCAGCTTGGGCAAATAAAAGCAAGGCTTTCATTCACAATATTGGCCGCCTTCTCCCACGTCAGCGCTGATAGCTATGTTGATTATTCCCTTTGTTGACCTCTAGGAAAGGACGCTAAGGCAAGATCTGAATGTTTGGATCTTTTTTGTTTGCTTGCTTGTTTTATTAATCAGCAAATTCCTTCCAACATACAACAAAAGAAAATAGATTCTGCCACTTGATTCAGCATTTGCTCCAGCAGTAGAGGCAGGAAGCACACTGCTTGCACACAACCCCAGCCACAA
This sequence comes from Aspidoscelis tigris stejnegeri, assembly GCA_023333525.1. NCBI lineage: Eukaryota > Metazoa > Chordata > Lepidosauria > Squamata > Teiidae > Aspidoscelis > Aspidoscelis tigris. The sequence continues at coordinate 52,479,857 of JALMGA010000004.1, forward strand.
GCATCAACCCCAGGGAACTATCTGGAAGCACCAGAAGAAGCTCCAAAAATCAAGCATTTCCTGGGCAGAAGGAGTTCACACATTCACACTTACTGTCCTTAGTGTGGGAAACTGATGGGATTTTTTTTGGGAATACACACATAAAGGCAGGGTGATTTATGAGCAGTGAGTATATAGTCTCAGAATGTAATCTTAATTTTAATTAGTAGGTATTCTGTTATTTATGGATGGTTGAAACATTTTATGTTATTCTATATTCATTTTAATGACTAAAACAATTAATTAGTAATAATTAATGATTTATTAATAAGTTAATAGACTAGGGGAAAGTGTTCAAGCCAAGATATATCTTTAATGTACTGTTGTGTGAGTGCAAAGAATGCTTGATGAGAGAATGCATCCAAATATTTATTCACCATCTGTATTATGAAAAGCCAGTCACTGTAGTCTTGGAGTAGGTGGGTTCCACGTACTTCAAACAGATCTAAAGGGGCTTTCTGCCTCCTCTGCTGGAGCACATGCCATGGTTCTTCAAGCATAACTTCTCCAAGCCAAACACAGTGAGCACTTCTAATGCTTGTGTGTCAAGGTGTCCTTGGAGGAAAAGAAAGAAAGAAATGAAATGTTTTTATTTCCCTGAAGTGAATTCCACGCTTTTTCAGTGTGCACTACAGTCCTCAGATTAGACCAAAGAAATCTGCTTTCCGGATAATTTTAATAAAATCCTCTAAATTCAATTGATCTTTACCTCTATCAGAAAAAAATAAAATACTACTAGTAGAAACATGACTTCTTCTAGTGAAGTATATTATAGTCAGTGTCTCAACAATAGCAAAAAAAAAGATTCTTAACTGAGGATGAGTTGCTTAGAGAAATTCAAAGGATATTGGATAGGACTGAGGTCATGTTACCAGATAAAGAGGTGTTGTTGAATAAAACCCACACAACAATTTGTGACCTATTTATGCCAGTTTGATTAAAGAGGTGAGAACTAACTAGCACAGTAGGAAAAAAATAGCTAACAAGTGATTGTCAAGGGGCAGGTGTTGATACTAGTCTGCCTCTCAAGTGGTACATGTTCTGTAGAACATGGCTCTATTTTTAAAGCACATTTTTCTTTCACAAGCTGTTTCAAAAGACTGATAGCTAAAACAGACTGGAGAAAGCACTGATGAGCCAAAAGAGGCAGGTGTGGTGGTTTTAGCTCAGCCTGTCCTGCATAAATATCACAAGAGTCAACAATATCTTTAGCATTTTGTCTGGTTAGTGAAGCAGCACATGGCTTGACTACCTGAGCGAGGGCTGAGGAGTTGGTGTGAACTAAGATTCAACCCTAACAGTGTTTGTTTTTGCATACCAATGCAGGAACCTAGGATGAGGCACCAAATGCTCACATTATGAGCAATTCCTCTTTGGGGTGAAAAGATTTTTCTAAATTATCAGACCCTTGGGAGTTTTTAATTTATTCACCAGTTGTATTTGCATATCTGAGAATACAGAAGAGATATTTCAAATAGTTATAGCAGCTGCAGTAGCTGTATTTCAAGTAATGTCAAGACATAAGGGTTAGAACACATCCTGGAAAAAAAAAAGGAACACTTGAAAATTGTTCCCTGAGACTCCTGATCTGAATCACTGGTAGCCATCAACATTAGGGACTATTGACATACTAGGGTGGGTAAGTCCAGGTCATGGAGGCATGCACAAGGTCCACGCCAGGGATTCTTGGAAGGAAAGGACAATTTAACATTTAACTTCTATTCATAGCTGATGGGGGCAGTCATCAGGAGCTTTGGGGCTGTGTGTCACTATTTATTTTTTTTATTTATTTATATTTATTTATATTTAAATTTATATGCCGCCCCATACCCGTGGGTCTCTGGTCGGCTCACAGCATTTAAAACAGATGTATAAAAAGAGTATCATAAATAGAACAAATTTAAAAATACAGTTTTAAAAATACAAAACAGTTAAAAACATCAGCAATTTTCAGTGAGGGGAAGTGTGGGGAACATTTAACCAAAGGCCTGTGTGAATAGGAACGTTTTCACCGCCTTCCTGAATAGGAACAAGGAAGGGGCCTGACGCACCTCGAGGGGGAGACCATTCCACAGCCTGGGGGCCACCACCGAGAAGGCCCTCTGCCGGGTACCCACCTGCCTAACTAATGAAGACGGAGGGATCACCAGAAGGGCCTCCCCTCCAGATCTTAAAACACGGGCAGGTCGATACGGGAGAAGGCGCTCCTTTAGATATCTGGGACCCAAGCCATTTAGGGCTTTATAAGTTAAAATTAGCACCTTGAATTGGGCTCGGTAGTGAATTGGCAGCCAATGCAGTTCTCTTAGAACCGGCGTAATATGCGTCCGGCTAGATGTTCCTCTCAGCACTCTGGCCACTGAATTTTGCACCAGCTGCAACTTCCGAACCGTCTTCAAGGGAAGCCCCATGTAGAGTGCGTTACAGTAGTCCAACCTGGAGGTTACCAGAGCATGGATAACTGTGGCCAGGTCCTCTCTGCCCAAAAAAGGTTTCAATTGGCGCACCAGGCGTAGTTGGGAGTAGGCACTCCTGGCCACGGCCTCCACCTGAGCTTCAAGTGTTAGCGCAGAGTCCAGGAGTACCCCCAAATTTCGCACCTGTCCCTTCCCGGATATTGTAACCGCATCAAGGACAGGGTATCTCCCAACTATGGACCCGAGAGCCTGTAACACACAGCACCTCTGTCTTGTCTGGATTCAGTTTCAATTCACTAGTATGCTGATGGTCCTCAGATCTTTTTCTCCATACATCTCAATCAGGAGAGGCTGTGTGAATATTCTGAACCAGTACTTTGGGCCAGGACAAGGGGAACCTGCCTATTCTGATGGGTTTGTCCTTCCACAGAAGAGACAGATACTTAGTCTGGGAGTGCTTTGGGAGCCATCTTTGTCCATGGAGGATCTGGGGACATGTGTAGCCAGGAGTGCTTATTACCAAGTATGCCCTTATCTGAACAGGAAAAGCCTAGCCACTCATGTGTTGACCACTGTAATGCACTCTATGGGTGTTTTTCCACTGGCAGACCCATTTTTGCACCCATTAAAGACCCATTTGAGTGTGAGCCGGATGACCCCATTTCCACCATGGCACCATATTGGGACATATTTGTTTCCACCGCCGCTGGGGAAATCCAGATCCTATGGGTATATCTAAGCCTTTAATCCAGATTTTCTGTAGACCCCATTAATGGGGTCTACAACAGGGTCTTCAGCCAGAAAATCCGGATTAAAGGGAGCCTGTTTCCACATTAGTTTGGCTATGGGTTCTAGAGGAGGCTAGGGGGAGGGGCACCCTTGGGGGAGGGAGCCCCAAAACCTAGGCTTCAAAATCATTTCAAAATCATGCTAAAGCCATTTTGAAGTTACTTTGAAGTTGCCTTCGAAGATTAGCAAAGGCTCCAAAGTCCCTCCGAAGGCAACTTCGAAGACAAACCTCTGATAACAAAGGGAGATCAAAGCGGACTGTTACCTTCAGGCATAGAAAGAGGTACATATTTAATGAGGCTGACTCATCCCTGCTCACAAAGAGCTAATTCATATGCAGGCTCTCGCAAGGGGTTTATCTTCAGAACCTTTATCTTGCTAATCTCCGAGCCTTTGCTAATCTCCGAAGTTGCCTTCTGAGGGACTTCGGAGAATATTCGGAGATTGCACCCTCTGTTCCCCAAAACACCTGGGGTGAAAGGCAGACCCCTTGTGGGTCAATCCGGATTCCCCACATGGGTGCAGAGGTGTTTCCATGGCAGGGGGGTTAGCACCCATTCCTAATGGGTGCTACACCTCCTGTGGAAACACATTGGGTGCTTCCCTTAATCCAGATCTACTAGATCCGGATTAAGGAATGTACCCATTCCTTAGATCCAGATCTTCTTAAATCCAGATCTAAGGGCTGCGGTGGAAAAATACCCAAGATAGGGATATCCTTGTATAGGCTCCAGTAGCTGCAACTGGTGAAATATGACAGCCATGTTTTTGAGTTGGGTGCCACCCTGGGCACACATCACATCTGTGCTTAAACCACTGCACTTTTTTTATTTATTTATTTATTTATTTATTTATTTATTTATTTATTTATTTATTTATTTATTTATTTATTTATTTATTTATTTATTTATTTATTTATATTTCTATCCTGCCCTATACCTGAAGGTCTCAGGGCAGGTTACAATATTATATTAATCTTAGACAGTTGGTTGCTGAACCACTGTTAGGCTAGATTCACTGTTTTATGCTTGGCATATAAAGCCATAAACATGGTACCATGATATCTTAAAGAACATTTCCCCTATTATAACCTTGAAACATCCCTGAGATCATCTGGAGAAGTCTTACTGCAGACTCCATGTAACACAGAATGCCATTTTATGATAGCAGCACCCTCCCTTTGAAATGCCACCCTCTTCAACTGTTGGTGAAGTCCCTATTCTTACAACATTTTTGTAGGCAATGGCATTCTCTGTGTGAAAGCTTGTTTCTCCCCTGGCCCACTCCATTTTTAATATGTTTTAACTGCTGTTTTCAAGGGCCCACTCCCCTTGTTTTTAATGTTCTGTAAACTGACCTGAATTTTTGTAATGGAAAGTGGCATAAAAATGTCTTAGACAAATAAATAAATATAGAGCTAAAGAAAGAAAGAAAGAAAAGAAAAGAAAGAAAGAAAGAAAGAAAGAAAGAAAGAAAGAAAGAAAGAAAGAAAGAAAGAAAGAAAGAAAGAAAGAAAGAAAGAAAGAAAGAAAGAAAGAAAGAAATGGAATTAGTGCATGGACGTCATCCTCTTTTAGCTTTCTCAGGATAAGCAAAGTGACTGAAGTCAAAGAAAGCAAGAGCAGAACTTCAAGTTTCAAATTACTGTGTGCTTCTCATTAAGAAACAGTGAGAAGCTCAAATCACCGTTACCTAGGAAGGAATCAACCCAGTACTGTAAAATGTGATCAGAATTGTAATTTTCAGCCACAATATGCCATAGGTCACCTTAATTCCAAATAGAGCTTATATTTAATAATCATGCTTAATTTGATCCTTTCAGAGAAGGAACATTCAAATTTTCCAAAGAAAGTGACTCTTTCTATTCTGTCAATTACAACTGTAAGTTGAACTTCTAAAAATAGAACAACTCAAAATTAATAAGGATTTTCTTACTGAGTGCAACAATATTATAGTTCTTACTTTATGTAGAACTGAACTTGACTCAGATGAGGCTTCATTTTATCATTTCATAAGCAACTTGAAAATAAATAAGGCAATTCAATAAGAAAGAATATAACCTTGCATACAGTTTACTAGGATGTCATCATTAACTTCACCTTTCTATAAATGATTATCAACTACAATTCCCATGGCAGTTTGTCTTATGACAGGAAGGATGGGAACTGTAGTTAGAGACATTAGTAGGGATATAGTTTTCTATTTTGTTTTAATATCTCTAAAGCAGTCTTCCCTTGGAGTTCTTAATATGTGGGAGAAGGTGCAAGATCTGTAGTTTTGTTTTGTTTAATGAAAGCGATAGCAAAGAGTCCTACAGGCTGCTGCATGCCACCTGTACTTCCTAGAGAACTTTAGCTAATCAAGCCCATCTACTATTGAATTTCAAGGATTTTACCCATGGGTGTGAGTGTCAAATGTGAATATAATACTGAAGGCACTGTTAATAGAGCCATAATGTTCTGACTTAAATCCACAGAAGTCAGGGGAAGTAGAATTATGGCCCCCAGAGCAGCTTTAACTTTTTCCTTCTACAGGTATGCATTACAATAGAAAATTGCAGCTTTCAGAGAATGATCGCATCGCACTGGATAATGGGACTTATTATTTGATTTATTTCATAAACGGAGGCTAACAGTGTGAGTTATGTGAAATGTAATGCATCGTATTCTTAATACATGAAGTTATCTTCCTCTAGAGGCTCAGGAGAGAAATATGAGACACATTTGAAAGGAAAAGTGAAAAACTGTGAAGTCTGAGGTTTACGGTAAATCCCAAGTGCAGTGTTCTTCAAAAGTTAGTCAATGTAGTTAAATAGCTTTGGTGGCGGTGGAGGAGGAGGAGACTCTTTTGTCTATACACACACATACACACAAAGAAACCTGTAATATTACTTTTTCAGCCAGTAACATTGTGACATAACCAAACTGACAATTATATTTTAAAAAATTCTGTGTTTTGCAAGTGCCATATTTCATTTATCTTGCCCCTTTCCTTATTTTTTTCTTTCAAATTCTGAGTTGTTTATTCTTTCAAGACATCTTGAACGCAGAAAAAAGTAATTTTCTCCCATACAATAGTGTCCTTTTTCTATGCCCCCTGCTACTTCGTCTCAGTAATTAATACAGCATAACCTCATTTATGTGGCTTCAGATTCCTTTATGTACAGAGGCTTCATCCGCTGTGAAGGATACACAATTTGTTGTATGCAACAGAGTTCTTTTTATTATTATTAATTACAGCTTCCTTTCTTTGAATAGATTTCCAGTCTTTGCTTCTACTTTCATTTCAAAAAATTGCTTCAGGAAAGTTAGAAATGTCATACTCTCAAAGTGACCTCACAGTATTCTGACAGACATGACACTTGCAACCTTGTGTTGCAAACAAAAGTGTAAGAGGATTATTCAAAATTAAATAACAGGACCATTAGCATTTAATTGTTCCCATAAATCTATTATCTCATCTCCCCTCACTTTGTTTCAAAAATAGATCTTGATTTTAAGTGAGGCGTACTAACTATTCTGTAATATTTTAAGGATTATTTTAGAGTCATGGAACTCTTCACTTGCAGGGGCGAAATCTCACATACAATAGAACAATTTATGCATTTTGAAATAGATCCAACTGTCTTCAATAGAGGTTGTTCCTTACTAAGTCTACATATATTAGTTTTTAATATACACCCAAAGAAGACCTCTTTGTACTGGACTCTTAAATGCATTAAAAACCTCACATTTTGTTGTCAGATATTATTGAGTTGGGCTCAATTTTCAAATGGCAACACCTGCAACAGTTTGAGAAGGTGCCCACTACTGCTGATTCTCAGAAATTCCACTGTCCTATTTCTGGGTGCAATCATTGGCAGGTGCACCTTGTTTGCGGAGCAAGATTTCATAGCCTGCCCAATGGAAACTGGAAATGTTGATGCCTCCACAGTACAATGGACACATAGAAGTATTTTTTTTTTCCAGAGGCATATTGGAGTTCCTCCTCCCTCTATCTGCAGCAGAAGTGGAGGCATGGCCTCAGGTTCAGCTTCTGGTGACTTTATGGGGGGAAACGCACTCACCATCTTCTCTGTTTAGTAATGCTTCACAGCTCTTCCAAGGTCTCTTTAAACAAATACCTCTACTTTATTTATTGTATTTACAGTATTTGCATTTTTCCCCCGTTCTATATCCAAAGTTCTCAGGGTGGGTTACAACGTTAAAAACTGAATGTAAAATCAAGATACTAAAACAATAACAGTGTCTGAAAGTGGGAGGAAAAGCTATTTCCTTATTTAGCCAAAGCCCAGGGCACAGAGGCTTCACTGCTCTCCTGAAGGGAAGGTACCTGACACACCCCGGGGAAGATGATCCCATAATCTGGGAGCCATCACTGAGAAGGCACTTATCTTGTGTGCCCACTCCTTTTGCTACTGAAGGTGGTGGTACTTATTCTTTTTCTTCTTCCTTTATCCTTGCCAAATACAATCATTTTTTTTTCTCCTGTCCTATGTTTGCACCATGCAGAATGTGACTTTCTCCCTGCTAATCATTGCCTCTAGACCAGGGGTCTCAAACTAAAATACACGATGGGCCAAAATTAAAAACTTGTACAAAGTCACAGGTCAGCCTAAGGAAGTTTTCCTTCTCATCAGATATAATGATGAACCTTTTCATATGGAAACAAGCTTAGGTTTTGTTATACAACGAATCTGGAACAAGCAAAGCTTAATACTATAAGCACATGTGATATCAAGTGTCATATAAAAGGCACATCTGTGGCATTCACTTTTCTAGAAAGCTTCTATTTTCCACCTTTCATTTGACATTTTTGGGAGGGGTAGCCCGATGTGACTGTTAGCATGAAGGTTGCTAATGAATGTCAACAGAGGACGGGGTGCTTGTGGGTCCTGATTGATCCACTAACACACCAGCAGAGCATTCTGGGATTTGTAGTATTAGCGGTGCATTTGCCATCTACAGGCAGGCCAGCTCTGGTAGACATTTGGTATTTTCTCACAGGCCAAATATAATTACACTGCAGACCAGATTTGGCCTGCTGGCCTGAGTTTGATATCTATGCTCTAAACCTTCCAGATGTGACATTTTCCATCCTGTGTGTGAGTGTACTAGCAGTGTGTGTGTGTGTGTGTGTGTGTGTGTGTGCGTGTGTGTGTGTATGCCTCCTGTATTCCAGCAAATGCAGAAGGGCTCCAAGTTCTCTTTATTTCTTAAATAGCATTCCATTCTCTAACAATTTGACTAATGGATAGAAAACATTATCATGAACCTCATCATATCAGCATCCCCACAAACTGGAGAAAGTATGCCAAGCTCCGTTCCAGGGGACAACGGCTGGAATATCCAAATGCAACTCACATATGCATAAACACCAGAATCCTCCAGGCAGCAATTTTGATCCTTTTCTATTTGATAGGATTATTGGCATTTGTTGCAAACAAGCTTTATGAAAATATAGAGCACTGTTCTTACTTCCACAAACACCTCTGCTGCTGTTTCAGCAGAGGTGGACTGAATCTATTACTAGAAAATTGTTCCTAACGCCAATACTGTGGTTAGAGGAATTGCATACTAACTTTTTAAAATACTTTTTTATTGATCTGCCTTTATCACATGTAATGTTGCAGTGGCACTTATTAAGCAGTGAGATCCATTTCTAGCTGTATGCAGGGAATTAAATGCCCAATTCCTATTAACGCTAATCAGAGTTGTGTGCCTAATTCCCCGCACGCTGCTCTGAAAGTGTACCCTTCTAATTGCCTAATAGGCTGTAATAAGGAAGCCAATTGACTAGCTTTGCATTTTTTTTTTCATTTTGTAAATATAATAAGGAAATGGTTGATGCAACATACAGAGAAGGCTTGTCAATTCATTTATGTTTGCGACAGAACCGTCACTGGGGTCTCATTGTGGAAACTATTTGCTGTTGTTATGTGACATTTCGGAAGCCAAAGTATTTTAACATATGGAATGGCACAGAAAAGAGAAGCCACACTCTGCATACTAAGACTTGCTGAAACTAAATCAATGGGATAACTTATTTCAAGTAAATTTGCAAAGATGTGTTGCAACCATTGAGATACCAAATTAAATTGTAGATATATTTCAAGAAATTCCCAGGAACTCCAACAGTGTAATTCAATACTGCCTTGCAATACAATAGTTTGCTGCCTGGAGAGAAGGATCAGATGGTTCTTTCCTGTGAATACAAGAGTTAACATTATTGCAGCATACAGAAAACAACTGGTACCTTCAAGTATCCATTTGCATTGCATCCCATGATTTGTCTTGCTGAATAGTAGAAGCACTGCTGGAGTGATAAGATTACACCAACCAACAAAAATAAGTAAAAATTGACATATAAGTAACATTTCCCTTACCAAACAATTTATAACTTGCCTGAATCAGGACATCTACTGCTAACTTCTATTCTGTCAGTATGTACTATAAGCTGTGGCATTTATCTTAATATTTAAGATAAATAAGGAATGGAGCTATTCCAGATGTGTTAGGCTTTGAATTTGGCTTCAATTTGCTTCAAATCCTTCCTGCCACCAGTCACACCTCTGAAGTTTCAAGCCTTTGCAATTTGCACAAATTGCAAAGATGATCAACATTTTTCGCCCATCCCTATTCTGCAGGAGAAAGAGAAAGAGAAAAGTATCCCTATAATATGAAATTGTGCCACCATCTGCAATTTAGAAATCACAATTTATGACCCTTCTTATTTAATTAATTAATAATAATGGCAACTTCCATTGTTTAGACGTCTGGGTCTCCATACCTCCAGTCTCCCCAAATAGCCAGGGTTACAACACAGAGAGAAAGAAAAAAATCATGCAAACTCTGCTTGTCATCAGCTTCTTTGTTGCACAGAAGCTACACAGTAGCAGCACACAACTATTACCATTCATTAAATCAGATTCAGCTGTAGTGAAAAGAATATCAAAACATGAGCTTGCAGTGTTTTTCTTTATGTGCGCAACACTTTTTCCAAAATTCCAAGCCACTGAAGAAGACTATTTGAGGTCGAAACAAATCTGGCTTCATTTATACCAGATTGGGCTGACTTTTTTCTTCATGGTTATGTAATCATTGATTCATTGTAGTCATCTTTCACTATGCAAACTATATAATTTAAGTTCTGCACAGCTATATTTTGATTGAAGGCACCTCTGTTTAGATAGGTAGGTAGGTAGGTAGGTAGGTGACAGCAAGATGACGCCTGAAGGAAATCGTTTCAACCAGACAGCTGCTACTAGCATTGCAAAGCCCTTGTGAAGGGATGTTCTTCTTGTTCTACTTCTACAACTCTCATACATTCATGTTCCCCCTTTTAGTTTACAGCAGAAGAGAGCTACTGGTGATCAGCAGACTGTGCTGTGGGAAGGGAAGTCATGGGTGCTAAGCTCTTGTGCTGAGAACAGAGGCCTGTTCACACGAGGGGTTTTTGAATGCATGGAGATCACATTGGGACACAGCATTTGCTCTTGCAGGGTGGCCGGATCAGTTCCAGGCCACCCCAAGCGTCCCAACGCGCTCTCTACATGTTCGAGTTTCAGACAACTAAAAAGTGCCCTGAAACCGTCTCCGCGCATGCAGTGCATTCCGAGCTGTCTCAGAGAGAAAGCATTCGCACACTCTCTGTCTGTGACAGCTTGGCCCCTCCCACGGGCTGCTCCCATTGGCTCCTATGGCCTGGTCTCTCTCAACTGGCCATCTGAGGAGACCGGCCAATGAGGGACCGCCCCCTTGAGCATTTTCAGAATGTCCTGGCCTATTCTACCCAGAATTGGGCCAGCAGGAGAAGGTAAGCCCTGTTCATGCACACGTGTGCACAACCCCAGGTTGGGTCGGGGGCTATTGGCTGGGGTTCCTGCCCGCCCCTGGAGCCCAATCCTGGCTTCGGGAGTGAGCAGGAACCCAGGGAAAGGACCCAACTGGCCTCCCCACCTCTGGCTGCAAGGCAGCCAATGGGGCGAGGCCGGGGGAGGGTCTTTCCCCCAAAAGGGTTAAGAACAGTTTCCCGTTTGCACAAGGGCAGGTAAGGAACGCTTTGAGAACAGTTCTCTTACCTATCAGTGCAAACAGGAAACTGTTCTCAATCTGTTTGGGGGGAAGCAATCCGAGGCATCTTGGCCTTCATGCGAAAACGCCTCTGGTGTACTAGATCTGCTTTAACTATTCAGGGCTTTCAACTTCTTAACTTAAAATACATGAAATTTCACCCAGAATTCATTTTGAAACACAAAATGTGGCTTCTGTGTGGCTAGGATCGGGAATGCCTCCAGCATGTCCCAGAAAGATCCAGGTTTGCATCTTTGGGCTTTTCTGCACTTACCAGTAATCTGGTATAGCACAAAGCCTACACCCATTCTCTGCCTCTTCTGTATTCTGTCGCAGGACAGAGAAGCCACCACATCTCCTGCTAGCACACTCCATCCATATTGGATGGTGTGTATATTGGTTTAGGCAGCCCAAAATGGCTGCCTAGACTAGGACAGCAGTAGACCTATTCAAAAAAGGTACTACTAGGAAGTAAATTGACTCAGGAGATGTGCAGAGGGGCACACACATCCCCTGGCTGATTTAGCAGAGGGGCTCATTTTGGTGATGCTCAAAATTATGCTACCAAAATGGGTCCCCTGGAGGCTCCAAGACCAGAAAATTTAATTCCTAGCTATCAGAGCCCCCATTGCAGATTCCAAAGCTTCAGAGGGGTGCAGGGACCTTCTCAGAGCTGCTAGACCACTTCAGCCGGGAACTGTTCTGGAAGAAACGTATAAGCTGGAACAGTCCTAGTCCTGTCAAGTGCAAAAACACACATAGTTTGGGCACTGCATTGGAGAGGGTGGATTTATTTTGCTTGTTTAAAAAATTCACTCCCACTTCCCTTTCTTCTGCGTCTAAATATGACCAGCCTGTTTCTACAAAATGCCACATAAACGCAATATACCAACATGTAATGAGATAAAATTCTAAAGATAGCAAATGTCTGCTTAAAGTATTTCGTGATGCAGGTGAAGGTACTGAACGAAAAACCAAGTTTCTGCAACACATTAAGAGGCTAAGGCATCTAAAGAAAAGAAAAGTGTGAAATAGCATTCTGGCAGATTTCTCCAAAATGGAACAACTTCAAGAACATGTTTTTATGCACCTGCACATTCACACTACAAACAGAAAGCACATGTTATAGACAAGACTATCCTGGAATGTTACACTGTTTACAGCATGTAAGTTTTCAACTTCTGTATGGGACGGTAACACCTGCCTGCAAATTTGGTTTTGTATTTGAAGTGAAGAATGTGTCTGGGATGCTGGGCGTTGGGGTGATTTCCTGCATCCGCTATGCATGTTTAATCCTTTGCAAGTTCATGTTTAGGCTTTGAAAACCACTTTAATTTCCTTCCCTTCCATATGTTTTCAGGAGCCACAAGTTTTCTGGTCCTGACTTGTAGTGTTTCACCAGATCAAATAGTAGTTTGCTGAAATTCTTGCCAGACCTTGACGGTATCATTTATGATGGTTAAATCCTCACTGAACAAGCAGTACCAAATCACTTCATTGAGATTCTGTGAACTCTGCCATTAACTATGAGTAATGCTGTTGGAATTTGCCCTTCTCTGCCCACAACTGTTTCAAACTGAAACTGTGTTTTATGAGCTCATGCTGAGCAAAGAAAAACATTTCAATTGCAGTATTTTTGTAGATAGCTTACAGCTTCTTGTTTTGTGCTCATGTTTTCTCAACATAGGTTTTAATTAGAACAACATTCATGGGTGTTTGTGTTTTTATTTTTATTAATTACTATATGGAGTTTACCTTTGTTATTCTCTTTTTGTCTTTTAAAGGAGTTGCATTATCACCTCTGAAAATGTGCAATGTGGTACAGGTGTTAAAAATGAGAGTTTAATGACATCTTTTTGTGATAATGGCCAAATACAGATCAGGAAAGCTCATTATATTATCTCTGTGGATTCTTAGCTTTGCAAATTAAGAATGGAAGAAAGTTTCTATATAAATAATTTTATCCTTATCTAAAAATGCACAACAGGATGGTAGCTAAACAGAAGATAGGAAAATGTGACTAATAGTGTTGGCCTGTGCTCCAAATATGTTTATGTTCACTCTGTTTTGCTAATCCTTGATCTTTATATTAAAGAAAAATTAAGAAATGTGGCACACAAAATTGTTTAAGGGATTGCAATATCTACATGTTTACCTCTATCCCTCCATCTCTTGCAGTATACAGTCACCTTAGGCATCAGAAACTTGGAAAGTTTGTAATAATTTCTTTTGTTCTTTACCCATGAACTCTATGGCACTAACGAGGTTAAACTTTAATCTTGATAAGCCATGTCAAGGCAAGGCAATTGTGCTCAAGCTATCTTTGGCCTGCTGAGAGAACCACAATCCTCCATTTTGGCAGACTTAGTAGGCCAGATCCAGGAAAACCGGTAGCAAGCAGCCCAGGCTAGATTGCCTGGAAGATGGAGCATGATGAAAGTGAAAAGATGAGAAGGCTGTGAGGTAACGGATCCAGGCTGCTGATGGGATTGGGGTGGTGTGTGCGCTATGGGCAACAGTAGAGGGAAACCTGGAACCCAATGTGGAGTGGTTCTACAAATCAATTCAGGGCAACTGGATCTGTTTATAGAACTGGACCCAGTGGTTTGCCACCACAAATACAGGTTTTCACATTCCTAGGCAACGGCTCTAACTTTTAATCCATCATCAACCTCAGGAATGAAGAGATCACCCCAAGATCTGCTTATCTGTGTATTTCAGCTTCTACCCCAGTGTCATTTCTCTGTCCTACTCTTATGAGCTTCTTGCAGCTGAAAAAGCCAACATTGTAAAAATAACCAAGTACAGTGAAAAGTAGCTTTGTAGTGCTTTGCTCACTTAAAAAAAACAATGCCCTTTACAAAAATAATCAAATATATGTTGCTGCAAGAAAGCAGTGTGTGAGAGCTTGCATAGCTCAGAGGCAGTGTCTTATGAAGAACAAGTGTGACATATTCCTTTCCCTCTCTCCTGCCTCTTCCCTTTCTAATTCAGCTGGGGCGTTCTGCCCCCTCCCCCCTCAAAACTAATAAAAAAGCAGTGTAAAGCTTTCTCATCTCCTTTTACAAAGACAGATGCAAAAAAGCAAGTGAAAACAAGAAAACAAACTGAGGGAAAATAAAGGCAGGGATTGACAGTGAGAAAGAACCAATTAAATCTTATTGTTCTGGGAAGAAAAAAAAAGTAGGATGGTTAACCAAGCTGAAAGAAGTGAATTTAAACATCCTGGAAATTTAAAAAAAACAAAACTTTTTTTTTAAAAAAAAAGCTGAAGTATCTTGTGTGTGATTCAAGCCTACCTGGCCAGTCCAGCAGTTTCCAGTTACAAGCTGTAAGGCAGATAAGACAACACTTATATAATCTGCACCCAAAGAAATTTACTCACCAGTCATGCAGTAGTAGCTTACTAGATCACATATTGGATCCATATTTAGAAATGATTATTGCTTACACTTTTTTCAGAAAGCTTGTACTGCACATATTTGCATATGTGCCACGGTACAACTTGTACAGTGTAGGGTTTGTTGCATAATCAAAGAGTAGTACATAACAAAGAGTAGTAGTAAGTTTGTTTATAAACAAAGACCAAATAGAACAAGTTGTAGGAATCACCATTTTTGTGGAATTTGTATGAAGCAGCTTTTTTTAAAAAAAAATCCCTGTTGGGGCTCTGTTCACACCTAAGTTTTAATTCAGCTTCAGGCCACTTTTAGAATGAGAGAATGCATCAGCAAAGTGACAAGCTGATTTCACTTAGTACTGTAGCCTCTAACTCAGAGTATCCATAGATAATGCAGAAAGAAAATGACTGTTCACTTTGCTGATGTGTTCTGTCATCCTGAAAATAGACTGAAGCTGGATTCAAATTTAAGTGTGACCACAGTCTGGGAGAAAGGACACTAATTAATCAACTGTAAATCACAAAGAGTTTGTATAAATATAATGGGTTCCAAATGATACGCAGTGGACCTTTATTGCAATCAGTCTGTTTCTCTTTGAACTGTGCTTTGTTGTTGTTGTTACCAATTCCTGGTTGACCATATGGATATCTCATGGGTACCTACATGCAGTTTCTTGTCAGAGATACAGAAGAGGCTTGCCATTCAATCACTCAAACAAAATGAAAGCTTGATGGAAGATCAGTAGGTGTAGGCATAAACAAAGTTTAAAAGGTGCTTCTCCTCCTCCTCCATCACCACTGCTGGATGATTTTGAGGAAAACCAGATAGTAGCCAGAAAAAAGCCCACCCACAAGATTTAAACCTGTAGGTTGGCTTGAGCACACTTGTTTAGAATGTACAACGCAATAGAAAATGGGCGCACCTAGGGTGCCTCAAGGGCCTGGCGATCAAATGCTTTTGCCCACATATGGCCTACAAGGTGTGACAGATGTCCTCAGAGATACTTTTGTGCAGACCACAAAAAAATCCCTGAGGATAGATCAATCATCTGTCATTTCCTCTGCTCCCATGTTGGGTGACAGTTCCAGAGGAGGCAAATTACCAGGCCAATTTCCACCTGACCTGTGTGGGTATTGGAACAAAAATGGCCAACTTTGAAGTCTCTGAGGCCAGGAGGTGTTTGCCATGTCCTTGCAAGAGAGCTCTGCACTCTTGCCACTGAGGTGGCCAATTTATAGCTGTCTGGATACAGCCCTAGTTTGATGATGATGATGATGATGATGATGATGATGATGATGATGATGATGATGATGATGATGATTTGAAAGAACGACTCTTCAAGACATTTTGATCTGGTCCATGTTATGTCTTTATGCATAATTTGGGTACACTGGAGCAGAAAGGGTTTCTGACCAATTGCTTAATGTGACGAGGACACAGACCTTCATGGTGCTAGTGTGGCTTTTAAGAATATATACATATCATGTTTCATTTGCTTTGGAATGCATGCAACTCATAGTAGGCAGGTTATAGGTACCTGCTTTCTATTAAGAAATGACATCTGAAAATATGGCAGTATTCACATGGTGCCCTTATGATGCCATAACTCAGTCACAAAGATGCAGGCTCTACTCAGCCCAACTCACTCATGGCTGAGTTAGTGCTCTAGCATGATGTGGGTTCACATGAAGCCATGCACAGCCAGCTGACATCCCCCTATAATCACTCTATAGAGCACCGGCAATGTCAAACAAGATGAAGCGCTACCTGAGCACTTATCCTACTCCTCCAGCAGTCTTTTCACCACTATGTTCCTGTGGTTTGAGTATGTTGCAACTGGCATTACATTGGGAAGGCCAAAGGGATCTCTGGCAAACCTGGTGCAGTGGCCAGAGGGTTCATCTAGGGGTAGTCTGGGAGTAAAGCAGCACTTGAGCACATTGATGCTTAATTTATTGTTCTAACTTTTTTTAACCGATAAAAAGGAGGTACTTCAGGTACGGACATAAATTGATTTATGTTAGATATTACACCCCCTAACGTGGAGAAGGCACTCTGTTAATCTGCCTCAGGCTTCTGCAACATGGTAGGAGATCAGTCCTGGACTGAAACAAGCTGTGGCCATCTACATCCCAGATTAATTCTGAGGCCAGGGAGTAAACATTCCCTGTTTTTGGAGTGGCAGATTGGAGACCGTTGAGCAGTGCTCCTACACAGGATCCTAGAAATAGAATGTTGCCAGGACAAGAGGCGTTTTCGCACTACCCTCCCCATCCACAGGATGGGAAAGGAGTGCAATGACCCAACATTGACTAGTGCTTGCATTTGAGTGCTAATCAACTTTACCCACTCCCTTCCCCTGGGATCAGATACTCACCTTATTCAATCCCAGGGCCCAGTCCTCCTCTGGGCACCGCCATTTTGGCAGTGGCACCTCCACAACTGCAGGTGCTCTGCCTTGATAACGCTGATGCTCTGTGCATGCGCAGTCGTGTCTATGGTCATCTGAGGTGCTAGCATACTTGCGCAGCACCTCAAATGACCCAGGAGTGCCAGCAAGACTGAATGGTCACGCCGCTGGATGCTTCAGATAAGTAATTAGATAACACTAGTTAAGGTGTGGAGCATGATATCGGGCTCCCTACCTAATCAACAATGCATATACCTACTCGACATGCATATGCTCTTCCCCAGAGGTGCACTAATTATTGACTAGAGGCTGTAGTGTGAAAAGGCCTCTGGTGACATGTTGTCAGGCTACCGAACATGACAGGGTGAGCTCCTGTTGCTGCCACGTGTCTGGCTCCCTAACCACTAGACCAAGCTGGGGGTAGTTTCGCACTTCCCATCTGCTGGACAGGAAAGGTGTGTGATGAACTAACACTGACTAGCACTCACACTTGGGAGCATTAGTCAAGGCTAGGCTTCCCACACCCATATAATCCAATACTTACCTTCGATCACCAGGGCGGTCCTCTTCAGGGTGCTGCCATCCAGCGGAAACCTGAGGGATTTTCGCATTACTCCCGTTCCATTTGGAACGGGAGTAGGACGGGAAGCCTAAGACAGCTCACGACGCTTTGAGCATTCACACAGAGGGGTGCAGGGATGCGTGTAAACGCATTCCGGAGCACCCGTGTGCGAATGCTCAAAGCGTCGTGAGCTGTCTTAGCCGGCAAATGACGGCAAGGGGCGGGGAGGCAGCTGAGGAGGCTCCCGCAGCCGGCGCTGGCTGAAAACAGCTGATTGTCAAAGCTGCGCCGGTGGGGGAGGCAAGCCCGCGGCTGTTATGGAGAGAGAAGCATGCGCGAACGTTTCTCCTCCCGAACGCCTGCGGGCAGTTCGTGCGCGCCCGAACGCATGTAGAGCAGTTTAAAGTGCTCTACATTTGGAACGCGCGGAAGACATGCCGGGACGCAAACTTGGCCACAGCAAAGCGAATGCTGCGCCCGAAGCTGTTTCCCGCGCGTTCCAAACCCCCGTGTGCGAAAACGTCTCCAGCCTAGGCCCGTGAGCAAGACAACTTTAAAATGGCCTCCCACTGGAGTGCCCCCGGACCAGGCTCAGGGCTTATGTAATCAGCAAATTCTTGGGAACACTCTGGTATGTAAATCCCACATTCCCAGCCCACACCTACCATCTGTTGCCCTAATATGCTGAGTTAGTTTAGTTGTTCCTTATTAACTGGGCTCGGAGACATCTTCTGGGTCAAAAAGGTTTAATTTAAAATCAAAATACCTCTTAACATCTGGGCTACTTGCTCTCAGAAAATTTTCAGAGGAAAAAAGAGTATGGGTTAGAATGCTGTACTGAGGTTATAGCGGTAGGATTTATTATTAGTGGGTTCACAAATCTAAATCACTTCTGCTGGATGGTCTAACAACCTAAATCACTTCGGGTATCTTGCTTATTTGCTTGTTTCCTCTCAGATGGGATAGTATCATGGTTAAAAATAAATACAACTGCTCTGTTCCATCCCTCTATCTGAGATTTCCTCATTAGCAACTATAAATCCTAGTCAGTCAGATTTTTCCCAGATGCTTCTTAGCATCAGTTAAGTCGCATAATATTAATACCGCAGATGTCTGCTGCGTCTCTATGGGATTTTTGCAAAGAGAAAATGTTATTAAAGGAGATAGTGTGGTTTTTCCTGCATTTATTCTGATACCGCTTGTTAAGACAAGATGCATTTCTTAAAGTCTTGTCAATCAAATATATCTGTTTGGAGCCATATATACATATGATGTTCTGTTTGGTGACTAAAAAAACAATTTGATAGCTCAAGGGACTTATAATAAGCAATATAGAACTTAGTGTCTACATCATTAGTTCAAAATTGTCCCTTTTTGTTGCACTATGGACCGGGGGAAAAATATTGTAGCTGAAAACATCCATAGAATATTAGGTTGCATTTTCATGCTAATAAGCATAAAAAAGATTTGGTTCTCATTCTCAGCCATAATTAACTATCTTACCTGAAAGACAAGAAGTGGGAACTAGGCAGTAGCCAGAACATCAACAGGAACGAAGGATAGATGGATGATGAAAAAGCATATATTTGTTGAGATAGTGATATCCTTCGTTATTTACATTATTATTTCAATGGTTCTCATCTGTGAGCCAGGGCCGATTTGCACTTCGGCCCATAGTTGATAATTAGGCAACATCTGAGCAAGTGCATCTGCACTTGCAGGAGGCATTTACATGCTAAAAACGCCTCCTGCCTGCCCAGAAATTCCCTAATTATCAACTAGCTGTGAAGCACAAATTGCTACCTAACTTTCTCCATTCACTTACCTGAAGCATCCAGCTGAGAATTATCTGCACTTCTGCTGGACAGGAAGGTCAACACAGCTGCTGCACAAATTTACTAGCAGTTCTGCTGACCTCTTGACGTGATTGTGACTGCAACTATGCAGATCATCGGCATTGTCATGCTGGCAGTACGGATGCATGTGCAGTCACACTCAGGATGGCGGCGCCCTGAAGAGGACCGCCCTGGTGATCGAAGGTAAGAATTCAATTATATGGGTGTGGGAAGCCTAGCCTTGACTAATGCTCCCAAGTGTGAGTGCTAGTCAATGTTAGTTCATCACACACCTTTCCTGTCCAGCAGATGGGAAGTGTGAAACTGCCCCCAGCTTGGTCTAGTGGTTAGGGAACCAGACTCTTGTCTGGGAATACCAGGATTGATTCCGCACTCCTCTGCAAAGCCAGCTGGGTGACCTTGGGCTAATCACAGCTCTCTTCTGAGCTCTCATAGCCCCACCTACCTCACAGGGTGTTCTGCTGTGGGGAGAAGAACAGAAAGCTTGTCAACTGCTTTGAGTCCCCTTAAATGGGTGAGAAAAGCAGGGTAGAAAATCCAACTCTTCTTCTCTAAACTATTTCATTTTTCTTTGTGAAACAAAGAAAATACATCATTCTGAAAAGTTTGTTAAGAAAGAAAAATACAACTAAAGCAAACTTGAAAATTCACTGGTTGTTTATGTCATAGCAATGAGTAATACTCAGCCTTCCTCATTTCTACCGCTCCTGGCCATGTATATATCTCTTGGTTCATTATTTCTCTAGGTTTTCCTTCCTTTTCCCTGAAGGTCTTTCTTCCTCTGTGCTTGTAGCAGTACATTGCTTCATTCCTCATTTTTGAGACACTCCTCCCATTTCCCAATTAAGTTTAAGCTCCTGCTCTCCAGGGTTCACCATAACGTTAGGGTTGATTCATACTGAATCAGCTGCTTCAGGCAACTGAATTTGGGTGCCATGAAAAGAAGGCAAATTTTTAGGGTCAATCTACAAGGGTGTTTCTTAGAGTACAGTACAGCACAGCACCAGCCATGTTAATGGACTTGGCAATGGTATGTGTGAAAATGATCTTGGAATTCTAGTTAATAATAAACTAAACAGGAGCTAGGAGCACACTGTGATGACGAAAGATGCAAATGCTGTCTTTCACAATAAAAGCATAATTGCCAAATCAAGGGAAGAAATGTAGTAATCCCATTGTATTTGGTCAGATTCTAATTGGGATGCTGTGACAGTTCTTCTAGCATCTTACTCAAAAAAGTATTCAGATAGGAGGCCCAGAAAAGGGTGACAAAGATGATCAGGAGATTGGAAATGAAGTCCTATAAGAAGAAATAGGCATGCTTATTCCTGAGCATATTGAAGGAAAGAAATGGATATGATAGTCCTCTTCAGATACTTGGGAAAATGCCACAGAGTTATGGTTATGTTCTTGATCACTCCAGGATACAGCACACAGAATAATGGAATTATGCCAGTGAAACATGGATTTTGGTTGAACAAAGGTTGGAGGGAGAGTGACCCATCCTAACAGTAAGGGCAGTTCAAAAGTAGAAGCAGTATTGGAGAGATATTTCTAACTTGAAGGTGGATCTATGGTTTTCTAAACTTTAGTACATTGTGACTATGGAGAAATGATCTTATTACATTGGTATAATATTGTAGATATGGAGAAAACCCTACAGATACCAACCCAACTCAGCAACAATTGAAGCATTTTAGAACTTGCAATTTTTAAATTTCTTTTTTGTAATAAGTATAAAATACCTAAGTAAGAATATAATACTAGTGCAAAACTAAGAATTTGGAGTTTGGGCATCACTGGATTTACAAACATCTTCTGTAATTGTGCACAAGATTCACAGAAACAATACATTTTACTTGTATCAGTGTATGCTATCTAAATAGTGAGTGAATATCCCCTGTGCACACATGTGGGGGGGGGGAGAGAAAAAGAGAGAGAAAGACTGGAAGAGAGAGATTGGGAGTGAGATTTGTCCATCCATTAGTTTTTCAGCTAAAACCAACAATCATTATGATGTGCTCAAGGGCAATACTATTCATGCACGTCTAGGCGATTGAAACCCATGACTAAGAAATTAAATTGGCCTAAAATTAATCATACACAGCAGCAATGATTTGATTCAGCCAGATTAGTTACCAGAATTCCTCTAGAGAGTTGGATTAGTAGAAGAAATGCTCCTTCTGCTAAGGGTGCAAAGAACACAAACTGCTGTAGAATTAAACTTGGAACAGAATAGGAAGCTGCTACTGCAGTTCTTATCGTTCTAAGATTCACAATGGCCCTGTTTCCACTCATACCTCTTAAAACAATTTAAAAACAAAACAAAAGCAATTCGAACTCAGATTCTGGCAGTCCCCATTTCAGTGGCTTTAAATTGCTTTAAATTGCTATCAACCCCTCTGCTGTCCCCACCCACAATGGTTCAGAATTGCATTAGGGAAAGGGAATCTTTTCTTCCCCCCTCTTGCCAGCCAGGGGCCCACCCCCTGCCTGTCAATTGGATCCCACAATGACATGGCAGAGGGTAGATAACTGTAGCTGCCCCCTCTCCTCTCCTCTCCCCTCCCCTCCCCTCCCCTCCCCTCCTGCTTTTGCAAAAGATGTCCTGCCAGCCCTGTGCATATGCACACACACACACAAACACACACCTTCCTCCCCTTCGCTGTCCTCCCCTCCACATCACCCAAAGCACCGGCTGGTACACACACACACACACACACCAGTAAACTCAGGACTGGTGCTTTTTCACTTTTCCACAAATGCGGAAAAGTGAAAAGGGGTCAGCAGAGAGAGAGCTTCCTGGCTGCACACACGTGTGCTCAGTCACTGGTGGGGCATGGGGGGGGGAGATGCTTTTCTCCTTCCCAGGGCTCAGCAAGGCAAAAGAGGAGCCTCTAGTGTGTGCTTCCCAGCAAGGAGGAAGTGAGGGGAAGTGAAAAACAAAACCTTGTTATTAGTGTGAAGTGTGGAGTGGGTGAATTGCTACATCTTATAAGGCTGAATTGTTACTTCACTGCTGAATATCGATCTGGTACTTTAAAAAATCTGGCAAGGAGCTGGTCCCTGTGCAGGGTGAAAACCCACCCATTTCATGACATATTTGCCCAAATACTGCTGTAGCATTCCCACAGCAATAAAGAAAAAGACTTTTAAAAGCAAAAACAGAAAAAAATCCTGAAAAAACAGGTGTTTATTTATTCCTTTTTTTAGTCAAATAATCCTCAAAATACCCCTGAAACTGATTGGGAATAAGGACAAAGAGGATCCAAACTGTTTTTAAACTGCTTTAAAGTGGCAATGGGAACTCAGTCCAAAGGTCACAAAATAGATTATCCAGCTGTATTCTTTTTTAAAAGAAAAATTTAAAAAATTCAAATAAATACTATTTTCAGCAATATTTAAGTCACAATCAGACTTGTTAAAAGTCATAGGCATATCTATTCATCACCCATTGGTCACATAAAAGCACATACATCTGTCATCCATGCTGTATTGAGATGGAGTTAAGTGTGGGATTCTACACTCTCCAAATGCTTCACCCACGCTGTTTCCTTCATATGTCATGCCAGAGCTGTAAATCACACTGCATGGCCATAAACGCCAAACAGTGCACTTCAGCGACATAGCCAGATTCATTCTCTACAGTGGGCTGCAGTATTGGTCTCCAGGAGGTGCCTATCATTTTAGGGTGTTTTTCCACTAGCACCAGAGTACCAATTAAGGACCCATTAAGGACCCCTAATGGGTCATTAATGGGTTCTTAATGGGTACTCTAGTGCTAAGTGGAAAAACACCCTTAGTGTGGTGTGTCACTGCCACTTTCATTGGCTCTTTCTCATTTTTTGGATTAGATAATTGGATTAGAAACGTGTTTTTGTATGCTTAGACAGTCAGTGTACAGGAGCAAGGATGGAATATGTAAATGATAATGAAAGGAGAGTTTGTTCATATTTTCTAGTATAAAATTATTACACCAAACATTGCAGGTTTTGAAAGAATAGGATTTGCAATGAGTTAGAGAAGGTGAACAGACATTGGGGCCCTGTTTGCATGACTCTGGCCATGTCTCCACGTATTTTGGTAAGACTGCAAGGGAGGACAGCTTTGTTGGCTCAGTCTGGCAAGTGAAGTATGCCATCACATTTGCCACTAGCCCAGTTGCCTTCATGATTAATGGCACCTGTGCATAGAGATTGAGGCTGTCTCCAGACAAGTAATACAACCTTGGGTAATCCTGGGCTGTTTGGATTGCCACACATGCCCATAGCAACCCCAGCATAGGCCTGGGGGTATTGGGGCGATATCTCACAATAATGGCACTGCAGACAATTCCTAACTTTGCGGGTTTTTTAAAAAGAAAAAAGAAAAGAATTCACCTTGTCTGGATAACAGCACTAGGTTTCTATCATTTTGGAAATGGCTCCCATGCTTGTGCAGGACCAAACTGGAGAAAAAATGATGGCTGTGCAGGGTGACCAGGCCAGACTCCTTTCACTTGCTCTGGGTGGTTGCTTAGCTGTCCAGACAAATACCAATTATTTTGGAAGTGCTTTCTTCCAGAATATTCTTATCTCACATAATATTTAGCTGTTGTCTGGAGGCAACCTGAGATGGCTGGGATCCTTGGGAATTAGCCACCATGTGCAGTCTCTAGCACTCATCTCACTGCATATTTGTGAAACAGGGAAAGATGACTGAAAGGCTGCTTCCTCACAGGGCCAAATAAAACCTGATCTCCGGCACCCGGATTTATTAAAACCGGCTCCCAGGAGAACCGGTTTTAATAGCTCCGGATGCCCAGTAGATCCGGTTTAACGGGGTAGATCCGCATCTAAGAGATGCGGATCTACCCCACGCCCATGCCTCTGCACACGCAGCGAAGATCCGGATTGGAGGTGGGTGCTGTGCGTCTCCGATCCGGGACGGAGGGCCCTCCCCCAGCCCGCCACGATTGGCTCGCTGGAGCCAAGGCTGGCGAGCCAGGGGACCTCACCGCCACGGCTCGACCTCACCCCAGAAGCAGTGGATCACCGCTTTTGGAGCCTCCCGGCTCGCCATGCTTGGCTCCGGGAAGCCAATCATGGTAAGCTGGGGGAGGGCCCTGGGTGAGCACACTTGCGCTGTGCGACCGCATCCGAAACGGATGTGGATTCACAACTCAAAACCACTTGAAATGTGGTGTGCAAGAAACACCCATTAAGCACACATTAAGTCTGGATAGGTGCGGATGCACCCACCAGAAGTGTGCTTTTTTGCCCCCGCTAATGCGGACACTCTGGCAGCAAACCGGTTTTGCCGCCGAAATCCGCATTAAAGACAGGCTCGCTGTGCGGACACCCCTCACCGGAAGTGTCCTAATTTGCGACCTGTGTGCGGAGGCACACATTGGAATGCGTGCTTAATGGGTGTTAAAGGGCCTGTGCGGAAACACCCGAAGGGTCAGTGCAGAAGTTTCTGTCTTCAGAAGACTCTCCTACTCCATTTGTTCTTTTACTTCCCTTAGTATCTAGTCCTTTAGTCCTGGTTCTTTTGTGCTGCCTCCAGAGATGAAAATACAGGATCTTGCTATCTTGCTATCCTTGCCAGGTATTAGGGCACAATTGCAGGGCAAGTGTAGGCACTTACTTACACTTGCATATGCAGTGCCCATTGTCAAGATGACAGCACCCAGGAGAAAGTGCCCAGACAGTTAAGCCCAAATTGCTATTCCAGGAAAATGCAGTTTGGGAGTTGTGTTTCCTGGAATAGCAATACTGTGGGATTTTACCACATTATCCTGGGGCTACATTGAGATTGCCACAGAGATAATCCCATGTTTTAGGGCCTTAATCGTGGGACAGGAGGACCCTTGCTAGCCCAAATGTGCTTAACGCTATTGATTTATTTTGACTCCTAGGCTACCAGAGGTTCCTAGCAAAAACTCTTTCCTATGGTATAGTTTTTTAACCTTTCTGTGACATAAAATGCTTTAGAAAGTCAGTTTGCAAGTGAGCATCTGTGTAGAAACGGAAAAATCTTGTGGTAAATAACTTTTTCAAAAGACTGTGAACTTTATTAAATGGTGAAGAGGGAGTTTCCTCTGCCTTGTGGTTGCAGCTCCCGTAATTCTAGGACCCAAGTAGCCACAATGAAAAAGTCTTTTAAACAGTGGCTGGAATTCTTTGTCACTGAATTACTTCTGCTCTGGGCTCATTGTTCGCTTCTGTACAGAAGGAGCCACAGGTGACAGACAGCTGTGCTCACTTTGAACATGTTGATCTATGTGTGACTGATCCCCCCCCCCAAGACATTTTCAGTACAGAGCTTGTGTTATAACTAAAGGCTATTTTCTTTGTGATTGTGACTGTATTCACTTGAAACAAAAATAGCTGCTCAGAAGTGCCTCAGAGATAGTAGCGTATGGTCATCTATATATATCTATATATGGATAGATATAGATATATGCTTTTTGCCACTAATTACAGTTACATCTTCATCCAATTTTACATTTCTTTCAAAATATGCACAGAAAAGGGAATTCATATACTTCATTACCATATTCCCATGTCCCTTTCTCCTCCCTAACTCAGTAGGAAACTGGGTGGTCATGTCAGTACATTTTAAAACCCTTTATGAGTTATATAAGAGATTACTTTTTATAGTATCTTGTAGCACCTTATCACCCTTTTTTTCTGCTTTTTGCTTCTCCCACTTCTCCTGTATTGTCCCTTTTGCCAAATGTCCAATAAAAGTCAACCTTCTTTCCCTGAATATCGATATCATTGTTGTATGTGTATAAATTGTCCAGAAATACTACTTCAGAACATCTTTACTCCATTTTAACATTTTCTCCTAACATCTATATTTTGTCATTATGCTCTTTAGCAGCTTCATCACCCAAGAATCCAAAATGTTTTATAACAGATCTTCTAATCATTGATCACTCAGCTGCCCCATTTAACTACTTAATAAAACCAACCAAAGCTCTTAAGATTTGGGTCACCAAGCTGAGCGTGCTAATATAGATAAGTATTCTTTACTTGGGGGTGGGGTGGGGAGAGAACAATCATATATGCTATTGAAAAAGAACCATTATGATTATTTGGGTGATCTGGCTTCCCTTAGAATAAAATATGCCCCCATGGAAGTTCCCCAAGGCATACTACCTCCTAGAATGCAGCAAATCTCTCTCCCTCTCCCCCCCCCCACCCAGACATCAACTTAATAAAGCCACTTTACACATTCTGTGTTTGCTCAGTACCACCTGTTGATTTCGACAATGAGTAAAATCTCTAGACTGTTATGCTGCATAATTCTTGGCAGCTACTACTGTCAACCCAGAATAATTCACCTAGGAGAAAGTGCTTTGTTAGAGGAAAGGAACACTGCACTTCACAGTTTCTAAAAATTAAGGACAGATCTGTGACCTCCCTAAGTGTATTCTCTTTGAATCAAAGCACTTGCTAGAGATTTTAATTGCGTACAAAATATCATTGAATCACCAACAGAGAGCAAATTCTCAAAGTGAGTGCTATTGCAGCAAGGAATTGTTCTTAAGTATGCTAGAATAACATTTTTAATATATTCACTTAGGAGTCTCGATTGTATAATGACACATGAGGTACTAGCATGAAGGCATATAATAATCTAATATACTTCTGTATGCCTTCACAATGTACAATTCTATCATTTGTATCACACTGAATCCCTACACCATGCATCAATGAGTAAAGCAGGAAAATAGTAGGCGTGGCAGGTCTAAAGTGGAAAGGATGTGATAGATCATTGGTGAGCACCTTCTTTACCTGGCCAAGTTGGGTCTGCTCTGGGAACTGATTTACCTAGGTAGGAGCAGGTAGATCATCAGCTAGTCCATTGAATTGTTCCACGTCAATGTATAATTTGTAAAAAAAGATGTGGGTGAATGTCAAATGCCTACTTCATAATGAGTTCAAATTGACCAGAGATGAAATTGTTCATCCTAGAGCCTAGGACCAACTGTCTTGTTTGCTGAACAGTTGGAAAACCTCCCCCCTCCAATTGCATTCAGCTGCTCTTGAATCACACCATAGAATTCCACAATAATACCCTGGCCTCCTACCTTTCTCTCTCTTTTTAATTTTTTAAAATTATTTTTCATCCACTCGTAATAAAAACACATTGTGATATTGTACAAAAGTTTTAGTTGGATTAAAGAAATACAGTTGAACCCCTGTATCTGCTGGAGATATGTTCCAACTCCTCGCGTGGTTACATGAAACTGTGGATATTCGGGAACAGGCCTTCCAGTTCTGGGATTGTGGAACCCCAGAACTGGAAGTGCTTTTCCAGCCTCTGGAATGTCTATGTTGGCCTCCGGAGAACATTGGAATATGCTTGCGATGCCACCGGACACCTCCCGACTGCCTCCCATGTGCCCCTCCCCTTATATTTTGGGGTGGGCTCTGGTGGTAGCATGTGCCTGTTCCAGCACTCTATGGAGGGCTAAATAGGCCTTCTGGAGGCTGAAATAGGCCTTCCGGTTCTGGGTGTTTTTCCCTTATGGTGCCCACAGGTGGGGTGAGGTGGGGTGGGGCTGATCCGGTAACCGTGGTTACTGAATAAGTGTATATGGGGATCTGATTGTTGTCTTGTTATTTCATCTTGCAAAAAATTCTGTAGTCTGGTGTCTTGTTGAAGCCTCTTACCTTTTGCTGCTACATGTGTGGCCCCCTCTAATCACATCCCCCATTTCCTACACAGGCTGCAGTTGCTGGCCATTTGGCTTTTTTCCAACCATCGGGCATACTTCTAGCACTAGTCAGCCATGCTCTGTATTAATGCTGTATGTGGAAATTCCTTTGAAAATGATTCCTCAAGTGGAGCTATTACAAATGCAGCAGCAAAAACAATGTATCACCAATCCTTCACACTTCTCATTTCAATGTGTATCCTCAATTCTATGTTCCATCCTGTTTTTGACTTTTCAAGCAGGAAGTTTTGCCTGTTGATGTATCTAACATCCTTCAGACATCAAATAAAGATTACAAGATTAGCCTCCCTACTTGCAAGAACTTTATAGTACTGTTCTTGAAGCTTTTTTTAATTGTGCATTTGTTGTACTTTAACTTACTGTCTCATTTATCTATATATCTATATATAGATAGATATCAAATGGTGCGTGCATGTCTACTTTTGTTTATATTAACACTTCCAAGTGATAATAATTAAACAAGACTTAGCATTTGAGAATAAACTGGTTCATTTTCTGTTAATTGTGCCCAACAGTCTAAGTTGGCTCTCAAACCTTATAATTTGTGGCAAGGTCTTGACACATAAGAAGGTGCTTTGTTTTCCCCTGGCACATAAAAAAAGAAAACTAAGAGCCTATTTGCTCTAACCTGTGAAGCCCAAATTAGGAAGCTCCAAAATGCTCTCACCACATGCTATGCCACTGCCTCTGTCAAAGAGCATTCAAAGCATCCAGGAGTGCTCCAATCCTCCATAGCTATGGAAAAGTAAAAAGTTCTGCACAGAAGCAGCTTGTACACTCCCAGTCAGCATTATTCACAACCACTTCTCTGAGAAGGTAGGATGGCTGCAACTGCACACATACAATCTTTGTTACGATTGCCATGGCAACAGCTGGAAGCATGGTAGAAATTGTCATGACTATTGCCATGCCAATTTGGATGGTCCAAGATAGACTGTCCACACCATGAGTGCTGGTGATAAACTTGGATACACCAGCGCTCGCAGTGTGAATGGGGTTCTCCATCACCATAATTAACTGTGGCGGAATGATATATTATTCCACACCATTAAGTGCAAACGGGCCCTAAGTCCAGTAGAAGATAAGAGGGGATAAGTCAAGCCCTGCTGGATTGGCCACAGACCATCTAGTCCAGCATCCTGTCTCACAAAATGGTCTACCAATTGTGTTCTGGGCATCCTGAAACAGAAAACAAAGGCAAAACCTTTACTAGTACTAGTTAATCCATAGTCTATTCACATCGTTCAAAAGCAAACGTAAGTTTTATGCTTGTCCTTCCAGCTTTTCAGAATCACCATCATCTGAGACCTAATGTCTCTAATACAAGTTATATGATACATAGAAAATTGGAATTATGGATATTTGGTGGTCTGTGAGCTATGCCATAGAATACTTAACCTGCCTGAAAATTGGGGTTATTTCTATTTTCATGGTAATCGGACATCTTGTCCCAAGAGATGTTGACAACATTCACATTAATAGGCTTTTTATATGAACACCTGGAGGACTGTCCACTCAATGAAACAAATCTGGACCAGCAGTAATTTTATTAGATGCAAATGAGTGGCCATATGAACAATACAGGAGGAAGGGGGGAAACCAACTACAGATGCACAAAAAACTCATTCTCAGTGGGTTTTTCTGGATATTTCTTAAGCTGAAAGGTTCATAGGCTATGAAATGTCATTTCTATATTGGGTCTTTGCAAAGCGAATTTCAAACAAAAAGTTATACGAAAATAAGTTGTTTGAGCAACAAGAAAAGAAATGGGCTCTACTGCTGACATATATAACCATATTATTTTAGATGGATGAAATATGACAGCTGAGAAGGAATGGAGGAAGAACCTGGTATTAGCTTTCTTGGAGATGGCACATATGTACATGCACGTGTACATGTGCATGCACACACGCACACACAGGTACAAGCAGCACTAGGCTCGTACAATTTTGCATAATTGCTAATGGTGAATATGGTACTCCTGATTGATTGCTACTGAAATTAAAACCCACGAAGCCCCAGTAATGGAGGCATGGCCATCTTATGCCATTCTTCTTTCTTCCTTTTCTAATGGCAAAAAGCATAAAAGACAGACAGAGGGAGAGCATCAAAAACCTGTTGGTTCACTGAAATAAGAGGAGGCTAGACAATCATCAGAAGCCCAAGAAGTAAGCAGAAAATCCACCTTGATTCTATTAAATCAGCTGAGCTTCTTCCAAATAGAATCTTATTACTATTCTTTATTTTTTTTTAACTTTACTGGATTCTTAAATATATATGCATTTATATAATGCTGTTCAAAGGGTTTTTGTTCTTTAGGAGGATGTTTGTACTTGAGTAACATGATTTTTTTTAAAAAAAAATAATCTATGGAAACACAAATGTGCTTTTAAGATATAAATAGAAACAGATGTTAAGAATGATACTAGTATTATGGAGTGGTGGGGGCTCTGGAATGGAAAGAAACAATTTTGTTTTCCCTCTCCTGCCCACTTACAACCTCTCCTATTATGGTACCATAGCTTATTGTTATCTCAAGTGACTCAGAGAAATTAGCAAGCGGACACTGAAACAGACAGAAACAAACAACCCTGAAAGAACTTTGGCTTTACCTTTGTCTTTTGGACATCCTTCTTAGCTAGCTTGCTAATCCTGCACCTAATTGCTGCTTTCTAATCCCTTTCTTCAGAATTATTTATACCTCTCAATAGGCTCAATTCAGATGATTAGATGAGAATGTACCAAATCCATGGCTCTGAGAAAGGGAGTCTCATTGTCTTTCAGGAAATCACCTTTCCTGGATCACAAAGCCTCATATAGAGGAGAGGAGGGGTGCGGTGCGGTGCGGTGCAGTGCAGTGCAGTGCAGTGCAGTGGATGAAACTTTGATTTAAGATACGTCAGCTTTGGCTTAGGTCACAGTTGGGGTGTGGGCATCATACCTGATGCCAGTTACTTTGCAGTGGTGGCGCATTATGCTGTCACTACTTCAGATTTACCTACTGCTGAATGATGAGCACTCACTCTGCAGTATCAGGTAAATTCGAAGTTTCCCACCAGTCCAGACAAGACATCGAGACCACTGAACAAGAGCTGAGCCTGCAGCTCAACTCCCATTGGCTGCCCCATCCCACATGACACAAGCCTCACCATGTGCACCGCGGAAGTATCCCAGCTTTCTCTGAGAAAGCTACCGGGAGGCTGCTGGAGTCTGGATGGCCCATCGTGGCTTTGCAGCAGATAAGTTGCACTTTTTTCTCTTAACAGTGGATGCTATTCTGCTAATCTGGATACAGCCTTAATGTGCAGTCTGAAGATACATAAGGCTGGCATCTGAGTATCCTTATTGCCAGGAATTAAATGTATGCTGCCTCTGGCTCTGTGGTGGAACAAAGGTGGATTCAGAATACAAAATGAAAATAAAGAAAATAGATTTCATGGGAGCCCCGCTCCACCTACCCCCACTTGGAATATGAAAGGAAATTCTTCTGTTAACATCTGTCAACTATGCAACAGGATTGCCAGTCTCCAACCAACCACCCTCACTCTCCTGACCAAACAGCTGCTTACAGACAGCTCCTTCCAGGCTCCATCATTATGTGAAGACACACTTTTAATAGACTGGCTATCAATGTTACTACAGTTGGTGCATGACTGCAAACTGATTGACCTTGAGTTATTTTAAATATGAATAAATGCATTTGTTTGTATATATTTTATTTTATTTTTATACTATCCTATACTGAAGCCTCAGGGCTGTGACCAAATAAAACAGACCACTTTTTTGCACTTACCTGTTTTTGATTCAGAGCAGTAGATGGCATTGATCCATCCCAAGAATCCCTGAAGTTCACTAGAGTTTCTCACTATCCCCTTCCCCATCCCCCTGGCGGCTAGGAATGAAAGATCTTAGACCTGGAGTCTGGGGGGCTGAATAACAGACGCAGACACAGACACACACTCCTGAAGGCCAGGGACTTCCAATCCCAGCTGTCAGGGGTGCAGGGATGTTTTTCAGTAACACTGTAATGTGGATTAAGATTCCATGAAGAATGCATTGTCTGCACAGGAGAATAGATCCGGAATATAAACATGCTAAGGGCCCACTAATCATTCTACATTACAACACTCTGACATGTTTGCACCTCTATTCACACAAAAAGCTTTAATCACCATCCTTATACTGAAGTTGTTACCACATCATCATACCCACAGGTTTTTATTTTATTTCTATTGTTATTCAAGTACACAGCTTGCCTATATAAGTCCCTAGGCACTTCACTCCATGCATCTGATGAAGTAGGCTTAGTCTACAAAAGCTTATGCAACCATTTTCTTTCTCTTTGTTAGTCTCTAAGGTGCTACTAGACACCCTTGCTTACAATCCTGTAGTATTCATCCTACTGGAGTGACCATAGCCCAGACAGAGAGTGAATGCCTAGAAAGCAGGGGATCACAGTTTTGATTCCTGACCTATCCATAAAGAAAGTAATGGTATCTTCAAGAAAGCTGCATGGTAGCATCCCTGGAATTTCCAGGAGCCAACTTTAGTTAGTCGGTACCAAGCAACAGCAGTGTCAGTTTCCATTCCCCACATTGTTCAGTTACTAGATAATTTTGCTTTGTTGTGGAAATACAACATTCATGTCTTGAGGTAGTGTCTAAGTAAATAACAGACTCATAGTCCAGAGCTTCAGATAAATCTTCAATAAACATGAAAGATAACAACAAAAAGCTATGCAATTCAACCTGAAAAGGATTTCCAAATAGATGTGGGTTAATTTGTTTGTTTATTTTTTTCCTGTTTAAATCTTTCCTGAGAGAGACAGTTTAGGGCCAGCAAGACTCACACATCACAGTCTGGAAGGAAATACTCTGGCTAGAAAAACCCACGCATCCAGAGGATATGGTGTTTTAGTGTATTTCCCATAGTTAGAAGCAAAATGCACAATCTCATTAAAAATAGATTTACAGCCCCTCTGGGTGTTATTATGCAGAGAAATTATATTTTGCTTATCATAATATCTGGGCATGCATTACAAAAAAATAAAATAAATCATGCCAACAGTTCTAAAGCTGATTTAATTCAGCAGTGTCTCACCACAAGATCCTTAAAGCTACAGGAGATTCAAAAAATACAGTAGATACAGTACAACAGGCCATGCAGTTTCTGTTATGGATTTAACAAAAAAAATGGGGTACAAATGGAGTTTGATTCAGTGCTTTTGGTAGAGTCACTGCTGTGAAGAGTTGGAAACAGCACACAATGGCCATGGTCACACCTTCACTTTAAACCTTCTTCAGTACATCTTCTCATTGTAAGGCTCATACATTTTTACTTCTATCCATTTTATTTATGGGCTTTCGTGGGCTAACCTTGGAGTTTCATTTTGTATCTCCGTCTATGTTTATAGAAACAGAAAGATTGTTTCTTCACATGCTGCTTTATGTCCACTCAACTTTAAGATGATTATTTTATGTTAAACAGATAACAGCCACTAGAAGATGAATATCCCATGCCTAGGCCATGTTTAAACATCACTGGAACTGAAAGTCATCCCCAGAGCAAAACTTTTATGTCCCCTTGCCTCCAAAGCTGTCCCAAGCCTCCACATTGCTCTTTCTGCCCCAATGTAAAGAGAAGGGGACCCTGATATGAGTGCAGGATTTAAGCACCCTACCGGCAATCTGTCCCCTCATAAGAACATAAGAAATGTCCACTGGATTAACCAATCCATCCAGTCCAGCAGTCTGTCCATACATGGCCAAGCAACTGCACAGGGAAGTCCACTCTGCTTGCAGTCTCCCAGCAGCTGACCTCATTGCACTGCCGTTGGTTGCAAATGGTGATAAAGTAATCAGCTGCATCCTACACAACCCAGGCAATGACTGTTTGAATGGGCTCCCATAAAGGCTGAGGCATCTTCTGGGATACCTTCTCCCTCTAGTTGGTTCAACCACAGCTCCAGATCTGTACAGAGACCTGAAAGAAGCTCATGATCCCCTCATTCTGATACTTGGCTGTTTTATAGAGCCCTGTTGCTTGTTTGTTTTTCATTTTCTGTAGGCTTGATGACTACACCAGCATCTTTAACGTAGTCTAACCATTCCTGTAGGATTTCAGGTTCTTTCCATACCCTCTGTAGAGCAGTACAATCCATCCCAAGCTGGGGTGGATTGCATGTAGTGCAGAACAAACTCCCCCACACACACACACACGATGAGGCATCCTGTTTCAGCCCAGCCCCAGCACCTGTTCTGAAACTCAGCCATGAATGAAGGTTCCTGGTCTTCAGAGGTCCCTGAAGACCTATTTCAGTGGCATGTCTTGTTGCTGAAATGAGCCCCCAAGTCCAGTATACCACCTGCCAGTAAACCTCCAAAAAGGGGTCTACTGGTAAACTGGATCATTGGGGATCCCTAGTATGGCCTATATTCCACCTTGTGTGCAAAAGGGAGTCTGGTACAGTGGATCATGGTTTAGTCTACTAACAAGTGGAAAATTGCCCTCAGTCATCTTGGTTCATGCTCTAACTAATCCCCTAGCAAGTTGAAATTTACCTCATTTCTGATCATTCCGAATGAAAAAGAAAGTATTTGATAACTTCACATCCTTCCTGATCTTTGTGAATCAGAGGAAATTTATTTCCAAAGGGAACTAAGAGAGTCGTCTCATACCAGATCAGATTATTTGCCATTGTTGTTTCTACTCACAGTGATTCTCCAGAGTTTCAAGAATTTCCCCTTCATCTTTGACCTGACTATTTTAAGTGTAGATTCTGGCTTTTTACATGGAGATTGTGTACAGCTTAAACTATGGATTCTACAAATCTATGACAGCACATATTTTAATGAGTACAACTTAATATGTATGCATAATAGTTTATAAATCAAATAGTTGCTATCATTTGATTATCAAAACTACAGAAGCTGGACTGATGAATGTGGAATAAAGACAATTCTCATGGGCAATACTGCAGTATTCCATTTCCAGTAAAGCAAAACACAGTACAATTAAACCTTTCTTGTATAAAGGATACAATGCTCCTCTTGCTTTTTTCATTTTTCCACATTATGCCGTGTTCAGACATTGATTCTCTTATGGTCTTCAGAATTAACTTGTATTCCATTTTCTAGAGCACAAAAAGGCAATGCAGTATCCATACATCATTCCCCCCCTTAAATCTACAGCCCCACACCTGAGTAACAGAAGGCAGTGCACCTGCCACTGCTCTCACCATGCCTCCTTCCCCCTCAGCAACAGACTACCATTTCTGTCAGCTATCACTGAACAAATGTGGGATGGTGTTTCTGCACACAATCTCTACCTCCAACAGGTAAGTGACATTGTCAAGATTGATCATCTGTTCTGTAGTGTACATATGTGCAAATGACATAAAAGTGAGCTTGTGGTGCATGCTTGATCATTTGGGAATATAGCTCACAGCTTTCCATCTAACAGATCCTGAACATGTAATGACCTCCTTTTTTAGGGGCTATTAATTTAATTTATAATATCTTCCCTATGTTAAATGCTCCATTAGGCATATTTACAAGAGGAGGGAGAGAAGAAAACTTGCAAGACGATAGCATCCAAAGTGACACTTGTAAAAGGAAGCTGGAAGACATCCAGTTTTTCTTCATTCAGAAAGCAAAACTTGATGCAGACTAGCTAATCATTTCCCAGTTTTGTCTACAAGGGGGAAACACTTCATTTGCTAAAACATTTGAAAAAACTTACTAGAACTAAAATTAGAACACATTAGCAGCACCGGAAAAATTCTTGTGCAGTCCTTTGGGGTCATATGATAAAAACCGAGTGGTAAATGATCCAAGATCAAGTTGCCAGTCTCCCTTAACAATCAGTTATAATAATTGGGTTTTATTAAAGGTCATCAACTTATTGTCTCCTAATTATGGAGCTGTTGGTTTTGTGGTCATACAAGATGACACATGGGACTAGCTCAAAAACTTCCATTGTTCTGATGCAAGCAGGAATATACTCCAGATTGTGTCTTATCAGTTAATGGATATATACCCTGGAGTCTGTCTACAGTTAATACATACGTCAACAACAAACCCATTTAAATGCACAATAGCAGTGCAAAGAGGATTTGACAACAAGGTTAGTAAATCACTAAGGTGATAGGTCTCAGCTCAGCAGTGCAACAACTTCTTTTGTTTTTTGTCTTTAATTTAAAATCAACAATGTCAGCATTTAAAAAGGGGGAGGGTGGTTTGGAAGAAACTCTCCTGACTCTGGTTCAAACACTGGCATCTCCATATAAAAGGGCATCTGTGAGCAGGAGTGTAATAATGTCTGCTTGACTTCTTGGGGATTGGCTGAATAAACCATCAGAGTCCATGCCAAATAATGACTTTAGGAAGCATGTAGCAACTCAATGGCAGGGCATCTGTTTTGCCTGCACAAAGGCCTTGATTCAGTCCCAATCATTTCCATGGAAGAAGGCAACGGTAGACTATTTCTGTATAATTGCAAAGAAATCTACACGGATGTGTCAATACTGTTACCAGGTCCTGAGCTCAGCTCAAGGTGATCTTTGTAGTGACCTTAACTGTAACCAAAAAAGGGAGTATGATGAAGTTAGGAAGCATTTAAAAACATTATATATATACATGTACGTATTTGCAATATTGAAAATAAAATTTCAAAGAAAAAAATGTGTGACTGAGGCTGCACCTGCACAGGCCCTTTGGTAGGCCCTCACGGAGACCAGGGGACAGGGCATGCAAGGCCCCAAAGGTACTAGAAACTGTTGCTGGAAAACTCAGCACTGACTTTACGGGCAATAACACTTTTTACTTACTTTCTGGACTGAGCACCATCATACATCAGTCCACCGTGCATGTGTGGAGGGAGATACTGACATACACATCCAGGCAATTGGCCCTAGTAGAATACACCAGTAAGTGCCCCAGGCTAGCAAGGATAATGGTGAGGGATCAATATCTCACATTATCCTTTGCTAGTGGGTTATTCGGCAGCCATCTGGAGGCAACTATAGTTAAACTATGGGGTATGATATGCCAGCTTGGATGGCTTCATGAAGGGGAATTCAGGGAGGACAGGGCTGTCAATGGCTACTGGTCCTGCTCGCTGGATGAGGCCAGCTGCAAGAAGCGTGCAGGCAGGGTAAGCCGTGTTATGTCCTGCTGTTGGGTTTTGGTGGTGGGAAGGGCCAATGGTCTGACCCAGCAAAGAATTTTTTTCCTTCCTGTTTCTGTTTTCTCTTATTAAGCAGCAGATGCCAAATCTTCACTTAATTGTAACAACAAAAAGTGTTCCTGAAAAAAATGTTCTTTCTTGCGGGGAAGGCAAGCCACAGTGTTACTCTTATAAACAGTGTTTATGTGTGCTACACACTGAGCCTAGCTGATAGCCACTAGAAACCTCTTCTCAGTTTTTGAAGCACAGAAGCTCAGATTAGAAACTTACATATGAACACCGTGTTTACTGTCACAAATGGCAAGAGGAAGGTGGGATCTTTCCATGTCCCGATGTCAACCTCAAGCCCAAACTTAACTGCATATCTGGTGAATATGATATAAGAACGGCCCATTGAGGATTTCTGGAAACCAGCACTCCCCCACCATTTTTGTGAGTCTGCAGCTTGCCAGACATGCAGGTAAGTGCGACTACTACAGAAAACCTTCCCCACAATAGTGTTACAACACATTTGTAATGTGTGCGCGATTGGTACCTGCCCTGCCAGCCTCAGAATTGAGCTGGAGACGATCAGGTAAGTTGGAGGGACTCTCGGTGGGGTGGGGGTGAGAGTAGGAGTAGGAGCTGCCTTACCCTGGCCAGAGAACGGAGGATCGTCGGTTCTCTGGCCAGGGGGAAGGCAGGGAAGCTGGCTGCCAGATGTTAGACCTGATGTTTTCAGGTCTTACATCTGGGTAGGATTCGGCGGCAAAACCGGTTTAAACAACCATTTTTGCCTGCCGATGTGTGGACCTGGCGTCCTCAAAGGGACCCTAATTGGGTTCCCCGTGCAGATGCCACGTCCAAATCCTTTCCTGAACTGGCTCTAAATGCGTTTTTAGAGCCTGTGCGGAAAGGCCCAAAGCTTTTACAGTCTATGGCCCTTTCTGCAAGAATTCTTAATCCTGCTAATCCAGCTCCATCTTCATGACACAAAGCAAGATCTGAATTAAGGGAGACTTTGATCTGGATTTCTGGTGGACCCATTTAATCAGAATCACCAGAAAGATCAGCACAGCCAGATCCAGAACACATTAGTCATGTAAAAGGCATGCCTCTGTATTCCAGGACTAATGGGGTTTTTGAGTGGTGCATTATAGTGTACCATCAGAAATCACCCTCTACAGGCCTCAAGGGAAGGAACTTCCATTTCTTCCTAGGAAGGTGGAGTTGCAGCCTTGAAGCTCACTTGAACTTAAAGGGGAGGCGGCATGGGTGATCTGGATCAGTGCTGTTGGTGCAGACCATGCCATCCCATGATCTAGATTCCAAGCAATTCCAGACCCACTGGTCTGGATTGCAGGCAAGTAAGTGCAGAAAGGGCCTATGATTATGAATAATGCAGAGCAACTCTCCATTTTCCAGATGATCTTCTAGCTCCTCTTACACTGTAATGTCCCTGTGAACAGAGTCTTTAGCTTTGTTAACTAGAAACAACAATTCAGGATTCTGCTGCATCTTCTTGCTGGAAGGGAGGCTGACTAAGGAACTCTTTCTCTTTCTGCTGTGGAAAATGCAATAGTGAGAACAAAATCGCAGCTGTGGCTGTAATCACCATATCTATGCATTGTACTGTATATAGTCCTCAATAAAAAATAGAATCAAGAGGCCTATTTGCACTTAGGCCGGTAGTCAACAATTAGCGAACTTCTGGTGAGGAGCATCTGCACTTCAAAGAGGCTGTAACAACCTCCAAATGTCCCCTGCTTCCCCAGAACTTCACTAATTGTTGATTAGGTGCTCCACACCTTTACCAACATTAACTTACCTGAAGTGTCCAGCAGTGCAACCATTTGCTCTTCTTCCAGTGGGTGGTGGCATCCACGCAGCTTTGGTTATGGTGAAGGCCATGATTGATCGCTTACCTCTGCCATAACCAGACCACCAATCCCTGGGAGTGGCATCGATCACTGACACTGATATGATTGGCTGCAATGTGTCCCTGCTCGAACATGTTTGTCTGCAATGGTGGTCAATCAAGGTAGTGAGGAAGTGGAACTTCCAGCTTCAGACATAGTGGCATGGGCTAGTAAATGTCAGGAACATTTGCACTTCTGTCCAATAATGGGCACTTTGGAGAAGCTTTCCTCCTTACAAGTGGGAATGGTCCACATTATTTATTTATTTATTTATTTATTTATTTATTTATTTATTTATTTATTTATTTATTTATTTATTTATTTATTTATTTTCTATCCTGCCCTGTACCTGAAGGTCTCAGGGTGGGTAACAACATTTAAAATCAATTAAAATAAAACAGTATATATTAAAACAATAATGTCTACAAATGGGGGAAATTCTTACTACATTTAGTCAAAGGCCAGAGCAAAGAAGTATATCTTCATTGCCTTCCTGAACATATACAATGAAGAAGCCTGATACACCTCAAGGGGGAGACAATTCCGCAGCCTGGGGGCCATTACTAAGAAGGCCCTCTCCCAGTGCCGAACCATCTTAATGCTGAGGATGGTGGGATAACCAGAAGGGCTTCCCCTCCAGATCTTAAGGCATGGGCAGGACGTTAAACTTTACCAGAAGTTTACCAGCCTTAGTTCATGGCAGCCTAATCAGCTAAGTGCAGAAAGGCCCCTGGCTTCTTGGCAATCATGTTCTTTTACACAATTATTTTTATTATTTCATCATTTAAAAACAAAACAAAATTCCTATGTATGTGTGAATATAAGTGTGCGTGTTAGCCTGGGCTTTCATTATACATTACTTTGATAGCAATGTTGTTCTTGTTCTCATTAAAGAAAATTTCTGTTTGTAAGTGAAGCCCCCAAAGATTACCTTTTCACTTGTCAAATGGATATAAGTCAGTACTTCTCTCCTTCAGGTGTGGTGCAAAGCCAGTGAAAGTAGTAATTTCCTGATGTAGTCTGTACCGGATAATAGGCCATTATTTATCCTGTGCCTTAGGCAAGATCTCTCCTTCAATTCACATCACAATACACCAAGGTAATTCAAGGAAGTTTGGGGAATGGCATGCAGATGAAATTAATAGGAGCTTTCCAGCTTATAAATAATACTGAGTTTTGCCCAGCCTTTGGATTTTTACTGAGGATGACGAGGGTGATTGCTTGGGTTTCATGCAGAAGCTGACAGTTATTAAAAGGCAAGAAAACCTCTCCCTCTATG
The DNA here is from genome assembly GCA_023333525.1 of Aspidoscelis tigris stejnegeri. Taxonomy (NCBI): domain Eukaryota; kingdom Metazoa; phylum Chordata; class Lepidosauria; order Squamata; family Teiidae; genus Aspidoscelis; species Aspidoscelis tigris. The sequence continues at coordinate 52,520,500 of JALMGA010000004.1, forward strand.
CCTGAAGACAAATGTGTTTGCTTTTCTTGCGCTTATTCTGGGTCAGCAGGCAATGTCACAACCAAAATCAGATTGTTTCGTATAATGGAGATGCTTCCAATGAACTGCCCTTTCAATTATCCTACAGGTTTATGGCAACTGTGATCTTAAACCACTTTGCACTAAATTTGGTGTAATAACTTAAATCTCAGGGTCATATACATGGAGTCAATCCAATTTTATTCCTACAACAACCATGTTAAGATGAGTTGTGACACCCATTTAACAACCAAGTAGGGACGAGTCACTTCTTTCACTGTATGTTATATATTTAATTTGCAAATATCTATAGTTACAGTTTCATGCATTGTTATTACATCTAGCAGACAAAAATATTGAATATTAATCATGCACAGTGGGATAATGAATTAATAGACTGTGGCCTGATCTAGCAGGGCTTCTCTCTTATGCTCTTTTAGCCTTCAATTCCTTCTTCACCCAGTTTACTGCAGTGAAATTACTTTGGAAGGATTTGAGGCAAAGCCAGGCAAATGTCTAAAGGAGGGCAACACCAGCAGAGAGAACTGGTTACCTGGATATCCTGAATGTATGGAAACTTTTTTAAAAAAAAAAAAGTGAACATACACCTCTTGCTTATGGAATTACTGGAATTCATCATCCCTCAGAAAATGAGTGCAGCAGATGAGACAGGTGATGCAAAGCTTCAAATTTTCTCACAGAATATTTTTGATAAAGGAAGCAGGTCAAATTTGTGCCTTGGAATGCGTGGAAAGGATGTGAATCATTAACTATATGCTGGATCTTCAGGGAAAATCAGTGGGTTGCCAAAAAATATGATGCAATTTTGCCTCAGTAATACATTCTCACCATTGTGAAAATCCGCCCTTCCAGCTTATTTGGCAGTGCATGAAAGCTTTTTAAGTTTCTTTTGCTACAGGTAGTTAAAAGTTATTTGCCAGCTTCTACCACAACAATTGATTGGTACTGTTGCCAGTGTTAGCTCCTTATACTAAAACTTACTGTTTTGTATTTAACTTATACTTTAAAAAAACTGTTTCTTTTAACTTTTTAGTGTCCTTGTCTTTCTGCTCAGCCCTCCCTAAGTTTCACTCTTCAGCTATATACTAAACTCAAGCCTTGAAAATCTTGTCATTTGTGTCTTAAGCAGCTTCTGCATTGTAGACTGCAACATGTGCTGCAGATACCTTTCCTTGCCAATTGGGCCAGGAACATGAGGATGTGGAATGGAACACATCAGTGGCAATCTGGAGCCTACCTTCTAAGCCAGGAAGCAAAACTTCAATGGGTGTGAAATTACAGACCACCAAAAGCTCATCAACTGACTAACTGTAAATAAACCCTGGGAATTATCTTTCTTCCAGAGCCCAGAAAATGACACTGGGCTCCAGAAAGGGTCTGGTTGCTCTTCCTACTGTAAGCCAGGCTCAGGGCTACCATACCATTTGGAGGCAATCTTAGAAATGTGTTCAGCTATATAAGGTTTTTCCTAAAAGAGTAGAATTACTTTTAGCCCATTGAAGTTTCTTCCTAGGTTGAGAAGTTTGGTTTTTTTGGGGGGGAGGGGGAGGTATACTGCCATCCTACATCAGTAACAATTTTTATGTAATATGTCCTAGATGTCTATTGATAATTCCAGGGACTCTCTGAACTGAAAGGCCATGATCTGAACTAGTGTGTCTGGACCAGCAGGGTCCGTAGCTTGTGACCATGGGCGGGCATAGTCTGAAAGAACACCATGTGCACAAAGGCAGTAATCCAGACCAGTTCCAGTATTCACCCCAAAAACTTGCACCAACTTCAGTGCTGGGTTTTGTATGATCTTCCCAAACTGTTTGGTACCAAGCTGATTACTCTCCCTTCTTTGTTTATCTTCCTCCCTCCCTCCTTCTTAAAGATATTTTATTGTTATTCTTAAAAAGTGTTATCTTGTATTTGTTTCTTTTAAATTATGTGGAAAACATCTCTAAAGTTGCACTAAGGCTGATATGTAAAATATTTTAATAAATGAATAAATGTATACACACAGTCACACAATGCACATCTACCCTTGAATATAGAATTATTACATTTTATTTTACTGTCTTCATGCTCCATAAAGCAATCCACACAGAAATGAAAGGAAAGAAAAATGCTGGGCCTCAGTCTTGTCCAATAGTATTTATCGTCACTAAAGAAAAGAATTTTCATGAAAGGCTGCATGTCAACATTTTGTGGGGTGATGAGGTCCAGTAGATGCCAACAATGGCAGAAGGTTAACTTGCATCAATGGGAGGTTCTTTAAAGGCACACAAAACATTTCACCACTTAATATGCAAAACAAAACCAGACTCAGAACTGTCTCCATGCCTTGCCCTGATGCTGGCATACATGATGAATACAACAAATGTTACCAAGGTGATAATTGGAACTGAAAAGTCTAAGCATGTCAATTTGCAAATTTTAAACCCTGCTTTTTTTGACACAGTAGCTTTGGGCTGTAACTAGCCAACTTGGCTACATCAAATTAGAGATTATATCTTTTATTGCAATAAATTTAAGAAGTGCAATCTCTTATTTTTCAGCAATGGTTTTAAGAATGTTTAAAAGCATATTTCTCTGCTTTCAAAAAAAAGTTCTGAGGAGAATTCAGCTCTGTCACAGTCTGTGCAATAGATATGAAGCTAAGATTGTTTTGGGTGAAGACTCCTAGGCAGAATAGCCTTGAAGTTTTAGGAAATACTAAATGAATTGTAGACAGAAGGGATGACCAGCCAAGCTAGTCAACTAGGACAGAACAGAGTTTTTCTTGTACTCAGGAACATAAGACATTCACTGCTACATTGTGCAAATGGCCTATTTATTCCAGCACCCTACAGGGATCAACCAGATATCAACCAGAAGCTAAACATGAATACATTTTTCTTTTTTTTAATTGAAAGTTTATACATTACAGTTAAAATTAAAATAGAAAGAAGCAAAAAAAAATAGAGGGACAGGGAAAAAGGAGGGAATTGAGGGAAAGTAAAAAAAAAAAAGAGGGGAGTAACATCTGATCATCCTTTCGGTGACTAAGATTCAGTCAAACTCTTCCTTCTGAGTTCCTGTGCTCTGATGTGTATTAAAATGAATTCCTTCCAGGGGTCTTACATAAGAACAGTGTTTTGTCAGTAAAAATAAATGCCTTGACAACTGTCTCCTGCTACTCGTCCCTTCGTCTTCCACATGCAGGATCTTATGGAGTGCTAATGAAGTCTTAGCTGTAATTTTCTGGTGCTTAATCTCTTCCTACCAGTTTCATCATCACAAAGCTTCTCTTCAGCTTGTTTGGTTTCTTGCCAAAGCTTTGATGTGCACCGTTTTCTCCCCTTTAAACTTCCCTGGGTCACTTCCAAACACCAACCAAGGAGACAATGTCGTTAGTTAAAATTAATGGAATTAACTAAAAGGGATTTCTCAGGTCCTAAAGGAGTTAGGCTTGGGTAAATAAAATTACACCCAAATGCGCTATCTCACTTTTGAATAACACTGTAACTTCCTTTCCTATCTTTCCTATTACTCCTCTGTAGCTTCACATAATTCAAAGTTCTGGTGAAAAGGCTGTGGTTTATTATTGTTAGTCTTAAATATGCTGTTCCTAATCAGAAGTTTGAAGGACTAAAAAAGTGGCATAATTCAGTCTAGGTGACGGCAATGTGGCTGAAATCAACATCATCCACTGAAGACTAAGAATGGGCTAAATACATTTTTTTCTGTGCAAAATGGACATCTGATATTCCATATGGAGGCAGACTACTGTCACAGTATAGCCCCAGTGTCAGCATTCACCTTACTTACTTGTTTAGCTTAACTGGACAAGCCTATGTGTATTTGTATGTGTGTTGGAGGGGAAGGCTGTGTATTACAGTTTTGGTTTTAGTTCAGTGGATGCTGTGCCAGATGGTGAGTTAGCACAAAAAGATGGGTCCAAGGGATGGGTGTTTAGAGGCACTCTCTGTTCAGTGGTGCCCAGTCTCATTAAGGGAGTATACAACAACACTAGGGCTGCATCCCCAAAAGACTTATTTACTTCTCCACTGTCACTCTACTGTCACTCTATTGAAGTGGACTTTAAAAGTGCCATGCAAATCAGGAATAAGCGTCCGCATGAGGCTCAGGAAAATGAGTGTTTTTAACGCACCTTCCATCCCCATAGGATCCCTGTTTTCTTTGCGCGCATCTTTTTCTCCCCGCCCCTGCTCTTGTTCATAGGGTGCCAGCGGGAATGGGGAGGGACTGCGCTCGGTGTGGCCACAACCAGGAAGACAATCCCTGACAAGTGCAAAGGAGAAACAGCGATCCGCTCTCTGTTCGTCTCCCAGATCTCCCCCCCCCCCCCGAAATGGCTTCTCGTGCTGGAAAACATTCACTCTCACCACTTTCCCTGTTATTGCTTTCAAAAATCCACCCTGCCCAGCGCACGAGCGCTGACAATCCCTGACAAGTGCAAAGGAGAAACAGCGATCGGCTCTCTGTTCATCTCCCAGATCTCTCCCCCCCCCAAAAAAATGGCTTCTCGTGCTGGAAAACATTCACTCTCACCACTTTCCCTGTTATTGCTTTCAAAAATCCACCCTGTCCAGCACACGATCGCTCATTCACTCATCACTTTCCCTGTTATCGCTTTAAAATCCACCCCTAGCAATAATCCACCCATTTCACACCTCACAGCGATTGCAACAATGTTGCAATTCTGCGTGATTCTGGCTCTTTAGTTCTGAGCTTTAGAAAGTGAAGCTGCTTGTGTTTCTGCTGTGTGTGCAGGCGGCAATCCCCACCCCTTGTGCCACGGAGCGTCCTCAAGGTAAATGTAGCGAGGAAAACCCGCGACTTACAGAAAGAGCGCTGGAAGAGTTGTTTAAAGTGCATGTATTTTGTCGTGCGATTTCCACGTTTTGTAGCGCTGGAACCTCGTTAAAAACCCTGGCTTGGGGGCGCTCAGAGGTAAAAGGAGAGTCTTGGCAGACTTTTTATTCCTTGGGGACAGCCCCTAGGTTCAGAAACAGCATGCTCTGACTGAGACCTTACTTTGATCTCCCTACAGTGTAAGTAGTCTAGGGGATAGTCCTGGTGTGGCCTAGAAAATCCCTATTATAGGGGGGAAATGGAGGAAATGAACTGAGCACTTGTTTGCATTGTTCCAACATGACATAGATTCAAAACGAATTTGCTTGTTCCCACTCTTTCATTTTTCCTGTGCTTAGCATGGGTTGGAAAACTGTGTAGCTTTATCTTTCCATCTCCCATGAAATTCCCCTCCCCCTTCCATCAGCTACTGGATGAGACTTCACACACCTGTGGGAAAATTAAATCCTCCACCCTCTATATTTTCTAGCTTTCCCCCAGCCCCTGCTGCCTCCTGGTCAAGCCTTCCTTCCCACCTGTTCGCCTCCTCAAGCCAACTCTTCTGCAGCAGAATCCTATCCCATCCCAAGATTTTTTTAAAAAAAATGTACTATGTTAATCATGATGTGAAGGAAAGCAAACCTCTCTCACCCTCCCTTCCCCCCCCTCTCTCACGCATACACAGAGGCATGAGAGAGGAAGGGAAGGGAGAGAGAAAGACTGAGACCTTCCACAGATTTTACTTCAGAGTACTGCTGTTGAAAACACTGCTTCTCTCATGCATGCACACATACACACGTATACTGCATGAATTCTCCCCTTTATGTACCTTTTACGTAGATTTGACTTCAAATTAGTATCTCCATACATATTATTTTTATGGCATTATAGTATATTAATATTTCAGTACTGCTTCAGTCTTAAGCAGGATCCACATATCACTCTGATGGTTCTGCCAGTGAACTCAAGGGATGCAGAGTCCACCCAGCCTCAGCCCCACTGAGTAAACAACCTTATATAAGTGCCGTTAACAGTGATGTACTGGAAGAGTGGAAGAAAACACTTTGACAACACTTTCCCCCACATTTCCACTCTCCTATCTTAGCACCTGAAGGTGCAACCTTACTCATTTGTATTCTTTGGGGTATATAATCATGAGACCTTTCTGCAGTATCTTAGGATGTGATCAGACATGGCAAAAAAGCATCTATGAGACACCACCAAGGTGTCTGAGGTGGGATAGTTCACACAGCAGTCTGCTGTTCCCCCCTTGGCTGAACATTATGTGCTAGAAAATGTCGATTAGAGATGGCTTGGGAGCACGAGGACCACACAATATCTCTCTGAGGAGCCCTTTTGTTTTCTCTGAACACAGCCTTATATGAGGAGGGATCCCCAAAATCCTGTAAACCCACCGAAGGTAAGCTAATTCTTGGGCCTAAAGTATTCTTCAGAAGTTCTATGGTAACATGGAAAGAGAAAATCCTGTAACTAGATAAAAGGCTTTCTCATAGCTGATAATGTGACATAAGAATAACTAGCTTTTTTCTGGAATTTATTCTAATCTTCAAGTTGACCCAGTAGTGTTAGAAGGTTCATGATAATGCCAATTAACATATTAAAGACACTGCCTATGGGAGGGAAGTTAAAATGATAATTAGGGAGTAGGTGGGCTATATGGCATACAGCAATAGAACAGACATGTATTGTAGATTGCTCAACTAACATAAACGTTCCAATCATATTATTTGTAAACTATAACTGTGTGTATAAGTACTTCTTTTAGTATGGATGAATTTAGACCAGTTTTTGAGAGCAATCTCCTGGTTCGGTTTATTTCTGGCAATACAGATAGTTGCAACCACTACCTTAGTGTGGTTAATTTGTAACACATGCCAAGCATGAATCCAGAATTTGGATATAACACTTAGATCTGAAACAAGGGTCTATAAAGTCCACTTCTGGGTCTCATAGTGGACCTGTGAGGCTTCACCCACTTCTGATACACTCCATATGCACAGGATGGAGTGTAATGCTGATTAGGGACCTTGATCAGGGCTACTGGTAGACCTCAACATGGCTGCATCTTCCAGACTACTAGAGGACCCATTTCAACAATGCACCAAAGCATGCCAGCAAAATGGGTTCCCCTGTGGCTCCAAGGCTAGGAACTTCTATTCCCAACCTTTCAGAGTACTTACAGCCTGGCCCTAAATCTCATATGAGCTTTGGGGCTGGGGCAGTGGCTAGGACTAGTGCTGTTATGCAAATAGTGGTCTGAGCCAGCAGGTCTGGCTGGTCCAGACTCGCTGGTTCGGACCATGTAGAAGCGAGTGTAGAAAGCCCCCTCTTGTTTTTGAAGACAGAAAAATATCAATTTCCAGGGCCTTTCCCTGTGTTAGAGAAGACAATCTGAGTTGGAAACACAGAAGTCCAGGACTGTGTGGTACCAAGCTATGCATTGTCTGGGAGTGATGGTTTGTGAACAGCCACTGTAAGGACTGCAAGTGCTCCAACTGCAAGTGCTCCAACCCTGAAGTGGCAAGTAGTTCCTGCCTGAAAGAAGGATAAAGGAAAATACATGTTATGTGTAGCAAATATGCCAAACCTGTATTGAAGATGATGTCACAAATGACTTACAGAATGTGAATCTGTCTATTTATTTTATTTGGGTAGGCCACCTGTTATGATCACAGATGGAAGATGAACACAGGCAAAACAGTGAGAAGTAAGGAAGAAACAGAAAATACAAGTGAAAGGCAAAGATGCAGTTGTATACCTAGGAATGATCTGTGAAATTGCTGGTGAAGGAGATCAAAGCTGTGTTTGGAACAATAAAATGCAGCATGCCACTCACTGCATAACCCCTTCTCTACCATATCACTTGTTGCAGGTTGTCTGTTGGTGACATTTCTAGTCAAACTCTTTTCCCAGATATGTCTCAGGCTGGGTTGTGGTTGTCCTTGCAAATCTTCATGACAGCCTATGATCAACCAAGCTACTGCAGCCTAGGTCAGCATGAAGGCAGCCATTAGCAGTACATCCTTTTGCAAATATAGGCTTCTGATGGCTGCTCAAGTCTCATAGGGATTAGGCCTGTGCTCTAAGACTATAAGGCCCAAATTCCCAGAGGAGTACTAAAGTCAAAAGACATAACCTCCTAAGGCATAACATAAGACATAACAATTTTTTCTTTCTTTCTTTGTACTACTTTCTATTTCAATATTTTTAGATCACAGAGGATTAAAAGCAGAGATAGGAACAGTGGCAGCAGGAGCTATTGTTGGGATAAACAGGGCAGGTAGAGATGGCAAAGGGGCCATATGAGTGAATCATGAGTGGAACAGGCAAGGAAGTGAGGTTAAAGGGATAGGGAAGGAAGTAGGGATGTGCATGAACATTTGTAACATTCAAAATTTGTACAAATTCGGTCAAATTTTGACATTTGAATTTGAATCAAATGTTGCCACATTTGAAGACGGACATTCGAATTTGAATGGAATGTTCTGATACATTAAACTTCATAGCTTCATATGGGATTTGTATGGGATTCGTATGGGATTTGTATGGGATTGAACATTCGAATACAAATTCTACTATGTTTGAAGGGGATCTATTCAAACAAATATGAATTTTCTTGTATTTGATACGAATTAAATTTTAAAACATTCATGCACATCCCTAGAAAGAAGAGAAAGGCAGGGCAAAAAGGGTAAATAGGATTATCAAGAAATGGGATGGGTAATGAAAGTCTGTGAAGATGACAGTAATGTTGTGGCAGAGCACCCACTTCTATGCTTCACCTGGGGCCTACCTGTGCTAAGAGGAAAAATGGATTTTTACATACCTTAACATGTCAGATTTTGTATTTCCTGTTTTCCTATGTGCATGGTGCTGTATGCTACATACTTGTGTTCCTATAAACACATATACTATCTCATTAAAAAGTATCTGAAAAATTGTTTTCAGTGGTTGAGTATCATTATATATAATGGGAACAGACTATATTCTTTAATGAGATATAGTAGCTATAATATTCCCCTATCTATGAAAGTTCAGGGGCATGGTAACCTGATGGGAAAATGCTTCTGAATTTTATCTAGAAAATTGAGCATCAAAGGCAGAGATAGCCAACACTGTAGTTTTAATGAAGGAAAGGATGCCAACTGAACTTTTTATACTGTCTGTCCTTCAAACTGTTTCAAAGTGATGAGGGTTGAAACGTGTGCACTTTTAAGCCATCTATAAAAGAACAGAAAAGGCATAAAGCTGAGGTATCAAAAAATCTAGTCGACAGGAAATTTGATTGTTTTGAAATAATCCAGAATAATTAAGTTGGGAGAGTAAGGTGAAATTGCATGGAAGGATTTAAAATTAAATTGGAAGGGATTTTAAATGCTCTCAGTAAATTCTCTGCATAATATTCTAGAATGCTTTCAAAATCTTGATTTCAAAAAATGGGATGCAGGTTGAGTGACCAGATTTCCAAATAAAATTGTGGGGCACTCATCAAGTGAACAGACTCAGCTCAAAATAAATCTGGCAAGGTGCCTGAAAGTTTCAGATACCTGTGGCTGAAAAAGAAATGATGGTAATGCTGATTTCCTCTCCCCCCACCCTTGTTTCAGGGAATTGCCGTAATTCAGTGATATAGTTTCAGATCCCAGCACCCTCTCCTAAAGGAATTCAATGGCAAATCATTCTCATATTGTTGGCAAGAAAATTGCATGGATATGTCCATTTAGTCACCTAGTATGAGCTCAAAAGCACATGTTTACTTCCACTGATATTAGAGACTGAAGAAATCTATACGGGAGACTAACCATGTTCTAAGTTCTTTATGGATTCATCTGTCAACAACAACATTGTAAATGTGTTCTGATATCAAACTAGTAGCCATAACAACCCCTTTGACAATGATGTAATATGCTCATAGTAAGTGGCTCACTTCAGAAACCTGCATCCTTCACTAAGTATAGCTTCAGAACACTCTTACAAATACCTTCAAACAAGGTAAATTATAGTACTGTGGTATTGAAACTGCAGCCATGTCTAACATTATAACCACAGTATCTCTGTTCAAGAACAAGCACAGCTGGCACACAAATTAAAGCTGATACAAAATGTAGTGCATGCAGTGATAGTGGATACTTAGGACTATAGGGACAATGGTGATTTTAAAAGCACCCTTAGCCTACAGACACAATCCTCCAGGGAGTGTTTAGTCCCATTCAGAACAGTCAACCTACCAGTTCTTGGAAAGAGGAACAAACACATCTTCATCTTGTCAGGATTCAGCTTTGTGGTTGTTCTGTAGCCTGTGCATGGACAAGCTTGTAACCAGGGTTCTAATCAGGTAGGAGAAGTACAAAATTGAGTGAAGTATAGACTACTTAAGTGATGGCGCTACTTAGGGTTTTTTTCCACTGACCTCTCTTAATCCAGATCTAAGATGATCTGGATCTAAGGAATGGGTCCTTCAACTAATGCAGATCTAGTAGATCCAGATTAAGGGAGGTACCCGATGTGTCCCTCCAAAGTGTAGTTTGTGATCTGCTATTGTTGGTGGTATGCCACCTTTTACAGTTTTTAAATATGGTAAATTTAGATAAGAAAAAATGAGGTGATGTAAATACTGAGCAGTAAATAACAGCACAGGTGTATGCACATATGGCAAAAAACATTAATGTGGTATGCACGTGATTGATGCTTAGAAAACACTGCTCTGAATCAAATACTGCTTGGGAAATTGAAGGATAAAATGTTCATCATCAGTAATAAGCATTCTGTTGATCCAAGGAAGACTTCAGCAAAAAAGTTCTCTTAACAATTCAACTCCTCTAACTTTCTCAGGTAAAGTTTTGTAAAGATATGGCGAGATCCACATAGACAATAGGGAGAGTGTCTTCATGGCTGAGTTCCCACTGGACTACTTTACTGCTGTTTAATTTAATCAGCATTCAATCTGTTTTTTCATGTCCCCATTTATGGCTTATTATGCAGATTTACAGGGGGGAAACCTCTCCCCTCTCTTTTGCATCGTACCCTGACTTTATGGGGCAGGGATCTAAACTCTGTAAGCCTGTCCCTGATTAATGTTAGAATGGAGATTCTAACATTTTGCTGGGTAGAAACAGCTAAGCAAAAGAACAAAGCAATTTCACACTTTCCTTTTCAGATGGAATCTCGCTCCCTTCTGGTTCTTCCTGTTTGCGCTTAAACAGGAGAACCAACATTGCAAAATCTAATGGAGGACTAACAACTCTTCCTGTTTCTGTGAGGTTTGCTACAATGTAATGGCTTGAGTTTTAAATGAGCAAGAATTTTGATGCTTTCTTTTTCCTCTTACAATCATGTGGAGAGCAGACATGGGGAGGGGAGGGGAGGGGAGAGACCTTCACAGCTGTGAAATCCCACCCACATCTGTCAGGCATTGGCCAAAAGGACATATCTCCACCCCAAATAATTCAATAGTGTTCCCATTGGGAAAAAATAAAGCGGGCTAGTGGCAAAAACAGGAGTGTGAGCTGTTTCTCCGAGGAGTTTTTAAAAGCGAATTTTGGCTATTTACTCCTCAGAAAATCTGAGAATCTATATTTGAATGAGGCCAAAGGACATCCAGACCATTTTCAAAGCATTATAAACCCTGAATGGGGATTCAGCCCATTTGAAGTAAGAGGACTGCTACCTTATTAAAATAGCAGCATGCTGTTCGCCTACTGCCCCAACTATCAAGATCACAAATGAAGAACCCTCATTCCATGGCTGAAATTGGGGGGGGGGTGAGGCATTGGGCACAGGAAATGATACATGGGCCATTTCCTGTGTTTGATGACTTTGTGGATACAGTATTTAGGAAGGTGGTAGGACTGCCAACTGCAAATAAGAGGCAGAATTTCCAGGGCTCTTCCTCCTGCTTTGCTATTCAAGTTCCAATTGTGTCCTGATGTCCCATAGGGAAGCAGGGTTGTGTGTTCCCTTCCTCATTACCATGGATTTACAGTGCCATAGAGGCTCTGTGCTGATCCTGTCTTTGTAACTGAAGCAACAACATCATACCTACTCTGAAGTAAGTTCAGTGGTGTCTCCTCTCAGATTCATTAATCAACACAACTGGTATAGTAGTATTTGGCTCATATCAGTGTACGTTAGTAATTAGGATGTAGCAAGTAGTTATGGTGTTTGAGCTGGGAAATGAGATTCCTAAGTTTTAAACATTCAAAGTGATCACTTAAATATTTGTACTCTCCATCATCTTCAGCAATGTCTTCAAAACAAAGGAAAGGGCTTCTATATCTAGCAGCAAGTAGCACAAACTGAATTAATGTATGTGCCATTAATTTGGTTTGTTCAATACCCGAGTCTCTCCTCCCAATCAAATGTCTCCATTTTTTTACATTATTCCCACACATATTCTTTGTGAGGTAAAAGGAGTGCTAGCATCAAAAGGAAGATATCTCCAAAATGCCCTGTGTTGATCATTGCACCTTCACTATTATTTCATAGGCAGTTATATTATCAAGTGCCATCTGCATCAAATAAAGAAGCAAGCAAAAATTAGAGTATTTGTTTCAATGCTAGAAAAAATCCGTAGCTGCTAAGTATGTCTGGCCTTTAAAGAAAAGGATTTTATAATGCTGACAGTGCTGGATTTATCTTAATCATTAAATGTAACTGTGGCTGTAGCAGGATCCATATTATTTTGAACTTACTAATGGGAAGTGTCACTGGGAATGACGGCTAAGTGAAATGAGACACAAATTTTGCAAATAGGAATTTTTCATGTTTGCCCTCTTGGCAGAAGAACAAGCTGCGACCAATCTGATCAAGACTATAATGTAAAAAAAAGTGTTAATACTGCCATTGACTTTTTCAGCAGGTTATGAAAGCCATGCCATTACTTTTCTGCTTAGCACCTTGCCATTCTAGAAGGCAAGTGAACTGCTTACATTGGTCATGTATTTAGCTAGGTGATTTGTGGGATTTTGGTTCTTTTCTGTGTTGTTTTGTTTTTTTGAAGGAAGATAAATAAAGGTAATAAAGATAATCATGCCAACACATTACATTATCCTAAGTTTTTTCAGAACTCTATGTGAAATGAAGGCCAACACCAGCTAAAGAACTGGCAGCTGTGATAACATGTTGTAAATAAATAAATAAATAAATAAATAAATAAATAAATAAATAAATAAATAAATAAATAAAATTCATGATAAATGATAAGCTGTCATAGAGTACAGCTGAAATAAAAAAATCCATGGCCCTTTCTGCACTGGGGCTTATTCCAAATTAGATCCTGGAATAGAGACTTGTCATCCACGATTCACAGCCCATGTTCTTTGGATGGACAATGAGAAAATCCCAAAAACAGCAATGATGTGGTTACCACCAGATGGTTGCAGGAAAAGAGGAAGACCACCTAACACCTGGTGTGAAACATTTCTAAAAATATCTTGAACAGATGAATGTAAAATGGGACAAAGCCACAAACCTGGCTGCTGACCAGAGTCGCTGAAATAATCTTGTTGCTCGATATGCTACTTAGCATGAGAAAGGCAAACTAACTAACATCCACATGCTGGCACAGACTATGAGAGGTCCTGCCCCCATAATAAAAAAAAAATACTACTTTTTCTGACCCGTTCTGATGTTGTGGTGTGCTAGGAAAGGGTCCATGAGCCTCCTTTCCACCTACTACTGGAGGGTAAGGGAATCCATCCACACAAAATGGAGCATGAACCAAGCAAAATGGTGTCCTAGCCCAATTTACTGGTAGTCCACAACACTGAGACATACTGGAATGATAGGCCCAAGCCTAGAACAATGGGCTGTGTACAGACCAGATTTAACAGTGCATGAAATATTTGCTGGCTCCAATCTTTCTACTGTTATTTGTAAGGGCTCCATTCTGCAAGAGCTTCATACCTGTTAAAAATAAAAGCAAAATATGAAAATGTACTTATCTCCAATACTAATTTGCAAAAATGAATGACAGGCAGGTCAAAATAACCCAAACCCTTACAATTTTGCAGTTATGGTTACACAAACTTCCAGCTGTCAAAAACATGAATACTGATAGATGGCTATATTTATCATGAAATACATTTAGGCATTTAGATGAACACCAGGTAGGTTGAAATGCAGTATTAAGGATAGTGGTCTTGTTCTTTATATGTTGTCTTCGCTTCCTCTTTTTTTTTGCTTTCTATGTACTGAGCATATGGCCTTCAGAGAAATGTTGCCTTTTGACCTTTGATCACGTACGTTGTCTGATCACAACCAGTGGGTCTGGACGAGTGAGGCTTGCTGATTTGGACCATGGGAAGGCTGAGTACTGTCAGTCCTGTGTGAATGAAGGATGCCAGCAGTGGTGGGGTCTCCTATATTTTTCACTAACATGAGGAAGTCAGGCCCTTATTTGTAACCTGCAAGTGCAGAAAAGCGCTTTAGCTAAAAATGGATATATAGTTCCTATAGGTGATTCACACAAACAGTCAAGACAGGAAAAAGTGATATAAAGGGAGGAGCACAGGTTGTATATTATTCCTGAACAGCTTGATCACTGAACAGCTAAACAGGGAAACAGTCAGGAGTTCTAAAAAACCCACACAAATTATGTGCTTTCACTATCAGGCTTCATAATTGGGGCAGATTAAAATCTTACCTGCTTTCTCCTCACACTGAAGACATTTTCTTTTATTTAAGCTGCCTAAGAAGAAGAACATCCCTCATCCAAGCAGCCTTCATTTCCTGCTGTCTTCATTCCTGGCTATTTGATTCTTCTCTAGTTACAGCATCCAGATATAATTTCCCACCCAGCACAATATTCCAGGTCATTTATTGATATTAGGCACCCACAGGGCTTCTCACAGAATAAATATTGAATTTCTCATCTTTAAAGTCTGCTCTGCTTGGCTGACCTGCCTGTTTAGCACATTGTAATATTTCCTTGTTTTGACACTCCCATTGCACTGTGAACTGATTAACCAAATTGTGGATTTTTTTAAACATTTCATAAAGTGTATTAGATGAAAACACCATACAAAATAGGGGTTTCGGACATGTCTTCAGCCAACTGGCAAAGGTGCTTCCAAAAGGCATCTCTCCCATAGGGGAGTTCCCTCACAGCCCTGGCAAGCAGCTTGATGGCCCCATTGCTGTTGCCATGTCACCAAATCTCAAAATATGAACACAGAGGTCATTCTGACCCTCTGTGAACAATAATGTGTTTCACTGCAGTGAGGGGTCTAGTTCAATTTGAGGGAATGAGCTCACATTCACTTCTCACATACTGATAATTTCATGCCTTTGAGGGGCACTAATGTCCCCCCATACATCTGCTGGCAGGGCTGCAGTGGAGAGTGACTGACTTATTGAATGCTGCTTGAAGCCAAGGCCTTCATCAAATTATATGAATAAACTATAATGGCTGCAACAAACCAATGTAATCTCCTCAGTGAATGGCCCTTTCTGCACTTATCTGCAATCCAGAATAAAGGTCTGCAAAGTCCCCTTCTGTGCCTCATAGGTCCACACTTTAGTACAGACTTGTGAGCCCCCTCTCACCGCAGGTCCACACCATGTGCACTTGACAGAATATAATTCTGACCAGGTAGGCCCTGATCAGGATTATCCATCAACCTCAATATTGAGGTCTACCAGCAGACCAGCATGGCCTAGTCCAGAAGATGGAGGCATGGAGAAGAAGTGCCTCCATCTTCTGGACTACAGAGGAACCCATTTTGGCATCACACCATGAGAATGGGTTTCCCAATGGCTCTGAGGCTAGGAACATGCATTCCTAGCCTTTCAGAGCACTTGGAGCTTAACCTCATATGCGTTTCAGGGCCAAGACAGCACTATCATGTAAATGGGATTGTTCTCAGTCACATCCTTCCATGGTCTGAGCCAGAAACCCAGACTGGTTCAGACCTTCTGGGTCAGAGTATAGAGAGGTGAGTACATAAAGGGCCTATATTACTTATTGCTGAACTATCAAAGAACTAAATAAACCTGCGGCTTTTTCTAGTACTTTCCATTTACAAATCTCTCTCTCTCTCTCTCTCTCTCTCACACACACACACACACACACATAAACACACACACACACAATTTGATTAAAATTGATGCTTTTGTTCTGAATCAATATTTAGTCACAGTCTTTTAATTCAGAATGTCCTTCCAATCTGAACTGGGCCCCAGATCAGTTTCTTACAAACACTCCACATATGCACAAGCTGGAACAAGTGGCTTTGAAGCTGATCCAACCTAAAAACTGAAATACAGATTAACTGTGGGCAGTAGCTGCCATTGCTATGAGAAGCATTTTCTGCTATTTTAAAGGCATTACTTCTGAGGGACATAAATGGAAATATTTTCTTGCATTTTCACGGCATTTTATCCCCAGAAGCATAAATAGCACTTTTGATGGCAAACAACATTAGATGTGGGGTGTTCAGCTCTCCCCCAACCAATAGCTGGGCATTTCAGCTTCAAGGTCCTGAAAAATTTTTTGACCTGCTCAGAAGATATGGAAGAAGTAGGTCACTGACCCATTCAACACAGAGTAGGGTATGGATAAATAGACACTGAGAAGAGCAGGCTGTTGGTTTCGGATATGTGCTGAAGCTAGCTGTAATGAGGAAGGTTGAATTTCTAAAGACACCTGAGGTACCCAACTTGAAATAGTCACAGGTTCATTCATGTCATGGAGCCCAGCTTTTCTTGGGGCTTGTCCCCATGCAATTTTTACTCCAAAGTGAACCTTGCTTTGCCTCGGACGTCCCCATGAACAGCCTCTAATTCGGACTACAGGAGGGGCAAACAAGACATACCATGGCAGAACCCCCTGCTTTCCAACTGTTTCCACAGCGAATTAGGAGTCAAGCACATATTATTCTGATTCATGGGGACACTCCTGGGGTTATTGAAAGAGGAGGTTGGCGATTGTGTCATTAGTGGGCTGGGTTTCATCTGTGCTAGCTGTTCCTGCGGTGCTTGCTTAAATTCCACTGAAGGGGAGTGATAAGGGGGTCAGATTGCTGTCATTTGCGCTGTCATTTGCCTTCTCCCACACACATGCATGGATGCACAGACACTAGTGCTCATGGGGCTGCAGAACCAAGAACTAAAGGGTTCAAGCTGCCTGTTGCCTCTGAGCCTTAAAGAGGTGCATATTAATTAGCTCCTTGCCAGCCAGGCTGGTTGGAGGCTGACTCACAGACAGAGGTGCATATTAATTAGCTCCTTGCCAGAGCTCACAAGCGAGTTAGAAAGAGGTGCACATTAATTAGCGGCCAGGCTATCGATCAGAGCTTACTGGCACTGGGAAGCAAAAGCTGCCTCGACATTTTAGGTCGGTTGTCTGGCTCCCCTCTCCTTCACTGGCTGGCTGTCATGCTTCAAGGGTGGAGGTGGAGGGGGTACCCCTCCAGCCCCTGAGCCCTTCTTCTCCAAGCACGCATCTGTGCTTGCTGTCATGCAGACGTGCACACTTCTGCTAACAGCTTCCAATCAGGGCAAAGTGGGTGGAGAAAAAACGATGCGGTTTCCCTGATTGTGGGGTTTATCGCGTTTGCTTGGGGATGGGTGAATTCGAACTGAACCTGCGCTCTCCTCCACCTCATGGGGACATCTTAATCCAAACTACAATTTGGATTAAGGATGCCCCAATTCTGCAGCGCAATAATTGGAGACCATGGGGACGGGCCTTTGATGTAGTGTCAATCTTTTTGAACAGCATTTTCGTGTGTGTGTGTGAAATTATTCTAAACACTCAGATGGAACTTATTCCATAGAACTGAACATGTAGCAGCTTGACAATTCCAGATCAAAGTGAGCTGTCCATTCATACTGGGACAACATTTACTTAAAGGGACAGATGTTTAATTAGCCAGTGGAATGGTATCTGAGCAGTATGTTTTTTCTCTTGATTGGGGTAACTTGGCATCAGGTGTTCACAGTGAGCCAACACCCCATTTAGTTTAATGGAACACACTCTGCCTGCATTCTGTTATGCTTACTTTCGAAGAAAGTCTGTTAAAAAAAAGGTTTGGTAGATTGGTCAATAGGTTTGTAGGCATTTTTTGAAATGAAAAATATGTTGTAATCTAGCTCATAGGAAAAGTTAAAGCTATATTAAAGCTGGCTTAATGGTATTTAGTGCACAACCCCCAATGCTGGAGGAAGCAGAAAAAATATTGTTTTAAATGATCTATTTCTTCAAAAGTAGGTTACTTCAGATGATTGACAGCTCTCTCAAGAAGCAGAGAGGCAGTAGTCACAGAAGGCCTGCCTGTAACTGGGTTTGTAGAGTTTTAATAGATTTTGTATGCTTTGCTACTGTCTCTTATTTTTTATTTTAGTTTTTGCTTCCTGTGTTGGGACAATTCTTAGGAAAGTGAAATGAAATAAGCAAGCGGAAAAATTACTATGTTAAGGACCAATTTGGGCACTCATGCCCTTTCCACACTGGCTGCCAAAAAATGGATCTTTTCAGATCCGTTTTTGGCGATCCAGTCTTTATGAGGATCTGCCCAAAAAGGGACATATCCTCGAAGCCCCGTGCATCCGCACATACGTGGGGGGGCGGGGGGGCAGCAGCAAGGCCAGATTTCGGAGGTGGATTGGAGTGGGTGCTGTGCGAATGCTGTGGGCACTGTGCATGCCCGTGCTCTCCTTCTCTGACAGCTGGGCCCTTTCCCCCAGCCTCACCCATTGGCTCGCTCGGAGCCAGGATGGGGAGGCTGCCAGCTGGCATCCCCAGGGTCCCCTTGGCCTCAGAATCTGCAATCACAGCTTCTTGGGCCAGGGGACCCCGCAGCTACACCCCCTACCCCACCCCGGGTCTCACATGCGATCAAGTGCTTACCTGGTGGTGGCCAAGCCAATTCTGCCGGCAGGAGCCCTGCCACTCCATTAGGCCTGCAAAGAAATTGATTTTATCAGGTGCATCCCCATCTGCTACTATTAGTTGCTCTAAACTTTATTTTAACATGTCTGTTTTTAAATGCTGTTACCCACCCTGAGACTTTAGGGCATAGGGTAGGATAGAAATGTAAACAAACAAACCATGCTAGGAGTGAAGAAGACCTTGACATGGCAGCCGACTGCTGAAACTGTTTGCTGAAGCCTTGCTGAAAAAGAGGGAACCACTTTTCTCACAGATAGAACTTACCAAGGCGAGAATCTGGACTTGTTTCCGGCAGCTGAAGTTGGCTGCTGCTTCTGAATATACGAAGGACTGGAGAATGAATAGCTTTCTGCAACAATGCTGTCAAGCTGTTCCATTCCCTCCCAGATCCAGTTCCCTTTTCCTCATGAGTCATTTTTTTTTAATTGCAAGCCCTTAGGGCAGAAATTTGTGATATTATGAGGCACTCAGAGAATCATTCTAGCCTGAAGGGTGGCATATAAAAGGAAGGAAGGAAGGAAGGAAGGAAGGAAGGAAGGAAGGAAGGAAGGAAGGAAGGAAGGAAGGAAGGAAGGAAAGCTGCTTCCAGTATTTCCCCCTTTTTTTAAACCTTTGTTTTTGGCCTGCGTTCACTTCAGTGACTTTTCAGCTCTGTACTAGTGATTTTAAAACTCTAGCCAGCTAAATAGCAGCTGCAATGAAATGAAATGAAAAGTTGCAGAAATGAAAAGTTAGTTACTACTTGCTACTGTTAAACAAACTGCTTTTGTTTTAGGGTGCATTGAGGCATAAAAGAAAGTGTACATAGTTACATTGTGTGCAAATCCACCAACATACTATTGTCACTGTAGGCCTGTTTCAAACCATGTAGTAAGCCATTTTATATTTGTAATTTTAAAGGAATCCTCACATTCTGTGGACCAGTCTTTGTGGCAATGTGAGTTTGTTTAATTGAACTGCTGACAGACAGACAGGCAGGCGGGCAGATATCACATTGGTATTTGTTAATCAAGGACTGGTATATGTGCCTTAAATAATTGTAGCAAATATTCAGTTACACATATTCAACAACTGAGCCAATCATGCAATTCTCCAGGATACTAGTGATACAAAGAAGACAGGTGTATCAATGGCTACTAGACTGGATGCCTAGGTACTACGTGATTAGGTATTAGCTCCATGTTGGAGAGGCAGGCAGGATGCCTCTAAAGGATATTTGTAGTGATTCAATAGGAGATGAAGGTTTTGCTTCTGCTTGAGAATACCCATAAGCAATTGGTGAGCCACTGTGGGTGCATCCCCATGCATGTTTTGATCTGAAATCGGGTTCAGCAAGGGGTGTCCCCATGCACTTTTGATTTGGTCTGATTTCCACGGACCACGTCGTCAAACCTGTACCAAACCCGTACCAGATTTGGAACCTGAAAAAAACAAGTCTTGTCATGGTTTGGTGTCCCGGCATGCAATGACCTGTGAGCTGAGCTTGCGCATGAGGACGGTCCTGCTCGCGTCAGTGGGAGATGGGGTGCGCTTGCCATTCCTGCCCTGTGCATTGGAGATCGCAACTGCTGAGATTTTTTGAGAGTAAAAAAATCCCGATGGTCCTTTCCCCAAATATTCCACCCCGTTTTCCCGATCGCCAAGGCAGGAATGGTAATGGCTTGATTTTTCTCTCTTTTACGCTTGCTGGGTGTTCTCACAGTTCCCGGGTAGAATGGAGGTGCGCAAAACTCTCAACCGCTCAACTGCCGCCAAACCTCATAGCAACTTTGGTTTTTAAAAAATTATTTAAAAATTCATTAAACTTAAATTATTATTTTTTCCATGCAGTCCTGGCTTCTGTGCCACTAATGGGTGGATGCAGCATTTGCAGCTGGCAGCACAGGGACATTTGCAGCTGGCGGCACAGGAGTGGGTGACATTGATCTGGCTTCCAATGAGGAAAGAGGGGGCAGAGAGGCGAAGGGGCTGCTCCACCATGCCACGGTTTGGCGTGGTTTGCCTAGGGATAGCTGCATTCACACCCAGCCCACGTTGCTGGGAATGGCATGGGGACAGGTAAGATCTGATCTTGGACCCACACCTGGTTCAATGTGTGCCCAGTCAGACCCAAATGGCTTGTGTCGGGATGTGGTGTGTGAGGCAGGATGCTGGACTAGATGGGCTGTGGCCTGATCCATCAAGGCTTATGTTCATATTTTCTTATGTGAACAATTCTATCTCAAAGCCTTCTCTAAGCAGCCTCAGAGCTTCTCTTTTTTGCTGTGTCTGATCACAGTCTTGGTTTAGATTCTGTTGGCAGTCAGCACCCATTACAAGTGGTGGCAGCTAAAAATGGCTCATTCAACATTAACTGCAGGTTTTTACGAATAAGCTTTTCTACTATTATTTTGCCTGCTGAGTTCTTCTGACAAATATTATTTGGAGTGATGGCGAAGCAACTGTTAGTGTTCATAGATTATGGAATTCTAGTGCCATAAAAAGGGCACTAGAGGTTTTTATTTTATTTTTCAGTGTGTACTGGGGCAAAACAACCATGTTTTAATTGTCTGAAAGGTTTGTTTGCTTATAAATGGGTAGGGTAATTCTGCAAGCCATTTTATACATTTTAGAATGTGTATGTTGCCAATGGAATACTTAAAATGTAACTCTAGTTGCAAAAATGGTGATATAAAAATGACCCTCATTATGTTCCACATTTATTTCTCCTCCATGATGTTAGACTTAAATTTCCTCTGATTATGAATCAAATACTTTATTGACTGTGTTTTTTCCCTGTCTAGTCACTGGCTCAGTCAAGCTCTGAACTATGATGGTGTTCTTCATTGCTCAATTCAAATTACTGACCTGCTGTCATTTAATGTAAATTCTTAGGCTGATTTACACATTCACATGTGTTCGTACAGAGATGTGGCTAGATGGATAGTTGCATGGATAGAGATATAGACTGTGTGTGTGGGTGCATGCAAATGAATGTCACCCACCCTTATACAAAGTTCAAGAACTGACTTCAAAAATAATTCTATTCTAGCAACCACACATTGCCATTCTGAATTTTTTCTTGTTGTTCTACCTTTGCTTTTTCCACAGCTCATAAATTCTTTTCATAAGAAAAGAAGCAACATCCCTAGAGAAGTATATGCATTTAGTGTTTCTCTTTTTTGTCTTTTACATGTAACAAGGTTTTGTGTAGCCCATCATGGAACAATAAACCTATCACAATTAAGCCCATACTTACCTATCTCTTATAATTTCTTTCTTTCTTTCTGATAATCTTTTAACAGATCAGAGTTTTTATTAGTGCCAAAAACAGATTTACAGATACATTTTTAAATGAAACACAAATATAACACTCAAGGACCACACTATGTTGTTATTTTTAAGTGCTTTTTTAAAGAAAGTCTCTATAATTAACCTTTACTCATATGGTTGAAAAAAATACAGTTTGTGGAAGACAGAGTCATTTTAAATCCCACTTTTAAATCCCTGCAGCTTATTTCCCGAGGAGAGTATTAAAATAGAAAAATTGTACCATACAATTTTTTTTAAAAAATTGTACACAAAACAAAACAAGTACATTTATGCTTTTACTTGGCTGGGATTTGAAATCATCACATGATTACTTACAATTTGTAAATAATACTGGCTGGGGGGAGAGATTAATTATTTTCAAACTTGATTTTATTATGCCCTTAAAACCCAACAATGAAGAAACCTAGCATTTTGGTGATTCTTTCATTCAATATGGGAACTGGATTTCATGAGCCCTTTCTGCACATCTTCCAAGACAGAGCAAAATGCCCTGTCCCTTAACAAGCTACCTGTCCCATACTAGGATGAGTTGCTGCTTGATTGGGAAGGGACCATCCAGTTCTGCTAGAGGCTCAGCTGCTGCCTCCAGAGAGCTTCCAGCATCATTTCCAATGGTGCTTTCCAATGCTGAAACATATCTCCCAGCATATTCCAGACTATGGGGGTGTGATGTCTGCGCACTCTTCATAATCATCAGTGCTATTTTCTACCTCATAAAGAAGTCCACACATTAAAGAAGAATTGAATAAAAGAAGCCATTTTAGTGCCTTATTCCAGACTGGGACTTCATCCAATGTAGAAGAAGTTTGATTGGAAATTGAAACCTGCCATAGTCCATGCTAGTTTGTAAGCAGCACACTTTTATTCTGGAATATATTCTTGAATGCAAGTCCAGAAAGGGCCATAGAGTCAGGGGAAGTTAAGCGGAAAACAACTCTATGTCTTGGCCTATCCTATATGATACAAGCCACTGATCTTATTTCCCCTGAAAAGGTATTTAGCTCTTCAGAAATGGTGTTTGAAAGGGACTTCGTCCTTTAGGCTTCATAGTTCATCCTCACAGCCATTTTTGGCCATCAAGTGAGCATCAGGAGGCAGGAGAGGCAAACACTTCTGTTGCCTTTTGGTACCTCAATTGCTACAACCCTGACTGAAGTGCTCCAAATGTAAGCCTCTTAAAACTGCTCTTGGGATGCTTCACTGGGGATGTATAAGGGGGAAGAAGAAACATAGTAGGTGAAACCTGTACCCAGAATTGCTGCATGTGGCACCTGCCACAATTCCCATCCTCTGTGCCAAGTGCAATTTTTGCTGCTGTGATTAGAATTCTGCTCGCAGAAAGCATGCCTGCTGTCATGGTAAGGTGAATATGTACGCCCACCACTCATCGTTTTCTGTGGTGCTTCCCAAGCCTCTTACCCTTAAAGGGACCAGCTTGTAGATGCAACCAATCTATCTTCAAAAACTAACATTTAGGCTGCTTCTGCACAGGCCCTTTAACACCCATTAAGCACACTTTTGGCAACGTGCGACCGCACACACGTTGCTGACTGGCACATTTCCGGTGAGGTGTGTCCGCACAGCAACAGCGCTTTGAAACCGGTTTTCGGTGGCACGTCTACATTTGCAGGGTCTATTTAGCACACTTCCGGTAGGTGCATCAGCACCTATCCGTACTTAAAGTGTGTGAAATGGGTGTTAATTACACACCACATTTGAAGTGTGCTTAAAGGGTCTTGCGCCATGAAAACGCATCCATTTAGGATGAGTCCACACCGCGCAAGTGTGTCTACAGAAGGCCCTCCCCCGGCTCGCTATGATTGGCTCCCTGGAGCCAAGCATGGCTAGCTGGGGGACTCCTAACTTTCAGCTCGCCCTTGCCCCAGGAGCCAGGGTGAGCCTCCCTAAAGCCCACCCTAGCCCACCCTAGCCCACCGAACCCCCTTATCTGTTCATTATCTCCCCGATTCTGAGATGAGGCACCCAGGATGCAGCGCGCCTGAGTCCTGCGCGCCTCCTGAGGGGCCAGGGCTGCCAGTAGAAGGCGCGCAGGACGCAAGCGCACTGCATCCTGGGTGCCTCGTCTCAGAATTGGGGCGACACTGAACAGGTAAGGAGGGGGTTTGACGCGCTCCCCCCCGGGTGGGCTAGGGTGGGCTTTAGGGAGGCTCACCCTGGCTCCAGAAGTGGCGATCCGCTGCTTCTGGGGCGAGGGTGAGCCGTGGCAGCAAGGTCCCCTGGCTAGCCATGCTTGGGTCCGGGGAGGCAATCATGGTGGGCTGGGGGAGGGCCCCGGGGCACGGATGGGAGACGGGTGCTGTGCGTCCGCACAGCACCCACCTCCAATCCGGATTTATTCCGCCCTCGCTCCGCATGTGCGGAGGGACAGGGGGCAGGGTAGATCGGCATCTCTTAGATGCGGATCTACCCCGTAAATCCGGATCTACTGGGGATCCGGATTCAGTAAAATCGGCTCCTCAAGAGAATCACTATGCAGTCAGTTCAGTATCTTAATCGACTGGAATCTCCTAAATCCCCACATATTCAGGATGCTTGCTAGGTGACTTTAGGGCAATCACTATAATCCAGAGTAACCTACTTCACTGGGCTGCTGAAACAACATTGATTTGAAGAAAATGCAGGATATGGAAGCTCCTTCTGTATGACCTCGTCTTTGAGCATAGCAGTACACAAGTCATATCAAATTTTGCTTTTGCGATAGGCATTCCCTACACTTATATAGGATATATTAGTTTCTCCCACTGAATCATGTAAGTATTTTGTCTATGAACATATGCTTTCAAAAGATACGGCAAATTAATTCTTTTGATTCATCCCCACAAGCTGTTCTAATTTGCATGCATGCCAACACCTTTAAACATTGCAGCATACCCATACCTAAGAGGCACTTGTCATTTGAACAATAAGAGACAGAGAAATTATCCAAGATCAAAAAGAAGGCCCCAGTAAGCATCAGAATTCTCCAACTTTGGCTAACCTGCAACTGTGACAGGTACTCAGAGTGCAAGAAAAGGAATAAGCAGCAATATGTTAGTTAGCCTTTGATAGTTGGAAACCGCTGCAAACTGGGCTTTCATGCTTTCTGGAAGCTGCACTGGCAACAGGGAGTATACCTGGAAATGCCTGGAAGTACTGTACAACTGTTCATCATACTGTTTAAAGTCCACAGTTTGATGACAAATCTCCTTTTGACCTGTAGCATTCAAGTTCTGGATATTTTCTGTGTGCCTGTCTGAAAGATACCATAGCTCAGTTTACCATGATTTTCTAACATATAGCTTCAAACTGTGGCTTAGTTGATCTCATGTGCCTTACGCACCAGCCACAGCTGCTAATCAGTGAGCTGAGTCGCATGTTTGGTAAAAACATATTTATTTATTCAGAGGTTAAGGCAAAAAACTTTACTCCCCTACTAAGAGCACTGTAGCACCAGAGATAAAAAAATACCATATACAATATCTTGTAAAAGCTCTAAAATTATCAGTGTAAACATAAAGTGAGGATAGCAATCATTTTCCCCTTTTAACTTAAGGACAGTTTTGGCTTTTTCTGTGCTTTGAAGTAGTCTGGTTTAAGAAGGGGACTCTGGGCCTCCTATCTGCACTGCTGGTATGATTTGTTTGTTTGTTTGTGTTTCTATCCTGCCCTAAAGTTGAAAGTTTATGTTTGGATCACAGTAAAATCATTATAGAAGCAGATAAAATAGACAGGCTAAAACAGTGATAGTGCGTACAGGGGCAGGTCCCTCCTTGTGCTGGTTTGTTCCATCCACACAGGACAGAGTGTAGATTAGATCAGACTGGACTAGGGGTGGCCCCAAATGACAACGTGGCTCAACATGCTGGTAGACTTTTTAAAAGGTGCCTATAGGGATCCTGGCAGTGGCAAACAGGACCATAGAAGCTTGTTGATTACACGTGCATCCATGGTCCATCATACAACAGGGACCCATTTTTGTGGCATACCTTGTTGCACTGTGGTTTCTTCCTATATTGATTACCAAAAACTTTGGCTTCCATGGCAGCAGAGAGGGAATATAGTCTGTGATATACAGACAATCAGAACTGGAGTGAAATACCAGTGGTAAAGCACCTTCAGAGACAATTCTTGAGCTTATTGTGATAAGAAGCATTTACAGATTAAACTACTCAGCATCAGTAACACCAACATAAACATCCAATTACCAAGCATTTCTTATCCCCAATAGGAAGCTATGGAGAAATTTAACAAGAAGGAATATATATGTTATGTCAAACTTTTAAAGAAGTCCAAGTTCTTGAAATAAAGGACCCTAGCCTTTTGTTTTTAAAACTTATTTTAAAAGTTTTGGGGGGCCACTTTTGGTACAATTTCTGGAACCTAGCAAAATGGGGTCATTCTCCATGCATTGTGTGGATGGCTGAAGTTGTCCACAGCCTGGGAACATTTATGAGACCACTTTAAAGAGAGCTCCCATTGAATCACCATCAGTGCCGTGTTTGTGTAAGCTAATGCCACATTCCCAGTTGTTAGCTAGCGGAGTCAAAATAGACCATATGGAGGCTGTTTGAGGCCCTTTTTGCACTGGGCTTTATTCTGGATTATATCTCAGAATAGAAACTGCCATTCACATGCTGGTGGGCCTTAATCTCCCCTGAATTTAAGCTGCAATCCAAAAGAATTGTTTATGGAAGAAAACACAAACCATGGATCAGGTGCAAAAGGCTGGAGAGGTCAAGCAGCAGCACACCAGAAAGTTAACTCATATAGGCCGCATCCCCATTAAAAGCTTAATCCAGTTTCCCTAAATCGAAATAACAGAACCGGATGCAAACGTGAATTTGCCTGAATCCATTACTTTCAGCCAGAATCACGTTCAATCCGGATTCTGAGGACGTACGTGACTCAAGGGGGGACTCCAGTGGCTACTTTTTAAAAACCGCTTTTCGGGGCTGCCCTGTCCTCTTCCTCCTGCGTGAATGCACCACCCATAACAGACCCCTTCACAGAGCCTAGCTGGGTGGCTGGGTGGCTGCTGCTTGCCTGGATGGAGGAAAAATGGCAGCGAGCAGCCAGCAATTCTTTCCCCTCCTCTCCTCATTGCTAAGGGCACACAGCAGCAGCAACAACAAACATTCACACATCTCCCCAAAATGGCAGCTGCTTTTGTCTCTTTTCCCTTTTTAGAAGGTCAGCACTTTCAATGGCAAGATCGTTATCAGGTGTGAAGTGGTTCACTCGCTACAGTGTAGCTTTAAGCGGTGGATTTTACAGCTTGCTTTGGAAGCAAGCTATTGGGGGAGGGAAACTCTCATCCCTTAACATGGAAGGGTTCCCAGAGTAAAAAATGTAAAACGTTTCAAGTGCACAAACTGGAGTGAGACCTGTTGAAATGAGGATAACACTTTTGGGGTGATTTAACACGCGGAAAGCGTGTTAAGCCAAACTGATGTGGGGTCTGCCAGGATTGAAAACATTTTGAATTCGAAATAAGCTTGCTGTGGGGATTCGCCCATTGTTACTATGTTGATATGTATGCATAACCGATATAGGTGGACAGATGACTTTAAAACAAAAGTTTATATCAAGGTGCAGAAAAGAAGGCTATTTGAGCTGAAGCAAAAAAAGTTAATTGAGTAGGGGAATTTCAACTGCGTAGGCATGCATAAAGCAAGACCAGCACTGTGGGCCTGTTGACACTTAACTTAGTGGGGTTGTATGAAATTAAGATCATGAGCAGAGGAAGGCTGGTGATGTTCTCCACCGGACCACCAGTTAGTGCAGATGGCCTGACCCAGCCAAATAACTAGGGCTATGGTCACAGCAACATCAGGCAGGCCCTAGGACATTGCCATGAGGATTGGCCCACAGTATGCAACTGCTGCTTCTGGTGAAGCTGCAGGCAAGTTTTTACTCATCACAACTACAGAAGATTGGAGCAGCTGGAGGGACCTCCCAGACACTCCCAAGACAGCAGTGGTGATAAAGAACATGGACAGAGACGTTTTCGCACGGGGCTGAACGGTACGCGTGGGAGACAGCTGCGGACACGGCATACGCATTGCCCGAGCGGGGCTTGCGCTCCGACGTGTCCGGAGCTGTCTTCGGCGCGTTCGAAATGTAGAGCACTTTAAAGTGCTCTACATGCATTCGAACGCGGACGAGCCGCCCGCAGGCGTTCGGGAGGAGAAGCATTCGCGCCTGCTTCTCCCTCCCTAACAGCTGCGGGCTTGCCTCCGACGCCGGCGCAGGTTTGGCAATCAGCTGTTTGACAATCAGCTGATTGCCGATCTGCCTCCGTGGCTGTCTCCACGCCCCTGGCCGGCCTTTGCCGGCCAAGACAGCTCCCGGCGCTTTCACCTTTCGCACACAGACGCGCCGGTACGCGTTCCGGCGCGTCTGTGTGTGAACGCTGAAAGTGCCGGGAGCTGTCTTAAGCTTTCCGCCTGAACGCGTTCCGTTTGGAACGCGTTGCAGTGCGGAAAAGTCTCAGATCTCCCCAGGAGCAAATGTTAAGGCAAATGTGAAGAGACCCTTTGCTTCTGACCAGCTTCAACAGCTGGGTGGCTTTGGCACAGCTGGAGAAAGTCATCACTTTCTATTGAATTTCCTTGCCTTACTACCATCTGTGGAAATGAACTACCTGGATTCCCTTTCTTCATGAACTGAAGTTCAGAGCTGTATCAGTGGGCAAAGATGGGAATGAATTTGGCCCAATTAGGGTCACAACCATTTTTAGATAGCTGAGGGAGGCAGGAAGAGCTACAACTATTTGTAAAAGCCATTGCTGATCCATTTTTGAGCCTTGCCAAAATAACGCCTTCCTGTTAGATCCAGCTTTCTCATGGAAACCACCCAGGACTCAGCAATTGCTATCTTGCAGTATAACCATAAAAGCCTTGAAGAGGGGAGGGAGAGCACATGGGAAATTATGCCTCTGAAGACCTAGTGAAATACTTTAGCTTTACTCCCATTTCTTGCTTTCTGCTATTCACCTTAATAAATGGAAGAGCCTGCTAAGAACAGCTCTGTGTTATTGCCTTGTCTTGAGTTCTGGGCCCCTGGGTCTGACACTAGGGAACCCATGTTACCTTTCTTGAAGACTCCTTTGCTGAGTGTCTATTGCTTGGCATTCTCTAAGGTTTTCAAGCGTGTTAGGACTCTTAGGGATGACTCAGGAAAACCACAACTTAAGGTACAAGTTAACACACTTTCAACGTACTTTGTATTCTGTTCTAAATGTGGTTCCTTATGTTTAGTGTTCCTTTTATATTTTGCCTTTTTTCATTGTACATTGTCTAGGTTTAAAGAAAGGCAACAGATGAATAAACAAACAAACACTTCAAAATGGCCTAAGTTCCAGCCATCTCCTCCTGGGTCAACATTAGAATCCGCTAGTTAAATGCTTTCTCCTTTAGCTCCTGCCCGATCAGGCTAAAAAGAAGCCTCTTAATGTGGGGGTGGGAAGGACAGTGGGGGTGGGAGAAAGGGGGTTATATTTTTCATTATGTTTTACTTTTTGATGTGTTTTAGTTTCACTGTAGCCTGCCCTGGGACCATTTGGTGAAGAGCAGGAAATAAATAAATAAATAAATAAATAAATAAATAAATAAATAAATAAATAAATAAATAAATAAATAAATAAATAAATAAATAAAGGGAACACATACCACTGCTGCATTCTATTCACTTTTATCACATAGAATCTTGCCCTTCACTGGGCACAGCAACCGCCACTGCTATGGCCACCTCAGTAGCAGCTGCAGGAGCGTTTTTACTCTTGCCTTTCCGGAGCAGTTTTTCTCCCAGTGAAGTTACTGATGACCCAGATTCCAAGAGTGCTGTTGGGTTTGTGCCATCAACACTTCTGCTGATGCTTTGCGAGGAAGAGAGGCTTGGCAGGTGGCTTGCAATTCTACAACACAATAAAGCTTAATAATTGATAGCAAGGTAAGTAGAAGACAGGAGGCATTTTTGCACTGCACGCGTTCCATTTGGAACGCGTGTAGAGCGGGAAGCTTAGGACAGTTCCAGATGCTTTTAGCATTCACACACAGGCGCGCCGGAACACGTGTAAACGAGTTCCGGCGCGCCTGTGTGCGAATGCTCAAAGCGTCCGGAACTGTCTTAGCCGGCAAAGGCCGGCCAGGGGCGGGGATCCGGCTGACAACGCTGCCTGCCATTGGGTGAGAGCACCCAAGGGGCGGGCAGCGTTGTCAAGCGGCTGCTCTGCGTCTTGCCGGCTGCACGGGGCCGGATCGGGCCCTGTGGAGCTGGCACGAACATGCCCGGGCCCCCGGGCCCCCATCGTGGGGCCCGGGGCAAGGTCCCTATGGGGCAGGACCCCTTCGGAGATCGGAGCTCCTGGGTCCAATCTCCAAAGGCTTCGCCCCGCACCCCGATCTCGCCCATCTGCGGGGCGCGAGCGCCTGGATCTAGGCGCGGACACCCCGCAGATCAGTCCCCCACCCCCCCAGTCCCCGAAGCCGCCACCAATAGTGCTTGTACAATAGGGGGCCTAGGTGGGCTGCGTGCTGCGCGCTCCCAGCATGCCCCCCTCATTCGGAGGCCAGACGGCGATGAGGTGGGTCCTTCGTCGCACGCGCGCGCGCGCGTCCTCCCAGGGCCCTGGGGGGGGAATCATCTTCGCGGTGAAGGTGCCTCGGTGTAGGCACCTACACAGTGAAGATGGGCCCGATCGGGCTCGGAGGGTGGTTGGGGGTGGCGGCTTCAGGGACTGGAGGGGGTGGGGGACTGATCTGCGGGATGCCCGCGCCCCGCAGATGGCCACGATGGGGGCGGGGGTGACCTTTGGGGGACCGGAGCGATGCGCTCCTGTCGACCAAGGCGTTCCTCGGCCCCAGCCAGCCCAACATCGGCCTCCTGCCACCCCAGAAAGGGGCTACAGGAAGCCGATGCTGGCGGCTCCCTGCCTCCGGCAGCCCCATTGGGGCTGCCGGAGCCGGGAAGGAGCCACGTCCCGGCGGCCGTCAGAGATGACAGACAGGACCCACCGAAAGGGGAACCCCGATTCGGTGGGTCCCGTCTACCGGCCTTGCTGCCCCGGCGCGATCACCGGCCCGGCAAGTCTGGCCCTGGGGGCATGCCAACGGCTGTCAGGGAGAGAAGCGTGCGCGCACGCTTCTCTCCCGGAACGCGCCGGGGCGCCTCGTCCGAGTTCGAACAGATGCAGAGCACTTTAAAGTGCTCTGCATCCGGAACGCGTGGAAGACAGCTCCGGACATGCCGGAACAGAAACCCGGCCGCAGCAATGCGTATGCTGCGTCCGAAGCTGTCTTCCACCCGTTCCAAATTCGCATGTGCGAAAAGGCCTAGGGTTGGGGATTGGAATGTTTTTTGTTTTTTACATCCACTTTTTTCTTTTTTGTTTCTCCCTTAACTGTATTTTAATATATGGTGAACTACCAAGACAGAAAAGAGTTTAGAACAACAGTATTGCTGGGGCTGCCAAGTGCTCCTGTGTGTACACACACAGACGCACACATGCACAGTCTCCCCCAGGCAAGTGAGCAAGTGAGCAGTGCTGCCACCGCGGCACACGAGTGAGAGGGTGGGGATGGGCTCAGGGCTGCCAGTTCCTGGCTTCTCCCAGATCCTGCAGCTTCTCCTCTTTCCCCTTTCAAAGATCAAGGAAGGAGGCTGGGAGGGAACAGGCAGAATTGCGCAGGCAGGACCGCTTGTGAAGGGCAGGATTCCTCCCTGTTCTTTAGGCATGCGTGTGCATGAGGGGAAGCATGAGTGGGAAAGGAAACATTGTTTTAAGGTGCGAAGTGGGTGGATTGTTAGGCCGCATCCCCACGACGTCGTTATCTCGAATTCAAAATGTTTTGAGTTCGGGCAGTTTAGACGGCACTTCGGCTTAATACGGTATTTCCGTGTTAAACGACGTTATCCCGATTTGAAATAAATCCTGATCTCAACAGGTCTCACTCCGGAACATGCCCTTGACACGTGTTTAATTTTTTACTGTGTGGACAGTATCGTTCCGGGATGAGATTCCGTGTTAAGGCTGTCCCGCCCCCAATCGCACTGTAACCAATGGCTGTACGTATTAGAAGCACGTCATGTTTAGGGTTTCCTTCATTGAAAAAATCCACCCTCAAACACCCACTATAAACCTCCAGTCCTTAAAGCTACACTGTATCAATCTAGGCACTTCACACCTTAAAAACAATGTTGCAGTTTTGCGCAATTTCAGCTCTTTGAAGGTTCTGAACTTTAAAACAGGGAAAGGAAAGCCCTGGAGCCTGTATTTTAAAAGCTGTGGCCCTCCTCCCCCCTTCTTTGCCATTGCTGCTGCTCCTGCGCATGATTGATCGGCCTCCTCCAGCCGAAGGAAGATGCTCCGCTGCCGCTGCCCGCGTTGCAGGAGCAGGAGCAGCGGGATTGATTCAGCACGGGGCTTATCCAGCAGTACGAGGGGTGAACGGCAGGCACCCCCCGCCCGCCATCCATCTGACACCTCTCTCCTCCTTCCCCACCAGACCGCCACCCCGCCTCGGTAGGGGATGTGCGGCCGGTGCCTTGCCTCAGCCGCCGCTTTACCGGAGCCCGATGTCAGCACCGGCGAAACGGCTGCTCCTTTCTCCACCACCGCCTCCGTCTCCTACCGCTGCTAGGGAAATGAAGTGACACCCCCCATCCTGCTGCGGGCAGGGGGTGCCTGCCATTCTCACTTATTGAAGGGGACTCAAAGCAGCTGACAAACCTTCTGTTCTTCTCCCCACAACAGAACACCCAGTGAGAGCTCAGAAGGGAGCTGTCACTAGCCCAAGGTCACCCATCTGGTTTCATGGAGGAAGAAGAGTTGGCTTTTCTACCCTGCTTTTCTCACTTATTGAAGGGGACTCAAAGCAGCTGACAAACCTTCTGTTCTTCTCCCCACAACAGAACACCCAGTGAGAGCTCAGAAGGGAGCTGTGACTAGCCCAAGGTCACCCATCTGGTTTCATGGAGGAAGAAGAAGAGTTGGCTTTTCTGCCCCACTTCTCACCCCCATTTAAGGGGACTCAAAGCGGCTGACAAACTTTCTGTTTTTCTCCCCACAACAGACACCCTGTGAGGTGGGTGGGGCTGTGAGAGCTCAGCAGAGATCTGTAACCAATGGGCTCTCCGTATTGTAGGCACATCATGTTTAGGATTCCCTTCCCCAATAGCTTGCTTTCAAATGATTTCATTGAAAGAATCCACCCACTACCTCCAAAGATACATTGTAGCAAGTTGAAGTTTCACTTTTGCGCAGTTCTGAACTTTCAAAAGGAAAGGAAAGGGGAGTCCCCGGGGAACTTTCCCCAGCCCACTCTCCCCGTTCTCGGAGTTCCCTCCCGGCCATGGGGGGAAGAGCGAGCGAGGAGCCCTCTTCGCCCTCCCGGCGGTGGGCACGCTGAGCCCGCCCTCTTGTCCACCCCTCTGCTCTCCTCCTCTTCCAGCCAGCGGTGGCCGCGGCTCTGCGGGGCAAAGTGGCGGCAAAGCGGGGAAAAGCGTCGGCGGAGCCCCAGGGCGAAGCCGCCAGCGCCGCAGCGCCTGGATGAATGGATGGATGGATGGATTTCACCGCTGCCGCCTCCGCCGCTGGCTGCTCTTCCCTCGGCGCGAGGCTGGAAGAGGAGGAGAGCCGAGGGGCGGGCAAGAGGGCAGGCGGGCTCAGCGTGCCCACTGCGGGTAGGGCGAAGGGGGCTCCTGGATGGATGGATGGATGGATGGATGGATGGAGTGGCGGGTGCTGCGAGCACGCTCCGGGTGGCGGCAGCGGCGGCGGGCAACAAGGAGCGCCAGGATGGATGGATGGTTGCTGCTGCTGCTGCTAGGAAGGGGGAGGGGAGAGAACGGGCCGGATCGGACAGGGAATCCCCGGCAGAGCATGGATGACGCAAGGGAAGGGAGGGTGGGATCCTGGGACGGAACACCAATCACAAGGGAGGACAGGGCTGCCGTCTGGACTCCCAGGATTGATTCCGCGTTAAGGCTGCAGTCAGAATGCTCTCGGAACCGGATCAACTTGCAAGTCGTGTGGACAGCTTTGTTCCGTTTCTTTTATTTTGAATTCTTTAAACCGAAATAACGCATGCCATGAAGACGCAGCCTTACTGTCTGAAAATGAAACCGTCTGCTGTAGAGGGCAAACCTGGCATTTTAACTGACAAGGGCTGTCCTGTAGGGTGAAATCCCACCCATTTCATGACGCATCTATCCCAATACTGCTGTAGCATTCCCACAGCAATAAGGAAGAAGCGTTTTAAAAGCAAAAATGAAAAAAAAAGGTGTTTATTTATTCCATTTTTTAGCCAAATAATCCTCAAAAACCTCTGAAACAGATTGGTAATGGGGACAAAGAGGCTCCAAAGCATTTCTAAACTGCTTTATTCCATGAGTGGGAATTCAGCCTGAGAATAAATTCAGACTGGTCACATAATTACACACATAATGCAAGCCCTGGTTCTTGCATAAATGGACTAGAAATGTATAGGCAGGCAACTGGAAAACATAAATATCCTTGCTGGAAGTTGCTTGTGGTAGTGTTGGAGAGTTGAGAGAGAGGAGTCAGTGAACAAGGACACAGCTAAAGTACAGTGGCATAGAAAGGAAAATGGGGAAACTGAGGCAAAAAATGTAGACCACTGCAATAGTTTTTAAAACAACAGCTTCAAGAGTTAGCTAAACATTCTGTAATATTTATCCTTCTTGATCCCACAGAGAAAAACCGGGCTCACGCTGTTAGTGATGCCTCTGCTGTGGAGCCCATTGTCCACATGTAATTTGGCCCATGGCTGACGTTGAGAGCTACGGTAAATCTGACGTCAAGAAAACAAAACAAAAAGCGCACAGGAATTTTAAGTTTTATTTTTTGGTTACAGTGGAAGAGTGATGGCTGTAGCACAGTGGTACTATCTGGAAAGGTGAGGGTTGCAAGTTCAAACACAGCTTTTTCCTAGAAATAGGAAATCACTTCTATATCTTTGCATAGAAAACTACATGTCTCACTCCCAGGTTATTGTGACAAGATGTTCACAATGTAGAAGAAGGTGAAGGCACTGAAATGAAACTATTTCCCCCCATTTGTGTTATTTCCACCATGATTATGACTCCATTTTGGCTTAGATCCTCACACCTTTGTCAGGAGTTTGGACAACATGGGGACCTATGCGTCTATGATTGCATTGAGACCCATACATAGTCATGATGACCTTAGAGTGTACCTAGTAAAGTAGCATCTGCTTCAGCGACTATCATGTTGCTTTTGTTTACTACTATTCCATAATGGAATTGTTTTAAGTTCCATGCTATAGTCTGTCTGGGCTTCTTCCTGGCAGAGTTAAAGGCAGGATGCCAATTCCTACTGCTTCTGCTCTATAGTGCTTGCAAGCATGCTCCAACCCCTAAAGGTGGAAGTATGCTGAGCACATGTCTCCCTGCTTCAGTATTACAAAGTTCCCTGGCTTCAGTGTTTCTGGCTAAGGCTGTTCCGAGGAGCACAACAAATGATACAGATATTTGCCATTTTGAGAGTATCCCAAAACAGGCTGTGCTATTCACTCCTAAGTGATTTAGCATTAGTCCACACAAGTGTTTGGATAGTAGCAAGGAAAAAGTGCTGTGGGAGATTTTCTGCCACTATAATAGCAAAACAATATTGCCAGTGCTCATGGTGAGATGTGTCATCAACGAATGTAGGGAAGTTCAGTCCCTCCCCGCATCTACTGAGGACTTCCATTGCACCATTAAGGCACCATGTAGATCTGCCAAAACAGGCTTGTAAAAGTTATTAGGAAGCATCATTGTGAACAGAATTGAACAATGGAGGATTAGTACTGGATATTTTATTCCCACACAAACACATTTGAGAGCTTAAATAAAATTAAAAAGGCATGTGGACAAAATACATTAATATTGCTTCAAATAAAAAGAAATGATAATTAAGGAAATATTGCTAACTTCTTAAAATTATGTAGTAATTATCTACAGCACACCCATGGAATGTTTTGTTCATATATAGAGCTGTATCAGGATATCACTGGTAATTCTGAACTGAACACACACTATAAGCATACCTATTAAAAACACTATTTTTTTAAGGGGAAGGCAATGGAAGCGAACAATTTGTGTGTGATTTTAATTGGCAGTGGATGCTGCAGAGACTTAACAAGTCACAAACGATAAGTATTCAGTGTGTGAATTCACCATATGCCAAGTTTGAATTATCAAAACCATTTTATGAATCCTGCATTGCAGACAGACTTCCCAGGAAATAAATCCAAAGCCTTGTGATGAAGTTCATTTGGCATTGAATGGTACTGTACAGATCCAGCAGCATTTTGTTTTTCCACAACAAACAGGAGAAGCTGAGTTGCAATTATGGCTGTGGTCATGTCTATGTTGGGGTTTAACACCAGCCTCATGACATCCAGATGTGATATAGCAGTGCATACATGCACGGGTTTCTTGCCATATACGAGAATGCAGCAGCAGTGTAGTGAGTGTGAGAGGAATAATGTCATACTGACCTGGTGATACAAGCTCCAATTGCCTGAATGACAGCTGGAAATAGCTCCAGAACTTGGCAAAAATCTGGGAACGCCACCATTGAAAAACAATGTGATTGGTTGTCAATCCACATTTGCATTCTGTTGCGAATTGGCTGCATGGGGGAACTCTGTAGTAGGGATCTGCACGGATATTCGAAAATTCAAAAATTTGATTCGAGTCTGTCGAATGTTGACATTCAAACTCGAATCGGATTTTCAAAAATCCAAATTTGCACATTCAAACTCAGATTGGATTTTTGAAAATCCAATACGGATTTTCAGATAATGCAAATCTGTAGATTCGTATCTGTTGTATGCGAATCTGCATGAAAATTATACGTATTCAATGGAATAGGTTGCCATGAGAGATAGCGAGCTCTCCTTCACTGGAGGTCTTCAAGCAGAGGCTGGACCTACATCTGTCTGAGGTACGGTAGTTTAGGAAATCCTGCATTGAGCAGGGAGTTGATGACCCTAGAGGTCCCTTCCAATTCTATGATTCTATGACTGGGGAATTGTTTAACCTCAGTGAAGATGGAAATGCTATCACTTCCGTATGGTTGCTGGGGAAAATGCATGCTTGATCCATGCTGTCATCTGGAGCAGAGTTTGATTTGGTAGCACTTTTACCTTTTAATTTTGATAAAGAATTGTTCTTAATCCCCTTTAAGTTTAAAATAAAAACACACTTTTTTAATGCCACATTTGTAGTATATTTGCTTATCAGCAGTGGAACAGCATGAGTCATTGTTTATGAAGTTTAAAGCATTATATATTAAACACTTCTTTTGTTCTTGAAAATCCCTTTTTACTTCATGCTTTTCTCTTTAGTTGTACTAAAGCTTGACATGTTAAAATTGTCTTTTAAAGGCTTTGTAGGCCACATGGTGCTGCAGGCCTTTGAATCCACTTAAAGAAACTGCAGTGCTTCTGTCTCCGTTTGTGTCTGTCTATCAAATATCTATATCTGTATAACACGACTTTGCATATATACGGTTAGTAAAAATTGGCTTGCTTCGTGCTGCTTCCTCCCTCACATTTATTGCAGCACTGATTTGTTTCTACATGGCTGGCAAAATGCGTCTTCACTTGGGCTGCGTCCAGACTTGTTTCTACTGTGCAGCGGGATGTGCAGATGCAATTGGGGCATCACCCACAACAATAAATGCATTGTTGTGGTGTTACATTATCTGATCGTTGCTGCGCACTTACTTTAATGCTTATCTAAGGATACTCACTGCACAGAGGAAACTGGATGGCGAGAGCACCACAATGAGAGCAGGAGGGAAGCTCAAATCTGATTGGCTGCCTTAACCTGCATGATGGCACGTGCCAACTCAGCTCTTGCAGCTTCCAATGGGAAGATGCGGAGCTGTTTCTCGAGTCAGGATGGCGGGTTGTCCCTGCACAGCAGGTAAGCTGCACTTATACCTTTAACTGCAGATTTATTCCACAAGTCTGGAGGCAGCCATGTTTAATGAAATCCCAGGAACTTTCAGTAAGGTAATTAAGTTTCTGAAGAATCGTTGACTTATATTGGCAGACTTGGCTTTGCCTCCAAAGGCCTTGTCTTCCTTATTTTTAATAGTCTATCCCTCTCTTCTACAGTGTCATTGATTGACACTGGTTGATTGGGTCTCCATGGCTCTGCTACTCCTTCCCAATCCCAGTACCCAGTTTTCCATAGGTGGTAATTACTTGTATAACACAATTTTGCACTGCCTGGAAACAAATTTTGCAGGAAACAAGCCGTAGGATTATACAAGAGATAACTGCATTCTCTAACAATAATGGAGACGAAGGATAAGTTTAGTTCATGATCTGAACTGATAGCCCCATTTGAGCTCCTGTAATCCTCACATTTCTCAGACTTGAACAGACATCACTTATTATTTATTGCCCTTCACATAAGGGTTCCAGGGCAGGTTACAACAGCAAAAAGATAAAATGTATACGATATAAAAACAATTAAAATAGTAGTATAAAAGTCAATCCTCACTCCACACACCGCACACATGGCAGGACTATAGGGAAGCTAACAATGGAAGGCCTGGATGAAGAGGTATGTTTTAACTACAAGCCAAAAACCACATAGAGTTGGCACCTGGCATACTTTTACTGGGTGGTGTTCCAAAGTCTGGGGATTCCCGCATAAAAGATTATCTCACATGCTCCTATCCATCACATCTCTAAAGTTAGTATTAAGTACAAGAAGACCCTCACTTTAAGCTCAAGACATGGGCAAATCTCTATGGAAGAAGGCATTCCTTCAAATATCCAGGGTCCAATCCATTTAGGGCTTTACACATCAACAGCAACACTTTGAATCAGGCTGGGGGGGATGAACAGTGCAATTCCTTGAAGATCACTGTGATTACACCCAGACAGAATTCCTATCAGCAACCAAACTAATGTGTTCATCACTAGTTCCAGCTTCCAGACTGTCTTTGAGGATAGCTCTAGGTAGGGCACATTACCGAGTCTAATCTGGATAGGCCTTTTTGCATTAGGCCTTTTGGAACGCGTGGAGGACACGCCGGGATGGAGCATTTGCTCCTCTGCCTGTCCCAGAGCGCCCTTCACACATTACGTTTGTAGAGCACTTAATTGTGCTCTACACGTGGTCCAGTGCGTTCCGGCCGTCCCTGGCCGTCCAGGGAGGGAAACGTTCACATGCCTCCCTCCCTGATAGCTGTGGGACACGCCCCCCCTGCCACAATTGCCCAAAATTGGCCCAACAGCTGGCAGGCCCATGCAAATCACTCACCTTCCAGCTGTCGTGCGAAAAGGCCCGAAGTTACCAGAGCACGGATCCCAGTGGCAAGTTGCTCCTATGCAGGAAAGCCCAGACCTGGAGTATCAGCCAGAGATGGAGGTAAAGCACTCCTAGGCTGCCTTCAGACTTGCGGAATAAATCCACAGTTAAATGTAAAAGTGCAGAATACTTAAGGTGAGGCAGCCAATCAGATTTGAGCTGCCCTTCTTGCTTCATCTTGATCTTTACCAAGGGAAACTTCAGATTTTGTTTATACTGCGCAGTGAGCGTCCTCTTACCAGCATAAAGGTAAATGCACCGTCCCGATCTGATAATACAACATCACAACGATCCATTGATCATCGTGTGTAATGCTTTAATTGTGACTGCACAGTTCACTGGGCAGTATAAACATGTCTGGACACAGCCCTAGTTACTGCTACCACATGAGCCTTAAGTGACAACAATTAATCCAAGAGTGCCCCTAAGTTGGGTACCAATCATTTTGGGGGCAAGAACCAGTTGTTGCTTAACTTTACTCAGGATCCATGAAAAAAGAATTTATGCCTTTCCTGGATTCAGTTTGTTTTTTGGTCTGCATCCGGCCCGTTTTTTGCCTTTACATAGGGCTAGTATGGTGCCATTCAGAAACAGCCTTGGTGCACTAAGGATTTCATTTACTGTTACCTATTTACAGTGCTGCCAAGCAGGGCCATTACTGTCTGATCACCACAATCTGTGGAGCAGTTTTTACTGCTCCACACTTTAACTGAGATCTCCTAGATAGATCTAGGTGAAGTTTTGGATGGGCCAGCACTC
The DNA here is from genome assembly GCA_023333525.1 of Aspidoscelis tigris stejnegeri. Taxonomy (NCBI): domain Eukaryota; kingdom Metazoa; phylum Chordata; class Lepidosauria; order Squamata; family Teiidae; genus Aspidoscelis; species Aspidoscelis tigris. The sequence continues at coordinate 52,560,722 of JALMGA010000004.1, forward strand.
ACAATGTGAATCTCAGCTACCAACCTTGATCTTAACTGCCATGGGATACTTTTCCATGGCTTTTAAGTGCAAAAAGGCCCTTTGACACTAGTACTGTTTCTAGTCGCCTTTTGCAAACTCAAATAATAGGCATAGATGTGGTTGAAGTGACAGCGATCAGGACTCAGAAGGATTCTCAATAATCAGTAATGAAATGGCAGGGCCAAGAATGGTATAAACAATACTTAGAGAGAATGAATGTTTTAAATTGGTACATAAAATGCATGTCTTGGAAGAAGATAAAACAACTTTCCTGTCCCTCGCCCCCCATATTAATGTATGATATAATTCTATGTCAGCAAACTGCAGCACAGAAAAAGCATCTGACACACCAAGTTACCATTAAAATGGCATTAACGCTGCTTGCAGGGGGGAGGAAATTTCAGCGAAAAGGCATCTGCAGTCATTAAATGGTTCATCTTCCTTCATCCGTATTAGGCAATAAGGATTTCAAGTTTAGTCTTTGAACAAAAATGTGATGTTGTCTTAGCTTATTCAAACTAAGGACAGCTGGGGGTTGGGGAGGGAGATTGGCCAAGTCCACTTTTTCTCCCCCTCTCTTTATTTTTACCACTACTTATTTGCTGGAGGAGATTAAACAACAGCTAGAGGCTGACATGATGTTGAAATCAGCGTAAGATAAAGCATTCCCACAGGGGACTGCCATCTTTTTAGGATGTAAGAAGTAGAAACCCTTAAAATCAGGTGATTCCCACCACCTCTGTTTACAAAAAGGCATGTAAATACAGTAGTTCTAATGTGGCTCCCTAGGTGATAGGAGGTGCAAAAGACAGGAATTACTCAAACCATATATATTTGGTATTGTTTAATATTGTTTATTGTTTGCTTATGTGTTTTTGCCAAGCCAGTGTATGAAAGAACAAATATATAAGTACCATAAAATAAATCAGACAGAATACAAAATGCATTTAAAAATATTTAAAAGTCAATAAAATATTGGCATATTACACAATATTAACAAAACTCTCCCTCATACAAGTTTGTACATTTTGTACATGAGTATAACAGCAGCAGCAGCAACAGTAATTTGTTACCACATATTTTTGAATATTATAATTCCCTCTACAGCTTCATAAATAAACTCAAGAAAGACCTATATGAGAAGGAATTTCTATTGCTACTACAATAATGTGTTTCAAGTCATTTATATTTCTTAGATATTGTAATACCCACTGACTGTAATTTTTCTATAATTTTCCCCTGGTATGGAAACCTCACTGAAGTTTTCAGTTTTTAAATACCATTTAAAATTGTATTTATTATTGAATAAAAATCAGGAAATTCAATTTTTTTTATTTTAATTTTTTTGGCATTTGACATTCCAACTATTCCTTGCTTGTATTCCAAACAGAGTATACTGCCCAACTGGGCAATCACATAATGAAAATCATGTTACAACAATGCATAAAAAGAATTCAAATTAAAAAGTTTTCTCTTGCACAGGAAACTCTCAGCAGCCTTGGAAGGCTTCATCTTAAATTTGAGGTAGGACATAATATTAAAAGGGTTTTAGCTGTCCTTCAAGCTACCTTACAGATTTCCAAGATGAGAGGCATTATACAATGCTGGGGCAGCTGCTTTACGAGAGCACAGTTGGAAGTCCCAGCAGCTCAAAAGTGTTAGTGTAGTGGTTAGGGAGCGGGACTCTTATCTGGGAATACTGGGTTTGATTTGACACTCCTCCACAAAGCCATCTGGGTGACCTTGGGCTAGTCACAGCTCTCTTCTGAGCTCTCACAGCCCCTCCTACCCCACAGGGTGTCTGGTGTGGGGAGAAGAATAGAAAGCTTTGCCAGTTGCTTTGAGTCCTATTAAATGGATGAGAAAAGCGGGGAAGAAAAGCCAGTTCTTCTTCTCAAAGCTTGAATTCACTATCCCTTTCTTCATCATACTTCAGCTCAGGCTTAGTTAATGTGTACATAATTCATTGTGTTCAGTGAAGTCAATTTTCATGTTTCTCACCTACTTTTGATCCTGCCCGTTTTGATGGCCCATTCTTTTACCAACGTTCCCTTTGTTCCATCAGATCCAATAAACACCAGCCACCATTGGCCCACAATCTTAGGCCATTCTGCACTGGGCCTTATTCCAGATTATATCCCAGAATAGGGACCTGCCACCTACATGCAGGTGTAGAATAGCCTCAGCCAGTTGACCAGCCTTCATTTACACCTGCCTGCAAAATCATACTTCTGAATCTGCGATGCTCCCAGTGCTTCCCCTGTGGCAAAATTGCAACAGGAAATGTTTGCATGAGAGTTTACCACAGGAGAAAGAGGTACCGGCCTGGAGCTTTGTCCAGAATATACTACACTGCTTTCTTAAGACTTCAGAAAACAGGACATAGTTCAGTGTGATCAGTCAAGGGAAAGTATTTTTTTCACCGACAGAGACATCAGTCTATGAAATTTGCTGCCAGAATAGTTGGTAACAGCAACCAACCTAGATAGCTTTAAGAAAAAGTTAGACAAATTCATGGATGACAGGTGTCTCGATGGCTACTAGCATGTATGCCTAGGTACATCCTCCAGGGTAGAGAGACAGGAAGGATGCTCCTAAAGGCCATTTGGAGGAATTCAAGAGGAGGTGAAGGTTTTGTCTTCTCCCTAAGGTGCCCAAAAGCAATTGGCAGGCCACTGTGTGAGACAGTATGATGGACTAGATGGGCTGTGGCTCAATTCTTGCTTATATCCCACAATCACTTCTCATCATCCCTGCCAAATGGCAGGGGGCAATCCTGGGGCAAACCCAGGCCCTTACCTCTGTCGTGTCCTCACATAATCATTGCTCTTGAAATGTACTCATATGTTGGAAGTGCCCACCTACTTCCTCCCACCTGCTTTCTACATGTAAATAATTTTGCAAGAGAAGGAATTGCATGAGGCAATGACAAAGTAAGCATTCCAGCATGATGGAAAACCTGGCACCATAGCTGGATTTTTCATAATGCCTATGTAGCACATTTTTGGTATACTATCTTGGAAGTATGCCAGGATTGCCACTATAGTCCAGGAAAACCCACATCTGGAGACACCTGTAGAAAATGGTCTTGACAATATTAGACAGATTTATGTTCAAAACATTGGAAATTTATTCACCATGATTGAAGAAGTCCTATCATTAATGAGTGTCAGATGTCATTATTGGAAGCATAGGAACTTCCAAGTCATAACAGTTCAAGTTCCTCAGATTATAGCCAGTGTTCTGGTTGGGCCTTGTAAGTCTATACAACTGTAGCACCCACTTAACAAGCTCATGTTTCTCAAGCAACTTGAGAGGTCCATGAAGGCCTACTTGTCTTTGTGGCTTGTCATCAATGTTTGTCTCTCCAAATGCCCATTACACTGTGAAGAAAAGTAAAGTCTCATGAACATAATGGGTCCTAGATGAATTGCATTTTACTGATAAGTTATACACAGGTGAAGCACTATGCTGGAAAGAAGAAAGGGGTTTCATTTTGTTGACAGGTAATTTATCCTACATCTGATTAAGAGATTTATTCTGCAAAATTTTCAACATAATCAGGCTTGCTGAATGCTGAGTAAGCTCTACTGTTTTCAAATTCTAGGGACAATGGTCCTGCAGAATTACACTGTGAATTTCCCCCCATTCGACTTTTCTGCTCTATAGAGTTTGGGAGACCAAGACCAAGTTGGAAGCATGTAAATCTTTTCCTTAAATTTACACTGCCTCTCCTCCCACTTATTTCTAAAGCAAGCTTGTGTTAAAATCACAAAATGAGGTTGTTCAAAGGAACAAAAAGACATTGACTTTAAAATGTGAAATTATCTCCTGTTTTCGTCCTTCAGGCATATTGTCTTATAAAAATAGACTGCAAATGTGGAGGAGGGCAAGGCTAGCAGTTGGTTTCACTTAAAATCTAGACCTACTTTTAAAGATTTTAAATAGGAAATGATACGGCTATTTTTACTGATTTCCTTGTAATTTGAAACAAGCAAACACTCAACTTTCTCACTTCCCTTTAACCTGCAGTTGGCTGTTTATCTGGAATTTTTCTTAAATGAGGAAGAAAGGATGCTAATTACACCTGTGAAATGAACATAAAATGCCAAGTTTTTATTCCAGTTTCATAAGGCCTCCTTGTCTTATAAACACTTGAATACCTCTTCTTGTAAACACTGGAAAAACCTTTGAAGTCTATGTACAATGCGATCAACTCTTTCTAGTGATTGGATTTGTAGTGTCCTGGGGTCCATGAAGGCAGATAAATAGATGCATTACAGTCAGTTACGGCCTCAGAACTGTCCATGATAATGCTTTGTAAGTACAGTAGGTCTTATTTTGATTATGGGATTGTAGTGCAATGTCTGTCCTTGTTTCATTTTATCTGTGGGGCATAAACAGTAACATCTTTGGCATAAAATGGGATCCCCTAGAGTGCAACACCGTTATCTAATCCTTGCAGCACAGTGGCTTTGGTGAGAATCTGTTGACAGGAGAGCAGATGATAAGCTTGTTGTCATGGATAGATAATCTGCTGGTAAAATTGGGACCCACAGAAGCATAACATCTCCCCTCAATAGGAAGAAAAGACCCACCAAGCTGGTCCTCCTCAGAAGACAAATCCTGAATGCTTACTATCTGGCCATGGTAGTGACATCAATAAGTAGTCAACCAGTGTCCACCCCCACCCCCCTCTTTTCTGGGTTGTAAAGGCCCAAATGACAGTTTCAGACCTGAAAACCAAATAGTGAGGTTCAGTTGGCTGGAATGCCATTCAATTTTCAGCCCTTTCCTAACCTACTATATGCCTTTCGCAAAGTTCAGAGCATCAAAAAGTTGCTTTGCATGTACATATGGCCTAACAGTGTGGTTTGACACAGCATGTCTTGCAAAGTTATGTCATCCAGGGGCAGCTATGGAAGACTGGGGGTTAGGAGACCAATGGAAGCCCAGTCAAGCAGTCTAAGCCACTGAAAGAACATCCAGACAGTGTCAGTCAACAACACTGTAGAGAGGAGACACAGTCTGCTTGTGTATCAACTGAATTGTGGAAGGGAGAACCAGTTTGTCAAATCAATAGCACTTCAGGGGGCATATCACACCAATATTCCTTTTAGTTAGAAACCAAAAATATCTTCTACCAAGCACTAGTAAAATATTGCATGCTCTCATATAAAGCACAAGAGCAGAAAACTACAGTAAATCTTGGCTCTGAATATCTTATAAAAAGAAATAAAGAATGGCATAACACTTTAGATAAGATTACTTCCCAGAATCTGCACAAGATGCATAATCATTGTTTACCAAAGGCGCCAGGATTCACAGTCCTGTTTATAGCTCTGGGTGAAATAACTCTTAGATTATGAGTCTGAGGATATGATTTCATGGATTCATGAGTTCAAATTCTAAGACTTCCCATTTGAAGGCAAACTAATATTCCAACATTTAGCAGGCAATCAGGGTTGTAACAAAGAGACACAAGACATGTTTATGAAAATGGTAGAGAATCTAATATAAAGACAACATAAGAACAGGTAATCTTTTCTGGGAAAATGCGTACCAAAAACCATGCACATTACATTTATCAAATATATAGATACACTATAGCCGGAAGGCTGTAGAGTGCTAAGGCTGGTACACGTGGGGGACATGTCGACCATTCGCATTGGCCAGTGAGGGTAGCATTCTGAAAGCGTCCCTTACTGGCTGAGGTGCGAATGGTCAACCCCATCCCTGTGTGTATCAGCCTGCGCCATCGCCGCGGGAGCCGGAAGTAATGCAGGCTAGCAGTCCAATACTGAGAGCTGGATTGGACCAGCCCTGATTGGGCCTGCTCTGGCCTCCCATAATGGCAGCAGCCAGCAGGGACCTGCCAGCGCCCACAATTGCCCTGGGGGGCATGCGGCCTCCCACCCTGTCATGACCCGCCCTGCCAGTCTAGCTCCCTCCTCTGAGGACGAAGGAGTGTTTCCAATTGCCAGCAGTCTGGGCAGCAATCAGAGCACAGCAGCACGGACCTTGAGAGCCAGGGGCCAGTTTTAGGGACACTCACAACTAGTTCTGGGGATAAGAGTTCAGATAGCCAGCCTCAGTTGCGCCCCTTGCCACACCTGCTCCAGTAGGAGAAACAGGTATTATGCAGATCCCAGCATTTTGCCCAGCTGCTTTGCTAAGGGCAGCCCCTGCCTGTGTTCTTGCCTGTGAAACTGACTCTTGGATCTTGCTACAACCCTTGGCTGAACCTCTGGAACCCCTGACTTTTGGACTGACCTGATGTTGACTTCTCTCGAGCCCCCAACGGACTGCCGTGAGCATGTGTGTATGTTTGCCTCGGTACTCTTACCTGCCTGAGATATGACATCCCCCCGCCCCCGCACTGCACATATCTGTCCAGACTTCTCTTCCAGTCTGGATTGGTCCCCATGCTGTCTACAGAGACCAGTGTGTAGAAAGCATGGGGACCAATCCAGACCGGACCAGCAGTCCAGACCGGTGAGTGTGGCGCAGGGGGGTGAGAGGCCACATGCTCCCCTGGGCAATGGTGGCGATGCATGCCAACATGCTCCTGGGCTGGTTCAATCCCACCCCTGGCATTGGACACCGGCACATCACAGGGCATGTGACACAGCCTGCAGCATCCAATAGTGGCAGCTGGGAGGCGGGAGTCCTGAGGAACCTGGGAGGAAGAATGCAAATACTCTTGCTGCTGGATGATTCAGGTAAGCCCAGGGTAAAGGCAATCTGAGATGAAGAAGGTGTTCCAAGTTGTGGCACCGTCACCTCCATATTGGACCAACACCATGCCATCTATTGCTTCTCCACACAGGGCAAAAAGAAATCTCTGTGCTTGACTGTGCTGCGAAATGGCACATGCAATCACTCTGAAGGTCCTAGCTGCCACTGAAAATGGAGATGGGATGAAAACGGGCACCTTCTTGGATGGACAGAGTGCCTGAAATTGGTAAGATGGGAAACTCCAGCCTTGCCACAATGGTAGGAAGCATGCTGTTTACATAGCAGGTGCCTCCCGGCCTCTGAAGCTAAGAAGCTGTGCAACACAAATTCTACAGCTTCAAAGTGTCCACATGACAATGTTTAGCCTTAGTCTGGAAATGGTCCCAGAAGTTGGCTTTTGATCAAATGGATAGCTCTAAAAGGCTGAAATCACTTGTGGTCCCAATCCAATGCCACTGCTATTGGGAATACTGTCCCTGTTTCTACAATTTGAAAATGGCTTCATTTAGCTTTTTTTTTTCAGTTTGTTGAATTATCATAGCCTCATTCATTTAGTCAGTCCTCATATGTTTACATTCCTTTTCTTATTACTCTTACAAGAGATTTTTAGGCCTTTGGAAGATCAAGTATCACTTCCAAATAAATCAAAACACCCTATTGGTCCCAAGGAAGTATCAAATTATGGTGTTAATAGAAACATCACTCTAAATCCTTATATAGTACAGATTTGTAGCCTTTGAATAAGTGTTTCCATTACTAATTTATCCCTTTGACTGGGCTGGATTTCATTATATTATCATTACTTACTTTGCAATAGTATGTTAAGGATTTTACATCATCATAACCAATATTCTGTTCATTGTATAAGAAAAGACTCCTATGTATTTTGTGCAAAATACAGTATTTTACTCAACTCTTTTATAAAAGGTATTCAGAACAGCATTTGCTGTGGGTCACTCAACATTTCATCATGGCAATAAGCTGATCCTACAAGTCAGATTCTGCTGTTAGATATAAATGTATAGCTAAAAGCAGAATATGACCCTGAGTGTCAGCTGAAAGCTACAGTGAAAGCATTAACAAAACAAACTCACAGAGATGCTTTTTCTGTTAATAATTTGGTTGCCAGAAGCAGTATAAACAGTACCATATAGAGGGCAGCTGAAGTGATGGTATCCCAGGTATCCAATTTCTGATTTTTAATAAAGATTGGATTCAGAAACAAAGATCTTTACTCCAACAGATAATTGGTGTTGTTGTGTATGAGTGAGTCATGGCCAATTCCCGGTTGACTGCTTGGCAAAAATACAGAAGTGGCTTGCCTTGGCTACTTCTGAGGAGATTAAACTGGCAACTCTCTTCTTTCCAGGTGGTTTATTCTACCTAAGTCACTCCCCAAATGAGGCAATACAGGTGACTTAATATCCACATGGTATCCACATACTTTACAGTGTTAGTGAGATAGTTTTAAATAAAAATGAAACAAGTTTTATTACAAAATAATTATTAATTTCTTTTATTCATTATGAATAACTGCCGTATTAAAGAATTTTTTTTTCATTATTATAAAGCTGGCTCGAAGGGCAATCCTGATCTAGTTAATGACGTATTCAAATGTTTCATTGCAAGCATACATCTGAACTCTGTCACTCAGATGGGTCTGGATTGGGAACCTACAAGAAAATATAATATGTCCCATTTTCTAAATTTTCAGGGAAATAAAGATAAGTTACTTTAAAAGAATCAGTTAAGGATTCCATGGCTTTCCTTTCGGTGTTTTATCAAGCAAGGGTGCTCAGCATTTACTCTTTTATTATCCTCCTACTGACTACTATGAGCACCTGGTACCTTCAGCAATAACTTATAGCTACCAAATAAGCTTAAAATCTAATCCTCCAGCATCTAGCATAGCCAGGAACACCTTTCCTCATTTAATGTGCTGGAAGAGACACACCTGCACCAAATTCTTTCACTTACATAGACCTCCCAAACACCTCTCCCCAAAAGTCCCTAGGTATCACTTTCCAAGGTATACAAAGTATGGTGGTATTGGTGGGTTTTGGGTGCATCTACAGAACAGTTGGTGTATTGAGGAGGTTGGGCAACAAAGCTTTGCACATGAAGCCTCTCTAGACAGACCATGCCACGCCCAGGCAACAATCCTTCTGGTGGGCAACACTATTAATTTTTTTTAAAATGAAGTTTATCACTTCTTACTTTCACTTGACAATTTAATTTTGTTGGGAAACTTGTGGCATGGACCCTTAATTTGGAATAAGGTCCTGGTTCCCTAATTTAATGATTTAGGCATCATTCACATTTCACTCAATCAGTGCAATTCAATTCAGAAATTTAAAACATAGGGAAATAAAAAAAATGGAACTACTATATATGTTTTATTAATTTGTCATATTTTCTAAAAAGCAATTTACCAAATAAAGTATCTTTAATTTGAAAATAAATATTTTTTTTCTGCTACAGTTCAGAACATTTTGTTACAGGGAAAACACTACAAAATATTTTGCTTTCCAAATGTCAAGACTAAAAGAAATGTTTCTGAAAAATGTTAATTGTTTATCTTCATGTCAGCATTTTTAATCATCTCATTTCAGGATCCAGAAAACAGTTTTCCTAGCTACTGCTTAAAATGTCAGTGTACTGTAACTGCTACAGGAGTAGTTAGGAATAAAGGGCAACATGCAGGTCATTTTTCAAAGTAAAATGATCATTGCTCATCTGCATATGCTAATTTATTTAAATTGTTACAAGCAATAAAATATTTTTGTCTCTACAATTAAATGTGTCATATAAGAAAAACAACAAATGTGACTTTTTAGCTTTTTAAAAAATACTCAGATGATACCCTTAAATCCATATAAACTGCTGCTAGTACTGCTCACACAGGTTATGTTTGTCCAATGTTCACCAGGCTTGCTCCCAAACACATTCTCAATGCCAACCCAGCTGAGCAGCAATCCATATGAATCAACAGCACAACAGTAATCATACAACTTGGAGAAGCAGGGAGGAAAAAGCTCCAGGGTCAGAAGGTAGGAATCCCAGCTGAGTCCCAGACCTTTCTGCATGGGGTCTTATTCTGGATTGTATCTTGGAATAGGGACCTACTATCCACATGCTGGTGCAGACTATGGCAGACCCTAGACCGTACCTGCTGTGGTCTGCATCACCATGCAGATGGCAGGTCACTATTCCAAGATATAACCCATAATAAGCCCAGTGCACAAAATGTATTAAAAATTCTACACTGCATTCTTATGCTTGCCAAAAATAAAAATCACTAGCTTTAATCTTATTCTCAGGTTTGTGTAAGTGTGCAGCAGAGAGCTCTCAATATGAACATTTATTTAAAATGCACATGACTGTGCAATATTATTTTAATATAATACTTATTTCTAGTGCCCTTTTCACCAAAAGGTGGTACAGAAGTATAAACCAAAGTTTAAACATAAAACTTAGTAACTTATTACATATTCATTTAAAATGCATAGAAAGGTTTTTAAATCTATCCTATTGACAGCTCAGATCAAACGTTCACTCTGGAGAACTGAAAAGAAAGTTCTTTAAGCCATTCTAGAAATGGGCTAAGTCTTCCTCTAGCCTAAGATCTAATAGGAGGAAATTCCAAAGCTGTGGAACCAGAGGCGTTTTCCCACTAAGGCGAAGACCCATCAGGATGCTTCAGCCCAAACGTGCTGAGTACACTTCCTCATCTGCACTGGCAGGTAAAGGGTGCGTTCCAAACATGCAAACGGGGAAGTGTACCCAACCTGTTCGGGCTGAAGACCCTCCCCCGGCCTCCCCCGATTGGCTGCCTTGCCAACTGGCCATCTGAGCAGGTGCGGGTGCCCGGCCAATGAGGGGCCACCCTGCGAGCATGCTCAGAACACCCCAGCCTATTCTAGACAGAATTGGGCCGGCAGCAGAAGGTAAGCACTGTTCGCATGCACGTGCGACTTCAGGGTAGGTTGGGGGGTGCTGGGTGGGGGTCCTGCTACTTGCATCAGCTTGATCCTGGCTGATGCAGGTGGTAGGACCCCAGGGAAGGGGCCCGACTAGCCTCCCCACTTCTGGCTGCAAGGCAGCCAATTGGGGAGGCCAGGGGAGGGCCCCAGCTGTCACAGATGGAGAGCGTGTGAACCCTTTCCCTCTGGAACAGCTGGGGACGTGCCAAACATGCAGAGATGTTTTCAGAGCAGTTTTTTCTGCTTTGAAAATGGAATGTGTGGAGAGCACGTGGGGATGCTTGGGGCAGTCCGGAATGGATCTGGCTGCCCCTGATGTCCCCACGTGTTCTCCATGCGTTCAAAACCCTCTCGTGTGAAAAGGCCTCAGGTCTTGAAACACCCGAAGTCTAGAGGAAGCAGTCCATGTCACTGGGACAACTAACAAGGTTTTCTCTATTGACCTCAAATTCCTGGTCAGCATATACCAACCTAGCCTGGATACCAGGTAATTTGGGATACTTAGTCTGAGGGTCTTGAAGGCCATTACCAAGATGTCATATTGGGCTCTAGCTCGAATTGCGAGCCAATGGAGAGATCTACGATGGACAGAAATGTGCACATATAATTGTATGTAGGACCAAATTATTGGAAAGCATGGGTGTTTTTCCACTGTCACTAGAAGTACCTATTAAGTACCCATTAATGGGTACAAAAATGCTATTACGTACCCATTAATGGGTACAAAAATGCTATTACGTACCCATTAATGGGTACTTAATGGGTACTTCTAGTGACAGTGGAAAAACACCCCATAATAAAGTTTGGTAGCTTTTGTTTCCTCTCCTTGCAATCTTTTGATTCCAGCAGGCTATTACATTTTTAAAAAATTAACCATGTTTTTTTCCTTCTCCAGCCAAATCTTTCTTCCTTTTGGGCTGTGTCTTTTAGACTGTAAAGCTGAGGGAAGAAATTGTCTTATCAGGCATCTGTAAGCTCCTCTTGGATATTTTTGGCTAAAGAGCAGAATAAAGATGCTTTGAATAAATACTAGAAGGAAGATTTTATAGAAATGTGTGCAATCTAATTTACGGAGCAGTCAACAGCTGAACTGTTTCAAAATAAGAGCATCTGTTCTTCAGGACACTCTTAATCAGCCCTCTACATAGAGAATATCTGGCAATGTTAGATATAGATATATTGCTGGCCTCCGGCCCTGGAGATATTCAAATCCTAGTTTAGCCATATAATCACTAGAGGCTCTCCAGAAACCATGACATAAAAAAAAACAAATCAAATGATAAGCTATTATTTTCTGACTCTGTATTATTTAAGTCACATCTTACTTCCTGATAATCAACATTATGGAGAACAATCCTTTTTTAAAATGTTTCTTTAAGGCACGGAAGTAATCTGCTCATTTAAGCATCAGATTTGGGGGGAAGCCAGCTATCTAATGTGCAGTTCTTGAATCACGCTTCCTCAGATGACCTTGGACAAGATGCTAGCACTCAGGTGCAGTTTCCCATCTGCTGAATGGGATATGGCTTTTTGTGTGACTTATGCCACAGAGTGCATAGCTTTGGGCCTCTTATCAACAGATGTCAATGGCTGTCTCCAAGTTAGCACCCCTATGGCTGTTTGGGGGTCCTGTCCCTTGGATGATACAGATTTTTAATATTCAGATTTATTAGCCTGCAATCTTCCGAGTTAAAATTAATGTACAGTGGAAATCATACCAGCACAAAAAGCAATTTCAGGCACTCAATTAAACCCTTCTTAAGACATAGTTAAATCACAGGTATGATGATACATTTTCTTATGATTGATCCTCCTTTTGCCAACATTTGAACCAAGGTGGTCTTCCTGAAAGGCAATCACTAGTCAAGGTGACTGAAAGCTTCATGAGGTGGGTCATGATGAGTCATACCCTACCAATCCATATCCAGAAGGCAATAATGCTGTCCAAGCTCACAGTCAATTATGATACATGATAAGACATTTGTGAGTCTTCAGAATTTGGAAGGAATCCAAGGAAAACAGCCTTCTGCAAGCATTAAAGCTGACTTTTTCTTCCCATTTCTGGCAGAAATTATTGATTGTACTTGCTTTCTAGTAAAATTCTGCCAAGCACCACAACATTCTTGCAACTTAAGTTTCATTTCTGGAATTCAAGTGTTCTGGCATTTTGTTTTGGAGTATCCTTTCCCATATCTTTTCTTATCTTCTGGGACATGTGCACACTCAGCAGTAGACCAGACATTAGTTCTGCAGCTAAGTGATGGGAAGGTCCGGGTTTTGCAACCATGAAGAGATGAAGTCAGGCAGTGTACAAATGACTGAATTAGATTCATCAGTGGCCTGATACAACAGCTATAAAGCAAAAGGAAAACATTTTTTCTGTAATTTTGCTTCTGATACACAGCACCCTCCGTGTTTGTCCTTTTCTGGTTAAATAAAAGAACCACTGGGATACTGATACAAAGCTGAACATTCTGCAGCCTTATATTTAAATGCAATGCACATTTTCTTATACAATACATAAGTATTACAGACCTCAGGGAGACACTGAAGTCTACTCTTCTTTTAAAAAGTACCATTTGTTTATTTAAATACTGCATTTCTGAAATAAAAATAATCCTCAAGGCAGTGTTCAATGTAAAATTGCAATATACGTTGTAGAATTCCTCGGACATTAAATACAGCACCTTTCTTCCAAGAAGATGCATTCATAGTTTGCAATTTCAACCACACAACTTTTTGGTGCAGAATATATGCTAACACTATGTCGATGTTATTACCTCAAGAGGTGCAAATAAACAAGTATCTATTTGCTCGAAATAAGCACTGAGAATATCAAGTCAGAAAGGTAAATTTATTTAACATCACTGTAATTTATTTATTTTTGTTTTAAAATGGAGGTTGCTCTCCCTTTCCGTGAAATCTTATTGACTGATTTTAATTTTGCAATGAAGATGCACTAATCTGAGGAACTACTGGAAAGCAAGTCACTAGAAGGTTATGGTGCCAGGATTTCAGTGTTAATGTCTCACGTCCATCCTGTAAAGGGGAGAGTGCACTGCTTATTTGGTCATGTTATCTTTGGAGTCTTTCTTACTCACTCTGAATGAGGCCCAAGGATTCTGCCACAAGGCCCAGTGGTGATGGCACCACAGCTACAGGTACGGAAGTAGAAAGCTATCGTTGTCACCGTCTTTCAGTTTTCACGGCCAGAGTCGTTGGTAAAGGTTTTTCCACTGATCCCGACTACCTGCTTCTATACCAAACTATTCCTAATTTTTTTTTGAAAAAAACTAAAAGCAATACAAAAAGGAGGTGCTCGATTTCCTTGGTCAACACTAGAGGCGGCACAACAAAGCCAGTTTTCTTTTGAACGTGCCTCCGTCGCAGTTCTCGAGCACCGTTTCCAGAGCAAAAGACCATATTTGTTCGCCAAACAAGCGGGACTTCTTGAAAGGCTGTTTTAGGGCCAGAAAGAGCCCGCGTTCCGCCCCCCTCCCTTGCTCCTTCTCACTTAGGCTAGACTAGAGGCTCTGACGCAAGGATGCAACACAAGTTTGCCCAGTGGCCTGTAAGGCGAGGGGAAAATAGTCGCCAGCTGTGCCAGCGCCGCGTGCCCTTTCAGCAACCTGCCTAATTTCCGTTATGCAGCGGCCAGCCTAGCATTTTTTGGACGCCCGGCTCGGAGCTCTGCCCAGCGTCGAGGGAAGCCTCGCGCCTCAGCCGTCGCTCCTCCCGCCCAATATTTCTTTCCCAACATTTGCCGAGGAGAGAAAGCGAGCGAGCGAGCAGGTACCTCTCGGGTTGCTCGCAAAAAAAAAAAAAAAAAAAAAGGCGGGGAGGCCACGGACACAACAGGCCCGCTAAGCCGCTAGCCGCAGCGACGGAAGAAACTTCCTAATTTTGGCTGCCCGGTCTTCTCGTCTCGTTGGGCTCCGCTCCGGCGGGAGCGGAGGAAAAACAAAAGACAAACGCCGCCGCCGCCGCCTGCGAGCGCGAAAGCCGCTCTTCCCGGCAGGTGGCTCATTGCAACGCACCAGCAGACAATAGGGGCTCGGAGGAGAGCGCGCCCCTTCCTTTCCCTTCCCGGGCTCTTAGCTTATTTGTGCTCGCCTGTTATTATCCCGAGCTCCTAACCCTACTCGGTAGACACTTGGGTAAACGGGGGGGGGGAGGGCGAACCGACGCCGAACTGCTAAGCTCTCGCGCCGTTATTGCCTCAGGCCTCTTTTCCAGCGGGCACCTCCCGTCCTAAAATATCTCCTCTGCGCCTCTGCCCGCCTGCCCCGCGCGCCCTCCGCCAGGCGCCCCCTCCTCCTCCTCCTCCCTGAGGGAAGTGTCTGGATGGACGCCACGCGCTTTCCCTTGCGCGCCCCTCCTTTCTAGGCGCCCACAAACAAGGAGCGTCAAGCTTTTTGCTCCGGCCGACCGGGGGACTGCCGTGGGCGGCTGCCTGGGGAGCTCGCCCAAGTGAGGGCTGAGCCGCCGACTGAAGCCGGTGGCTTCCCATTGGCCGCGCGGCCGGCAGAGAGAGAGGCTAGAGAGCCTACGGGAGGAGGAGGAGGAGAGGAGGAGGAGGAGGCGGTGAGACTGCCAGCCGCCGCCAAGCACCAGGAAGGCATCCACACGCACAGGCATGCGCGCTCGCGCACCCGCGGCTCCCCAAGCATAGAAGCACAAGGCGTGCGCGAGCGAGGCGGGCAGAGCGAGGCTGGCCGTGGCATTGTTATCCGCGCGCCTAAGCCGAGGGGATTGTTGCCGCCGCCGCCGCCTGCTGCTGCCCGCGGAGGCGAGGCGAGGCGAGAGAGTGTGAGCGAGGCGGCGGAGCGCGGGCGGGCCGGGCGAGTATGCGGCAGCAGCAGCGGCAGCGGCAGCAGAGCCGGCGTCGAAGCAGCAGCGGCAGCAGCAGTGCCAGGGCGCGCTTGGCGACGCACTGAGCAGAGGGCTGCCTCAAGTCGCCGGCCGGTGCGGGGGACCAGAGCCGCTGAGGGGACAGCGCAGCATCAGGAGGCGAGGGGAAGAAGGAGCCTCAAGCGCCGCCGCCGCCGCCAGCTGCCCCCCAGGAGCTCCCCTTTCCTCCTCCCCCTTCGCCCGCGCCGCCTTTTGTGCGTCCAGCCCCTTCCCCGGCGGCGGCATCCTGGACGCTTGGAGCGAGGAGGTGGGCAGGGAACAGAGGACGGGGGACAAGAAGCCGAGCCGCCGCCGCCGCCGCCTCCTGACCCGGAGCTTCATTATCGCCCCTTCTTCGGAGGCTCGTGGAGCCGTCATCGGTCGCCGCGCGCCCCCGCCTGTCCCCCGCTCGACTTCCCTGGCTTGGAGACGCTCCGGGGCGCCCCGACCCGCGGACTTTACGTCCCGCCTGCCGCCCGGCCGCGTCTCCGGAGCCCTTCTCTCCTCCTCCCCCCTCCGCTTCGCCTCCATGTGCCGGATAGCGGGAGCAGCGTCGCCGCCGCCGCCGCGGATCCTGCCGCCGCTGCTACTGATGGTGCTGGCGGCCCTGCAGCAGGTAAAAAGAGCGAGGGAGGACAAGCCGCCAAGCGAGGGCAGAGCGGCCGGCCGGGCTGCTGGGGGCTCTTTGTTCCCGGCGAAGGGCGGTGGCGGGCTTGGGGTTAGGAGGGGGAGGCGAGCCGAGACGGGCTTAGCGGTGTGGTGGTCTTCAGGCTGCCCCGAAGGCTGAGGCTGGGCCTGGTAGATCAGAGGCGAATAGCGACACGGGGACGCAGGGGAGACGGGCAGGTGGCCACGCCGAACCTGCGGCCGTCCTGGGGCCGAAGGCTTCGGGGTTCCGGAGGGAAGGGAAGGGAAGCGCGCCCTCCTCCTCCTCCTCGCGTGCGCGCGCACTTTGGCCCGGGAGACCGGAGCGCCCCGGCGTCGGGGTGTCGGGGCTCGCCGGGGAGAGAAAGGCAGCCTAGCCGGGGAGTGGGAGAGCGCCGGCGAATCGCCTCCCTCCGCCTGTTCTGCCGGGCTCGGAAAGGGAAGGATTAGGGGCTACGGCGACGAGCAGGTGCCTCTTCGGCGGCGATCGTAAGCCCGGAGTTGCCTTTGGCCAAGGGGGAAAAAGACGAGCGTATCGAAAGGGGTATAGCGAAAAGTTAGGGCCGAGTGATACACCCCCCCCCCATGCACACACACGCGCCTACACGGGACTTCGTGAGGGGTTAGAGCGGTAGTGATCTTTTCCCGGAACGAAATGGATGCGACTGGTTAGGAGAAGAGGGTTTGGTTTTATTTCCTCTATTGAGGTGGAGTTTGCAGTTAGATCAACATGGGGTCCCACTTTGGGGACGGGACGTGGATTGGCGCGATCTCTTCCTTGGAGAGCAGTGTGGGAAAGGAGCGAATGGCACCCATATATTCCCTTGGGAGGCTGGGGTGGGAGCGAGTGCCGATTTCCTCCTTGCTAAGCATGAATGATTTTAAAAAAAATGTTTTTCTGCTTAAAGAACAGGCGGGCAGGCATTTTGGTTGCAAGAGTTTAGGCTTGCCTGTGTTCTGAGGTGCCTCCTTCTTAAGCCTGGCAAGAGGGTGATATTTGTGTCCCATTTATTGCATGCTAAGGGCTACCAACCCATCCTTCTATTTACTGCCGTTGGCCCCTTTCTCGTTCTCTGCGACCCACCCATGTCTGCACGCATCTTGTCTTCCTTGCTCCAGACTCTTGGGCTTTGTAGTACAAAAAGTGCAAACTTTATTATATAGATACGGTTTAATGGGTTGGTTAAGTTGCTTTTTAAGTATTTCTTGCTTTTTTTTGCTGTCTTCGCCTGTATCCAGAGATGTTCTCCAGTTTTTACAAGCACTGTTTGTGGAATTTATGTTAAAAGTTTTGATGATAGATCCAAGCTTCTGATGTCTTCCAGGAGTTAAATAGCACGGATTTGGAAAGATGTAATTGCTTGCGGGAACAGGGGGTTAGGAACATTGATTAGGACCCCACGTTTGTTGTGTTGCACTCAGGAGGAGCCCAGAAGTCCCTCCCCCCCCCCCATGCCCAGAGACAAGCAAATTTAGAGGGGGAAAGCATGTCTGGGTGGCATCTGTCTGTGGAGTTGCTGCCTCGCCCCATTGCTATGCCCGCTAATCTCTTCCCAGGAAGAATTAAATCAGCCTCCTCCTCCTCCGCCAGCAGCCTGGCTCACCTCCTCCCCCGCTTGCCTCCTGCTGTTATCAGTGCTGCAGGAGCTAAGAGGAATTTCCACAGGGGCAAGCTTTTCACTGAGCCAACGCTTTGCCACCTTCCGTGCCCAACAGGGGGCGCCGGAAAGGATGGCTCCAGAGAAGGCAAAAAGCGGGCCCGTCCAGGTTCTCCGTGACCTGAGTCTTGGTTCTTTGTTAATACAAGCAGAGGTTGAGCCACATTCTTGGGTGGGTAGATGGCTAAAGTTAAGAGATCTCATTCCATTGTCATGCTGGCTAGGAGTAAGTTAATTCTCACCTTAGGTCGTTTGTAGGGTAGGATGTTTGTGTGCAGTTTCTGTGTGGAAAGAGGGAGATGGCATTTTTATTGGACAGAGGACGGTTATATACTTTTATGAATCAAGAGGCTTATGGCCTTCAGTCAAGGCTTGTGTGTGGTTGTGGTGGTGGGGCTGCATGGGGCAGTGTTCTTCTCTTTCCCTAAGGCACTGGAGAACTGAACTTTCCTGGGATAGAAACATAGCTGTGCAAACTGGAAGGGACTTGGATTTCCCTGCTACTGGATTTGTGTTTCTGGTTCAAGTGCGGGTTCTTGTTTTTCAACATATGTTGATAGAATACAAGTTAGTTTAAGCTTGATGTTCTTCAGAAAGAGCATGGTGCACCTGGGCAAGAACTGAAGAGTTGCTGCTGATGGTGTTGGCAAAAGATTTTCTGCCTCTAAAAGTACAAAATAATGTTGCCATGATCCATGAACATGCAGTGCATGTGGCGTGATGTATTTAAATATCACAGCAGCACTGCATTTAAGGAAGTTGTTATGATGCTGGTAGAACTGGTCAGGGGTGGCTGGTCATTTATTTGTTACTGAATATATGTACACATTTGTGGAGGATTACTTGGATTAATGGGTTGCCTATATTTGGTACTAAAGCCTGTACCTTTAAAAAAATGCTGGTGGGGGTTTCATCAGATTCTCAAGGAGAGAATCTTTGCAGAATAGAAAAGAGGCATAGATGGAGCTTGGGGGTTCCTGGCTCTTTGGCCAGCATGGCTGTCCATCTTCTTCCTAGAGCAAAGGGCAGAGGGGGTAAATAAGGGACAGATTGTAGAGATCATTGCTTCTTAATGGCGTTTCTGGATAGAGCATATTTTCTAGGTGAGGCAAGGGACTTTTGGTGCTGTGGGCTGGAGAAGAGGCTGGCGGTGTGGCATGAAAAAGAGGTTGCTTTTATGCAATGAATGAGCTTCACTTTAAATCCTGCAAAGCTGGGATTGGGTGCGGGGAGGCAGCTGCAGTAGCTGCAGTAACAGTCACTGTCCATGGTGCAGAGCTCAGATTACTCTTTGGCGGTGAGTGGATCCCTGTTACTGAAGTGTAGTAAACACAGGGCTCCTTCTCTTTCCGTGTTCCAAATCACAGCATCATTTTTAGGGCTTTTTGCTAGGTACGCTGCCCCCATTACTTGTCTTATAGACATTGATAATTGTATCAACCATTTTAAATGTTAAAACAGATCCTTTCGGCTTAACAAAATGATAGATGAAAAAATCTGTTTCATCACCAGTTTTCTCTTTTGAAACCATGTCCGCTTCATAGATCGGTTTGCTTTAACTTTCAGTTAAGTTTTTTTTTTACTTTTACTGTATGAACGAACTGAGTAGTCAGAGTCTTTTTTTAAGTGTTTCTAAAAAGTAGCAAGATTTTCTTTAAGACTTTTATTTGCTAGGTACCTATCTGCTTTTTAAGATGTTTGTGATTTCTGTTCCTGGTTTTTCAAATATTATTTTGTAAATCTTAACACTGGAACTCTTAGTAAGCCATTATTACAGTGTCCTCTTTTCTCTGAGGAGTGTTTTTAAATTAAAACAGGACCTATGAATTATGTACAGGAACTAGCTTTATTGCCTTTGTGTATCGCATATTGTCAGAGGCATGTCATGGTTGGAGAATCCAATTTCCTCCTTGTTTGGGTAGCCGTTAAATCAGGTTAGGACTCTTTCTTAATAGGGCGTAACAACACTGAGATTTAAGTATGAAATCAGTTTTATAAACCTGTGTCTGGAAAGAGGTCTTTGGTTTATTCTACTTCTTTCTTTGCTGAGAAGTTCTTCTTGAAGCCAAAGATTTGCATCAAGTAGTTTGCTTATAGCAGAGAAATCATCTATAAGAAGTTAATTGCCTAATAACATGATTATTGTACTTGGCTATAAGCATTCATCAAATAATTTTATGAATTTTCAATGACTACATAATTCCATTTGCATAGAAGATAGGTTGTTCAATATAGTGATAAAAATAACAGCATTTTTAAACATAACACATTAATTAACACTGAAGAATAATAGATCAATTCTTGTTATTTTTAAAAGAAGCTAGTCTTATACAAAAGGAGCCATTAAGGATAAAGCAAGCTTAAAGAAAATTTGTTTCCTTTTCAATATCACTAACTTTGGAGACAAGGAAGGGCTTTTTAAATGTGGAGAAAACAACATATTTGGGCAGAGGATAACCAGGGAGTCATTTGTTTTGATTGAAAATGTCAATTAAAAGTCCAGTGTTGATTAGTAAATTTGATCTTGCTTTTGATGTTATTCCTGCATATAACTAGGATCATAGTTTAAAATGGCAACAGAAATAAAAAGGGATAGGATTTAAGCAATGAGAAGTAGACCTTAAAACTGATTTGTAGCAAAGTAGTTACAAGTCTGAGTTAGTGGCAGGAATAATAGCTTTGTGTAAATATTTATTTTATCTTTGCTGCTTTCATTACATTATCTGAATTTCTTCCGATATTGTTCATGTACTTTTCAACTTCTTGAAAAGGTGCTTTTGAAGTTAGTACTAAGAGCTGAAGTAGGTGTTATATGCAGACCTGTAGTTTTGTATCTGGACTCTTGTAAACCAACACAAATATTGTGTAACATAGCATTATAATGCAATACAATTCTATGTTCTTATGCACTGAAGGGACAGGTAGGGATGTGATGAGATCATATTCTATTGTTTGTATTAGAGAGTAAAGAGGCTTCAGCCTTCATATACAGAATACTTCTAATTAGGATAATAAATGTCATCAATCCCTGATCATCCTGTTTTAATTATAAAGGTTTTTGTACCTTGACTATTCATATTTCTCAGAAGCCAGTTCTTGGCTACATTACAGATACGCAGAATTTCTTTAGGAAACAAAATTTGGTGTAAATTTAATTATACTTCAGTTCTTATTGTGAAACATTAAAAAGTGTATGCACATTGAGGAAGAACACAGTTTTTCAAAGTTCTAAGGGTTTTGTGGTAACAATAGTAACAGCGTTTGAATATTTGACAAATCAGAGGGCTATACGTGCTAGGGTCGTCCCCCCCCAATTATTCTGTTAGTTAATTTATTATATTCTGGACTTCATCTGAAGATGCCAAGGTAGATCACAACAATAAAAAGATAAAATATCTAACATATATCTAAAACTTATTTAAAATATAACCTTCCCTCCCTTTTTTAATCAGATGCAAAAAACCATATAATATAGGCACTTGGTGTACTTACAGAGGGATGCTGGGAACTACAGAATGGATGTTTTACAGATGGGTAAGAGAAGAAGCCACATCTTTTAAAGGAAATGCTTCCGTTTACACATTAAATTATTAGAACCTTGTAGATATTGTGCATTTCTGATACGTGTTTGGACCAAGACAGAATGACTTTGGGAGCAGTCAAATTATTTGACAAAATGCACAATTTATACCTGTTTCATCTGGTTCAGAGTCAATAAGATGTGCCTTTAAATGCTGAATACATTAACATTTTATGAGACATTTTCATTACAGTAAATAACAGACACAAGCAAATCTTTGTGACAAACTTATTTTTAGATGTTTTAAATATTATTTCAGCAGTTTTCTCCCTATTCAGTCATAATCTGAATTGCTGTACAGTCTGAATTAAATAGAGTTTAAGGATGATAATTTTAAGAATTTTGGCCTAATTTCTTGTTTTATTTTTAAACTTTCCTAGTTAAGTGTCTTCTGAATGAATCAATTTCTCTTTACCATTATCTTGCTCTGTGATATCCTAGTGCCGAATAAAATCTATTTATTCTGGGTTGCCATCATAGTTCATCTTGAGTATGGTTTGTGCTTTAGAATTTTCTCTTAGTTTATTCTAATTTTATGTCATTCCAGCAAATGGAGCAGTTATTATGGACCTTTTAGCACTTACCTGGGTAGGACTGTCCCAGTTGACCTGGAACAAGGCCATCCAAACTTGAATGGTATCTACCATGCTGCTCTGAAGCCCGTCTGCTATAAGGAACCTGATGGCCATCTAGAGTCCCAGGGGTCCCTCTGCTAAACTAGCCCATGGAGATATGTGTTCTTCCACATGCCTCTCTGGACTTGTTTACTTTTGTGTAGACTGTAGTAGACCTTATATAAAAGGTCTGCTGCTCTGTTGGTCTGCATGGACATACAGAGTGGTCTGGCAGGAGCTGTGGTCTCTCTGTTCTGTATCAGAGTGCGGAAGAGACAGGGCCAGAAAGGGCCTCGGCCTTCCACTGCATCAGCTTATCAGTGAGTGTGGAAGGGCCCTAATTCTCTGGTCTTGAGTGGTAGCTTGGGGCATACTATAGTATATATTAAAATCATCATTTGATTAAGAGGAAGACTTCCCAATAATTACAGGGTTATGAGAAAATACATCTTAGAATGGTAATTTAGGGTGTTTATAAATTAAACCCAACTTTCATAAATACTAATATTTTGAAAGAAATCTGTTGTGTAGGGTGTTCTGTAACTGTGTCTTTCCAAGTAACTTAGGAATATGGTTTGGTTTTGGCTCAGAATAGATAAAGGGCCATAGCAGAACCATCTCAGTACAGATCATTAAAAAATACTTTAGGAGGAAATTGAGTAAAGTTACCTTTTTACTAAGTGAAGATGAATGCTCAGAGTGACTCATCCTCTGCTTCTTTTCATACCTAGTGATTCGATTTTTTCTTTTATTCCTCATTTCAGATTTTTTTTCCTTCCTATTTTAAAGTTCTGTATCTTAGAATAGGTCAGGCTATCATAGTTTTTCCCTTCCCTTTCCCCTCCCTTCTTGGAGGTATAAGCACTATGCAAATAAAAATATTAAGATTAATGTATTTATTTAAGGGTATTTTATGTACAGTATATTTTAATCTATTTTAATGTTTTCTTTTTATTTCATTTTATGAGTAGCCCTAAAGTTAAGATATAGGGATTGTATTAGCCTGTATGAACTACATCTAGTTTCATGGTTTGCACATTATTCCTTCCCCCTCCTTGAGTAAATTTTGAGGACAAGTTGCTATGAAATCTACTTGTTTGCTTTAAGCTAATGCGGGAGCAGCAATGTGCCTTTCTTAAGTATCTTCTGATAACTCAACACTTTCTGTAGGAGAAATCCTTGTCCCAATTAAGTTTTAACCAAGTAAAATAATATTTGTGGATAATTCAATAGTCTAAAATTTATTTTTGATTTTTTTTTTGCCTTTAATAATAGTGGTTTTAGGTTAGTAACAAGATGTACTAGAAAACTTAAAAGCAGTTTTGGTCACCTCAATTTTTTTTTCGAAGGAATGTCCCGGTGTAGAAAAAAGAAGAAAATTTTTGGCAGCTGATAATGTATTTCATCTTGAGCAGTAAATAGATGAATAAGTTTTTCCTTCCTTTTCCCTATTGGAATGCCTGAAGTGCCAGTGGTGCCCTAATACAAGTGCCCCTTTTGAGTTGCAAACTATGGGCCTGTTTGCACTTACCTTATCCTATAGGAATGGTTCCAACCATTCGTGGGAAGGTGCACCTGCGTGTCCTGCCACCCCACCATCCAGCAGTAGTCCAAATCTTTTGAAGTAAAAACTTTGCCACAGCTTCACCAGGAACTGCTCAGTGAGGCCACAAATGCTTTGTGGGAGCAAGGCAGCTATGACTGTGCAGTTTCATGCCACATCTTGATCTCCCTGGCAATGGTTGGGTTCATGTTGGATGTCACCACGGCAGTTGTTGCAGCAGTCTGGATGGTGTGGGACATATCATTTGCACTTGAAGTCCGGCTAGGCATTATACCAGCACTTCCAGACCAAATAGTCTTGTGGTTAGTGTGCCGGACTCATATCTAGCAGTCATGGGGTTTGATTCCACAGTTCTCCATGAAGCCAACTGGGTGATCTTGGGCTAGTTACAGCTCTCTATCTGAGCTCTCACAGCCCCACCTACTTCACAGGGTGTCTGTAGTAGGGAGAAGAATAAAAGGGCTGTCAGCCGCTTTGAATGGGTGAGAAAAACAGGGTAGAAAAGCCAATTCTTCTTCTTTTTCTTTATGCCTGATCTATTCCTGTCTAAAGTGGTATACTTAATCCCATTCCAGAGAAAAAAGAATGAACAGGCCCTATATGTTTAAGATTCATTGTGGAATAATTTGTTCAGGACAAAGCTTATTTTCCCTTGCAACCATACAATGATAATGGTATTATAAGCCAAGATATTCTAGACCTTTTGACCTATAAGACTATTCCAGTATGGAATGTGTTATCCTGGGCCCTGCTGGGCTGATCCTGGGTTGGATTGAGTGGTTGGATTGGACTGAGATCAGTCAGCAGCCCATACTAAGGACTGTCCACATTGCAGACCATGCTGGCCAAATTTTGGAGGCAGGGAATGAAAGTTGTCAGCCGCTGTAGTTGCTAGCTAGGGCTGTTTTACCCAGACACTCAGAAGTCGCGCAGGACATCCACATAGGTATACCACCCTGGGTACTTAATGGATACTTTTAGTGACAGTGGAAAAACACCCCTGGTCTACAGTGCAGAAAAGGGGTTTGCTAGGCTGGCCTACAGGTACAGTGCAGACGCAGCTAACAAGTCTTAACAGTAAGAAGTGCTAAAAAAGAAAGTAAAAGCATAAAGCAGAGTGAAAGGGTTGTGGTGGAAGCTACAATACAGCTGTCAGTACTATTTATGGTTATACCAAGTTAGTGGTCTACAATCACTGCATGAATCACAGCTGTGTGTTTTCTATCTACAGATTTTTTTAAGGCAGACGGAAAAAAAGGCAGACAGAAAATAATGAGAACTACTTTTTTTGGTTTAAAGATGCTTGCATTTTTGAAAGAATAAAATTAGTCTGTCAGACTGTAAGTATCTTGGGAACACAAATGTTTTCTGGAGGATGTGGTTTTGCTGCTTAAAGAACTTTCGCATGGGGGTATAATAGCAGCGGGGCACTTCTTTTGAGCAGCCTATCAAAAACTTGTTACATCATTTGTATTTTCTGTACTTATCTGTAATGATAGGTAACCAACTAATCTTATCAGGAAGTTTCTTGTTTTAAGCCTTGATATTTATTTATTATGGATTCAGCTAATTCCAAGGGAATTTTCATAACTGTATTGATGATTTCAAGCAAGTATATTTATGTCTGGGTTCTAAAAGTGTTCCTGGCAAAGCAAACACTCGGAGAGGTTGCTCATGCATCCCACCCTATTTCCTCACTTCATTCTCACAAAGCTGAACAGTCATTTAAAACATTTTCTTCTTTAAAATTTGAGACCAGTTCTTCTCCCAAGTCTTTTACGGCAGTGTTTTTACAAACTTCACTGTTTAAAACTTGCTATGTTGTCTACAGCGCATTTGTACAGATAGATTTTCCTATTGACTTTAAGGGAAGATCCATGTGATTTTGGTGCCTTTCTGAACTTGCTGGTGTTCAGGTGGCACTCACCTACTGGTGTACCAGTTTAGACTGGCACAAAGGCATACAGAAGGTATATTTCCATTTTACAGGCTGGGGGATCCATTTTGTTGGTATTCCAGTGACTCGAAGGGTAGGAAAAAATTTTCCTAGGTCTTTGGAACCCTTAGAAGCTGACCCCAAAACTCAGGTAAGCTTTGGGATGAGCACAGACCATGCCTTGAAGTGGTTTGAACTAGCAGGCCTTGCTGTTTCAGACCCACTGGTTGAGATCAGACAGAGTGTGAAAAAGCCCTTGGATTGTAGTATTGGAAGGTTTGAATTTATATTTGCATGATTGCAACCTTCCTTTCTGTCCTATTATCAAAAAGGACAAAAGGCCTTTCAGCACTGGGCCCTCTGGGATGGCCACACACACCTTGAGATTTCTGCATTCACAGACCACAAAGTCACTTTTGTTCTGGATCAGCTCCCAGCATGTGCAGCCATTCCCAATCTTTAGAAGCTGTGGAGCAGTAAAACCTACTCTTAGTACAATCCTGCATGCAGCCTTCATGTTACTTCAGTGCAAAGGGTGCACTGAGATGGCACAGGTGTGGCTGAGGAGTCATTCACCATGTCACCCAGTTGATCACCACAGCAACAGTGTGCTTTGCCATTGTTGTGGCAAGGAAGCTGCCTGGGTTGGACTAGTGAAGTTTGGAACAGGCCAGCACTTGGAATATGAGCACCAGCCTCCATCCCTGGTCTTAACTGCCATGGGATATTATTCCATGGCAGTTAAGTGTGAAAAAGCCCCAGAGGCTTCTGGTTTTGATATTTCTGGAGGAAGTAGCTTCAGAAGTTGGCCATGTTTATTTTTTGAAATAGGACCAGCGAGAACCTGAGGTAGGAAGCGCAGTAGTTTCACACGGTGGAAAGTCAGGAGGTTAGCAGAAAGTTCCATCATGAATATGCTTTCTGCTCCTCTGCAGTGGAGAGGTTGGCCTGATGGATGTTTCATCACTCCCTTCAGACTCTTTCAGATGTGCAATCTGGATTGTACCCTAGAGCTATGAGGTAATAATGAAGACCCAGTACAAAATCTGCATTTCATTAACTGCAGAAATTTCATTATTTAAAATGGCAGGCAATTAAGTTTCATTGTGTTAAGGAAATGTGGAGAAGCACACACGCTCAATTTTAGGAGAAATGGTAGTGTCCTTTCTTCCTTATTCACCTAAGATTCACTATTATAAAGATTAGTATTTGTTGTGATGTTAAGTTAGGACCCATATGCCCTTCCTGGGCAAGCCACCGTAGAGAGCTGTGGCTGCTCAGTTGCAAGCTTGGGGGAAGCTGAACACCTGGACCCATTTCAGTCTGGCTTCAGGTCTAGTTATGGCACAGAAACTGTCATGGTTGCCTTGGTTGATGGCAATCTTCTCTGGGAGAAAGACAGGAGTAATGTTACTCTATTAGTTTTCTTAGATGTATCGGCAGCTTTTGATACCATTGAGTATAGTATCCTTATGGAAAGACTACAGAGCTTGGAGGGCCTACATTGCAGTGATTCTGCTCCTATCTCCAGGGTCGATTGGTTGTAGGGGAGTTTTGCTTGAGGCTGTGGGAAATCACTTATGGGGTTCCTTAGGGATTGATTTTATTTCCTATGCCCTTTAACATCTATGTGAAACCACTGGGGGAGGTCATCTGGAGTTTTGGGGGGAGATGTCATTGATATGCAGGTGGTACCCAGTTCTGTCTCTCCATGCCATCAGAATCAGGAGAGATAAGTGCTTGGAGACAGTAATGGACTGGATAGGAGGCAATAAATTGAAGCTGAATCCATACGAGACAAAGATGCTGGGTGTTACAGAATCTTCTGTCCATGGTGAAGGGAGACATCCTGTTCTTGATGTGGGTTATTTTTCCTGAGAAGGGACAGGTACGTTATTTGGCAGTGCTCTTGAACTCTCTGCTAACAATTGAAGCTCAGGTGGAGGCAGTGGCCAGGAGTGCCCATTTCTGGTGGCAGTTGGATTGCCAGTTATAGCCCTTTTTGAACAGAGGTAGTCTGCTACTGTGATCCTTGCTCTGGTAACTTCCAGATTGGACTATTGTAATGTGCTATATGTGGGGTTATACATGGGAGTGCCAAGAGGGTCTCATTAGATCTTAGGGCATGGACAGAGGAGGCATTGATTTAAGTATTTGGGACCCAAACCATTTAGGGCCTTTTAAGTTAATGTCAGTACCTTGAAATGGGTTTGGTAGCAGATGTGCAGCCAGCGCAGTTGTTTTTAGGCTGAGATGAGTGGCTCAAAGGTTTCAGTTTTCTAACTTCTATCATAGGCTGACCTTGGCACATGACATCAGTTCGAGTACCATCTGAGGTCATATACTTTGTTATCTTCTTGTTTTTGCAAAGTCCAAACGTCCTCTACATTTGTCCAGTTGTTGCTGTACCTGAGCTGCTGAATCTTCCATGAACACAATATTATCAGTGTAATTTGCGTTTGCAAATGTTGGCCCATCAGCCACCACATGTCATGCTCACATTCTCATCAGTGCTTTTCTTTATAATCCACTCAGTTGTCATATTAAATAGGAGCAGAGAAAGCCTAAAAACTGTACAAACCTCAAATAGTCTGGATAGTGTGCTATTATTGATGATGACAATGGATCTAATTACTTTTTCCGGGAGTCTATTTGATTGTCAAAGGTACTTTTGAAGTCTAGAAATACAGCAGTGATCTTTCTTCCCCCGGGCACATGTTCTTCAAAAACATGTCTTGCTATGAACATTTGGTTGGTACAGTTCCTTCCCAGGCTTAAGATTACGGTAGGGATGATGTGCACAAATGGGTTTTTTTTTGTATCCATACTGAATCAAATGCAAGAAAATTAGTAATCATTTGAATAGATCCCCTTGGAATCTGGTAGGATTCATATTCAATACACAGGTTCTATCCCATACGAATAGCATACAGATTCCATACGAATCGTATACAGAGCTTCATACCAATGTATCAAAACACTTGATTCAAATTTGAATGTCAATCTTCGAACGTTGAATTCAGAATTTTGAATGTAACGAATATTTGGGCATATCCCCACTCTGCTGTTAATTTCCCTTGATGGTCCCATACAACAGCATGAAGGTATGGTTTTTAATTTCTTTTTAAACAAAGTGATGGGGTAAGAAGAACATTTAGGCCATGACTGAAAAGGGAGAATATCTTCAGACTGTCTAGATACATTTTTATTTGTGGTTTTTGAAACATTGGACAATCCTT
This sequence comes from Aspidoscelis tigris stejnegeri, assembly GCA_023333525.1. Taxonomy (NCBI): domain Eukaryota; kingdom Metazoa; phylum Chordata; class Lepidosauria; order Squamata; family Teiidae; genus Aspidoscelis; species Aspidoscelis tigris. The sequence continues at coordinate 52,589,590 of JALMGA010000004.1, forward strand.
GATTATTACTCACAAGTTTAAGATTCAGGGTTGTAGTACCTTACTTTAGTATTCACGAAGAGTCACAGTTTCCATATTTGTGTGTTTGATGCTGCTGGACACCAGTTTTTCAAGGTTATAGTATGTGTGGGAGTGAAAATTTGCTGTCCCTTGAAACTTAGAAGTTGTTAGATTTTTATTGTTTTGCCTCAGGAATAATGAAAAACTACTTTAGTGCCACTCAGATTTCCATGTACAAGCTTTGAATAATGAGTCTGAACTTAATCATGTTGATATACGCTAACCATCTTCAGGTGTTCATAATTATATATGTATACTCAAAGGATTTTAACCATTTCTGTGATACACCCTTGTATACCAAACCTTCTTATCCACTAATCACAAAAAGTTGTAGACAGAGACCTTCTAGGATCCCTCATAGTGCTAGATTTTTTTGATAAACAGCTCATATTCTTATGTGTCAAAGATGAGAAAGAAGGAATCAGAGGGCCCTATGTTTTCAAGCTCTCACAGCTTGGAACTCCTAAAGAAAACTGCTGAAAATGTAAAGTTGCAGCAGTTTACAATATGAGATATTAAAAGGTTTTTTCCCAACTAGTTTTGTTTTGGGCAGCAGAAATTCTAAACCTTGTTTTGTTATATCTACTATTCCCCTTGTGACCATGAAGGAGTGCTTGATAATTCTGTTTTCCTAGCCAGGACTGGTGTGTCAAGCTTGCAAAAATAACAAGGAGTTCTTTCACTTAGTTATAAATGTGTAAGTGCTATAAAAATAACAAGGTGTTGTTGTTGTTGTTATTTAAAAGGTAAAGATACTGTAGCTTTAAAAATAATGAACTGCTCCAGCATCTAATATGTTAAACCAATAATAATTGATTCCAAAACTTTATGGTAGAGCCTGACATCTATGTTGTCCTCAACAAGGGGGCTCTTTCTGCACAGACCCTTAATCACGATTAGGGTCCTATGTAGAAAGGCTGTAGGCCACATAGATTTGCACTAATGTGGTCATGCTCCCCACCCTCGGAATGTGCCACCTACTTTACAGTGTGATCCTTGTTGGGGAGGTCCTGATTGGGAATCACCAGTAAGCAAGCCCTAATCCCAAAAGAGGTGTGTCATGCATGGATATGCCTCTATTTGGGACTATGTAGGAATGATTTCAGGGGTGCACCAAATCATGCCCTGAAATGCTGTCGTCAGAGACTCCCAAGGCTCTTGCCCTTTTACTTGCCCTTGAAGGCCTCTTTGTCCAACTTCAAAGCCTACATCCACTTCAAGTTCATAGCTCTGGGGTGTGGGCTGATCTGGATCAGTGTTATTGATGCCGACACAGAAGGGCCCAGGGTAATCTACTGAAAGCCAAGGAAACAAAACATTTTCTCTGTAGTTCAGCATCTAGGTCAACCTAAGATTTTGGAATATCTTGTTTTGAATATCTGTATTAAAAGCACCACAATCTATCACCATAATTATAATAGGTTTATTCTAAAGAGGTGCTGGTTTTCAGATATTGCTGTTAAAGACACTGAAATCCATGGAAGAAGTAATGATGAAAAGGAAAGATTAGCTGTAGTTCATCAGCAAGAGCCTCTGTTCAGTTTACAGACTCATATGCTGGAGAGATAAATGAAACTGTAATATACATAATGTAGAACAAAATAGCAGAAGCATGAACAGTTTGTTTATCTTGCTTCCAAGCTATGATCAGAGGACTGAAGACAGCCATGATTGTAAAAGGAGAATTATCCCTCAGTAAGCTGACATTGCAAAAAGTATACCAGAGAAAGTTGCTATCACTTTTCCATTCTATTCTGGATTCTGTACATCTCCTGCCTATACATTTTTCTCAGGTGACCAGACAAAAAAGCCTAAAGGAATCTTGCCAACTTAATATTGTAATGGGGAAATATTATGCCATGTCAGAGGCTCTTTTTTTTTTTAGTGATGGCTTTGATCTTTAAGCCACTAGCCTACAGAGATCACAGATGCAATAGGCTATTATGGGTTATGTTTACCTTTCTTTTCTGGAAAAGAGATCACAAGGCAGCAGTTAGATAGGCGCTGTATACCTTGGGTGCTCTATGCCTCCTACAAGTGCAGATGTACTTGCCTTGTTAAGAGAGAATAGAGACATTGATGCTGCAGACATAGCACAAACTGGATTTTGTCACACATTTTTCTGCTTCAGGGATATCTTGAGTCTTTTAATGGAGCCATTTTAAACCATTTATCTAAAACTTCAAGGTCCCATCACTTTTTTGTTTCATTTGAGCGGGGCCAAGATGCAGGCTAGTGCTGATTTGTGCATCCCCACTTCTTTTGCTGAAAAGGGTTCAAAAGCCAATCAAGAAACCAAGAAACTGATCCAATAATCTTTGATTTCAGAGGTGCTTTCACACTTTGTCATGTAGTCAATGATAGGTTAACATCTGGGCAGGTATATCTGCACTTGCAGGAGGTGTTTACATCCTAGAAACACTTTGTCTTCCCAGATGCTAACCTATTGTCAGTTAGCACTGGTGCACAAAATTATACACCACATGCATATTAAGCGTACCTGTCTCATCCAGCACCATGACCATTCACACCATTTCTTGTGTGAGGGGTCATCTGAGGTGCCACGCAAGTGCGCTGGCACCTGAGATGCCCCGAAATGCAGTTGTGTGGGTGTAGAGCGTCACCATAGTCGTAGTGATGTTAACCATTCACACAGTCATATCAGACTACAAAAAGAAGATGGTGATGCCTTGTTGGCAATTGGACACGCACCCAGACACCAGTAAGTCTCCAGGTGCCTGGGCATTAGTTTAACATGTACTAGCATTCCCAAGTACACATTAGTCACTAATGCACTTTTCCTGCCCAGTGGATGGGAAGCCAAGTGCAAAAGCACCCTAGGTTAAAGATGCCTGTATCTCTTGATCTGCTGGAGAGCTTGATAATATTGTGTTCTTCACTGCATATGTTCCAGATTCTATAGTTGGTCATAGCTTTCATTAATTTATTTGCATTTTTATCCACCTTGTACCTGAAGGTCTGAGAGCAGGTAACAGCAGTAGAAAACAAAATACAAAATGAGAATACTAAAAAAAAAATGTCCAATGCTAAAGTACTAAACAAATATAGGGAGAGGAGATGTTTTCTTATTTCAGCCAGTGGCCAGGATATTTAACAATTTTCTGAATATATTAATTGAAGATATCTGGCACTCTTGGAGGGTAACTATTCTGTAGTCTGAGGGCTATTTCTGGGAAGACCTAATCCCAGGTGGTCCACCCACTCTGTTGCTGGGGGTTAGTAAAGCCAGGATGGCCTCCCCTGCAGATCTCAAGGCAAAAGTAGGTTGATATGGGAGATGTCCCTTTAGGGCCAAGACAATTAGAATTTTATAAGTAAAGGTTAATACCTTGAGTTGGGCTTGGTAGTGAATTAGCAGCCAGTGCAGCTCTTTTAAGACCAGTGTAATGTACATCTGACCAGCAGTTCTGGTTAGCAGCCTAGCTGCTGTATTCTGCACCACCTGCAACTTCCAAACCATCTTGAGCACATTACAATAGTCCAGTCTGGAAGTTTCAGAGCATGGATTACTATGGCAACATCATCTCTTTCCAGAAAGGGGCGTAAGTGGCAAATCAGCTGAAGCTGGATATAAGCTGTCTTGGATATCACCTCCACCTGAGCTTCATGTATAGTGCAATGCACAAGGCTTCATTCTTTCACTGATGCATTTTATTATTGTATTATTTGTATGAAACGGTTAGGATAAACCAGCATGAGTTGTGTTGCTGAATATTACTTGTATGTCAATAATATGGAAATTGTTCTTTCCATGTCATCTTTATCAGGAAATGGCCACTAAAGGAATCAATAAAGGATAATAAAGCAAAATAGAATTGCAGCAGAATAGCTGGGATCCCTCTGAGGACTGTGATTTGGGAGGCAGGATAGTACCTCTGATCCTGGTGGGATACACTCCCTTAGAATGAACAGACACAGGGCCTTTCTGCACGTGCTGGTGTTCCGTACCAGCAAGTTCCTAAGGTCCTCCTTTCTGCACTTTGGTGAAGAATATCGGAGGTCCTGCCCACTGCTGGTATGCTCTGTCCACCTAGAATGGAGCTTAATTCAGATCAGGGATACTCTGATCTGGATTACTGGTTGTCCTTGACATTGAAGATCACCATTGGCATACTAGCTTGGTCAATTTCAGATCACAGAGTCAAGGAGATGGTATGCCTCCATTTTCCAGATTACTAGGGGACCTGTTCTCTGGACTGCCTGGAGATCTCAAAGCATGTCACTGAAATAGGTTCCCCAGATGCTCTGAGGATATGAACTTAAATTGCCCTTCAGAGTCCTTGGAGGTTGGCTTCAAAGCTGGGGTGGTGGTACAGAACTGGTCCGGACCAGCCCTGCTGGGAAGATGGTATTGCTACAGACCAGATATTGCTATGGTCTGAACCAGTGGGTCTCAGTGGTCCGGACCCACATCTCCAGATCAGGCAAGGTAAGTGCAGAAAGGCCCACATAGGTGGAAGTGCAGTAGGAATTTAGCTGCACTTTGTTGCCTCAGGATAAGGATGTAGATAACAGCACTTTTTAACAGCTTCATTTGATGTGGAAATTCTGCCCATTCCTAAACAAAGTGATTAGACTATTGGAATGCATTCAGAACTATGGTTTCTGAAAATATCTGGACGTTATCCCTGAAGCCAGGAGATGTATAAAATCCTATCTTTGCAACATAGACTTCAATCAGACATCACTTACTTATTCATGCTTTATTCTGGAAGACCTAAATAAGGAAGAAGTCATCTAGGTTTTTCTACCACACTGTTTTCACCAATTTAAGGGGATTCAGAGTGGCTAACCAAGCTTTCAGTTCTTCTCCCCAGATCAGACACTTTGTGAGGTAGATGGGACTATGAGAGCTCAGAAAAATTGCTGTGGTGAGCCCAAGGTTTCTCAGCTGGTTTATTATTTTTAATAGTTTTAGTTTTTTTTATTTTTAGTAGTTTATTTAGTAGTTTATCACCCTGATATAAGGTAGAAGGTATATAAGTGAAATTAGAAGGTGTATAAGTGAAATTTGATGATGATTAGAAAAAGCAGTTAAAGAGTGTTGAAATAGGAACAAACAAGTCAACAAATCACAAATCTCATTGTATGTCTATGGTGGTATTGGCTAGGAAATTAGAAACGCATATATCGAAGCACTCTTAAAATACTTTATTAAATTATTTTGAATGAAAGTTGAAATTTATCTTGAGCTAAGCAACAATACACTGTACAGCTCTGTGTAATTAGTTTTGATTATCCGTGATTTGCGGTTCATTTGCTTAGGGTTTATTTCTGTTAGTTCTGGTAAAATCTCTCTCTCTCTCTTGTGGGATTGAAGACTAATTTGTTTTAGTTTCTTCCCCCCTCCCTTCATAATAATATTTAACAGAAAGAAAATACCTGCCTGTACATTTGAGTAGTTAACTCAGTATGCTGTGATAGTCTTTTCTGGCTTTGGCTGTAAACTGTAGTGCAAACTTCGCAGTAATTCTGTTTAGGAAGGGCGCTGTGGACTTCCCTTTCACAATGCGGGTGCAGTCTAAGGGAGCCCTCACCCTCCACAGTACACTCTGTACATCCAGAACAGAGCGTAGACTAGACCAAACTGGACTAAACGGCTCAAAATAGCCACCTAGTCTGATATGCCAGTGGATCTCTTTTAAAGAGATCTGCTGGTGTACTAGCAATGGTAAACCTGACTGTGGAAGTGGGCAGACAAAACATGTCTCTGTGGTCTGATATATTACAGGGGACTCATTTTGGTACAAAGTGCACCACTGAAATGGATCCTGTAGGGCCTCTGAGATGGCCCCGAATCTGTTGACAGCTTTGGAGCTGGTGTGGTTGCTGGCCTCAAGCAGCTGTCCCAATGCAGACAACCTTATTCCTTTCCAGGGATGAATGTGGCCACATCTGAGACTGATTTCTTGGATTGAATGATACGGTCCAGTAGAAGTGAATGTGCAAAAACAGCCTTTCTGCCTTCATCAGTAGAGAAAGTTGTGCATAGATTGCCACCAGTGGTGATCTGCAGTCACAGCTCTGAATTCTGAAGAATGATGTATGTTGTTCAAAGGAGCACTAGAATGAGCGAGTGTAGCATCTGAAGAGGCAGTTCCCATTTCTTCGTGTTACACTAAATTGAAAGATAATGTTCCAAATCCCAAACTGTAGATCAGAAAAGGCTTGAGAAGGACAGTGGATGTAAATATGGCATATTGCATTTCTACATGTTATAGTCAGTAAAGTAAATAATTTGACCTGGTGGGAAGGGGTGGAAAACTGTATCATTCTTGTAGTGAACCAAAAGGCTGTAGATGAGATGGCATCTCTAGTGCAGACTTCTCCATCAAGAAACAAGGTGCCCTACCGGTCAGCTACAAGGTGCATATAAGAATGGCATCTGTTAGAATTTTACAAGATTAGGGTCACTTTTACATTGGCCTTATTAGGGAATTTATAAAATGGACATAACTTCAAAATGTTTTGCAAATAGTTTATTATTGAAAACCTGATTCTCATCGCTTCATACGTAAGTGCAGTCCTGTGTATATCTACTCTGAAGTATGTGACCCACCCTCCAAAGTCAGTAATTTATATATGAGAATGAAAAGAATTCTCTTGATTATGTTTTCTTGTAATATTTTAGAACTGCTGGTACAATGTCTTGAGAAATGCTGTCTGAATCTGTATTGTGCCTGTGACTACAGTTCTGCTGTGATAGTCATACTGCTGTTGAGCTAGCTGTAGTGTTATATAACTTGTTTCATTATATGTGCTAAATGAAGGGCAGCTGTAACATTCTGCATTCAAAGGTGCATACATGTATTAATTCTGGTTCATAGGAACTGTCATTTCTGGTTCATTGAATTATCTGCTAGCGCATAGCAAGGGCATCTCCTTTTGCTAAAATATTTCCAATTCATCCAGATGAAATAGCTAAATTCTTTGTTATATAATTCTTGTAATTGTAAATCCTCTGTGACATATCTCAGGTCCTTCTGCAAACACACAAAATACTGGTGGAGTATAAGGGAGGTCCCTCCACTCCTAGAATTCTACATTTGCATAGGATGGAGTGTAGACCTGGCTAGAATGTCCAAAATGGCATCCCTAGTCTTGCTCATCAGTAGAACTTCATGTCAAGGTAAACTGGTATTCTAGGGGGTACTACCACAGAGGCCTGTGGAAGGCACATCTCCATGGTGTGGTGTACCACAGCAACCCATCTCAACAATATAACTAGGTATACCATCATATTGGGCACCCTGGGCGATTTGAAGCATTTCTAGACCCACCATGCTGGCTCCAAATCTGGTGCCAGCTTTGGAGCTGACATAAGTAGTGTTGCAGAACAGGCTGTCCCAGTGCAGATGGCCTTGTTCTGCACCAGGGGCAATTTGTCCCAGCTTTGGACAGATATCCCAGTTCAGGGTGATTTGCACTGTATTGAGAAATGCTAGGTAAGTGAAGAAAGGGTGGGGGTCACATTCTGCAACTAATAGGTCATAGGAAATACTTTAAAGATGAATCAGATTGATTTGGCTTTGTGCAAAAGCTCTTTCCAGCAGCAACAGTTTGATTGTAGAAAATAACCATCATATCTAACAATAATTTATATAATACATAGCTGAGACATAGAGCAGCTATGTGGAAAGTAGAAGATCACAGCTTCTACTTAAGAACTGAACCAATTCTTTTTAGAATTGTTTTGCAATGAATTGGGAGAGTCTATGGTTCAGTACAGAACTGAACCCCCTACAAAGTTTGATCGTTCGATTTGGTAGTGGATCAACCTGAGGATTGGTAGTAGATCAACCTGAGGATCTCTGCCTTCCTTCATATGCACATTCTCCCCCCAATTGCATCAGCAAAATCCCTGTTTCCTCACATGCATGGCCTACCCCACATCATGTGCACTCTTATCTTTCCATGCTCTGCTTTCCAGGTGGTCCACACCTGACCACTGCTACCAGTTATGCAGCTTTTCAGCAGGCCAGTAGGCCTGCTTTCTCAGCCTACTAGACTTTCCAGGATAGAGAACCACCATGTGGCCATGTGCATATTTACTTCCTGGAAGGGCACAAATGTGGCCAATTGGTTCATCATCCACGGGTTCCTTCAAGCAGATTCTGCTGGTAGGAAAGGAGAGATCTGCAGTCCAACACCTGGAGGAATAATGATTGGGGAACACTTGTCTTGGGTAATAACAGCCAGTTAGATCTTTGCTTGAGCCACCTTGATAGTGGCTGGTGATAATCAGGATGTGCAGGAAGTGGTTTAGTAGGATTCAGCAGTATGCCAGACTGAGGGTAAAGGGTAAAGGCACTAAACTGGCCAGATTGGCAAATGCTGCCAAGAAGCACTCAATGTCACATAGTTTACAAATTTATGCACCTCTTCCAGAGTTTGATGTGCAGCTGGACTATCCTAAATCAGAATCATTCAGTAGCTAGATGAATTGTGCTTTGCAAATCCCTTCTTTCTTAAGAAGAGTTGGCTTTTCTACCTGACTTTTCTCACCCATTTAAGGGGACATAAAGCAGCTGATGAAGCTTTCTGTTCTTCTCCCCACAACAGAACACCCTGAGAGGTGGGTGGGGTTGTGAGATCTCAGAAATAGAGCTGTGACTAGCTCAAGGTTACCCAGCTGGCTTCATGGAGGAGTGCTGAATCAAACCCGGCATTCCCAAATAAGAGTCCGGGTCCCTAACCACCAGACCTAGCTGGCTTAGAGCACACCAGGCTGTAGGATGGAGGAATTCTAACATTTCAGACACTAGGGCAGGTGTATATCATTTAAATTGCTTCATGGACTTTATCACTATTTAGGAGTTTGCCTGTATTAGATTGTCACCCAGATGCACCAAATTGCATGCTACTATGAATGTCCAAAAATAAAGGTCTTGTTGCTTGTTCTATAATTGGTTCAAACTTTTCTTTGATTTTATTCTGAAGAAAGAAGAAAATAGCACTTCACACCCAGCAGCAAATTGCTGAGCCAATTCTCTTACAGTGCACTGGCAGGAAGCATGCTCAGGATTGGCAATATTCCATGGCTCAGTGATTGAAAAACATCCCCTTACTCTGGTTTTTATAGTTTTACTGGGCCTATATAAATGTATTTTTCTGAATGCTGGCCTAATGCTAGGCTGCATAATTCATATGGAAGGTTAGTGGCTTCTTGTAGATCTATATACATACAGCCTATCTTTACTGGAAAGAAAACTCTATTGATGGTTTTCTTGTGGGGTTCTAGGGGGAAATTGTCTCTATGGTCACAACTTTATTCATACTACTGTAGATAGTCAAGAAAAGCCTGTGCATTGCAACAGTTTCTTCCATCTTTGAACTTTCCTAATATGGTCTGCCACAGAAAAAAGGGCTAGTTTGTAATAAATTTCGGCTGTTTTACTGTGATTTCCTCCCACCCCCACCCCCACCCCCACCCCACCCCACCCCACCCCAAGTATCTATGTTCACTGTAATAGGAGGGGGGTTCAGTGGTAACAGCAGTGCTTGCTATTCCTTGACTGAACTGGAAATCTCCCAGATTGTGCTGTGGATCAAGCTGCGGTTTATTTTCACATGTAAAATGTAAAAGGCTAAATATAAAGTGTTGCTCGAGTTAGAATCACTGATTCCTCTCATGTGTTTACAGCCAAAGAATTTTTACAATAGACTGCTTTTGGGAACAGAGTGCTCTCTTTTGTTTCTGGGAAAAATTGAGAGGTTGCAAATGCAAGCATAAAGAAACCTCTTTATTCAGGTCTCCAAGTCATTGTCTCATTGGGTATTGTTTCAGTTTATAAGAGCTGTTTAGCAGATATGGGATGCTGGAAAGGCCGAATGATTCCCATGCACTGATGTGCAGACTTGTTAAAATCCTGTTATCTACTCAGCTGCCCACCCACCCAGGATTAGTTGTTTCAAGAGCAGTTTGAATGGTTACTGCCCCCACCCTCTCCTTGGTACACTGAGGGATTTTTTTTAATTGTTGTCTAACATTTTCTAGAACTATTTACTTCTCATTAGAAATAATTTATCATTTTTCCCTTTTGTATAGCTTCAGTTTATCTGTACAGAAGATATTTCATAGGAGGTGTTTTAGGCTATGGTAGTTGTTATGGTAGTAACGGACTTATCAAGTAAAACTTAACTTCAATACTTAAAAAAACTTTTTCTAGTGTTATTTTGAATATTTATATTGTAGGCATATCTGCTGCTTAGTGATGGCTCTTGAGAATAGTCAGTCAGCTTGCATTTGTGTTGTTTAAAATGTGTGTATCCTTCAGGACAGAAAGTTCAGTAGAAATTTCACTTCTGAATATGTGTATCATTTGTTTAGCCTTTTTAAAAAGTTGTGGTGAAGATTGCTAAATTGTATGTTTTAATGTGATAAGAGCAAGAAACAGGTTGCTTTTTAGTGTGTTTGGCATTTACTACCATAATTTGAAGAAAGGATCAAGTTCTTATGATATATTGAAACCATTCTTTATGTATATTTTGATAGTTCAGTAAAATAAGTATTAACCTACTTAAGTTTAAAAGTTTAAGTTGCAATTGGCATAAAGTTGTGCTATTTTAAATATTGTTTTAACCCAAATGATCTTAATACTTTTTTCTTGTACTTTTTGTTTAGTATATATATTTCCCATGCTATATTGTTTTCTACTACCCTTACCCATTCGTGGAAGATTACTTATGATAATGGAATAAATAAAATATATTCTTAGTAGTAAAAATGCTCCTTGAATTAGAAGTTGAAGGCTTTTTTATTGTGAGATTAACTTTTGATTAAGACACTATTATAAATGAATTGTGCAACTGTTCTGAAACTGTCTTATAGTAAAGGTAATTGTATTGAAGCCAATTGTATAGTAAAGGTAATTTTATTAAAGCTGTTAGTGACTGAATAGAAATTTATATTTCTGAGTTTATTCAGCCAGGGAGATAGACAGACCCTGAAATTTATTGGCAAGTTACGTGTATATATTTCAAATTGCTGTTAAATCTTCCAAACGTTTTATATTCGTATCTGACAAACTTGGTGATTAGTTTTATGCAAGGTTTGCTTTGATTTGAAGGAATGTGTTTGTTTCTCTTGCAATGCTGCTTCAGTTCAGATAATTGCTTGGTTGAAAAATTCAGTTGTTAAAAGAATCAAGATTGTGTATTATTTAGATCTTACTAGACAAGTGGGATTTGTTCCTTCCATTCCAGTTATCAAAAAGATTAACCCCTTGCCCCTGGAATTCTAATTGCAGCCATTTAGAAACAAAGAGGTTGTTTGTTTAAGATAGTAGCAAAATCAGGGTTTATGCCAAGTGGAATGTTTCTCAATTGAATGGGGTTGCAAGTATTACATAAATTTTGTCTCGCATTTTAGGCACCTATAAAAGCTACTTGTGAAGAAGGCACGTTATGCAAGACTGGATTTCCTGAAGACGTTTACAATGCAGTTACATCCAAGGGAGTACACGAAGGCCAGTCTCTTCTGAATGGTATTGTCACACGTGATATTTTGTTTCCCGTTGTATTCGTTGAATAAATTAAATCTGAATGTCATTGCTTAAGTTCCTTAAATAACACAAGAGCCTCTTTTATTTGAGTTACATTGCTCAATTTTGTACATAAGCTGTAATTTGGGAATTGAGGGTTGGGTTAGATAACAATGGTTTGCCTTCAAGTTCAGCATATACAGTTTCCCACTATAATAATTTTGAGTTACAGACATTTTCCTACTTTGCGCTTTCTCCACTTTTTATCACACAATTCAGTAGAAAGTAATTTTATTATAATACTTCTCAGTTGACCCAGTTGAAAAAATCTTTACATGAAATGTTTCTGAAAGTTACACCTAGGACATTTATCATTCTACATAATCAGGAACTGGAACTGCTCATTAAAAAAAGGAAGAAAAACCTATAGTTTCTACCAAATTAGTTGGATCATTGCACTAAAAATAGAATTTCTCTGCTATGTGGAACTGTATAAATAAAAAGTTAGAATAAGTAAAGGTTACCCAAACAAATCCTATATATATACATATATATAGTCTGGATCCTGGACGCCCTCATCCGCATGTTAATGCAGATCAAGGAGGCCCCAGTCCTGTTAGTCTGGCTCTAGATTTATAATAGGGCTGAGGGCTTTAACCCAGTTCAGGGAGGCATACACTCTTCCGTGATCCAGAACTACTGGGGACTACTGTTTGGCAGTGTACCATAGCACAGCATCTAAAAGTACCTACACACACACAAAAACAAAAAAACAAAAAAAAACCCACACACCATGTCTAGGAGCAAAGATTTGTAGCCTTTATGAGAGCCTAATGCTGAGACCTTTAGCTCCTAGCCATCTGGATTTGTGTGTGTGGTTGTGTGGGCAGCTGCGAAGCTCATGTGAACTTTGCAGCCTGGGGAAGGCTTGGCCGGATCAACATGGTTGTTGCAGATGGTACCGATCTGGCAGAAATCTCCCTATGATCCCAATCAGTAGGCCTGGTTAATCTGAATCTGCTGATCCAGATCTTAATCAGAGGGATTTCCGCACTGCAACGCGTTCCAAACGGAACGCGTGCAGGCGGGAAGCTTAAGACAGCTCCAGGTGCTTTCACCGTTCACACACAGACGCGCCGGAACGCGTACCGGCGCGTCTGTGTGCGAAAGGTGAAAGCGCCGGGAGCTGTCTTGGCCGGCAAAGGCCGGCCAGGGGCGTGGAGACCGCTGCGGAGGCAGATCGGCAATCAGCTGATTGTCAAACAGCTGATTGCCAAACCTGCGCCGGCGGGGGAGGCGGGCCCGCGGCTGTTCGGGAGCGAGAAGTAAGCGCGAATCCTTCTCCTCCCGAACGCCTGCGGGCAGTTCGTGCGCGCCCGAACGCATGTAGAGCACTTCAAAGTGCTCTACATCTCGAACGCGCTGAAGACAGCTCCGGATACGTCGGAGCGCAAGCCCCGCTGGGCCAATGCGTATGCCGTGTCCGGAGCTGTCTTCCACACGTACTAAATTGGCGTGTGCGAAAACACCTCAGGTAAGTGCAGAGATGACCAGTGGCTCACTACAAGCTGTTTCTTCATAGTTTTTCGCCCATGGTTGTCATAAACAATATTTGCTGTGCAGTACAAATTCAATTGTCATATTATTTGTCAAGGCTTTTGTTAAAATGAATTAAGAAAAACAGGGTCTTTTAAAAACAAAACAAAAAAATTTGTATTCTGTTTTTAAATAGACTGATGACCAGGTGCAATTTTAATAGAAGTGTTATTCAGAGTAGGAAAAATGTAATATCTTCAATGTTTTTTCTATTGTTAATATCATAGTAATGACTTTGAAGTACTGTATTATAATTCTTTAAAAATTATGGATTTGTTTAGGAAGATTAGTTTCACTTGCTTTCAGATTTTATCTTAAAGAAAAAATAATTTGATTCCATCTTATGTTCCTATTTCCTGTGAAATTTGTTTCATAGATCAAGTAATTAAAATGAATGGGAAAAGATGCTTGAAAATGAATCTGAAAATCAAATTGGTCCATATTCTGCCCAGCAGTTTTCTCATAATTACAGTCCTGTTTCATGTTTTCATAACAATAATTGAATCCCAAATGAAAGAAGAATTTATTGGTTTTAGTTTATTAAAATCCTGACTTAATAATATTTCCATGTTTCATTTGAAACAGGCAATGTGTTCTGCATATTTGGTTAACTAACAAGTGGCTTTGAAACCAGTGCAAGACCTTTGGAGTTTTCTGTGGTAGTGGCTTGGCATGGGAAGTTACTTAATTCTATTGTAGAACACTTTGTAATTAGTGGTGTTCGTAAAATGACATTTTTATTGCTATCAATATGTGTTGTAACTCAAAACTATATCTTATTTTTTCCATGTTGGTTTTGTGTGTGTTGATATGTATATTATAGCTGCATATACTGAAAATTGATCATAACACAAAAGTTGCTAATAACAGACCTCTTTTTTAAGAACTTTTCCCGAGCCACATTGTATACTGTGGAAAGGTTGTATTGTGGCTAAGGATCATGAGAAGTGTAGTTCAAAGAAAGAAAATGAAAAGACAGATGTGCAGAACCCTGTTTGGTGTAGGCCAAGTCACAGTAATTAGGGAAGGATTGCCAAGATCTCCTGCAAGCCAAACTCAGCCTTAGGTTCTAGGGTCAGCCTGAAGGTTGACCTGAATCCACTTAGCTTCATTTACCTGGCCCATTGAGACCTTATAAAATGTTCTCAATAGCCTTTTGTGATTGTGACTGCCATTTAGGAGGTTAGGAGGGATGATGTAAAATGATGGGGATACAAGCCACTCCTTACCAGAAAGAAGAATGCAGAGGGCATCAGATGCAAGGTGATGGCTGTACCCAAAGCACATGAACTTGGGGACTCTTTTGAACCTGTGTGGCCCATAGTAGTTGTCATTATAGCCACAAAAATGTGGTGAATAGTATACAGAAGTTATTTGTGATATGTTTGCAGCTGAAACAGTACCACTATGCCCAAAAAAGGTCTAAAAGGCCCTCATGCTGCTGTCTTTAAAAGTAAGGGCTATCTTGCATCCCTTTCACCTCTTACTCCAGTGCCCTTTACAGTCTTGCCCTCTCACATGGGAGGGGATGTTACCGTGAAAGTTAGCATTGTTCTTGGCTGCCCCTTTCAGCCTTCTCTGGAGCCAGGAGAGGATGAGACTAGCTTTGATGATGTTCTTGTGCAACCTTATGTGATTTCATTTCAGTTTTGGTCCCAATATAATACAGCATGGCTGTTTCTAGTGCTTTACAAATAACTCAGAAGTACACCCCTAAAAAATCTCCTGGTAACATTCATAGAAAGAGTGCTTAGCCTAAAATCTAATCTTAGTTTAGCATTACAAGGCATGCATCAGGTTCAGGTATTTCTCCTACTTCATTTGTATACCCAAAAAGCTTGAAACTTTCATTTTGTTTTATATTAACCCATTATTGATTAAGCCAAAGTTTGTGAAGCTGATAAGTTTGGACTTAACTGAAGTTTAGAATTTGGATATAATAAGCTAGGTTGAGTTTTCCAATTGATTTTCAAATGTTCTGGGTGACAGGGACAACATCTGAATATGGTGTTGTGGCTAAAGCGTTGGGATTCAACCTAAACATCTTTAAGTTAGGATCTCCATTGAGACAATAAAGCTAGACATCTATAGCAGTTTAGTTCAGAGACTGCACACTGAATTGTTTTTTCTTCACTGGGAAGAGAAGAGAAGAGAAGAGAGAATTTGAAATGATCCCTTCTCAGGTTACACTAAGTTACTGGCTTTATCATTTGATTGGTTTAGACAGCTGAACCTAGTCAAAGAAACAATGGTTTGATAAAGTATTAAGATAGAACTCATTAAGCCTTACCGCTAGCCTGTCGGACAACTAGAGAGTAAAAAAGAAAGCAGTGGTTTGAATCAAGGGCCCTGATCCATTGCAGACAGATAATAGAAGCACTCAGGATGACTTTGATTCAGTCATTGCCTTTTGGCCTAGTCTACCACTCTGAATATAAGAACAAAAGGTGGTTTCTTAGATTTGATCAGGGCCAAGAATAGAGAGGGCTTTTCACATTGTCATAGCCCTGTTCTGTCTTTCTTTGGAGTCAGGGGAGCAAAAGTTCCAAAACTTCTGAAATTGCAAGCTGAGGGTGACTTTGACAAGACCTAACAAAATGGTGGCTGGAGTGGTCTGTGTCCCAGGAATGCTCAGTAGAATACTTTAAAGCATTTTCCCATAGTCTCCCATTGGAGCACTCCCTGAGCCACATTGTATACTGTGGAAAGGTGTTTTTTTTGTTGTGAGGAGTGCTCCAAACAAAAGGCCCACACAGCCAGTGTGTCTGTGCCTACCCAGGATCACTCTAGCAAACAAATTTTTCCATTCTGTGTAACAGCTGTAACAGTCGAAATGGACCATTCAGAAGTTTAGATCCATGGTCCATCTAGTCCCACTGTATGCCTTCCTAGGGCCTTTACAACTTAGCTTTATCCTGTGACAAATTCTGGAATATGGGACTGCTGTCTTCATGCTAGTGGGACTACTTCAGACCCAACCCTCAATCATGCTGTGTTTGCCTTAAATGAAACTCTGGTCCCAGGATAAGACTGAGAGGGAAAATGGATGCCCAAACAGTGCAGAGTTTCCATAATTCTATACCCATACTTTTTCTACTGTCTTTTAAAAGAGAAAGATGCCTTGCACTGCAAACCAGTTTTTAATTGTGTTGTTTTTTTACTTCTTTAAAACAACGTAGATCATTGGGAACCAGTTGAAAAGCTGCTTGGTAGCATTGTTTTAAGGATACTTGCTTTTTGAAAGTAATGACTTGTCGGAAAGTATATCATTTGCTGGTTTTACATAAATGTACAGGCCATCATAAAGGCTTTGACTTTAAAATTTAATTATGCTGTCATTTTAAGTGCTATAGTCACATGCATTCTTTTCCTTTTTTTTATTTGAGTGTTCACTGTTATTTATTTCAGTTCTGACTGTCTTATCAACTGTGTTAATGTTTTTATTCTTTTACCCACCCCTGTAAGTTTTTTAGATGAAGGATCATTTATGAATGAAATTATTGTTAGTATTAGTTGCAGTGGCAGCAATAAAAAACCCTTGTCTATTTTTTAAAAAATGTTTTAAATTTGTTCTATTTTCAGATTTGGTAAGCACACTTGAGAAAAGACATGCATCATTCCAAATAAATGAAAAGGAAATAGCAGATGTGCTAAATATAGGATGCATTGCAAATTACTGGGAAGTGTGGTGAACTTCTGATGATAGCATTTTAATTCACATGTACTGTACATAATGCAGTGGAAAGGCACAAGTAAATGTTAATGAACTCAGTATTATAAATACTGCTATCTTAGTACTGAAGTGCTATAGATAATTTTATCTTGAGTGCCTGACTGTTAGGGTCTGTGAAATTCTCAATCACCATATTTGGAGAAGGAATTTTAGTCAGGGTCAGATGGTGGGATCTAATTGTGGTTTTTTAAAACACTCTTATCACTAGGTGGCATATGATCAGACCTAGTGGTTTGAGTCATCAGAGTGTAGCTTATGACAGCTTTCTCACTGTCATCTGAAAACTTCAGTAAAGCCTATTGTGTGCTTAATGGCATAAACTGCTGCATGTGCTTTCATGTGGCACAGATGCAAGCATTACTATCATTTATTGTTCTAAAACTGTCCAGCATTGAAGAAGGCTATAAATCAACTCTGTCGTCTCCAGTTTTTGTTTTTGCACTTAGTTCCAATTGTTTTTGCAACTGTTATAGTAGATCCAAATGAAATTAACAGAATTATAATGAAAGAAAAACTGCTGTCCATATAATTTATTGCAGGGAAAGAATGATTTCACCCAAGTTTCCTCCTGCTTGCATTTGATACAACTGTGTACTTATGTCCAACATGGACGTTGCTGTCATTATTATGCATTACAAAAATGTAGTGTGGAAGGGATGTAGGAAAGGATAAGATAGTGGTTCAGCCCTAGGCTTTGATGTTGAGAAATTAAGCTTTCATACATTATAGAACAAAGTGTCATTTGCCAACATCAAATCCTACTAGCAAATCAGTCTGTATTCTCTAGCCCTCTACACCCGTGATTCCCAGCCCTGGGTACACTTACCCCTAGGGGTATGAACCAGGAAATTTACGGGTATACAAAAATAATGGAAGAATTCCATTATTGGCCCATTTACAGTTACAACATATAATGCTAATATCAAGAGTGCAATTTATGGAAATAGGTTGCTAAGGAGGGTACACAAGTGAAAAAGGTTGAGGACCACTGCTCTAGGCAACAGTAATCACTTTTTAAATGTAATGCGAGAATGTGGATGTCACATAGTAAGTAAAATATTTTGGGTTTCCCTTTTTTCATTAAATAAGAGAGGTTTCAGATAAGACAAATTTTTAGAAGGCCCTACTGTAGAGGTTTTATTCCATACGTCAAATTCTGAAGTGCAGATTAAAGCTACATGGATTCCTGCCCCTTGATACTCATATCTACAAAGGACTATAGTTGGCACCATTTTTAAAATACACACACATATATATTTAAATTAAATTAACTTTTTAATATACAAGAGATAAAAGTTTTTTCGGATAAATGTGTTAAATTCTACACTGAAAAATTCTGAAATTTCTAAATTGGGACAACTGAAGAGTGAAATAATTATGAGTTTAAACGTTATAAATGACACAGTAAGATAATACTATTAAATTTTGTGTGGAAACGGGGATGTTCAAAGTATACACAATCTATTGTTAGCATAGTTTCAAAAATAGTATCATTTATTTTAATAAAAGATTTTAAAGAATCAGAACCATATAATACTAGAAACAATCTATGTGTTCACTAAATTTCTACATAAAACGCTATTGGTTTTCACATTGTGTATATAATTATATATTCAGTTCTATCATTGAGGTATACAATAGGATCTTTTGTTGACTTGTCATCTTTTAACATCTAAAAACGAAAATTACTAAAGCTTTCTACTGAATAGATTTTTAAAATAAAGCATCTTAGAATGTGTAACATTAAAGTACATAATATAACTAAATTCTGGAAGTAGCTACAACAGGACTAAATGCGTTAAATTAAACTCATACTATGTAAAGTAGGACTTGTTGTAACTCACTGGTAGAGCAAAAACATGGAAAACAGAGAGTCATTGGTTTAATCCTTGGCTTCTATGCAGAAGAAAATGATGGGTGACCGTTTCTGTTTCTTCTAGGAATGCAGCATGAAGATGTCTATGCAGTCTGCTCTGATTTGATGAACTTTGCTTGTATCTTATTTTATATGCTTTCTGTGATGCCCTTGATATGAATTGTTCTGGTCACCAGTTTGATTGAAAAGAAATTTTATCCATCTGGGCAAAGTTCAAGGTATTTTAGGAGTGTGCAAAGTTTTATTTCCAGCTGGACAAGGAATTCTATTCAGCTGGGCCAGGTTTTCTAGTACTGTAGGAGTATGCATGGGACACCTTTGGAGTTCTGTTGCAGCATGGAAGAACATTCAAAAAGAAGGAAGAGTTGGTCTTTATACTCCACTTTTTTCCTCCCTGTGAGATAGGTACGACTTTGAGCGCTCAGAAAGAGATCTGTGACTAACGCAAGGTCACCCAGGTGACTTCATGTAGGAGAGAAAACTCGAACTGGAATAAGACTCTGACACTCTGTAAGACCAAATGGGCTCAAATTCTGAATCTTTAGTAGGAGAAGCCAAATTTGGGTCCCCTTTTTCTTACGGCAAGATCTTAGGACTACACTGAAACTTCCCTCCGTTTCTAGTTTCAATCTTTGTTTCCAAAAAAGGGACATTTTCAGCCTTTTAAAACATTTTAGTACCATTTTTTCCCTTTTACCATCTGTTTTTCTTCCCTTTCAGAGCCATTGCTGCTGAAAGGGGATTAAAATTATAACCCTATGCCTCTCAGCTGTTTGGTGGGAAGAAGAAATAGCTGCTGCTTCTATCCTGAATATGCTGCTTCATTTAAAGACAAATTTTTAAATGACTGTTTTGTTCTGAGTTAGGAACATCAGGAACGCTTCGTTTCAAATGTGAAATGTTTCCATTTGAGGCATTTTACATGCTCCTACATCGATCTGACAGGTTGGTCTTGTTTGCTGTTATGGTGAGAGCAAATTGGTCTCGGATCCTGGTAGTTGGGTCTCTTATTCCAAAAGGTAGATCCATTTTAAAATTTTAAAATGTGGTTATGGCTGTGTGTAGACACCACCAGCCCAGGCCCCTTGAAGAATGCAGATCCAGAATATTGGAGTAAAGCCATTCAGTGAATAATGTGTTGGTTTACTGATAAACCACACTCTATAAGTGCACAGGTCACCCTCCCTAATACCAAGATGACCCGGCTCTGCTGCATACTCCCATAATATATCAGCATCCTCCTGTGATTCCCAAGACCTGACTTTGAGGAGAGCACAGCACATCAAACACCACTCATTTCCCCTTCCCCTGAGAACAAAGGTGCATTAAGGTAAGGGCACTGAAATCAAGGAGAAAGTTAGAAAGAAAGTCACAGCCATCTTAAAAGTGTATTAGCTCAGGGACTTTGTCACTGCCAGCTGCCAGCTATGGTGGACATATGATCACGGACAGCTGATTATCGTCTTTCAACCCAATTAGCAGTGTAGAAGGTCCAATTAGTGGGCTGCCCACAGAATCTGGCATCCTGCCACTGTTAGCTTTACAGTGAATACCTCCTCTATTGGCTTCAGGTTCTTCAAACCACTTTGCTACTACGACACCTGAAGTGAGGTAATGGGAACAGAATGTGGCATCTGAGCAGATGCCGTGTCCCCAGCTCGGTATAATGGTGACATGCGGTTGCCCCAGAGTTTGTTTTTAAGAGAAGAACAAAAATCAGATATATGAATGTAGGAGAAAGAAAGAAAGGGTACCTACTGATCGTTAAGTAAGCCAGCACTTCATGTCATGCGTGATCTGGCAGACAGTTCAGGGTTTTCTTGGACTAGATCAATACATTCAGATCCCTTTGTTTAGTAAGATCGATGTAATATAATGAGGTATGTGCTCCAGTTCCCTGCAAAAGATCACTGCAGGGGATAAAAAGGTGTCTGTTCGTATGTTACAAAGTATAACAATCATTATGCCTGGAGATTTTTGCTATTAAGGATTGGACTACATTTTTTCCTCTTTGCTCTTAAAATTTGGAAATCTCCTGAATAATCTTCAGGAGCCCTAGGAAATTAACTTTCATGTTTATGTCTAAAATACACTTTTTCTGTATGTAAGGCCATGGTTTCCTAGGGGATTTAGTTTTCTTGACTTAGAGTAGATAGCATAACAAAAATTCTTTTTGAAATTCTGAGTTTGAAATTAAAATGCATGCTTGAATGTTGCACATTGCTTGTAAGGATCTTTGAGAATTTCATATTTCAAGTGTATTTTTGATCAAGTTTGATATTCAGACTTCAGAGACTGCAGCCATTGTAGTGCAGGGTTGTAATTTCTGAGTTAAGGATCAAAATGAATTTCAGTCCTGAATTCAAATAGGTATTTGTGAGGGTTTTTTGCTTTCACTTCACAGGGTTTTGTTGACTTCAAAATTTGCATACTGTAGTTTCAATGTTTTTTCATTCTATAAACTTAATCTGACCCATCCATCAAATACATCTCAAGGAACAAAATCAACATATTGGGAAAGATTGTTTCCTACTTTCTAAGGAACTATCATAAGATTTACATTGTTATGTTGCTTGGAAGGGTAGAATTAAGAAATTTGATGTAATTGCCTCTATGTTTCTAAGTTATGCTTTTGCCTAACTTCTGTTAGATCACAAGTAGCATCCATTTTGTTTGGCTTTATGTTCCCTAAAATGGTCAACAAGATACTATCCTACATTACCTTTCAATCCACTTTTCTCACTTGTCCTGTCTTTGGATTGTAAACACGAGGGCAGGGATGTAACACGTATAACATTATATAAGCTTTTTAATAGTCTTTTTAGGCTTAAGGAAGCATATAAATAAATAAAACTAAACCTGGCATTCAAACCAATTTTGAACAGTATGGCAATGCCCACATAGTCTTTTGGGACCAGGCCAAATGTGTGTGAATACGTAACCTGCACACCAGATTTGGCACATACTCTGCCATTGCAATGGTGATCTGGGCATGGTGCACCCCTGCGCAGCTGCAGTCATGTTGCCCACTACCTTTTGCTGCACTGTGCTCAGAAGAGGCTGCTGCCCAGGAGAAGGCTAGGCTTTTTAAGTAGTCCACTGGGGAGGGGCTGGAAAACTCTGGGCAGTAGCAGTGGCATGCAAATACAATTTGCTAAGTGAGAGACTGTTGTTCACTGGCAGGTAAGTGAGTTTAGTAGAGTGGCGTGGCAAGTAAGTATGGGGCAGGAAATAAGGACTACAAAAATGATGAACAAGGACAGTGAAAATCACTTGAATAAACAACAGATTTAAGTAGTTGATGTAATTAAGCAAACAGGTTCCAAAGAAGCATAAATATAAATAAAGGTAGAAAAAATACATACTCATAGGCTGAATTCAAACCCAAGTTTTAATCTAGTTTCAGTCTACTTTCAGAGTGAGAAATCACATCAGTAATTTTTTCCACTTGATCTAACACAGAAAATCCACTTTGGGGTTAGATAAAGTAGAAAGATAATGACTGGTCACTTTGCTGATGTGTTCTCTCACTCTGAAGGTGGACTGAAGCTGGATTAAACCCCTAGGTGTGAATGCAACCTAATTCTTTTGCCCAGAGTTATTAGTATTAAGTCTAACAGGAGCTGCACTGCAAATCTTGTGAAAAGCAGACAGAGCTCTATTATAGAAGCCAAGTTCTTGTCACTCAGCACACAAATCAGGGACTACTGGACTTCTCTCTCTTCCCCTTTCTAGAACATTGTTTCCCAAAGTTAATGGATATATTAATGGTGGTATTCAAGATAATTTAAAGTAGCGTGTGAATTAATCTTTTTAATTTTAAAATATTTAAGCAAAAATGTGCATCGCCAGTAATTTAAATATCAAGTATTAAATAATAAGGACAAGTGGTACACGCATAAGGAAAAAGTTGTGAAGTTAGGTCATGAATGGCTGAAGTCTGAGGAAGTGTTGTAGAATGTTATGTTGTCATTTATGGCTGTATCCAGATGTCGGTTATTACATTATATTTGGACATTCTGGGAAAAATGCATGGTATATGTACTCGGAAAGTCTGGATGCAACATTTGTAAGAAATACATTGGAATGATTTTGGAGAAATCAAAAATAGAAAGAAAGAAAGCCTCTTAAAGCAACATATGTATGTGCAAGGAATGTATCTGAGAAGGCAGGGAAAATTGCTTTGCCAGTATGATCTGAAATCACTTTGAGTAAACAGTGTTTAGTCAACATTTAGGAGTTTAGGTTGGCCCCAAATACAGTTTGAATCACACAGCATAGAGTACACCAATCTAATGACTGTGTGGGCATTGTAAGGTTCAGAAGCATTTTTTTAAAAATATATATTTAAGGGAGCGTCTGTTAAGAAAAGAGTGGACTAAATTTTTGTTGAATGCCTGGAATATTTTACATAAATATTTCTCTGCATGGGACTGGCCACTGCTAAACAAAACACTCCTGGTCTTTTTTGTGGGTCCTGGCATGAGAATTTTACCCTTCAGCATACTGTTTTTACATTCCTTTAGAAATAAATGATTATTTTTGGAAATTTCACAATGGATTATTACATTAATCACCTTTAAAATGTGAATCAGAAAGCCATGTGATTTAGCATTCTGTGAAATATCCACCTGTATCTATCTGGCGTCTGTTTCAGTCAGAAACTTGTTCAGTTGGCTGCCAGCTTTGTGCGCAGGCACAATGCGGCCACCATCAGTAAGGTAATTTTGGCCTGCACAGGCTTGAGGCCTTTTCGCATTGGCCTTTCCGGAACGCGTGGAGGACAGCTCCGGACGAGGCATACGCATTGCCCGAGCGGGGCTTGCGCCACCTCGTGTCCGGAGCTGTCCTCCACGCGTTCCGGATGCAGAGCACTTTAAAGTGCTCTGCATCCGTTCGAACGCGGACGAGCCGCCCCGGCGCGTTCCGGGAGAGAAGCGTTTGCACGCTTCTCTCCCTGACAGCCGTCGGCACGCCCCCAGGGGCCGACTTGCCGGGCCGGTGATTGCGCCGGCGTGGCGAAGCCGGTAGACCGTACCCACCGAATCGGGGTTCCCCTTTCCCTGGCAGATGGCACAGGGGAACCCCGATTCGGTGCGTCCCGTCTGTCGCCTCCGACGGCCGCCGGGACGTGGCTCCTTCCCGGGTCCGGCACCCCCAATGGCGCTGCCGGACCCGGGAAGGAGCCACCAGCATCGGCGTCCTGTCGCCCCTTTCTGGGGTGGCAGGAGGTCGATGTTGGGCTCGCTGGGGGCGAGGAACGCCTTGGGCGGCCGGAGCGCATCGCTCCGGTCCCCCAAGGGTCCCCCCCGCCCCCATCGCGGCCATCTACGGGCTGGGGGAGGGGGGGAAACATCTTCGCTCTCTGGGTGCCCCGCTGTGGGCACCTAGAGAGCGTAGATGGGCCCGATCCGGGCCGGAGGGTGGTTGGGGGTAGGGGTTTTGGGGACTGGGGGGGGTGGGACTCATCTGCGGGCTGCAGGCGCCTAGATCCAGGCACCTGCAGCCCGTAGATGGCCGCGATGGGGGCCGGAGGGTGGTTGGGGGTGGGGGTTTTGGGGACTGGGGGGGGTGGGACTCATCTGCGGGCTGCAGGCGCCTAGATCCAGGCACCTGCAGCCCGTAGATGGCCGCGATGGGGGCGCGGGGCGAGCCCTTGGAGATCAGAGCCAGGGGCTCTGATCTTCAAAGGGGTCCGGCCCCATAGGGGCCTTGCCCCGGGCCCCATGATGGGTGCCCGGGTGCCCGGGCATCTTCGTGCCAGCCCGTAGAGCTGGCACGAAGCACGGGGCAGCGCTGCGGCCGAATCCCCGCCCCTGGCCGGCCTTTGCCGGCCAAGACAGCTCCCGGCGCTTTCACCTTTCGCACACAGGCGCGCCGGAATGCGTTCCGTCGCGTCTGTGTGTGAAAGGTGAAAGCGCCCGGAAGTGTCTTAAGCTGCTCGCCTGCACGCGTTCCGTTTGGAACGCGTTGCAGTGCGGAAATCCCTCTGGTTTCCTTAGACGAGAATATCAATAGACCATATTAATAAGGGCTTTGAAGGACCCATTTCAGTAGTGCACCTTGTGCCACTGAAGTGGGTCCCCTTGGATGTCCATTGCCAGAAACCTTTGTTCCTGGCTGTCAGGGCCAGCACCAAAGCTTACTTAGATACTGGTCCAGAATGGATCAGGACCAGACCTTGCCTGATCTGGATCTACAGATCTGAAACCACATATTAAATGCAGAAAGACCCTATTTTTCTGCCATACCATTTTATTATTTTATTTATTTATTTAAAATGTTTATATCCCGCCCCATTTCCGAAGATCTCTGGGTGGCTTACTATAAAAGATCCACATACAAACAAGACATTGAATACATACCCCATTAAAACAGTATTATACAGCATAGTTAAAAGCTAAAGTAAAATTAAAATAGTGCTTGTGTGAATTAATGTCTAAAGAATTTAATAAAGAGCAAGGTCTTTACTTGGCACCTAAAAGTTATTGAGATATGCAGAGATATTGCTGCAGCATGTTATATTTGATAGTAATTCAGTTAGTCACACTACCACACTTCATTTTAACAAATGTAAATAATACGATGTTAATACAATAGGATTACTATATATGTGTAGGTAATTATACCTAGCATATAGCAGTTAAGATGTATTTTGTATAGGTTACTCGTGTTATAAAATTTCTGTACTTTATCTGGACAGATGCCTTGTGGAGTGCTTAGATGAGGGACATGGGAGAAGCTAAGGCAAAAGGAGATTTCCAAGTAGATCCTTAATCCAATCACACAACCTTCATCCATGGACTGCTACACAAAAGTAGCTGGGTGGTGGTTTTTCAAGCAAGAAGAGTAAACAATTTTGTTCAGTGAATGTTGTTAAACAAATTGACCCGATACTTGCCTCCCAAATAAAAGTTTTGATTAAAGTGTGATTTTCTATTCTATTTCACTGTTTTCAAGTTTTGCAAAACAATTCATAGTGCATAAAACAAAACATTCTGTACCACAAATGTTTAAAAATGACAGTTTTCACACTTTCTTAAAACAAGAACAGATTAAAATGAAGGTGAGAAGGAACCAATGTATGAGCAAACACTTGTGAATGTTGAAACAAACTAATAATAGGCAAGTGTATCTGTCCTTAGAACCTATTGCCATTTCTGCACTTATCCACCCTTGTCTTGTTCTGCTGGTCTCACCTACACAGTCTGTTCAAAGCTTGGATAGCCTGTTCCCCTCCAGCCCTCGTACCAACTCCAAACCAATCTCCATCTTCAGAGCCAGGACAAAAGGCCTCCTAAAGCCTCAAAGACCACAGATGAAGGTTCTTGGACTTCGAAGCTCTAGGGAGACCCATTTTGGCAGTGTGCCTTGTTTCTTCATTTAAATGGGTCTTCTGTGGTTTAGTGAATCATGGAGATGTTATATATGCATGCCTCTGTGGCCCAGTATATCACTGCCTAGTACTCTAGTAGACCTCTAAGGGGTCTGAAGGTAACACAGACTAGGACACCATTTTGGATGTTTTGAACCAAATGATGTATACTAGGAAGGGGTGTGGTCTTCCTTAGTTGGCAGCAATGTGCAATAAGAGACCTTGGTCTACTGGCAAGTGCAAATGGGCCCAACTGTTCTTCCTACCAACATGCTATTCTGCCTGTCCTCTTACTATTTTGATTTTTAATTCGGTAAAACTGCTTTAAGGCTACGCTAATAAAAATAACTGCTTTTGAGAAAACAAACTTTTTCTGCACTATTTTTTCTTACAGCTGGGACCAATTTGCATGTCAACTTTAGTAAGGACTCAGCATACATTAAATATGATTGACAAGTGACAGTGTAATCTGGCTGCGGATGTTTAGTGTAGGAAACTGACTTAGCTTGTCTGTAGATTTTCATGGCTTGGCTTGCTTTAGCATTTGTTGCTTTTATGTATCAGTTTAACAGTCATTTTCGGGGTTTGTGTATAAATTGGTAAATTGCTGCGCAGTAAATTTTTACACTTTGGGTTTAAATAATTTGATCATTCTTGCAGCTTGCAGCAACTGGTGAAATGAATTGAAAAGGTTGATCAGCTACATAATAAAAACAATCCATCAATAACCATTAGGTTATATTGCTTAGCTTTCATTAGGACCACTATTTTGGTTTAACTTCTTGAAAGTCCTAGACACTGCAGAAAATTGCAAGAGCTCATTTACAGATAGACTCTGGAGTCAGCACAAAAGCTAAAAGCGAACTTGGAATTAATTCCATCTCGTACACATTCATCCTTAAAATGCTTTGTAGTATACACATTTGTGTATTTTTTGCTCCTAAATTAAAAATTTAATGTTGTCAATATGCCTTTGTCTGACTTCAAATAAACATTGAATATTTTCCTTAATGCAAAAGATGTTTATTAATTTTTTCATGCTGACTGTTATTGGTTGTTTCCAGTATTGCTTTTTTTTAATAGTTTTGTCAAGTTGCTGCCCTTTTGCCCTTAATAATTGTATCACAAGTAATTTTATCTTCACAGCAAGAATAGATTGTAGTATAATCCAAAGATTCTTACATTTATGTGAATAGCTGATTTGATTCTTTTAAAATTACCAGAATTAGGAAAACAATGTTAGTCTAGTGATCTTATGATTTTTGTAAAGCTGTATATAATTGTAACAGAACAGTAAGTTAAAGCACTATAATCCTTACCCTACTACTGCATTTTAATCTAGGAGTCCACAACTGCAGGAACTGAATTGTTTAAAACAATTCTAGAGCATAGAAGGGCTGCTAAGAAATACTAGAATGGAAGAAATATGATTAAAATCATTTCTGCTTTTGAACAAAAGGGAAAAAAACTAGAAAAAAAGAGGAAAAATAGAAAACATAAGACCATAAAAGGAATCTTGCTAGATTGGACCCACATCCTATCTAGTCTAGCATCCTATCTCACACAGTGGCCCATTAATTGTTTCTGGACTTTCTCAAGCAGAATATAAAGACAAAATGTTCCATGCAAATGGCCTTTAGAGTCATCCTGCGTGTCTTTCCAATGTAGTATTTGATTTTAGTAGCCATTGATGTACCTATCCTCCATGAATTTGTGTAACCCTTTCTTAAAACCATCCAAGCTAGTTCTGTCACGACTCCTTCTGGTAGTAAATTCGATTGACTGATGTCCCTCTCAATGGCAAAAATACTTCCTCATGTTGCTGATCAGCTTCATAGAGTGCCATGACTTGTACCTTCTTTCAAAGGTCCACAGCTATGATAAGCAGGATCATCCTGGATGCATGTCCATGTTGCCTATAAACCAAGGCACTTCTGGGTAACTGTTCCTCCTACTGCTCTTGTTCCTTGCCTTGCTGTATTAGTGATCCTGTTTGCTGGCTGATCCCTAGTAATTAGCTCCTGTATGTTTCTTCCCATTATAAAGATCTTGAAATTGTTGACAGTAAGAACAAATCAATCAATCAATTACATTTTAAAAGATGATACAAGAGAATGGACAAGAGAAAAGCATTCAGAATGGAAAGGTCCATATGAAAAGCCATAATAAAAGGAGCCACATTCCATTCCATATCGCCATAGAGAAAATTCAGTATCAGGCAACTGGCAAGATCACTGGCAAGTCAGAGCTCTCCATGAGGAGCGGGGGAAAGAGGACACAGGTCATGAGGTCCATTAATTCAGGGTGCTATAATGGACGTGGTTCCTGGTGCAGCAGTTTTCAAACACATCTCTAAAGAAAGAAGGGGGGGCTTGTCCCAGCATTTTAAAGAGGTCTCATAAGTCCTCATCTCCTCCCCCTTTATAGTAGTTATTTGTGGGCCGTACAGTGGAGATTCTTTAAACCTGAAGTGAAGAAAGAACTTAAATGTGGTGAACCATTTTATGGTTGTTGGTTTAATTGATTCAGAAGTAGCACATTTCTAAACTGCCATCTTCAGCAGCACAGTTAGCTGACAGCATATATGTTGTTATGTTGTCCTTTTTGTCTTTCTCAAAAGAATGTAGTCTCCTTAACTTTGAGACCAAAAGAAATTTCCTAGTTTGTGAATGCTTAACATCTTTCAGGTGGTGTTTTGACTCAGCTGTCCTAACAGACATATTAGTTGCTTTTCCTGATTTAGTTCACCTGGTGAATTTCTTTAGAAAAGTATCACCAGTTTCAAATCAAGGTAGAAAGTGGTTGTGGTTTGTTTTGACAAGGTATGTTTGTGGTTGCAGGGAAGGGGAAACGGCAACAAGAAAAGCTGTGCCTGGGGAAAGTTACGGTGCCTCAGCTTAAAGCAATTACCTGTGATTGGCAGTTCCTTTGAAATGTACAGAAATATAATGTATATTGACTATACACATTTCTAAAACTATTACTGAATGTCATATAAGACGTCTTTGCAGCAGAAGCTAAATATTAAGGACAGAGAACATTTTTCAGATTCCAGTGGAATCAAAGATCACTTAAAAAATGAATGCTATTTAGATATTTCCACAGCGAGTTGCATTTTTTAACATCATGGCACACTTTCAGAGCTCCACCAATAGGTAACTCCTGCTGATGGTTGTTGTTACTGGCAATAATGCTGGAAATTAGGTGAATGCAGCGGGGTGAACTTGATTGAGGTCAATAGTGCTTTCTCCATACTTGTGGAAGCAAAAAAATAATTTCAGTGTTTTGTTGTTATTTTCCTCTTTCCAGTAAAAGCAGCTCTATTTTTCACCCTGGATTGGCATAGATCTGAGTAGCATGAACAGAGCTTGCAAGTGCTACAACTGGCAGTTTTAGAATAGTGCAGTAACACAGTTTGAAATATAAAGAGAAAGTAATACATAAAGCAAAACAAAAACAAAACCCTCCTGGTGAATAATACACTTGCTGGTTGTTGAGCGTATTTACCAGAACCCTGCAATACGACCTTTCATGTGAAAATGCTTGTTAAACTCAAGAACATGCTGAACCTTCCTGGGTTGGTTGTACTTTCTGTCCATCCTGCTTATTAAATACATACTATTTTAGCTTAATTGGTTCAGTTTATGAGGGAAACAAATTTCACTGGACTGTTGATCCTAAGACATAAGAAATGATTTATTAACCATCAAAGTAAAATTGAAAGGAAAATGGGAAATTGATTTTGGTTCATCTCTTGGCTATAACGCTAATGAACTTCTGTAGCCTTGGTTTTGTGGGAAATGGAAGACGAATCTAGGACTTTCAAATTAAAGTGACAAAAGATGGAGGACCGCCATACCCTTTCTTCAGTTAACAGTATTGTAGTCACGTACATTGATTTTAGATGATAATGGTTCAGTCTGACAATGGTTTAGGTACTGTCTGTTGACATTCCTGGAACTATTAAACCCAGCAGTGAATAGTATTATCTTTTTTCATATCCAGTAGTAATAGCAAAACATGACATATGATTCAGCCATCTGTAACTGTTTCATCCTCAATGAGCCTCAGCACTGGAATAACAAAATTATAATTAAAAACAGAACTTCCCAGTTTTATATTCCGTATGGTATACTACTGAGAAAAAGCTAGAAATAAAATTAAATGGCAGGTCACAACTTCTAGTGTCACTATGAATGTTCTTTCCTCTGAAGAGACCGGCAGCAAGACTCCGAAGTCTCTGCCGATCGCTTCGGCGAGACTGGCGGCAAGACTCCGATCTTGGCCATTTCCACACTTACCATAGTTAATCCGGATTAAGTAACACATATCTTTGGAATTTATTCCTTGGATAATGCGTTCCTTTTTATTCTGGGTCTAAACAAAGATCCCATATGTCCACATGGAGTGTATAGCACCTGGTGGCAGTGGGTGCTAAACAGGGCTGCTTTGTGGATGCCGTAGCACCCATCCAAAGGCCCCAAATAGGCCTGTGCTGGAAGTGCCACCCGCAACATGGCATGATTGGCCTGCATAACTGCCAAGAGTAACTTCTGTTGACAGTGGGCATGGAAGTGAGACTGCTGCTTAGTTGCCTATGTAGCTACTGCAATGACGACCACTGGTTGCGTAGCTCATCTGCATAGTCATTCTGTGAAGAGAGAACGGAGTGGCTTTGTAGGCCTGCTCTTGGACTCATGAGGCCTATTCACACGAGGGCCTCAGGAATGCATGTAGGACACCCTGGGACACCCAGTCCCAGGGCGCCCACTTGCGTTCCAGGTGTAGAGCATGCAGTTGCACTCTACACCTGGCTCAAGGCATTCCTGGCCATCCTGGGCCATTCCACACCTGTGTGGGAGGGAGACAATTCACTCTCTCCCTCCTGAATAGCTGTGGGCCCCACCCCCGGCTGTCACTATTGGTAAACCGGGCCCAAGCTGTCAGCACTTCGGAATGGAGGTGCTGACAGCATGGGCCCGGTGTACTGCACGGAGCATCACATAGCCCCAGCCGGCCATGTGACCACCATGACAAGGTAAGTGGTCACGCAGGTGGGGGAAGGGTGCCACCTGCCTGGGTACTGGTGGGCATCCAGCTGCCAGCACACTGGGACGGATCTTCGGCCTCCACGGGCTCTAGGTGACCCAATCAGTTCACTTACAGCCTGCAGGACCCCCCCCCCAAGCAACCCCCCGGCTGGGGCCTACCCAGGAATGCGCACGTGTGCCTGTGACTTACCTCATCACCTCCGGGTTTGAAGCAGCGAGCCCAGCCAGCATCATTGGGTAACTATCCAGTCAGAGCCAGCAGTGCACGTAAATGCAAAACAATGCCAGCCGGGCTCACCACTTTGAACCCAGAGGTGATGAGGTAAGTCACATGCACATGTGTGCGTTCCCTGGTAGGCCCCAGCCAGGGGGGTGCGTGTGAGAGTGTGGCCTGTAGGTGACCCGATCAGGTCACCTAGGGCCCAAAGGAATCAGGGAAGGGACAAGACCGGCCTGCCTGGCCCGGGTCGAATTTGACCCAGTGACGGCAGGCCTGGGAGGAGCATCCTACCCATGCACCAGCCTTTTTGGGCTAGGCCACATAGGGATGGAGTCCCCTTTTGCACCTAGGCAGGTAGGAACGGGTGCCCATGTGGTCCTTACCTGCCTAGGTGTGAATGGGGAATGTGTCCCCATGTGGCCTAGCCTTCGTTCACTACAGCCATTTCGCTGTAGTGCAAAAAGGTCTCTGGTCCCTAAAGTCTGGTTTTCCAGGTGCAGGAATGGATTAGAGGCCCCTTCTGGATTATGGGACCTGAGGACCCCATTAGATCTGGAATTTGACAATGTTCATGCCGACAACACTATCCCAGTGGGGTCCTAATGGGGCCCACAGTGCAGAACGTATGTAACAAAGGCATGTCAAATCTGTACCAGTCGGGTTCTTAAGGGGGTCTATAGGGCATGTGTGGTAACAGGCTTGACTCAGAAGGGAGGAAGAAGCAGTCTTCTTTCTAAGTTGAATACAGCTGATTGTGTCTTGGAGAAGGAAAGAGAGGAAGCTGTTCTACCCCAAGTTATGATCTTGACGTGGGGAGAAAGGAAGAAGCTACCTTTCCCCCTCCAGCTTCAAGATTACAAGTGAACTTTATGACGAAATGAGATATCCTCCTCCACCTTTCAAATGACTATCCACGGATTTCTGCTTGCGATCTTGACAGGTAGGGATCTGGCGCTACAGTAGAGGTATTTGCTACTGTATCTAAAAAAGCAAAGTAGAATTTTCTCCTAGTGTGTATCTCCTAGTCTGGGGCTTGAAACTGCTATCAAGGAAAGAGGATCTGTTCCACCACCCATCTCTGATTTTATGAATTAGTAGTATACTTCTAAACTGTAATTTACATCCTAATTTTAAATTGTCATTTATTACATTGAAATTCTCAATTGAGTATTTCTGAATTTTATTTGTGTTTTTCTATTTATATCGCTGCATTTTATATCCTGTCCTAGGATTTCAGCTGAAGGGTAGGCTAAAAATATCAGTATGGTTGAGTCAGGAAGCAGATTGGATACAACAAACACAGTCTTTTTTTTGCTTTAGATCCATGACAATTGAACTTTCTTGCATGAAATAAATGATAAATTGGCTTCTTAATAGTCCTTAGAAAAATCATGTATTTATTAGGCAGCAAGCTGTTTGTTAGGGTCTTTCTTGACTTGTATTCCTTACAAGCAAATGTACTAGGCAGGGGCCTCTTGTTCTGCATGTTAGTATGGAATATGGGAGACCTTGCTCACAGAGTGTAATCTAGAATAGGGTGGCCTTTATCTGGATTCCCAGTAGCCTTCAACATTAAGGACTGTCAGTGTATCAGCTTGGCCTAGTCCAGAACAGACTATTGGAGAACTAAAGTGTGCCACCAAAATGGGTTCTCTGGCAACACATGTAGATTACACTGTTCCAAACCACACCTTGCCATGTTACAAACCAGCTGGCCCTTGCTGGTCCAGACCCAGTGGTTTGGATCAAGGGGTGTTTTTCCACTGTAAAAAAGTACCCATTTTCCCATCCATTAAGGACCCATTTGGGTGTGAGCTGGATGATCCCATTTCTACCACGACACCCATTTGTGACCTGATTGTTTTGACTGCTGTGGGGGAAACCCAGATCTAATGGATACTTTTTGGCCTTTAATCCGGATTTTCTGTAGACCCTATTTTGGAATCATTCCGAAGTGACTCTGAAGTCCCTCCGAAGCGATCAGCAGAGACTTCGGAGTCTTGCTGCCAGTCTCTCCAAAGAGATCAGCGCAGACTTTGGAGGCGCTCCGAAGGGACTCGGGTGGCTTCGAAGTCTCTGCCGATCTCTCTGAAGAGACCGGCGGCAAGACTCCGAAGTCTCTGCCAATCGCTTTGGAGGGACTTCAGAGGGAAGTCAGCGCGGTCTGCGCTAATAGCGAACAGACCATAGAATCATAGAATCATAGAATCATAGAATGGTAGAGTTGGAGGGGACCTCCTGGGTCATCGAGTCCAACCCCCTGCTCAAGGCAGGATCTCCTAAACCATCTCAGACAGATGGCTGTCCAGTCTCTGCTTGAAGACCTCCATCGAAGGGGAACCAACCACCTCCCGTGGCAGCCTGTTCCACTGGTTGATCACTCTTACTGTTAGAAATTTTTTCCTAACATCTAAACTAAATCTTTTCCCCTGCAGTTTCACCCCATTGTTTCTAGTCCTTCCTTGAGAGAGTGAGAACAGGGCTGATCCCTCTGCCTTGTGACAACCCTTGAGGTATTTGTAGACAGCTATCATGTCTCCTCTCAGTCTTCTTTTTGTTAGACTAAACATTCCTAGTTCCTTAAGCCGTTCCTCATAGGACATGGTTTGCAGACCGTTCACCATCTTGGTAGCTCTCCTTTGAACCTGCTCCAGCTTGTCAGTGTCTTTTTTAAACTGGGGTGACCAGAACTGGACACAGTACTCCAGATGAGGTCAGACCAAGGTAGAGTAGAGGGGGATAATAACTTCACGTGATCTGGACTCTATGCTTCTCCTAATACACCCCAGGATTGCGTTTGCCTTTTTTGCAGCTGCCTCGCACTGTTGACTCATGTTCAGTTGATGATCTACCAGGACACCCAAGTCTTTTTCACATGTGCTGCTGCTCAGCCGAATTCCTCCCATTGTATATGTGCTTTTTTCATTTTTCTTGCCCAGGTGCAGAACCTTGCATTTTTCTTTGTTAAATACCATTTTATTAGTTGCAGCCCATTGTTCGAGTTTCTCTAAATCTTTTTGAATCTTCTCTCTCTCTTCTCTGGTGTTTGCAATCCCCCCTAGCTTTGTGTCATCAGCAAATTTGATCAGTTTCCCTTCAACTCCCTCGTCCAGATCGTTTATAAAAACATTAAACAAAACTGGTCCCAGGACAGAACCTTGTGGTACTCCACTTGACACTTCCTTCCATTTGGATGTGCAGCCATTTAAAGCCACTCTTTGAGTACGATTACTAAGCCAGTTTTGAACCCACCTTATAGTTGCCTTGTCAAACCCATATTTGATCAATTTTTCAATGAGGATCGCATGAGATACTTTGTCAAATGCTTTGCTGAAATCAAGAAATACTATGTCTACTGCATTTCCTTGATCAACCCATTCAGTGATTTTGTCATAAAATGAAATCAAGTTAGTCTGACACGACTTGTTTGATACAAACCCATGTTGACTACTGTTAATTATTGAATTCCTATCCAAATGCTGACATATGTGTTGTTTAATAATTTGTTCGAGAATCTTTCCTGGTATTGAAGTCAGGCTAACAGGCCTGTAGTTCCCTGGGTCTACCTTCTTCCCTTTTTTGAAGATAGGAACAACGTTTGCCCTTCTCCAATCGTCTGGGACTTCTCCTGTTCTCCATGACTTCTCAAAGATTACAGCAAGTGGTTCAGCAATTACCTCTGCTAATTCCTTCAGTACCCTAGGATGTAATCCATCTGGACCCGGGGACTTAAATTCATTTAAGTTAGCTAAGCGTTCCCTTACTCTCTCAGTGTTGATTTTGTGTCTTGATTCTCCTAGTCCTTCATCAGTACAGTGAAGGACTGTTGCATGTACATTATCCCTCTTGGAAAAAACAGATGCAAAATAGGAGTTCAGAATCTCTGCCTTCTCAAGATCACTTTTGATCACTTCTCCATTCTCTCCCTGCAGACTTCCCAAAACCTCTTTGACTTTTCTTTTGCTGTTGACATATCCCCAAAACCCTTTTTTATTGTTTTTAGTCTCTCTTGCAAGCCTCAGTTCATTTTTAGCTTTAGCTTTTCTGATACTTGCCCTGCAGATTGTACTGATTTCATTATATTCCTCCTTAGATATGTATCCCTCCTTCCATTTCTTAAACATTTCTTTTTTCTTTTTTATCAAGTTTTTAAGTTCTAGGTTTATCCACCCTGGTCTCTTTAGATGTTTTCCATTCTTCCTTCTTTGAGGAATTGTTAATGATTGCGCTTCTAATATTGCATTTCTCAAAATATCCCATCCTTCTTGGACATTTCTATCCTTTAGTACATTTAACCATTTGATCCCTCCTAACCTCCTCCGGAGTCCATCAAAATCCGCCCTTCTGAAGTCCAACTTTGAAGTCTGAGTCCTCTCATGCTTTCCTTCCCTTATTATCCAGAATTCAAGGATAACATGATCGCTGCCTCCTAATGCCCCAGAAACTCTGATATCCTCCACCATTTCCTCTCTGTTGGTAAGAATTAGATCAAGGATAGCCAATCCTCTTGTTTCCTCCACCACCTTTTGGTACATGAAATTGTCAGCGAGAGAGGATAAGAACTTATTAGACTTGTGACTTTTTCCTGAGTGAGATTCCCAACAAATGTCTGGGTAGTTAAAGTCTCCCATAATCACTATGTCGTGCTTTCGTGAAAGTTTAGCCATCTGGTCTAGGAAGAGGTCATCCATATCTTCTGTTTGTCCAGGGGGCCTGTAATAGACCACGCTGACAGCTCTGGAGCCTCTCCGAAGTCCCTGGCGATCGCTTCGGAGGGACTTTGGAGTCACTTCAGAATGATTCCGAAATCACTCCGAAGCTGGGACTTTGGGGCTCCCCCCCCCTTATAAGTGCATCCCCTCCCCCTAGCCATATTTAGACCCCATTGCCTGTTTCCACTGGAAACAGGCTTCCTTTAATCCGGATTTTCTGGGAGAAGACCCCATTGTAGACCCCATTAATGGGGTCTACAGAAAATCCGGATTAAAGGCCATAAGGAACGATAAGAATTTTCAACTAGAGGTTGAAGCTCTAGAAATTTGTGATGACTTTGTTTCCTGGGATCTGTGATGAATAATAAAGAATGTAGCACTTAGGAAATTCACCAAAAGTTGGCACTGGGAAGAGCAGCAATGAAAGGTTTGTATTTTTTTTCTTTTAAAGTATTGTGACAACTCACTGCATTCAAATCTCAGAATGGTTTACGTTGTGGTTTTTAGGGCAGTATTTACAGATGCAAAAGTTAGACAGTGGTTAAAAGCAAGATGAGAAACATATGGATTGAGAATACTCATCCCTACAAATGATGAAGCATAAACTCTTTTATTTTGGTCACATAATAAGAATACCAAATTCCCTAGAAAGTGTGAAGATACAGTGGTACCTTGAGATACGAGTTTAATTCATTCTGTAACCTTGCTTGTATGTCAAATCATTCGTATCTCAAAGCAATTAATTAATGGAATTCCATTAATCCGTTCCGGGTCCCAAAAAACCACCTCACCTTCCAGCTCCACACCCAAATTTCAGTCCCTGAAAGCGGCCAGCAGCTATAACAGCTCCATTTTTTGCCCTACGTCTTTCTGGAGCTGCTATGTTTGGATTACAGGAGCAGCTGCCAGGCCTCAGAGGCTGCCAAAATTCAGCCTGCCCTCGGCGCTCACTTCCCTCGCCTCGCACCGCCGCCTTCTTTTTCTCTCGGCGTGTCACAGCCCCGCCCCTCTGCCTTGGCTTTTCCTCCGCGCGTCACAGCCCTCGGCCTTCCGCCTCCTCTTTTCCTCCGCGCGTCACAGCCCCACCCCTCTGCCTTGGCTTTTCCTCCGCTCACACGGCCCCCGCCCTTCAGCCTCCTCTTTTCCTCCGCGCGTCACAGCCCCCGCCCCTCTGCCTTGGCTTTTCCTCCGCTCGCACGGCCCCCGCCCTTCAGCGTGTCGCCTTAGCCTCAGCCCGCAGCGGGAGCGCCGGTCGTGTGATTCCTCATATCTCATGTCAAAGCAAAATATCTCAAAGCAAAATATCTCTCACTCGGCGCCTCGTATCTCAAAAAAATCGTAAGTTGGGGCACTCGTATGTCGAGGTACCACTGTACTTGGGAAAGGATAGGGGGGAGGAGGAGGAGGAGGAGAGCAGCAGCAGTAGCTAGTAAACTGATAGAGTTCAAGTACAACAGCAAGGAAGGAACTGCCTGGCAGACGTAAGATCAGTGTGGAAGAAGTCAGTCCATATGGGTGCAAGCAAACTTATTTTTAGTATTAAGCTGTTAGTAATGGCTAGGGTGTTGATACTGTTCTTTCCCCCAAAATATCTTTAAAATGTTGGAAGCTGCCACACAAAACTAGTGTGTCTTCAGTGTGACTAAATTTAAATGCATAAAAAGTCTACATGCCTTAGGATAATTATTTAGGTAACTGTGCAACAGAAATGTGCAAATAAGAATTTTTAGTTTGACCTATTTGGATCAATGTGTGGTAAATCTAAATTTCTATAACCCCTATGACAATATTATCTGCTTATAAAAATAAAGAACTGAGTCAGTAGGAATTTGTCCATAGAGAAGGCAATAATATTTTATTTTAAAGATATAAAAGCAGGCCAAATGACATGCATTCATGTAAAAGTTAATTTTATTTGAATATATTAATTTCCCTGGTCTGTCCACTTTGTTGTTCTCAAGTTTCGAGTGCCTCTTGTAGATAATTTCCCCCCTTTGTGTGATAGAATAAACAATATAGATGCAAAAAAATTTCAAAAGGATTGTGCTAACATTTCTATTTTGTGTTCAGGCTTTGCTTTAAGGTTTTCTGGTTTAGGTTTTATGTCTGCTTAAGTAGTCGTGTGGAACTATAATTATACAGTGAGATACTTGTGGCTGTAACTTCCAGAGAATAATTTTAAGATCGTAATTTTCTGAGCAAGATTGTAGGGTTAAGTAAGAAGTTTATATTCTTTTACATTTTACTTTTCTGAGTTTGACGAGTCATCATTTTGGTCATCTGTTTAAAAATAAAAAACAAAAACCCCAAGATTTTTTAAAATGTAAACAAATATGTTCCGGGTCCGGCTCTTGCAACCAAAATCCAGGAGCTCTGGGAAGCAGAGGGGAGCGGCAGAGGGACTGCCGTGATTGGAGCAACAGCTGGAGGGCTGCTGTGATATACCAGGTGTTTCAATAGTTATTGCTGGATTCCTGACCGGCACAGGATCCAGGGATCAGCCACATGTAATGGCTGATCCTGATCAGATTACAAAAGGGGGCAAAGAAAAAATGAAGAGACTTGGAGACAAGTTGCAGCAAGGAAAAAAGACCACGTTTTATTCTTACAGCCTTTTAAATAACCCACTCAAAAGGGGTGTGCAGGAAATGACCTAAGAGCAAATCTCAAGAGGTGATTGGAGGAGCTGGGTCTGGGATCCCCTGGTGTTACATCCGGTGCAGCCAGAAGAGGAGGCAGGCCTTTCATCCCATGTGGAGAAGAGAGGATTCCTTTGATCCCCTGAGCACTGCAGTTGGTCTTGGAAGCCAGCAGCTTGAGCAGCAGCAGCAGCACTGCCATCCTCGCCTTGCCTCACTCTTGCCCTCAGAGCTCTCTGGCTGCCTTGCGAGGCCAGACCTGGCAGGAGCATCTGGAGTGAGACAGTGGCGGTGGCAGCAAAGGTAGAGGCATTAGCGGCAGCAGAGCTTGCTGGAGTGCCCTTCCACTGGAAGGGGGCTCAGAGCAGAGGACTATGTGCCTGGGCGAAGCAAGGCGATGCCCAGGGAGCAGCCCAGAGGTTACTAGAAAGTATCACCTCAGTGTTGATTACTGTGTGCATCCAGGACTGAAGAATAGTGCTGATAATAGAGCTGTCCTTTGCTGAAACTGCAGGTTTTCTTCCTTCATTAGAGAAACATATAATGAAGGAAGCCAAAACAAATTTTAGGTAATAAAATCACACCTAGAAAACCTCAGACATCTCAAATTAGCATATTCCTGTGGGAGGAATGTTGGTTAAGGAAGCGACCAGTAAAAGGGCAGGGAATTGTTCAATAAAATAAATAGGGTCTAAGTGATTTGAAAATATGAAGACTCTATATTCTTCTAGTTACGAACAACTCAAATGCATGTTTATTAAAACTGCAGATAATGAGAGGTGTGAAGAAGAAGAAGAGTTGGCTTTTCTACCCCACTTTTCTCACCCACTTAAGGGAACTCAAAGCGACTGACAAAGCTTTTCTGTTCTTCTCCCCACAACAGAACAGCCTGTGAGGTAGGTGGGGCTGTGAGAGCTCAGAAGAGAGCTGTGACTAGTCCAAGGTCACCCAGCTGGCTTCTTGGGGAAATGCAAAATCTGTATTTCGTCCAGATTTATACCCCACCCTCCAAGGGCAAGATTCAGCTTAGTGAACTTGTGTGAAGTATATTCAAACTTTCCGCAGAGGTAGTTCCTATCCCTCTATAACAAAGGGGTAATAAAACACCCGATGGGCTTGAAATACAGACAATCATTTTCACATGAGGTTTTGTGGGGGTGCTTTCACACTGGACATAAAATGACCCAGGAAATCAGCCATTTTTGTCTGACATGAAAACCATCCCCCTGTAATATGGTGGAGAGGAGAAGGTGGTTTTATAGGGTGGGCATTCATCATGAATCAGAGAACAACCACTACTGATAAGTTGATTCCCAGAGTGTGTAAAAATGCCCAGAGTTACTTCAGGATGGATGGATGTGAGCATACCACTTCATGGATGGCCAGAGACGTTTTCGCACGGGGCTGTTTGGTACGTGTGGGAGACAGCCCGGAACGCGGCATACGCATTGCCGCCGTGGGGCTTGCGCTCCGATGTATCCGGAGCTGTCTCTCTCGCGTTCGAAATGTAGAGCACTTTGAAGTGCTCTACATGCGTTCGGGCGCGGACGAACTGCCCGCAGGCGTTCAGGAGGAGAAGGATTCGCGCTTACTTCTCGCTCCCGAACAGCCGCGGGCCCGCCTCCCCCGCCGGCGCAGGTTTGGC